>OY776674.1:32033162-33433333 GCA_963675555.1 Leptura quadrifasciata
CTGGGTTCGAATCCCGGCTCTGGTACTGGCACTGTCGATGTAAATAGTTGTATGTCCGCATTCAATGCGTAACCCCCTTCCGCACAAATCCCTGGCTTCTAGAATTGGAGGGGTTGTCTAATTTCTGTGGTGATTATTTATTATTTATTTACTTAAAGACCTATTGAAATGATTGAGAAACTAATATTTTAAATATAATAGAAAAGTAATTAGCTCCCCGCCTGTTTTGACTAATGTTAATGAAAAAAGGTAAAGGTGAAACGGTTGTTAGAGTATTGTTTATTGCAAGATAATACACCTGTTGCTTTTGCATATCGAGCGAGCTTGGGTTTAGCTAAATCGAAAAAGAATAATTTGCCATTTTTTGAGCGGATAATTTTATCTATGGAAGGCATATACAGGTGGAGTCAGACCATAAACCTTTAGAGATTTTGATGCGAATAGGCGTTACAGAGGTTGAGTCGCCTACATTAGAGAGAATTAAAGTTAAACTTTTGAAATATAATCCTATTATTAAACTATAAACCAAGCAAGAACACATTGTGCATTGCAGATCATCAAAATTCTTTAAAAGTTACACCTGATAATGACAAATCTATACGATGGCTCTGAAGGGCCACAGCAAAAAATTAAAAAAGTGGAAATTATACATTAAATGTAAAAATTTCTGGTTTTAAATTTCTACTGTAGATATTTCTAGATTTAAAGTAGAAATTTCTACTTACAAAAGTAGAAATTTCTAGTTTTAAAATAGAAATTTCTACTTTCCAATTATTCAATTTTCAAGACAGAAATGTCTTCTAGTGTTATTTGCCGTCATGGTTTATGTGTTCTTCGTTTTTTAAATAATTATAACTATAATTGACTGCTGGGAAACTACTCTAAGAAATTTTAAACCTTATGAACTTTTATCTAAAATTTATTCGAAAAGAGAAGCGGCGCCAGAAAACGTTTTAAATAACATAATTTTTAATGAACATCTCGATTTAGAACAATCGAAAATATTAACAATTATTAAAAAATTCATACATGAATGCGATAAGAAGGATTTAACAAAATTTTTGAGATTCTGTACTGGCGCGCAGATCTGTTAACAGAAAATCCTCGAAAAATAACTTTTAACGAATCGAAGGGGATAAATCGAAGATCAATAGCTCATACCTGCAGCTGTAAATTAGAGTTGCCCCTATCATACATGATAATTATACCGATTTTAGAGCTCAAATGAACTCAGTTTTATGGTCGAATATATCAGTGATAGAGTTTGGAACTTCAAGTTTAAAAATAATCATAATTGACCATAATTTGAAATCATTCAGATTCAAATCCATCAATGTGGTCATTGAAGGACAAAAATCCATCTACTATGACCCCTAAATTTCAGTATGTCAGCATTTATATATTTTATGGCTTTTATCCAATCATTTAGTGAGAATGAAAAGTACATCTCAATCTCTCATCTGCATAAAGGTGAACACGACAATGAGTAAGTATCTTGGGAGATCGATGATAAAAACTGAAAATAATATTTTTGTGATCTTTGTTTCTTCTTTAATCGTTTGCTTAAAATTATATCTTACGTATTTACGTTTTTTGCCAAGAAGACAAAATGGGTGCATACAATTAAAACAGATATACATTACTATCAAAATATTTTAATTTTTACTACATAAGTTTCGTATCCACAAAATGAATGTTGAGTAGGCCTTTCGTCGGTAATTGGATAAAAAAGCAAACCTTATTTCCTCTTTAGAGTCGACGTTTTGAAAATCTTTATTGTTTTTCTCAGGACTAATGAGGTGAAAAGTTATCAGGTCATTAAAATCAGACATAATATCATCGTTACCAGTTTAACATAAAACATAAATATATATCCAGTGGGCAAACTTAGTCTATGAATTTTTTTTTTTATATACTATCAGTTTCGTTGTTTAAAATATATTTTTGTATCCAATTACCGACGAAAGACCTATTTTAACATTAAGTTGAAATTTTCTAAATTAAGCGTATCTTCCCAAAAAGTGTTATAGATGACATCATACGTAACGGCACTTATGTTAAAAAAATGTAATTCCTCTAATAAATTGTATCTGGGCTTACATTTTTCTCCTCACATAATACAAACATTTGATCTTGTATACAGTGCGTATCCATATATCACAGCTTTATACAGCAACATATATCAGATACTAGAAGTTTTCAGTAATCTAGTAAAATTTCTAGTTATGTGACATCTCAAAATAGTATAAATTATTAAAATATTTAGTTCCCGCAGAATCTACATTGACTAAATTGATTTTGATGCCCATAAAAATAGCCAATTTGAACTGTCCTTTTAAAATGTAGGTTACCGTCTTGTATAGATATAAATACTGACTAAATGTTTAGGTTTACTAAAACATTTTTCGAAATTATACTAAAATAAATAAAACAGAACAATGTGTAAAACGACACTTAAAATTGCAATGTAGTATAAAAAACGGCACAAAAGTTTGATGTAAAAAGTAAAAATAGTTAGATATTTTTTATTTAATATCTTGTATAGTTGAAACTGGAATTTATTAACATTCATCACATTAATTAGATATTACTAACTACTCTAAATTAAACAATAATTTTATCTCATTTCTTAAACAAACGTAAATATCAACTGTATCGAATGGATCTGCCTTAACTCCATTTTTTCTCTTCTAAAATTAATTCACGTAATTGATAGACATCCTTGTTCCTTGTCACAGGAAAATCGTAGAAATTCAGTCTCATTTTTACAAGCCTCAAGGGACACCATATTTTTAATGGTGTACCTATCTACTTATGATCGATCAACCTTACACCACAAGAGAAGTCGTTTACCACCACAAGAGAAATTGTAGTCTTAAAGTAGAAATTTCCAATTTAAAACTAGAAATTTCTACTTTTGAAAGTAGAAATTTCTACTTTAAAACTAGAAATGTCTACTTTGAAAAGTAGAAACTTCTACTTTAAAAGTAGAAATTTGTAGCATTAAAGTGGAAATTTCTACTTTTTTTATTTTTTGCTGTGGCCCTTCAGAGCCATCGTAAATCTATTACTGGAGTTGTACATTCTATTAATACGACCTATCGCAAGAAAGAGGATTTGTAAAGAAAACAAAAAATTATAATGAGTTACAAAGGACAATAAAATTCTTTATGTGGCCGAATGATATCACTAAAATACCTGTAGCAACAAAAATAGTACATCATATTAGAAATAAGTTACATGTATTTGATGACTTGTTATTATTATTTAATGAGCGAATAAAGGTACCGGAGTCCCCACGATCACATATGAAACAATTATGATACCAAAGAGCATATTCTACACTGGCCTCAAATAATAATCCAAGACATTGAAAGACTTGATCACAAATCTGCTGATTGTAAAAAATAAGAATACGTCATTCAACGTGTAACCAAATGTTTTTCACCCCCATTTTCAACCTTCGTTGCGTGAACTATGAGTAGTTTAACCAACTAGACCCCTTCCTTAACAGATTCTGTGAGGATAAACCAATAACAGTGTTATAGTATCGTTCAAAGATTCCCTGCAAGTAAAGAATGCAACAGAAACTTTACAAGCTCATTATTAACCCCAGCGAACCAGTCGGTACGATGTCATCAAACGAGCCGACGCACATTAAAACCTATAGAGATAAGTGATTCAATTTGCCGGCGGAATAGTACGGTAACGATATTTTTTTTTAAATGAGGTCGTAAAGCTTTTATTGCATTTTTATCTGCAGGAAATATTTGAACAATACTATATTGCAACAACTCGGTGGTAAAAAAATATATACAGGGTGGACCATTAATAATAGGCCATAGTTCATGGGTAGATTCTTTGGGTCAAAATATGAGGATATAACCAAATATGCTTTAGTAAAATGTTGCTGTGGAGAAAGATACGGGATGTCAAAGTTCAAATTATTTTTCCGTTTTTTTGCAATAAGTCAACAACCTCTTTACTCTTTATGTATTACATCACGTTACATGATAGAGGACGCCGCAGGACCTCTATCTGATGATGTTTTTTTTTCATATTTTCTTTTGACGAAACGTTGTGGTACTTCTGACTAGAAAATCTGATGAGGGCGTCATCTTCACGTATAAAAGATATACTTGGTATAACTTGATAACTCCAACCGTTTTTGAGGAAAGTGCCGTTAAACATTTCAATAATTTTTTGAGACAAATTCAAATTTAATGAAATAAAGTGTATTTATTGAAAGTGTGGATTGGTTAGTTCTGTCATTTACGTCATTTAATCATTTTATTTTGTTCTTGTGTTCCTCGAGCTAATTTCTTTAACTTCTTTATATACAATGCCTAGACATAACAGTTTTTCAAATAGGGAAATGATATTTGTTTACGCACAAAATAATTTTAGCGGACGTGCTGCAGCGATGAGATACTGAATATCCAAATAGAATACGGCCAGACCATAAGTTTTTCAAAGATCTGTTTCGTCGTTTCGGAGAAACGGGCTCATTTCGCCATAAAAACGATATAGGGCGACCGAAACGAATTACTCCAGATCAAAAACTGGAAATTTTAGTTCGTGTGAATGAAGATCCTCAAGTCAGCTCAAGTCGATTAGTAGCAGCAACAGGGGTGAGTAAACAATCTGTCCTAAGAATCTTACGTAAAGAACGCTTCCACCCATATCATCTCCCTCCTGTACAAAACTTACTTCGAAGGGATCTTCCACAAAGCCTGCAATGTTGTCAATTTGTTCTAAGTAAACACAACAGGGATCGAAATTTGCTTAAGGACACTTTATTTACCGACGAAGCAACTGTCCTCCCTGAGGTGTTTTTAACTGGAGAAATGCCCATTACTGGGAAGTAGAAAATCTTCATGCCGTTAAAGAAAGACATTTTCAGCAAGAATTAAAGATTAACGTTTGGTGTGGTATCATCGGCGATCAATTATTGGGATCATTTGTCCTTCCTCCAAATTTAAATGGACAGTCTTATCTGTTTTTTCTTCAAAATACTCTTGCTGATATATTACATGCTTTCATGCTAAACATACGGAACAGAATGCGGTTCATGCATGATGGAGCTCCCCCTCATTTCTCCATTAGAATCAGGAATTATCTTGATGAGACTTTCCCACGCAGATGGATCGGTCGAGGAAGTGAGTTTGCTTAGCCACCAAGGAGGAGAATTATTATTTGTGGGGACATCCTTAGTCTATGCAAATACTATCAACTCAAGAGAAGAACTGTGGGAAAAATACAATATGCAGCGCATTTCATTAGATGTCAGGAAAATGTACTTTTCAATGTAAGAAAATCTTTTATAAATAGAATTAGAAATGGTATAGAAGTAGGTGGAGACCATATCGAACATTTACTATAAGTTGCAGCAATGGGGTTTTTGCATGGGGGAAAGTTTATAATGTTATTAAGTCAACTTTTACGTTATTTTTTGTCTCCTAATAAGATTAGATCCTTATTTTAGACAATCTTTTAATTTATATATTTATCTCAAACCATGAAAATAATCCATTAGTCCATAAGAAAGTGAGAAACAGTTCACGCTGTTATTACGATTTGGTTTTCCCTTACGTTTTGTACTTTTTTTAATAAATGCACTTTGTTTCATTAAATTTGAATTTGTCTTTAAAAAAATTCTTGAAATGTTTAACGGCACTTTCGTCGAAAACGGTTGGAGTTATCAAGTTCTACCAAGTGTACCTTCTATACGTGGAAATGACGCCCTCATCAGGTTTTCTGGTCAGAAGTACCACAACGTTTCGTCAAAAAAAAATTCATCATCAGATACAGGTTCTGCGGCGCCCTCTATGATCTAACGTGATGTGATACAGAAGTTATTGTTTCTTAGAATAAAAAAAACTCCACTAGCAAATTTGGCGAAGATCAGTCAAGAGGCTGTTGAGTTATTGCAAAGAAACGGATGAATAATTTGAACTTTGACACCCTGTATCTTTTTCCACAGCAACATTTTACTAAAGCATATTTGGTTATATCCACATATTTTGGCCCAAAGAATCCACCCCTGAACTATGGCGTATTATTAATGCTCCACCCTGTATAAAGATATTCTAGCAAACTTTTCATTGTTTATTCAACAGGATGTTGATTACCACTGTATGAACTCATAATTAGAAGAGAAAAACGTAGTCCTATAAGTTAAATATTTTCATTCAACAAAATTTACATTTGAAATAAACGACGCCGTATTTATTTGGATAATAAAAATAAACTTGCTATTTGCCTTCATGTTATGTACAGAAAATGAAAGTACTTATTTGCCTAGGGATTTGCCAAAATTTCCGGATTTACTCCAGAGGGTTTGTTTTTGAATATTCATGCTTTTGAATGTTTAAAAGGTTTCTTTGCACCTCATTTCATATGAAAATTATTTGCATAAGTTTTTTCTCTACATATAAAACGCTTTTAAAGTTAATTTTTAATTTGGAACTTTTTATTTACTTAAGACCTACACCCAGCTGAACTTAGGGTGCCTTAATATATAGCCCAATTGTTGAGGGTGAAAACACACTCTAACCATTTTCTAAATGACGCTTGAGACAGTTGAGCAGAATCCTAGTATTAGTACAAGCTGAATTGCAGCAATGGAACGTGTGAGTCATATGGCTTTTTTTAACATTTATTTAATGTCGGCCTATTTCCGCTGCTGAGACCTAACACCGACGCCTATAGACGAGCTACCCCCAACCAGGAATTTTGCCGAGCCTCTTCTCGTTCAAAGAGTAGCCTAACATTTAATAGACAAGGGTCCGGCGGTTTTACATCTCCTCCGAAGGATGGTATATCCCCTACATAATCCTCGCCTAAGATTGCATAGCTTCCGCGCATACACCACATGGCTATTCGTCGCATTTTGAGAAGCAATTTATTATATACATATCATTTGCAAAGGATCCAGGTCCTAAATTTCGAGGACACAGTATAGCGTATGAGCCTCTGTTCATGTTTATCCTGAAATATATTTGAAATCCTTTTTCTCGATCTTCTACATTATTTACAGATGAAGTTGGATTTAATAGGGATGGCATTATAATTTTTTATAATTACCACTTATGGCCTGAAATAATAATAATAATAAACGTCTTTATTGAAACAAAGAAACAATATGTTTCATGGGCGAAGCTTAACGTAGGCTATTCTGCCATTTAACCCCATCAAAATTGAAGATGAAAACCAAAATGCAATAAATATACATGCATATAAAATATGCATACAATTTGTATGTGTACACTAAACCTAATTAAACAAACCGAGAAAAAGTACTTAAATATATTTATTATCAAGTACAAACTTTCTTAATTACAAGGAAATGATTATATATAATTAATAAGAAAGAAAAAATGGACGATATACAGGGTGACCCGTAAATAATGGATAATCCTGAAAATGGTAATAGGCCAAGCCAAAACCTATCAGAATATCACAACATGACCTTATTGAAAACCCTACGGTTTTCGAGATACGGGCACTTTTTTGAAATTTTGATAATTTCTACTCTAGGACAGTACTTTGCATGCCACTGCCACAAAGTAAAAATTTTTTCATTCTGTTTTTCTCTGAGTACTCTGAAACAGTTGTGCTCTCAAATGTGTATAGGAGTTTTTTGGTAACACTAACGGTATTCTAAAAAAAAATGTTTTTCTTAAATTTCTGTTCCAGCAAGATTCAGCTTGCTGACTTTGACCTTTGATGGTGCAAAGAAAAGTGCCAAGCGATACTTGCCACTTATCCTAAAAAATTGCCCACTTATTATTAAATTTTAAAATGGTATAAAAATTCTGAGTTGTCCTGTTAGAAAAATAGATCCAGCTGTTTGAATGGTGGATGAGTTAAATTTATCATTTAAAATTTTTAACAAGTAGGCCTCGTTTTAAATTGTATTGCTTGGTAAAAGCATTCGTCGATATTCTCGTATGTGACACATGTCATTTTGTACGTCTGGCGTTAGTAGCTACCTGTCATTATTCTGAAACTATTTAAATTCTTTGAGGTCTGGCTATAATCTTTACATAAACTTGATGCCCTGGACTTGTACTCTATTTGGTTACTGATTCAGACTTTGTTTTTTGTCGATAATAACGACTTGGCGTTTCTTTGGACTTATTGAAACTTGTTGAAAACCACAATGGATACGGTAATATGCATTCTATTTACGGCCGACTTATTAAAATGTTTTAAAATTCTTAGAGAAGAGAACGAAGAGAGATCGAAATAAAATGAAAAGTTATTTCAACTGCATTTATTAAACATTATTAATAAGATAATATTTCAGTCACAAAATTGCTCTATAAAATCCCTATTTTACTATAAGGAACGTAACCAGACTGCAACCAACAGCTAGTCTCCGGGCTATGTGCCCCGCCGAGCGATGAATTACAAGTTACAAGCCTCGCGCGTTAAGTGTAAGTGTGTAAGCATTAGCGTTTGGTTGGTAATACACCAACCAAACGCTAATGCTTCGATTGCAACAAACACCAGCCGAGAGACTGATCCTACTTAAAGGAGCTCTCGTGCTAGTCGTCTCACACCACTTGCAGACTGCAGTTTTGAGCTGTTGGCTCTCGTCAGTGCAAGGTAGGCGTGTGACGAACGATAAGAGGATCCTTTGACTATTTAGTACATCTCGATATCGTTAGGACAGCGACATGCAACTGCAGTCTGCAAGTGGTGTGGGACGACTGGCACGAGAGCTCCTTTAAGTAAGATCAGTCTTTCGGCTGGTGTTTGTTGTAATCGAAGCATTAGCGTTTGGTTGATAATACACAGTCATTACACTTAACGCGCCAGGCTTGTAACTTGTAATTCAGCGCTCGGCGGGGCACATAGCCCGGAGAGTAGCTGTTGGTCACAATCTGGTTACGTTCCTTATAGTAAAATAAAGATTTTATAGGGGAGTTTTGCAATTGAAATATTATGTTTTAATATTCCGCCCTCTAAAAAGCTCATTTGAATTGTTATTAAAAAGAAATATTCAAACAACTTATAATAAATTTTCGAATTGCTTTCCTCCAGCCCTGATGCATGTTCTGCAATTTTAATAAAGGAACATTTTAAATTGCGTGAATATCCGAATCGGCTAATTTCTTCAGCGGCTACTTCGATGGGCTCATGCAATTCATTTACGCATTGAACAGGATGGAAGTACACTTTTATGCATCCCCAGTAAAAAAAATCTAAAGAATTTAGGTCTGGTGACCTGGGTGGTCACAGAATTGGAGCTAAGCGACCGATCCACCTTCCCGGATAATTCAAATTTTGGTATGCTCTCACCTCTCTTTCATAATGTGCAGAGCATCCGTTGTTCTGTAGCCACCTTGTCCGCCTGAGGGATAAAGGAAAGTCTTTTTGTAAGACCGGTAGGTCGTTTTGAAGGAATTACAATAATTAATTATCGGACGTTAATGCTGGTGGCAATTCAAACGGGCCTACCACTTGACCATTTAAGATGCCAGTCCATAAATTTACTTTAAATCGGTATTGTGACCGATCTTCCCTCATCAAGTGGGGATTTTCCAACTGCCAGCTATGCAGATTATGTAAATTTACAAATCAAAGGGGGAGAACGTTGTAAAGTTTAGCAGAATAATAAATAAAACAGCTTTGAAAAGGAGCAGTAGAGTGTCTCTGGATATGATACAAGTGTCCAAAGCGAATAATTCTATTATATACTGCAGACATAGCACTGAACCTACAGAAGAGATAAGATGATGCCGATGTTGATATAACGTGATGAATGAAGACCAAAAAGTGTAGCTTTCCACGAAATTGCATATTCAATCAGTTTAAACCAGGAAAAGAGTGTGATATGTGATCATACCTTCTTAAGCTGAATGTGAAATAACAACACGAGTTTTTCACTTTTTGCATTCTTTTTCCTATCGTATCGATAAAATTACTATATAGTACATCACAATAGTTAAAGATAGGACCAGTGATTCACATAATGTTTTTCTCAAATTCCGACTAATGAAAAATCTACTACTAAACAATAACTTTAAAGATACATATGCCTAAGACAGTAGGGTAATTGCATGCCCAGAGACTTGAGATACTAATCTAAATTCAATCCCAGATTTTTTATTGTCGTTTCAGGAGATAAGATCTCACTACCAATGTTTAAACTAAGGTTTTCACAAACATACAACATAAATGCAACATATTAGTTTGTATTTGTTAAGATTCAATTTTAAGTTGTGCCTTTGAGATATTTGTTTAATTTGCTATTTATGTTATTATGTTATTTCACGAAACAATGGATCGAGGCACCAACAATTGTTTTCAATTAATATCTGGCCTGTTATTGTCAAAGATTATTTAATTGGTCAGTTTGTTCTACCCTGAAATATTAACGAACAATTCTACCGCAATTTTTGCGAGATGCTTTAACGCTTCTAATAGAGATTGCTCTACTGAAATGAGCAACGTACCTTTTTTATAGATAATCATCAGCTCTACCTCATTTTTCTTTAGGCGTACGGGGGTATCTCATTAAAACTTATCCCAATCAATGGGTAGGTCAATCGCGTTTTCCAAGTTTTAATCCACTCGATTATTAATTAAAATCTTATGTTTATGCTGTTCCTATTCCCGATGAGCAAACTCTTCTTCAAAGGTCAAAAAAGGATTCCCAAGAATTCAGCAATTTTTGGTGGAGTGAGAGCATTTATGAGTAACCATATCCAAAGACATATCGAGACAGATGGACGTCACTTGGGACATCTCTTGTATGTATGTTATGACAGTAATTTTTAAAAAATATTAAATTTAATTGTTTCGTATGGCATTCCATTATGATTCCTATATATTATTTTCAAATAATTTGCTAAAATTGCATAATATTATTAATCTGCCATTGATTCTAAGTAGTAGAATGTTTTACTACCGCATCGTTAACACAAATTTATATTATTTTTTATAAGAACAGAAATATACATCATTTATAGTACTTGAAAAGTTAACAAAAGTAGATAAGCCTAAGCGAAGTATTTATGAGGCTGGCTTGTCTGGCTGGAATGTTTTATTATTATTTAATATCTTAAATCATTAAAACTAGTAAAGGTTTACGTAGCGCGGAATCGTAAAAGTGGATCCACGTAAAATGTTGTTCATTTAATTGGAAATCCGAGATAAATGCAAAATACTTTAATATAAAATTTATTCAACTTCTCAATCTCAACATTTTCATTGATGAAAGCCAAACAGTTCAATTCAAACAACACTCTATTATTATTTTTACTTATTTATCGATTAGAAATATTTATGTGCTTTTGTGCTAGTTGGCTCGTTCCGTTTCCAGCACCGAGAATAACCTTGAAGGATGATTATGAAGAAGATCGATCTTAAATGATTTATTTTCACCCACAATATCAAGTTGCTCATTTGATATAACGAGGTGCAAAGCTATTGCATACACCGAATGCAAGTTTACTGTAAGGCTCACTGTTGAGTTAAAACTACATAATCATTTAGTTACCAATTTATCATTAATCTTTATTCTAATAAATTAATAGGATAGAATGTAATAGAATAGAATTTAATGGAATAGAATGAAGTAGAGCAGAGTTGAGTAGAGTAGGGTAGGGTAGAGTAGGGTAGAGTAGGGTAGAGTAGAGTAGAGTAGAGCAGATCAGAACAGAGTAGAGTACAGTTGGGTGGGGTAGGGTAGTTGCGAATTCCTGCTCACCAACTCATCTGAGTCAAGCCGAGAGCGACCGAAAGTCACGAATTTTCAACATATTTTATAGAAAAACGAATACCGCTTGCAGATTACTGCAAAAATTATTTTTATAAAAAAAAATATTCCTCTCTCCTTCTAATAGCTCTCAGATTTTGAAGAAAATCATAAGAAAATTATCAAGGGTAATATAACAAGACCTTGATAACTAGTCGGCTATTATATTGTCATCCATTTTTCGAGAGTGCGATGGTTGTCAATTAGACGAGACCTATTTCTCGTTAATAATCTGACTAAATCCCGAGAGCTTTATCGAGGGATTTAGTCTTTAATTATTAACGCCAAATGTGGTCGAGGCAAATTGGAGAGCACTCGAGAAAAATTGTAACAATATAATAGCCGCTAATTTATCAAGGTTGAGTTACATTTTATTAGATTATTTCTTGAATGAGTTAATAATTGGAGATATATAAATTTCTACCTTTCATTATTTATTGTATCATTCGAAACATTACAAATCGGTTCATTTTGACAATAATCAACTAATGTGACGTTTGAAAATATTTACAGGACAACAATATGCCTACTTGTTATAAGTTAATAAATTAAATATCAGCGACCATTTTCAGCCGATGCCATGGCAAGAGGAAGTAGCCCCTGATATTTCCCGTTGTTATGTAGAGTTCAAAATAGTAACTGATATTCCTCGTTTCTAAGGAATTTCAAATATTGTGATTGGTTAAAAAATTTGATTTGACACATGAAAGAAATAATCATTGTAATTAAATAAAACGTAAGTGAATATTGGATTTATAAGACATTAGTATGTTAAAATGGGAATTTTAGGTGCTAATATTTACAAATTTAGTACAGCAACAGCTACTCAATTTTTTCCCAAGTATACAGAATATTAATAAAAATATATGTATACATTTTCAAGACAATCGTAAGAAAACTTTCTTGTTGGGAACGTCCTTAAGGCTCCTTCAGTTACTATTAGAATATATATTATGGCAGTGTCATCGGCAAAACTTATTGTGTCACACGCAAGGATAAATCAAATAGACCATTCAAGTACGTATAAAAACAATTGGCCCTAAGACGGTTCCTTGTGGTACAGCATATTCTACCGTTAGTTTATTACTGAAGGTGTTGCCAATATTTATTTACACATTGTTGCCTATTTGAGAGATAACTATCTATTAACATATGTGGAATACCCCTGAACCCTATGTCTTTCAATACCTACCATAATTGAATATGACTAACTGTACCGAAGGCTTTTGTAAGGTCAACTAAAATACGTAGGGTTGGTTTGATAATATTCATTTATAAATTCTTTTGGTAAGATAGGCTATTGCATTGCGTTGACCTCTGCTCCCTGAAACCGAATTGCTTTTTTGACAAAATATTAAGCCTATTTAAAAACCTAGTAATTCTATTCTTTAATATTTTCTTAAAAGTTTTAGCTATATTGGAGATGAGGGAAATAGGCCGGTAATTCGTCACGTCTAGTTTATCGCCATTCTTATACAGTGGTTTTATTACAGCTATTTTAAATGCCGATGGATAGTTACCTGTTTCAAACCATTTATTGGTAACGTACTTTAAAGGTGCTGCTATTTTAGAAGCTATTTCCTTGATGGTATGTTATCAATTCCAGGTGCTTCATTTGATTTTAATTGCGAAATTGTTTCTATTATTTCATTTTCACTCGTATACGACAGGTATATTGAGTTTGAGTTATTCCTTATGTTTTCAGAAACAAAAGTTATCAATTTTTTATTGGCGAGTTTTTACGAATTGTTTACCTTGTATTTTATTAAACAACGTCTAGGAATAAATATAAACGTTCTATAGTTACAATTTGAGTAAATCGTCGACTACATCTCCTTACATTAGATTCATAACACACAATATATTATAGATTTGCAATCTAAATCTCCCTGAGGATATGAGAAAACCTTATCCTAAGAAATCACCACACACATTGCATAATATAATGGTTTTAATTTCCGTATTTTTTTTCTATCTTATACACTGATACGTTTATATCACTGGAAATTCCAAATCGAGGAACAGATTATTTCCTATGAAACCAATATATGTATATAATATCATATTTCGTCTGATATTTCACCTGGGGAAATCGATTTATTATTAACATCGTAATCCTGGGCGCTCTGTAATTTATGTTTACGGTTTTGCTCTTTAGAATCTTTCCGAAAATGAATCTAATCTGAGATTATCCAAAATGCGTCTTTCTCATAGAGATGGAAAAGGTATTGTGAGTATATAGACGGAGTCTCAAAAATATAGAAGCGATTAAGTAAAAAGTAGGTACGAAATAGTTCAGCAAGATTAATATTTTGGAAATTACAAAATGTTTCTTGCGGTTATCAGGAATTGGATAATTTTTTAAAACGTGTTATAAATTAATCATTCCAATGAGTATCTTTTTTCAGATATATTTTGTTGCAAAAATACCTATTTAAGAGCTTTAAAAATTACATGAAAAATAATATAAAATTTTTATAAAAATTATTCAACGTGGAATTTTATAGTACTTTATTATTTTGACTATTTTTTTTATTTTTAACAAAAAAAATATTTTTCAATTCATCAAAAAAATATGGTAGTCCAATCATATGAGATATTCTCTATCTAAGTCCAACCAATATGAATATCAGGTCTGGTTCACAATAATTAAGAAAAATTAGTTTTGATCTTATAGTTGCTAACAGTTTTAGCAACAAAATGAGTTACAAATAAGTAATAAGACTTTACTTAAATAATTTATTTGAAAAATTTCTATTAGTATTTCTCTAATTTAATCAACCCTCTTTTTTTCCTTTCGGTTAAAAATTTAGCAATACAATTGCATTGAAAAGCTAGACACCATGTATAATTCGTCAAGGTCTTTGTAAATACTCCACTTAACGAGGTTCCAAAAAGGCCAAAACATCAAAAGTTTGTAGAATCTTTTGCAATACATTTCCTCTCCAGTTTTCCAAGGTGAGAAAAATTATTGTGATGGTTTGGAGTTCTGAAACCTTTATGGATTACCCCTATCAAGGAAAATACACCTCAATTTCCAGCTTCTCGTCTTGGACTTGTGAGGGCTTCTCGGATCGGAATTTTTTGGGGGAATAATAATAAATCCGGTTAATCCACAATAAAATACCTCCGACCGACCCCCAGGAGTTGAACCTACCCTCGCCCGTAATAGTGATGTCCTCAAATAATAAAGAATAGTGCCTGGACAAGGTTTTTTTATGGGTTTTCGAGGGCGAGAATCACGATGGTGGTGTTTTTTTCACCTTATCCTCCCGTAGCTACCCCCAACTTATAAAAATATGTGTATATATATATTTATGTATCGATACAAATTATGATGTAAATGATAGTTGTAAACTTAACGAGACACAACATTTATGTTGATTGTGAAATTGAGTAGATTAGTATACTATTGTAATTATATAATATAAATATCATTAAATAATTTTTTTAATAAGAATATCATATGAACATATCAAGTCTTAAATAATTATTTAAATAAAAAATTATTTTTCCCAATAAATCAATCCACAAACCCAATAAAATCCGCCAGGCATTGATGCAACCATTGGTAACTTATTCCATCTCAGGTAAGTGATTTAGATGATATTCTCTTTAAAAACCCGATCAAACAAATCCGCGCATGCTTAGAACCGACAGTATGGAAGAGGGAAGATGGTAGCTTTATACGTTGAGGGTAGTTACGAGAGGATATTGTGAAAAAAGCACCGTCATCGTGATTCCCACTCCCAAAAACCCGTGAGAAGCCCATTCCGAGTCCCTTTTCCGGTTTTTCGCTGGATAGTTTCAACCCTCAGTGATTGTTAGGTCAACTGTGGTTTAGTAATGATTAATTTTCCTGATATTCGAATAAAAACCCCCATCCGATGAATCCCCGCATGCCTTATCCCCCCAAGAAAACCCGATCCGACGAGCCCTCGCAAGCCCAAGACCGAAAAGCCAAATTGGGGTGGTTTTTCTTTGATAGGGGTAATACGTAAGGATTTTAGAACTCAAAACCATCACCATCGTTTTTCTCACCCTCGAAAACGGGAGGAGGAAATGTATTGTAAAAGTTTCTACAAGCTTTTGATGTTTAGGACCTCGTTAAATGGACTAAAACTGCATTACATACTTAAATGTTCAGTTTGCAAAGAGGCCAAACAGGGAGAAATCTCAAATCTAGATGTAAAGAACATTTTTCACCATTTCAATATACCATAAAGAATTTCAATTTGCTAATTACTTTTTACAAATGCAACATACATGTTCACATAACTGTAGACAAATAGATAGATTTATTGATCACAATACATAAATAGTGTTTTGACAAGTCAGTAAAAGAAATAAAAACTAACATTATACGGGAGAAGTCAGATGACATGAATTCTTTAAAATCATAGAATACATCAGTCAGCAGGAAACGTTTCATTCCAAGTTCTAGATCTTGGACGACATTGGGTAATATATTTTAAAAAATTATTGCGTAATATCTAGTTGCCTTTTTTGTTTTAGTTAGTCTCACGAAATTCGTGTTAAAATTGTTTTTATTACGCATTGAATAAGAATGAACATTAACACACGTATCGTAATTTCTTGAATGCTTTTTTATATACAAGAGGCATTGCGATGTATATGTATAGGGCACGGTAAGTATTTTTAGCTTTTTAAAAGCCTCCCTACGATCGTCTCTATAAGCCAAGCCTGCAATGATTCCTACAACCTCACTTTGCATTGACAATACTGAAGCAGTATGCTATGCACCGAAGTGGCTCCATACCAAGATGGTATGTGTTAAGGCAGAGCGGATCAATGCATGATAGTTCATTAATACTGTTATCTGTGACACACATTTTACCAAATTACGTATTAAGAAAATACTTCTGGACGTATTTTTGCCAACTAGTTCTGTCTGTTTATCCAATGTCATTTTGCTATATAAAACGACATGCGACATTCAATAATTTTACAATATTACTAAAATCCGCAGCAAGAGCGTGACGTTTTAAACTAAAAATCATTGTTTCAGTTTCATCCCTATTCAGAACCAGTCGAATGCTTGAACAGATAACAGATTGCTACGGGCTGTATTTAATAGTGTAAAAATATTTGCGTCAGAGTGAGCTATCATCTGCAAATAGTGTGAATTTAGACAGGGTGGTACTGCTTGGTCAGTCCTTGACATACCTGAGAAAAAGAATCGGTCCCAAAACAGAGCCTTGAGGTATACCGAATTTAATATATATTCTGTTTGGCTTTGTATTATTGACGTTAACAAATTAGGATCTGTCAGTAATCTAAGATAGACTAAAATTTTTACTACTTTCCAAAAAAATGTATAACTTAACTTTTCCACCAGAATAGTATGCGAGATGCAGTCAAGAGCTTTATTAAGATCTAAAAATTTTACGTGTATAATTTTTTTAGCATCCACATCTTTATTTATTGTGTCTGTTAATTAATGTATTGTTAAGGTCGTGGATAATTTTGACCAGAAACCGAGTTAATTTATATTTTTCAATATAATTGGTTATTTACAATTTAAGTACTATCTTAAAAACTTGTGTTAAGAATGTGTTAAATTTTGAGCCACGCTTTCAAAAGAATATAATTATCATTTGTATTTTTCTCTGATTTTTCTAATTCGATTTTATAATGACATCTATTAATATTAATTAATTGTTACAAATCGGTTGACGGAGGCTTTATAAAAAATTTGAAGAAAATGGAGTGACTCTCTCATTTGTCCAAGCTTGTCAGTAAACCAATTTAAATTACTTTTTCGGATTTAATGTATTGAAATAACAAGACAAATTTTGCAAGCGACCCTTTGTGAGTGAAATTATTTATACCGAATGTACCAGGATCATGGTATACCCCCCTTTTCTCCTTTAGTTTTGAAGATAATTGATTAAAATTTAGGATATACTACAAACATAATAAGCGGCATTTTTTGACATACAATTTTTTTACTAACTTTTGATTTTCAACTGGAACACCCTGTATATTACTGCATTTTTGGATTCTGCATAATTTTCTGAATCCAACGATGCCAAATAAGTGATATTTCAAACATCATTTTTTTTATAACATAATTTCTAGTTTTCCATTTAAGTGTGCCATGAAGGTTAAGATTTATTCTAAATGATCCGTGTAATGCTACAAAAATCGAAATCCCATTAAAAACACTAAATTACGTGATTTATGAGCAAATAAAATTCACCAAAATTATTTTTGGGGCAAAATTCAATTTTTTGGAACCACATTGGTACCTTGGTACTATTTATTAGTACTATTAATAAAGAATTTATTCATATGTCGTATTAAAATGTGCGATAAATACAAACAAAATTATAGCAAGAAAATACAATTTTGTTCTAATTAAATGTTGAGAATTAACTAAAGTGGCTTTGAAAACAATGAAATATTTAGTTTGTCAAACATTTGTTAGCTTAACGGTGTTTTTATTGTGTCTTTAAAAATTGTTTAAAATTCTTGTTAATTGTGTTCAAAATGCCGCAGATTTATACAAGAGATGAAAAAGTGGACATGTTAATTATTTATGGGGAATATAAAAGAAATGCAGTTGCGGCTACCGACCTTTTTGCCCAACGATATCCTGATAGATAATGTCCAGCGAAAAATTATTTTAAACTAATTCTGAAAGAGAGCCCAACAATGATCCCGAAGGAAACTTCATTATTGACGAGGGAATGGAAATTAATGTTTTGGCTCGAATAGAAGGCAAGTTGTGTTTGAATTGGACATCAGTGACCAAACAGTAAGCCGAATTTTGCACAAATACCACTATATAGTAGTTTGTGCAACAAGAGTGGATATGATAGCCATATCGCACGAGAAAGAAGTTTGAGCACGACGCCGTAGGCGGAGTGCCTCAATCTTTCGAGTGCGATATGGATAATCCACTCGAGTTGTACAGTATACTTTTTCTACGACCGGATTAAGAATAAACTACAAATAATAGTTTTAATCAAATTATAATATACAAACTTAGCTTCTGCTAAATCTTATGCTCTAGGTGCAAACATTTTATAAAAGCTTCCGTAGCATAGCGGTTATATGCACGCTATTTCCTGTCCCTCTCTTTAATTCTGTTTGTAACCTTTTTGTTGCGTTTGCTTTTTTCTCGTTTTCTGTTTGTACATTTTTGTTTCTAAATTCGTTTCCATCAAAATTTCAAATAAACTATAATTTTCTTGGAATCCAAATTTTTAAAATCACAGTTTAGGTCAGCCTATGCGCAGCCCGATGTTACACACCTCGCGGAAGGCTCCTTGTTTTAATTTGAGGTGCTAGCGTCAACTACGAAATTAAAAAGTGTTTTGTGCGAGAGTTCTCTAAATATAGTGTAGTTTTTAAGTTTTGTTAAATCTGTTTTTGGATATATTTTAATTGTATTACCTATTTTTTATTTGTTCATCGTAAAATAGGAGTTTAGGTTTAGTTGTTCTTAATTATTGTTTTCGCCGACCCAGACCTGTCCCGTCCGACCATGCAACCCGCCATCGCGTCAGCGCGGTGGTTGCACGATCGGCCCCGGGGCAGATACTGGCTAGGCAACTGTTCTGTACCATTTAATTCAAATAAATCAATTTTGCTTGCTTGCTTGCTTGCACGCTTCGAAATGCAAGAGACCATAGGTTCAAACCCCACATATAGCTACTTTCTTTTTGTCATAATATATCTAAAATTTTGTCTGTATATAATAATTTCAATAAAATTTTAGGTGGTATACCGTTTATCGATTCTTCACTGGAATCACTCATTTTAAATTATTTTCTAGCTCAAACTGCGCGAATACACACTGACAATTACTTTGACAGCTTACACACTAACTTGAATTTTTTAAAACGAAATATTTGCCTATATACTTAATACACGAACTGTGATTGGTCGATTTCATATCCATCCTAGAACGCATCCGTTCAGTTAACTGGAATGGCCCACTTATCCATTCTACAGACTGTACGGAAAACAGCAAATTTACATAAGGGAGTAGAAAAATCTATTATATGACAATTGCACCAGCATTTGTACGAAAGTGAGTACGAACGTAGGATGGAATATTGCAATTTGATTTTGTATAATAACGTGCAGCTAAACAATGATTTTTTGGGACTGATTTTATTGTCGGACGAGTCTAGGTTTACAACAAATTTGGGATTATTTAACCGACAACATACAAAATATTGGTCACAAGAAAATCAAAATTTATTACGGGAGGGTAACTTTCAAGTGCGGTTCGGTTTCAATGTTTGGCTTGGAATAATCGGTAGTAGAATCATTGGTCCAATAATATTTGAAGGACCTCTGCTTGGTGCCAGATACTTGAGATTTCTAGAAAATGAGATTGAGGACATTTTAGATGAGTTACCTTTAGATTTAGGACAGGGAATGTATTTCCAACAAGATGGCGTTCCTCCCCATAATTCAGGGATAGCAATTGATTACTTTTAACTGAGATTCGGAGACGTAATTTCGACGAATGGTCCTGTGAGGTGGCCTCCAAAGTCACCCGATTTAACGCCCCTTGATTTCTTTGTCCGGTCGATAACCGCGTGGGTTAAGGCGCGAGGTGGCAATAGCGATTAATCACACGGATGTCGCGCTACCGGGTTCGAATCCTGGCTCCGGCACTGGCACTGTCGGTGGAAATGGTTGTATGTCTGCATTTTTTGAATGTGTAACCCCCTTCCGCACAAGCCTCGGGCTTCTGGAATTGGGGGTTGTCTAATTTCTATGATATTTCTGCGATATTTATTCAAAAAATATTGTCTATGCAACCGCCGTTACAACCCGTGAAGTCCTGGAGCTACGAGTAAGACGAGCAATTAATAGCGTAACGGCCCAGCAATTGGCGAACGTTCTTCGAGAAACAGCTATGCGAGTTCAGAAGTGCATTGACATTAATGGACAGCATTTTGAACAACTGTTGTAATGTTTTGTGTTAATTTTTTGTATTTCAAAACCGCCTTATGTGTAACAAGGTAATTAGAATAAAATTGTATTTTCTTATCTTCTTTTAGCTGTAATTTTATTTGTATTTATCGCACATTTTAATACGACATATGAATAAATTCCTTAATAATAGTACTAAGAAATGGTACCACGGTACCAATATTGTTCCATTTGAAAAATTGAGTATTGCCCCAAAAACAATTTTGGTGAATTTTATTTGCTCATAAATCACGTAATTTAGTGTTTTTAACGGGATTTCAATTTTTGTAGCATTACACGAGTCATTTAGAATAAATCGGAGCCGTCATGGCACACTTAAATTGAAAACTAAAAATTATATAATAAAAAAAATTGATGTTTGAAATGTCACTTATTTGGTATCGTTGGATTCAGAAAATTATACAGAATTCAAAAATGCAATAATATATAGGTGTTCCATTTAAAAATCGAAAGTTAGTGTCACCTCCGGCGAAATAGAAAAAAATATCAATTGTATGTCAAAAAGTGCCACTTATTATGTATGTAGTATATCCTAAATTTCAATCAGTTATCTTCAAAATTAAATGAGAAAAGGGGGGTATACATGATCCTGTTACACCCGGTATATCATATTGTCAGTAATGAGATTATTTCCTCCTTTCTAATAGTACAGTCTTGTGGTAAAGAAATAAATAACTTCGAAATTGTATAATCTGTAAACTAGCTCGGCGTATATAGTGTGATATTGTGTAGTGCAATATTTATTAGAACATAAAGTAGTACTTTGATACCTTAAAAATGCATAGACCAGCAAAGTGTCTCATCGCAGCTTTTATCACCCTTATAGCATATAACGTACATTCTGTACAGAATCTGACATAGCTGTATGGTAATGTATTCTTTATATGTGAATAGGCGACATTTTGTCAAAGACGGATTGGAGCTAAATTGTCCCAGATGTATAGATCATATTCCATAGATTTACATATTTTACATTAGAATTCGCAATTAATTTAAAATTGGTTTTAATTAAGAATGTTACATCTGTGAAGTCTGCAATACCGTTCTGTTTTGATATCTGTGCAGGAATAGAGGCATTAAGTCTGTACACGAATTAGCGGAGATGAAACCGACCGTTAGCGTCAATTTTGCGAAATTCTTATTGAGGAATTAATTCGTAATGTCAATCTATTGAACTAATCAACTCGCGATGAAACTAACATGGATAGCGGAATGCGCATTGAGTAGTATATTCGAGTGTAGTGTTGAAGTGCTCTGATGTTTGTGAAAACTACGTCAGAGTTAATGTCACGCCAAAAGTACTCTCTCCAGGACTAAGTAATTCAGGTCTCCAGACTACCACAAAACATGTTTTTCTAACGAATCTAAATTTTATATAAATTGGGAGATGAACAAGCTCAATTGTAGGTATTGGAGAGGGGTCAACATACATTTGTTCATGGAAATTCGTACCAAAACGTCTCAGAAATTGAATGGTTGAGAATCTTAGAGGATCACGTTGTAGAGCCCTTCGATATTTTAGAAAATTACATCTAACCAATGATTACCCAAACAGTAGATGATAATATTTTGAAGAATGGACTATTTTTCCATGAGGGAGCACACCACATTTTACTGTAATCGTACATTTATTTTCAGATAATGGGCGATGTACTGGAAGAAGAGGTTCTATGGAGTGTCCAGCCAAGTCTCTGGGTCTCACTCCTTTACCTTAGATTTCTTTATTGAAATCGAAGGTTTTCGCAACCGAATCCGAAAAATACAATTGATATTAACTAACACGGATTCATGGCTGCTAGATCAACCAAAACTAACTTGGTGCGTATAACTGATGAGCATAGTTCAAATGTGCTTTTAGAGGGCAGAATATTAAAACATAATATTTTTAGGCGCAACCTCCTCTATAAAATCCTTATTTTACTATAAGGAACGTAACCAGACTGCAACCAACAGCAACTCTCCGGGCTATATGCCGCACCGAGCGCTTAATTACAAGTTACAAGCCTGGCGCGTTAAGTGTAAAAATTGCATATTACCAACAAAACGCTAATGCTTCGATTACAACAAACACCAGCCGATAGACTGATCCTACTTAAAGAAGCTCTCGTGCCAGTCGTCCCACACCACTTGCAGACTGCAATTTCGAGATGTTGGCCCTCATCAGTGCAAGGTAGGTACGTGTCGACCGACACGAGGATCCTTGGACTATTTGGTACATCTAGGTATCCTTAGGATAGCGACATACAAAACAAACATCAGGTGCCATCTAGCGGTCCAGTGTCTGTTATAATCGAAAAATAAATAGCCTGACTGGGTTTAGCATAGTTCAAATGTGCTTTTAGAGGGCAGACTATTAAAACATAATATTTTAGTCGCAAACTCCTCTATAAAATCCTTATTTTACTCTAAGGAACGTAACCAGACTGCAACCAATAGCAACTCTCCGGGCTATGTGCCCCCCGAGCGCTGAATTACAAGTTACAAGCCCTGGCGCGTTAGGTGTAATAATTGCATATTATCAACAAAACGCTAATGCTCCGATTGCAACAAATACCAGCCGAGATACTGATCCTACTTAAAGAAGCTCTCGTGCCAGTCTGCCCACACCACTTGCAGACTGCAATTTCGAGCTGTTGGCTCTCGTCAGTGGAAGGTAGGAATGTGATGACCGACACGAGGATCCTTGGACTATTTGGTACATCTCGGTATCCTTAGGATAGCGACATGCAAAACAAACAGCAAGCGCTACACTATAAACTAAAGGAAACTAAGAAATAATCTTTAAATAGTTAGCTAATACTTTAATTTTACGTTTAAATAATGTTATATAATTAATGTTACTGTACCTACACATTTA
This sequence comes from Leptura quadrifasciata, assembly GCA_963675555.1. NCBI lineage: Eukaryota > Metazoa > Arthropoda > Insecta > Coleoptera > Cerambycidae > Leptura > Leptura quadrifasciata. The sequence continues at coordinate 32,056,769 of OY776674.1, forward strand.
TTAACCCTTATTTAATTTTCTATTTTGAATCATTAGCTAATGATTATTTTGTGTTATTGCTATTTGACGACCACATCTGTCCTGTATTAATGAATTCTAAGAAGGTGACATTAGTTTTGTTATAATGTGAAACACACTCGATATGTATGTGTGTTGGTAACACTGAATGACAAGTCAAGTGAACTTGATGGTGTGTCTTTGTTTTTAGTAGTAATGTGTAGTCGTCTTGATTTGTGTAATGGACAATGAATAATTAAACCGAAATATGTAATATTAATAAACCTCACAATAAAACAAGTTTAGTTAGTTTCCCATGGTACTTCTAGGTTCAGTCTATCAGGCATTTAGACCAGTTTTAAAAATAAAATAAGTTAAATAAATTTTTAATGATACTTTCAATAGGAAATATGTATATATATTTAATTTTAATTATAATTTATTGATTATATTTTAAGTAAATATCGACAAATTTTGCATAATAACAAAATGAACAATGGTTGGCTATTCTATACATCGTTAACTATTTCTATCGGTTACCACAACAGATTTATAACTTTTGGTATAATCCAATACTTTCGGCGTTATTGCCTGAAGAGTCGTGCTTAGAATATCACACGAAAGTTATAAATAACAGAATAAGAACACAGCCAAGTTCATGTTTTAATCAAGAATTAAAGAGTGATGGATATAGAGAAGTTCTAGAGCCCCCAAATAACATATTTATTATATATTACGTGACTTGGTGAAATATAAAAGTAATGATTAATTTTCTATTTTTTGCTCATAACAAAAAATTAAAAAATCGATGTAATTTAGAATGATGATTACATACAGTTACGTGGATACACCCTACAGTAAACACCCTAAACGAAGGTTCAATATTTGCAACCCGAATTGTCATTAACCACTGACTTATTTAACACTAAATTAACTTACAATAATTAGTCCTTATAATTACACACTAATTACAACTTTTAACTACTATGGATCACTATACTATACTAATCAGATCACTTCCTTCTTTTGATCTGAATGCTCTACTCTTTAAATTAGAACTGCCCTAGCCTGTGTAGTGTGTGGTGATACCTGGGGCTATTCATAGACGTCCGATGCTTGCCCTGGGTTATTTCCTGTATTAGAGTAGCTCGGTCAAAGGCTGGCGGTGTTTTAGGTTGTTGTGTACTATTTCTTGTGTATTTTGGTTGTGTTTTATGTTAATGGATTAGTTTTATGTTCTATGATGGTGCATGCACCGTATATGGCTCTTTTTGTTTATATTACTTAATGGCACTTTTGTTTTGATTTCCGATGACATAATAGTATATTAATATTTGTTTTGGTATTTTTTTGTATTTTTTTTTTTGGAATTTTGTTTTTGGGTTTTCTTATTTTATGTATTTTTTTTGTATTTTATTATTTTTTCAAATTACAGCTTACAATATTTGTTCTGTCTTCGAGCTCTTCAATTTCAATATCGAGACTCTTTGCTGGCTCTTCATAGATAATCTCTTACGAATCACTTAAGTCTTCAAATATTTCTTTGTCTGTATTGTCTGAAAGTTATTTGTGGCATTCTACGAATATTCTTTCCTATTTTTTGGGTTTTCTACCACATGTACTATTATCCTCTTCAAAACAAATCACCGAATCTACAAAATAATAGAATTATTGGAAAAAAGAGCCTCTGCGCCCGTGACGTTTACGCCAAAGGAAAAGTCAGAGGTTATGTTTTGCAAATAATATAAATCGGAATAAACACAAAAATAATGTATTTTGCTGACGTTTCGGAAAGTAATCTCTTTCCGTTTTCAAAGCTATTTTTTGAAGAACTCTTATTTTGCTGTGTATGTCAAATACACAGCTTTAAGATTCTGTTTATGTTATTTCCATAGATACTTACTACTTACACAGAACATAGAACTGATGATATTTTTTAGATAATGTTGAGTTTGTTAAGTTCTTCTTTTAACATTGGTAGCCAGGTTGTACAAATATCTACAGAACAATTCGATACGCACTTATCTTCATTTAATAAGATTATTGCTGATTCTTTAATTTTTCTTTTTTTGGTATCTGTTTCTTTTGTTAAAATTTTTGCCGAGTCCCAGTTTATTCTATGTCCGTTTTCCCAAGCATGTTCACAAATCTTTGATTTCTGAATTTCATTCTTTCTAATGTAGTTCTTGTGCTCATCCAACCTCACACTGAAAGGTCTGGATGACTCACCCACATAACATTTATCACATTCGCACGGGATATTGTAAATACAGTTTTTTGAATTCTGCTCCCTGTTTATCGGTTTTGTTTTTGTTAAAATAGATCTTAAAGTGTTCCCCGTTTGAAATATCGTCCTAACATCAAATTTGTCACCTATACGGCGTAGCTTTTCCGATAGTCCGTATACATAAGGAATTAATGCTGTATAATGACGTTCAGGTTTTTGTCGTACCTGATTGTCCCTATTTTCAACATTTATGAAAATTCTATCAACAAAGGCTTCAGGATATTGATTTTGTACTAGAACCTCTTTGATAAATTTTTTCTCGTTATTTAATATTTCATTATTAGATGAAATTATTTTGGCCCTATCGTATAAACATTTTACAACACCCCTTTTAACATTTATTGACTGATTTGAGTTAAAATTTAGATATCTATTAGTATGTGTTGGTTTTCTATAAACGCTTGTTTCAATTGTATTATTTATCCTTCTAATTAAAACATCTAAAAACGGTAGTTCATTCCTACTTTCTACTTCTAATGTGAATTTAATAGACGGTTCCTTACTATTTATATTTTCTAAAAAACTATCTAGTAAATCAACACCATGAGGCCAAATTGCAAAGATGTCGTCAACATATCTCCACCAGACAACCGGTTTGTTTATACAATTTTGAACATGTGTGTTCTCAAAGTTCTCCATAAATATGTTGCTTAAAATTGGTGATAATGCAGACCCCATAGCCATACCAAAATCCTGCTGATAGAACTCATTGTCCAATTGAAAATAGGTTGTTTTTATACACAGTGTTAAGAGTTCCATTATGCTATTTACACTTAATTTAGTTCTAGTTTCCAAATTATTATCATTTAGCAACCTGTCTTTAACTATTTTTAATGTTTCATCTACCGGAACATTGGTAAAGAGGCTAACTACATCAAAACTAACCATCAGGTGTGATTCATGAATATCGGTTTCATAAATTTTTTCTATGAAATGTTTACTATTTTTAATATATGAATCGGTATTTCCAGATAATGGATCAATAATTTTAAGTAAAAATTTTGCCAAATTATGACATGGTGAATTAATAGAACTAACAATTGGTCTTAAAGGAATATTTTGTTTATGTGTCTTTGGTAAGCCATAAAAATGAGGGGGCTTACTATGATGTGGTGTAAGTTTCCTTCGTTCAAAATCATTAAATTCATGTTTGTATTTAAACAAAGTTCTGTAAATTTTGCTCTCTATTGATTTTGTTGGATCTTTGTTTAATTTTGAGTAGGGTCCCTCATTTACAAGAGTCATGATTTTTGTGTTATATATATCTTTATCTATAATGACTGTGGCATTACCTTTGTCTGCTGGCAATATTTTTATACTTTCATCGCGTTTTAAAGAAATGAAGATGAAAGTATAAAAATATTGCCAGCAGACAAAGGTAATGCCACAGTCATTATAGATAAAGATATATATAACACAAAAATCATGACTCTTGTAAATGAGGGACCCTACTCAAAATTAAACAAAGATCCAACAAAATCAATAGAGAGCAAAATTTACAGAACTTTGTTTAAATACAAACATGAATTTAATGATTTTGAACGAAGGAAACTTACACCACATCATAGTAAGCCCCCTCATTTTTATGGCTTACCAAAGACACATAAACAAAATATTCCTTTAAGACCAATTGTTAGTTCTATTAATTCACCATGTCATAATTTGGCAAAATTTTTACTTAAAATTATTGATCCATTATCTGGAAATACCGATTCATATATTAAAAATAGTAAACATTTCATAGAAAAAATTTATGAAACCGATATTCATGAATCACACCTGATGGTTACAGTGTGCATCGAGAAGTGAAAGCGTACGGACGTACACCGAGCCATCAGAGTGCACAGTGAAGTGGAAGCCCCACAGACAGTGACGTCGATAGTGTTGAAGAGGAAGTTCACACGTCTTTTTCAAGACACCATTTTCTGTTATTAATCATAACTTTTTCCCATAATAATATAGGTATTCCCTTACAGGAAACCGACAACGACGTTACCGTGGAGGACGGTAACATGGAGTACAGTGAAGACGAAACATCCCAGAGCGGTAGCTTCCGAGGGGGCCCCCCAACCCCAAGGGACGACAAGGAGACGATAAAACGTCTCACAGAGGAGAACAATGCTCTCAAGAAGAAAATAGACGAGCTCACCGAAAGGTTGGAGCAGATGCAGAGGGAACAGAAGTCCCAGCATGAAGAGCTTCTGCGTGCGATTCGGGGAGAATCGCAAACACGGAAAAGAAAAAATCCGCCCGCTGCCAACACGGACTCAGACGAAGAGGCCCCTAAGGCGGCAAAGAAGGTAGCTGAAGAGCCCCTCAAGTGCCCCCCCGAGTCCGAGTCACCTAGACAGAGCAGAACGGGATCCAGAGCCCCCCAGCAGGAGGCTAGCGTCCCCCAACAAGAAACCCGGAAAGAGGAGACCGAGGCCCCTCAAACAAGGACAAGAAGCCAGCGTGTACCCCCGGTAGTGCTGCGAAACAAAGAGACGTGGACAACGGTGAGCCGTCGTTTAACCGAAACCGGTATAAACTTCAACAAGGCCAAAGTTACCGGGGAGGGAATCTCCATCGAGCCCGCGACGTCCGAGGACTATCGGAGGATGACAAGGATGTTCGCAAATGAAAAGAGGGAGTACCACACGTATGCCCTGCCAGAGGAACGGCAGCTACGTGTGGTCATTCGAGGGATCCCGAGCGGCGTTACCTGCAAAGAGGTGGCAGAAGACCTCCAGGACCAAGGATTCGCACCTACCGCGGTCCAGCGAATGATGTCAAGACGGACAAAACAGGAGGTGCCCCTCATGCTTGTCCTAGTCCCACAGGACCAGGACAAGATACTCCAAGTAACGAGGTGCTGTTCTCTAGTTGTAAGGACTGAGAGACAGCGAGCCAAGGTAGCGGCATCCCAATGCCACCGCTGCCAGCGTTTCGGCCACGGCCAATCCAGGTGCACCGCGCAGCCGAAATGCGTGAAGTGCGGCGAGGCACACCGGACGACGGAGTGCAAAAAGAAGGCAGACGAACCGGCCAAGTGCGCAAACTGCCAGGGGGCCCACCCGGCCAGCTATAGGGGATGTCCAAAGTACCCCAAACAATCAGCCAGCGCCACCCAAAGGCCGGTACAGAGGCCAACGATGACCTCAACACAGAAGGGCGGCGTAGCGCCAGGCACAAGCTACGCCAGAGTAGCCCAGGGCAAGGCAGGACAGAACACCGTCCCTGCCGCAAAACATCAAGCATCGCCAGAGGCCAAAAACCTCACAGCGGTGCTCGCACAGATGCAACAAATGTGCTCAGCGATGAGCGCATTTTTTGCACAAATGCCAAATTTAACTAATCTGTAATGCCTTTACAGGTTAAACCGGAAGTCCTGCAGATGGCGGCCTGGAATGTCAATGGCCTGCGAGAAAGGAGACTTGAAGTCGAAGAGCTCCTGACCAGGTACGACATAGACGTCATGGCACTGCAGGAAACCAAGATGACCCCGGCCAAGGAGATCAACTTCCCAGGATACCACACCTACAGGATGGACTGGGTAAACAACCCTCAGCGACCCGCGAGAGGAGTGGCCCTATTGGTGAAGAAAACCATAGCCCACCATCCGACAGTACTGCCTGAGCTAGAAAACATGAACGCCACCGCCGTAGTAGTGTCCACAGCACGAAATGGTGACATACAAGTGGTCTCATGCTACCAGCCACCCCGCAGCACGCTTACCGAGGGGGATCTGGACGCAATCTTGCCCGCCAGGACACAGGTCGTCGCAATTGGCGATTTCAACGCCAAATCCCAGGAATGGAACAGCGGCATAACCAACACTCGAGGACGAGAGCTGCTGAGGTTCCTGGGACAGCACGCCGGCGAACTGATGGTGGTAGGACCGGACCAGCCCACCTTCGACAACGGCAGACACAGGCCAGACGTACTGGACATCGCGATCCTAAAGGAGATGACCTTCGAGGCAGAGATCACCACCAGAACGGAGGGATCTACCGAGCACAACCCGATCTTCCTAACCCTAGGAGGACAGGCGAGTGAGGACAACGCCACCTTCACGAAGAGACGAACGGACTGGGAATCGTACCGGCAGCACCTGCAGCAGTACATCGCACAAATTCCCAGGCTAGAAACCGTGGAGGACGTTGAGAGGGCCATCATTACCCTAGAGGAGCAGATCCTGGAAGCGATAAGGGCCAGCACGACGGAAATAGAAGTAAGAAGGCACCCAGCACCGATGGCAAACCTCCCAGAGGTCACCAGACAGCTGATAAGGGACAGAAGGAGCGCCAAGAGACGGGCTCAGAGGACCAGGCTCCCCGCCGACAGAAGGGAGTACAATGTCCTCAGCCGAAGAGTGAAAGCCGCCCTCCAGGAACACCGTCAGGAGGGGTGGCAACGCCACCTTGAGTCACTGGATCCACAGGACAGAAGCATGTGGAACACACAACGTGCCCTGCGAAACCGAAGGAAGCCTATGCGCCCGATTCACGGAGAGCGAGGGATCGTCTACACTAACCAGGAAAAAGCCGAGGCGTTCGCCGACAGCTTAGAACTGCAGTGCAGAGAGAACGAGCTCGATGACGAGGACGAGGACTGGGTGGACGACGTCGAACGCAGAGTACGAAGGATCCGTCGCCTACCAGATGACAACCACATCCGTCCGACTACCCCCGAGGAAGTCAAGGAAATCCTGAGGAGCCTAAAGCCGAGAAAAGCTCCGGGATGTGACAAGATAGGAAACATCGCTCTCAAAAAGCTGCCCAGGAAAGGAGTAGCGGCGCTAGTCAACATCGTAAACGCGATATTAAGGTTACGGCACTTTCCAGCCAGGTGGAAAAAGGCCGACGTCATTATGATCCCTAAACCAGGGAAAGACCTAATTTTCCCGTCTTCTTACAGGCCCATCAGCCTCCTCCCAGCCATGAGCAAGGTTGCAGAACGGGTCATCTTGAAGAGGCTAACAGAGAAGACAGAAGAGCTGAACATCATCCCGGATGAACAGTTCGCATACCGAACAGGACATTCCACGGAACTCCAAGTGCTTCGCCTCACTGAGGAGATCACCAAGGGGTTCAACCAGCGTCAAGTCACCGCGGCGCTGTTCCTAGACGTCGCCAAAGCATTCGACACGGTCTGGCACGACGGTCTCTTAGCTAAAATGATGAGTATGGGTTACCCCATCGAACTCGTCAAACTAGTGAGATCCTACCTACACTGCAGACAGCTAAGGGTGAAAATCTCGGACCAACTCTCCACCTACAGGACCGTGGAGGCGGGAGTTCCACAGGGATCGGTGCTGTCACCGCACCTGTTCGCCATCTATACCTCAGACCTCCCCCGGACCGACCATACAGCCCTAGCCCTGTATGCAGACGATACCGCCCTGATTGCCAGATCCTGGAAGGCCAGAGACGCAACCAGAAAACTCCAGGAAGCGGCCACACTCCTGGAAGAATGGTGCACGATGTGGAAAGTCGCAGTCAACGCCGACAAGAGCCAAGCCATCCTCTTCAGACGAGTGCGGAAAGAAATTCCCACAGGACACGTCTCCATGAACGGCGAGGACATCCAATGGCACGACACCGTCAAATACCTTGGCGTGGTCATGGACAGAAGCCTAACATGGAGACAAAACACGGACGCCATCACAGCTAAGGCCCGACGTACGAGAGCCCTAATCTACCCAATGACGGGAAATGGGAGCCGACTTAACTTGAGGAACAAGCTCACGCTTATCAAGACCCTCATCAGGCCGCAGCTGACGTACGCCTCGGTAGCGTGGGGCTACCAGGCGAAGTCCTACATGAAGAGAATCCAGGCAGTGGAGAACATCGCCCTCAGGACGGTAGTTGACGCCCCATGGTACGTGAGAACCGCAGACATCGTCAGAGACCTGGAGTACACCACGGTCACTGAAGTCATCCGGGAACGAGCGAAGAAGCTGTACGCCCAAGCCGAGGAGCATGGGAACCCGCTGATCAGACAGGCCACTGATTACGACCCCGCCGACGCCCCGAGGCACAAGCGACCGAGGGTTCAGCTACTGGACAACGGGTAAGTATAACCTTTATTTCCCGGTAACAGATCTGTTTCAGATACGCCAGGACGGACCACCACTACCAGAGACATGACGTTTTCAACCCTAACCCAACCTCCTTGCGGGCGTCGGACAACATACCGTCCAACGCCCGTTGTCCTACCTGCTCCGTGGAGACCGAAAGTGCTAAAAGAAGCACTTAGGTCTCCACACTCCCGAGCTACACAGCTCATCCTTACCTTTCCGACGATCCGGGGTAGGATATCAATTGATGTCCTACGTACCGGCAGTCAGTCCCAGCCAAAACTTCCTAAACCCAACTCGACCGATGACTACCCCCGGGGGTGACAAGCTGGCGAAGAAAGAAAACATCAAGACAAGAAGAGCGCCAGAAGAGACCTCAGCCAGCGAGGTTCAACAGCCAGGACCAGGGGAGGTCCGCAGAAAATACCACGACACATCTCACATTTGTGAGCTGGGTCTGGTAGAAGTACGCGGGCCCACCTATCACGAAGGCCGGTCCAGGTCTACAGAGATAATCTAGGTGCAAAGAGTAATAGTCCTACTCGGCCCTAGTTATCGAGACCGACATCCAGCCAATGGATATTGGCGCGCGCCTGATGGTTAGTTTTGATATAGTTAGCCTCTTTACCAATGTTCCGGTAGATGAAACATTAAAAATAGTTAAAGACAGGTTGCTAAATGATAATAATTTGGAAACTAGAACTAAATTAAGTGTAAATAGCATAATGGAACTCTTAACACTGTGTATAAAAACAACCTATTTTCAATTGGACAATGAGTTCTATCAGCAGGATTTTGGTATGGCTATGGGGTCTGCATTATCACCAATTTTAAGCAACATATTTATGGAGAACTTTGAGAACACACATGTTCAAAATTGTATAAACAAACCGGTTGTCTGGTGGAGATATGTTGACGACATCTTTGCAATTTGGCCTCATGGTGTTGATTTACTAGATAGTTTTTTAGAAAATATAAATAGTAAGGAACCGTCTATTAAATTCACATTAGAAGTAGAAAGTAGGAATGAACTACCGTTTTTAGATGTTTTAATTAGAAGGATAAATAATACAATTGAAACAAGCGTTTATAGAAAACCAACACATACTAATAGATATCTAAATTTTAACTCAAATCAGTCAATAAATGTTAAAAGGGGTGTTGTAAAATGTTTATACGATAGGGCCAAAATAATTTCATCTAATAATGAAATATTAAATAACGAGAAAAAATTTATCAAAGAGGTTCTAGTACAAAATCAATATCCTGAAGCCTTTGTTGATAGAATTTTCATAAATGTTGAAAATAGGGACAATCAGGTACGACAAAAACCTGAACGTCATTATACAGCATTAATTCCTTATGTATACGGACTATCGGAAAAGCTACGCCGTATAGGTGACAAATTTGATGTTAGGACGATATTTCAAACGGGGAACACTTTAAGATCTATTTTAACAAAAACAAAACCGATAAACAGGGAGCAGAATTCAAAAAACTGTATTTACAATATCCCGTGCGAATGTGATAAATGTTATGTGGGTGAGTCATCCAGACCTTTCAGTGTGAGGTTGGATGAGCACAAGAACTACATTAGAAAGAATGAAATTCAGAAATCAAAGATTTGTGAACATGCTTGGGAAAACGGACATAGAATAAACTGGGACTCGGCAAAAATTTTAACAAAAGAAACAGATACCAAAAAAAGAAAAATTAAAGAATCAGCAATAATCTTATTAAATGAAGATAAGTGCGTATCGAATTGTTCTGTAGATATTTGTACAACCTGGCTACCAATGTTAAAAGAAGAACTTAACAAACTCAACATTATCTAAAAAATATCATCAGTTCTATGTTCTGTGTAAGTAGTAAGTATCTATGGAAATAACATAAACAGAATCTTAAAGCTGTGTATTTGACATACACAGCAAAATAAGAGTTCTTCAAAAAATAGCTTTGAAAACGGAAAGAGATTACTTTCCGAAACGTCAGCAAAATACATAATTTTTGTGTTTATTCCGATTTATATTATTTGCAAAACATAACCTCTGACTTTTCCTTTGGCGTAAACGTCACGGGCGCAGAGGCTCTTTTTTCCAATAATTCTATTATTTTGTAGATTCGGTGATTTGTTTTGGAGAGGATAATAGTACATGTGGTAGAAAACCCAAATAATAGGAAAGAATATTTTCTTTATCTGTATTCGAGCAGTTTTCATAACACTTATTGTATAAATTGGTACATTTTAAGCCGTGTTTTCGGCAGCCATATCTTTGTTTTTTACAACCATTTTCACAACTGCAGCTAATGCTCTTTAATAAGTTTTCGGGAATTAAGTCTGAACTGTCGGGATAAATTTTCCCATTGCTTAGCATTTTTGCTATCGGGCTCGTTACCCAAATAACCAAGCCAAGTTTGTTTACAACTGGTAATAAACTCTATAGGAGTGTTGTGCAGCTGCTCTTTCAGTTGGGAGAAGTTTTTCCAATTTAAAAATAGATTTGTTAGTTGCCAGTTGGTAATGCTCAAATCTTTCTGCTATGTCTTAATTAAAATACTCAATCACGACGTGGTCTTCTAAAAGACGCTATCCCAAATGCTTCCACACAACTAGAGAATAGTACTACAAAAAAAAGAATCTGCTCTCTTGGCCTGGCCCTTATCACCTTTTTTTCTAAAAATATAAATATTTTGAAAACTGCTTGTTTCCCAGATTCCAAAAAAGGCATGCTTTTTTAATGCAAAAGAAGGCAAATTTCCACATAATTTCATGTAAATGGAAGTATTTTTACGAGATAAAAAATAAAAAACCGAAAAATTGGTTATCCGCCATTTTCCCGGAAAATGTGAGGTTATGTTGAAAAATGCCTTATATGAAGGTTTTAGATTTTTTTATTATCTACAACTTTTTTACAGGACATTTTCGCTAGGAGGTCACGTTGCACCGAAAATCGCAAGAAACTACTTTCAACCCCCATTTTACAATTTCATTTTATCTCGTATTTAATTTTTGTTTTTTATTATTAAATTAAATGTTTTATATTAATTAAATTAAATTATTACGTTAACTTTTCCCTTAATTATAATCTTAACTAAATTTTTCAGCTTGTCCTTGCCTCTTAGTAATCTTTTTTTTATCCTTCAAAATCCGCTTTGACACCAGCCTACTGGGACAATTCGAAAAAGTTACTTTCGAAATATGTCATAAACATCGTGGAACTAAAGACACTGTGTTTGTTGATTACCAAACGTTGTGTTATGTACAAGAAATAATTATAAACGTAAGCGAGAAAATAATGCCTTTATAGAATCAAATATTCTTTCTGCCCCAGGATTCATCAAATGAATAACGCTGTTTATATTGACGTTAAATTATCCGGACAATAAATTGGTTTTATTTTTATTTTCATACCGTTCCCTTCCGCAAAGGAAGCAATTATTTTGAAAATATACTTTTTATTTACTGTAAAACGAAGGGAAGTGAAAACGTGTGAGCATTCAAAACGGCATTTAACATTTTATGCTGTATTAAAACAGTGTAACTATCACCGGGAGCAATTTAAACCCATCCAATTAATCCGATAATTAAGTAGTCCACGATCGGATATCCGTGCGCTTGCTTGATCATTTCGCCATTTTATTAAATTCAAAGATGCATGACCTACTTAAATTTTACCCCAGAAACTCGCGTTTTACTAAATTAATGAGGTACCTACATTTTTATTTTAATGGCTGGCAAAATTAAAAGAACTATACCGTAAAAAGCAAATTAGGTGCCATTATATATATCGCTTCTCCTTAATAAAAGTAATTAAAATAAATATAGCAAATCCGCAGATGCTATGAACTTTTCATTACGCAATTCGCCAGAGGGTAATTTAGCTCGGAATTTTAAATATAAAACGGCGATTACCATTTCAATGAATAATTCAATAAAAGTGATGTAACTATTTTTCAGAAAAAGATGAACACCAAGCTAATTCTTATTTCAAAACTGCTGGGTAATTATAGTTTGTATATTTCTAGCAATGGGCTACAAAAATTGGATTCAATCGAGATAAACTGGCCAAGTAAAATCAATCTCAAGTGGAAAACTAATTAGTGAAATGGTTATGTCGGCCGCATTGAAAAGAAATACGTGATATTTATTTTTTTACGTGCCAAAGTAGAAATATAATATGCCAAATAGCTCACTGTTGGATGTTTTCACTTTTAAATAAAAGCTAATGCTTTTAACTATACATAAAACAAGTTAAAATTTGCAGATTCTCAAACAGACCCACCTCGAGAAACCATACCAGCTTCTGCTACCTGTCTATTATCCATTTGTTAAAATGGCCAATAACAAAGCAACAAATGCGAACGGCTAGCTGATTTAAGTCGGAGCAAATGGTCGTAGGTTCAGAGAACTTACAAGAGAGGTGAAACTTACCCTTTTATGTGGGTGGTATTGTTAAAGAACACGCCAAAACCCCGAGGAACTTTTCGAAACTGTAACAAAATCCGACGGAAGAGGTTTTTATACATTAAATCACATTTTCGCTCTACGGAGCGTTTTTTATGCCAACATCTTGGAAACTCATCAAGGAGTGTAATTTTAGAAAGTGTAGTAAATGTCGCTGCACGGGGACGTAATGTCGCCCCCACCACAAAATTTAGAAAGTATAATGAAAGTCGACAGAAATTTTGAAAATAAAAACCCTTTTACGAATCCACGTTGTGCAGCACTGCAACTCATGCGTTGTGTTAAATATGAGGACAAGTTATCCAGTCTCTAGTCAAAGTATTTCGAGAGTTTTAGCGAAAATAGCCCTTAGCGTCGAGGGTGCCCTATCATTTTCTAGTAGTCGATTTTTACGGGAAAATGATGGGTTTTAAGCGTATTTGTCCTAAACCGGTTCCTCAGTGATTCGGTGTCAGAAAAGTATAGTTACCATGTACTCAGATGTGCATGGGACCACCTTGCCTGAACGTACGAATCTATAATTGCAGAATATAATTGAAATTCGTTGCAATTCAAGCATGTTTAAGCTCCGAGGATCGATCAAAATTGATATTAAATTGAAAATACGTCAATAGACAGGCAAGCAAAAGTCTACCAAAATTATAAACATTGAACTTTTTACTGAATCTTTTTGTATAATCGTTAGCTATAAACCGCATATTGGATGGCAGTTGGTTACATTAAAAGTCATTCCGTTCCTCACTATGTGTTGTACATGGGCCAGACTATAGTTTGTCAATACATTTTTCTTGAACGTTTTTGTAAAACATAATTTTTTAAAAGATATAATATATATTTTTGATATTTACATTGTATTTTGTTGTGTTTTCAAATTTCCTTTCAGGGTAAATTTTAAGAAAGTGTTAGTATTTACTGTGTTAGATTTATAGTGTTACGACTTCCAATTGGTACCATCAGTGAAGCAGTTAAGCAAAAACGAAAAAGTAAGTATAGATTTTGTATTATTTTCCGTCTGAAACAGTCGTTTCGAACCATTATTTGTGAACGTTAATATCCATTTTGGAAAGTATAATAAAAGTTCTTCGGACGTGTCAAGATGGATCGTTCACCGTATAATAGATCAATTTTGCTTTATTTGGGGAGAGACGATGAAATATTTGATGTTAAGAGGGCACCGTCCTTAGCAAATAATGAGTAGAATTGTCTCTTTTTCCTTTAAAACCAGTTTCCTATCGATGAGATTGAAATTTGTTGATGAGGAAAGAAAAAATTATTAAAATGAATGATAAAATATATTTAGAATAACAAAAGTTTACAAATGAAATTTGAAAAGAAATTTTAAAAGAGTGGAATTTAAAAGTAAATCATAAAAAATATAAATTTATTAAAATATAATTTTGACGTATATGAAAAATAGTGAATAAGGAAAATTGTACAGAACGAAATTTAACATAGAAAATAATAACGGAAACCCAGATCCGAAATTCCCATATTAATAATATGGGAATTTCGGATCGGGGTTTCCGTTATTAGAAAATAATAACGGAAACCCAGATCCGAAATTCCCATATTAATAATATGGGAATTTCGGATCGGGGTTTCCGTTATTATTTTCTAAGACCGACAGCATGAAGAGGGGGTGGTTTTTATACGATGGGGGTAGTTGCGGAAGAGTAGGGTGAAAATGGCACCTACATCAAGATCCCTGCCCTCGAAAACCCATCAAAAACTTTGTTGAGTTCGAATTTTTTTTAATTTTTTAGGATATTGCTATTACGGGCGGGGGTAAGTTCAACCTGGAACCTGGAAACTGGGGTGGTTTTTCCTTGATAGGGGTAACACGCAAGGGTTTCAGAACTCGAAACCATCACCATCGTTTTTTTCACCCCCGAACATGGGGGAGGAAATGTATTGTAAAAGATCCTACAAACTTTTGATGTTCGGGACCTCGTTAATGGCCAGTTTCAATTTAGTTAGTTAGTTACAATTGTGACAACAATTGTTACTATGACATTTATTAATAGATAACTTTATTTTACGTTTCAGAAACAGACCCTAAATGGACTATTAAAACTAACAGTTATTATATAAATAAACAAAGCCGTGTCAGTTACTAGGTTACAGAAATCCTACACAAGTACCTACTATGAAATTTTTTAAATTTCAATCTTTGTAATGCTTCCATATTTATCACTATCTGCTTATAATTACCTACTAACACGAAAAGCTACAAAATGGTATAAACAAATCTCGTAAGAAAAGCTGTTTTACTAAACAAATATAGTTTTTGAGTTACTCGCTCGCTGCCCTCGCTCATTGTCAAACACTATATTCATTTAGTAAAACTTTGCTTTTCTAAACTTGTTTAATGTACTATTTACTCTTTGCCCAAATGATGTTCAGTAAAGAAAAGACAAATATTAGAGCGCTTATTCTTATTGAATATCTAGAAATCCGTCATAATTTGAATTTACCTTTAAGGACGTTCCCAACAAAAGAAGTTTTCATACGATTATCTTGAAAATGTACAAATATATTTTTTATTAATGTTCTGTAGACGTGGGAAAATTGGAATAGCTGTCGCGGTACTAAATTTGTAAATATTAGCACATAAAATTCCTATTTAACATACTAAAGTCTTATAAATCTCATATAGACTTACGTTTTATTTAATTAAAATGATAATTTTCTTACGACTTTCTTCAAAATCTGAGAGCTGTTAGAAGAAGAAGAGAGGAATACTTTTCTCTAAAAAAAATTTACTGCAAGCGGTATTCCTTTTTCTGTAAAATATTTTGAAAATTCGTGACTTTCGCTCGCTCTCGGGTTGCCTCAGATAAGTTGGTGAGCAGGAGTTCGCGACTTGGCAACGTTATAATTACGCGGTAATATTTAAAATGCTATCAACGCACAGTTTATTTCAATAAATGCGAGTACTTTACAGATATTTAAAAAATATGGATTATTGTAAGAATAAAAAAAACTTGATATTTATGGCAAATTTACCATTTGTTATTCTCGAACACATCACAATACTTTACACATTACAATACTTTATAATTAAAATCACAAATACATTCTTAACCTCACAAAATATGATAATGCACTCTAAACTAAAGCAACAACATCCGCCCTCATGAGTATAAAAACGAGACATTGCCAGATTGAGTCAAGCGACGCAATTAGTTTATTTCTGTGCTTATGCGCTGGGGGAGTGGAGCGAAAAAGTGCAGTGCTTGTCAACAAGTTTTTATTGTAAGCATGATAGTTTACATAGGGGAGATTCTTTTTAGGTTGAAAATGACTGCTTTTTGGGTTACAGTTAGTGTGGCACTCACAAAAAACATACTTCCTAGAGGGCGATGAAAATAATTATAGCTACATCGAAAAAATAAACACATCTGATGTAATTTTAGTTTAAGTTCACTACTTGATAATGTACAAAACCGCGATCATGTTAAATATAGTGAGTTGCTTAACAAAATAAATAAGTATATTATTACAATTTGTTCTAAGAGATGTATGCAATAAATTAAAGCTGTGCACAAACACTAATATTCTCTTTTCCCCAATCTCTCTCAATAATATGAACAACAATATGAAAAAACGTATTTTAAAGCACAACCTAACACTTAATCAATTTCTGTCCAAGTTTAATAAAGTACTGAATGCAGGATTCAATATGTAGATATTAGTGACGATCAAGAAAGAAAATTAATATGCAACGCATTTGCTGATCTTGTTTCACATTTTATATTGATTAATGTGTGTTTCAAAAAAAAATTAATATTCATAAAAATACACGATGATTATGTGTCTTCACCACCAGCTGGAGTAAATATAGTTCAAAAACGGGAAGTGATGCCAATAGTGGAAAGTGAAAGTATAAACAAAAATCTCAATGTCAAATGGTGAACATTTTTTTAGACAAACATTTAGAGATGCCCATCACAACAATAGATTAGCTATTAATAATACAAAAATGGACAAAGGTAAAACTCGTAACGTTTTTTGCTTAAATCAATCAATGTTTGCGTAATAAAGCCAATGAATTAGAAATATTTTTAGATGAGAACAAACTTGGCTTTTTGTGCATTAATGAGCATTGGTTCTTAAGTGATGAAATATCTTATGTGTGCCTAAAAAAATTACAAACTTGTAACTCATTTTTCTAGAACGAAAAGTATACACGGGGGTGTTGCAATATATTGTTTAAAAAGATTTAACTGTTATCCCATTAAACAAGTAAATAATTTATCAACTGAATTTCACTGTCAAATAATGGGCATAAATGACTCTGATTCACAAATTTTAACTCTATACAGATCTCCAAATGGAGGCTTTAATATATTTTTGGAGAAATTATCACTAGCTTTAGACATAATTACTAGTAAGTATAAAAACAAAACTAAAGAAATCATTGTAACGGGCGATTTCAACGTGCACTTTAACACGAATGAAAACAATACTCTTTTACTTTTGAACATCTTTTTATCTTTTGGTTTAAATCCTGTAAATAATAACAACACCAGAAATCACTCTTGTCTCGTTAACATTTTTATTAACTTTAATGAGATCAATTTCTTTGTAAAGCAAGAAGAGATGCCCACGATATATTTATTTCAAGCTCTAATAACTCCCTTAAAGCTATGAGGCAAATCATTAATAGCAACAAAAACCGTCCAGAAATTAAATCAGAGATATCCCCCAACGAATTTAATGTACATTTTGCCAATATCGCTAAAAATATAATAAATGAATTGGCAGCTACAAATTACACATATAATGATTTCTTAGGCATGAGGACAAGAAATGTTGAAAACCAGTTTTCATTTAGAGAAGTGTTACTTATATAGAAATCGATGATATTATCAACAATCTCAAAAATACTATGTTTAAGGATGCGTATTATTTTGATATGAAAGTCATTAACGCGATAAGATATATTGATACCGCTAACCAATCTAATAAATATTTGCATCCGCGCGCGCACACACATTTCCAGGCGTACTTAAGCTTGCTAAAGTCATACCTGTGTACAAAAAAGACAGCATAAATGATGTTGGAAACTACAGACCTATTTCCATCATACCGTTATTTTCTAAATTCTTAGAATGCGGCTTATAAATTCAAATAACACATTATTTTGAATCCGAAAATCTGCTTAGTTCCAGTCAGTTTGGTTTTAGAACTAACTTGTCTGCTAATTTAGCCATATAAATACGTTTGAAGACAGTGAATATATATACATGCTCAATTCCTAGATCTGTCCAAGGCTTTTGACTGTGTGTCACATAATATCTTAACAAGGAAATTGAACTTTTATAACTTAGTAATTTAATAAAATCGTATCTTACTAACAGATGTCAATACGTCATATATCAAAATAATAAATCAAGTATGCTACATATGGAATACGAAGTGCCTCAGGGCTACATACTAGGGCCAATTTTGTTCCTAATTTATATAAATGACCTTACTGATATCACTTCGTCTAAATTCGTCCTGTTTGCAGATGATACCACAATTATCCAGTCACATAAAGAACTTGACACCCTACTTGCTAGCGTAAATAATGCACAGGCGAAAGCTCAGGACTGGTTTATAGCAAACCAACTTAGTTTAAAAAATGACAAGACTAGTATTACATTTTTTGGGGTATATCTTGATAGCAAACTAGCATGGGCGCAGCACATAAACCACGTCTGTAATAAAGTCTCCACAAATATATATCTACTAAGAAACCTTGCAAGTAATATCTCTCTCAAAACAGTTATCACCGCTTATCATGGTCTCCTTCACTCCCGTCTATCTTATGCAATTTTGGTTTGGGGACATTCATCTCACAGTACCCATGCTTTTGCGATACAAAGAAAATCCATACGGATTGTATATGGCTTAAAATATCGAGACGACTTCAGTCTTGCATTTAAAGAGCTAAATATATTAAATTTACCCAGCACCTATATATTACAATGTCTATTATGCATTAAAGCAAATGAATCAAAGTAGTAGTACAATGAAATTTATGGATGCTCAACAAGAAATCGAGATCATATTTGTCCGGATTCTTTACGACATTTAAAACCACGTAAAGGCACAAATTTTTATGCCATAAAGTTCTTTAATTGTCTACCTTTGACAATTAGGAAACTTGAGATCATTCCATTTAAAAATACAATGAAGTCATTTTTAGTAGCCAATGCTTTTTATACATTTGAAGAATACTTTTCCTCAAATTTTAATAATTTTAAATCTGCATAATTATCTTCTACACACATTTTATGTTTTTACTAAATTTCGACCCTTTACAATCTTTGTATTGTGGTGTTATTATTCAATTTTTACTCTTGTATATATTAATTGTTTTTATATATTTATTTATTTACACATACATGGTAAGTACCGTATATAACATGCTATGTAACTTCTATATATTTGACCTGTGTGAAATACTTTTGTATTATTGGCAGTAATAAATTATTATATTATTATTATTATTATAAGAGATATTAATTTAAATTTACATTCAATCAATACTTCACACAAAAATTATCTTGCTATGTCGCTGATTTTGCGCGACCGACCGACAATTTCATTCAGCCGAAAGCGCCGCGCCGGCCGGCGCCGCCGCCTGCTGAAATACATCCTTACAGTGAATTTACTAGACTTATATTGCTTTATCTTTAAAAAGGTAATTAAAATAAACATAAAAATCCCGCAAATGGTATCATTACTTAATTCGCCAGAGGGTAATTTAGCCTGTAAGTTTAAATATAAAACGGCGATTACCATTTCGGTGAATAATTCAATAAGAATAATATATCCAGGAGAATAATTACTCGGCGTTATGCCCTGCGCTTTCATATTTTCACAAGCCAAACTTACCTCTTCACTCCTGTCTTCCTTATCAGCAAATGCGGCTGAAAAAGAAAGAAAATGCTATAAAAAACTGTTTAGAATTTTACCCTGTGCTAAAGCAGAATTATTATTCCCAGAGAGCAATTTAAAGCCATCCAATTACTCCAGTAATTAACTTGTTCATTAATGGATAATCGACGATTGTGTTGAAATGGCTATGAAATCACATTTTAAAATTGAGTCAAGAAATCGTTTACCTGTATATCAGCAATTAGTGTTTTAATTGACATTAATGCTTGCAATTAAAATTTAAATCCAAATGTGGTTTATTTTAAACCGAATTTCATGTCATTGTGATTTTACAATATAACTCAATTTATTATAAAGTTTATTTACATATTGTGTAATAATAAAGGTACAAAAGTTATTAGCATATATAATGGAGTATGGTAAGTATTTTATACGTACATTTGTGCATATTCTGGCGTTAATTTGCAATATTCTATCTAAGAAATAAGGGTTCAAGGTTATTATTTTTCAATAGCAATTTTAATATGATCTAAAAAAAAATAAAAAACATTTCTTACAAAGTCGTACAAAAATTTAAAACATTTTTTTTTATGTACGACTGCAAGAAAAGCAAGGCGGCGAGCTTTGTATTTCCTCTTTTTTACAATCATGCGTACAATCATACAAAGTGCGCACACCTTGCTGTTCTTGCAGTCGCACATGAAAAATTATTTTTTACTTTTTACTTTTTAGTACTCACGGCTTTGTAAGAAAAGCAAGTTTTTAACAGTTTTTTATATTTTTTTTATTTTCTACTTTTTAGTCATATTTTAATTAAATTATCATCATACATGAATATTGTGACGCCCCTCGCAAAAGTTTCTAATCCGGCGAGAACCTTTTGTATTCTACGTTTTGGTGGAGGTCTCGGTCGGATAGTATATTTAATCAATTTTCACCCCCGCACCCCCTACGTGCGGATATTACTACGGTGGATTACTGTATTGTCATCCAATCTTAGTAACTGTGCAAAATTTCATCAACTGATTATGTCAAGAAGTGTGTTAAATAACTGATGCAAAATCTGGACAAGTATGAAAAATACTACACTGTGAGTTAAAGAAAAGCAAGTAATGAAACAACTTTTTTCTACTACCGTGCGTAAAGTACTCACTTTACGCACTATGTGTAATGCGTAAATTTAAACTTTACGCACTAGTGCGTAAAATAAAGAAGTAAAAGAATGCCTATGGGAGTGTCTGTAAAAATCATATCTTATTTTAAAGTTACAATAAATTATTTATTTAATTTTATGTAGTCCGTTTATTTACAGTGCCGGATTAATACATAAGGTGGCCTGGGGCTAATAAGAACACGGGGCCCACACGCCCGCAATATTGTTAGTACTAATCATCATTATTTTGGAAGTAATTTGGACGTTTATTTAAATACTCTTGTCTTATATTATCATTACATTACATTTTGTTTTTGTATATTAGGCAATGCGTTAATCAGGATTGGATATTTTCGGCTTCACATTTTCAATATGGATACCACGAATTGTGCTATATTTGACAGACCGGTGCCGCTTGATTGGCTTGATGTTGAACATGTTGGCTCTTCTTTATTTTCAAATAAATCGGAATTAGAAACTAACGCTAAGGGAGATTGCTTAACTTCGAAAAAATCAGTATCTTTAGGTAATTTTTATATATTTTGTGTCTATAATTCACGAGAAAAAAGCTTCAGCCGTTTTACTTTCGAAAGATATCTGATTTTTTATGAAAAAAATTAAAATAATGATTAAAGAATCGGGTTCAGTGGAAAATCAGTGTTTTTTTCTTAGAACTCACTGAACCTGTCCCTTATAAACAACCCGACTTAATTTTAAAAACAAATTATATTATACAGGGGAGTGTTTGGCAGATGGTTTGCCAAACAGTAAGGGTGGACAGGTGGGGCAATTTGGAACATATTTAACCTCAATGACCTTTATACAAAGTCGCACGGCTATCAAGATATCATCTTTCTTTGCTATTTTCGAAAATTTAGTAAAATTCAATCTTCCAGCTTTTATAACTCAT
The DNA here is from genome assembly GCA_963675555.1 of Leptura quadrifasciata. Classification (NCBI taxonomy): domain Eukaryota; kingdom Metazoa; phylum Arthropoda; class Insecta; order Coleoptera; family Cerambycidae; genus Leptura; species Leptura quadrifasciata. The sequence goes on from OY776674.1 coordinate 32,078,533, forward strand.
GATTCTAACAACTAAAAACAATTTTTGTTCTTTAACGTATGTATGTTCCAATGAAATAGATAACTAACGCTGATAAATGAGGAAAAAAAAGTCCTATTAAATTTTCCCCAATGCAGCTCAGAATTCCTTATAAATAACTATCAACGATTTCTTCAAGTTATTTAAAACCTTGTATGAAATATGATATTCCAATAGAAAGAGCATAAACTAGAGAGCATTTGAAAGCATTTGATCGTTTTAATCGCTTTTAGTTTATCTTTTTTAAATGCAATATGGAAAGTTGAATTTTAAAACAATGTCTACCCATTGTTGAAAGTCAGTTAGCTCACAATTTTTTTCTTCTTTATCAGCGTTAACTATCGATTTCATTGGAACAGAGATACGTTAAAGATACATATATAAAATATCTTTAGTTGCTAAAACTATAAAAATATGAGTTATAACAGCTGAAAGGTCGAATTTTGGAAAATTTTCAAATATAACAAAAAAGATGATAATACCTCGAAAACCGTGCAACTTTGCATAAAAATCATTGGAGATAAATATGTTCCAAATGGCCCCACCTATCCACCCTTTCTGTTATTCTTTACAGTAAATTATAATTACAGCAAACATAATTTAATAACAGGGGCGAGCGTAGGTGCGTCTTTACTATGTACATACTTCGGTATGCGATGTAAAGCAACGACAGGCGCAGTTAGTACTTGGATGGGTGACCATTCCAACGGAAACCGCGTTCTCGCCTCACACATCTTCCAGCGGCTTGTATATCAGTGTATGCGCGGAAGCTATACAACCTTAGGCGAGGGCTGTATAGGAGATATACCATCCTTCGGAGGGGATGTAAAGCCGTCGGTCACTTGTCTATTAAATGTTAGGCAAGTAAAAGATCCCTACTCTTCTTAAGGGAAGAGGTTCGGCAAAATTCCTGGTTGGGGGTAGCTCGTCTACAGGCGTTGGTGTTAGGCCTCAGTAGCGGAAATAGGCCGACGTTAAATAAATGTATAAAAAAAAAATAATAATAATAATAATTTAATAACATTTATAAAACAAATATCTATTGCGTTTAGCAGAATAACTAAGATATTTTCTGTTGTGATTTGACATTTTCTAACTTTACAGTTTTTTTCAAATAAACAATACAACAAAACAATAATAACAACTATTATCTTCGATTATATTAGACTATAAGGGCTGAGTAACTATTCAAATTTTAACTCATTTACTGTTGTTATTATTAACCGAACTGCAACTGTATAGTTCACACTGGCAGGATTTTATCCCCCGCCTCGCAATCCTCAGTGCCGGAATGCCGTGTTAAATAAGTAAATATAATTTCACAACAGTTCAAAGTACCAGATGTAATAGCACATAAATGATGGTTGACGAACCCAAAATCTTTTAATTTAGTATCCTCTGTTTACCTACTATTGACAATAAGGGTTTAAAGTGCCGAAACATGTGTAAAGTTTCAATAAAATATAGAAACATTCCATTTCATGTTCCTAAAATTCAATATTTATTTCACTGTATGGTCTATCGTTGACTTTTGTTTTTTCTTACATAACAAGTATATCTAGTTAGAATGTAACAATATCAACAACTAACCTTGTTATCTTATTATTTTACTTTACGCACTAGTATTTCAATTTATTGATATATTTTTGGTAACCACTGCGGTAGTGGAAAAAATTGTGTATGTAACTCGTCTGTAAAGTACCTTTTTTCACTCATTGGATTGGACATTCCCATTCGTGAAAAAATTACCACTTTACACGATTGTTGCGTAAATAACTATTTACTTTATTTTTATCACCAGTTTATTATAATTATACGTAATAGCAGAGTAAAACAGATATAAAATTGTATAAAAAAAATTTTTTGAGGTCTAACTAGATGAAGCCTTCATGACATCATTAGATAAGTCATTGGACATCCGAAAAGGCCATTTACGACTTTTTTAACGGTACCGATTTTTTTTAGATCGAAAAATGTGTAAATTAAAAATTAAAAGACGGTACTTTTTATTACTCACTTCGCCATATCTTCGAAACTGTATGGACATATTTTAATGAACTTTTTAGTTTTAAAGTAGACAATAAGCGCAGGTGACGGCCTAAAAATTATATAAAAACTTTTTTTTATTAGAAAAAATAAAAGAAAATCTGATAGTTTCGTTTACCTGGTAATAATTTTTTCATGAATCGAGAAACTTTTTAATTTAAAGGAATTTTGCCCTGGTATATGCGTATGAATTAAAGAAAAAATATTGGAAAAGTTTTTAAAACATAAATAATAAATAATAGTTTTTTCCTTATCGTCATTTAAAATTATTAATATTCGCGCGCGCGATGTGCTTGTCGGAGACGGCATAAAATATCGCACCGTGCCGCGCTCTCAATAGGTTTGGAAGGCATTCTTGGGTTTGCTAGGTTTAAGTCCACTAATATTAAAAAAAAAGACTAGAGAGTTTTGCATTTTTTTTAAGATAGGTAATTTCATATTTTAGTAGAATGCGCAGCGATATAATACGAAAAATAATTTAATTTTTTTTTTCAAGGTGTAACCAGATGAATCATCACTATATAGATCACTATTCATCCAAAAATGGCCAATTACGACTTTTTTATAAGTTTTTATAAATCGAGAAATGTGTAAAATTTGCTAAATTTAAAAAACGTACTTTTTATTGCTCACCATGCAAGATCTACGAAATCGTATAACATGTTTTAATGAACTTTTTTTAGTTTGAAAACAGGCATACAAGTGCATGTGACAGCATAAAAATTATATAAAAACTTTGTTTTATTATTAGGAAAAATGAAAGAAAATTTGATAGTTTTGTTTACCTGCTAATGAGTTTTTCAGGTGCAGTTACCTCCTTTCCCTTGTTATTTATTTTTGAGAAAGAATTGAGGCAACATATGCGGACGACTAGCTGGTCAGAGCCGTGGGTCCAGAGTATTCGTAAGAGTGGAGAAACTTACCCTTTCTGATATGTATAGCATAAATGTCAGATTTCTGTTTATTTCGAGAAAAGGAGACAAAGAAAAATTGATGTTAAATTGGGCACCATCTATAGTGAAAATAAGTAGAATTGTCTCTTTTTCTCGAATAACCAGTCTACTATAGATCAGACTGAAATTGTCGGTAAGAGAAATAAAAAGATAGCTTAAAATGAATGACAAAATATATTACATGAATAATAAATAAATCGATTTATAAAGACTAATTGAAATTTAAAAAAATATATTTATAACAAATTTATACCAGGATCCTAGATTGATTATTGTTGAGGTGACTGGTTCTGGGACAGCAATCCAGGCCCACAATTGTCTCTTGTTGCAAGAATGGATTCTAAAGTTTCCTTGGCAATTTACGTCTCTTAATGAAATGGAGTGAAACTTGTAGGAAAATTAACCGACTAGGTGGTTTATGAAAAGTTAACGAAATTTTATCTATTTATATGTAAGATAAGCTGTGCAAAAGCTATGCAGGAATAAAGAAGCTATGCAGAAACGTATACAGAAATGTATAAGTATATATGTGCATAAACATATAAGTACATAAGTACATATAAATATATAGAAATATATAAGTATTTAAGAATTTAAGTATATAAGTATATACAAAAGCTGATTTCTTAGACTAAATTGCCAAAAAATGAAAAAGAAAGGAAAAAAATATTTTTAAAACCATGTGGTACATATAGTATTTTAACTACTTATTAAATTAAAAAGAATCGACCTTGAATTTAAATTTATTTTAAAAATAATTGAAATTACATCAAAGACAAAAAATTGAAGATTAATTAAATTTTAAATGAGTAATAAATGAAATTACCTGTATGTTGTTGTTAACGCGGATATAAAAAATGTAATATCAGTTACTGAAGTCCACAGTTAAAATTTATATACGTTCGAATCAGTACAAAGGCTGCAAACAAATGATTTCCTGGTGAGTTTTACTAATAAGGTAAACTTTTTTTTGTCCTACTTACTGGAAAATAATGCTACCGAATAAACTTGAGAAATCTAATTCCCTAATTAAATTGAAAGCTATAAAATATAAAAATAGTACAGGTATGGGCATCCGTCAATGGTTGAGTTAAGCGCAACAACTTGCAGGTCGCAATTCTACAATTTCCTTTACTCACAACTAAAATAGTGGCATATGATCGATAAAAGGAATCTATAATAAATGTTTTTATTACTTCCTACCACAGTTGAATTGCCTTTTCCTCATTTTGTAATTTCTATTTTGTACATAACCAGCAATATGAACAGCTGTAAATAAATAGTGTGACCATGGTGAGAACTCAGTAAATGTATTACATCTTATAGGATATACTATATATAGTAACGACAAAAGGTAAAGAAAATAACCATATGTACTTACATAGTAAACAAAAATATAAAAATTGAAATATAGGTATCTGATGTAAATAAATGTTTTGTAGACAAATTGTTAATTGTTTCCTGGGATGCTGCATAGAACGGAAATACATAATAGTGTAGAAAACATGACTGAGTTCCTAAGATATAAAATATGTACATAAAACAGTGTGAAATGGTTTAGCACAAATAAAATTCTGTTAGTTAAGAACAGTTTCACTTACAAAAACTGAATCAAAATGATACAGAGATAATAATAAGTAAGTAATAATAAGTACACCGCAGGTAATCGTGTTAAATGTAACCAAAATACTAGTTTTTATATAAAACTGTTAAATGGACATAGGCCATGTAACAGTGCCTGAAGAAGAAATGTTACGATACAAGAAGCAAGGGCCGTATTAAAACAATAATTAAGTGTCAATCAATATAATTTTGAAATAAACTGTATTTTGATTTGATAGGGTTTTTAAAAAGATTATAAAGGACTAAACCGTATTATCAGTAATAATGTAACAAGTGCAATAAAAATTATTGGTAATTTTTGGAAAATTTGCTTGAATCCCTCTTTAGTTTAAAATGCATAAGCGCAAAAATGTCAAAAATTACCGATTTATTTTTATTGCATGATTTGTATTTTATTAGAGAATTTCATGAACCAAATTTTAAAGTTATCTAAGAAATAAAAATAGGTATTTTTATACATTTTTGCAAATAAAAATGATGTTCACTTTTAAATTGCGTCGCAAATATAAAAGACCAGCTTTCCTAAATAAGTCATTTTTGACAATAAACAATCATACTTATAGTGGAATTATCCGATAATCGCATTAGCGCATGATTATCACGTAATCTTGCTGATTGATTTAAATCAACAATTAAAACTTGTCATTTCATTGTTAAAATCTTTATTTCGACAGATAAATGAAAATTCCAAAGAAAGGGATTTTGAGAAAAATTATTAAATTTAATAAAAAGCCTAATCACTTACCGGTTAGAATAGAAGTTAACTTCTGCCTTTTTCTCACTCCAGACGATTTGCAAATTAAACACATTCTTCGTATATCAAAAACAGTGTCACTATTTCTTGTTTTAGAACATTTTCATTTATATTGTTACTGATTGACAAGTAGAGAACATATTTTGTCCACTAGTATATGATTTCCTACAAGCCATGTGATATTTCACTTTACAGAACTGTTTTAAATAAATACCTTATTTTCTAAAATATATTTGCCAAAATTATCCCTTCTGTTTTCTGCAGTACTAATAATCATTTCTAGTCCTTGTTTGTAGGTTTTTGCACAACCAATTTGTCATTATCGTTCAATAACTGTTCACATAATAAACATTCCATATTTTCTTTTCTGTAGCTCGAAATAAATACTAAAAAATTACCACTAATCAGCCAGACAATACATGACCGACGATGTTTATTTCGTGTGCTTTACCTTGCTACCGACAAGCACATCGCGCGCGATTATTAATAATTTTAAATGACTATAACTACAAAACTATTTACCACAGAAGGTTGATTTATCTTTTAAAAACTTTTTCAATATTTTTTCTTTAATTCATACTTAGATACCATGGCAAAATTCCTTCAAATAAAAAAGTTTATCAATAAATGAAAAAATAATTACCAGGTAAATGAGACTTCTCAGATTGTCTTTTATTTTTTCTAATAAAAAAAGTCTTTATATAACTTTTAGGCTGTCACCTGCAATTATGCACTGCTTTTAAGCTAAAAAAAGTTTATTAAAATATGTCGTACGGTTTCGAAGATATGGCGAAGTGAGTGATAAAAAGTACGTTTTTCTAATTTTCACCAATTTGACACATTTTTTGATTTTAAAAAAATCGGTACAGTTTAAAAAGTCGTAAATGACCTTTTCGGATGTCCAGTGGCCTATCTAATGATGTCGTGAAAGTTTCATCTGGTTATACCTCAAAAAAAAATTTTTCAAGAAAGAAGCGTCTTTTTCTTGACTTTTTACTGCGCTATAAGGAGACATTGTACACAGTACCTAAATGATTATGCCTACAAATATTATTACATAACGAATTAATATATTTCGCTGAATAGGTGGTATTACCAATATAGTAAAATGACTATTGTTTAAAAACATCAAAGAGGGGTGGTATAATAAAGTTCCAACTGGTCATTAAGGATGTAATTATCTGGAGTTTCTTTAGATTTGAAAATTTCCAACGAATAAATTTAAAACTTTTTTCTTGTATGTGTAATATATTTAAATTTTCTATATTTGGAAAGGTGTGACCAAATTTTAAAAACTCATTGGAAGAGGTTGAATCAATTTTGTTGATTCTTAAGCAATATATGTAAATGTTCATTATATCGAATTTTAAATGTACGACCAGTGTGGCCTACATAAAAAGTATTACAGTCCAAACATGTTAACATATAAACCCCTGATTTTTCCAGATCATTACTCTTATCTTTGGTATGTGAAAAAATAATGCATGATTAAATTATCTGGCAACGTCAAAAATATACGGGTCGCATATTTTGCAAACTCACTCCCTTTCAGATCTCGGTCTAAATCCAATTATTGTGATCAGAAAATTGCCAATTGTTTACTGAGAATGTAAGAATAAAATAAAATCCCATTTAATTCTGTTCCAAGTAAAACGAATTTAAGAAAATAATGTCAATTATACTTGCCCCTGCCGCGCCAATATCCATTGGCTTGATGACGGTCTCGATAACCAGGGCCGAGTAGGACTACTACTCTTTGCTCCTAGATTATCTCTGTAGACCTGGACCGGCCTTCATGATAGGTGGGCCCGCTTACTTCTACCAGACCCAGCCCGCAAATGCGAGATGTGTCGTGGTATTTTCTGCGGGCCTCCCCTGGTCCTGGCTCTTCAACCTCGCTGGCAGAGGTCTCTTCTGGCGCTCTTCTTGTCTTGATATTTTCTTTCTTCGCCAGCTTGTCACCCCCGTGGGTGGTCATCGGTCTAGTTGGGTTTTAGGAAGTTTTGGCTGGGATTGACTGCCGGTACGTAGGACACAGTAAAGGTGTGTCCTACCCCGGATCATCGGAAAGGTAAGGATATGAGCTGTGTAGCTCGGGAGTGTGGAGACCCTAAGTGCTTTTTTAGCACTTTCGGACTCCACGGAGCAGGTAGGACAACGGGCGTTGGACGGTATGTTGTCCGACGCCCGCAAGGAGGTTGGGTTTGGGTAGAAAAACGTCATGTCTCTGGTAGTGGTGGTCTGTCCTGGGGTATCTGAAACAGATCGGTTAGCGGGAAATATAAGTTATACTCACTCGTTGTCCAGAAGCTGTACCCTCGGCCGTTTGTGCCTCGGGGCGTCGGCAGGGTCGTAATCAGTGGCCTGTCTGATTAGCGGGTTCCCGTGCTCCTCTGCTTGGGCGTACAGCTTCTTCGCTCGTTCCCGGATGACTTCAGTGACCGTGGTGTACTCCAGGTCTCTGACGATGTCTGCGTTTCTCACGTACCATGGTGCGTCGACCGCCGTCCTGAGGGCGATGTTTTCCACTGCCTGGATTTTCTTCATGTAGGACTTTGCCTGGTAACCCCACGCTACCGAGGCGTACGTCAGCTGCGGCCTGATGAGGGTTTTGATAAGCGTGAGCTTATTCCTCAGGTTGAGACGGCTACCGTTTCCCATCATCGGGTAGATGAGGGCTCTTGTGCGCCGCGCCTTGGCTGTAATAGCGTCCGTGTTCTGTCTCCACGTTAGGCTTTTGTCCATGACCACACCAAGGTATTTGACGGTGTCGTGCCATTGGATGTCCTCGCCGTTCATGGAGACGTGTCCTGTGGGAATTTCTTTCCGCACTCGTCTGAAGAGTATGGCTTGGCTTTTGTCGGCGTTGACGGCGACTTTCCACTTCGTGCACCATTCTTCCAGGAGTGTGGCCATTTCCTGGAGTTTTCTGGTTGCGTCCCTGGCTTTCCAGGATCTGGCAATTATTGCTGTGTCGTCTGCATACAGGGCCAGGGCTGTGTGGTCGGTCCTGGGGAGGTCTGAGGTGTAGATAGCGAACAGGTGCGGTGACAGCACCGAACCTTGCGGGACTCCAGCCTCCACGGTCCTGTAAGTGGAGAGTTGGTCCGAGATTTTGACCCTTAGCTGTCTGCGGTGCAGGTAGGACCTCACTAGTTTGACGAGTTCGATGGGGTAACCCATACTCATCATTTTAGCTAGGAGGCCGTCGTGCCAGACCCTGTCGAACGCTTTGGCAACATCTAGGAACAGCGCCGCGGTGACTTGCCGCTGGTTGAACCCCTTAGTAATCTCCTCGGTGAGGCGAAGTACTTGGAGTTCGGTGGAATGTCCTGTTCGGTACGCGAACTGTTCATCCGGGATGATATTCAGCTCTTCTGTCTTTTCTCTGAGCCTCTTCAAGATGACCCGTTCTGCAACCTTGCTCATGGCTGGGAGGAGGCTGATGGGCCTGTAAGAACACGGGAAAATTAGTTCTTTCCCTGGTTTAGGGATCATAATGACGTCGGCCTTTTTCCACCTGGCTGGAAAATGCCGTAACCTTAACATCGCGTTTACGATGTTGACTAGCGCCGCTACTCCTTTCCTGGGTAGCTTTTTGAGAGCGATGTTTCCTATCTTGTCACATCCCGGAGCCTTTCTCGGCTTTAGGCTCCTAAGGATTTCCTTGACTTCCTCGGGGGTAGTCGGGCGGATGTGGTCGTCATCAGGCAGGCGGTGGATCCTACGCACTCTGCGCTCGACATCGTCCACCCAGTCCTCGTCCTCGTCATCGAGCTCGTTCTCTCTACACTGCAGTTCTAAGCTGTCGGCAAACGCCTCGGCTTTTTCCTGGTTAGTGTAGACGATCCTCCCTCGCTCTCCGTGAATCGGGGGTATAGGTTTCCTCCGGTTTCGCAGGGCACGTTGGGTATTCCACATACTTCTGTCCTGTGGATCGAGTGACTCAAGGTGGCGTTGCCACCCCTCCTGACGGTGTTCTTGGAGGGCGGCTTTCACTCTTCGGCTGAGGACGTTATACTCCCTTCTGTCGGCGGGGAGTCTCGTCCTCTGAGCCCGTCTCTTGGCGCTTCTTCTATCCCTTATCAGCTGCCTGGTGACCTCTGGTAGGTTCGCCATCGGTGCTGGGTGTCTTCTTACTTCTGTTTCTGTCGTGCTGGCCCTTATTGCTCCCAGGATCTGCTCCTCTAGGGTAATGACGGCCCTCTCAACGTCCCCCACGGTATCTAGCCTGGGAATTTGTGCAATGTACTGCTGCAGGTGCAGCCGGTACGATTCCCAGTCCGTTCGTCGCTTCGTGAAGGTAGCGTTGTCGTCACCCGCCTGTCCTCCTAGAGTTAGGAAGATCGGGTTGTGCTCGGTAGATCCCTCCGTTCTGGTAGAGATCTCCGCTTCGAGGGTCATCTCCTTTAAGATGGCTATGTCCAGTACGTCTGGCCTGTTTCTACCGTTGTCAAAGGTGGGCTGGACTGGTCCTACCACCAGCAGTTCGCCGGCGTGCTGTCCCAGGAACCGCAGCAGTTCTCGTCCTCGAGTGTTGGTAACGCCGCTGTTCCATTGCTGGGATTTGGCGTTAAAATCGCCAATTGCGACGACCTGTGTCCTAGCGGGTAGAATTGCGTCCAGATCCCCCTCGGTTAGCGTGCTGTGGGGTGGCTGGTAACATGAAACCACTTGGACGTCGCCGTTTCGTGCTGTGGACACTACTACGGCGGTGGCATTCATATTTTCTAGCTCAGGTAGTACCGTCGGATGGTGGGCTATGGTCTTTTTAACGAGTAGAGCCACTCCTCTTGCGGGTCGCCGAGGTATGTTTACCCAGTCCATCCTGTACGTGTGGTATCCTGGGAAGTTGATCTCCTTGGCAGGGGTCATCTTGGTTTCCTGCAGTGCCATGACGTCTATATCGTACCTGGTCAGGAGCTCTTCGACTTCAAGTCTCCTTTGTTGCAGGCCGTTTACATTCCAGGCTGCCATCTGCAGGAATTCCGGTTTAATCTGTAAAGGCATTACGGATTAGTAAAGTTTGGCATTTGAGCAAAAAATGCACTCATCGCTGAGCACATTTGTTGCATCTGTGCTAGCACCGCTGTGAGGTTTTTGGCCTCTGGCGATGCTTGTTGTTTTGAGGCAGGGACAGTGTTCTGTCCTGCCTTGCTCTGGGTTACTTTTGCGTAGCTAGTGCCTGGCGCTACGCCGCCCTTCTTTGTTGAGGTCGTCGTCGGCCTCTGTACCGGCCTTTGAGTGGCGCTGGCTGATTGCTTGGGGTATTTTGGACACCCCTTGTAGCTGGCCGGGTGGGCCCCTTGGCAGTTCGCACACTTGGCCGGTTCGTCTGCCTTCTTCTTGCAGTCAGTCGTCCGGTGTGCCTCGCCGCACTTCACGCATTTCGGCTGCGCGGTACACCTGGATTGTCCGTGGCCGAAACGCTGGCAGCGGTGGCATTGGGATGCCGCTACCTTGGCTCTCTGTCTCTCTGTCCTTACGACTAGAGAGCAGCACCTCGTGACTTGGAGTATCTTGTCCTGGTCCTGTGGGACTAGGACAAGTACGAGTGGCACCTCCTGTTTCGTCCGTCTGGACGTCATCCGTTGCACTGCGGTAGGTGCGAAACCCTGGTCTTGGAGGTCTTCTGCCACCTCTGTACAAGTAACGCCGCTCGGGATCCCCCTGATGACTACACGTAGCAGCCGTTCCTCTGGCAGGGTGTACGTGTGGTACTCCCTTTTCTCGTTTGCGAACATCCTAGTCATCTTGCGATAATCTTCGGATGTCGCGGGCTCGATGGAGATTCCCTCCGCGGTAACTTTAGCCTTGCTAAAGTTAATGCCGGTTTCGGTTAGACGACGGCTCACCGTTGTCCATATCTCCTTGTTCCTCAGCACTACCGGCGGTATGCGCTGGCTTCTTGTTTTTGTTTGAGGGGCCTCAGTCTCCTCTGTCCTGGCGTTTTGTCTGGGGACGTTAGCCTCCTGCTGGGGAGCTCTAGATCCCGATCTGCTTCGTCTGGGTGGCTCTGGGGGGCACTTGAGGGGCTCTTCAGCCACCTTCTTTGCTGCCTTAGGGGCCTCTTCGTCGGAGTCCGTATTAGTGGCGGGTGGGTTTTTCCGCTTCCGCGTTTGCGATTCTCCTCGAATCGCACGCAGAAGTTCTTCGTGCTGGGACTTTTGCTCCCTCTGCATTAGCTCCAACCTCTCGGTGAGCTCCTCTATTTTCTTTCTGAGGGTTTCGTTTTCCTCTGTGAGACGTTTTATCGTCTCTTTATCGTCCCTTCTGTCATCCCTTGGGGTTGGGGTATCCCCTCGGGAGCTACCGCACTGGGACGTTTCGTCTTCACTGTAATCCATGCTACCGTCCTCCACGGTAACGTCGCTGTGGGTGTCCTGCAAGGGAATACCTATAATATTATTGGGAAAAGTTATGGTTAGTAACAGTAAAAATGGTGTCTCCAAGTGAGGGAGACTTTATTTATGCCACTTCACTGTGCACTTTCTTGGCTCGGTACGTCTGCACTCGGTCACCTCTCGATGCACACTGTCGTTGCCCCTGCCGTAATTCGTTTCCTCGTTTAGTTTTAAACCAATTATTTGACTGAGCGGAAAGTTCATTTCTAGTTACCACGCTAATCCTGTACAGCGATTTAAAATTCTTAGAGCTAAACATGGCAATGGTAATTTAGCATGAAAATCAACTTCATGCAATCGATATCCGACAGTTTGAGCTGCCAGCCTTACGATCAAAGTCGAATAAATGCATAAAGCCAGCGTGTCATCGCATTTCAAGCTGATGGACATCATGTGCATTAAACGCGGTCAAACCCAAATCGCCTTTTCTTCGACTCTTTTCCAGTATTTTAATGTATTTGCAATGTGGAATTGTGAGTGTCTTTTAAAATGTCTGTTTGATATAACTATTATTCATTAATTTTGACTTTACTATTAAAAAATGTAAATTTTCAAAATATTCAACTATCTCAAAGGCAAATTAAAATAAACTTCAAACAGGACTACCTCAATTTACAGGTAAAACTAATAACCCAGTAAAATAATAAATTTGCAAAAAGTTTTTTGGAGGCCTCGAATTTTTTTCCTTTAAATGAAAGTAATGTAACTATTTATAAACAGAAATATAGTTCAAGCAAATATCTTCGAGGCGAGGGGCGTTTCACTTAGCAAAAAATGTACACCTATTTCAAACTTCTCGAAGTACTTCATAATTTCATCAAGTACTTCGAGTGTTTCAAATGTACCTCGAGTACTTCGAATGTACTTCATAACAAGTTCGACTAGTTTGAAATAATTAAATCAGCTCTGAAAAATACATATCATACGTGGATTTTCTTTTAATTCACATTCTCACAAGAAAAAAAATTGTTTGCACCATAGATTAGACCACTGGATTCCTATGTATTTTCATCCACTGAAACCTAATATGCCATCAGTTTTGCCCCTATACGTCACGATTTCTTACTATAGCCAAAAACTTGGAAAATCCGTTAAAGCGTAGATCTCACAATTTAAAACTCCGTAATTCACTTGACTTCAAACAGACAAACTAAAAATCCCATAACCTATTTATACTAACCCTATCCCCCTATAGCTCTATACCTGCAAATCCTACAGCACCATAATCCTGGAACCGAACGAAAAATATACGATCTAACTGGAAAATTCATGAGTTACCAAATTTGAACCAGATAGTTTTATATTTCCATAAGTTTGAATAAGTTTCCAGATATCTGGAAAATTACCTAAATATGTCCAATTTTAAAAGCTGGCGATCCATTGTCCATAATCAATTACAGACCAATTGCCATTTTATGCAATTTTGTGAAAGCACTGGAAATAATTTTGTATAGCCATATTTGTAGTACAATAAAATCGTCCATATCACACATGCAAAATGGATTCATAGCACAAAGTTCGACAATAAGAAATCTGGCTTGTATTGTCCAATTCATACGTGACAACCTGGATTCAGGGGGGCAGGTGGATGTCATATACATGGATATCCAAAAAACCTTCGATCAAATAGATCATTATTTGTTATTATCCAAGTTTAGAGCTTTTGGGTTTTCGGATACATTAACCTTGCTTTTCACATCTTAATTGTTTTCAAGGAAGCAATTTGTGAAACACGGCTTACAGATCTCTTAATTATACAGCAACGTCAGGCGTCCCTCAGGATTCCAACTTGGGGCCCCTGCTATTTTTGATTTTCATAAACGACATAACATCAGTAATTAGCCGTCAGCTCAGCATCTACTTTTGCAGACGATCTCAAAATTTTTGCAAATTTAAATAGTCTCATTGACTGTATTTGCTTATAAAGAGAAATCATTTATTTATATTTTATTCACTTTCTACGTGGTGTTCCAACAACTTTCTTAAATTAAACATCTCCAAATGCAAAATCGTGACTTTTACTCGTGGGCATAATTTTATGCATTCGACTACAACATAAACAATTTTCCAATCGAGCGTTGGAATCTCGGTGGAATTTTCGACTGCAAACTTAGTTTTCTAGCCATAATAATCAGATGACAAAGTCAGCTTCTAAGTTGCTCGGGTTGCTTGTCAGAAACTGGAGCAGTTTCTCTAGTTTTGAAAGTTTGAAGATATTATATTTCACAGACATTAGATCCAAGCCCGAATATGCCGCTCTCATATGGTCTCCTATATACCAAAATTTGATTTTATTACTGAATCTGTAAAGAGAAAATTTGTAAAATTCATGTTTTTTCCACAGCGAGGCACTGATAATAACCTCCTATTAGATATGTTTAATATGTCTTCACTAAGTGAAAGAAGGAACTGTGCTGCCCTTTCATCCCCTTCATTTTTGTACAATCTAGTTAACAACAACAAGCTCTGCTTTTTGGTTCCTTCATTGCATTCTCGTGATAGGGATTATTTTTATACCCCCTTTATTCGTACAACCTTTATGTGTAAGGCATTCAATTCAATTTCCGGTCTTTGTGATATTAATCACGACAGTTGAAATAGTGTAATTATTCAAGAAAATATCTTCGCAACCGTTGGAGAAAATATTCCCAGTCGGTTTTTTTTGCATAATCTTATGCAAAAGGGGTCTCTGAAAACAAATCTGCATGTAGTGGATTTTGTAAGTCGGAAAAAACCCGAAAAACGTAAGTATTTTCTGATGTGACCAGACCACCTCCCCCTCCCGTTTTCGAGGATGCTGAAAACGATGGTGGTGGACAAAATTCTTTTTAAGCATGCACAATCCACAAACTGCCAAAAAATACCCCCAAGTTGAGGTGAAACGGAAAGGAGCGTGCTTCCGTCGGATAAACACCAGTTTATCCCCGTTTTCGATGAAGCTGAGACCGACGCCAGCCTTGTAAATCATTTCTGATGCAAACCCACCCCCCAAACAGCCAAAAACACCCCGGAAAAAGGGGTGAAACGCGAATGAGCGGACTTCCGTCTGACAAACATTGGTGATTATTGATTAATTTTATTGTGTTACTGCTTTCCGACATATTTCGGTTTCGGTCTGAAAACACAAACACAATGGCCTGTAAGAAGACGGTTCCTCTGGCGGTTTATTCCTTTTTGCTATCAATACGAGCTTTGCTCTCCTCCATCTGTCCGGAAAAATCCCACTCTCCAGCGCCTGATTCATAATTCTCAGGGTAACCGCGGGATACTCCTCTGCCACTATCTTCAGTATCTCGGGTGGGATATCGTCTGGGCGCGGAGCTTTACCGCTTTTAAGCCTGCTACCAGCAGTCTTAAGCTCTTCCTCCGTAAAAGGGGGCACGTCCCCCAATTCCGTGGCTCCCCATCTGACTTCCTCTCTCACGGGGAATAAGACGCCCTCTATTTCCTCTATCCTTTCCCCTGGGATTGCGGGAGAGGTGGCTCCCATACTTCGGGTCGCAAGTTTATACCCGTCACCCCACATGTTCCTGTCAATGTCCTCACACATCTCCCTCCATTTATTCCTTTTGAAATTTTTTATCGCAACTTTGAGTCTTTTTCTTGCTTCTCGATAGTCTTGAAGAGCGAGGTTTTCATCCTCTCTTCCTTGCCTCCTATTTTCCCTAACACACCTTCTTCTGGCTGCCATACATTGCCTCCTGAGATTGTTGATATCGTCTGTCCACCAATACACTCCCCCTTTGGTCCTCACAGTTCTTCTTCTGAGCATAGCTTGGTCACAGGCTCTAGAGACCACCCTTATCAGGGTTTCATCCGTGGTCACCATGCCACCTCTCACCTATTCTTCTAGTGAGCCTTGAAGGCCTCTCTGTCTAGTAGACCCAGCTTCCATCCACTCACCCTTATCACTGGCGTTCTCTCCTGCTGCCCCACCACGTACCCGATGTAGCGGTGGTCGCTCAGCGTCTCTTCATCTCGCAAAACTCTCCATCCGCTTATTCTCCAAGCACCGCCCGCTGAGACCAATGTTATATCCGGAATGGAGCCACCCTCCCCTCGCATGAATGTGAACACCGAACCTTCGTTCACCACCTGCAGATCATTCTGCGCCATCCAGTCCACAACGAGATTACCTCTAGCATCCACCTCCTCCATCCCCCACTCTGAGGCCCTGGCATTGAAGTCGCCAGCGACAATGATACCTTTTCCCGATCTCCTGTCCTCTTCCATGATCGTGTCCTGCAGCTCTTCCAGGGACCATTCTAGGTCTCCTAAACCTGCATTGGTTGAGAATTAGCAGCTGAATATTACCTCTTCTTTCAGCTCCACCCATACAAATCCATGTCCTCTCCCACTTCGGTATGCACTAATAGTCCTATTCAGAATTTCTATAGCCGCATCCATATTATCATCTGTATACGATCCAGGTCTGTTATTACCTATCATTGCCTTGTTTGGCTCACTTACTATTAGGACTTCATCTCCTGCTTGCCTACCCACAGCACATAACAGGTCTTGGGCGGCCCGGCACCTGTTTACCCGGCAGCAGGCTACCCTCTTCCCCACGCTCTGCCCCGTTCAGCGCTTTCCTATATAGCGGACATTCCGCCGAATCCGCACGATGCCCACTTTTATCGCATGTTGAGGGTTAACAATATTAAATTGCTTTTAAAAATTGGTAGTTTTCTAAAAAAGAAGTTTTTCTTTTATTCGTCCATCCTTAGTCACACTGTATCTGATATATGAAGTTTGCCATCGTCAAACAAATTTTTATTATTATACAAAATTCTATCTACCATAAACACAGTAAACTTAGACTGCAGTTGATAAAATACGAGAAAAATTGTTACAATTAGTTGTTGCCAGCAGACTCTAATCCTCAAAAATAAATAATTTAAAAGGTATGTCGTGTTCAAAAGTTAAAGAAACAGCAAAGTCGCACGTCGCATCGTGCTGGTTCACTAGCGTAACGGCCTGAATGACATTAATTTAACTTTCTTACAGCAAGAGAAACTGCAAAGCCAACCGTCTAAATTAATTTTGTCACGTCGACAGACTAGACTACCAAATTTTCTTACCGAGTTCCTAAAAGAAATATGTCTAATGTTTCCCTACTAAAAACATCAGCTAAATATTTATAATCTTATTTAACTAAATAGTACAAAGATAATATTCGTGAATCTATGTAAAATTTGTTTCAAAAATAGAGAGGAACTTTTTGGCATTCTGAATACTTCAAATGTGCTTTTAGAGGGCGGAATATTAAGACATAATAGTTTTAGTCGCAAACTCCTCTATAAAATCCTTATTTTTACTATAAGGAACGCAACCAACAGCTACTCTTTGGGCTATGTGCCCCATCAAGCGCTGAATTACAAGTTACAAGCCTAGCGCGTTAAGTGTAATAACTGCATATTACCAGCAAAACGCTAATGCTTCGATTGCAACAAACACCAGCCGAAAGACTGATCCTACTTAAAGGAGCTCTCGTGGTTATGTTCCTTATAGTAAAATAAGGATTTTATAGAAGAGTTTGCGATTAAAAATATTATGTTCTAATATTCCGCCCTCTGAAAGCACATTTGAACTATGCTAAGCCCAGTCAGGCTATTTATTTTTCGATTGCAACAGACACTGGACCGCTAGATGGCACCTGCTGACTATTTTACATGTCGCTATCCCAAAGATATCGAAATGTACTAAATGGTCACGTGATCCTCGTGTCGGCCGTCACATGTCTACCTTGTACTGACGTGAGCCAACAGCTCGAAACTGCAGCCTGCAAGTGGTGTGTGACGACTGGCACGAGAGCACCTTTAAGTAGGTTCAGTCTTTCGGCTGGTGTTTGTTGCAATCGAAGAATTAGCGTTTTGTTGGTAATATGCAGTTATTACTCTTAACGTGCCAGGCTTGTAACTTGTAATTCAGCGCTCGGCAGGGTACATAGCCCGGAGAGTAGCTGTTACGTTCCTTATAGTAAAATAAGGATTTCATAGAGGAGTTTGCGACTAAAAATATTATGATTCTGAATACTGGCAATACAAACAAATGCTACGGGTCTGAAGTAATACATTTTCTGAAAATATTTGTTATTGATGGTTTGACAACGAAATTTTCACTGAATAACAGCAACAATTAGCTCTATTAAGTTAGCACTACCACTTTAAAATTTTGAAATCATTTTGGTTCCATTAATTGCAGCTTTTTTTGTTCCGAATTTGTTGAGGTGAGAAAACATTTGAAACTCTCTATTATTAAAAAATAACTCATGGTAATGCTAACTTGACAGTCAAAATAGCAATACCACTCATAGAAATCGTTTTTAAAAATGCACAAACATTTTCTTAATATAAAAGTAATTATATTTAAATGTCATATAATATTTTTTATATGTAGCAATTTTAATATATAGCTATTATCAAATAGTTAAGGCCAAATACCAAAAATCACTTATAAAATTAATTTAGTTTAGAAATTATTGTTATAAGTAGGATACAATTCACGAATATAGTTTATTATAAATCTGTTTAAATTTAACTAACTTATTTGTAGTACTTACCATAATGATATAATAAATCAAAATGTTAGAAGAGTGATCGTGAAAGAGCCAAAAATTAAACATTCTCATAAAAACTAGTTAGGTAGTGATTAATTCCCCTAATTTCACTTTAACCCAACAGTAATAAAAACTAAAAATGATATTAAAACCTTACGTTTCACAAATAATTTCAGTCATACTTTGTAAGTAGCACTAAACCGTTCCAATATCTGGTAAGGAACTTCTTAATAAAATAACGATCAGTTAGAGCGGAGTGATGAATTATTGTTAAAGGAGGGAAAATCAACGGATGCTGTGTTCTGACATTCTTACTATTGATGTGAATCCTCGCCGATTTGGCCAGCTTGTTTTGCAGAATTCCTGATTATAAGGAAACTGGCAGCTAATTAATCATTTCTTATCACGAGGTTTTGTTTATTTGCTATTGATTTGATGTTTCTCCCACACCTTACACTGATCGTAAGGATATAAGATTGAGGATGGATATCGGATGAAAAATGTTCACATTTTCTTTAATCGGCTGTTCCAGTATTTACTTTAACAAGAGTATATACAGGGTGATTCTTTTAAGGCGGCCATTAGAATATTTCCCACTTGTAGATGAGATAGACATTTGAGATTTGGTACCCTACAATAGTCGACCATTGCGAGTCCGAAAATAATAATTTCAAAATGGCGGCATTCCGGAAATGCCGGAAGTCGATACCAACTTGCTTATTTTAACTGGAACACGCTACATATTTTCGACTTTTCGAAATGACCATAAATTCTGAGTCGAGACATATAGCACTACCCATACCTAAAACGAGCATTTTCGGAGATATTGGACATTTTATAGAAAATTTGACAGATGCAATGGTTTACAAGAGCCGTTATAACTTTCTTCGTGTAGGACATCCTCATTTGCTCTCTGGCACGTAGAAAGAACACAAGATGAGCTACTCTCTACAATAAAAACTAATTCCATAATAGTATAATAATAATAATAATAATAATAATAATATGCCTTTATTACACAGAAAAAATACGTATAAAAATACAAAATGCAAAAGGATGGCGGTATTCATATACAATATGCTCTTCCATACAACCATCCGCGTACAGAAAAATATTAAAATAAAATTAATAATTTCGAAATATACTTCAGATAATACCAAGCTGATCATGCACAAATATAATACAATTAAAATTAACAGTATAAATACCAAACAAAAACTATCGTAAACAATAAAAAAAAACAGGCAATAATGAAGTATAATATAAAACATACTCCATATACTAATTTCTCAAACTGAATATCAGATCTTTGGTGTGTTTTTTAAAAGAATGAATTGAGGAGAGGGACTTGACATCATTGGGTAAGGCATTAAATATTTTCACAGCATTATAGCTAAAGGAACGCTGAAACTGAGCTGTTCTATGCTTGGGAACACTAAATAAATCACATTGCCGAGTAGGATACGAGTGCAGATCACTATTCTTAACTAACTTACCTGCCAAATAGTCAGGTTTGCCATATTTCAAGATTTTAAATATTAAACACGATAGATGTAAATTAAACCTTTCTGCGAGGTTAAGTCATTTAGATTCCAAAAAACTAGCCGAAATATGATCAAACTTGCGCACATTATACAAGTGTTTTATTTTTCACGTTACATTTTGTGTTTTTTGTTTTTTCTAGTATAAGTATTGTGGGGGTTAAAGTTACAACTTTTTTAAATATTGGCGATTTTTTTAAATGTCCAAGAATTTTTTGTAAAAATTGCCATCAACTTACAATTAAAAACAATCATTAATGTCAGCCATTCTCTTATGTTAAAAAATGTCAGCACGTTTAAATTACGCCCAGGAAGACTTTTAGATTTGTTAATTATTTATGGATAATGTGATAAAATAATACCAAGAGCATGTATCACATTTGCTTTGCTACTCGACACCCACAAGAATAATAATAAACATATACTGACTCATGGTCGAGAGGTAAGCGCACTTGCCTCTCACCCAAGAGTTCCGGGCTCGATCTCCGGTCATGGTAATGGATAATACTGTGAAAGGGATTTTTCCACATACACGGTAATTGAGTGCGTGTCCCTTGTTTCTAAATGTGTAGTCCCCTCCACACCAAATGCCATTAGTTTTCTCCCTGATTTTTTTATTTGTTTTACCAATCTTTTTCAGTTGTGCTTGTTTTCCCACGACCTTCGAATTTTTCTATTAAAAATCCTACCGTAGAAAAGAATGATTCATAAGTCCATAATATTTTAGTTAACAAAATCGAGATGTTCATCCAACTTTTGAATCATCTGGCGGCAAAAGTCCAACCTTTTCCTTTTATAAGCCTCTGTTAAAACTTGTAGGGGTAAAATTTTATATGGTCTGTAGTTATTATTTTTTAACGTAAGTTGAATTTTGGAATAACTTTTAACTAATTGATCGACTGCATTATTTATACTACATTCAGAATTGTGTTTCATGGCTCCGTCAAGTCGATTAACGAGAATATGTATTTACCATCACATACATACGACAACATAATCAGTTGGAGTTCTGCTCGAGAAATACAAAAAATATTTATTTTTCAAAAAAGACTAGAGTTCAGGGAGAACTATAGACGAGTATTTACAGACCAAAAAACCTAACCTAACATAACCTATGTTTTGTTTATACTAGTTAAGTTCAAGTAATGTGAAACAGAAGTAAAAGCTACCAGCAAGAGCCTGAAGATGACATATGTGATTCTGTCGAAACGTCATTTAGACAATCACAATTCCTTCAGGAGATTATCAACCTGTAGATCGTTAGTAATAAATGATACCAATATTCATATAGTAAAGTGCGCGGTATTGCCTTACACCAGATTTATTTTTTTTTTTATTTACAATATAAACTTTTAAATAGGCAATTATCTTTCAAAAGGAAAAGCAAACAGAATCGATCTAGCAGGATGATTCAGTGTATAACATCTGAGATTAGATAGTGGATCGGAAAAGTTTACCATAGCTAACTAATTAGGAGAGTCAATTAAACCATTAGCAAACTTGTATAAGAACATTGGGCTTATTTGTATATCCTGTAACGTAATGAAATGACGCAAAACAGGAAGACGTACACATAAATGGCGCTAAAGCCTGTATATCCCTTACGAAGTACGATTAACACCCCATCCCATCACCATTATTTTCAGTACTAGATAATGTCTCGTGATTGCTAGGAAATGCCGAATAATTAAATTTCACTATATCAAGGATCTCATTATCACCCACGATGTTGTTGAATCACATCCTTGCTATGAAAATCAAATTCTCGTGACTATATTTTACGTGATATAAATCCCCGATATCAGATTTCTTTGTTATGTTAGATAGATGGGATAGTCTATTGACTATGAATGTCAATTACAAATACCGAATTAAAAATATATACAGGGTTCTTCATTGTAAATTACCCACCCATTATCATCATCATTATTACCTATAGAAAAAAGTTCTAAGTAAAAGTTGTGTGGTTATGACTGAATTTTGTTAAAATGCTATCAAAAGTGTAATAGCGCAATTTTTTAAATGGGATTTCCTCGCATCTCTTTGTCGCTGTCGGACTAGTTTCTTAAACTCTTTCAGATTGGTTTCTACCGGATTCCTGTTTTGTCAGTTTTGCTTTGTTGAACGAAGTCCTAGCCTTCTTCTTGAGGTCACTCAGCCCCTGAGACCACCACTTGGTGGCCTCATTGGGCTGTTGCGAGGACCTCAAGGGCAGGATGTTTCAAAAGCTTGTTTCGTGGCTATTTGCAAGATTTTAACATATTGCTCTATTTCGCCATTCATTCTGGGTACCCGCTTATTAACCCCTTCCAAATTATCTCTGAGTTGACATCGATATTTATCTCTATCAGTACTAAACCAGAGGAGAACTACAGACGAAGAACAGCAACAACCTCTCGTTATACTAAACCAGAGGAGAACCACAGAAGAAGAACAGCAACAACCAACAACGTATGCATGCCTACCCTACGTCGCGGAAGTCACAGATAGGCTGAAGAAGATTTTATTCAAAAAGGAAGTAGGTGTACGGTTTCGAACAGTGAAGAAAATACAGCAGATGCTTCTCTCAGTTAAAGACCCTATCCCCAAACTGTTATCAAAAGGTGTTTACCAGTTGAAGTGCACATGTGGTAAGAGCTACATCGGACAAACAGGACGTAGTGTCCAGTGCAGTATCAAAGAACACCAGAGAAATACCAGATTTGGATACACGGATAGGTCGGCGATAGCAGAACATGTCCATAATAACGAGAACCATAAAATCTACTACGAGGACGTCAATATATTAGACAGGAATACGCGCTATTATCCACGAATCATTAGGGAATCACTGGAAATTATGAAAAACGTGAACAACTTTAACAGAGAGGATGGGTATCGACTTAGTAACATGTACCACGTACCAGCACCGTAGTAAGTCACGGTCAACCAAACACGACGAATGAGCAGCGAAGCGAACCAAGCGCGACCAATGACCAGCGAAGCGAAACGGCGCCTAGGTATATAACGAGGAGTGTAACACAACAGATTCAGTCTTTAGAATCCTTCTGAAGATGCTGACCGGATGATCAGCGAAACGTTAAGTTCGACGACCACGGCAAGACCCGGAGGGATCTACTTCGTCATGCAACTGATTTATTAGAGATGCGCTAAATAATGCCAGCAGTGACGTACTGGCACCAAACATTTCAAGTTTAGCAATAAAAATGGAGTGGTCTATGCTGTCAAAAGCCTTCGAAAAATCTATATATATCATATCAACTTGCCCCTGGCAATCCAATGTATTAGATATGTATTGAGTTACAACGAGTAAATTAGTCATAGTAGATTTTTTGTTCATAAATCCATGTTATGACACAGATACGCAGTTTCTTACTAAAGGATATATGTGACTGTATATGAACTTTCGCAAAATTAGAAATTATAGAAATAGGCGTATAGTTATCTAAGAAATTTATATTACCATTTTTTAGCACAGGAAAAACTCTAGTTAGTTTTCAACACTCTGGAAATGTAGATGTACTCAAAATGAGATTAAATATTATTAAAAGTGGGGTAACAAAAATTCGAGAACAGTGTCTAACCAAAAAACTCAGGAAGATCATAGAATTTACTGTATTTAAAAAAAGAAAGTGGAAAATAAAATCGAGATGTCGAGGAAAATTCTCTTATCCCCTTTTTCCAGTCCTCTCATGCCAGTAGTCCTGAGAATCATATCTTGAGGGACATCTTCTCTGGCGGTGATTGCAACTAACACTTAAAATAAAATCAGAAGACACCAAGGTTTGCAAAAATGTGACAATTTTTAGAGCAATATTTGTAGTACTCGATAGCGAATGCTAGCGAACTTCAATATCAAACGTGGCGTCTCTTTAGCGAAACTATATATCTCCACACACTGGAAGTTTTATTTTTTTTTTTGCGGTCTTTTTTTCGGGCTTTGAGAATACCTTGAAGGTGGCATGTGCGGGAAATTGACAGATAAACGCGAATAATTTAGAAGTAAATTTGGTGCAAAATAAAAATAAATTTAAGTAACTAATGAGAAAAATTAAATATAAAAAAAGCTAACAAAATAAATACAGTTAGATAGAAAAAACAGTTAGGAAAGTCTATATTCACCTTCTTATTGGTATTTATATATAAAGAAGGCGAATTCAAAGATAAAAGTAACGTATTTACGGCTACATTTTCTGTTCAATTTGAACGTTTACAAATGCGTTGATCAATGAATTTTCTGTAATCCTCTTTGTGTACGATTCCTTTTACTTCCGCATTATTATCATTTAGAGTAAATTCCTTCTTTGCTCACTCAAAGAGAGTTCCCTTCGGTTACTTACATATTTTTGTATTCAATAATTTGACAAAACCACTGTGCTATAAATACTCATATTTTTTACAATACCGCCTAGTTTATTTGTGTTCATAAGGACCATATTGTTAGGACGCGGATTGTAAAATAACGAGGTAAAAGTATTCGAGTGCCTAATCTGAACAATTTTCAAAATTATGGCGGAGGAGCCAGTGTTACTTGTTTTACTGAAGGACCTAAGAGATAAAATTTTGTTCGTATACGCTTAATCCATGAAACATGATGTAACTATCATTGTAATATGTAGGAATGCAAAATTATTGATTAGAATAATGTTCATATAACAATAATGATAATAATGCTTGCGCCAATTTTGAAGTTCTATGAAAATAAATATTCATGGAAAATCCTTTTAAAAAATTCTGAACGGAAACTATAACAACACACGCGCTTGTAGCTTTTCAGGCAATTATAGCATAATATTATATGATAAAAATTGACTTGTCAACAATATCACGATACAATTGTAAACTACATAACTTGTTTGAAAATACTGTCAATATGTACAGACCACGAGGAGTTGTAGTGGAGTCGATATGGGTTTCGGAACAACAGTGTTTTTCGATTTTTTTTTGTGTATATTATGTTGTCGGACTCCCTCTATCATCTGGTCATGTTTACGAGATCGAGGGGGGTGGTGGAGGGGGGGAAATTTACATGTAAAGATATAGAAAAATCGGTTTTTGCACCTAACTCGCTTAGTTTTATTCGTATCGAAAAAGTGTATAGAGATAAAATGAACGTCTCGCGAATGTGTGTAAACTGAACTTTGAACCGTCAAAATCGGCCTAGTGGTTCTCGGGATATTGCGATTTGAAGACGCGGAGTTGTATACGGATTTCTTGCTGCGGCGGGAACGCACCGAGAGACGTGTTCGCGATTCGCGATCGGGGTAGAAAGCGACTTAGCGACTTTTTTCCCCCACTTCGATAGACAGTCAAGGCCTAAGTGCTGTGTCCAAATTTCAAGTTGCTAGGTTGAATAGGGGGTTTAACTCGTTATTTTTTAAAATTTTCGCCATAAATTACAAAATGAGGGGAAAAACTGTTCTTTTCTTAGTCCCTTTTCGCTAGGATGAAAAGGGGTGGGGAAAAACATTTTTTCTTCATCGGATGAGGAATATTTTCTCTTTGATTTGAGCTCGGCCCGATTGCAATCGGATGATTAGGAGGTGAAGGAGGGGAGCGCGAAGTTTTTAACCAATAAAAGGGCAAGGGAAAGGATTAGGGACTTCGGGCCAGGCTCATTTTCAACAGCAGTCGATCCTCTTTCAGATTTTTTTACCCAGAAGCTAACTGCATTGGGGCCTATATGGGCGCATGATACATTTATAAAAACTATAGCGACTGTACAGTGTACTGCAGCCGTGCAGTGAGATGCCGGGGGACGAACCTAGCGCTCCCACTACTCTCCCTACTCTCTTACTAATACATGTCCTGCTTCGCTCATCCGTGTGCCTTAGTGAGCGGGAACTCCTAGGAAACTATTTTTGAATAGATCGATCGGATCTCGCTCGATTCTTCACGGATTTACTTCGTTTTCTTTCGCTTCCTCATCTATTTGACGGGTCGTTGTGTATCGATTTTCGATATCGATATCGATTTATTTCATGTTAATTTTCCTTCTCCGCGCACCTGCTGTTAATTCATTAATTACAGTGCGTGCGGCAATCTACACAACAGGAAGAGAGAAAAAGAACGGTCCTCAGTGCATCGTAATGTATAAATCTTTTATTGTACCATAGTGCGTACGCAGGCGCAAGAGAATTTCAAGGGAACTTGAAACTCGTCTTTTTACGCCCAATACGTTCATATAGATTTTATTTCAAAAGTTTTACTTTTTTACAGTATTGCGCAATATTACGCAACGATGAGTAATCCTCGTTCGCACGGAGCAATATCCAGACATTTCCAGACACAAAACGGGGGTAAAAACGTTCGCGCGAGACTCGCGGGGTGCGAAGAACGCAACAGTTCCTAATCATATAAAAGCCCCCTCGCGGCAAGCAAATGCAAGTTCTGTTCAGTAATTCAAGCGCCGTGAAGTATCGCGAGTGAAATAGTTTCCTTTTAACTAAATAGTGTTTTTTATCATTTATTTAACATCGGCCTATTTTTGCTACCAAGGCTAATCACCGACGCCAGGGGATAAGCTCATCAGTGTCTGTGTAGGTGTTAAAGAACACGCCAAAACCCTCGATGAACTTTTCGAAACTGTAACAAAATCCGACTTCACACACACAGTAAATACTAACACTTTCTTTAATTTAAACCTGAAAAGGAATTTTGAAAAACACAAGAAATAGACATTATAAAATTCAAAAATATAAAAAATAAAATCTTTTTAAAAAATTATGTTTTACAAAAACGTTCAAGAAAAATGTATTGACAAACTATAGTCTGGCCCGTGTACAACACATAGTGAGGAACGGAACGACTCATAATGTAACCAACTACCATCCAATGTGCGGTTTATAGCTAACGATAACACAAAAAGATTCAGTAAAAAGTTCAATGTTTATAATTTTGGTGGGCTTTTGCTTGCCTGTCTATTAACGTATTTTCAGTTCGATATCAATTTTCATCGCTCCTCGGAGCTTAAAAATGGTTGAATCGCAACGACTTTTTATTATATTCTGCAATTATAGACTCATCCGTTCAGGCAAGGCGGTCCCATGCACAACTGAGTACTTTTCTGACACCGAATCACTGAGGAACCGGTTTAAGGCAAATACGCTTAAAACCCATCATTGTCCCGTCAAAATCGACTGCTAGAAAATGATAGGGCACCATCAACGCTTAGGGCTATTTTCGCTAAAACTCTCGAAATACTTTGACTAAAGACTGGCTAACTTGTCCTCATATTTAACACAACGCATGAGTTGCAGTGCTGCTCAACGTGGATTCGTAAAAGGGTTTTCATTTTCAAAACTTCCGAAGTTTTCGTTATACTTTCTAAATTTTGTGGTCGGGGCGACATTGCGTCCCCGTGCAGCGACATTTAGTATACTTTCTAAAATTACACTCCTTGATGGGTTTTAAGCGTATTTGCCTTAAACCGGTTCCTCAGTGATTCGGTGTCAGAAAAGTACTCAGTTGTGCATGGGACCGCCTTGCCTGAACGGATGAGTCTATAATTGCAGAATATAATAAAAAGTCGTTGCGATTCAACCATTTTTAAGCTCCGAGGAGCGATGAAAATTGATATCGAACTGAAAATACGTTAATAGACAGGCAAGCAAAAGCCCACCAAAATTATAAACATTGAACTTTTTACTGAATCTTTTTGTGTTATCGTTAGCTATAAACCGCACATTGGATGGTAGTTGGTTACATTATGAGTCGTTCCGTTCCTCACTATGTGTTGTACACGGGCCAGACTATAGTTTGTCAATACATTTTTCTTGAACGTTTTTGTAAAACATAATTTTTTAAAAAGATTTTATTTTTTATATTTTTGAATTTTATAATGTCTATTTCTTGTGTTTTTCAAAATTCCTTTTCAGGTTTAAATTAAAGAAAGTGTTAGTATTTACTGTGTGTGTGAAGTCGGATTTTGTTACAGTTTCGAAAAGTTCATCGAGGGTTTTGGCGTGTTCTTTAACACCTACACAGACACTGATGAGCTTATCCCCTGGCGTCGGTGATTAGCCTTGGTAGCAAAAATAGGCCGATGTTAAATAAATGATAAAAAACACTATTTAGTTAAAAGGAAACTATTTCACTCGCGATACTTCACGGCGCTTGAATTACTGAACAGAACTTGCATTTGCTTGCCGCGAGGGGGCTTTTATATGATTAGGAACTGTTGCGTTCTTCGCACCCCGCGAGTCTCGCGCGAACGTTTTTACCCCCGTTTTGTGTCTGGAAATGTCTGGATATTGCTCCGTGCGAACGAGGATTACTCATCGTTGCGTAATATTGCGCAATACTGTAAAAAAGTAAAACTTTTGAAATAAAATCTATATGAACGTATTGGGCGTAAAAAGACGAGTTTCAAGTTCCCTTGAAATTCTCTTGCGCCTGCGTACGCACTATGGTACAATAAAAGATTTATACATTACGATGCACTGAGGACCGTTCTTTTTCTCTCTTCCTGTTGTGTAGATTGCCGCACGCACTGTAATTAATGAATTAACAGCAGGTGCGCGGAGAAGGAAAATTAACATGAAATAAATCGATATCGATATCGAAAATCGATACACAACGACCCGTCAAATAGATGAGGAAGCGAAAGAAAACGAAGTAAATCCGTGAAGAATCGAGCGAGATCCGATCGATCTATTCAAAAATAGTTTCCTAGGAGTTCCCGCTCACTAAGGCACACGGATGAGCGAAGCAGGACATGTATTAGTAAGAGAGTAGGGAGAGTAGTGGGAGCGCTAGGTTCGTCCCCCGGCATCTCACTGCACGGCTGCAGTACACTGTACAGTCGCTATAGTTTTTATAAATGTATCATGCGCCCATATAGGCCCCAATGCAGTTAGCTTCTGGGTAAAAAAATCTGAAAGAGGATCGACTGCTGTTGAAAATGAGCCTGGCCCGAAGTCCCTAATCCTTTCCCTTGCCCTTTTATTGGTTAAAAACTTCGCGCTCCCCTCCTTCACCTCCTAATCATCCGATTGCAATCGGGCCGAGCTCAAATCAAAGAGAAAATATTCCTCATCCGATGAAGAAAAAATGTTTTTCCCCACCCCTTTTCATCCTAGCGAAAAGGGACTAAGAAAAGAACAGTTTTTCCCCTCATTTTGTAATTTATGGCGAAAATTTTAAAAAATAACGAGTTAAACCCCCTATTCAACCTAGCAACTTGAAATTTGGACACAGCACTTAGGCCTTGACTGTCTATCGAAGTGGGGGAAAAAAGTCGCTAAGTCGCTTTCTACCCCGATCACGAATCGCGAACACGTCTCTCGGTGCGTTCCCGCCGCAGCAAGAAATCCGTATACAACTCCGCGTCTTCAAATCGCAATATCCCGAGAACCACTCCCAGAGCCACTTCCAAGATTTTGGCATAAAAAACGCTCCGTATAGCGAAAATGTTGATTTATATATAAAAACCTCTTCCAACGGAATTTTTACGTGAAGCACGCTCTTCATGCGGATTTCGTTACGGTTTCGAAAAGTTCATCGAGGGTTTTGGCGTGTTCTTTAACACGAACTACATTACTGAAATTTATACAGGGCGTAGCTTTTGTCCAACATCTTCAAGTGCAACTCCCCACCTTCTCAATTTTGCAAATAAAGTACACCGACAGCCTAGGAAGTCTCAAACTAAACTATATAAACAAAAATCTATTATTTTTACAACCCAAAGAGGCCGGATGGTGTTCAACATGCATGCCTGGTTGGCAAGTGAGTCGATTATTTACGAGGCAGATATGTGAGAGTCGAACTCCTGCATCTTCTCAAACAGTCTCTCATTGTACCAAAATATGTAGTAGATGAAGTGGTAAAAGAAGACGATCACACGGTTTTGCGAATGCATTCATAACATTGCGAGTTCAATCCTATTGAATTAATACGGGGCCGAATAAAAGGACAAGTCACCAAGAACAATACCGCATTTAAATTGAAAGATCTCCACCCATTATTTTAGCAAACTATTGGACATGTTTCTGCCGAAAATTGGAAAAAGGCAAAATGCACAAAATGAAGAGAAAAAATGTGGCAGGTTGACATTATTTTGGACATTGTACTAGAGCCACTGATAATTCATGTGGGGAAGCATCTCCTCGTCGTCTGAATCAGAAATGAAGTGACAATAAATACAGTATAGTATATGTCGACAATTTCCTCATCGTCACAGAAAAGGAGCAACATTTGTATAAAGAGCAGCTTATTATAAAAATTTATCTCAGCAATCATTTTGAAAAATTAATTATTATCACAGGATACTCCTGTGTCAAATGTCACCAATAGCTGAAAAAATATTCAAAATGCACGAATCATGATATCACTGATACATGTCACTCAGTATATATATTTTTTATCTATTTAAATTATTTTATTACATTTTACAATTATTCAACTTTTTAAAATAATTCTGTTAAATTTTATAAAAATGTAGTATATAAATATCCCTAAATAAACTGTAATCAGATTTCCGGATATATTCAACTTCCGTTGTCTGTGAACGGATCGGAAATTAATCGTGTAGACGCTCTATTCAATATATTTCTTTGTTTTAACACAAAAGACTCCGGTTAACTCAGCTACGTGCAAAGTAAAAGACAAATAAGTAAAAATAATAGCCAACTTGGGAGCAATATGAGAGTTTTTGTGAGCCCATTTTAATAAAAACGTTGTATGACCTTTTCCTAATAAAATATTAACGTCAGTTTCTACTTTCTTTGAGTCACGATGCTCAGTACATACTAATTTCCCCCGGCAATAACGGAAGTTTCACAAATATACCAAAACCTGCCGTAAGTAAATTTATAAGAGTAAAGAAAAAAAATGTTCTTTCAACATTGATCGATAATAGCCTCGACACCAGGAAATTACCTCTCTAACGGATATATGAGAAACTCTTATTTTTGTTGTCAATGTTAATTACACCCTGTAGTAACCACCCGAACGTAGGTGCAATAATTGCAACACAAATTATCACTAACCGGTAAATTATTTATCACTATTTTTGTTACAATAATTAGTCCTTATAATAATACACTAATTATAACTTTTATCCACTACAGACTCACTACTATGATAACTAGTGATAATATAATACAACTAGTGATAATATTAATATAGTAATGCCTAAAATAACTGAGACGGATGTGATTATTGCCTTCAAAAAAATTAAACCAGAATTTACGACCGAACTCGATGGCTTACCAGTTTTCTTCTTAAAAGACTGCTCAGCTATATTGGCTGCACCGCTAGCACATATTTTTAAACTGTCCTTGCAAACTTATGCATATCCGGATAAATGGAAAGGATCTAAAATTAGTGCTATACAGAAAGATGGTAGCAAATCGGATATAGGAAACTACCGTACAATCAAAAATAACTTTGGCAAATTATTTGAAATCGCCATCGATACGGCACTTTTTCCTCAGATTCATCCACGTATATGCAACAACCAACATGGTTTTGTCTCTCAACGATCGACAACAACAAACCTACCCTGTATAACACAATATTTAGCTGAAGTTATGGATGACGATGGATAACTCGATGTCATTTATATGGACTTGTCTAAGGCCTGTGATAGGTCCATGGTGTTTTGTTAACAAAATTAGTCTCTTTTAGTTTTAACCTTGGGCGAATAACTTTTTTGAATCCTATCTGGTTAATAGAAGTCAGTTAGTACAATATCAGGGTCATAGGTCTATCGAATTTATATCTCAAGCAGGAGTTCCTCAAGGGGCGGTCTTAGGCCCTTTACTGTTTATCATTTTCATTAACGATATTCTTCTACAATAGATATTAAGCGAGATATATGGTGTGGCCCTCGTAAAATAGACAGACGGTATACTTGTATATGTAGGTATATAGATATATATGGTGGGGCAATAATTCGTCGGACCTCGATATCTCGAGTTCTACGATAGCTACAAATTTTTTAAAATATTGCAAGTAAACTAGATGAAAAAGTCTGTAACTGGAAATTATTCTCGAACATACAGGGCGAACTAAGAAGAAATTACAGGACCAAGTGCCTTCAAAAAATGTACTGATATACATAGCATTCCATTTTAAAAAAGGGCACTTGGTCCTGTAATTTCGTCTTGGCTCGCCCTGTACGTTCGAAAATAATTTCCAATTATAGACTTTTTTATCTAGTTTACTTACAATTTTTTTAAAAATTTCGAGTTATCGTAGAACTCGAGATATCGAGGCCCGACGCACTATTGCCCCACCCTGTATGTGTATAGGTAAATATGCATATGTTAAATGGTCATATATCCACCTAATTCATTTGTAGAATTTTACAATAATTACATTAGTAGGTATCTATTAAGATTTAGGTTATAACAAGTCATATAATACGACAATAACGTATATTCTATTTTTACTTTTTATCACAAGTTATGATAATCTATCTGTATGTTAGTTCCCGGCCCTGTAAATGGAATGTAAATTCTGTTGCGTTTATGTATGTAAATAAATAAATAAATAAATTCGCAACTTGTTACTGTTCTTCATCTTATCTGATCACTTGACTCATCTCAGAACTGCACTGAACTAACTTCAGCATGTTGGCTCTGCTACTTATATATCCGTGGCGCTTATTCACGATTCATCTATTTCACTCCAGGCTATTCCAGACGCCTTCTCCTCCCTTCTAGTATGTCTATAAAGAGCGCCATCTCTAGGCCGACTGCTTAACTATTATCATATGGTACCTAATTAGGCAAGCTTCTTTTATTGTACTATTGGGGATTAAACCTCTCTCCGTAAGAGGGCGTAGCGCGTACATAACAATAGATAAAATCTGACCGAACAATGTTGGGGACTTAAAAGACAGAATTAGTTGCGAAATCAAAGTAATTGAACCCAAAACAATTACTGACCATTGGGAGAATTTCAGTTTCGGCTTGGAGATTGTCAAAAAATATTTAATTTAATTATTTTTTACTGTATTTTTTGCCACTTACTTTGAACGATTAATTCCTAAGAATTATAAACAGAAAGGGGTTTCCTACATGGGCAAATCTGTTAGCTTCAAGGCCGACCGATGTGACGTTACTATTGGTGTTCTTAAGATATAGTTTCATTTAAAATGTATTATAATAAATGATGACTCTTTTTTATATTTTTTCTCATCACTCTTTTCATATGCTTCGGACGAAGAAAATGCTTAGGACTTTAATGAAAAAAATTATTTTTTTTTGAAATAGGCTTAAAATGTCATGAAACTTCGAGATTTTAAATTTGAGCGAAAAAAATTCCTGTCTGTCGGTCTGTCTGTCTGTCTGTAACTTTTTGTGCGCACGTTTACTCTGGAACCGCTTATGATATTGACTTGAAATTTAGTACACTTATGTATTATAACGAGATCTGGAACTAGATTATATTTTGATCTAATTCCGTTGGGTTCGGGGGTAAATAGGCAAAGCGAGCAGGTAAGAGTTCATAAAATTGAAATTTAAGGCTCAATTTTTGTTTACATCACCCCCCCCCACACTGTCACCCCCACACTATTATGAAAGGGAGTAAAGGAAAAATTAAAATATGATTTAGTGTGTATAGAAGAACGAAACGCCTCAAAAAATGTTTTTGGCGTTAGCTACCTCCTCTACCAGTACCATCCCCATTGTCACCCCCACCCTATTATTAAAGGGAGTAAAAAAATTAACTTGGGATTTAATGTGTATGCGAGAATCAAGGGCTTCTAAAAAAATTTTTACATTAGCCACAACCTCTACCACCACTATTCTATTGTTAAAGGGAATAAAATATTACATTAGGATTTAGTGCGTATAAGACTTGGATACAAAATCTAAATGTGGAAGTAGTGATTCCTTGGGCAGCGGTTTCTTAGATAATAATTGTATTGCTATGTTCCAAAAGTTGCAAAACAGAGGAATTCGAATCATTTTAAAATGCAATAGATATACGCCAATTTTAACAATGTTATTGACGTTCGATTGGCTAAGTCTGGAGCAACGATTAAGATATTTCACTCTAATTTTACTTCCACGTCCAGTGGAAGTATAGTAACGCAAAAAAAGTATTTTTTTTTTGTTGAAATAAGCTCCGTCTGTCGGTCGGTCTGTCCGTCGGTCAGTCTGCAACTTTCTTTGTGCGCACGTTTACTCTGGAACCATTTATGATATTGACTTGAAATTTGGTACGCATATGTGTTATAATGAGATATGGAACTAGATTATATTTTGATCTAATTCCGTTGAGGGGTTCGGGGGAAAATGGAGTAAATAAGCAAAGTAAGCAGGTAAGAGTCCATAAAATTGCAATTTAGGGCATGTACGAAAAGTCAAGATCTCAACATTTTTTTGGCATCAGCCACTCCCACTATCACCCCCAATACCACCCCCCACACTATTATAAAAGGGAGTAAAAAAAAGAAAATAAAATATGATTTAATATGTATACAAGAACGAAACGTCTCAAAAAATTTTTTTGGCATTAGCCACCCTCTCTACCACCCCCATTGCCACCCCTACTCTGTTATTAATGGGAGTAAAAAATTAAATTGGGATTTAGTATGTGTACAAGAACCAAGGGCCTTTAAAATTAATTTTGGCATTAGCCACCCTCTTTACCACCCCCATTGCCACCCCCACTCTATTATTAAAAGGAGTAAATTATTACATTGGGATTTAGTGTGTATAAGACTTGGATACAAAATCTGGAAACAGTGATTCCTTGGTCAGCGGTTTTTTAAATTTAAATCTTGATGTGATTTATTTATATCGTTACCTTATTTTTTATTTTAAAAAAATAGGTCGAAGAATAAACCAACACGTATTGATATTTTGATATTTATTTTAAAAAAGTATGTCATTAACAATTAACAGATGACAATAAAGTTAATACGTATTTCTGAACACAAAAAGTAAAAACATTTCAGAGGTATAGTTGAGCATTGGGGAACCTTACGCAACAAATTTCAATAAAATGTGAAAAAAAACAATAAAAATATGATAAAAAAATGGTTATTTCTTTACTTATTTTATTCATGATTTTATATCAATCTTGCCCTTCGGGAAAGAATAAATAAATACACCACAGGTAATGACGACCCCCTTTATCCCGGAAGACTCTAGAAGAGCCTTGTGTGGAAGAGGGCTACACATTTAGAGACAAGGGACACACATCCAATATCCGTGTATAGTGGAAAAATCCCTCTCACAGTATTTTCCACCGCCACGACCGGGGATCGAACCCGGAACTTTTGAGAGGCAAATGCGCTCACCTCTCGACCATCAGTCATACAAATATGAATAAAATACTACATTCAAATCCTTCTTGAACGTAATGGCTTTTACAAGAACCAATAGGGCAAATACGTCCAGGCATTTTGGTCTAAAAAATCAGTGAAAGGCTTTAAACAGATAATTATCATAGTTTTTGTGAAAACCACTTACATAAATTCCTAGTAGAAACAAGCTAAAATACAAAAAAGTTCATCGTGATGGTGAAAAAAGCGCCTAAGCACAAGTTAGGTTGGGAAGCACAACATATTAAAATTTGAAATATAAACAACACTAAGCTTTTAATAATAAAAATACTGAGTTTTTCAGTACAAAAAATCCTACTTCACATAGTACAGTGTTTAAAAAACAAAAAAAGCATTTAACACACAACAAATAACAAATTCAAAAACTCAAGAATATACAAGGTCTCCTACGGAGAACACAGAATCGAGTACCAGTGATGACGTCATTGACCGATCTGTCATCTTCGGCTCGCGGCTAACGTAATATAGGGAATAAGCTATCTTCTTTATAGTCCTGTCGTCAAATTATTGTACTCTACATGGAGGGCGGCAAAATTTTTGACTTCAGGAATGGGTTTGGTGTCGTTAGGAGGTGAGAAATTTTGTCAACTTTCAAAAAGGTAAGAATATTTTTCTTCTAGGATCAACAATTTTCGAGTTACTAGCGAGAAACAAAAATTAATGAAAATTTAAGGCCTTCAGGAAGCCCTTCCAGGCTCACCTCATAGGCCCGGGGACTTTTCAGACTTATACCTGCCAACTACCCCAAGCCCATCCCTGAAGTCAAAAATCTTGCAGCCCTCCATGTAGTCTACACCCCCATATTAAAAATTCATTGATTGGACTATTATTTGTTTTATAATCCTTAATTTATTCCAACCTTTATGTGCTCACTGTATGTATTGGGCATTCCCTTTTATTATTTTTTGTAAATGGCCATTATAAATTCAAAAGGAAACATGATCCCGAACTATTTTGAAACAATATTATAAAACCACAACCAACATTTTCGATTAACAACTTTTTATTTTCATCGTGCAAATAAACATCCTCGTAAACATCTAACGCCAACTGATATCCGACTATTATATAGAATGAGAGTATTGACAGTTCTGCAAGCACTCTATTTCTATTATTTTCAATTACATGTTCAACATTCTTAATTTCAAAGCCAGTTTAAAAAAGAATAGATAAAAGGTAGTTATAGGATTTTCATCTAGAATCGTTTCAACAGGAATTACGTAATATCAAAGAGGCCGTGCTATTCGCAAACGTCAAGAACTTCAAAGTAAATCTAATAGAAAGCTCAAAGGCACTCTTGTTGTTCCTTTGTTGCATTTTTCAACCCACTGTTGCAATCAAAATATGCAATACAAATTGGTAATTATTTTTCAGACTTGCAAATTTATATAGTTTATTTTTCATCTTTCACATGAGGTTTTTATAATTTTTTTTAACTAAATATTTTAATCGTTCGATA
Organism: Leptura quadrifasciata; assembly: GCA_963675555.1. Taxonomy (NCBI): domain Eukaryota; kingdom Metazoa; phylum Arthropoda; class Insecta; order Coleoptera; family Cerambycidae; genus Leptura; species Leptura quadrifasciata. The sequence continues at coordinate 32,115,194 of OY776674.1, forward strand.
TTTTATTTATTTTATTTTTAGATACAACCACCCAACAGGTAACCATTTACAGAGTGAGGAAATTATTTTAATAATACATTAAAAATACAAATATTTATAGATTGAATCGATTCTGCGGTTGACCCCTTGAGAAACATTATTCAATTTGGGTCAGTGGCGGCCGGTGCGAGAGGGCTCTGGGGCACCGCCGTCCCTGCCAAATTTAAAACAATGAATAACAATAACAATAGACAATAACCTAACTCCCGATAACCTGCTTTACAATTATTTTTTAAAAATAATAAAAAACGAACGACATACTCTCCTCACTTGCGATCAATTTAATTTCCGAATTGCATGTAAAAACGCTGAAATGGGCTCCAGATATTCCGCCTAAAATATCTAAGGTGGTCGTCATGGCAACAAGTGAAAGAATGGGAGGGGGTTCCGCGTGGTTTCGTTATCTATTGGGGCTCTGGTTAGTCCGCCCACGGCTGTGTAGGAGTTAATTGCTTCGTCGTTCCTGTTTTCTTTGCTTTTTTACGTATGAAATTGTTTTGAGGTTATGCCACTTTTTTAAAAGGTTTATCGATTTGCTGCATATATAATGTAATGTAATTTACATTACAGATTTTTTTTTCAGTTTTATTAAATATTAGACTAGACGGCAAAAGTGCAAAAGACAATTAATTATGAAGGTGAGTGAAACTAAAAAACTTAGGTATATTTAGCTGCTTGAGCTTAAATAAAAAACTTGAAATAAAACAAAACGGCCGTCCAACGCCAGTTTTAAATATAATGCAAGAGTAGCGACAGTGCAAAAATAAAAATGCTTTTATGCGTAAGTTTGACAAAAAGATATACATTAAGACTATTTGGATTTGTGATTGCGAGGAAACAAATTCGTTCTTTTGTTTTGTATGTCTGCTTTTTGGGGGCGATGATAAGTGGACAAAAATGGGGTAAACGATTTCTATAAAAATTAAAAACACGAAAATAGTACGAAACATCTAGATAATGTTGTTTGTTTTCAACTTTTCGGAAAGACTAATATTGCTACATTTCTAAGTACGGCTTATGCGGATCAAATTCGTAAGCATAATGAGACTGTGATCAAAATTCGACATGTACTCTAAAAAATAATAGACATATTAAAACTGTGCGGAACGTGTAATCTTTCCCTTCGCGGTCACGATGAGAAAAAAGTCTCTTCAAATTTAAGGGTATTTCTAGAATTGGTTGATTTTTTAGCAAATGCTGATAGTGCCTTTAATAGCATATTCAAGAAGCAACAGTGACAACAAAATCTATTCAGAATGAAATTTTGCAATGTATGTTCGAGGTTTGTCGTGAAAATATTCTTGGATAAATTCAAGAATCTGCGTATCTCGCACTTATGGCTGATGAGACTACAGATGTGTCAACTCAAACTCAAACTATAGTTGTATTACGTTATGAACTAAATGGAAAAGATTTGAGCGGTTTTGGGGGTTTGCAAATCCGAAAAGTCAAGATGCAGATGGACTATCTCAATGCATTTTAGAACAGATTTCGCCGATTTTGCCAGATTGCCCAGAAAAACTGATTTGTCAAACATATGACGAAGCTGCTGTTATGCGTGGTCATTTAGGTGGTGTTAACGTGAAAATTCGCCAACAGTACAAAAATGCACATTTTGTAAATTGCTACGCTCATCATCTTAATAAAATACTAGAACAAGCAGTTTCAAGCATTAGTAGTGTACGAATATTTTTTTCAAATTTGAATGGCATAACTTTTTTTCTCAATTGCCAGACAGAATGGCAGCTTTGCAACATGATTGTGACATGAAATTCAAAGTTTTGCTGGGTGCTTGCAAACATTAAACTTTCTCATGTCTTTGGGTTTAGACGTTGTTTTCGGGGAAGTTGTTAAAGTTTTGAAAATTACCAAATTTTAATGAAGAAGTTATTGAAAAGTTTATCTCCGACCAAAATAGAAGAATGGAATTTCACTTAAAAAAATAATGGTGAGTACTTAATTAATCGCTTTAATTTATATTTGCGAACTTTTTAATGATTTAATTAGAACCTCAAAAATGTTTCGCCTGCGGTGCTTTTGTTTATTGACCCTACTACTTTGATACTCGCGAGCCGCCACTGCGCCCTCCCAAGTACATACGACACGAGCCGCCACTGATTTGTTTACAATTATGGAATGTTTTTAAATGCTTTAAAAAGTTTGATTAAAACGCTACACGTGCTTCAGCTTATTAGGCCTTTATCTATTTACTCTTGATAAAAGCCTAATAAGCTGAAACACGTATAGAATGTTAATGAAACTTTTTGAAGCATTTAAAAAGCATTCATTAATAATTGTACTCAAAATATTTATTTTAATAACATGTTTCTAGACCACTTAATAGATGGTGAAAATCTTTTGGGGTTAGGTCTAAGCGAATTTAAGAAAACTACTTTATTAATTAGCCAACGTTTCGATATTTTTCAATATCATCCTCAAGGCACTGAAAGATATAAAATCATTAAATAGTACGTATACAACCATTCAAAATATCAAACAAACAAATATACATATTAAAAAAAGATACACCCCAATATCTCGGCCATTTTTTGAACGATTTAGATCAAATTTGGTACAATTCTTGTGTTTCAGATTGTGATTAAAAAGTTGTTTAAAAATTTTTTTTTTCGAAATTAAATACTCCTACTGTGATCAAAAGAAATTGGCAAAAATTATGAATTTATACAGGATGCGGCAGAATGGATAGGTGCTTTTGGGACGGATAGCATACGCGAACAGAGGGGAGTAGAGTGTTGTGGATAAGGTCGTTCAACTCGGGGAGATACGCCATTTTTTAGTCACAATGGTTATCTGGAAGAGAGAGTATCTTGCGTTCGTAGTCGACTAGTATATATAAAGTTTTTAAAAAGTCATTCAAACAATCCGAAATCTAACATTGGCGCAGTTGTGGCGGATCTGAAAAACATGCACAGTTCGGGAGCCTAACCAGCAGCAAACGTATCCGAGGGAACAAGGAGTCCATCTGCAAAAGGTACCTAACCGGACGAAAAAAGCTTCTGGAACAAGGAGAACTTCTTAGCTGTGGTGGTTGATCCCAATTCTTTGTTCAGAAGAACCTACATTCTCAAACGCAAAGAAGCGAAACAATAATAATTCAACAAAACAACACGATTCAACAAATTAGCAAGTAAGAATTCATCCCAGTCAAGAAGTTGGTGTCTTCGGCAGTGTAGGAGACCTCTGTAACGCCCCTGGCAGAGAAGACCGCACTGTAACAAGGTTCACGGAGCAGCATTCAACTTCAACCCAGACTTGTGGAATGGAAATTTTCATGTAAGTAGATTTTAAGAATCATCTCGATTATTTTTCATATTTTTCTTGTAAAAAAGATTTAATTTAACGAACAGCAGTTCTAGTATTCAAATAATAATCTGATTCAGAAGTAATATAATATCTTGCTATTTATATAGGTCACATACCGTTCCTACCTTAACATTATTTTTATCATAATATCATATACTCTTTAAGTACGAATTTATCTACGTTTCCTATATAATTAATTATAATCACATACCATTTTTTTCTTAACATTATTTTTATCATAATAAAATTATCACATAAAGGTTAAGTTCACGCCTTACTTGACCGTGAAATAAAATAAAACCCACGGGTTCTATACTGTTTAAAGTGCAAATTCTTTACACTGATATATAAAATTTCAGTGACATTATTCCCAACTCAAAACACTTTTTAAATTAATCCAATTATCTTTATAATATAAATTTCGAAATACTATAAAATAAACAGCACATTCCTTTATATATCATATAAAATTACCAACTATCAGTAGCGTACTAGCCCAAATTGAAAAAAGTGTTGTAAGTTAATCCAATCGTTTTTATAGTGTAAATTTCATAATATAAATACACAAAATGGCAACAACTACAAACGCAAGCAATTCCAATGCTAACAACTCAATCACTGCAAACGAAACTATAAATATTGAACCTTATCGGTTAAGTGAAATTGTTTCGATAACCCCGGAATTCGATGGAAATCCGATATTGTTACAAACATTTATAAGTGATTGCCTACATACCGTAGGACTGTTTAGGGATAGATTTTGGTACAAGTTTATTGAAAATTTCTGTTAATTTAGAATAAAAAGCAGTACACGCTGTATTAACATCATTTAGCTTAGTTAGAAATGACCAGTTTGTTTGAAGTAGGCTTTCATATAGAAGAGGATAATTGGTTTTTTTAAAGTTACACGTTTCAATGAAATTACATGGGAAATTTTCGAGTCGAAAATCATTAATTTCTAGAGATATATCTAAAGGGGAGTGATAAGACATTATTATTCCATAACAAATGTATTATGGTCAACTCTACGACAGCAAGATATGCGCAAACCATCGAACATAGCATGACGTTGGTTAATGTAAAGATTAGTGTTTCCAATATTGTTTTACTAGCGTTTACAGTTGCTGGATTTTAGAATTGATATGATACTGGCAATTTTGGTTTTTTTTTAATACATTTATTTAACGTCGGCCTATTTCCGCTACTGAGGCCTAACACCGACGCCTGTAGACGAGCTACCCCCAACCAGGAATTTTACCGAACCTCTTCCCTTAAGAAGAGTAGGGATCTTTTACTTGCCTAACATTTAATAGACAAGGGACCGACGGCTTTACATCCCCTCCGAAGGATGGTATATCTCCTATAAAACCCTCGCCTAAGGTTGTATAGTTTCCGCGTATACACTGATATACAAGCCGCTGGAAGATGTGTGAGGCGAGGACGCGGTCTTCGTTAGAACGGCCACCCATCCAACTACTAACCGCGCCTTACGTTACTTTACAGCGCATATCGAAGTATGTACATAGTAAAGACGCACCCATGCTCGCCCCCGGCAATTCTGATTTGTTAATGAAGATCTATGTTACAATTATGATGTTTTAAGAGCAAATTAAAGGGAGCTTGAAATAATACCAAACGAATCAGCGGTGGGTCATCTCGTAAATAGATAAATAATATTGTTTTATATACGACTAACAAATAATATTAATATTAAGTGGCTGATTTTTGGTATATAATGCCATCAATTGATCCCACGGGGATTATGATGGGGGAATTATGGTCATTATACCCCCTCGTGTACCAATCAGAGAATTATGCATGAATCAGTCTATCTGTGTACAATAAAAAAACAATTGGAAATCTAAAATTAATGAAATCGAATTTATTTGGATATGTGTATATGTCTATTATTTTTACCTGATAAGTTGAATTTCACAACACTGCTTTAAAAAAACTGTTTTTTGGTAATTTCGGCGCCCTCTACCGCTCGGAATATTAACTTCTCGGCATCGCGGCTATTACCGAAAATATGTAGAATTTTATTTACAACATTTCCTGTTTAATAACTTTTTCCGTGCGACCAATAGAACACTAGATGAAACTATTCAAAAATTTTACAACAAGATGGCGGCAAAGCAAAAGGAGGGAGATCATCTTTTTAGTTTTAGACCTTCTAGGTCCTGATAACATTGAGCGTGACAAATTCGAGTGTGCAATTTTTTCCAGGTCATGGGAGTTTTTGGTACATTTTTACTGTACTAACTTGATACAGTTTATCTTTTACATTAGGTAAGATTGCTAGATACTAAATATCTCAAATCTAACATATTAATTGTGGGAATTATGGGTGCGTGCCGCTCTAATGAGCTCTCCGAAATGAAAATTGAAAACGTGAAAGATCATTATTAACTATACCTAAAACGAAAACCAATTCAGTTCAATTCAATAAGGGTTTATCAGAATTAATAATACAAAACAGTTGCCTAGCCAGAGCCTGCTCCGGGACCGACCATGCAACCACGGCATTGACGCGGCGGCGGATTGCAGGATCGGACGGAATAGGTCTGGGTTGTTCAATGTGGTAAGAAGTTTTGTCATTACTGATCAATTTTATGGGATCGTAAAATAGTGGATCTTCGGCCGTCGCACGTGATAAAAAGCTCATTTTTTTTTTTAATTATCAAAGAGATACATGCATCATTCAGCGAATTGGAAAAATAAATTTACCAAATCCGGAACTTTACACCTGTCATTGTTTTCAGAGATCTTCAGCTACATTATACGTGGATGGAAGTGGCGATATTACGGGGTTGAAGCATCACAGGGGCTAGAAGTCCTCACTCGCAGCTGAAGGATACATTGACCAATCTATTAAAAATAAAATGATAACAGCCGAGACAATTTCAAAGCAGCTGAACTTCTACAGCTGCTAGAGTGGTTAATGCTGATAGTATTACTACCGTTTAAAATAGAGCTATTCATACCATAACACACAATACGCCCTCATCAGTTCAGTTTATTAACTGTGGTAATATTAACTTGCATTTTGTGGAACAAAAATGACATGTTTTATGAGTTCATATATTATATATGTATCACTATATTTTATATACAAGTTAGTCGTATATACATATAGTATACAACTCACTATAATGACTATTATTACCTCGGATGTTTACAACACTCGCTCGCTGCGCTCGCTCGAGTTGTAATCTCCATCCTTAATAATAATAGCCTTCATTATAGCAACGTTGTATAATAAGTTTTGGGCATTTTAGCTTCATATCCCTCAGATTTTCTTTAAAAAACGTAGTTTTCCACACTTTTCCAAATCTATGTCGTGTTCTATTTTCAAAACTGCTTTTAGCATGGAATAAAATGATCATAATGAGGAAGGTTAGTATCTGTCAGCTAAGTCAGCAAAATGGGCTAATAATACATTTTCAGAAAGCGAGTTAGTTTTTCTGAATGCGCCCGTCCTTGAAACTCTGGTCGTGAGCAGAAAAAAATAGGACAGCTCTTTTTTTATAATGTAAATCTGTCTCTATTTGAATATATAATGAGTAGCCGAAATAAAACAGATATCACTTTTAATTTATTTTTTATTTTAATGATGTAGTTATTGCTATAGTAAATGATGGATAGTTAATGAGACAAATTGCACTGCGTTATAACATTAACAAAAATTTGGTGTGTAACATTTTAAGAAAGTGGAGAATAAACGGTACGATTAGTAGAAATCCTGGATCAAAGGACAAAGGATATCCTACTTAACAAGAAACTAACTATTAACATTTCGTCGTTATTGCATCATTTCTATTTATAACTTCTATAAGTCTGTTTGGCATAGAATTAAATAACCTTATACAATAATCATTAGTAATAATATTTTCCCATGCATTATTTACTATTTCCAGTAATTCTTCGGCATTCCATGGTCTCACATTTCGTTTTTGGATATTTCTTACGAGTAGTCCCCATACTTCTTCCACGGGGTTAAGATCTGGACTATGACTGGGCCAGTTAAGAACATTGATGTTGTTATCTTGAAATCAGTTAGTTACGGTATGAACGGAACAATTATCTTGTTGAAATATGAACTCATTATTAGGAAATAATTGTGACACAGAAGGGAGCATAATATTGTCTAAAATCCTAATATACGTTTCACTATTAAATCGTTCCTCAATATGCCACAAAACACCAGGACCACGTGCCGATATCCAAGCCCACATATTGACGGAAAATCTACCACTTTTATCATTGTTAGATATATATTTCTCATCGAATCGAGTATTCGGAGGGCGGTAAACACGAATACGATCGCTGTGTGTTGACTGGAAAGTTTTTTCGTGTGTAAAAATTACATTGCTCCAAAAATTTACATCATGCGCTAAAAATTCAAGCGCAAATCCTACTCGAGCTTCTTTATGTTCAGCTTTAAGTAAGTATTTCTGTGCTGCTGCATGACAGCTTAACTCCGATTCCCTTACTCGCCGGCGACCAGTACTACTCGATCCAGGAAAATTCGTTTCTTCAGCAGCCTGAATAACTGAGCAAAATGGATTTTCTACTAAAGCATCTACCTATTGCAAATCTTGCTGTTGAGTTGATATCCTTCGTCGCCCTGGTCCAGGATTTCTACTAATCGTACCGTTTATTCTCTACTTTCTTAAAATGTTACATACCGAATTTTTGTCAATATTACAACGCAGTGCAATTTGTCTCATTAAGCATCCGTCTTCTATATACAACTAGATTTTAGCAAAATGCCGTTATAAGACATGTCCTATTTTTTTTGCTCACGCTTTGTCATAAAAACTTTTTGATTTCTGTGGTAGTAAATTAGAAGCTGTTGTGTCTGCTCTCTCGGTTATTTCTATTGGAGTACAGGGGATAGTATATTCTGAATCACTTTCCATTGTTTCAACTACAAAACTAATACAATCAAACACAATTCGACAAAACCCGTTTTTACTTTGATTGTTTACGGCGTGTTTATTTTTTTTTTTTTTTTGACATAGTTACCGGCCTCTATGGCATTTTTAATGTACACAGACTGATTCATGCATAATTTTCTGATTGGTACACGAAGGGGTATAATGACCATAATTCCCTCATCACAATTCCCTAAGGGATTAATTGATGGCATTATATACCAAAAATCACCCATTTAATTTCATATTATTTGTTAGTCGTAAGTATATGAAACAATATTATCCCACTTCTAATCACGAGGCATATGTTGCCCCGTGTGATATGTGGCTCGAAACTCGACGTTTGAAGACACATCAATGACAAAAAAATTAATTGCAAATTTTGTTCAAATAAATACCTACTTTTACGATATAAATACATTTTATAGTATACTTACCGCGCTTTTGTCCATTTCTGGGGCAAGTTGTATTATCGAAGAGAGAAGAGTAAGGCACGTTTTGAATGTATTGTTCGAATTGTAAATACCTGCTAGCCACTAATAATTATGCAGGTGCGTGAAATTTGTATACTGTGTTAATTAAAATATATTCCAGAGTTTTACCCTTTGTTGATATGTTGTTCCTTTATATAAGCGAATGCAAATTTAGTTAACAGTAAAAGTGAAAGAGTTTCAGTTTCAGTGTAAATACATGCAAAAAGTTTTAGCATGGCGGCTTTGTTCAATTTGGTTCCTACAGTCTCTCCGTAAACAGCATTAACTTTTAGCTTTCAAATTTCAACATCATATTGTTGTTGTCTGGAATGCTTGGCAGGGGCTTTTGTGCTGTTTCCGCCAAATAATTAAAAATTCTGTTTAAACTCTTTATAGGAATTTGATATCCTGCATATACCTAGTGTAATGAAATACCTTTAGCTAAAAAAAAAATTCAATCTCTTCTCTATTATACATTGAGCCCATACATCCACATTTCCATAAAGTTTAATCTGATTGAGCTATCCCACATTGTTGGATTTCATTGTTAGCGCAATACTTCCGCTAGCTATAATCCAAAATTCTTTTATATAAAGTTTAATATTACTTGTTTCTATCTGATACTGTTTACCTTTAGAAAAATTAATCACTCTGTTAATTTAAATACCTGGTAAACTTGAACACACTGTATATTGATTGAGAGCTACTTTTTTTATATACATTTATTTAATGTCGGTCTATTTTGGCTACTGAGGCCTAACACCGACGCCTGTAGACGAGCCACCCCCAACCAGGAATTTTGCCTAACCTCTTCCTTTAAGAAGAGTAGGGATCTTTAACTTGCCTAATATTAAATAGACAAGGAACCGACGACTTTACATCCCCTCCGAAGGAGGTTGTATAGCTTTCGCGCATACGCTGATATACGAGCCGCTGGAAGATGTTTGAGGCGAGGGCGCGGTCTTCGTTGGGACGGTCACCCATCCAACTACTAGCCGCGCCTAATGTTGCTTTACATTGCATATCGAAATATGTACATAGTAAAGACGCACCTACGCTCGCCCCCAGAGATCTAGTTAATTTAATATATTATTTATGTGGTATTTTATTACTCAAGATTGTACTGTACTTTTATAGTTGAAGTCTGTTTTCTATTTTGATTTGAAATGAAACCCTTTATGTAGTTTATTACCTGTATGATGAAAAAGGTAAAGGTGAAAGAAATGACAATAATTGATTGGAAAAAATAGTCAAAAAAACCCATTTTTATTTTATATAAATTGATTACATGAAATCAAAAATGATCCAAATATTTTAGACAATTGTATAAATATTATAATAGAGAAATCCACGTAGCTATAGTAATGACCATACTATAGATATGCTGAGTGTTTTGATGCAATGATAAGAACTGTATTAAACAAAACTATGCTGTGTTATTTTAATAGTAATTAGAGTTGTGGCAATGGCCTAGTAATGATAATTTATAACTAGAGCTGTTAGCAATCGCTAGGTAATAATGGTTTATAATTAAAGTTATTAGCAATAGCTAAATAATAATAATTTATAATTAGAGTTGTTAACAATATGCAAATAATGAATCGAATGCAAAACAAAGGACAAGAATCATGTCATGTTTGTACATTATGAAAATTCAGTTGAGAAATGAGCATTAAATACTCGTGTAAAAGATCGTAGAATGTTGAGGAAATATCCTTTAATTATACACTGTTTATTGATTCAGATTAGAGTAGGAACAATCATTCAGATAATCATATTAATCATGCTGAGGTGAGAATTTACACTCACGTAAAACCTTTTAGAATGCTGGAAAAATCTCCCTATAGTAATTAAATAGAAAAGCAACCAGATGATTGCCTATGATTGTCAACCATACGAAGCCGTGAATCCGCGAAGGTAAGAAAGTGGTGTTGCATCACCCTTCAATTGAACAAGTGACCAGACAACTGTCTGAAATATAGACATCCCTCGTCGTAACGGAACCCAAGTGAGAACCGAGCCAGCCAATTGGCCGTAGTCAATGTTTCAAACCTTTGTTAACGCATAGTACGCCGAATTCATGTAACTATAATATTTTATTGTAGGTGAAATGTTCAACAATCAGACAACCTTGTGGTTACAGTAGGAAAATATTCCTAGTGTACTTTAAATATAAAGCATTCTTGAAAAACCTTACATGAGATTGAAGGAACTCTTGTTTGTCGTTTATTTTCTTGTGTACTATTTTCAATAATTTTACTTTCCTCTACAATACCTATATTACCTTTGTTTTGTAAATTATTTTCTATTTTTGAAACTACTTCACTTTGAAATCTTAAAGTGTTTTTATATCAAAAGTTATTTTCATCTCTTGCCACAATTATTTTATTTTTTTTACATCCCATAATCTGTAACCATTCGGGGCTTATCCGACCATTACACATTTTTCAACCTTTGAATCAAATTTATTCCTATTTTCCTTTCGCACATGATTGTAAACAGTACATCCAAATACCCTTAAATTATCAATATTTGGTTTTTTTCATACCACATTTCAGATGGTGTAATGTCGCTTAACCCTTCTGTTGGTCTTCTATTCAAAATATAATTGGTTGATAATATTGCTTCACCCCACAAAACTTTTGGAACCCCTGACTCATTTATTATATTGTCCTAGCCCATTCTACTAAGCTTCTATTTTTCCTCTCGGCCTTTCCGTTATGTTGTGGAGTATATGATATGGTATAATCTAATATTACCCCATACATTTTGCAAAAAATTTTAAATTCACCTGACACATACTCTCCACCATTGTCACACTTAGTTTAGATATTGAATACCCAAACATCGATTTTGTCATCTCAAAATACTCTCTAAATTTCTCAAAACCTTCCCTTTTATTTTTTATTAAATAAATCACTGTAAAATTTGAAAAATCGTCAATAAATGTAATAAAGTACTAGTTCCCATCATATGCAATAGGGGAAATTGGGCCACATATTTCTGTATGCACAATTTCAAGTATTCTATTATTTCTACTCCTAATTCCAAGAGGTTTTCTTGACATTTTACACGCAATGCACGGTTCACAAAAATCTACCTTGCAAATTTGTATATTTTGATCTATACCTTCTACCATTTTAACTTTTAGTAATTTTTCAAGACTAAAATACCGCTGGACCGCTAGATGGCGCCTACTGACTATTTTAAATGTCGCTATCCCAAAGATACCGCAATGTGCTAAATAGTCAAGTGATCCTCGTATCGGTTGTCACATGCCTACCTTGCACTGACGAGAGCCAACAGCTGTTTGTTGCAATCGAAGCATTAGCGTTTTGATGGTAATATGCAATTATTACACTTAACTGTAGTAGCTGTTGGTTGCAGTCTGGTTACATTCCTTATAGTAAAATAAAGATTTGTATAGAGGAGTTTGCGACTAAAAATATTATGTTTTAATATTCCGCCTTCTAAAAGCACATTTGAACTAAAATAGTAGCTCGAGTAGGATTTCGCTTGAATTCTTAGCGCATGATGTAAATTTTTGGAACAATGGAATCTTTACAGACGAAAAAACTTTCCAGTCAACACACAGCGGTCGTATTCGTGTTTACCGCCCTCCGAATACTCGATTCGATGAGAAATATATATTCAACAATGATAAAGTAGTAGATTTTCCGTCAATATATGGGCTTGGATATCGGCACGTGGTCCTGGTGTTTTGTGGCATATTGAGAAACGATTTAATAGTGAAACGTATATTAGGATTTTAGAGAATATTAGCTCCCTTCTGTGTCACAATTATTTCCTAATAATGAGTTCATATTTCGAGACAAGACAATTATTCCGATCATACTGCTCATACCGTAGCTAACTGGTTTCAAGATAACAACATCAATGTTCTTAACTGGCCCAGTCATAGTCCAGATCTTAACCCTATGGAAGAAGTATGGGGACTACTCGTAAGAAGTATCTAAAAACGAAATGTGTGACCACGGAATGCCGAAGATTTACTGGAAATAGTAAATAATGCATGGGAAAATATTATTACTAATGATTATTGTATAAGCTTATTTAATTCTAGACCAAATAGACTTATAGAAGTTATAAATAGAAATGGTGCAATAACGAAATATTAATAGTTAGTTTCTTGTTAAGTAGGATATCCTTTGTCCTTTGATCCAGGATTTCTACTAATCGTACCGTTTATTCACCACTTTCTTAAAATGTTACATCACCAAATTTTTGTTAATGTTATAACGCAGTGCAATTTGTCTCAGTAACCATCCATCATTTACTATAGCAATAACTACAGCATTAAAATAAAAAATAAATTAAAAGTGATATCTGTTTTATTTCGGCTACTCATTACATATTCAAATAGAGACAGATTCGCATTAGAAAAAAAAGTTGTCCTATTTTTCGGTGGTCACGACAGTACTCACGTTTTACTTCAAAATCAATTTCATACAAGTTGTTTCTTTTGCCTATATAATCCAAGATCCCAGAGCCACCGGACCTACGTCATTTTAGCAACTAAGATTTTCACAATAAATGTGTAATTTGTAGGTAAAGCTGCATGCATAGGTACTTGCTTCTACGTTAAAGCAGGATAGCTGGTTTTTGCTGGGCATTTCTGTTACACTTTCTTCTTTCAATAACACCTTGTTTTCTCTTGATTATTTAATTAAAATATAAAACGTTTTTACATATAAAATCTTTCAACATTCTCTCTTAACTTCTATATATACTACCAACTTAAACCACTACTAGTACCACCAACCTACTAACTAGAAATATTACAAATTAAGGGACATTCGTTCGAATGTGAACAAGATTTTAGAGTATACTCAACATAAATAAATCATTTCAATTGTTAACTTGGAACAACGTTTTTGGAACAGTTGTTTATAAAATTTTAGTGTATTTTATCCACATTTGTAACATAAATAAGCGCTCTGTGAGATTGAAAAAGGCACGAGGACAGCATCACCCAAGTTTTTTTAAAGCAAGATCATTACCATTCGCGTTCGCTTCATCAAAAGTCGTTTTTACTAAGTATAACGTTATCATAAAATTGGTTGCTCATTGATTGTTTTCTCTATTCTCTCCTAAGTGCCAAATCAAAATGAGTACTTCAATTTACAATCGTGGTTGATTAGTAGCCCTATATTTCGTAAAATGCCATCCATTGAATAAATACGTTACGGAAAATCGAGAAGTTTATATAATGAACGAAAAATGTCCAGGAAGGAAAATAAATAAAGGGCATTAGCCACGAAGATAAGTTCAGAATGCTTTTAAGTTTCCTTCTGTTTGGAATCCCCAGGTGGAAACTAGCAAGTTTAGACCCTAATTTACAAAACTTTTCGTATTATACTACTGTTTTTTCGCACTATATGCGAAAATAGAATTCTTTTATGAGCAATTAACAGAACCGTTTCCTTTTTATGCGAACGCGTTCTATATTCTATCGAAATATTTGTAACTGGATGCCTTTTATGTCTCTGAATTAAAGTCGTAATAAAGCTGTAAATTGGATTGGTAATGTTTCTAATCAAGTCATTTTAAGCTTCGCTTTAAATTGAACTGAATTTTAAGGCAGTGTTAGTAAAAACAAATTTTACAGTTTTATTGACAAAGACCCGTAAAATTATATAATTAATTTTAAACATAAACATGTATACATTTAAGGTGGAATAAAGCAGTGAAATATCTTCTAATAATATTAGCAGGAAAAATCAAAGTCCATAGAAGAAATAAAAATTACCAAACGACTATATGAAAGATTTCTCGCGCTTTTAGGTAATAATCGTTAATTTAGGATGATTATTATGAAATGGTAAATAATCTAATTAATCTTGATCCCTATAAAAACAAAATTAATGGACATTCATTGCTGAAAATTAAATAGAAAAACACAATTAGAAACTGCAAGTGCCTTGTTATTCCAGCCATAAAAATGTATTACGTATATGTAATTCAACAGTATCTAGTTTATATTGCTTACCAAAGATACATAAACGAGGAAAATCATTGTGCCTAAAATCACGAACCTAGTTTTGCAGCAGCTAATACCAACGCTTTCAATAAAATTAACAATATACAATTAGTTGCAATAAGTTGAAATTTTGATATATTGATGTTTGCTTGTTAAATTGTTTGACTACTACTTACAAGACAGTTCACGATATGTTCAATATAATGGTTTCAAATCAAACACATATGTTGTATCTTCTGGCGTACCTCAGGGATCGAATTTAGGTCCACTCTTATTTTCAGCCTGTATCAATCATTTATGTGATGCATTGAATTGCAACATTCCCATCCCGCGTATCCTTGAAGCCGAAAAAAGTATTAAATTGTGTGCCAAAATGGCATTAAACACCAAAAATGTTACAAATTAATCGTAATATGTAGACGCAAAGTCACTAAACCGATGCGTATTGTTTCTAACCGGTAGATGTCGCGCTTTTCTGTAAGTACTAAAAAATAAACTTTATTTAAAATAAATAACTGAGCACTTGTTCCAATTCAAAAACGTTAGAAATTAAATGCGACAGTAAAGCTGTATAGTTGTTGAATAGGAATGCACGTGGCGTGACGAATTTAATTTTTTTCACAGAAACCAAATCGAAGGCGTGCAAGTGTGATATATCGTTGAAATCGCAATTTTAACTGCTTTTCAATGGTTCTATTGCAAATTATAAGCAATTATAAAATAAACGACTTGTTGTACTAACGTAATCCGATCTCAACCGAAACCTTTTCAGATCTTCTTGAGCACTAAAGAAACCCTCATGCAAAGTTTCATTCAAATCCGTTCAGTAGCCTCAGGACTATCGTGCTAACACACGTAGACATGCGCGCGCGCACACTCACACACACGCACATACAGACATTTTTCAAAAACCAGTTTTTTGGGATCCTAGGACTTCAAAACGTGAAGATATATCTCAATTTTCGATTTTGGACCAATTTTAGTAACCTCCCACAATTTTGTGGCGAGGTTAAAAAGGTGCGGACGATGATTGAGGTAAAATTCAACCACCCACATATTACTTGCAATCAATGGGGTGAAAAGTACCCCCTTAAGGGATCACGAGCCTACCTCAATCTACCTCGCGGTTTTTCATGGTAAAGAGTTTGAGCTCAACACCAATACTCGGAGCCGAGTCCGTTGGTGGTTTTGAATCTCGCGCGCCTAGTAAATCTCTACTCTGGCAACGCCAGAGTCTGTGGTGGCAGGACGTGAGATTTACGTCTGTACTTCAATGCAGTCTCGTTCGTTTTTACATATGCGCAACAAACACCGGCCGTAAGGCTTATTAATACACTGAAAGGAGCTCTCGTGTCAATCGTTCCACATCATTTGCATCACCAGTTTCAAATTGTTGGCTCTCATCAGACCAAGTTAGATTATAACGAACGACACCAGAACTCTCCGACTATTTGGTACATCACGAAATCCTTAAAACTGCGGAGATGCAACACAGTCGGTAGCTGCCATCTAGCGGAAATTAACTAAATTGGAATACCTCCTAAACTGTTTTAAGATTTGGTGTACAGTGATTTGGAAAACGTCTTTGGTATTCTCTCTCTGCAGCTACAGACGGCGGCATATGACTCAGCATAGTAGACATTTTATCGAGCAAAAGTTCGCTTGTTACCGATAAGGTGCAGTACTGACGATTTGCAGAATTATTGAAGATGGTATAAGAAAGTAGGAAAAAATTGTCAGAATGGTGCGTGGAAGATAAAGGGTCGTTAGAAGACGCCACAGTTGTAGAAAATTCCAAGAAATTTACATGACCACGTGCACTTTCGACAATTTGCCTATTTATTGTGTTTTAAAAGAAAATTATCTGTAAAACGTCAGACATTATTTTACACACTAATCTGTCTTTTTAAATGTTTACTAATGTTTCCCAATAAATGATACACAAACTCTTATTTGGGACACTGGGAGCAACATTAGAAAACGAGTCCGGTCCTGGACCTTTTCCAAATACATTGTGTTTTTGATTGGATAAAAAAGTATAATACATTCACTCATATTTTTCATTCACGGTAAGTGTAAATATATCGAATTCATATTAAACAGATGAGGGAATTTTATTCGCATTCTTTAGGTTTATTTCAAATTTTTTATAATAACCGAAGTATGTCTCGTCTTGTTAGAATTTTTTAGACAATGCTGTGCGCAGACATATTTTTCTCGTATATTACTCCCAATCTGTATCAGTCCGAGTTCTTTCAAAAACAGAGAAAGTCTCATCTCTCCGCTTAATTTTGAAAAGTTAACCACTGAGCCGGTTTTTTGGTAAGCCTGATAGTTACCAAAAGAGCATGCTTATAAAACAAGTTTGTTAATGCGGTAGTAAAGAAACGAATTTTAAAATTCATTGGCCTTGAGTTATAAAATTATTCAATTTATCCGATCTGGTCGGTAGTCGAGTGGGTTAAGGCGCGAGGTGGCAATCGCGATTAATCACACAGACATCGCACCACCGGGTTCGAATCCTGGCTCCGGCACTGACACTGTCGGAGAAAATGGTTGTATATCCGCGTTTTTTCAATGTGTAACCCCCTTCCGCACAAGCCCTGGCTTCTGGAATTTGGGGTTGTCTAATTTATGTGGTGTTTATTTATTATTATTTATTTATTATTTAGTACCTAGAGTCTCAAAATCCCAAAACACTTTAATTCATTTAAGTCATTTTCTAATCAGGTTGATGGACTAGGTAACCGTAAACCAATTACAACAGTTTTCAAATACGGTCAGCATGTTATTCCTTATAAGCAATTAAGAGATGGCTTTTATACACACAATACATTAAATTAAGGTTTTTAAATTTTTCTCGACTATAATACAATTTTATTAAAATGTTAAGCTTCAATAAACAGCTTTAAAAGAAAAATGTAAAATATGTATTTACATTCGGTATTCTGATTCAGACATCTCGTTATTTTAAGACGAAGAAATTCATATTCATCGCCCATCCATCAATTAAAATACCATCAAAGGGTAACATTGGGGGATCATTTATCATTTAAGATAGAAATTGAATACAAAATGAATTTGAATTTTTTTTAAAGTTCCTCGCTAAGTGGATCGGCTGTTAAAACAGAGAGAGCGAGCTTTTAACCCTACTGTTTGTTTACATGGCCTTTAATGCTTCTGTTTATAATTGGCAGTGAAAACCCCGTGTCTAAATATTTTCCTCCTTATTGACAAGGGTAGTTATTGATTACATTCTCTAGTGGCATGCATTAATATAATGATGAATCTTATAAATAATAGTATACTTTACCTATGTTTGAACTTATCATCATAAAACAAAAAAGCACACTTTTTTTCAAATGCATTTTTAAACCGACGTACGACAGTTACAAATAAATTAGTTTAACAATAATATTTATTCACATTTTAGTTTATATTTGTTTGCGACATCGTCGATTGTCGTAACGTTTATATCAATGTTGGTTTAATACAACATATCTCAAGCTCGGTAGTTCGCGATGTACTAAAAAGAAGCTCAACATTGTTTCGCACGGCAACTCAAAACAAGGATATAGACTGTGGAATCCACGGACATGCGTCCTGCGGAACACGTTTTCCCGGAGTTTCACGCGGAATGTTCAACGCCAGGAACTCTTGCTACACAAAATTCCATTTCCGACCTGAGAATAACCAATATTTGCATTAATATCGCTGATGACTTTTACCAAAACATGTGGACGACGATCACAGATATATTGTCACGTTAGTAACTAATTTAACTCCATTATATGTGTTTGGAGTTATAGTTCATCGTTGCCGGCGCCTCCACCACATGTGAAATTATTGGTTAATTTACCTTCTTACCAACAAGGTACAGATTTATTGAACTACATAATTAAAAATAAAGCAAATGAAGTACTGTTACCACCTTTCCCTTGTTATTTATTTTTGAGAAAGAATTGAGGCAACATATGCGGACGACTAGCTAGTTTAAGTCGGAGCAGAGAGCCGTGGGTCCAGAGTATTCGTAAGAGTGGAGAAACTTACCCTTTTTGATATGTACAGCATAAGCGACAGATTTCTGTTTATTTTGAGAAAAGAAGACAAAGAAAAATTGATATTAAATTGGGCACCATCTATAGTGAAAATAAGTAGAATTGTCTCTTTTTCTCGAATAACCAGTCCAATATAGATCAGACTGAAATTGTTGGTAAGAGAAATAAAAAGATAGTTTAAAATGAATGTTAAAATATACTACTTGAATAATAGATACATCGGTTTATAAAGATTGAATTGAAATTTAAAAGAATATATATATATAACAAATTTATACCAGGATCCTAGATTGATTATTGTTGAGGTGACTGGTTCTGGGACAGCAATCCAGGCGCACAATTGTCTCTTGTTGCAAGAATGGATTCTAAAGTTTCCTTGGCAATTTACGTCTCTTAATGAAATGGAGTGAAAATCGTAGGAAAATTAACCGACTAGGTGGTTTATGAAAAGTTATCGGAATTTTATCTATATTAAAGATAAGCTGTGCAAAAGCTATGCAGGAATGAAGAAGCTATGCAGAAACGTATACAGAAATGTATAAGTAGATATGTGCATAACCATATAAGTATATAAGTACATATAAATATATAGAAGTATATAAGTATTCAAGAATTTATGTATCTAAGTATGTAAATATATAAGTATATACAAAAGCTGATTTCTTAGACTGTATATTGCCAAAAAAATTAAAAAGAAAGGAAAAAATATTTTAAAGCCATGTGGTACATATAGTATTTTAACTACTTATTAAATTGACCTTGGATTTAAATTTATTTTAAAAATAATTGAAATTACATCAAAGACAAAAATTGAAGATTACTTAAATTTTAAATGAGTAATAAATGAAATTACCTGTATGTCAAACACTTGTTAACGTGGATATAAAATGTAACATCAATTACTGAAGTCCACAGTTAAAATTTATATATGTTCGAATCAGTACAAAGGTTGCAAGCAAATGATTTCCTGTTGAATTTTACTGATAAGGTAAACTTTTTTGTCCTACTTACTGGACAATAATGCTACCGAATAAACTTGAGAAATCTAATTCCCTAATTAAATTGAAAGCTATAAAATATAAAAATAGTACAGGTATGGCCATCTGTCAATGGTTGAGTTAAGCGCAACAATTTGCAGGTCGCAAATTCTACAAGTTCTTTTACTCAAAACTAAAATAGTGGCATATGATCGATAAAAGGAATCTATAATAATAGTTTTTATTACTTCCATACCACAGCTGATTTGCCTTCGCCTCAGTTTGTAATTTCTATTTTGTACATAACCAACAATATGAACAACTGTAAATAAATAGTAAAAAAGTATTGTGACTTGTGAGATATATTACATCTTATAGGATATACTATATATAGTAACGAGAAAAGATAAAGAAAATAACCATATGTACTTACATAGTAAACAAAAATATAAAAATTGAAATATAGGTATCTGATGTAAATAAATGTTGTAGACAAATTGTTTATTGTTTCTTGGGATGCTGTATAGAACGGAAATACATAATAGTTTAGAAGAACATGACTGAGTTCCTAACATAAAAATATGTACATAAAACAGTGTGAAATGGTTATACAAGTAAAATACTGTTAGTTGAAAACAGTTTCACTTACAAAAACTGAATCGAAATGATACACAGATTGTGCCAAACATAACCAAAATACTAGTTTTTATATAAAACTGTTAAATGGACATAGGCCATGTAACAGTACTTACATTGTAACCTTCTGAGAGCCACCCCTAGCAGAGGGACCATGCGCCATGCACCAAAAAAAATTATCTTTTACATTTCAAACCAAATTATTTTTTAATAGTTAAACGCACCAGAGCTGACTCGGCATTATCCTTGAATATTTTTAAATATTATATTATGATTTATAACATACTGGGTGTTTCAAATGAATAATAAAATAAATAACAATTACTGCGTGATGATTTCTTAAGTACGTCTTACTCGTAAAAGATTGTCAGATTTGAAATGAAAATTTGATTCAAATTAATTTTTTTTTATAAAAACAAATAAATAATATACTAACCAAACCATATGCACCTAGCTCCCCTAATAAGCATCGTTCGTCTATTTCTTTTCAAATTTGTTATTATTATTATGTATTTTTTACACACCTCACCTCCATAGGAAGGTGGAAAATAACTTGAGTTATGGCAGATTATTTTTTGATGGGATTGATTTTTTATTAGCTAAACATATGAAAAACTTGAACAAAAATAATTGGCTAATAGAGGGTTAACTTCATTTATGGTGAGCTAAATGATTTTTTATTTCACCCTGCAATAATACATGTCAAAAATTTTATAAATATTTTTTCCTATTCTCATTTATTGTATAAGAACTTACTTGGGCATTATTTGTTTTATGTAACACACTATGGCAATGAGGCACATATAGCACAAGAAGGCAACTCCAATCAAAACCCCCCCAGAAACGGAGAAACCTGTAAGACGTGATGATGACTATAGCCCATTTACTGTTAAATAATCGATTATCGAATTATCGATTTATCTCGTCATCAATATTTCCCAAAATAAATTTCAACAAGAAACCACAGCTGCTTCATGAACGAATTCTTCAATCAGACAAGCAATAAGGGGTGAACAATGTGAACATCTAGAGGGCAATTTCTTTTCCATTCACACAAATTGTGGATACTCTGTTCGCCTAAAATTCTCTAACCCTAGCCTGACACAGCAAATTCCTGACGGAATGCCAAGAAAATGGTTGGATGGAAAGCAGACGGAGAAGACATGAAAAGGGATTATGTCCTGGTGGTTCTCTATTAGTTGAAATTTCTTTTTTCCGGTACATTGTAACTTATTCGTTTATTTTGTTAATTTTGTCGATTTGATTCAATTATAATGACTTGCTTTTTGCTCGTTTCCATAAATTTTTGTTTCTCAGTTTCCAATTTTAATTCAAGGGTAATTTTCCATAGTTCATGAAGCAATAGTGCCTGCAGTACAAAAGTTAATAGTAAATTTGGATATTTTTTTTGTTGATGCAGAATATTCAGCATTAGCATTTCTTTTTTTTTAATTTGATTATGGTATTGATATATTTCCATCTACCTGACTACAGTTCATCACTACATGTACTTAACAATTTATAGCGGAATAAGGATTTAATTAACTGATTAATTAATGGACTTGCAAGTGATCGAATTGTAATCTCCTTAGATGATTTATTCGATTTTTATCTTTTTGGCTGTCGAAATGATTTTAAATTTTCCTTGTATTTTCTCAAGTTTTGTGGATCCCTCCACATGATATACTAATTATTGTCAATTTTTTTATTTATTGTGATACTACGCCTTTATATTTCAATATTGTCAATTTCTAGCAGCGATAGCTGGGGGCCAGCTTTCGTAGGTGAGAGGGATGTGTCACACAGAAACTGTTATTTATTTTATTATTTATTTGAAACATCACTATGTTACTTTATTCTTGCGTAGAAATTAATATCTATAAATCTCTAATATAATATTTAAAAATGTTCAAGTAGAATGCCGAGCCAGCTCTGATGCGTTTAACTATGCCATCTAATAATTAGGTCACTGGATGGAATTGCTGACTCGAGAAAATCGGCTAGCAAGAGTAAAGTAACAGCTGGGAGAACGTTGAAAAAATAATTTGGCTGGGTTTTGAAATGTAAAAATGTAGTAAGTTTTCGATTATTTGGCGAATGCGCTGGGTATATTGTTTTATCTATATTTTATACAAATTGACTTACGTGAGACACACACGGAAACGGTGGTGGTAGCGGTGACAGCAGACTTGCAAACACAGCCGGTCACAGCAGAAGGAACAATAGAAACGTTGATTGCTAACGTAAGAAGGACCAGAATTATAAAGACACGAGAATGAAAAACAAATTATGGTTCAAATAGGAAATGAAATGGAAATGAACGGTAAGTAGATCATTTTATTTTATGCACTTACGAACGACATGCAATTTTTTTATGTTTGTAAATACAAAGCGAATAGGATGTAGATAACAGAAAGTCACGCCTGCTGAGGCTACGACAGAAGGTCAAAGCGTAACGATGCGTTTTACAAATGGATAATACAAGCGCGAGTCATACCCGCGTATCGTTACATATAGCAATATCGATGTTGTTGCATTTTAAAAGGATTTTCGTTTTACAATAAAATAAATATAGGAAACAATAAGAAGAATTAGACTAGTATGTTTCGATTTTACATAGTTTTTGGGCTGCTATGTATGTGGTTTTAGAGGAAACAATTTCTTTTATTAGACCAAGAGTTTGAGACATGTGATATAATTTTTTATTAGATACTGTTTACATTCAATTTCTTTTTATCATGGGCTTTTATTTGCTCAGGCAGTTGGTTGTTTAGCTTTATTTCATTATATTGTAGAGGAAAACGATAAACGAAAACAATCACAGACGTAGTGGGAATAGTGGTGGGTAGTGGCGATGCATCATGACACCTTACGTCTTTTATGTCGCGTGCATTAAAATGAGAGAGAAGGTCAACCATGAGTTTGCACGGTCTGCCTTCTTAGCGTCTCACCTCGCACCCCCTTCTCAATTATAGATTTCCCGCACTACATTTGATTTGTTTTTGACAGACTGTTTTGCCATATGACTGATGGTCGAGAGGTGAGCGCACTATACAAGGATATTGGGTGTGTGTCCCTTGTCTCTAAATGTGTAGCCTCCTCCCACACGAGGCTCTTCTAGAGCCTTCCGGGATAAAGGGGGTCGTAATTACCTGTGGTGTTATTTATTTATTATTTATTATATTTTTTAGTTTGGTATGCGTTTTTAGTTTTATTTCTTGTTTCGTATTAGTGACTTAGGATTGAACCGAACGTATATTTCTTGTAGTAAGTATAAACTACAGCTGCGTGCATATATAGACCTCTCACGTTTAGTAATTCGTTTTCTATAAATATATTTCTGCAGCTATGTCTACTTCTCATGTTGAAAATTGTCCTTAATATATAATTTTGCGTTACTTGAAGAGACTGCAGTGTATTATACGCAGAGCCCCAAATACTAATGCCATACCTAATTATGGATTCCGCGAGGCTATTATATGTCACTAAGAGAATTTTTCTGTTTAGGATACTTTTCAGGGTGTAGAACTTAATTTTCTTAACTTCCCATTTAAATATTTAATATGGTTTTCCCATTTTAGGTGACTGTCAAAAATAAGGCCAAGGTATTTGACAGTAGTGATATTATGAATGTAATTATTTTTATCACCGTCTCTATGTATAGGTTCCATTGTTTAGGTCATTCCTGCTTTTGTTGAAGAAAACCTAATAAATTTAGTTTTTGCCATATTCAGCTTAAGTAAATTTGTATCCAGCAAGGTTTTAAATTTATTTATTGCAGTGGCTGCCTTTTCTCTTACTGAAATCCAGTTCACTCCCGAGCGAATTAGTACGGTGTCGTTTGCATATGATATGATTTTGCATCCAAAGCTTTTGTCGAGTAGATCATTCATAAATAGCAGAAACAAAGTTGGTCCTAGAACAGTACCTTGGGGCACTCCGGTTTTTATTATTTTCTTTGCACTAAAGCATTGACTGCTTTTGCTGAGGTCTATTTGACAAGTATTTTTTCAATAAATTGTAGACATTTCCCCTGTTTCCCACTTTGTTTAGTTTGTTTAGTAGCTGGCTGTGTGATACAGTGTCAAATGCTTTTTGTAAGTATAAAAAAATAGTTGTAACTT
Organism: Leptura quadrifasciata; assembly: GCA_963675555.1. Taxonomy (NCBI): domain Eukaryota; kingdom Metazoa; phylum Arthropoda; class Insecta; order Coleoptera; family Cerambycidae; genus Leptura; species Leptura quadrifasciata. Next base: position 32,139,763 of record OY776674.1, read on the forward strand.
TTTCGCTCTTCTCAAAATTTATTATGATGATGTCTGTTATATTGGAGAGAATCTTCTGTGCTTAATTTTTTTTGGAACCCATGCTGATTGTTGATATAATTTTATTTTTTGCTAAGAATGAGCGAAGCCTGTGGTTTAAACATTTTCCAAAAATTTTTGCTATATTGTTTATCAATGATATTGGTCGGTAATTTCTCAAGTGGTTCTTATTGCCGTTATTATATATTGGGACTACTATACTTTCTTTGAAAGCTTCAGGTATGTCCGTATTTTTAAAGATAAGATTAATAATATACGGAATAGGTTTACAGAGATGATTCGCTAATAGCTTTAGAGTTTTTACTGTTATTCCATCTTCTTCTGGAGAGGAGTTATGTTTCAAACTGTATATAATATTTTGTATTTCCATTTTATTTACATCTTCCAAAAACATGAAACTCAGATTTTGGTTTGTATTGATTTTTTCTCAGTTTTGTGTGTTTCGGAATTTCATTAGTAATTTGTTCACCCATCTCAATAAAAAATTGATTATAAGTAGTTGGCTATTTCTTTCTTGTTTGTGGTTTGTGTGTTGTTTTCTAGAATTATTTGTTCTACGTTGTCTTTGCAATTTTCGTTTCGATTTGTGGTTTCGTTAATATAGTCCCAAACTTTTCTGTAATTATTTCCAGCCAACTGGAACTTTTTCTTCGTAGAAATTGTTTTCTGTCGTCTTAATTAATGTCATTACTATATTCCTATATTGTCTATGATATTCTTTAAGTTATGTTATGTTTGTTTTTTAAGAAGTTTTTGTTTATCACGTTTTCTTATGGCGTTTAATATGCCTTGGGTCACCCACGGTTTGAGTTTTTCGTTTTTGTTTTTTATTTTCATTATTTTGGTTGCTTCTCTTAGACCATATATTTTCATAAAATATGTTAATTGCTTTGTTCGGATTTTTTTCTCCATACAGTTAGTTCATCCCAATTTATTGAAGATATCGTTCTTAACAGTTTGTCTTCGTCAGTTTTTTGCGACTTGTTCTTTTGCTGGTTTAGGCTGTAAGGTTTTGTTGATTTCCATTTTAAAATTTATTATTAAAAAGTAATTAAATATGTACTCCTCCGAGTTCGGTTCGAGCAACGAGGAGCAACAGTAGGCAGCTTTCATTGAGAACCTGAAGATGGCAGATGAGATTCTGCCGAAACATCCATCGATACGGGAAAGCACCCGGAAGTACAATAACACTTTATTTAACACCCGCGAAAACCTAAAAAACATATATATATATATATATATATATATATCTCACTCAATACCGGTCGTACAAAAAAAAGTGTGCCCGATTTATATAACCTACAAAATGGTTTAAAGACATTGAAATCCATGGCCTACTTTAAGAGTTATGGCGGAAAATATCGAAAATGCGGAAAACGTCTAGGCCAAATATCTCCGTTATTTGAAGAGATACGAGAAAAATTCTAAGGCGAAAATTTTTTGCAAAACAGGGTGTTTCAATGGGGTTTTATCTAATTTCTTTCAAAACCGCTGTATTTTGATATTAACTCTTCAGGCTGTTAAAAAAATTATTTTGAAACGGGAGGGAAATGGCGCCATTAAATAGAGTATTTTCCTCCCTTTTCAGCGATATATCACATGCCATATTTATTCATTGGTACTACGTTAGTAATTAAAAAAATATTTTTTAAAAACCAATATTTTTTTTTAATAAGCATTATACTTGCCGTGGAGAAGTATGATTAAATAAAACGATAAAATAATTCAATAAGTTGTTCAAATCTTTGCTATAATAAAACATTAACACAATTAAGAAGAATAAAGTAAATTCAGGTAACAAAAACAAATTAACAATAAAAAGAATATAGCACACAGAACATTAATATTTATCTAATCCTCAAAATAATTTTTAAGATATCGTATCAAGTGTTCAAAGTGTCCACCGCTATTTCTTATGCAAAATCGAGCGCGGCGAGGCACTGCATTTAAAACATTACTCAGCATTTCGGGGGTAACTGTAATACATGCCCATTGAATTCGAGCTTTTAGATCCTCTATATTTTGTGGTGTCGTCGAAAACACCTTATCTTTAATATAACCCCATAGAAAAAATCCATTGGGATTATATCTGGAGAATGAGGGGGCCGTCGAATAAATCCATTGGCACTTATCCAATGTTGAGGCAAAATTTCGTCTAAATAATCTAGGCAAATCTGGGAATTGTGAGGAGGAGCTCCATCTTGTTGAAAATATTGAAAGTTGTGTCTCTAAAGGTAGGTCATCTAAGAATTCATCAGTTTAGGTACCTTTGACCACTGAGATGACCATCATAAAAATAAGGACCTATTAAATTGGTGTCTAAAATACCTATCCACACATTTATTGAAAAACGATTTTGAAACCCCATCGGTCTATGCCAGTGTGTATTTTCAGAAGTCCATTTGTAATGAATATTGCTATTAAAAAGTCTTAACTTTCTGAGCAAGGAGTGACACTTTTATGGAGGACCTCTATACATTGGCATAACTGCGAATACTCTTTCCATAATTCCTCCATGTTGCTTTCTTGATTATTATTTTGTTTTTGTTGCCTGAATTTACTTTATTTTTCTTAATTGTGTTAATGTTTCATTATAGCAAAGATTTGAACAACTTATTGAATTATTTTATCATACTACTTTATTTAATCATACTTCTCCACGGCAAGTATAATGCTTGTTAAAAAAAAAATATTGGTTTAAAGAAAATATTTTTATAATTACTAACGTAGTACCAATGAATAAATATGGCATGTGATATATCGTAGAAAATGGAGGAAAATACTCTATTTAAAGGCGCCATTTCCCGCCCGTTTCAAAATAATTTTTTTAACAGCCTGAAGAGTAAATCTCAAAAGGTTTTGAAAAGAATTAGATAAAACCCCGTTGAAACACTCTGTTTTGCAAAAAAATTTCGCCTTAGAATCATATATTTTTTCAGACGTTCATAAGACGTTAGTATCTCTGTGCTATCTGGGTTAGATTTCGCTCTGCATTGCTTTGTACGTTGCTTAAGACCTCTGTTCTTTTAGTGGTTGAATAAACTAGTAGAAGAGATTTTTGTTGGTCAAAAAAATGCCTGAAAACAAGAGAATTCTAAAAAAATTATTTCTCAGTAATTCCTTAAGCCGTAAGGCAGCATTGCACACGTAATATGGTTTTATTGCACTATATTGTACTCAGATCGCTGCACAAACTTACCGTGGTAGTTTTGATTCAAAGGATAGCACATTCATATTTGTGTTATTATTATTACTTCTCCTTTTTTATTTTTTGCAAAATATTTACCTCTGGAACTGAAATCTTCAGAAATTAAATTAAAAAACACTAAATAATTAATTAATTTTTGCAAAAGGGTAAATTATTCTTTTGCCCAGGACGGCAAATAGGCTCGAATCAGCCCTCATGTCTTTATTTATGTGAGAATCAGTCCTATCGTGCATTTTATAAATCACGTGTCCAGGCAACTGTACATACAACAAGCAAGAGTGGATACTGGCCTGTATCAAATAATCATAGTGAATTATTAGCACGGTAGAAAGAAAAGCAAATTTTGAAGTAAGATTTAATTTAGTTTGACGGATTCACAAACCGGCCACCGACGCGCAGTTGTAGTTAACAGTCCTTGGCGCAGATATAATGGGGTTGGCAGTTATTTCAAAAAAATGAAATAACAAAGCGGAACTAATTTACTACAGATTGAAATCTTCACGAATCAATAGTTTTGGTGATCCTCAATAACAGGCAAAAATGTTCTATTCCATTCTGGAATATTTTCAAAAAACCATTAGAAATTTGGTAATTTTATGCTTTCCACGCTGATGCCTTATATCTCAAATAGGTAGACCATTTTCACAAATAGGTTAAATAGTTAGGTTGCTCATTCGCTATTTTCGAGTATCGAATTTTATGAGACATCAAACTGTTCAAGATATATACAGGATTATCCAAAAAAAGTAGATATTGGCAATTAATGAAGCCATGTACAGTTCAAATCATGAATGTTGTCGTTCCACGTCATCATCCTTTAATTTCCGAATCAAACCATCTCAAGGCCACACAGAATGACACGCATGAGCGTATCAATACATGCAAAAGACAAGTATTTTGTGATGAAAATATCTGGACAATAATAACACGCGATAAGTACAATGAATTTTAGCATCTGTTATTGCATTTAATTTTACAATTCAGCTTATGGATATCCGTTACGTTTTTCCTGGATAAAGCATTCATCGTTTAATTTCACCACCATGTCTATGGCTACTGCATTCAGCCTTTTATTGACCGTACGCTACTGAGTTGACAGATAACTGACAGAATGCTCAACGTTTGTTGCGGATCCGACTAACGTTTGTAATATTTATTTATATCGTTACGCAAATATAGAAAAATCACATGTTGTTGATAAATACATAAATTGATGACTTGAACGACAACATTCGTGATTTCAGCTATAGGTAATAATCAAATTTTAAATTGTTTTTGAGGATTCCTTCGTGCTGGGAGCAAGATATCGATAGATAAGATATCTTTTATCTGTTATTATCACATACTTATTAGACCAATACTGCCATAGATTACTGGGAAATACTGCTAGTTTATAATATGCTGTTAAGCCAAGACTCTAGTGTACCTACTCCATAACTTATGCGCACTGTCCCTGACAGATGATTAAATCAGGCTCGTCGAGTAGAAAATTAATAAAAACAATTTTAAAATGTTCGTGTTAATGTTATTCGCAATAGGCGAAATCGCCCACTACCCGAATTTTTTGTCCACAACGCATTGTGGGTATGGCAATATACCCGCATAATGATCTATGTAGAAGCTCTTTTTTCGAACAGTGAGTAATGCTAATCAAGGGCAAGGGAAATTTTCTATCATAAAGTAACTATACTTCAAATAATATTAACCTAACACCCTAACCTAAAGATATATGTCGTTTGATGTATAGTTACTTCATGAGTTACTTATGATAAAAAAATTCTCTTGCCTTTGACGCCAGCCAAAACAAAACCTGCCCGACATTTATTTCGCGTTTTGGGTGTTATAATGTACCCACAACACGTTCTGGTTAATTATTAGCATTCGGGCAGTGGGCGATTTCGCCTATTGCGTATAACATTAACATAAACTATTTGTATATAAATAAATATAATACTGTATTGGAAAGTCCACAATCTTCAGAAGCACATTACATGTATCATCTTTATGATGTATGATTGTTATTAAAACACTTGGAATACACAGATTACTTTATTATTAATTCTGGCTCAACAACGCAAACGACATTTCTTAACAACTGGCTTCTGTTGTCTGGTACCAATTAACAATGACTTCAGAATAGGATAGACAAAGAATGTCCTATACATTACGGCATTCTGCACACGGAGCTTCTCATACATTCTATTATTAAAGAAGGATGGAGATAGTTTTGTTTATGTTTTTCAACTCATTGTCAGTGGCGTATATGTTAAAGAGGGCGATTGTTTCGAATAATTAACGTATTAATTTCTCTCCTAGTTTGACTTCAAAGTAATATGAATAACATTGCTTTTTTATTAAATGATTTATTTAAATATTAAATTTACACTTATAAATTGGTATAGATATGTGTCACATTAACAAAATGATTAATACAGTTTTCCTTTTACTGCATTACTAACCCAAAAAATAAAAACATGTTATAATTATTCCCATCATGTACTACTTTTTTTAAATTATAACTTACCCAAACTTAAACATAATATTTTTAGTCGCAAACTCCTCTATAAATCCTTATTTTACTATAAGGAAAGTAACCAGACTGCAACCAAAGTTACAAATCTGGCGCGTTAAGTATAATAATTGCATATTACCATCAAAACGCTAATGCTTCGATTGCAACAAACACCAGCCGAAAGACTGATCCTACTTAAAGGAGCTCCCTTGCCAGTCATCACACACCACTTGCAGACTGCAGTTTCGAGCTGTTGGCTCTCGTCAGTGCAAGGTAGGTATGCGACGACTGACATGAGAATCCTTTGACTATAGTACATCCCGGTATTTTTACAATAGCGACATGTAAAACAGCCAGCAGGCGCCATCTAGCGGTCCAGTGTCTGTTGCAATCGAAAAATAAATAGCCTGACTTGGCTTAGCATAGTTCAAATGTGCTTTTAGAGGGCGGAATATTAAACATAATATTTTTAGTCGCAAACTCCTCTATAAATCCTTATTTTACTATAAGGAAAGTAACCAGACTGCAACCAAAGATACAAATCTGGCGTGTTAAGTGTAATAATTGCATATTACCATCAAAACGCTAATGCTTCGATTGCAACAAACACCAGCCGAAAGACTGATCCTACTTAAAGCACCTACCTTGCACTGACGAGAGCCAACAGCTCGAAACTGCAGTCTGCAAGTGGTGTGTGATGACTGGCAAGGGAGCTCCTTTAAGTAGGATCAAACTTTCGGCTGGTGTTTGTTGCAATCGAAGCATTAGCTTCACTCCAATTTTAAAGAGACATCTACATACAACAGAATATTTTCCCATTGTTTATTCACAATAACAAATTCTGTCTTCAAAAACACTGCAAAACAACTGTAATTACAATGTTTAACTTCGGTTTATCACACACACTTTAATGGCGGCCAACACTGCAACTGGATTGTAAACAAAACGTGTTGAGGGACTGCGTGCGCATATACCCACGTGCCTTTAGCCAATAGACTGTTGAGTACCAGTATTTATTTTTAAAGCAATGTAAACAAATAAATAATACACAACAAACCAGGAGAATGCTTTGTCTATCCTATTCTGAAGTCACTCTCTGGTACCATCTAGTATCTATATAATTAACCTAACTCTAAACTTTAACCTACATATGCAAGCTATAATACCAGCATGTCTTATATGTATTCCATATAACACATTATGGTTGAAATCACCACAGACTCAAGTCGTCTTAACTCAAGGTCACACAGAATACCACGCATGGGCGTATCAATAAACATGAAAGGGAAGTATTTTGTAATGAAAATATATAGACATGAACATGCAATTCAATGAATTTTAAAAGTGTTTATTTATATTTGTTGTTGTCAAATATATAAAAATACGAGTTAGAGAAAGAGTATCTTTTTGAGAAAGTTTAAAAGCACGACAAACTTTAATACGCTTGTTCCCCATTAAATGTCTTGTTTGTTAGTAAAAGTATCACTTTATTTAGAGAGCAATTTATTAATTAATTAGAAACATACATACATTTGTAGAGCATACTTCATATTAATGATTAAATATAACACAGAGTATAAAATACCTTATTAATAATAAATTACCCTATTGACTATTGGATCATTGTACTAAAGATAAAGTATATTTGGTTTTAGTAAGCTATTTACAGGAACGTGTAAAACTCTTTTTACATATAACACAATTTTAATGATTTTTCACTTTCGAAAACATATGCAGTTAATTCTTTTTTTTTACATTTCAAATAATCACATCGTTTTCTATTCTCACTCTCAGGAAGTTACAGTGAAACAAAAATACAATGAAACCTTTATAAAACAAAATTTTGGCTAATCAGTTTGACTAAGTATTCTATAAAAAAAGTCATCTATATTTCACGTATTATATGTGTGTACATCTCTCAACAAATTTAATTTAATTTTTGAAATACTTTGAAAAACTTATTTAGTGTTCTGAAAAGAATTCGCTGTTTAACATTCATAAAATGAAGTACTGATTATAAATGAATTATTTTTTAATATAGCTAAAATTCAACAAATAGTCAATAGGCCGTGAAACATTGTTAAGTGGCAAATAAAACAAATTAGTCAGAATCGCTCTCTGTGAAATCGTCATCCGAAATACTGCCGTCCCCAAATATAATTCGTGGAACATTCTCCAGAATATGCTCTCTCTTGAACCATATGTTAATTAAAGATTCTGTATGTTTGACAACAGATACCCATCTTTCCACAGTACATATCTGTAGAGATTTTTCCCATATAGCCAGCTAGCACTTTGTCATCACTATATCCTTCTTCGTCTATATGCGCGTCGTAGAATCCTTTTGTCTGTGTCCAGATTAGTTCTATGGCATTAAATTGGCAGTGACATGGTGGCAGTAGCAATACCTCATGGCCATGTTCCTCAGATATTCATCGACAACACATCTATTAGGTTTTGCATGTGTTTTGGCTAGCGCTAATAATTCTGCCTTGAACTTATTACTGTCCACAGGTATAGTGTTATCTTGCAGCCATTGGACGATGTCTCTTTTTTCCAAAATGACTTTGGCTGCTTTTCTGCCCATACACCGTGGTAAGGTGCATTGTCCATGACTATAAGCGATGGCTCCTCTAAATTCGGAACAAGTTTACCCTTAACCCATTTCATAAACATGTCACCATTCATGCCATCAGTTTAGAGGCTGTGGAGTATATAACGGAAGTATTTTCTACAAACCCTCTACTATGACTTGCATGTAACACCATAAAACGCTTTCCCTCGAATCCACCCGGCTTCGCGCACGCTTTTTACCGACGAATTCTGCCAGAACTTCATTTTGTTGCCTTTTACAAAGATCCAGGTCTCATCTAAAAAGACAACTTGTCGTTTAATGGGAGGGTTCTGGTTTTGCCTACATTTACGTAGAAACTCCGCCCTCTGTGCGGCAATGTTAGCTCTTTCCATTAAGGTCCTTCGGTTATCATCCTTTTATATTTAAATCCAATACGCGGCAATAGACGGCACAAGGACGACACACTTACGTCTATTAATTTCTTCGTGGTCATTTCCTCCTTTAAGGTCTTCATAGTTACATGTTTTTCTGTAAAACAGCAATTATTATTGTATGCAATTTTAATATTATAAAATTTTTGCCAAGCGGCAACACTACTCAGCATTCCGATTTTCATATAAAATATGTCAACGGGCCCCTTGATAATCGAGTGAAAGGTTAATGGTAACCATTTAACCAACTGAGATATTGACATATGGATGGCAAACTAACAACAAAAACTACAAAATCACTACGCTATAGAGTTACTTGAGTACATATTATAAATTGTATCCCTCACATCCATCTTCCTTGCTTCCATCATATCCTCGGTTTTATTTTTCATTCTAGGCTCATATTTTGCCACAGTAGAATTTGGGGGGCTTTCTGCTCCTCACAGGTTTTCTTGCAAATCCGTCTGCACACAAATACCCAATACATTAGAAGTGCACTGAAAAAAAATATGAATTTTATATATACCCGCCACCATAATTAATTTTACAATTCACCTCATGGACTATTTGCAAAGGTAAAAGGGGGCCTCCGTTACATTTTTTCCTGGTTGAAGTACTCAACTAATTTAATTTCATAACCATACCTCTAGCTACTTCATCCAATCTTTGCCGGGCATTTTGGTATTGCTTTTTTACACTGTAAAACTAAAGCACTTACAAACTATTTTAAACAGCAACAATACAAACACTAAATTTGAAACGCACGGTAAGAACACTAAAAACTTATTTAAAAAATCGGCAGATACTGGAAGCGGCTGGAACCTCCCCACTCGGTGGATCTTTGAAGCCGAAAAGAGCATTAAATTGTATGACAAAACGGCATTAAACGTAATCCGATCTCATCCAAAACCTTTTCAGATCTTCTGGGGCACTAAAAATACCCTCAACTTAATGAATTTACAATCATCTATGCGAGTTATTACCTACATTATCGCTCGTTGAATAATATACTATTAGGATATTAACAACTTTAACATCACTTGAATGACTAAGAAAGTCTAGTTATCCTAAATACTACAGATTTGTAAAGCAACAAACTGAAAATTGGTAAAGTGATAATCTATAATAAATTCACCAACGAAGGTATAGAGAGCATATGATATTGATATTATTACATCTACCTTTAAAGTTTATGACAATCCACTAAAAGTTACAAATATGCATCTTATTAACATGACATGACACCCACCAACGTTATCGGATGACAAACGATGACAATGACAATCGTCAAAATTTGCTTATTGCAATCCGATCGCTCGCGGCTGTCTTTGTTAAATGAAACATTAGCATTTCAATAATTTTACTTGATTTTAGAGGAATATTTGTAGTTTAATTCTTCGATTTGTCTGTATATATATTTAAAAACGGCACTAAACGTAATCCGCTCTACTTCTAGAGCAGTGAAGAAACCCTCACACGTGAATTGACACATGATGTGACGAGTTTCACGATGTAACGGCTACGCGCATCGATCCTGTCATGCGAAATGCGATCTATGCTTTGTTTTTAATTTTTTTCACGGAAACCAACTCGAAAGGGTGGAAGCGTGATATATCGTTGAAGTCAGAATTTTAACTGCTTTTCAATGGTTCCATTGCAAATTGAAAGTAATTATAAAATAAACAACTTGTTGCGTCAAAATGGCACTAAACGTAATCCGATCTCAACCAAAACCTTTTCAGATCTTCTGGGGCTCTAAAGAAACGCACACGCAAAGTTTCATTCAAATCTGTTCAGTAGTTTCGACGCTATCGTGCTAACACACATACACACACACACACGCATACACACACACACACAGGCATTTTTCAAAAACCACTTTTTTGGGTTCCTAGGACCTCAAAACGTAAAGATTTGATATTATCTCAATTTTAGTTTTTGAACCAATTTTAGTAACCTCTCACAATTTTATTGTGGAGAGGTTAAAAGAATAGAAATAGAAAATTAATAAACTTGATAATAAATATGCATCCACAGCACAAGGATTGTAAACAAAGAGGATGGCCAGATCCCTATGCATCAATGTTCGCCACTTCTCAACGAGCTGTGACGTCACGGCGAGGCCTGGAGAGTTTTGTGTACATTCGTTTCTCCATGTTTGGTGGTGTTATATCGGAGTTTATTTAATCCATTGTACTTGTTATTTCGTGGTGAATTGTGTATTTATAGATATTTTGTGTTTTATACGTTTTTTTAAATTATAAAAAATTTTTTTAGCAGTAATTTCGTGTGTGGAGGGACCATCTTTCCTATACTATGTCGAACTTTGTTAAGATTTCAAAGACAATTATTGTTAGTGTTCTATAGTATTGTATATATTTATGTAAGGTAAAAGAGACTTCACATTTTATTTATCAAATTTACATATTAAACGTTATTTTTCAGTTATAAACCTAAAAGAAAATGCCAGGAATAAGGCGTGCGATTTACGGGTCTAAGGACACTTATTCTACAAAGAAAAGTACTGAGCAAAATATAATTTTCCATGTTTTTCCGAAATCTAAAGATCTGGTGTTCCAAACTATGAAAGGCGAGTGGATAAACAGGTGTAAAAGACAGGATAAATTTAACTAAATTTAACTCAGATACAAATAGGATTTGTTCGGTTCATTTTGTGGGGAGTGATTATGAACGAGGCCTACAAAATGAATTATTAGGTAAAAATTTGCATTTCCCATATATACTTGTACCTTTACATATGTTTTAAGGTTGCATGACACTACATGGAATTTTATGGAGAATTTTACAAAAATCTACTACAACTTAAATTACATTTTATATCTTTCGGATTGACTGAGAAGTTATCATTTAAGTTGTCATCGTACGGTTAATTTTCTAATAAATTTTATATAAAATTTCACATAGTTAGTGTCATACAGCCCTAACATAAAATTGAAATTATATTAACTTTTGTTTTAGGGTTATAGGTACCTTTGAAAAGGGCATTGAAAAAAAACGGCAGTTCCTACACTGGGAATAAATACTGCAACGAAAACTAATTCAGCTTAGTCTGATAGGCTTTTCATGAGAAAGAGAAAACAGGAAGTAGCTGAGCTCGTAACTACTTTGTCTGGTAACAGTAAGCAGTCAATTTTGTAGGCAGTTTGGAAATTGAAAGTCCTACAACTTCTGCAGCTAATTTTGCCGAAAAATCTGGACGGGATAAAACCCCAAGAAGGAAGGAGTATTAATAGAATAGAATTATTTGAATATATTTATAACATATACCTACAATAAAACTCTCTATAATATAAAGAACTTAAACCAATTCAATTAAAACTTTAAATAAAGAAATTAATTTTCTCAGGTGGTTTTAAATAGTTCATAATCACTAAACCGCAATATACTAATTCATTCAGTAAGTACATTTACATTTTTTTTTCTTTTAGGCCCCAAATATGTAAAACATATCTTTTTTCTTTAATATAATTTGTAATCATTTAATTAGTTTTTAATTATTTTTGTTTGCTTGTACGTAGATATTGTTACGTACTTACAATTTTCAGTAAACACTCCGTGGATTCGAATAACTTGCAACAAGAATTTTCACAAACCACTGATTTATTTAATCACTAAAATTACACTAGTAAATACTTAAAAATCACACAACTAATAATAACTTAATCTAATATGAATTCACTACTTTTAAAACACTATGTACTTTTCTTCCTAAACTTGACAACTTTATCTAACCTAAAAACTCTGTATTGCCTACTTCACTCAACTGAACTCTTCTCCCACAAACTGTCTCTGTAACCAGAACTGTTCTTTATACTTTACTAAACTGTACTGTTCCTCCATCTGCTGGCTTCACCTCTTTATATACCCACTTGGAATGTCCAGAATATCATTGTAGAACTTTCCAGAAGATACTGGAATTCTCTATAATTTTCTTAGGCACTACTAAATGGTGGTTCGCCAGTTGGCCCACAGATGGCGCCACCCTTCTGGCCAGGGGGTAATTACAACTCTCCTCTCTGTTAGAGGGCAGCACATAACAATATGTATATTTGCATGCATGAATATAGCTGGCTTTTTCTGGTTGACTGTAAGTGTAACTTCTTATATTGTATATAAGAAAGCAAACTCTGTCGCTTGGTAAAAAATATGAAAGTTAAGTTGCTTTTATGTCCAGCCTCTCTGTAGACATATATATATATATATCAATTATTTATTATCAATAAAGACTATCGTTATTATTATTATTGTGTATTTACCTATTACCTTTAGTATAATACTTAGTTACTACTTTAACTTCTCTGATAAGTAGGTATTTTAATTGAGTTTTACATTATTTGTTTCATATTGTGATGGATATAAACATGATAAAATAGAACTTTTTATTTAAGTTTATTTCGTTTTACTGCCGTATTTATGTACAAAAATCATTGAAAATGTTGCATTCCTCAATTATATCAATAAATCGTATATGTATGTTAGTTTTATAAAGGAAATATGCTTTCCTCTACGCATTTTAAACGGACGAGCGCTGAAAGAGGCCTCGTGACTACGTCACAGCGATGGCGGCATCGCGCTGACAGATTTGATCGATCTGGCTATCCTCTTTGTTTACAATCCTTGTCCACAGCACGCCGCCGCTGAATTGACAGAGAACTGACAGAATGTTCGAGCCATATATCGACTAGCCGCTGTTATGCATTTGTAAAACGCATCGTTACGCGTGGAACTTCTGTTGTAGCCCCAGGAGACGCGACTTTCTGCTTTTTAGCTCATATGCGCTTTGTATTTACAGATAGAAAAATTTGCATGTCGTTGATAACTGCATACACTGATGATGACGTGAACGACAATAACATTTGTGATTTCAACTATACAAGTATACGAAGCTTCAAATTAGTGCTAATGAATTTTTAATAATGCATGTCAGACAGAACGCAATCTTGTCACAGCGGAGATCTATAATTTCATAATACGCATACACCTACCATGAAAGCAGACCGCCAAAAGTTTGGCGCATTAATAGAAGGTTCGCGATATCTACACTAAGTCTTGGCCTAATTTTACTGCAAAGGAGATATAGCAAGTACGTTTATGGATCTTGGTATAGGAAGCTATATAATCATGCATATACTAATAAGTATATTTGGTTCTAATAAATATATGGATTCGGCTGCGTGATCCTAAAAGAGAATTCGAATCCTGTGATTCGAGTAATTTTTTTGTATGAAAAAGATCCGAACCCTATCTCCGTGATTCAAATTCATTTTTAGAAGATTCGACCCAGCTCTGGTTTATAAAAACTTTACATACCTAACCTTACGTTAAGTTAAATTTACAGAGGTCCCAAATTATTACCGTTGACCTGGGCCCGGACTTCTGTAAAAGGGCACTGCAATCAAATCGACCGATTCGATTATTTCGATCCAAATTTTCTATCGTTTAGTAATTAGAATTCAGTATTCGTATTTCGTAATTTGAGGCCTTTATTTAGCGATTATTCTTAATACGAATTACGAAACAAAATAATCGAATGGAGAAGATTCAAGTTATTTTTAATTCGAATATCCCATCACTGGTGGTGACACAGCTTTACAAACCGTTTTCCCTCTCCTTGAAATCAGATGTTTAACTCTGCCTTTGCGCAAGTAGGTATAACGTTTGTTCAGTTTTTGACGGTTTGGGATTTAAATTTTATTTTAGTTGTGCACGTGTTAAGTAAAAAGTTGTAGTTTGTTCCTTTTAACGTTTTTTTTTTGTTGTAAGTTTTATCGTTTTGTGTAATGAAATTGAGGTATATTTATATATATTTTACGTATATATTAGAATTAAGCATTTTAGTATTTCGATTTGATTTCCTTTATTCAAAGAATAAGCATATTTAGCCTATACATAGCCATTGTTTTTTAGATATTTTTTTAAATACCGTGTGTAACTTTTTTTGTTATGCTACATCGATTTCAGTATTCTTGAATAATGCGCAATATTTTTGAAAAACCTAACCTAATTTCTTTACTATACTATTATAAAAGTATCCCTTATATATTTTAATGAGAACTGTTTACGCATCTAAGCCTGAAAAGACCCTGTATAAAATAGGTAGGCCTGTGCAATGAATAAATTAGTAAGCAGTGGACCCCTTTAGTTGGCCGGTCATGTTTCGTTGATATAGCGGTAGTTGCACCCCTTAATAGGAACCTTCTGCTAGACCATAAAAAGTGTCATTTTATTCCTATGCCTGCCTGCCTACTTGTTTATTTTTTCTCAACAGGAATACGTTTTATGTTGTTCAGTTTCAGAACCATAAAATGTAATAAAGTACTGCGAATATATTGATCGATAGTATTTTAGTTCTATTAAAGTGATTCTTTTACACAATGATTTATTGTTCTAGGTAATAATGTCACGTAAAGCAGAAATACAATCGGAAGAAAGTGCTCTCAACTCCCCTTTAAGAAGGTCTAATCGTAGAACTGCTGTCACTAACTCTCCAGCTCCTGCAACTTTAAGTTCAAGAAGAACCTCACAATCTCAAACTGAAGCTATAGAAACCAAAACACCCAAAACAAGACGTGGCTCAACATCACAAGAAAATTTGGAAAAGAATGAAGTAACTGAAAGTAAAGCAGCTCCCAGGGGGAGAAGAGGTAAATAATGCTTTGATTATTTTTATAGAATTAATGAAAACCACGTTAGGTATATTGTCTTGAAGTTTAATTAAAATAAAGTAGGTAATCAATAATTTTGATTTTGCCACCATCTTGTGCAAAATATTTTAGGTTAGTAGGTAACTTGCAAATAGAAATTTTGTTGTTAAGGTAAAACAGTATTTTAATTACTTTTTAAATGTAAATCAATTAAGATTCCTTTAGTTGAAAACTACTGTCATTATTGAAATATATATAAATACATAAATATAAAATAATTTTCTTTTTCTAGATAATAAATCTTTTTATTTTTGACAAAAACTTAGTAACTCCGCGAATAAATACACTCTGTATAGAGGAAGTTCCTTGCTAGTTGCTAAATCAATTTTCATTTAATATCGAGAATGTTGCCATATTTAAATGCCTTCAATTGTTAAATTTTTTACTGACAATATAGCCAAAGAATATGTGTTTTCTCTAAGAGAAATATTACCAGAAATATATTTTCTTTACTGCATGTTGGTAGAATTTGACCTCAGAAGTTCAGCTTAAAAATTTACCTGAATGTTTAAATGAGAATATGCAGCTGTTCTATTGTTGCCATTGTAATCCAGTTTTAAACCTGAATGAATGAAAATGTCAGATATTGCTTGCTACTGATGTATACCAGTCTTAACCAATTTCCATGTGTTAATATTTCTTGTATAAAATCTGTTTTTGCAAAGTCCTCAGATTTTCATCTATATTTATATTCGTAAATTTTGCATCTTCTAAGTATTTAGCTATCAAGGTAGAAGTTAATAAATACATTCTATTAATATTGACACTTGTTGCTACAAAATTTAACTTTCAAGATACAGCTATTTACTCTTCTATTTACCAGGCACTTTTTGAAAACTGTTCATAGAAGAATCATTTTGATAGTATTAAATTCTGATAAACTTTCAAAATGTTAAGTTAATATTAGCTAGAGAAAGGAATCCAGTTTTCTTTTTTTTTACACGTTTCGAGTTTTCTCACAGCCACCTCCACCAATACCCATGCAGCTGACGCTCAACTTTAAACTACTATGTGAGAAGAAACATTTGGACTATGAATGTGATTTTATGAAATGATTTATTATTTGTAACGCTGCCTCCCGGTCTATTATAATAACTATGGGTTGTTAGACAAGACTGGTCTCAACAACAGAGGTATGGCCATTGAAAAAAAGTAACAAATAGTTCAGTGAATTTTTAAAAATTATTATAAGAAAATAAGTATGGTGTGTTGGACAAGGTTGGTCTCAACATCACATTGCAGATGAGGTGAGATATGGCCATCGGTTTAAGTTCTGAGACTTGATCAGCAAACTTAAGCCACGCTAATCAAGTTCGGCATTAGATAGATTACCGGAAGAAAAATAGTCATATTTCATCAAGCTTGAAAATTTGTAGAATTAATATTTAAGTGATAAAGATAGGAAAAATTACAGTCACCTGCACTGAAAACGGGGAATCACTAGTCAGCTACCCTTATGAACCGGTAATAAAAAGTGAGGGTGCAAATTCATTCCATCCAGCATCAAACTTACACAGTATGTTTGTGACATTGTTTTAATGATAAAAACAATAATCAGCTGTGCATCCTGTGGGGGCAAGACTGTCAGCTAGGGGGTTATAGGTGTCGAGTGGGCATGGTATTTAAGCCCCGAGTAATTTAATTAACTGCTTAACTGACGATTTTCCCGCTATCAGATCGTTAGGCGACTATTTGTTTCATTAAATACAATGTCTTAAATAGTAGTTATAAATATTGCAGGTATGATAAAATTAATTTTACTATTATTTTACCGGTTCTTTCTTGTTATATTCGGATGAAAAGTATAGTTGTTTTAAAACATTAAGAAATATATGTAAAATAACAATTAATTAATAGTTATTCTGGAGTAGATATTGATCATTTTATATACAGGTAAATGTTATTAAATAATTTTATTACAAAAAATATTTTCAAAAGAAGATTTTATTTTATTATTTTTAGAATATACAACATTATGAACGTTATAAATTATTATGAATTTTAATTTGTTATTTTTTTATTCTCCTTCACTTGAATCTTCTCTTATTACTTCATAATATCAGTCATAGTCAATCTATTGTCTTTCCGAATCACTAATATGTTATTACATTTCTCTAAAATATTTGGAGAAAATGATATCAGTTTCACTTTCTTGAAACAGAATACACAAAATGGCTTCCCTAGACATTTTAAACGCTTACAATGTAGACACTTCAAAGGCAAAAATTCAACTGGAAAATAAGGCTCGTCAATAAACTATCTAGTGACGTTTTCAGTTGTTTTTGTTGTTAACTTGAAAACGAATTAAAATTGTCAGTTTAATAGCCTACTTTAAAAATTTTGTCCAGGTCTCCAGTAATTTATATGAAACAATTTTAAAACTATTGTTACGTGTTTAAAGTTTTCAGTAAACACTCTGTAGGTTCAAATAACTTGCAACAAGAATCTTCGCAAACCACTATTTTATTAATCACTTAAATTACAGTAGTAAATACTTGAAAATCACACAACTAATAATAACTTTAATCTAATATATAAATTCACTACTTTTAAATCACAACTGTACTTTACTTTTCTTCAAAAACTTGTCAACTCTTATCTAACCTAAAAACTCTATCTGTATACCGAACTGTACTGTATACTAAACTGAATTGTTTTTGGAATGTCTAGAATCTCATTGTAGAACTTTCCAAAATGTACTGGAATCCTCTACAGTTTTCCTAGGCACTACCAAATGGCGGTTCGCCAGTTGGCCCACAGATGGCGCCACCCTACTGTTAAATTACTCTAGGCTTAAATGTCATGCCCACTCGACACCTATAACCCTCTAGCTGACGGTCTTGCCCCCACAGGATGCACAGCTGATTATTGTTTTTATTATTAAAACAATGTCACAAACACACTGTATAAGGTTCATGCTTGATGAAATTAATTTGCACCCTCACTTTTTATTACCGGTTCATAAGGGTAGCTAACGAATAATCAGTGCAGCTGACTGCTATTTTTCTAATCTTTATTACTTAAATATAAATTCTACAAATTTTCAAGTTTGATGAAATAATTTCATTTTTCTTCTTTTTTTACATGTTTCGAATTTTCTCACAGCCACCCCCACCAAGACAAAGGTGACTGACGCTTGTTTCATTTATTATTTGCATCTAAACTATCATTTTTTTATAAAAATTAGATTTTATAAAAATACTTGCAAAATTGCAACGCTGCCTCCCGGCGTTTAATAATGCTAATAAATAACTATCTGTTAGTTTTCTTTTTCTTAAAAAGTTAAATACCACACCCCACCAATAATTTCTTGTCAAAATAATACAATTAACATAACTGACATGAAAACTCCCAACAATACAAATTTTTTCGAAAAAACATAGTACAGCCAACCATGGTAAAATTGGCCCATATTCGCCCAATTTGTACTTATTTTGTAGTGTTTTAAAGACACTGCATGATGCAATGATTCATAATATTTTCTATTTGTAACTAGATTATGACGTCCTTCCTTCATGGCTAATGCCAAAAGATCAATCCTTTTTCCATACAATCAACTATCGGCCCTTCTTAAGAAATGGTAATAATTTTCCAGGATATTTTTCCCCATTAAATAAAACAATCACAAAATTGTCAACGGGAGGAATATGCATATTTGACCTGAACTTGAGAACAGTAACATTTGATACACTTAGCAATGTCGTTGATGAACAAGTTAAACAATAAGGGACCAATATGGGAACCCTGACGCACTCTAGATGTTACCAAAAATGACTCGGATATATAATTGTCAAAGAGAGTTCTCTTCAGAGAGATACGACTGAATCCACGATAATAAAAATGAATAAGTCCAATGCTATGAAGTTTTTTTATAAGAGAGTGATTTACCTTATCAAATGCTTTACTAAAGTCCATGTCATGTATATGGCATGAACGTCAGCACCCTCTACTAATGATTTAACAATGAAATTGGTGTAGATATACAAGTTAGAATCGACAGAACAACCTTGGAGGAATCCATGCTGCTCTGGAATGATGACATTACATAAAGAGACAGATATATTTGTTTCCACTAATGACTCAAATCGGAGTTATGTATGAACTTTTCCAACAAAATGGAAACATGCCTGTTTTTAAGGATAAAGAAAATATGAGAAAAAGTGGTACCGTGTTACCGTAGTATAGAACGGGCTCCATTGTGTACAATAGATAGCGAATTACGAAGAAATGATATGATTACTGCTAGCCAGGAAACATTAAGGAAGTTTATAAAAACTTAAGCTAGCCCTGTCCCTCCTCTATCTCAAACTGACTAGCAGACGTGGCATCATTCAAAGTTTTTTGCGTGATTTTTTTATACTGTCTAAACTGCTATGGCAAACTGTACCTAATAATACCACAAAATATGTGGCATATGGTGTATTGCTTTTCTACTTAAAATTTCATATAATTTCCTTTCCTTATTCTTACTGATGATTATTTACTAAGGAAAACAGAATAGATTATAATGAATTATCCAAATGGGAATGGTAGCTCAGTGTGTTAAAGTGACACATTTTTTAAATATGTACATAAAATTATTAAGATAAAATAAACACTAATTTAAGCCCACAGAAAAAATTATTAATTTTAATTGTATATAGTTTATTTTTAAGTAGGTTTTCACTAGTTTAGTTTCCTACAAATTTATAGAAAATTATAAGCACAGATAAAATGTATAAATTAACTTAAAAACCTTTAGGGTTATTCATTATTTGCAACTTTGCTTCAACTGATCAGAAAAGCAATATCAACTATCTGAATATAAATCCTTAAATTCTCAAATGGCATAACAGCGGCCCCCCGTCTCGTTTTCAATACTTATGTATGATGTAATGCGTCGGGTGTATATTTGTAAAATGCAATACTAAACAAAATAAATGAGATAAATAATATATTTAAGGAAAAATGAATTGTAAATTTATAATTGAATAAAAAGTTTTTAAATGGTAATGGTAAATGGCTAGCAAACTGAGTTGCCTAGCGAAGTGGGTTCGATTCCCGCAAGGCGAAACAATTTTTCATTAAAAAAATTGCCCCAAGAGTGGTTCGGAGTCCACATTAAACTGTAGGGCCTCGTCTCTCTTTGCCTAGCACAAGATCCTTGAGATCTTCCAGGGGGTTACTTCGATAACTTGAGAGGCGGTTAAGAAAACATTTTAAGAAATATTTTTTTTTAAGATTCTGTGACTATGGTGTGTGGAATTGTGTTAATTCGAATTACAATTCTACAACGTTTGGGATCATTACAAATCTGCTCATATGTAAATAAAATAGATCTGGCAGTGCTGGATATTTATGACATTGTGATTAGATATGTCAAATTGCGCCGAATTTTTCTATGCTCGAAAAGCAGTTGCATTTCGGGTGAAGTCTAATAATTAACTTTTAACATGGCGGGTCCTAAGGTCACTTCGCCATCTGAACTAATATGTATTGGATGGGTCAGAAATATCAGTGGTTCTTAAACAGTTCATGAATGACAACTGTGATGGAGTCGCTAAATAATTGTAAAGGTATTGAAGGTGTTAAGAAGTATTAATTTACTAACTTCATTATTTAATATAATTCTGATAACAAATGGGCACAAATGAATTGTCCAATTCAGTCATTATCAATATTAATGTTAGAAAAAAATTATCAAATAGTTTGTTCGAGAACTAATATTATTACAGTCCAGCAAGAACCACGGGGACTGTATAATCTACGTATATGGCAAAGTAAAAAAATAATATAACTATATTATTTTACAATAAATTGTCTATAAATATACAGAACATGACCTTAAAATATAGTCACTATAAAAAACATACTTCTCCAAAATGGCTACTATACTATTTCGGAATTCCTAAATCGTGATTTATGGTTCATGTTTAAGTTTCTTTTTTACCATTTGTCTGTTATTAGCTTTATTTGTTTTATTTATTTATTTCTTTTATTGACTCATATTTTACATTTTTTGTTGTTAAATAGCCGTTCTTATACTTATCTATGTTATTAGCTTTATTTGTTTTATTTATATATTTCTTTTATTGACTCATATTTTACATTTTTTTGTTGCTAAATAACCGTTCTTATACTTATTCTATGTTAAATCGTTTTTATTGACTGTTAATTTACCTCTAATTTAATACAATTATTATTTATTTATATTATTGTTATATTTCTGACACTAACTTACCATATATACAGAATGTATCTACAAGTGGTGAATAAAATTATTATTATTAATATAAAGGCCGTGGACATTCGTCTGACAATCGAAAATAACCAGGCCACTAAACGTCCGAAAGTCGATTTTATGTACTCGCGCAGTATAATAAAAAATGTTTAGAGAAAATAAAATTTTAACAAAACTCACGACAGATTATTAAAATAAAATTTTTAACTTTGGATGTAACAAAATAAAGAAGGAAGAAATCTACAGGATTTGAACTCGGATGTATTCCATTGCTAATTCAATTTGAATATCTTTATGTCACTGAGCTACACGAGAACAACAGTTCTGCTATAAAACGTGTGCTATGAAGTACTAGAAAATTGTATTACATTTAGTGGTTTCACAATATCCGTTTGTCGGATGAATATCCACACTATTTAACACTGAAACTTAACTTAAATATTTCATATAAAGACGAATTTAATTCCAATATGATACGACTTTTGATATAATAAATAAATAATAATTCGTAGTAACGATTGACAATGTATTTAAGCTTTGCTTTACCTTTGTGTGTAAGAGAAATGAAATATTATGCGTAGTGTCAGTTCATACACATGCTAAGAAGTCTTTATATGAATACATGTGAAATTTCATATTTTTGTAACAGTTTCATAGATAAACCGCTGTGTCAAACATACTGTTGGACGGCCGGAAGATGAGCCAATCGACAACAGTTCCGTTTTTCACTTTTTGGTACAGAACCCAAAAAGTGAAAAAAAAGATTGGGAAAATATAACTTCCATTAGCCATTGAATACTATTAAATATGGTGTATATTCTGTACTTCCAACCATTGATCCATAGAAGAAACTTGCTACTCCCACTTGCATATTATTATAAACTTTTAAAGACTGTGTTAGTGGCAGTAAGAAAATATTTTTTTACCTCTACACAAACGATTTATTTAAAATTAGATGCTTGAGAAACCAAAATATGAATACGTTAATGATGATTTTTATTTACTTACCTTTTCATTGATCTAATCATCAACAACATAAACCTGTATCTCCAATGCATTCTTTTTGTGGCAATAAAAGATATTTAATTCACAGAACAAATCAAATGAACAAGATAATCGGAGTTATTTGTTTTTATATTCAATCTGATGATGTAAACAGGATAGCTCTAATCGTTTTAAAATATATTTAATATTTAGTTTTGTCTCATCCATAATAATGAGTAAATATAACATGGTTTTCTTGTGGTAAATATATTTTGGATAATTTATTTTTGAATTGTCTCATCATTTGACATTAAAATTATGAGATTTTTATATTTTTAACCAACTGAACTATTCAAAATAACTAATACGTAATTATTATTCGCTCGTATTAAAAAACACGAAATTTTGAGACAGGATAAGGGTATGAATTATTATAATTGATGTTGTTTCGTATTTCGTTCTTAAATCACGAACATTTTGGTAATATTGGAAATATTTTATTAGTATGTCTATTACATTGTTAGAGATAAAATAAATAGCCTGACTGGGCTTAGCATAGTTCAAATGTGCTTTTAGAGGGCGGAATATCTATCTATCTATATCTATTTATTTTTCGATTGCAACAGACACTGGACCGTTAGATGGGGCCTGCTGACTATTTTACATGTCGCTATTGTAAAAATACCGGGATGTACCAAGTAGTCAAAGGATCCTCGTGCTAGTCGTCACATGCCTACCTTGCACTGATGAGAGCCAACAGCTCGAAAGTGCAGTCTGCGAGTGGTGTGTGACGGCTGGCAAGAGAGCTCCTTTAAGTAGGATCAGTCTTTCGGCTGGTGTTTGTTGCAATCGATCCATTAGCGTTTTGATGATAATATGCAAATGAGAAAGTTAATTTAAAATTAGACACAAACCACTCAATCTATGATCGCAACTGTCCTTGCTATAAAAGAATAATTGAATCTATAAGTAAAAAAACAAAAAATTATAGTTCATAGCAACTACAGTCTAACAGTGAAGTCGTATATGCAAATAT
This sequence comes from Leptura quadrifasciata, assembly GCA_963675555.1. Lineage (NCBI taxonomy): Eukaryota > Metazoa > Arthropoda > Insecta > Coleoptera > Cerambycidae > Leptura > Leptura quadrifasciata. The sequence continues at coordinate 32,163,493 of OY776674.1, forward strand.
ACAGAGTTTAATAACAAATAAAGACGAACTTGAAAGACTTAGTATAATGACTAATCCGGTGGTAATCTGCTTATCAGAAACGCACATCACAAATACAATCCATAAAAGTGAGCTAAGGATAGAAAACTATAGACTTGAAAATTGTCTCTCCATAAGCAAACATACGGGAGGGGTTTCGATGTACATTAGAGAAGATCTCAAATACTCACGAATCGTGGATGGAGTATTAGATTATAATTACTGGATAATGGGAATAAAAACAGTAGTCAACAGAAAATCATACATGCTAATAACAGTGTATCATTCCCCAAGTTCTAGCCATAGTAAGTTTATAGAAGCATTTGAAGAGTGGATTAATAGATTAGATGTTGGAAACAGCACACTAATAATCATAGGAGACTTCAATGTAAACATAGCTCTAAATAACTTCTATAAAAATAAATTATTAGAGTGTATCAATAGGCTGGGTCTGTATCAGATTATGGATCAATTTACGAGAGTAACAAAAGATAGCAGTACTATAATTGACCTTATTGTGACGAATAAAAAAAATATACAATATGGAGTGTTCCTTACACCTAAAATTACCGAACATTCTATAATAGCTATATATCTTCAAGATTCACAGGAGAAGAAAGGTTATTTTAAATCGGTTAGACAATTTAAAAAATTTATAGACTTAGACTTTCAGCTGGATTTAATGAGTGTGGAATGGGATTCAAATATAACAGATGTTAATGTAATGGCAAACAATTTAATTGAAAGCATACTGAAAACTCTAGATCAACATGCCCCTGTAGTTAATATATGGATGAAACCAAATGTCGAGCCAAAAGGTTGGTGGTGTGAGGCATTAAAAAGCACATTATTGGAAAGAGATAGATTGTACAGAAGAGCAACTATTACAAAAGAGAGGGAAGATTGGGAAATTTTTAAAATAAAAAGAAATGAAGGAGTAAGTTTATTAAGAAAATGTAAAATGGAATATTACAAGAGCAAAATAGATGACTGCAAAGGAGATTCCTGCGAAATGTGGAAAACACTAAAAGAATTAGTAAGAGGAAAGCCAGAAACATTGAAAGAAGAAATAAAGTTTAACAATAAGATAATTACAGAAACAGATGAAATTTGCGACGAGTTTAATAAATTTTTCATTAAATCAATAGAAGATATTAGAGGAAATGTACCTAGAAATGGCACAAATAACAGTCAGTTAGGTATCGTACAAATGGTAGATAGTACTTGGGAATCATTTGAATTGTGTAACCGGCCCAAACTTAGAGATGCGATAAATAACATGCCCAATAAAAAAAGTAGCACTGATGGTATTACTGTAAAAATATTAAGGCTAGCGTTTGAAATAATAGGAAACAGATTCCTTGATGTAATAAATATGTCACTTCAAAAAGGTATAGTACCAGAAAAATGGAAAAATTCTACTGTGGTTCCTATCGAAAAAAGGGAAAACACTATCTTGTGCAACGAATGTCGCCCAATAAATATGCTGCCTCCATATGAAAAACTTTTGGAAATTATTGTAAAAGATCAATTAATCAATTTCATAGAGAACAACAATATTTTGACGAAACATCAAGCCGGATTTAGGAAGAGTAACTCTTGTGAAACGGCATTACAGTCGGTACTTGTGAACTGGAAAAGTGCAATCAGCGAGAAGAAATATATTGGGGTGGTATTTCTGGATTTCAGACGTGCATTCGAGACAATAGACAGAGAAGTATTGCTAAAGAAGATAGAAAAGCTAGGTTTAAAAGGAACAGTGTTACGGTGGTTTCAATCCTATTTGTCCAATAGGAGGCAATCAATTAAATTTGGTAATAGTACATCAAGCTTAAGAGAAATTCAAGATGGTGTACCTCAAGGCTCTGCACTGGGGCCCATATTGTTTATTTTATATATTAACGATATAGTTAGCATACTACAAAAATGCCAAATTCAACTATTTGCTGATGATACGCTCCTTTATTGTGTAGGCGATGATATTGATATTATAGAACATACCTTAAATAAGGAATTAGTAGGTATTTATAAGTGGTTAGGTGAAAATAGTTTAAGTTTGAATTTAGAGAAAACCAAATGTATGTTGTTAAAGTCCAAATATCGTGATAATCAAACACTAAATATTACAATTGATGGTCATAAAATTGAAAATGTTACACAATTTAAATATCTGGGTATTATCATCGACAATAATCTAAGTTTTTCTAATCATTGTGAATATATATGTAAAAAGGTATCAAAAAAAGTTTCGTTCCTTTCTAGAATTGGAAAAATTTTAAGTACATGGACAAAATTATTGATCTATAAAACTATAATTGCTCCACATTTTGTTTATTGTCCGACAATTATGTTTATGTTCAGTAAGAAGGAGTATTACAGCCTTCAAGTGATTCAAAATCGAGCTTTAAGATGTATATTAAATTGTAATAGGTATACTCGTGTTAGTTATATGTTGGATAATTTAAAAGTCTTATCTGTGCAACAAACTGTAATGTTAAATGTTTTTATTTTTATTTACAAACTTTTGAATAATATGCTGCCCAAACATATGTTGGAATTCTGTTCATTTGTATCAGCTGATATTCATAACTACAACACTAGGTCTCAGGGCAACTTCTATATCCAAAGAACAAACACTCTCTATGAAGAAAATCAGTTATTCATAAAGGGACTAAAGATGTATAATGAAATACCCAACGATATAAAAAATAGTGTAAATGTTAATATTTTTAAATATAAAAGTATAGTGTACGTTAAAGAAAAATGGTCTCTGTGATAATTTAATAGTATATGTTTTTACTTATATATGTCATTGTATATTTACCTCGTGTATACATTTAATATCTAATAATTTAAATTATTGTTTATAATTTTTTCTATATAGTCTTAAATCAGCAACTGATGTATTTGTTTTAGCTAAGCTAATAAATTATATTGAATTGAATTATTACACTTAACGCACCAGACTTGTAACTTGTAATTCAGCGGTCGGCGTGGCACATAGCCCGGAGAGTAGCTGTTGGTTGCAGTCTGGTTACGTTCCTTATAGTAAAATAGGGATTTTATAAAGGAGTTTGCAACTAAAAATATTATGTTTAAAAAAATAGTAAAACATCGGATTTTGAAAAAACGATGAAAATATTGTACTGAATAATATTGGTATGTATTTCTTTTAAAAAAACGTGCAAGAATGTGAATTTAACATTTTAGATGTAACATATGGCTTCATATAAACGTAAACATAAATGTAAACTATAAAATACTATTTACATGGTCAAGCACAAACACCGCAGTAGTTTAGAGCTTCACCCTTTTGGAAGGGCCGGGTCTCATCCAGTCTGGATCAGTTGGTGAGGGATGGGAAGGAGGGACGGCGTTTTCTATAGGTGGAGGCAGGCCGTCCACATCCTTGTCCAGGACGATAGGGGTGACGTTGTTACAACTTCGCCCTTGACGAAAGGAGCATAGTATAGAGCACTTGAGCCCTGCCTTTCTGCAAGTGCATGACCGGAAGCACCCTTTCTTGCATATGCAAGCCACAATTTTAAGGAGTGGGCTCTGCGCACATAGTGACGGGCATGAGATCTTATTCACTGGTGGCCCATTCCCAGCCACACAGGTTTTTGTCGACCCCCAACCATTTTTGCATGTGGTGGTAGGTCCTCCAAGAATGATATTTTGAGGCCTGGGGAGGCGGGCAAGGTTGACTTTAGCCATCGCTGCCGATTTTACGAATGTTGAGTGTCGCAGGAGGGTGGTGTTCAACATTCCCTCATCTCCCCCGTAGAGGTTTATCAAGATCTTCCCGCCAGCATTTCCTACTTCGTCCTGGTTGGAGTTTGGATCAAGCAAAATGCTGGCTAGGTCTATCCAGTGGGTTTTTTTTTAGGGCGTTGCACCACTTCATCTTGCCTTGCCAGAAAAGTCAGAGATGGTGTTACACCCTCTGATGGCATGCAGGAACAAAACCATCCCTTGTGGTACCTGCATTTCTCCACATGTGAAAGAATTTGCTGAATATTGAGCGCACTATGACCCACCTCTGCCGCCTTTCTGGAAGCACACATTCATCTGTCCAGAGCCTTAAGCCGTTGAGGAGGGCTAGTAGGCCAACGTCCTCTCCAATGATGAAAACTTGGTCGAACGATGAGCTCTTGGAGAGGGTAGTCCTCACTATATCAGCATCGACGTCTTCTTGAGATTGATATACTTCGATACCCTGCCTCTCAAATTCAGTACGCATCATGGTGATCAGTCGTCGTTTGTTACATTCACTTGAGAGCAGTTTTACTTGGGGCACTTTGATAGATGCTGAATCATCAAACAAAATGTCACTGCAGGAGAGAGAAGCAGTGTCACAGGCGTTCAGCTGATTTAGTGCTCCTCATAGCCACATCTTCATCAAAGTGATTGAGAACGTAACTGTTATATCTCGCCACAATGGCTCTGACTGAATCATTTCGATGCCAGATCACCTTGTGCTGGAGGTAATCATCATCAACAACAGTAAACGATCTGTTTCCTGGGATGATGTTTTCAGTGAGTGATGTAAATGCTGAATAGAAGAAAGATTTCGTGCCCTTGCGCATTCCTTCTTTAATGAACAAGGACAATGGATACGCTGCTAGCTCATACACAAAATGCTGCTTCAAGTTTCACTTTTTCAACTCTCATTTTCGACTGGCTGCATCTTCGCAACCAATGGACCTTAGACAGTTCGGGTTGAGCTCAAATTGTAGCAAATTTAGTTGATTTACAGGAAGACAATAAAGATTGTCAAAATGTCAACTCTAAAGAGGAAATAAGGTTTGCTCTTTTTTTTTATCCAATTACCGACGAAAGACCTGCTTAACATTATTTATTATGTTCCGCATGGTTTTTGATTTAATATGCTATTCTCTTTTAGCAAGTTGTAACTTGTCTCTGTAAACTTTATTAAGGTGTTTACTAATTTCAGCATAATTTACATTGTGTGTGTGTGGAGCTAAGGTACTATGTAGTCACATTGTTTTTTAGTTCAGTTAATTCGGGTGTTGAAATAAAATTATTATTTACTCTGTTCACTGAGAAACATGTGATAGAGAAGCATATTTCCAAATAATATAAAAGTATTCTTACATACATATCAAATGCAATATCGGGACAACTCTGAGCAAATCTTAGACCATTCATAGCGCCGCTTACGCTATAATGGGCTGCTCATTCATATACCTTTCAATGTGCTCAAAATATAGTGTTAGATAAAGCACATGACATTGGTTGTTCCTCGTTCTCACGGCAATGCATACTGAGTGGCGCCTGAAATTTGGAGGTCTTTATTATGACAACTTCATGACATACTGTAAATTGAGGTTACAATAACATTGATGTCAAAAGCCATAAATTTCGTTTCTTTTAGAGACATTTTAAAACATGTCATTTAGGTATTATTAAAATGATTGTCAAAACTCTATCATCCCAATTCTGATTCATTTTCAATATATAAATCTGTAAAAAAGTACCGCTGAAGCTGCAGATTGTTTATCCAAATTTCAATAAAATATGAATGTCAATCATCAGCTCAGAAATATGCGTAAATTCAGCAACGTGGTTACGACTGACCAAAGTTTACGACGTCATACTATTTCCGTTTGAACAGAGATAGTTGGGATTTTCTTCTCTTATAACATAGAATAGTGCTTGTTAATGTAAGAGCAGTCCATTATAGCGTAAGCAGCACTAAGGAGCAAATACATCTTGGCAGTTCACGTGTTTAAGGTAATTTCAAAAGCATGTTATATTTTGTGAACTGAAGTGTCTACGATAGATATAATTATTGTTTTAGGTATCGTTTTAGAGTAATTTTAGTTTCTAGTTTTAAAAATTGTGAATAATAGTCTTGATACTGATAAATTTACACATTCTACGTTATACTTAGTGTTAAAATAGACGAAAAAATTATTAATACATATTTATGATCCATTGATTACTCTTGTTGGAGTTTTCACAGTTATATTCACATTAAAACAGGACAATAAGTCAGTAAAGAAAGTTAAGTTGACATGTCAGCGAGAAATTAAAATCTTCACCGATGATTAAATGGCCTTTTCCATTGTAGAGATTTGTTAACAAGCCTTCAAATAAAGTTAAAATAATGTTAAAATCACCAGTTGGTGGTCGATAAATAACAGTTAAGACGGTTTTATGTAAGCTTAGCTTAACACAGTAGCGTTCGATTTGTGTTATGGTTTGAGTTGTGCTTACAACTCACATCTTGTTTTAAATAAATTATATGGTATTAGTGTCCCAGGTATAACAAACACATTACTAGAATGCCTCATACCTGTATAATAGATCACAAAATTCCTCACGAATAGTCCAGTGCCAATAATTTTTGCCCAAAAAAAATTCTTAGCAGTATGTGGATGGTTGGAAAATTTAAGATTAATTGTATTTAAGTGGGGAAAAATCGATTGGACCCCAACAAATAACCGGCAGTAGGGTGGGGGGGAAAAGGTGTGCTACCTTTTAGGGGTGAAACGTGGTTTTTTTTACGATTTCCGTCAAAACAAGACCTCCTATCGAAAAAAGTTAAATGCAAAAGTTATAGATAATTGAAAGATCTATAGTTTTTATTTTTATATTCTTTCTCTTATTATTCAACGTAACCTCTCAAATACACTGTAATTTTTTTTAAGCGAAATATTGATTTCCTAATTTTCAATCAAAAAGTTTGATTAACAAAATTTTGATTTTTGAAAATTTCAGGACGAAATTTTTTTCGTCTACTTTAAAATGCTGTAAAAAAATCATACCGTTACTGTGGAAAAACATTGTCAAATATAGGAAAACAAAGATTGATTTTTCAAGATCGATTTTTCTGCAATTGTCACAAATTCTTCATTGTTTATTGAAATGAAGTATTGAGAGTGATGCAAAATAGTAATTTCAATGTAACACCAAATAAGGGAACCTTTATTAACCGTTTAAGGTTCGGGCTATTGAAAAACAAATTGTTTAAACGATAGTTTTACAGGAAAAAAAGTTGCTAGAAATGACAGTTTTTGTTCAAGAAAAAAAAATGTTTATGCTTCATCGACAGAAGAGAATTGAAAATAGCAAAAACTTGGGACTCGGCAAAAATTTTAACAAAAGAAACAGATACCAAAAAAAGAAAAATTAAAGAATCAGCAATAATCTTATTAAATGAAGATAAGTGCGTATCGAATTGTTCTGTAGATATTTGTACAACCTGGCTACCAATGTTAAAAGAAGAACTTAACAAACTCAACATTATCTAAAAAATATCATCAGTTCTATGTTCTGTGTAAGTAGTAAGTATCTATGAAAATAACATAAACAGAATCTTAAAGCTGTGTATTTGACATACACAGCAAAATAAGAGTTCTTCAAAAAATAGCTTTGAAAACGGAAAGAGATTACTTTCCGAAACGTCAGCAAAATACATTATTTTTGTGTTTATTCCAATTTATATTATTTGCAAAACATAACCTCCGACTTTTCCTTTGGCGTAAACGTCACGGGCGCAGAGGCTTTTTTTTCCAATAATTCTATTATTTTGTAGATTCGGTGATTTGTTTTGAAGAGGATAATAGTACATGTGGTAGAAAACCCAAATAATAGGAAAGAATATTCGTAGAATGCCACAAATAACTTTCAGACAATATTGAAAATAAGTTTATTAAAACAAATATTTAAAATTATTTCAATTTACAAAGTAGGAATATACAGTCAAAAATCTATTATAACCTCAAGCTGAACAACATCAGATTCAACATAGTTTTCTGTTTCTTCAGGGTCTCCAACAAAGTCTTCGACATCGTCAAGGTCCAGAAGTTCATAAAGATCTTTATTGCCAATATTAATTTTAAAATTTGTAGCTACTTCGTCCTTATATTCCTTCGAATCGCTGATTTCCTCTAATGGATGTGTTTCAGCGTTAGAACAGTTTTGGGACCCGTGATAATTGAAGCATAAAACGGAGCAGTTTATTCTATGTTTGCGACAGCCGCATCTTTTACTATCACAACCAGTTTCACATCTGCAGCAGATAATTTTCAGCAAACTTTCAGGAATTAATTCATTTTCTGTCAATTTAGGCATTATTCCGGTTAGATGGTGTTTTATCCCAAATCTGTAGCCGTAAGTTTGTTACCAAGCTAAGTTTGAATTTGAAAATAGGCCCTGTAGCAGTGTTGTTCAGCTGCTCCTCCAGTTGGTGGTAGTTTTTCTAAATTAAATGAACTTTTTACCGTTGCAGTTTGATACATTTCAACTCTTAATTCGTTCACGCAGTAACAGGGACTTTTTAATAAAATTTGCAGATAATTTTATTTGACGCTTAGGAAAAAATACTATGCATGTTTGAAATAGAGGTTAGTAAAAATATTTTGCCTTGAATTTGATTTGGGTCTTTGCAATAGATAAATCTTCTGGTACAAAAACTCTTGCTTCTTCATCAACTCAGTCATCGCTGTTAAACGAGTCATCAGGAACCATTTTATTAGGTTACATCAGATACACTATGACATGCACAAACATAAAATGAAAATTTGAGACGTACCATGGAAATGCAGCAAATTATATGTGATGAGAAACACATAAACTTAATATTGAAAATTACGATCAACAACGATGTAAACAAAGTACGTGCCAGTTGTGGACGCACGGAAAGTCAAGGACAAGTGGGTTGTATACGAGCTAGCAGAAACGAACAGAAAAAGACTGCACGCGCGCTCGTGACCACATAGCATAAGAACTGCTCTGCCATTTCAATAATTTGAAATATTTATTTTAATGACATTATTTTCAATTTACTTTTGTCCATGAACCATAAAAAAAATTTGTTTCTCAACAGCCCGAACCTTAAACGGTTAACCAAAGATCCGCTATTTGATATTGGATTGAAATTACCATCTTGCATCACTCTCAACACTTCATTTCAATAAGCAATGAAGAATTCGTGACAGTTACGGTAGAGGTTTTAACGAAAAAAATTCCATTCTGAAATTTTCAAAAATCAAAATTTTGTTAAGCAACTTTTTTTATTGAAAATTAGGCCTTTTCTTCAAATTAAATTCGCGTAAAATCAAAAAATTAATATTTCGCTTCAAAAAAATTACAGCTTATTTGAGACATAAAAATGTCCTTTTTCACAAAATTTCATTAAAATCGAATCATTTTTGTGGGAGATCAAAGTAAAAAATTGGTTTTTGACGTTTTTCTCAGTAGTTTTAAGGTTATATTGAAAAATAAGAGAATGAATATAAAAATAAAAGTGATTCAATAGTGATTGAAGCACTGGCGCTCCACAGGTAGTATAAGTCATTTGACAGACTTGAATCCGCTGAAGTTAAGATATTGATCTTTGATAATGAAAATAGAGTTGTCAAATTTTCAGCAAAAAATTTGTTATACAGTAGATATATTTAAAGTTAAATTGAAATAAATTATAAGCCTCTTCAAAGCACTATTAATTAACAAACTTGTTTTTCTGTTTAGCTTCCACTACAAAAGAAGAGACTGAAGTGAAAACAGAACCTGCTAAAACAAGAAGCCGTAGGTCCTCTGCTGCCACAGAACCAGCCGCAGAGGAAACTGAAAAGAAACAATTTATCACAAGACTTCGCAAATCGATAGCAGCAGAAGAACAAGCCGAACCTGAAAACCCTAAGTCTATTAGAAGCCGTAAAGGTTCAGCTGTAGATACACCTGTGGAAGAGGATTCTGCTAAAAAGCCTATCAGAACTAGGAAAAATTCTGGTAAAGAAGAAACAAAAGAGGAACTCCCAAAGAAAGTTCTTAGGAGTAGAAGAAGTTCTGCTGCAGATGAAAATCCAGAAATAGAAACAAAACAGAAGAAACCACCGACCAGAGGCCGCAGATCTTCTACTGATAAACTCGATGAAGAACCAGATGCCAAAATTGCCAAATTGACACCTTCCAAATCCAAAAGGCGACCATCTGTCACAGAAAATACTGCAAATTTAGAACCCATTGAGGAGCAAGAATCAGAAACAATTAGTAGAAAAAGTACATCACCACTGAAATCCGAATTGAAAGAAGCCATAGTAAGTCTTACAGATATTAACAAACAGGCCAAAGCAAACTTGGATCTTAGCACCATAGATGAATCGAGTTTTACAGAAGAATCCTTGAATAAAAGTACCTCCGAAACAAAAGTAGTCACACCAAGAAAGTCACCTAGGCTTAACAAGGAAAAGAAAGTAGATAATTCGAATGACTCTTTGACCCCAAGTAAGTCTTCAACAACAGAGAAAGAGAGTGTTGATAAAGAGTATTCTTCAGGAAAAAGTGAGGTTAGTAAAGAGAACAAGGACACTTTAAGGGGGTCTCCTAAAGAGATAGAAGAAACTGAAAGCCCCAAAATAAGAGCAAAACAAAATAAGATGGATTTGAAAAATGAAGACATCGGTGTAATCGAATCTGAAGAACATAATAAGAACAAATCTGTAAATGAGAGTTTAGAAAAGGCCTTGTCTTCACCACGTAAAAAATTACAATTTGAGTCTGAAAGCACTGAAGAACTTGTAGAAATAAAGGAGGTTATTAAGAAGGATGAAGAAAATGTGCAAACAGAGAATTCGATTCATGATAAGTCCGATTCTAATACAGAAAGTATTCACCAGAGTGTATTAGAAGCAGAGTGTGAACGAGAGAAAGAACACAATAAGCAAGAAGAAGTAGAACCAAATAAGACAGTCAATCCGGATGCAACTTTGGACTCTGATGAATCGTTCAAATGTCATTTATATGTCTCTAACTCAGAAAATCCAAATGATAATGTGGAGGACAATTTAAATACATCTAAGGATAGTAACAGTAGTGACAAGGAAAATATTGAAATAGACTCAACGAAAGACCTGAATGAATCAAATTTAAATGCATCAGTCACACAAAAAAAAATAGAAAGTCTAATCGAAAGTGGTGATCACAATGTCCCTAAGGAAGTTAAAAGTATTGTAGTTAGAGTTTCGAACGTATTTCGGCCTACCATGAAAGAAAATAGTTTTATGGAACCAATGGAAGTTGATGAATCTTTTTTGGATATCACTCAAAATAAGAAATCACTAGATTTGGAAGAATCTGTTGTTAAGAATGTTCCACCAGCTGTATCGACACCGATTGTGAAAAAAGGTATCGAAGAAAAAGAAGATCATGATAAATCAAATGGAGATGTGGAAGAAACCGATAAAAATGGGCCTCAGCAAAGCATCGAAGTTAACAAAATCGACAAACTAAATGAGGAGTCGACAGATGAAGTTAAAGTTATGATCGTCGATTCGGAACTTACACTAGAAGAATCTGAAGCCATATCTATATCAAAGGAAGAATGTGTTGAAGAGAGTCAAACCCAAGGTACTCTTTCTGGGGATACTATCAATGTATGTAACTTGGAGGCAATTAGAGATACTAAAATATCCAGTATAGAAACTATCGAGAATAATAAATCTGAGCAGTCAACAACAGAAAGTGCCACAAATTTAACAAACGTTGGAAAAGAAGAACGTGTTGAAATATGTGAAAGCCCCCTATCTGAGGAAGGAAGAGAGCATTCAGATGAACCTGAAGGGGAACCATCATTTGAAAATATAAAGGAAGTAGAAACTGAGGATTCCCGACAGTTAAGAAGTCCCCAATTTCAACAGGCAGACGTTGAATTAGATTCCGAAAGACGTCAACAGAGTACAATTGACAAATTGGTAAGTTTGGAAAAAGAATATTGCATAATTAAAACCCATCTTGTGGAATTACAAACTAAGCCAATATTAATGGAACCAGAAAGTCCTCAACCTAATTACCCAAGTGATGAATTAAAACAATCATCTGAAAGTACGGAAGTAGAAACTAAGGAATCTATACAATTAAAAAGTCCCCAATTTCAGCACGCAGATGTTGAATTGGATTCCAAAACATATCAACGGAGTACAACTGACGAAATGTTAAATTCCTTGGAAAAAGAATGTTCCAAAATTAAAGCCCTTATTGTGGAACTACAAACTAAGCCATTATTAATGGAACCGGAAACTCCTCAACCTAATTGCCCTAGTGATGAATTAAAACAATCACCACAGGCGGATGTTGAATTAGATTCCAAACAACATCAACGGAGTACAACTGAAGAATTGGTAAGTTCATTGGAAAAAGAATATTCCAGAATTAAAACTATTGTTCTGGAACTACAAACTAAGCCAATATTAATGGAACCAAAAAGTTCTCAACCTAATTACCCAAGTGATGAATTAAAGCCACAAGAATCTGAGAGCTCATTAAGAAAATCGATGAGTCATCTCAGAGATAATGAATATTTAGAAATGAAACAAAGTAGTGAAAGGAGATCCCCTAGAGAATTGAAAAGTCCCAAAGAGAGACAAACAAAAATAGATCAAAATGAAAAAAACAATTCGCCAAAAAAATCACACCGTCCTCAATCCCAAGGAGAATTAGAGTCAGATAATAATGAAACGCCGAGGTTAAGGAGTTTGAGTAATAAAACAAACATACCCGAGGTTGAAATAGAAAATCCAGATGTGGATTTATATGAAGATAAAATAAGCCCAAGGACATCAAAAAGTCCTGAACACGAAACAACAATTGAAGAAATAGAAGTATCTACAAAAAAATTGGATATGCCAGAGTTAAGTGATTTCGAATCAGAGCCAGACACCAAAAGTTTATCATCTCCAGTAAAAAAGATAGATTCTGACCAAGAATCACGTAAATCGGAAGAATATGGAAAAATGAACACTTCAGATGACTACGAATTTGAAATACCTTCTGATGAAGAAGAAGCAGCAGAGAAGTCTCACGTAAAATTAGGAGAAGGCAATATTAAAAGCAAAGTTCAGCTAGAAGTACCCGAAGACACCGGTGAATTTGAAATTTCCATTAACAACAAAGGTCAAAAGTCCCCTTCCTTCAGTCCTTTAAAGAGAAAATCCGTTGATTCTGAAGAGGAACAATGTAAAAAAATTAAATTGGCCCAAGAAAGTGAAGAAAATGTGCAGAACGACTCTAAATGTGAAGTAACTTCGGATGAGTTAATGCCATCAGAGGAAATAAAGAACACTGAATCAAACATTGAAGAACCTACACAAGAAATAGTTATGAGAGAAGACAATGATGAACATGCTGAAGGTGGCTTGGTAGGAAGAGACAGTTTAGCAAACTCCCAAAATACACCTGAAGCAAAAGTAGAGGAAACGGAAAGTGACCATGAAGTCTTGTCAGTCACTGAAAGGGAGATTGTGAAGGAAAGCTGTGCTGTTGAATCAAGTAGAAATGAAGAAGTTCCTTATCAAAAAGAAATTTTAGAAGAACACGTTTCTATAAAAAATGAAGCAGAGACTAGCAGTATTTCTGCAGTAGATACAGACGAAAAAGTAAACGCATGTAGTAATTTAACATTTGAAATAAGTTCTGCCAAAATTGTTACATCAGAATACACAGAAGATGAGTTAGCACAAAATACTGGTGATGTAAAAAAGAGAAATAAGACCAAAAATAAACCTAAAGAGGTTAAGAAGCTTTCAGTTAGTACACAAATTGATGCAAATATGGAAAATGACAATGTAAAGGCAATTCACACTAGCAAGGAGCACATAATGGAAAGTGATATTCAAGATAGCACTCAGGGATCTAGTGTTGTAAAGGAAAGAAAAAAAGGCAAAAAGAAATCTAAAAAACAAATAAGCGATCTTAAACAAAATAAACATATAATGGGCAAAGCTGAGGAAAGTCCACTTGATAAATCAACTGCAGATGCAATCAGTGCCCAACTCAAAAGTTCTCACAAAGAATTGAAGGTATTAAAAGCGTTGAGCAAAGACCTCAAGGAAAGTAATTACGATGGCAGGGTTGAAAAAGTGAACACTGTAGAGAAATCAAATAAATCTAAGAAGATTTCAGTTGTAGATAAAAATAAAAGTCTTGATTTAGACCAGAAGAAAGTGACCAAGAGATCCTCTCTAGGAGCAAGTAGTGAAGAGGCAGTTAGCAGTAATGCGAAAAAAGAAAAGAAACACAAAAAGAAGAAGAAACCAGATGTTACTGTCTCAGAAAGTGAAGTAGATCGTGAAAACCAAAGGAAGTCTCAGAAAGAAACTAAAGATATGGATCTGGATCAAGTTAATGACCCCGTAATGACAGCGGAACGTATCGACGAGTCTGTTCGGTTAACGTTAATTGAACATACCTTGGCAAATAAAACCAGAAAGAAACACAAAAAGCAGAAGGAACAAGAAAATGGGGAAGATAAAGAAAACCGAAAGAGAAAACCTCAGAAAAAATCCAAAGAGGATCCAGATAGTGAGGAAAATAATGAAAATCAAAAGAGAAAGTCTGAGAAAAAAACTAAACATGTGGATCAAGATCAACTTGACAATCGCATAAAGGCAATGGAACGTTTTAACGAGTCTCTTCAGTTAGAGTTAAATGAACGTATATTGAAAGATAAAATGGAAAAGAAACACAAAAAGCAGAAGAAACCAGAAAATGAGGAAGATAAAGAAAACCGAAAGACAAAGTCTCAGAAAAAAACCAAAGCAGTGGATCCAGGTCAAGTTGGCAGTCCCATAAAACTTGCATCGAAAGATTTAGATGCAAAATTAAACGAATCGGGAACACTTTCAAGAAGAAAAAATGAAGATGAATCATATTCTGCTGGCAGTACCGATGAAGAAGATGATAGTATGGAAGAGAATGATTACATTTGCACCATGGCAGAAGAGGGTGAGGAAGACACGCCTTCAGATGATAGCAATGACATTATCGATGAAGGCGAATCGATAAACTACACCGATTCCGAAATAGATTCAGAAGATGATTATGATTGGAGCGATCCTTTTATTTGTGATGATGAGGAAGAGGAATTACTTTCTGGTGAAGAATATGATTTAGGCAATGAAAAAAGGGGGAAGAAGAAAGAGAAGAAATCCCGGATTATCCAGCTAGATGATTGTGATGATGAGGTTATTAAAATTAAGAGGAAAGAAAAACCTATTCAGAAGAGAAAGACTAGAATTATTTCCGTGTCTGATTCAAGTGATTCTGAACTGGACAATACAGATAGTGTTGTAAGATCTCTGAATGAATCGAAAACAGGAATTAATGAAGGAACAACATTTGAAAAAGAAGAAATAAATGATGATGTAATTATTTTGGAGGAACAATCTACACCTGTCAGCCTTTCTATCTATCAAACAACATCAGACTTGAAAGGTTTAGATACAAGTTCTTTGGAAGGCTCAACCAGGAAGAAAAGAAAATCAATTGTTATACATGAAAACATTAATGTTGCCGATATCAAAAATACTGAATTCAGTGAGAAGATAGCTACTATGGTAGACCATTTCTGTGATACGATTTATGATGGAGAAGTATCTTTGAATTTTTCGCTAGAACATGCCATAGATACTACTGTGGAAAGGGATAGACATTTGAAAAGAAATTTGAACGGTAGCTATTACTCTGAGGAATCTGATAACGAAGATAATTCTAGAAAACAACGGAAGTTGAATGCTAACTTGGACGATATTGAACATTCGGACTTTTTAGAATCTGATAATAAAAAGCGTTCTCGAAAACCAAGAAAGTTAAGCATCAGCTTGGACGATATTGCAGATGCAGACAAGTTGAACCAAAGCACAAGTAAAAAAAGGAGAAGCACCAGTTTAGGTAATTTAAATACAAGCAAAAGCAAGAAAAAGAAAGGTAACAGAGCTATTTATGAAAACAAAGATATGGAAAAAGCGGCACACTCCAAGAAGAAAATGAAATCCCAAAAATGGAAGCATGGCAGTAAACCGCCTACAAATACTCCAGTGGATTTACGTACTAAAACTTTCAGCATAATGAACCAATTAATAACGGACGTAAAAAATAGGCCTGTTCGTACTATTAAACCTTCCACGACTGTGATAAATGCGAATGGTTCTTGGATATCCGAGGTGGCGGACGTTCAGCCATCCACCTCCCTGGCTAACAGAGCAGAAACAATCGAATATAGAGCACGAAAAATCCATCCTAAAGACTTTAGAAATAACATGTTACGTGATCCTTCAAGAGTTAAGAGAATTGACACCAAAACTCTGTTAAGGAAGAGGGGAACTTATTTTTAAACTAATACCTACGAGGTTTATTATATATCTCTAATGATTTTTATTGTTATTTTATTTATGCCTACGATCCATTTTACTTTCTTATTATTGTTAGGTTAAGTTTATTTTTTTGTCATTTAAGACTGATATAATATATACATGTTTATGATAAAACTATTATGAATTGCGCTAATAAAAATAATGAATGATGTATACCTGGAGTTTTTATTTATGCCCACAGGTAGTTCAAATAAAGTTATACCCCAGTAAAATAAGAGTTTACTTGGGTGCTTATAACAAATTTTTGGAGATTGTTTTTTTTTTATTATTTCAATCATAGCATTTGGGGCACAAGTGATGAAAATGATATATGAATTCTACGATTGCTAGAAATTTTTAAAAAATCCAGTCTACATAAAAAGTCTGTAACTGAAAGTTGTTTTCGAATATACAGGGTTATAAATATCAGCACATTTTTAATAGCCTTTTTCTAGACTCCTATATTATTATTATTGATTATCTCCCAACCATTTGGATTTTGTGATATTTTTTGTTGAAATAATGCCATCTGCAAATGCATTTTGAAAAAATCGAATCACCATTATGGATTTTAAGAAAACATTTTTTATACTAGTTGAGACATCTATGCATGTGATGTTTTTAAATCATTTTCACTTTCTAGAGCGGGGCGAGCGTGGGTGCGTCTTTACTATGTACATACTTCGATATGTGATGTAAAGCAATGTAAGGCGTGGTTAGTAGTCGGATGGATGACCGTTCCAACTGTTAAAGGGTATTCCCCCTATAAGTCAAAAGCAAAAACAAAAAAATTCAAAATTAGCAAATAATTCAGATCAATTCAAGCATCATGGCAAACCATGATAAAAAAGTCAACCAGACCTAGTTTAGACCAAAAAACTACATCCCAAAATCATAAAAAATTCACGAACATTCCATAATTCACAAGTAACGTAAATTCACTGTAAACACACTCCAAACATTCATTCCAGTAATTCTGTAAAAGAAATTTCACAAAAAACGCCCCTTAAAAATACAACCCCCTCACAATCATCAAACTAGTCAAAACTACCATCCGTACCCAAAACAGCAATAGTTTCATCAAATTCCAGCGTCTCAATTAATAATTCAAATTTCATCACTTTTCAATCACCTCTCGTAAAATGCATACAATATCTCGATTCCCTTTCAACCGATATCTCCGCTCGAACTCGATCCGTACCCGCTAGGAGCATTATCTTATCTTATTTCCAGCGCCTATCGGGAGCATTATCATGACCTTCGTGACGCGTTTACGGGGTCCTTTCATATCATTAAAATTTCTGTCAATCAAACTCAAATATTTCCAAAACCCGTTTAAAACTTCTTTTTTATATCAAAAAATTCTCCTTTTCATCGCCGATTCTTCCATATGAGTTTCATCTCAGAATTTCAACTTTTAGCAAACTATTGCGCAATATTGTGTAATGTTTCGCAATCGTGCCGATCCAGACTCGACGGTGTCATTTCCAGATCTAAAAGGGGGGTAAAAACGTTCATGCTAGGTTCACGGGGCACGATAAACGCAACCAACTAACAGTATTGTTATGTGCTGCCCTCTAACAGAGAGGAGAGTTGTAATTACTCCCTGGCCAGAAGGGGGGCGCCATCTGTGGGCCAACTGGCGAACCACCATTTAGTAGTGCCTAAGAAAATTATAGAGAATTCCAGTATATTTCTGGAAAGTTCTACAATGATATTCTGGACATTCCAAGTGGGTATATAAAGAGGTGAAGCCAGCAGATGGGAGAACAGTACAGTACAAGTTTAGTGAAGGATAAACAGTTCAGTTTAGTATCCAGTACAGTTCTGGGTAATCTGTGGTTCTGGTTATAGAGACAGTTTGTAGAAGAAGAGTTCAGTTGAGTGAAGTATGCAGTTTAGTGAAGTAAACAGACAAGAGAGTTTTTAGGTTAGACAAGGGTAATACTAAAGGAGAACGGAAACCTCGAATTTTTGCGTGATTTTTTCAGGATAACCTATTTTGGGGTCGTAGAACACGAATCCGAAATGAGTTTTGCGTGCATACGAGCCGTTTCTCCAAAAAAAAATTTTGAAAATTTTTCTTATGACACGCACTTTTTCATGCGCTAATTTATACACCAACAGCACTTGCATATCGTCTTTTTCCTTATTAAGATCACACTATGGCCTTTATAGAACAATAAACCCTTCACTTATGGCAGAAAACTCATTTTCTTTTAGATAAAAATAAAAAGACAGTTTGTAAAACATCACAAAACAGCTACTCAAAACTATACAACTGTCAACCTGATGCGCATGCATTTACAAAGTTGTATCTAAAGATTCTAAAGTACCGACACCGACCAATATCACAATGTTTTAACGCCATCTACCCCAGATTTAATAAGGTGCTAAATTACTATTATATATCCCTTGCCCTTCAAGACACGTTCGCGCCCGTCGACGCTTCGAAAGTGTCTTGAAGGGCAAGGGATATATAATAGTATTTAGCATCTTATTAAATCTGGGGCAGACGGCGTTAAGTATTATTTATAAACATACATATCCTTTGCCCTTCAAGGCGCGAATGTATGTACTTAGAGCCGTCTGCCTCAGATTTAATAAGGTGCCAAGTACTATTTTATATCCCTTGCCCTTCAAGGCACTTTCGAAGTGTCGACGGGCGCGAACGTGTCTTGAAGGGAAAGGGATATGTATATTTATAAATAATACTTAGCGCCGTCTGCCCCAGATTTAATAAGGTGCTAAATTACTATTATATATCCCTTGCCCTTCAAGACACGTTCGCGCCCGTCGACGCTTCGAAAGTGTCTTGAAGGGCAAGGGATATATAATAGTACTTAGCATCTTATTAAATCTGGGGCAGACGGCGTTAAGTATTATTTATAAACATACATATCCCTTGCCCTTCAAGGCGCTAATATGTGTACTTTAGCGCCGTCTGCCCCAGATTTAATAAGGTGCCAAGTACTATTATATATCCCTTGCCCTTCAAGACACTTTCGAATCGTCGACGGGCGCGAACGTGTCTTGAAGGGCAATGGATATGTATGTTTATAAATAATACTTAGCACCGTCTGCCCCAGATTTAATAAGGTGCTAAGTACTATTATATATCCCTTGCCCTTCAAGACCCTTCGCGTGAACGTGTCTTGAAGGGCAAGGGATATATAATAGTACTTAGCACCTTATTAAATCTGGGGCAGACGGTGCTAAGTATTATTTATAAACATACATATCCATTGCCCTTCAAGACACGTTCGCGCCCGTCGACGATTCGAAAGTGTCTTGAAGGGCAAGGGATATATAATAGTACTTGGCACCTTATTAAATCTGGGGCAGACGGCGCTAAGTACACACATTAGCGCCTTGAAGGGCAAGGGATATGTATGTTTATAAATAATACTTAACGCCGTCTGCCCCAGATTTAATAAGATGCTAAGTACTATTATATATCCCTTGCCCTTCAAGACACTTTCGAATCGTCGACGGGCGCGAACGTGTCTTGAAGGGCAATGGATATGTATGTTTATAAATAATACTTAGCACCGTCTGCCCCAGATTTAATAAGGTGCTAAATTACTATTATATATCCCTTGCCCTTCAAGACACGTTCGCGCCCGTCGACGCTTCGAAAGTGTCTTGAAGGGCAAGGGATATATAATAGTACTTAGCATCTTATTAAATCTGGGGCAGACGGCGTTAAGTATTATTTATAAACATACATATCCCTTGCCCTTCAAGGCGCTAATGTGTGTACTTAGCGCCGTCTGCCCCAGATTTAATAAGGTGCCAAGTACTATTATATATCCCTTGCCCTTCAAGACACTTTCGAATCGTCGACGGGCGCGAACGTGTCTTGAAGGGCAATGGATATGTATGTTTATAAATAATACTTAGCACCGTCTGCCCCAGATTTAATAAGGTGCTAAGTACTATTATATATCCCTTGCCCTTCAAGACACGTTCACGCGAAGGGTCTTGAAGGGCAAGGGATATATAATAGTACTTAGCACCTTATTAAATCTGGGGCAGACGGCATTAAGTATTATTTATAAACATATATATCCCTTTCTAAGCGTCGACCGGTCGCGAATGTGTTTGGAAAAGTAACGTCGCATATTATGTCTTTCAACACTAAAAATTAATTAGTTCAACCCACTAACTTTCAATTCTTTGTGACTTTAGACACCAAACCTTACACATGCGCAAACAACGCATGCAAATATATGTAATGAAATGACATATGGAGGTTCATCCAATACAGTTTCTGTGAATAAAATTCTGATTTTTATACAAAAGAAAGTGAGTTTTCTGCCATAAGTGAAGGGTTTATTGTTCTATAAAGGACATAGTGTGATCTTAATAAGGAAAAAGGCGATATACAAGTGCTGTTGGTGTATAAATTAGCGCATGAAAAAGTGCGTCATAAGAAAAATTTTCAAAAAATTTTTTTTTGGGAAACGGTTCGTATGCACGCAAAACTAATTTCAGATTCGTGTTCTACGACCCCAAAATAGGGTATCCTGAAAAAATCACGCAAAAATTCGAGGTTTCCGTTCTCCTTTAGTATTACCTTAAGTTATTATTAGTTGTGTGATTTTTAAGTATTTGCTAGTGTAATTTTAGTGATTAAATAAATCAGTGGTTTGTGAAAATTCTTGTTGCAAGTTATTTGGAATCCACAAAGTATTTACTGAAAATTGTAAGAACGTAACAATTGGTGTCGGAAGCGAAATTGCAACAGAATTTCTGAAGAATTCGACAAAGTTCCATAGTGTTCTATTTGGAAACCACTGGAGATAGTGAAGTGAGTCGAACTGGAAAGTGACATAGACTTTAAATAAGACTTGTTAGTGTTGTTTGTCAGTGTTGTTTGTTAGTTTTTGAATGGAAACAAGAAGCATGGCTGCTGAAAAACAAATGCAAGACATGTTAGCTGCATTTAGCAAAATGATGCTAGAAGAACAAGAGAAACGACGTCAAGAAGATAAAGAAGAACAAGAAAGACGACATTTGGAAGAAAAAGAAGAACAAGAAAAACGACGTCAGGAAGAAAAAGAAGAACAAGAGAAACGTGAAGAAGAATTAAGGAAAATTATACAGGGGCAACAAGATGTTATCCTTTCGGCAACTGAAGACCTCAAAAGTGAAATTAAAGAGGATATGGGCAACATAAAGACTGAAATATGTGATGTCAAAGGAAAAGTAAATAAGGTTGAAGAGGAAGTATCTGAAGTCAAAGGAAAAATTACTGGCGTCGAAGAAAAAGTTATTGGCGTCGAAGAAAAAGTTATTGGCGTCGAAGAAAAAGTTACTGGTGTTGAAGAAAAAGTTACTGGTGTCGAAGGGAAAGTTACTGGCGTTGAAGGGAAAGTTACCGATATAGAAGGAAAATTTCGTGCAGTTGAAGGAGAGGTAGAGCGACTTAAGCGACTGTTAAGAGAACAAGGAGGCCAACTGGTATTATCATCGTCAGGTCCTCGATTACAACCGCCTTCCTTTGATGGTCAAACTTCTTGGTCAACCTATAAAAGACAATTTGAGGCAGCGGCATACGCAAACAATTGGAGTAACGAAGACAAAGCTATGGCATTGGTGCTAGCATTAAGAGGTCAAGCCTCAGAGTTGCTTCAGACCATCCCAGTGACGCAGCAAAAGGATTTTAAAGTTTTGGAGGCTGCACTAGATCTAAGGTATGGCGACCAACACCTCGCCCAAGTATACAGGACTCAGCTCAAATCACGCACACAAAAGGCTGGGGAAAGTTTACAAGATTTTGAAGCAGCTGTTGAGCGACTGACATACCTGGCTTACCCGGATGCGCCCAAAGAATTCCAGGAACAATTAACGGTTGGTACTTTCATTGATGGCATAAGAGACGAGGAGATCAGGCGAGTCCTTAGATTATCTCGAGATAAGACTGGTAGTGAAGCCTTGATCCATGCCCTCGAGGTTGAAGCCGCTTACAAAGAGACTGCACGTCCGAGAGTACGAGCCATGAAGGTAGAAGAAGAGGATCATTTAGAAAAATCAAATATGGAATCTTTGATGGCTGACATGCACAAAATGATAAGCCAGTTGATGACAAAACCAGATGCTCCAAGGAAGCAGGAAAGAGAACAGAGCGATGGACAGCCAAGGAAGGTGATTCGGTGTTATCAGTGCAGCAAACCAGGACATATGATGCGGCAGTGTCGAGAACGGAATCCTGGGGAAGTAAACACTGCAAAGAAAGAGGAAGTTCGCTCTGAGAAGATGAGATTGATTGTTATGTTAACAGACATACAGAAAATGGTCGCACAATTACTAAACGAATTAAGTTCGCGACCGGAGCTGAAACAGGAACCGCAACTGCCGAAACAGGAGCCGAAGCAGCAGCGAAGTGCTGGAGGTCCGACAAAAGTAATCCGCTGTTATAATTGCGGCAAATTGGGGCATGTCAAGAGGTACTGTCGCCAGAGGAGCCCTAAGGAAGTGAATGCCGAGAATGTAAAAACGCAGCAGGATATAGCAGAAGTGAAGGCAGTTAAGATAGAGGTTCTGAAGGACTGGTCAAAGAAAGTTCTAAGAGAGGAACAACTGAACGACGATGAAATTGGACCAATGTTGAAGGCGAAAGAAAAAGGAATCCGCCCGGAATGGAAGGACGTTTCCAGTAAAAGTGTTGGACTGAAGGCTTTATGGGCGCAATGGGATTCACTTAAGGTTATAGATGGACTATTACGGAGAGCATGGGAGAGCCCGGATGGGAAAGAAGTTACCATGCGGTTGCTGATACCCAGGTGCCGAGTACCAAAAGTACTTCGGGAAGTGCACGAGGGAATATCCAGAGAGCACTTTAGCAGAAATAAGACTTTGGCTAGAGTACGGGAGCGATTTTACTGGGTAAATAGCTGTCAGGATGTAGAGGCTTGGTGTCGCAGTTGCAAGGTTTGTGCGAATGTGGCTGCCAAGAGGTCACCTACAGGGAGTGGTGATCGAATGACGGCTAGATATGACCGCAATGCCAGTTCAGCAGGATTCAAGGTGGGGGACTCGGTTTGGCTGTATAACCCACAGCGGAGTGAAGAAGGGTTCTCGAAGCCTCGCTCACCTTGGGAAGGACCGTATTCTGTCATCACTCGGATCAACGACGTTGTTTATAGGATTCAACGTAGAAAGAAGTCCAAGATGAAGATCGTGCACCTGGACAGGTTGGCAAAGTATACTGGGGTATCTGAAATGCCTGACCGGGACGTTCAGGCTTAAGGAGGGGGCAGTGTTATGTGCTGCCCTCTAACAGAGAGGAGAGTTGTAATTACTCCCTGGCCAGAAGGGGGGCGCCATCTGTGGGCCAACTGGCGAACCACCATTTAGTAGTGCCTAAGAAAATTATAGAGAATTCCAGTATATTTCTGGAAAGTTCTACAATGATATTCTGGACATTCCAAGTGGGTATATAAAGAGGTGAAGCCAGCAGATGGGAGAACAGTACAGTACAAGTTTAGTGAAGGATAAACAGTTCAGTTTAGTATCCAGTACAGTTCTGGGTAATCTGTGGTTCTGGTTATAGAGACAGTTTGTAGAAGAAGAGTTCAGTTGAGTGAAGTATGCAGTTTAGTGAAGTAAACAGACAAGAGAGTTTTTAGGTTAGACAAGAGTTGACAAGTTTAAGAAGAAAAGTAAAGTGCTTAGTGTTTTAAAAGTAGTGAAATTATATTAGATTAAGTTATTATTAGTTGTGTGATTTTTAAGTATTTGCTAGTGTAATTTTAGTGATTAAATAAATCAGTGGTTTGTGAAAATTCTTGTTGCAAGTTATTTGGAATCCACAAAGTATTTACTGAAAATTGTAAGAACGTAACAGTATAAATACCGGTGTACGGCAAGCTCACACCAAGTTCAGTTTTGACAGTGACTCCAGTGTTAAGTTTTCGCGTAGTGTTCTTGGGAAAATATAAGTTTCAAAAGTCAATTTTTGTGTAATAGCTCTTGACGCTATTGAACGGGTCCGGTTACTATTTAGCTTATGTTGTAGATACTCCCGTCTAGCTAGGCTTTCTTATTTCCAGTCCCTGCATTCTTTTCGTGACAATCTGTTCAATTCTAGCTTCCCAAGCCGAAACCTGGTTAAAAGGAGTTAGTTTGTAAGACCTCGCCTCAAGTGGCCCCTTCTAGTATTAGGAACCCTTCGCCTTAAGTGGTCCCCTTTTTATATTTCAATTTAATAAAATTCATCGCCTCAAGTGGCCCCCTTTTCAATTTTCCCTCAGTCTACGAGGTTCAATCGTTAAAGCGAATTTTTTCGATTTAATTAATTATTTAAACACTTTTAAATATAATCTCAAAGCAGTCAAAGACAGAATTTCTGTTGTCGATTAGTTTCTAATTTCCAAAAGAAACTTGTAAAAAATAAAATAAATTCTTCTTCAACTCTGTTCAATACAATTCAATAAATAATATTATATTATTTAAACCGTAGTGTTTAATTTCAAATAAAATATCATACAGGGTGTAGCCGTTGACCCTAACAAGCACTAGCAGAAATCAACCCTGAGACTCTACCAATCAACAAATTAAGTGCACGGAAGGCTCCTGGAGTCTCTACAAAGCTCAAAGGCTTTAAGCTCTGCCGACCATTTTTTATTTTCCCGAAAAAGGAGCCTAAACCGTGTTCACAACGAAGACCGCGTCCTCGCCTCACATATCTTCCAACGGTTTGTATATCAGTGTATGCGCGGAAGCTATACAACCTTAGGCGAGGGTTGTATAGGGGATATACCATCCTTCGGAGGGGATATAAAGCCATCGGTCCCTTGTCTATTAAATGTTAGGCAAGTAAAAGATCTCTTCTTAGGAGAAGAGGTTCTGCAAAATTCCTGGTTGAGGGTAGCTCGCCTACAGGCATCGGTGTTAGGCCTCAGTAGCGGAAATAGGCCGACGTTAAATAAATGTATATACATTCCCTTCCTAAAAATATATGGGGTGGACAAAAATTATTTTTTAATTGGATTTTTTTCAAATGGAATGCATATATTTGAACCATATGATGTAGGAATGAAAAACCAACTTCTTTTGTATGTACATCTCTGGCTATTTGTAACAATTTTCGATATATTAAGCAATAAGTATAAAATTCAAGAATAAACTCAAAAAATTAAAGGTGGTTTTTCAAGTGATTGAACAGAAAAATTTAAATGCTCCATATGAAAAAAGCGACATTATTAGTAAAACCACAAAAAAAACTGTTGCGGGTAACGACCCAAAGCCATTAGAAAAAAAACTGCTGCAGGTAACAATGGTATTGACAAACAATCGCTCAAAGTGGTAAATGATTTAATTAATCCTCCACTATCCCACATAATAAATGTCAGTTTCTGTATGGGAAAATATCCTGAAGTTTTAAAAAATGTTCAAATCAAATCCAATATTTAAAAATAAAGGTTCCATAAATGATGAAATCACTATAGAAATGTATCTTTGCAATGGCAATTCACAAAAGTTATTGAATTGAAACCGGACCCAGCTCAGGCTTATCATCTTGAACAGTACTACATAACATAAAAGTTGAAAAGGTCTATAAAACGACTTGGGGAAATCATTGCAAAAGTGGAAATGTGATGCACAAGTTTCGGGTCCCTTTTTGCTTCTCGCAAAACTACTTAACGCGCAGTGAAAAAACTGAAACCCAATTTTAATCATCATCCGATGCTAATGAGGGCAACATAATGCTCATCGAATAGTTTATTCAAGTGTTTTGTGCTTTTGAGAATGTGGTTCTCAGACATCAAACATACTGATATGTTTAAAATGGGTCTCATGCGAAAACGCCCCCTTCTTGAAACCTCTACCATTCAGAAGTTCTTAGTCTAATAGTACATTTTTACATTATTATTTCTCTTGGTGTGCTACTGCCTCTGAAGTAATTTGCACAAACGTGAAAATGTATACTACACTTAAATACTTTAGACAATAAATTTTTCGCTAATTATGTTATAGTCGGGTACAGTTTTGCTGGGCAGTCAAAAAACGCAACAAAAACTTTACGACCAATGAGGTCTTATTTTAATGAAAAATACCGTTACTATCTGTACTGTCTTGCCTGCCAATTGAATTACTTATCTTTGTAGGTTTTTGTATGTCAGCTTGTTTGATGAGACCATGCCGAATGGTTCACTGGCATTAATAATTAGTTCGTAAAGTTTTTGTTGCGTTTTTTGACTGCTCAGCAAAACTGTACTTGACTATAGCATCATCTGAGATGATTAAAATTCTTCTGATGATGCCGACATGATTAGCGAGATGCGCATCTAAAATATTATAATGTTAGACAAAGCACACAATATTAGTTGTTTCTTGTTCTCACGGAAATGCATACTGAGTTACGCCTGAAATTTGGAGGGATATTTGATCGATGATAAAAATAATATCTTTATATTCATAGGGCCTTATAACAGGCATACAAATATAGTAAAAAATCGTTAAAAAATTATAATAGAGAAGAAAATACACCAACATGTTGAAAATATCATATGACTTCTTGACTTCATTCATGGCAGACCATAAATTGAAGTTTCACAATAACATTGGTATCAAAAGCCATAACATTTCGTTTCTTTTAGGGACATTTTAAAACATCTCATTAGGATATTATTAACCTTTTAACTGCTCCAGACGTATATGTATGATTCGTGCGAAATTGCTCGGGGCATTTATATACGTTTCTATGTCAATTATCAGTTGAGGAATATGCGTAAATTTGGCAACGTGGTTACGACTGACCAAAGTTTATGACATCATAGTATTTCCGTTTGAATAGAGATATTTGGAATTTTCTATGTCTTATACCATAAGATCAGTTTTTTGTTAATGTAAGAGCAGTCCATTATAGCATGAGCGACACATTGAATGGTCCAAGGTGATAAAGAACAAATTCAAACTCTTAATAAAATTAATGAAAAAGATAATAAATCACACTCTAAAGAATATGATACGTTTTCAACAACAAAAAAATTCTTCATTAATTTTTTGGATACGCACGTTCACTGTGATTACTACTTTCCTACTGACCAGCTTACTAATAAAATGTGCCACTGAAAGAACATATTCGATTCTAATATTTTATTTCTGCAAATGTTAACAAAAAAAAAATATTAGTATGAGTAGTTTACAACAAATAAAAATGTATTAAATTAGGAATACCTATTGTTATAATGTTATAAAGCAAAATTATCTAAAGGTAAAGTCCTTCCGGAGTTCCCTCCTTCTTTCGGTAAAGAACACTTTCCTTTGACTTTTTAAAATCTTCATTCACAACTTTCATTCTTCTCTCTCTCAGAGCCATTAGTCCGGCTTCGGTACAAATAGCCTAAAAGAAGTTTAAAAAAATATAAAATCATATAAATCCTTGTTTAGTTATTGAAGTTTTTAACCGTTAAATACAAAAATGCAATATGGGACATATACAGATACGGCAAAAGTAGTTTTATATATCTTGAAATAAACGAGTGCAAGAAAGAAAACAAAAAAAAATAGGAACAGAAAGTCGGATATACTACTCCCAGCTCACATTTCATGAAATATTATTTTTATCATCGTGTCATGTATCAACGCAGGGTATCGGTATTGCCTCGTCAAATGCTACAGTCATCTTATCTGTCATTTTATATTCAAAATAATTGACCTATGGAATTTCACGGACTCTCGGTTACTACATTGAAGTCAAAGTTAAAGAAAGCTATTTGTCATAATATATTAAATAATATTGATCTTACGAGATTTTAATTAATATAGTTTAAGAAATGTTTATTTCCTGTAATTGTTTGTTGCATTTAAATATTGTCTTTTATTGTATTTGGTTTTATTTCACTATTGACTATGTTTTTAGGGTAAGGTTTTAAATATCATGTTAAATGTACCTTGTATATTTGTGTATGTTCTTTTTTCTATGCACAATAAATGCTTTATTATTAGAATGCAGTCGTGGTGAGACGGTAGGTCGGGAAACTTTCATTCGCGTCCCACTAATATAACAATCATCTGTCTCGCTTTCAAATAGGTGATTTTTGTTTTCTTTCTCGGACTCGTTTACTTCAGGATATATAGATAGATAATTTATTGACCAACAAAAACATACATAAAGTACAACTGGCAAGTCAACAAATGCAATGAATCAAATTAAAATGAAATAAATATAAATATAAACACATAAGTAGACAAATGAGTAAATACAAACACATACATTGAATACAATTGGGTATAAAATAAACACATTAAAAACAAACATAGTGTATAACGTTACGGTATCGAAACTTATAGCCCGCTATGATAATTGATTGTTATTGGTCGGCTATTATGAGGGCGTTCCTACCGTAAAGTAATACATATTATGGTAGCACATAGTAAGAAGTACGTAGGTTCCTCACCAAAAGTCCATGGTGTAGTGGTTAGGTTGCCCGGTTTTCTTGCGTGAGGTCGGCAGTTCGAATGAACTTTTTACAGTTTTTTTTTTTACTACATTTCGTTAGCAACTAAAATACGTAATACGAATATTTCTATAGGTTAGTTCATTAGGTTAAATATGTTAATATTCCTTGATGTTGCTTATAATTACCCTTGCCATAATAGCTGACCAATAACAATCAATTACCATAACGGGCTATAATTTCTGGTACCGTAATGCTATACACTACGTAAAAACAATCAATAAAAACCAATCAATTTGAATATCTGCTTAAGCGTAACAATATCACATAAGATCTTGCTTAGACACAAACTTATTTATAGAATAGAAACATTCGTTAATAAGGAATTTCTTAGTTTCCAATTTGAATTTATAATAGTTTGATATATGTTTTCTAAATGTTGGGAGTAAATTATACAAGGTGATACTGCTATAGTCTGGTGATCTTTTGAAAATAGATGTTGAATGTCTGGGCACTAATAATGTGTTTACGTTGTGAGTATTATAATTATGCTGATCTAGCACAGGAAAATTAGAAATATAACATTTAACAAATGTGACCGATTTCAGAATGAAAAGGGATGGAAATGTCAAAATTTTTTCACGTCTAAAAGCGTCTTTGCAACTTTCACGATAATCAAGATTAAAAAGAATTTTGATTATTTTTTTCTGGTTTATAAACACTATTTTAACCCACGGATTTTCCCCAGGATTCTATATTATATGATAAGTGACTGTAAGCGAAAGCATAACACAAACTTTCAAGACCTTTCAAATGTGCTTTTAGAGGGCGGAATATTAAACATAATATTTTTAGTCGCAAACTCCTCTATAAATCCTTATTTTACTATAAGGAAAGTAACCAGACTGCAACCAAAGTTACAAATCTGGCGCGTTAAGTGTAATAATTGCATATTACCATCAAAACGCTAATGCTTCGATTGCAACAAACACCAGCCAAAAGACTGATCCTACTTAAAGGAGCTCCCTTGCCAGTCGTCACACACCACTTGCAGACTGCAGTTTCGAGCTATTGGCTCTCGTTAGTGCAAGGTAGGTATGCGACGACCGACATGAGAATCCTTTGACTATAGTACATCCCGGTATTTTCACAATAGCGACATGTAAAACAGCCAGCAGGCGCCATCTAGCGGTCCAGTGTCCAGTGCAATGGAAGCATTAGCGTTTTGATGGTAATATGCAATTATTACACTTAACGCGCCAGATTTGTAACTTTGGTTGCAGTCTTGTTACTTTCCTTATAGTAAAATAAGGATTTATAGAGGAGTTTGCGACTAAAAATATTATGTTTAATATTCCGCCCTCTAAAAGCACATTTGAACTATGCTAAACCAAGTCAGGCTCTTTATTTTTCGATTGCAACAGACACTGGACCGCTAGATGGCGCCTGCTGGCTGTTTTACATGTCGCTATTGTGAAAATACCGGGATGTACTATAGTCAAAGGATTCTCATGTCGGTCGTCGCATACCTACCTTGCACTGACGAGAGCCAACAGCTCAAAACTGCAGTCTGCAAGTGGTGTGTGACGACTGGCAAGGGTGTTTGTTGCAATCGAAGCATTAGCGTTTTGATGGTAATATGTAATTATTACACTTAACGCGCCAGATTTGTAACTTTGGTTGCAGTCTTTTTAGTCGCAAACTCCTCTATAAAATCCTTATTTTACTATAAGGAACGTAACCAGACTGCAACCAACAGCTACTCTCCGGGCTATGTGCCCCGGCGAGCGCTGAATTAAAGTTATAAGCCTGGCACGTTACCATCAAAACGCTACTGCTTCGATTGTCGATTGCAACAAACACCAGCCAAAAGGCTGATCCTACTTAAAGGAGCTCTCCTGCCATCGAAGCATGTTGTTGTAATCGAAGCATTAGTGTTTTGATGGTAATATGCAATATTACACTTAACGCGCCAGGCTTGTAAATTGTAATTCAGCGCTCGGTGGGGCACATAGCCCGGAGAGTAGCTGTTAGTTGCAGTCTGGTTACGTTCCTTATAATAAAATAAGGATTTTATAGAGGAGTTTGCGACTAAAAATATTATGTTTTAATATTCATTAAGTTTGGAAATTTACCGCTCTGCAATGACAAGTTTATGAAACTACTTAGAGGAGTAATTTTATGTTTTCTAAGTCACTTTTACTTTATAAATGGGCAACTAATATCTAAGCACCAACTTATATTTGTCGAAAATTTAGAATACACTCCATCTACTTCGTCTTTAAATAAAACTCATTCCAATCTACTTTACTCGAGGTAAGTGAAATGATTTGATGATATTTGATTGTCTTGTATTGCGTATTTGAAATGATGTAGTAATGTGATTATTGCTTTTAGAACCTTATTCTAAATTTAATGAAAAAATACAAAATAATATAAGTAAAACTACTTTCCCCGAATCTGTATGTTCTATACCAGTGATCAGCAATGCCATCTTACCTTAATATCAGCTCCAGATAAGTCATCCTTGGCCATAATCAGCTCTTGAAGATTTACATCCTCTGCTAAAGTCATTCTTGAAGTATGAATATTGAAAATACGCTTCTTAGTTTTCTCATCTGGGAGAGGGAATTCAATTTTCCTATCGATACGACCAGGTCGAATTAGAGCTGGATCTAATGTTTCGATACGATTTGTGGCCATAATAACCTGTATTTAAACAAATTAAAAAAATAATAATTCAGTTTCTGAAGCGTGATATATTCAAGCAGTTTCTAACAAAAGAAAAATACCTTGACATCTCCTCTTGAATCAAACCCATCTAGCTGGTTCAAAAGCTCCAACATAGTTCTTTGAATTTCACGCTCTCCACCCGAATTAGAATCATACCTCTTTGTGCCTACAGCATCGATTTCATCGATAAAAACTATTGAGGGTGCATGTTCCTCAGCCACCCTAAACAACTCACGTACTAGTTTGGGCCCATCTCCCTAAAATAAAAATGAAGTTAACAATATCATTCTGATGAATGAAATGCTTCTATTAACTTTTACTTTATATTTGTCTGCAAATAGTGCATTGTAATTTTTTCGATTCAGATTTAACATTTTTGTTCTTATGAATTCAAATGTTCATGACTGATAAATACTCACCAAGTATTTTTGAATAAGTTCTGATCCAACCACCCTCAAAAATGTAGCTGATGTTTGGTTAGCAACAGCTTTAGCAAGAAGTGTTTTCCCTGTACCAGGTGGGCCATACAATATTACCCCTTTTGGTGGTTTTATACCCATTTCCTCATAATATTCAGGATGTGTCAGTGGTAGCTCAACAGATTCTTTGATTTCTTGAATTTGTGTATCAAGGCCACCAATATCAGCATATGTCTCTTGTGGTGCTTTTTCCAATTTCATCACAGTTACCATTGGATCGGTGTCATCGCCCAGGACTCCGACTACAGCGTGCACTTTATGGTTGAGGAGAACAGAGCAACCAGGTTCCAGCTGATCTTTATCAACAAAGGACAAAATACTAACGTAATGTTCGCTGCCCACGGATGTGGATACAATAGCGTGGTTGTCATCTATTATCTCCTCCAGAGTACCAACAGACATAGGAGTACCTAAAAAATTTCAAATGTGACTCACCTGTTGGAAAGCAGACAGTTCCTCATTATCTCCTTGTTTAATTTCTATTGTCAAGAATAGATGATGAAACTCAAGGACAGAAATACTGTGAAGTTTATTTCCTTTGTATCTCTTTCACCTCAACCATTCTGATATTCTGATATTTTACCTGTTCTCTCAACACTACATAACAAAGACAGAACAACCCTGTCCTTCAGCTTCTTCATCGACTGTCCCATAAGAGCCTGAAGTCTAGCTCTTTAGGTATATTAATAGTAATTTATCAGATGTCTGTATATAATTTCTTGGTTGCAATCATTTTTATAATTCAATGTGTACATCCCAAGATATATTTGGTAGTGGGGATTATAACATGGAACTTTTATCAAACTCTGGGGATAATAGCTTATAGTCAAGTCATTGTCTAATTTTAGAAGTTATTTTCAATTTTGACTGTTCCAGGTGTCATTGTTATAAGAATCGCTATATGATCAACAAATCTGCCTATATCACCATCAATTTTCAATAGAAACAAGTCCTTAATGTGTAATTGCCCACAGGAACCATTAAATTATGCAATTTTAAAACAATATTTATTGGCCTAGTATCCAGGTAATGCCAGATATCACAGTATAATTAGATATGTTGATTGCGATTCAAATGTTCGGTAATCAAAAAAACATGAAACAGCGAATTAGTCAATAAACATATCTGAAGAAACTTAAATATGTATCAGTGATAAGAATCAAAGCAAATATAACATATCTAGTTGTTTCATGATCGACAGGCGGCTACACTGTAACTATTCTAATAAGGCTTTACCTCTGAGATCATCGACTTTGGATCTTTCTTCTTCGTTCTTTTCTTCCTGGGGCTTTAGCCTTTCTTGATTGCGAATAAATTCCTCCTCCATCAGTAAGTAGTCCTTAATACGTTCTAGTTTGAGTAATTTTAACCTGCATCTCGTATGGGGCGTCACAGCAGGTAATTTTAAGGCAGTATCGGGTCCTTTAGTGCGCCGCTTCTTTTTTCCAACGCGAGTAGGAATTGGGGGCTCATACTTTTTCTTTTTGTCTTTTTCTTCTTTTTTGTCGCCACCGCCAGGTCCAGATTGACTTTGTCCCTATTTGTATATCACAATTAATTCAAACATACAATCAGTCCAATCAAATTGCTTACCATTTTAATATAGGATAAATGGATTAATTAAACCTTTAATTGTTTGGCAACAACAAATGAACGACACAAGAACAATAAAATTTATCTGCTATGAAATAAAATTACCAAGTCATCGCTAGTTGCTCACCCGTTAGGAATCTCATATTTTCAAGTTGGTATAACCGAATTAATTTCATTGGGCCCTTTCGATTGTCCATTACAGTACCAGAGTACCAGTGATAGTACTGTCACATATTCAGTGGTACTGTCGTGAGCAGAAAAAAATGGGACAATTTTTTAATTGATTAAATGAACTTACCTGTGAAGTTCAATCGTAATTATATGAGGCGCCTCGTCCGCAGGGATCACTAAAGTAGTACCGTTCTCGCGTGTCTTAGAGCCACGTTTTGCTTAAAGAAGAAGAAGAAGAGGAATACACTCCTCGATGCTCCCAACTACCCAACTGGTCCGCTGTCTCGCCCCAAGCTCAGGGGCTTCATAGGCTTGTAATGTGCCTCTGAAGATGTGGATATTCCAATACATTATTTAATTATAAATTATAATCACAAATAGTTTGTTATAATGAACATTTTAAAATTGTTTTTATTAATTTTATACTCGACGAAGATGATAATACGCATCCTGATTTAACTATCTGTCATTTGAAGGATCTGTACATGCGCATAAGCTATTGAGTACGCCAAGCCTTGGCCTAACAAAAGCTATATTTTTGCGCATTAGACGCGATAAGCGGTGCCATTCGAGCGAAAAAGTCTTGACGTCGCGCTTAAAGGCTCTTGCAGCGGTATCGCGCGGCTTCAGGAGTACGCTAGAAAATGACGTCACGCCTCAAGGCGCTTAAAGACATTAGTGTAAGCCGCGAGATCGCAATATTGGTGTCGTGCACGTGACGTCATTAACTAACCCTGGAGGTAAAATAACCTTAAAGAATCTATGAATGTTTATGTGGTTTTGGCGCATTTCTATTTTCATTTCTTTATAACAGAAGTATATAACTATCTTTGACATTTAAAGAGGCAAGTTCTTATATATTATGTTACTAAAACAGACATAAATTATTTTCTATTGTAGAAAATTAATCCGAGTTCGTATTTATGCAACACTTGATGAAATGCATCAACAAAGATATTTATAAAAATATCTCTGTTGGGAATAGATCCATACACACTTCGTTTAGAAGATTGTTTTGCAGATATAGACTTTCCCAAAATATTATATCCTGACATAGTAATGTATCTTGTACATTCTAAAAGTGGTTTTACGATGGACGAAATGAAAGCATACAAGTCTTGAGGCATATAATCAAGCAGTATGTGAGTGGGTGAAAAAAATACTGCGTAATGCAGTTCGATTTGTTTTAGTTTTGGGAAAAGTAATTATTGTACCCTTAGACCATTCAATGTGCCACTAAGCGTAAGCGACACATTGAATCGTCTAAGATTGTACATACTTTTTATTTATAATGCATTTAACAATTATCCTATGTTTATTTAATAAAATATTTTTTATAAAATTTTGTTTCATTTAAACATTTACTTCTATCTTATCATAAGTATTAAATCTGAGTGTGGAGAAAACAATATTATTTTAATTAAGATCATATTTTTGTAAATATGTATAAGTTATTAGTAACAATGCTTTAGGTTGAGTAATAATCTGTTGAATAAAGCATCCATTATATTTTCAACGCCTAGATTCAAATTTTACAGAATCAAAATTATTATCGATCAATAAAGCACTTTTTAAATGTATTGCTTTTCTAACCAAAACAGAGTCAAAGCAACACAAATAAGGCGAAAGTTCGGTATATTAAAGAAAGATGATATATTAGGAAACATATATTTAGAAATTCTATAACATGTATCTTATATTTACGATGCATGATTGAAATCATTGGAACTTCTCGTACTCCTGCTTGTGCTATAATCTGGGGACGGATCGTATTCACATTTAGAAATATCGTATTATTTATTTAGGAGTAATTTAACATATAAATACTAAAAAAAATCGTTTATTATCGAAAAAATTGGACTCCTACATCTCGTGCTGCAATGCTACCACAGATAACAACATCACAAAAAGAATTCATATTATTACTTATTAATTATATTTCATCAATAATATAAACTTCCTTCTAAAAAATAAACGTTATGAATAACTTGAACGTTAATAAATAATAAACCTTAAACACAGTTTGTTTACATAAAGCAATTAGGTTATTTTACCTCCAGGGTAGGCCAGCTGTCAAATCGTGCATCGCGCACGACACCAATTCTGAACTGGCAGTATTGGTCTCATAAGTATATACCTGATGTACAGAAGGCATATACCGCATACCTCAAAAGTGGTATGGTAAGCAAATCAAATTAACCGCCTAGTTGCTACGTATCACTACAGGATCTAACGGCTGCTTTCATTCCAAGACTTTTACAATATTGTCTATGCTCCATATTTCGTTCTTGATCCTGTATTATATGACCGCTTTCTTTTCAAGTTCTTCGAGCTCTGGAGTTCCCTGATCTGTGCTTGTGTCATATATCTGTCAAAACGAATTTAAATATGGCGGTGAAGGGCAAACGAAAACGAAAGATTATAACTTTCCACAGACTACTGTGAACTTTCAAATCTTCGACCATAATGGTCGAAGATTATAACACATCATCGTTGATATAAAAGTGCTTCGTTTTTACAGTTTTTTGAGATTTGTGTGTGTGTGTGTGTTATGACACCATAATGCCTGTAACTTGCATTGTAATTGGTTGTGGCAGTCGCTCCAACAGGGATAAAGTGTCTTTTTACTCCGTACCTGCGGTTTCAAATTACAGATTTTTGACTTATAAAAATGAATTATCTAGTAAGCGAAGAGCTCTGTGGCTAGCTGCAATAAACCGAGATGATCTCACGGAATCAAAAATTAAGTATCAGAAAGTCTGCAGCAAACATTTTATAAGAGGTAAGCCCTTTGGTTACGTGCCTACTAAAAACCTATAAAGTGAAAGTAACAACTTGTACTTTGTTTTTAGGCAAACCTGCTTCTTTAGAAGATGAAGACCATCCTGACTGGGTTCCCTCGCAGAATATGGGATGTATTACCCAAGTTCTGAAACGACTTGATGATATTGAAAGAAAAGAGACTTGATAAGAGAAGAAAGTTACAAGAACCTGACGTAAGTAGTAATTAATAGGAGTAGAAACATTTTAAGATATAGAGATAAGATATACGGAAAACTGACATGTACATAATACATATCTTAGATAATAATAATAGGGTAATGAAAATATTAGTGCTTTATAATTCATAATAGATGCATTGTGACATACGTTGATTAATTCAATGGCTTGAATTCATTGCAGTTGGTGCCAGAAAACAAAAAGTATATCCAACTGCTATGATTGTTTATTGTTTTTGCATATATTCATAGTAATACAGTCATTTGGTATTTTTACCTGGAAAGTTTTCCGGGAGTTTTGAAAATTGGTGATTTTATAGATTTCGGTGTGCTCTTTCCGAATTTCTACTTTGCCACCTTGTATCTTTGCCGCTCGCGCCACCATATTGGAAAAGTGCCGCCTTAAAACAATTTTTTGACAATATCTCCTTTCCGATTCATTTTATGATAAAAACAGTTATATAATAAATTAAACTAGAAAAAATTTCCTATAATTTATGTAATAACCTTTTTTTTCTTGTAAAATGAATAGTTTTAGCCTACGAGCGCCGCAAAGTCTACTCGAACATGCATTTTGGCCAAATAACTCATTTCCACACCACCATGAGGTAGAATAAGTGGCACGTTTGTTTTTATCGTGGTATCCCCAGTAGGCCTAATCCACATGCAATGCACTATTCTAAAATTTAGCGAATTCTCCTTCGCTTCACTGTTCTAGATTGCTACGATTTTCCTTTAATACTTCCTTAAGTCGTTAGTGTTACAGCATAACTAGCACTTAAGTGATAATTACCGTATGAATAACAACTTAAAATCATTGTTAAAATTGCCCAAAGTTTAGTTAGCAAAAATTGCATGGCTGTTAAATAATTATATTTTTTGTTGCGTAGAGGAGAGCTTGGGTGTGGGTTTGGTAGGTGGGCGCCAAACCACAGATGGGTCAGAAAGAAGGGTAGCAAGATAACGATAAAGATATATTAGGTAACTAACAAGATTATATATAACAACGGTAGGTAGTGCTAACGCTGTTCGATACAATTATTTTTAATCAGTAAATAAATTAAGATAGGTTAATAGAAGAGGGAACAATATTATTATATAATATTAAAATTAGGTAACCATCAAGTGGTGAAATGGCAATATTTACAAGGGTTTTAAAATAAATCTATACTACCCAGAAATCAAGTAGCACACTTGATTTGCACTATCCTATAATTAGGGAGGTACCCTAGTGGCACCCCTAATAACTTAGAAAAATTATGGATATCTGCTTCCCAGCTATAATATCAATAAGATACTGAGTGTAAGCCAACCTTAAAATGCCTGACGGGCTTTAAAATTCGTTACCTAACTATCCCGTTATACTATTGTATAATCCCCATGGGTGTAAAATGATTACGACATACAAGTTACATATAGCACTAGACATCTAAAAGTATTCTTTACTAGTAAAAAGTTTTCATACATAACACATTAAAAATTGCTTCGATTTTCTACCCAAAAAAACTAGAGAGGTGAAAGTTACTCATGCGTTTTTTTATACCTATTGATTGTTATCGGAGGCATCTGTATGGACAAAAGCAAAAAAAAATTGGTTCAGTTCACGTTACTTATCTTAGAATCTTTTCCGCGATGAAAGAGATTACATCTGTGCTCGCCAAAAGGATTGTTCAGCAAAGTAATAGCCAAATGATCACCACGTTTCTTGTTCTGCCCAAACCAAGTCCTGGTACATAAGAAAATGGCCTCGCTTCATAGGGAATCATGCCGCTCCATTCCGCGGAATAATTACACACACATCCATATGTATTTAAACAACAATTAAATCTTAAGATGATGCCTTTCTGAATTTAAGAAAACTTACTGAGCTTATGTGGAGATAAGATAGTTAGTTAATATGATTAAAAGCTCGTAAGAAGAGAAAACCATGAGATACCATAATAATAAGAAACCATATACATAAGAATAAGAACCTAAAAAAATAACGCTGTGAATTCGCAACAGGTTTCATATTTACTACGTGTAAAGCCTTACCTTATGTGAATAAACTTCTTATATGATAATACTGAGAGTCGGGCTTTCAGGAGCATCAATCCATCTAATATGTACAATTAACAGCTAAATGTTAATTTGTGCCAATTCCTTATAACACGGACCTCTCAGGCAGTGGTAGAAAATCAAAAAGAACGTTCACATTCGGAGACCCGGCTTTGAAACAGATCAAAACCGAATACCTCCTTGATCGATATCGGGTCGGCCTATTCATGCAATAAACACGAAACGGTGCAAAATAAGCTGCTGCGTAGGGCTAATGTTCTACATGGTAACATTTGACCGAACCGTCAAATGCCGTGAACATATTTATCAGCAAGTGTAAGACCTACTATGGAACCTATGAGGATGGTAATTTTTAGATATTTATAATAAATAGCAGATTTCCTATGATGTAAAGAAATTGATGGGAGATGCGATGTGAGCACTGCGATGCCATAGAAATTAATTTAGAAAAATGGGATGATTAAATTTAGAAGAAATTTGTAAATATTAAAATTTAAGTTATAAAAAAAACTCTTAAAAAATTTGTAACGAGAAATGACCAATTCAACCATTACAAAATGAGCCAGGATTCGAACCCGGTGGTGAGATGGCCGTGTGATTAATCGCGATTGCCACCTCGAACCTTAACCCACTCGGCTATCGACCAGACACGCAGTACTTTAATCCAGCCTTTCTGCATCCACAAGCTCTCTCACATCCCTTCTTGCATTTGCAAGAAATAAGTTTCAACAAGGTTTCCGGAGCTGGGGGCTCAACTGTGGTGACAGGAATTAGCCCATTCTGGTTTCTTTTCCATCCCCATTGCTCTGCATTTTGTTCATGCCCATACCACTGCTGAACCTGATGATAGGTTCGGAACAAATGTTGTCGTGCTTCTGCTACTGTTGGTGGTAGCGAAGCAATATTAATTTTGTTTTTATATGCTGATTTTGTGAATAGTTGTTTAACGACCTACTTTTCACACTATCTAGTACTTTAAATAAGCAAAACAGGGTATCAATAAAAACATATTTTTTGTTAATGTACGAAGAATGCGTGTTGGTGTAGATGTATAATGGTTTGTGGCACTCGTACGTTGAAACTATTCATTTTCCTTAAAAAATATGCCACTTACTACCTCATGGTGGTGTGAAAATGAGTTTTTTGGCCAAAACGCATGTTGGAGTAGACTGCGGCACTTGTACGCTAAAACTATTCATTTTACAAAAAAAAAAATATTACATAAATTATAGGAAATTTTCTCTAGTTTAATTTATTATATACCTAACTGTTCTTATCGTAAAATGATTCGGAAAGGAGATATTGTCAAAAAACTGTTTTTAGTTTAGGCGCCATTTCTCCAATATGGCGATGCTGGCGGCAATGATACGAGGTGGCAAAGTAAAAATTCGGAAAGAGCACATCAAAATCTATAAAATCACCAATTTTCAAAACTCCCGGAAAACTTTCCAGGTAACCTCTTTCTTGAGCACCAAATGACTGTATTATAAGTACATTTCACATTAACGGAGTTTCTAATGTATTTTAATATACTCTTTGGTTAATGTAGCACCTAAACATTGGGGATGTTTGTATGTGCTATAGCGTGTATGTCAGTCTTTGGTTTTTCTTCTTGTACTTCCAATTAACTATAACTAGAAACTTATCTGCTATTTACTAACTGTTACTGTAAATGCCCTATATATTACAAGATATATTAATACTAACAGTTAATAATTTGCTTTTTTTTATAATACTAGTGGTGTAAAATATTCAGAAATCTTGAATAGTTATCAAAAATAATTTTTTTACATTGCCTTGAAAAAACTTTTATGGATCTTATCTCTTTAATGTGTGAAAGTAGGAAGTTGTATGCTTTGGGGGCAATAAAAGTTATGAATCTTTGATTTATTTTTGTTGCTCTGAGATATTGTGAATTGTTAGTTTTATTATGGGTTCCATAAGAATGCGAGATGTGCTTTGGCAGAGATTCTGTTTTATATGTAAAAAGACAAGTTGAGTGGAAGTACATTGAGTAAATATAAATAATATCTTAATTATAGAGCAGACGTGTTGAGTATCTCTTGTTTTTGTTAAAAATTATTTTTAGTTATAGTCCTGAATAATGTTTAATTGACTCAGTGCATTATTGTACAGACCACCCCATACAATAATACAGAGCTTTCGATAATGATCACAGGACACGTGATTTTTTAGTTCATCTTTTAGGCTTGTCATGTTTTAACCATGTCAGAACCTTCCATACTAGGGATATTTTAATTTGTATGTATCTAAGGGTGCGTTTTCAAGTATCTCTTCTGACGGTTTTTTTCGACGAAGTTACACGAAATCTCGACGGAACACACGGTTTAATTGGCGCTGAAACTGAACACGCCCAGCGGAACCAATAGGTCAACGGTTTGTCTACGCTGAATATTTAGCGCCATACAGTCTTCTTGTAGGCATATTCTAACATTTAATTATTTATTTTAATCCGTAATGCCATATCATAGACGTAGTAGTAGTGTTTTGGTGGATATTGCATAATTTTCAATTCTTTTTCACGAGTCTTGAATTGTTTTCATTATTGTTTGAGTACTCATCAGTTCTTTTCAGAACCATATAATTTACATCAGTTATCTTCTGGTGAGTAATGATAAA
The DNA here is from genome assembly GCA_963675555.1 of Leptura quadrifasciata. Classification (NCBI taxonomy): domain Eukaryota; kingdom Metazoa; phylum Arthropoda; class Insecta; order Coleoptera; family Cerambycidae; genus Leptura; species Leptura quadrifasciata. Next base: position 32,204,751 of record OY776674.1, read on the forward strand.
GAGAAAAAGAATGTTAGGTTAAGTAATGTTTTTTAAATTTTATTCTAGTCATGTCTTGCAATGGTTTTTATGCCAGAGCAAGATGCCTTCATTTTGATGGCCCATTTTCGAAGTGGAACTCGCAAGGAAGATGGATCATGGAAGTATTCATTGCAATCATGCATCGAACAATTTATGGAAAAATTTCCTGACGTAAATATTCCATATGACACATTTTCAAACCGTAAATATGTACTCGTTGATTGTTTTGCAAAGAAACACTGCTTTTGCAAGGGAAAATCCACTGGTAGGCCAACTGCTTTAACTGAAGTGGTTATGAACGACGTTCGAGAAAGAATGAATGAAAGCCCGACAAAATCCATACCAAAGTTGTCCGCTCAAACGGGTAGATACTTTTACACTAAATTTTTTAATTACTAAATACGTTACATACCATTTAAATTTAGTTTCTTGAAAATATAAAATATGAATTTCTTTAGTGAAAATCATTATCAACAACTAATAACCATACTAAAACTCTTGTTTATATATAAAACCTGAATGCAAATAAAAAAATATATGAAACTGGGAATCGGTTCTTTTCAGATGTCTTAATATACCTAAACGACAAATCAAGGAAATTTATTTATTTTTTTTGGTCTTTCAGTTGGAACAACCCATAAATCACAAAAAACGCCATTTGCATCCATACAAGGTAACCATTGTTCAAGAACTATTACCCCCTGATTTTCAAAATCGAGTAAGATATTGTCGTTGGTTCAACGGAAATTTAAATTACAACAATGTATTGGATTTAACCTATTTTACTGATGAAGCGTGGTTCCACTTAACAGGTTATATCAACTACAGGACATGGGCTACAGAAAACCCTCACACTTACGTAGAAACAAGTTTACACCTCTTAAAAGTTGGTGTATGGGTGGCAATATCCAGAAGGCAAATTATAGGCCCTATATTTTTTCGTGAAACAATTAATGCCCAGAGGTATCAAACTCTTATTTTAGAGCCATTTCTGGCGCAGTTGCATGATAATAAACTGCAAGATGGTTATTTCCAGCAAGACGGCGCTACTGCCCATACAGCAAGAGCGTCATTTGATTTTTTATGGGAGTTTTATGATGACCGATTAGTCAGCCAGGGACTATGGCCTGCACGGTCTCCGGATCTAATGCCCTGTGATTATTTCTTATTTGGACACATGAAGAACAATGTTTTTAAAAATAGATTACATACCATTGACGAATTACAAGAGGCAATAGAAAGAGAAATCCGCAATATTACTGTTGATCAGTTACAGAACGTATTCGAAAATATGAAACGAAGAGTCCGTGTGTGTTTAGAAACTCAAGGCAGCCATTTTGAGCATTTGTTATAATTTCTTGGCATTTCGTATTAAAATGTATTCATTCATCTTCTAATTTAAATCTCATATAACAAAAGTTTTTATTATGTAATTTCTTTTATTTACTGTGAATTGTTCGATTCAAATGTTTATATTCATGTTTGTGGAAATAAAGGTTATTTTGAATTAGATGTAATAATTTATTTCTTGCGAACATTTTTTTATTCAGATAAAAGGCATCCCATTTAAATTTGCTTTCAATATTAAAAACTTGTTCTTAAATTTGATGAATAAATGAATTATTATACATTTTTTACCTTTAACTGGAACGCCAATGGATTTAGGGTATTTCTGTTTAGTGCAATACCATCGTGTATAGCTGGTTGTCTATATTTTTGCGATCACGTGTCCTGTGATCATTATTGAAAGCTCTGTAGCATATTTTAACATATATTTTATTATTAAATGTTGAGTATTCCCGAGATAATAGGATACATTTATTAAAGTATTATTATTTTCCTTAATGAACATTATTTTTACAGGTAGGAAAGTGCCATGCCTGATGTGGATCTTCACTCCGAGGAAGAAGATTGTGATGAGCAATATGCTGTCATCGTAAGAAATCTGAAATTTTTCGGATTTTGGATTAAGTGCACTTTTATAGTAATATAGATTTCATTCCCACAGCTTGAATAACTGTATTTGTATACTCGCTAACACTAAGCCCTCAAAAAGTGCTTTCATTTTTCCAGCACTAAGCACTGTTAAGAGTAAAGTGCTCGTGATTACTAAGCACTCTGAAAACAGTGTTTAAATTTCACGAGCACTAAACACTTTCTAATAATTGTAATAGATATACCTGCTTCTAAATGGGATGATCTTTTAAACAGTTTATCTGTTGAAAGATAGACTCAGATTTTGGGAGAATATTCCAGTTTCTGAAGAGTTCACTGATTTAATAACAAATTTTAAATAAATAGAATTTGGAGATATTTTTATAATTGCAGTTATGTTTGTATGTTGTAAGATTAAAGAAGTGGTTACCATAATATAGTAATATAATAATTAAAATCATTTTAAGAAATTATTGTTTCATTTACCAGTTTACCCATTGTTACCAAATGATTTAAAAGTTGATCTTTTGAAAATAATGTGTCAACATTTTGCTAGTGTCTGAAACATTGGTTTTCTATCAAAATTTCTTACACGTTAATTTTTACCTGTATTTGACATGAAGTTAACGCAAAATCGTGTTTTGAAATTAATCTTTTATTAACTCTTTTAAGTTATTATCAAATTAATGATAATACACACGAAAAAATAGTATAGTAATAATAAATAACAGGATATTTAATACATTAGTAATAATGTATTTGCTAACAATGTCAACACAAAAATTATTTTATGTTAGTGGAAATCCACTGACAGAACAGTAAGCATCTTTGAGAAACATTTCCTTAATAGCAGATATATATTTCTTAACACTTGGCATATATATTTAATATTGTTACCTAAGTTATTATATAAAACGGCATCGTATCTCATACTGAAAGTAGAATATACGAATATACAGTACGGAGATCGCTACTAGGCATATAGGGGAATCCTATACACTTATGTACAAGCGTAATACGGGCAAGAATGTCATCTAATAGTGTGTTTGAGGTGGGGCAATCCAATGGGCTGTACGCTAGGGCTGCTGTGATTGTCGATGTTATGAATTTATTATATACTAGAGTCCGTTGTGCTTAGGTCACAGGTAACCTTAGGAAATTTAAGTATTATGGCACTCAAAATAGTATTAATCTGTTAACATGGATATTTATTTAGCAAAAGAGAAAGTACAAATAATTAAATTGTACTTGTGAACTGTGGTGGGCATTCACTGCGTGATACAATAAATTTATTACATACGATAATCGACCCACTACCACTTATTTTGAGAAAGATACTTTTGGATATTTGTTGACCACCATAATTAATTTCTTAAATTAATATTTTGGGATGACACGTGGTAATTTGTAATTATCTTATTCCAGATAGATAGGATTAACACGTTCAATGCCGGTCCTTCCGCTCTCCACTCCACCTAGGTACACACGCAGGCGTCTATAAAACCGCTTTACACCATACACTAAGCAGAAACTAGAGACACAAATTAAAACCCGCGCACGGAAAAATTTTTCAAAGTACTTTACTTAGGTGCCGACACATACACGCGAACGTATGTGCCGAACCAGACTGAATAATGCGCATTAGTATCAGGTTGTTTCGGACTCTTTAAAGCGTCGGCGGCCCTCGCAGTTAGGCACACGCGGCCGCTTATAAGCGTCGCCGGCATTGAACGTGTTAATATACCCAATTTTTATGTGGGACCGTCGTTTACTAGAAAAGAGCATATACATATCAAATCCACTGAAATAATAGAAATAAAAGCTCTCTCAGTAGAAAAGCACATTGAAATTGTTGGATTAAGTACAAAATATGGCATTATATTATCAATATATAGGTCGCCTTTAGGAGACGTAGAAACATTCCTCGAAAAACAGTGCACTGATTTATGTTACAGAAAAATATAAGGGAGAGAAAATATACCTATCCGGAGATTATAATGTCAACTTTATAGTACAATCAAACATAAGGACCAATCTTAAAAATCTACTGTCGTCTTCCAACCTCCACAAGATTTTTACAGAGCCGTCAAGAATTACAAATATCTCACAGAGTTGTATAGATAATATTTTCATGTAAAATATTATAAAGTTAAAACAAATACAGTGAATCTACATGTATCAGGCCATTTGGGACAGCTCCTTGAAATTCCATATGAAGTCGGTAATTCCAATAAACTGAAAGAGATTGAATATAGAGAAATAAATTACTACAATATTTACCAATTTAAATGCAAAATGGTGGCCATAGATTGGAATACATTATTAGAAGCAAAAAATGCCTCTCAAGCATATCAGTGTTATTATAATATTTTCACAAAACTTTTTGAAAATGAGGAAACGAGTCATAGGAAAAAACAACAAGAATAACAAGTGGTACACAGAAGAATTGAAACAAATGAGAAATCAATTAGATGTTTTATCTACGATACAAAATGTAAGAAAAGATCAAGATTCTTTAAATGCCTATAAAAATCTCAAAGAGGCCTACATAAAGAGGATCAATGAACAAAAATAGGTAGCAAATCAAAATTTTATAGCTGATTGTGAAAATAAATCTAAAGCAATTTGGACAATAATTAAGTCAGAAACCTGAAAAAATCAAAACTGTGATAACAACCAGGAGCAAACAACTCTAACAGCTGAAAATATTAGTACCTTTTTTGCAAATATCGGATTAAACATTGCTGCCCAATTAAAACCATCCAAACAACCTGATGAGCTATTAAGAAATCAAATAATATCCAACTCAAGGTCTATATATTTGGAAGAAGTGGATGAAAACGAGATTAGAAATGTTATACAGAACATCAAGACTAAAAACAGAGGATATATATACATGGTATATCAACTTACATTTTAAAGAAAATTGGAGATGCTCTGGTAACACCAATTACAATAATAATAAATAAATGTATTCAAGAGGGAATATTTCCCAATGATTTAAAACATGCGAAAATTATTCCGATATATAAAAAAGATGACATCAATAACATCAATAATTATAGACCTATCTCTATCCTACCAGTCATTTCAAAAATATTTGAATTATTTTAAAAAAAAAGGCTGATAACATTTTTTGAGAAATTTAATATATTACATAGCAGTCAACATGGGTATCGTAAAGGGAAATCAACTACCACTGCCCTGATAGAAGCAGTAGAAAAAATAACAGAGGCTCTCGACAGACAAGAAGAAACAGAAATAATCTGCTGTGACTTAACACGTTCAATGCCGGCGACGCTTAGAAGCCCCCGCGTGTGCCTAACTGCGAGGGCCGCCGACGCTTTAAAGAGTCCGAAACAACCTGATACTAAATGCGTATTATTCAGTCTGGTTCGGCACATGCGTTCGCGTGTATGTGTCGGCACCTAAGTAAAGTACTTTGAAAAATTTTTCCGTGCGCGGGTTTTAATTTGTGTCTCTAGTTTCTTTTTAGTGTATGGTGTAAAGCGGTCTTATAGGCGCCCGCGTGTGTACTTAGGTGGAGTGGAGAGCGGAAGGACCTGCATTGAACGTGTTAAGTAAAGCTTTTGATACGGTTGACCATAAAGTTTTACTTAGTGAACTACACTATTATGGTGTGAGAGGAACTCCACATAAATTGTTCGAATCATATTTATCAAATTGATATCAAACAGTATGGTGGAATGATAAAAGATCAAACCCAATGCTACTAACCCGAGGTGTGCCACAAGGCTCTGTGTTGGGGTCAGTACTATTTATAATATATATCAACGACTTACTTTCTAATGTTAAGAGTTATGGGGCTTGTTTATATGCCGATGATACAACATTCATAACAAAAGGGAGAAATAAAACAGAGTTAACAACTCTATCACAAAATATATTGCACGAAGCAAATATCTGGCTCATGGCGAACTCATTGGCTTTAAACAGAGGAAAAACGCAAAATATAATTTTATCTACAAAAAGGGAAACGGAGAGGTTATCGTTGAAATTCTTAGGCTTAACATTAGACAGTAAATTAAATTGGAAAGGCCATATTGAAGGGCTCTGCAAAAAACTTGCCGCAGCTATTTACACCATTAGAATACTAAAAAACGTATCCACCAACCAATCCGCAAAAATAGCATATTACTCAAATTTTCATAGCGTCGCAGCATATGGAATACTACTATGGGGAACATTATCTGACGCTCAGAAAGTCTTCATCCTACAAAAGAAAGCCATCAGAACATTATGTGGCATGAATTATAGAGAGAGCTGCAGAGATGCCTTCAAAGAACAAGGTATTCTCACTATGCCAAGTTTATATATACTCAGTTACCTTAAGTATGTGCATTCACATAAAGATAAATTTAGTCCAAATCTTGAAAATCATCACTATAACACAAGAAACAGGGAACAGCTACAAATTCCGCATCACCCACTGAATATAACTCAGCAGGGAGTGGATTACTGGGGCCCAAAATTGTATAATAAAATTCCTCTCGAGATAAGAAGTAAAAATTTTAAGGCATTCTCCAGTTGGGTAAAAAACTTGTTGACCACAGAAGTGTTTTACTCTCTTACAGAATTTCTAGAACATTGACACTTTACTGATTGTTCATTATATATATTTTTGTGTTTATATATACGTATGTGCGTGTATGTGTCCTGACAAAATACAATAAGTTGTATTGTTATTTATATTTTGATTTATATTACTGTATTTTGATGCTTCCTGTAATATTCTTTTTACAGAATAAAGTACCATTATTATTATTATTATTTATTTGATGACCGGTCACCTACACCTTCCGCTTCAAATACATTTACATTGCTAACTGGAGCAAATCGACCAGCTGCCATGCCTATGCCCCACCATCCATTTCGTGATTCTAACCCATATTACACATGTACATAGGATTTCCCTATACGCATAGTAGTGATCCCCATACTGTATGTTATATAGTATACATTACCAAGATAATTTTTACACAACTACAAAATATAAGCTGTATTAATTATTTCATTTTAACGGGCAAATTATGCATTTTACTAACTTAAAAATTAAAATACCATAAGTGCCCTCTTCTCTTGATTTAGCAGGCAGACAATTTGTCTGGTTTTAGCTTCAAATACCGTAAATGCATTTTAGATCACAATAATTAAAAGTGCTTGGTGTTCATCAATTTTAAATTAAGCACTTTTTCAGAATGCTCAGTAATCGCGAGCACGTCAGTGTTAACAGTGCTTAGTGCTGGAAAAATTATTTTGAATGCTTAATGCTCTCAAGATATTTTGTTAGTGCTCGGCACAGCTCTGATACAAATACAAAAAAAAAAAAATACTTTTGTTGAGCATATCTTGGTGCTTAACTGTCAATGGGTAAAACTATATATAGCGAGGAAATAGTGATTTATAAAAATGAAAATTCTCATGGATTCCAATAAAATTATTTAGTAGATTTACATTAGTCTAATTTATTTGATAGTGCATCACATTTAAGAATGTTGTTACAAACCGAATGCAATTCGGTTAAATTTTTGTTAGATAATTCTGTTTGACTTTGTACTATTTCTGGAATATCTTTTTTTAACAGGCCCTTATTCTTACAAATTTCACATCCACCTCGTCCTACTCTCTCAAGCAACGGGGGTTTGACTAACTCTGACGAATTGAGCTTACACTGGACCCTATAAAATATTACATTAATTGGTTTTATCCACACAAAACTCATCAATGCGAAACCTTACATTATAGTTCCTTTACATTTTCCTAAAGCATGGCCATTTTTAAATCCTTCTTTAAAACCAATATCAAAATATTTCTGAAAGTTTTCGTCTCTCCCATCGGATATACCTTCTCGTAAACCAGCCTAAAATAAAAAATATTTGAAAATTTAGACACAGTTCCAGACTCAATTCATAATATTTTATTTACTTTTCTCGACACAGTTTCAACTTTTTTCCATGTTTGTTCCATTTCCGAATTTTTATTTTGATCTTCCATTTGAGACAATACTCTTCCTTCCTCTTCTTCTTCTTCTTTAAATCTCTTATCTGTAGGTAAATTTTTGCGATCTCGCGGCTTACAGTAATGTCTTTAAGCGCCTTGAAGCGTGACGTCATTTTCTAGCGTACTCCTGAGGCCGCGCGATACCGCTGCAATTGCTTTTACGCGTGACTTCATGACTTATTCGCTCGAATGGCACCGCTTATCGCGTCTAATGCGCAAAAATATAGCTTATGTCCTTTAAGTAAACGTGTCTTAACCGCAGAGTAACGCAATTGACCTTGGACCATAATGTGCCGCTTACGCCCTTATGGACTATTATTTCCTATATCTTCCAACGTGCTGCAAATATTCCAATATACAGACGAAGCATATAATATTAGTTGTTTCATTTTTACCACAGAACGTACGTACCCATTTTTACCACACTGGGCTTGCGCCTGAATCGGCAACGTGGTTAAGATCTGTCACCACATACTATTTCCTATTGAAAAGAGGTAGTTCAGATTTTCTATCTCAATAGTCGACGATGTCGCTGATTGGGTTGGGGATAGCGGTTTTTGGACGTTTTTAGATTTATTTCAATTTTTAAAGTATATGCTACTAATTATTTTAAAAAAAGGCAACAATCCTTGCCATCCTATTGCTTATTAACTTATAGATTGTAGCATTTCCAGTTGATCTAGTGCATGTGCGTGATTTCTAGCGTTAAATTCATCCGAAATTCTTAACAAAGGCCCTTCAATGTTTAGAATGTTAGGCAATTTTGCGCACGTATGAAACTTTCACACTCGTGCAAAATGAGCCTCATTTTGTGCTTATTGCATAATATATACTGTTGTGTATCTTAAAACGGTTTACAGTTTTAAGGTTATACTTGCCATTTCATACGTAGTGTATAGCGTTACGGTACCGGAACTTATATCCCGTTACGGTAATTGCTTGTTATTGGTCGGCTATTATGAGGGCATTCCTCACGGTCGGTTTATATACATACGGTTGGATTATGCCCGCCTCTACCAATCAGAAAACGTTTAGTGCATTGACGTCAAAGTAGACCTCGTTTACGCTCGCATATAATGCTGTCTCGTTCTCCCCCATTAATAGTCTCTTAAGTCGTTATTACTTCCACTTATATATCTTGCAATTATTATTTTATTTTAATACAAAAAACAGGCATTATTTATTTTATACAAATTTGATTTAATAAGAAAGGGACGCACTAGAATTGGACAAAATTTTTTTAAGTTACTGCACAAAAAGTCTGTATTTCTTATTTTAACATAGCCCAAAAGCGTGTAAGCTATCGTCCTATCTTATCATAATTTTAAAGGAAAATATATGTTACCCCAAGGTTTTAGGTATTAGCATAGCACACAAAAATACGAAGAAGTATAAGGAAAATGTTATATACAGTATTCTCACGTACGAACGAACTTTATATTAGGTGATATATTAAATTTATTTAAAGATATTTTTAATTAAGACTATTAGGAAATGAGTGAAAATTTGGTAATCGAACGTTGCTGACTGCGAATATCTATCTGAACAATGAAATATATCTAGCATTATGTAAAATTAAATAAAATAGTAATAATAAGTCTTTATTGAAACAAGTCTCCAAAGGGTTATTGAAATGACCAAGGCCTTTCAGCCACCATATGAAATAAATTCTGCCGTATTCCAGCAAAATGCTAATCGCAGTCAGGCATGGCTGAGTTGTTACAGATACGGAGGATCTGAATTTAAATAAAAACTCATCAATAATAACCAACTACAAAAATAACTGGTAGGTATTTAATAAGAAAGTATTGTAAACATTAGAAAGGATTGTTGTACTTACTTTTTATTAGGGTAAGTCGACTTCCCAAAACAAAACCACAATACTTCCTAATAATAGTCTTTTTAAAGCATCTTTAAAATACACCGAATACACAAAAGTAAAAAACAAGTTCACAATTCACAAACCAAACCACAGAGTATCTGATAAACCGTGTCTGTGACCAAACAAACGATACAAATATGGCACGTTCCAAGGTCTACTGTAACGTCACAGTCCCCGCCCATTAATCCAACTGTATCTATACTAACCGTGGGCATTCCTACCGTAAAGACACATGCGCAATTAACGTTAAAACGTATTGATATAGTGAGAACTATGTAGGTTCCTCAAGAGCAGTCCGTGGTGTAGTGGGTAGGTTGCCTGGTTTTCATGCGTGAAGTCGGCGGTTCAAATAAACTTGTTCGTAAGATAATTCGTTTACTTTTAACTAGAAGTTAAATTCGCAAATTAAGTTTTCCTGGCACGTATACGTCGAATTAAAAAAAAAAAATCCGTAAGCGAAAATTCGCAATCCGCAGCTGAGAACTAACTCTATGATAGATAATTTCCCTTGCTCTAATAGCCGACCAATAACAATCAATTACCATAGCGGGATATAAGTTCCGCTACCATAAGGCTATACACAGCCTATTTTATATAGATCTCCAGATTTAATAGTCGCTGCAAAATATCCGAAGAAGTTACGAATTCGTAAATAAAGTTAGAGATTTCTCGTGTCAACTGCTTTTAAATCAAATTTACCAGAATTCCGCAAGAAAAATTCGCATTTTTGAATGCGTGTGAAGGAGAGGCTTATCGATACGCAATCGTTTTTAACCGTACCTGATCGGGTAAATTCGCATTTGTCCCGCTTTTGTCATGCAATTTAATTCAGAATAACTTTATTAACATTATAATATAATACGTACCTCCCCAGAACCCATCCCCGGGACCGACCGTGCAACCACCGTGTTACGCGATGGCGGATTATAGGGTCCGGCGAAATGGGTCTGGTTCGGTTAAAAAACAATTATAGAAACTTAAACCTAAACTCCTTCTGAGACAAACAGATTTAAAAGATATTAAAATTAATTACATCTAACATAAAAGATTCAACAATACTTAAAACTTCACATTTTATGAAAACTTGTGCACTTATCATTTTTTAAATTTCGCAGCTGACGCAGGCACCTCAATCCAAACGAGGAGCCTTCCGCGAGATGTATAAATGCCGGGCTGCGCAAAGGCGGGCCTAAACTTTGATATTAAAAATTTTGATTTCACGTACAAGGTTTTGATTTTGTAAAAATGTGCGATGAGAAATGAATTTAGAGACAAAAATGTACAAAAAGAAAACAAGAAAAACAAACGCGACAAAAAGATTACAAACAGAAAGGGAAAGCGGACAGCAAAGGTTTAAAGATAAGGAAGGTATGAAATATTAGTAAAGGTGGATAGGGTAAGCTGAGGTTATAGGATAGGTAGTGAAGTTTGGCTACAGGGGTTGCCGGAAAATCGGTAACATCTGGTAAGGTAAGAAGGTTTAATCCGAAATGGGGCATTATGCTGTCTAATTTGTGTTATGTGTCTTGTTAACGGACTATCGCCCAGCTTGAAAGAGTACAAATTTTGCGTAATCCGCTATCGGGGTTATGTCGCTGTAAAGTGCGTAGGTAGAGATGAGGCGCATAAATTTGTGCTCAAGCAGTTTTAGTTTTTTCATTGTCGTGATCGGTATGCTGTACCACACCGGCGCCGCGTATGTGATGAACGACCTGACCACCATTGTATACAGCTGTCTTTTATTATGTCGGTTAAGTCTGCTACCCCTGACCATGAACGAATACAGACTCCTGGACAGGGAGTAGACGTCCGTATTGTCTCATTGTTATGGGTAAACGTTAGTCGTTGATCTAGTCTCACCCCCAAGTACTTCACGCACCTCTTAGTAGGAATGCTGTTTCCCCGGATCGAGATTGGCTTTACAATTTTATTTTCTGTGAATCGGCGCGTGAGGACTATCGCCTCTGATTTTTCAGCGTTCACTCAGAATATTTCCAAATTCAAAACCAGTGCTGCCAATCGGTGGACAATTTATAGTTCATTTGTTCCAATATTTTTAGCACTCTATAAGTCAGCTTTTATATAGAGAAGTAGAAGAAGAGTTTTATAAACATAACCTATGAATCATAACCTTTTAGGATACTTATTTTTTTTTTGATAGTAAATAAACTGATAGAACAGTAATATAAGTTGCAAAATGTCTCAAAATGGCAGCGTTGAACATCGTTTATTAGAATTAGCCAAGTCCCAACCGGAAGGTATTTCAAATGCTGATATTAAAACACATATATCAGATGTGCCACTCTCTGAAGTAACTGTAGTGATCAATAAATGCCTTAAAGATGGGTAAGTTAAAGTTATTTTGTAATTATACGAACAATATCCTCATGTATGTAATTTACTTTTAGAACCCTTGACCTGTTTAAGACGAAGGATAATCTATTTTATAAATATCAGGATCCGTCGAAGAAGGTCCACATTAAAGGCGCCGACAGTGAAGAAAAGGTCGTTTACAAAATTATTGAGGAGGCTGGAAACAAGGGAATATGGATAAGAGACATTAGATTCAAGTCTAATTTAAATATGACCCAGTTGAATAAAGTATTGAAAAGTTTAGAGGCGAAAAAAATCATAAAAGCTGTGAAGTCAGTTTCGGTATGGATTCGAATATTCCAGTATCTATTTTAAATAACACTCTATAGAAAACGATACATTTACATATTTAATAAGTAACTGTATATAGGATATCATCGATGTACCACAATTAGTTTAAACACGTATTTATGAGTCATAAATCTTAGAAAAAAGATTGTGACATCTTAATTTAACCGAACTAAACTAACGTAGAAAGCACGAAATGAAATGAAACAAATGCAAACTAATTTAAATTTTCATACCGGTACCAATTTATGACTCATCCGATGATTTTTTTAGTATGTCCATTAAAAATGTAAAAAAGGTGATTTATTTGCTTAAAGTTGGTTTCATATTTTCTAATTTTTAGAATCCCTGTATAATTTATCTTAAGATTAACAACTGCTTAAGACTTCCTGAGACAAGCAAAACTTTCAATAAAGAATGACTTTCTCGTCAAAGCAAAAATAAACAAGTTTACAAGAGTGCGGTATACATTCTGTATAATACTTCAGAAAATATAGCATTGTTAATCTTTCCAATAATTTTCAGGCTAGCAAGAAGAAAGTTTATATGCTTTTTGATTTGGAACCTGACAATTCAGTAACAGGAGGTGCATGGTACCAAGACCAGGATTTTGAATCTGAGTTTGTAGACGTTTTAAGCCAACAGTGTCACCGTTTCCTTGTTCAGAAATGGGAAGAAGCAAACAAAATATCTGGCGGACCCCTTCTAGCTAGAAATCGAAGCTATGCTACGGCGAATGACGTTCACAAATTTATATCAGAATTAGGAATAAGCAAAGTTTCTTTGTCAGTGGAGGATATTGAAAGCATCTTGTATACAGTAGTTTTAGACAATAACGCCGAGAGGATATTATCTTCCAATGGTTCATATTTGTATAGATCAATTAATAGGTTTTTGCCTTCTCCAGGATTAATGAAAACTACCTGTGGTGTTTGCCCAGTTGCCAATAGGTGTGCGGATACTGGACTTATTAATCCTAGAGTTTGTACATATCTGACAGATTGGTTGAATTATTAGTTTAGACGATAGTAATTTAAATTTACTTGTTATGATAAGGGAGGTAAATAACATTGTTAGCTAGATGTTAGCAAGTGTTTTATAGCACTGGTATAACACTAGTGGGATAGTAATGTAAACTCATGCAAAGGTTTTTCTTTATTAATTTGACTGCCAGACTGTCCAATGGCAGTCACTGATAGATACCATGAATATTGATGTTTAGATGATTATATAAGATGGTTGACATCATTTTTTGGGAATAAACAGCACAGAAAAACTGACCTTTGTGAAGTTCCTACTTGTCAAATTCCTATTCAGAGAAATTCATTGAGAGTGTTTTTCAGTAATAAAATGTTTATTGAACTACAAACTACAGTTTTGTCAAATTTTTTTATAAATTTCAATCCTTCAAATTTTCTGGTAGATATAAAAATGTATGCACATTGCTACGGGTTACAATAGGATGGCGGTCAGCTCTTTGCTTCAATTTTATTTGAGAAATGACAATTCTCAAAAAGAATTCAAGTAAAGAGCCAACCGGCGTCCTACAAACTGTAGTAATGTGTCGAATACTATGTACAAGTAGCGTAGCATGTGAATTAATTGGTTTTGGCTACAACTTTCTAGGGGAAATTCTACTGTTGGTTCTTATGTAATTCAATCTCCTGATTTCGAAAAAAATGGTTTCTCCAAAAGAGAGAAGAGATTAAAAAAATGCATTCTTGACAATAATAAAAAACTGTACTTTTTTGAATAACATTTAGTTGTTAACTTTGTCGTATTTTTATCATCTTTTCCTTTTTTTAACGTTTATTTAACGTTGGTCTATTTCCGCTACTGAGGCTTAACACTGATGCTTGTAGACGAATTACTTCCAACCAGGAATTTTGCCGAACCTCTTCTCCTTCAAAAAGTAGGGATCTCTTACTTGCCTAACATTCAATAGACCAGGAACTGACGGCTTTACATCCCCTCCGAAGGACGGTATATCCACTACACAATCCTCGCCTAAGATTGCGTAGCTTCCGTGCATACACTGATATACAAGCCGATAGAAGATGTGAGGTGATGACTCAGTCTTCCTTGAAACGATCATCTTAAAGTACATGAAAAATCTGATTAAAAAAAAGGAAATTAGATAAAATTGTGAAAATTTGTTGATCAGATCATGACGAAAATTTTAATACCTTTATTTTAATAAAAAAAGAGTTTATTTTGGTCAACATTTTTTTCAAAATGGCCGATGAAATTCATTTTTTGTTAATTGGGTTTATTTTTACGGCATCAAAAAAGACCTAACCTTTGAAAAAAAATGATCCGTTTTGGACTTAATGGCATAAAATGGCGGCCAATTCAAATTTTAAATAACAAAGTAAATTGTGCACTCTGGGTTTAATTTGCACCAAATTTTTAGGGTGTTTTTGTTAGAGCAAAAGGCAGATTTTCTGAAAGTTTGAAGCTGATCGGTTCACCCAGCGGCTCTGGGCTGCCTAGAGCCGTTTCCAAATATGTATCTTCATAACAGTAAAATATTTTTGCCCTACGGTTAGTACTTGGATGGGCGACCGTTTCAAAGAAGACCGTGTCCTCGCCTCACATAACTTCCAGCGGCTTGTATATCAGTGTATGCACGAAAGCTATGCAACCTTAGGGCGAGGGTTGTGTAGGTGATATACCATCCTTTGGAGGGGATGTAAAGCCGTCAGTCCCTTGTCTATTAAATGCTAGGCAATGTTACCTCCTTTCTCTTATTATTTATTTTTGAGAAAGAATTGAGGCAACATATGCGGACGACTAGCTGGTTTAAGTCGGAGCAGAGAGCCGTGGGTCCAGAGCATTCGTAAGAGTGGAGAAACTTACCCTTTCTGACATGTACAGCATAAGCGACAGATTTCTGTTTATTTCGAGAAAAGGAGACAAAGAAAAATTGATGTTAAATTGGGCACCATCTATAGTAAAATAAGCAAAATTGTCTCTTTCTCTCGAATAACCAGTCTACTATAGATCAGGCTGAAATTGTTGGTAAGAGAAATAAAAAGATAGTTTAAAATGAATGTTAAAATATATTACGTGAAAAATAGACAAATCGGTTTGAAAGACAAATAGAAATTAAATATATATATATATATATATATATATATAACACAAATTTATACCAGTATCCTAGATGGATTATGGTTGAGGTGACTGGTTCTGGGAGGTTCCAGGCCCACAATTGTCTCTTGTTGCAAGAATTAATCCTAAAGTTTCCTGGGATGCTGTGTAGAACGAAATACATAATAATTTAGAAAATGACAGTTCCTAAGATATAAAACTACATAAACAGTGTGAAATGGTTTAGCAGTTATACATGTAAAATTCTGTTCACTTACAAAAACTGAATCCTGCTAAATATCCACAAAACACTAGTTTTTAAATAAAACTGTTAGATGGACTAAGGCCATGTAACAGCAAGTAAAAGATCCCTACTCTTCTTAAGGGAAGAGGTTCGGCAAAATTCCTAGTTGGGGGTAGCTCGTCTACAGACGTCGGTGATAGGTCTCAGTAGCGGAAATAGACCGACGTTAAATAAATGTAAAAAAAAGAATTTTTGCCCTACATCAAAAATCGTTCAATGGTGATAGTATGGACAAAAAGTGCTTACATATTTTAATGATTTCATATTCTAATGTCATTACTTAACATGTTGATGTATGAACTCGCACGTAAATTCGGTCCATCGAAGATTTACTGATACTTTCCATAATTTATAAATTTCTGAGATAACTGAACTGAGTTTGTAGTTGTGTCAAAGCACTATATTTAGAATATACTGCCAGTTTGTTTGGTATTTCTCAAAAGCATTACACAAGGGGCCTAACAAGGTTGTTTAATGATAATTAAATGTGTAACTTTTAATAAGGAAATAAACCCTAGCAACATATTTTAAAAATTAATTAAAAAACCACTCCACAGAAATCAAATTACTCCAGTTTCGATTTTTTACGAACTCTATATGAGATGATTTTCAATACACGGATATTGAAACGTATTACATTTTGAAATATTTAGGAAATATTGTTGGTGCATCTAAAACAGTAGAAACTGAACAACATGGTGGCAATATTTTATAATGCCACAATCACATAAGTAATGGGTTTTGAAAGTCATGAAAAAACTTATTTAAAATATCAAACATGTTAGAAAAAAATGAGTTTTATAACAACAACTTCAAGACAAAATAGTACTCTTTGTCTAGAATGATTTGACATCAGGATGGAGCAGTGTTTTAGAAGTTCGGGAACATTTAAATAATCGATTTCCCATTTGGATAGGCAATGCTGCTGCGATGGCCACGAAATTGTCATTAGATAGCTTTTTATGAGGGTTTTTAAAAGACATCATAACCACAATCTTCAGACCATTGAAGCAAAAATTCAAGAAGAAATTAATAACTCTATTTGCAATATTTTCCTAAACTTAAGAAGACGCTATGAGCTTTGTATTGAAAATAATGGTGGCCATTTTGAACAATTTCTTTAATTGATTACTTATGTAGTATTATTTTATTACAAAGAGTTTTCTCTTGCTTTGTTAAATCTGTTTTTTAATAAATTAAATATGAAGTTAATTCTAATATCATATTCATTATTTACACGTGATTATAGTTAGGTCATATATAATTTACATGTTGAAAATAGTACTTTTCGTACGTGAAAGTGTTTTCACATACTGTTAGCGTGCCTTAAAGATTTATCACACGCTATATGAAATCAATAATTTTCAAGCGTAATTAGTAGTGCCTAGTTAGTAGCACTTTTCAAAACAGTCGTAGAAAAAACTTTTTATTTTACTAGTGAATAAACAACTATTTATGGTTGTTGTTATGGAGTTAATAAGTACGGTTTGAAATGTCAAAATTAAATAAACAATAAAATAATTATTTTCGCGGCAGACCTTGGTATTTTTGTTTCACTTGTGTTTTGACATGCATGGCTCACTCTTCTTGCAATAAAGCAACTCATTTGCATTTTGAATTTCAAACATGTCAAGAGGTATTTAAGATAGACCTATATATATATATATTTGAAATCAGGGGGAAAAGGGCTTCTCGAAAATGCAATAATATATAGGGTGTTCCATTTAAAAAATATACTTATTTCGTATCACATGGCCTATACTCCTGTACATAATATTGTTTTTTTTTAACACGTTTCAATAAAATATAGGCAAGGTCCTACAACTTTTATACAAAACTTTTTTTTTTCTATTTTCAATAATAACAGAAATAAAGGGAGGGTCAATATATAGTGAATAACCCTGCTACTCAAGGTATAGACTATCAGGTAAGGCAGGTAATGCCATCTTTATTTAATTTTTTCAACTAATGCCAAAAATGCATTTTGATTTATCAACTGTTCATATTAAGTCCAACGAATTGATCTTTTGTAGCGGTGCCCAATTGCCTTTATGTTGATAATTGAAAAATTAGACTGTATGCGATAACGCACAAAACGCCCCTGTTATCCCCCCGCCACCCCCCCCCCCCGTATACTTACAAATGTCTGCAACAAATTGTAGCTAAGTGATATAAATATCAATATTTTCGGTAATGTTGATATTTGAGGTGCATTTTTTAAATTTATGCATGTAGACGGCTTCGGTCTTAGAGGTATTGTCGTGCGTAAAAAAATGGGAATGTATTTTTGCTAAAATCTAGTTGCGTACATAACTTTAATTTTTGTGCCATTGTCATTTTCAGCTACTCATTACATATTCAAATAGAGACAGATTTACATAAAAAAATAGTAGTCCTATTTTTTTAACCTCTCCACAGTAAAATTGTGAGAGGTTACTAAAATTGGTTCAAAAACGAAAATTGAGATAACATCAAATCTTTACGTTTTGAGGTCCTAGGAACCCAAAAAAGTGATTTTTGAAAAATGTATGTGTGTGTGTATGTGTGTTAGCACGATAGCGCCGAAACTACTGAACGGATTTGAATGAAACTTTGCATGTGCGTTTCTTTAGTGTCCCAGAAGATCTGAAAAGGTTTTGGTTGAGATCGGATTACGTTTAGTGCCGTTTTGGCGTAACAAGTTGTTTATTTTGTAATTACTTTCAATTTGCAATGGAACCATTGAAAAGCAGTTAAAATTCTGATTTCAACGATATATCACACTTCCACCCTTTCAGTTTAGTTACTGTGAAAAAAATTAAAAACAAACCAAATATGAAGCATAGATCGCATTTCGCATGACATGATCGATGCGCGTCGTGAAACTCGTCACATCACGTGTTCATTCACGTGTGAGGGTTTTTTTTTAGTGCCCCAGAAGATCTGAAAAGGTTTTGGATGAGATCAGATTACGTTTAGTGCCGTTTTGTCACACAATTTATTGCTCTTTTTCAGCTTCAAAGATCCACCGAGTGGGGAGGTTCCAGCCGCTGCCAGTAGCTGCCGATTTTTTTTATATATTTATTTAACGTCGGCCTATTTCCGCTACTAAGGCCTAACACCGACGCCTGTAGACGAGCTACCCCCAACCAGGAATTTTGCCGAACCTCTTCCCTTAAGGAGAGTAGGGATCTTTTACTTGCCTAACATTTAATAAACAAGGGACCGACGGCTTTACATCCCCTCCGAAGGATGGTATATCCCCTTATACAACCCTCGCCTAAAGTTGTATAGCTTCGGCGCATACACTGATATACAAGCTGCTGGAAGATGTGTGAGTCGAGGACGCGGTCTTCGTTGGGACGGTCACCCATCCAACTACTAACTGCGCCTAATGTTGCTTTATATCGCATATCGAAATATGTACATAGTAAAGACGCACCTACGCTCGCCCCTATATATAATAATAATTTTACGCATGATTGTATGAAAGGGATGAAATCCTTGTACATATTGCCTTCAGTCATGCATACATAAAGATGATACATATAGTTATATACAAAGTGCGCACGCCTTGCTTTTCCTGCAGTTTTTTATTCATGACAATACCATGTCGTCAATCGCACTATGTACAGTCGTGGGTAATAAATAATGGGGCACGTTTTATAACATATTTTTGCTAAAATCTAGTTGTTTACATCCAACTTTTGAATTATGATATTTTCATTATATTCGCCAAAAAATATTTAAGTGTGCAAAGAAACAAATATATGGCTAGTATTAGCTGTTAAAGCTGAAACAATTACTAAGGCAGAAGGTTGGTTAATGTTAATAAAAAATGTGTTTACATTTAAACACATTTGTTATAAATTAAATATTTACCGTTTTAAAATAAAATGAAATTATTCCAATACTTATTTTATTTGGGCTTCTTACTACATATTCAAACACATAATAGATTTACACTAGGCTAAAAGAGTCCTATTGTTTATTGTCCACACTATACCAATAGGCTTTTGTACTACATTTGCTCAATTCGGCGTTAAGCCGCCTTTATGCCTCAGCTGACAATGGTGAGTACTAACCAATAATCTATATAATTTGTAATTATTGTCGTTTTTATTACAGATTGAAATAATTTATCGAAATATATATTTAGTTTCCTCTACTGTTATTATGAATAAATTTTTTTATATAATTCCTATCTTATTTCTTTGTAGAACATATTATATAACTACATTAACAATAAGTCTTGCGAATAAATCTCGCAACATTAGATAGATAGATAGATCTTTATTGGTCATGTACACACAAAAATTGTGCTTTGACAAGTCACTAGGTGCATAGTAGTAATACATATTAAAAAAGAACAATATTTGTTATAGAATAAAAAAAAAATACAAGCAGCAAGTAAATAACATAATACAACAGTAAACAATAAATTTATTTATTTATTTATTTATTTATTTATTTTTATTTATTTATTTATTTAAATAACAACAACAAATAAAATAATATATACACATACACGTATATATACACACACATATATATCAAATAACAGTTGTAAAAGTGCAAGTAATCACAAGAAATAGAATTTAAAATTATTACATTAATAATGCTTAAAATTTGAAATGAGAAAAATCGGACAGAAGGAATTCGTCAAAATCATAAAATGCAATTTCAAGTAAGAAACGTTTAATTACTGATTCAAAACTTGTACAGTCAAATACTTGTATAGCATTCGGTAACACATTGAAAAACTTTATTGCGTAGTAGCTAGTCCCATTTCTGGTTTTCGAAAGACGTGAAAAATCCATGCATATGTTACCCTTATTGCGCGTTGCATAATTATGTATGCTCTCATTTTTTGTGTATTTATATAAATTAGCTTTTATATGCACAAGATACTGCAGTATATATGCGCAAGGCAGGGTAAGTATAGCAAGCATTTTAAAAAAAAACTTACAATCATCTCTGTATCATAAGCCTGCAATGATTCTCACAGCTTTTCATTGCATCGAAAAAACTGTGGGTGTATGTGCCGAGTGGCCCCACACCAAGATAGTATACGTTGTAGAGGAGTGGACTAGTGCATGATATGCCGTTAACAAAGTTGGCTGTGACAGGCAATTTTTTAGATTGCGCAGTAGGAAGATGTTACGGGATACATTCTTGCAGACAAAAACCGTGTGTTCTTCCCATGTTAACTTACTGTCTAAGATTACACCCAAAAATTTCACGGAGTGAGGGTAGTTCGACTGTGAGGAAATATGTTTTAAACTATATAAATATCATTGTCTCTGTCTTATCTTTATTTAAGGTTAACTGATTATTAGAAAACCATTCATGCACCTTATGACGATAAAAGTAAATACCTATTCTAGTGAAAATATTTTTTTGAAACTTATCCTGAACAATTTCTTGAAATAGGTATATGCCATGTTTTTTGGAAATTTATTTTGCAAATTTCCAGAACAATGATTTATGTGATTAATTCGAATTTAGCTATATTAAGAAAATCCTAGGATGTCCTAAATGCTCATAATAAATACAACTATTTTTTAATAACATTTTCTAGAAAAACTAAAGCTTTTAAATTTTATAAATATGGAAGTATATAAAAATTATGTAAAAAAAGTTCAACCGTATTTTACGATGTGAAATCAGTTTTAATTTTTTTTTCTCCTGATAATGCTAACCCTGTTAGCGAAAGGAACGTCGAATAGTATATTCGAGTGTAGTGTGCTCGTGTTTTGTGAAAGTGATTCTTAGTCACTAATGACAGGTATTGATTTGTGTAAAATAGTCATACGAAAATGCTCCCACGCTTCGTTCCCCGGCCCAAAGTAAGGTTGCTTAAACGGGTCAACGGACCATCAAGTTGAAGGAGGTTCTCAGACAACATTTTAAAACTTCACCAGCTATTGAGCCTATTATGTAAAGTAGTAATATTCGTTTATTTTTATTATTGTTTCGATCTGCATCCCAGATTAATATAAATATGAAGTTATAGTTGTGATCAAAATCTATAAATTAAGCTTTATTTGGAATGACATCATTCATTTTGACTTGTTGAGTGCCACTGATTTTTTAAATATCCAACGTATAAACTGTACAAAATAGGTTTAGGCATGCGCGTCCGAATTTTTCACAATCACCTGCGATCTGCGTTTGCGCACTGGCAGTTAGTATGCGATAGAAGCCGACAGCGTTTGCCTGTCAGTTCCGTTTGTATAAAGACGTTTTAAGAAATTAATTATCTTATTTATTTAATTTCTTGTGAGAAAAGACAATTTAGTGTTAAAACGTTTTGTGTATATTATGTAATATTGTACTAACATTTATAGCGTAAAACAAAGTTTTGTTTATATGAGAAAACATTGTTAATTTTCCCTCCAAATAGACTCATGCCTCAAAATGCCTCTCTTGAAGAAAAAGGTCTTTGAAAAACAGACTCTACCTGATTTCCTTCGAGACGATGAAGAAGTTTTCCATTGTGAAATCACCAATGAAATATTTAGGGACTATGAGTAAGTTTTATTTTATTTGAAATGTGTAATTTTGCTATTGTTCTCATATAATTTCTCTTCCTTTACATCATCGGTAACGGTTTGTTTTACTAGCGAGTTCCTACGCCATCGTTTTCTATCTTCTGCCTAACTCTCATTAACCGCGTTCAATAATTCTGTTAAATAAAATAAATTTCGGATTAGAATAGTTCGAGGTTATGTTAATTTTTCAAAATAAAACCAAAACAGTCAAAAAATTGATTTACTAAAGGCTCCCCATAAATTTTTTTCAGGGAATTTTCAGAAAGGATGTTTCTATGTAATTCAATGGTCTGGACATGTTCTATGACTGGCAAATCAAATTTAACCTATCAAGAAGCGATGGAGAGCGAAGAAAATGCTAAACAAAGTCTAAAAGAATTCCCGGTGGAGTTAAGAATACCTATTCTGTATCTGGCAAGTAAAACTAAGAGGTCTTCATTCGGAGATATGGCAGAAGACGTATTTACTTATGCAAAGGATAGATACTTTATTGGGGAAAATTTGGAGACGTCGTTTACTGGCAGTAAATGGAAGGATTCCCATGTTTTACAAGTCATCGCTCCCACAGACGAACAACTAAAAAATATCCCCAAAAATGGGTAAGTTTTAGTTTGACTTGGGCTCTAATTTAACTTTGGGAATATTTTCCTTTAAAATAAAATTACTAACTTTTTAAAACTCTTTTAGTAAGGGTACTAAAATAAAATATCATAATGTTACACAACATAAAATATGTATTTTAATAACCTACTTATTATTATTAATTGCTTAAATTTCACACAACGCATTGCATTTCATAAGGAAGCTTTATTTATAACAAATTCAGATTTAATAGTTGCTCTTGACCTTGGTTACTGTTTAGTAGATATCTTTTTTTAGCCCCTGGTTGTAAAGTATACACATCCTCGGTACACATTTTATTTGTTTGGTAAATATGTATGTGTTTAATCTCTATAATTAGTGATTTTTTTTCTCATTCAAACTATATTTCATTTAAACAAAGGTTACTGCTGATAGGTAGGTCAGAATTCTGAATTAATCCATGTCATTATGTAGCTAATATCAATATTAATTTAGGGCCCAATCTAAATACTTGGAGGGCAGCAAAACATTTTATATTAATTCCATGGTAGTAAATAATATAGACTGCCTGCCATCCCCATGCCTTTATAAATATACCTTACATTCCCTTTCAAGTCGGTATGCTATTAACACAAATGTTTTATTAGTGATTTTTTTTAATACTTATCGAATATAACATAATAGACTCAATAAGTTTCATCGGTCTTTACTTGTTTATTGGAAAAGGAATTCCATAACTTTGCTGTTTGTGGTGAAATACTTAAACAACCAATATTCTGCAAGCACCTACAATATTGTTCTAGTGCAACTCAAAACTTTGGACATAGCTATTAACATTCAAAATGTGACGTATGCAATATATTTTCTAAAATTACATTTTCATTTACTTAATACTTATAATAGTATTCTTATTATATTCAGGATCAGCCAATAAATAAATGTATGGTTCATTAAAGGCTTGTAAAATTGAATTTTTGAAGTGTTTGCCATTTGTTTACTTCAAAAAACTATTTTTTATTTGTCAACTTATTAATATTTTTCAATTTTTAATTTATAGTTCTTCATTTGTTTCTGTTTTTCTGCGAATTTATCATGTAATTCAATATATCTTAGTATTTGCCAGAAGAAAAGATTTTAAATTGTTGGCCCATGAAATACGCACAAGTGGGAAAGAAATGGTTAGTGCTTGTCTAGACGGTAACCACCGATGTAGTCAGTGGGACAAGACTATTTTCTTTAAATTATAAAGTTAAATTGATAAATAGAGGGGTAATTAAATACCAATTCAAATCACCCAATGTGGTTTTGTGTAGTTCCGTTTGGTATGTAGGCTTTGGGAAGGGCGATTTGCAAGTGGCAACCCCGTCGGTGTTCGACAAAGATGCAGCACCACGTGATATTCGAAAGTAGAAAATATCAAATACGCAGGCATGAAAAGAAATGATTTAATTACCATGAACATGGGTAATTATATTTATGACTATTTTAATGAGATAACATTATTATGAAAATCAGAAATTTTATTGTTGCCACAATTCTTGGAAATTTTTGTAATATTCTCATAATGTTTACAATTTAATTGTAATATAAGTACTAAAATTTAAATTTATTTAATCCATTCTATTTATGGAAAGTTTTATTTTTATTTGTAAATGGCTGAAAAAGAAATAAATAGATAATCAATATCATGCTAGACCAAGGGTGTTACCATTTGGAAATTGACAATCGTTAAACTACTACAAAATAACAAACTATCTATGCATATTATTCTACGATCGCGATCACTGGATCACCAAAGGGCGCTGCATTACGTTGAGATTCTGATTATTTTACAGATTTTTATCCAATAATTAGCTTGCTTAGCAATTTTTTTCGCGTGTTGGCATTTGTAAATGTACAATGCCCAATACATTATACTATAATACTATATTTGTTTCATTTCTGATCTGACCTGTACGTGAAAATGTCCAAAAAATTTTAGAGGCCTTTGGTTCTCATATACACACCAAATCCCAATTTAATTTTTTACTCCCTTTAATAATGGGATGGGGGTAGTAGAGGGGGCGGCTAACGCCAAAAAATTTTTTTCAGACGTTTCGTTCTTGTAAACATACTATATCACATTAAAAATTTTTTTTACTCCCTTTCATAGTAGTGTGGGGGTGGCTGATGCCAAAAAAAATTTTGAGACCTTGACTTTTCGTACATGCCCTAAATTGCAATTTTATGAATTCTTACCTGCTTGCTTTGCTTATGTACCCTTATTTACCCCCGAACTCTTCAACGGAATTAGATCAAAATATAATCTAGTTCCAGATCTCG
The DNA here is from genome assembly GCA_963675555.1 of Leptura quadrifasciata. Classification (NCBI taxonomy): domain Eukaryota; kingdom Metazoa; phylum Arthropoda; class Insecta; order Coleoptera; family Cerambycidae; genus Leptura; species Leptura quadrifasciata. The sequence continues at coordinate 32,230,105 of OY776674.1, forward strand.
TTATAATACATAAATGTACCAAGTTTCAAGTCAATATCATAAACGGTTCCAGAGTAAACGTGCGCACAAAAAAAGTTACAGATAGACAGACAGAAATTTTTTTTCGCTTAAATTTAAAATCTTGACGATTCATGACATTTTAAGCCTATTTTAACAAAAAAAAATAATAACTTTTTGATACCGTTTTTGATTCCAAAATTCTATATTATTACTATTCTCCATACTGAACTTTTTTTGAAACATTTTTTAAAATTATGTTAATTTTTTGAGGAATGATAGACAAAAAATTGTTTTTAAGTACTCCTTGGTGGTCTGAGAAGAAATTCGCGAAAGACTTTTTCGATGAAATTTTCCAAAACTTTTTTTATTAGGAGTAATTTTTTATTTGACGAAATATTGTATTAGGCTGTTCCTAGAACCGGCCCTGATGCTTTGATGAAAAAATCTAAAAATAAATTTTTTTATACAATTTTCCATCCTGAAGAATTTTTATCTGAAGCAGTTTTTAATTTGATAAAAGGGTTGTTTTCTCTCCCCAAAGCTTCGTCAAATGTCAGTTTTTCGAGCAAAATTACCGAATGGCAAAATTTTTAGTTGAAAAGAAATTTATCCATAAATGAAAAATTTACAAATAGTCTTTTCGGTGAAATTTTTCACACAACAAATAATTTTCATCGTAAAAATTTTTGATTCAACAAAAACTTGTTTTTAGGCCCTACCTGAAACCCCCTCTGTCACTCTGACTGGAGTTTTAAGAAAGTTTTATGATACGATTTTCTATTCAGAACAATTTTTATTATTTAAGATATTTTTTGATTTGACGAAATATTTTTTGGACCCTCCCTGAAGTCGCTCCTGGTGCTGTGACGTGAAAATTACAAACAGTTTTTTTGTTACAATTTTTCACTTTAAACAATTTTTATTTTAAACATTGCTTTGATTAAACAATTACATGTCTATGGCCCTTCCTGGAGCCATCCATGACCCCCAAGGAGAAATTCTCAACAGGCCATTTCAGTCCAATTTTCTATTCTAAATGATTTTTATTTGAAATATTTTTAGATTCGACGAAAAATTATTTTTTGGCTCTGCCTAGAGTCGTTCCTGGCACCCCGATTTCACCAATATTCAATAGCGTCCCTTCCTTGGGCCTCTCAGGCTTTATATTTCAGATTTCCAGGTAGAGAGGATGAGCTGTCTCTACCCTAGAACATTGAGTTTACTGTACATACGATACTTGCGGGCCACCATAGTCTTGACAAACTGTACTTATACTTTTACATACCTTTATAAGCTGCCTCAAATTATTAAAAAAAAAAAAAAATTGAAAACTTTCTATTACAAAATGCTTTTTATAGCGTGGACGAATTTGCATCCGGATAATTTTACTCTATGTTATATTCTTATTATTTTATATCATTTGACCGGTTGATATGTTCTTATATCTATTGTATTTATATGTGTTTGTCTATTGTAATGTCTTATTTAATATTGTTAATATTAATGTGTTTATGTTGTATATATATATATGAATTTTCTTTTTAAAATGACTTGCCATATATACTTTAAAATATCATAAATGGTTAATAAAGATTATTATTATTATTATTCTCTGTATTTAAGTATTGTTCTAAATTTGATAAAATTTCGCGATTATAAATAAAATAATTTCTTCCAGAGAAAAATATGATTTAATCACCAATTCATTTTTTACTAATCACTGATAAGTGATTGCTGTATCCAAAAGCACGATAAGTGCACATAGCGAAGACAAGAACACTTAATTCAAATTACTATTTAAGAAAAAAACTTTCAGTCTTGGCGTACCTACTTTTAAACAATTTTTTTGAGTAATGTTAAAAGGATATTATGTTTTGCTTGTATTGCAAAATTTATTTATTCACTAGTGACGAAATAGTTATTTGTATTATAAAATCTAAAGATAATGCCTTCTAAGGGAGCTAAGACCTTTTGAGAGCGGTGTACTATGTAGATTTTATTTTAATATTTCGGAAACCCGTGCTACGATTGGGATTTGGTACATTATTTGGTATCACCAATAAGGGGGCAAACATCCTCAAGGAATTTAGTTGAAAGACATGTTTCAATATCGATATCAGCAGAATTGACATGAATTATTTTACGATTTAATTCGGTGAAACTGAAACCTCATCAAAAATATTTATCAACAGTAAAATCACGATATCGGATAAATTTTTCTTTGTAACGAAATAATTTTGCAATCAGTGATTTTAGAAGAAAAACTGACATGACTGTCAAATGTCAAAGTCAACAAAGTCAATGTCAAAGGAGTTAATTTATCTTTGCTACTAACATCACTAGCAAATAAAGAATCAAATTTTTCATTAAAATCTGAAAATTTATGTTGTCACTGGTAAAAAAAAAAATATATTGACATTGACAGGTTTGTCCGGTTTAATGTTAACTAAAAATGAAGACTGGGTATTTTTGAAAGGTACTGGAAATAATTTCGTATGCCAGGGTATATACTTTCAGCAAAACATGGCGAATCTGGAAAAATCAGGGAATTAAATTCTGGAATCAGGGAAAAACAGGGAATTTGTAAATTTATATAGAAAAGGAAAATTAAATATAGACTACTCGTATCAAAAGCTTAAGTTTATTTGAGAGCTGCCATGTAATGTCCTTCTCGTCCGAGTCGTCATGTAAACGTGGTTTGAAATTGCGCAGAATGTAAATATATTTGTCTTAATAGAAGTTATCTGTTAATAATATAAAATGATGTTTATTCTTTGAAAAACAATTCTTCTGAATTTTTTATTGAAAAGTTCTGGAAAAGCCAGTGAATCTCCATACTATAATTTTGTATACGTCCTGATAAACACACGTGAGTATAGTAGTTTGTGCATCAAGAGTAGATATGATATCAATATTGCACAAGAAAGAAGTTCTTTCGAGTGCAATATGGATAATCCACTCGAGTTGTACGGTATACTTTTTTTGAGGCCTGCTTAAGAAAAAAACTACAAAATTTTAAAAATATATATTAAACAGTAATATATTATAAACTTATTTAAAACTGAAGGTGGACATATCCAAGAGAGAGAGAGAGAGAGATCCGATAAGGAAATATTTGGCCATAACTTTTATTTTAATACATACAGGGTGATTTACCTAAACATGCTCAAAATTTTTCAGTGTGTTGTCCCCACCAAAAGGAGTTGAAAAAATTAAGAAATAAAAAAATATAAAAAAAGACCTTCTTTTTTCTGTAGAAGTGCGCCGCCTATGACTAACTGATCTACGCCACATCTGAGTTAACCCCCAACCGTTAACTAGTAACACGAGTCCTTATTGAAGGGTCTTGTTCTAGTAATTTACTGCACGCTCTCTCTGGCCTGGTAAACAAGACCCGGTGTCACGAACTCGTTGCACTGCATTTAAAATTGTTTTTTATGAGGTTTATGCCTATGGGGAAATTTTCTCACATATTCTTGTACGGTCATGAGCAAAAAAACGGTATTTTGCTAAAATCTAGTTGTGTACATCTAACTTTAATTTTTGTGACATTGTCAGTTAGTTGTCAAAATTTATTGCAAGTGCAAAAAACTAATATGCCATATAAGTGATTTAGTTAAATCTGGAGTTATTGCTAAAGCAGAAGATGGATGGTCAATGAGACAAATTGCACTGCGTTATAATATTAACAAAAATTCGGTGTAACATTTTAAGAAAGTGGAGAATAAATGGTATGATTAGTAGAAATCCTGGATCAAAGCGACGGAGGATATCAACTCAACAAGATTTGCAATTGGTAAATGCTTTAGTAGAAAATCCTTTTTACTCAGTTATTCAGGCTGCTGAAGAAACAAATTTTCCTGGATCGAGTAGTACTGGTCGCCGGCGAGTAAGAGAATTGTAGCTACTCTTGTCATGCAGCAGCACAGAAATACTTACATAAAGCTGAACATAAAGAAGTTCGAGTAGGATTTGTGCTTGAATTTTTAGCGCATGATTTATGTTTTTAGAACAATGTAATCTTTACAGACGAAAAAACTTTCCAGTCAACACACAGCGGTCGTATTCGTGTTTACCGCCCTCCTTATACTCGATTCGATGAGAAATAAATATCTAACAATGATAAAAGTGGTAGATTTTCCGTCAATACGTGGGCTTGGATATCGGCACGTGTTTCTGGTGTTTTGTGGCATATTGAGGAACGATTTAATAGTGAAACGTATATTAGGATTTTAGACAATATTATGTTCCTTTCTGTGTCACAATTATTTCCTAATAATGAATTTATATTTCAACAAGACAATTGTTCCGTTCATACTGCTCATACCATAACTAACTGGTTTCAAGGTAACAACATCAACATTCTTAACTGGCCCAGTCATAGTCCAGATCTTAACCCTGTGGAAGAAGTATGTGGACTACCGTAAGAAGTATCCAAAAACGAAATGTGAGACCATGGAATGCCGAAGAATTACTGGAAATAGTAAATAATGCATGGGAAAATATTATTACTAATGATTATTGTATAAGGTTATTTAATTCTATGCCAAACAGACTTATAGAAATTATAAATAGAAATGGTGCAATAAAGAAATATTAATAGTTAGCTTCTTGTTAAGTAGGATATCCTTTTTCCTTTGTTCCACGATTTCTACTAATCGTACTGTTTATTCTCCACTTTCTTAAAATGTTACACACCAAATTTTTGTTAATGTTATAATGCAGTGCAATTTGTCTCATTAACTATCATTTACTATAGGAATAACTACAGCATTAAGATAAAAAATAAATTAAAAGTGATATCTGTTTTATTTTGGCTACTCATTACTTATTCAAATAGAGACAGATTTACATTAGAAAAAAAAAGTTGTCCTATTTTTTTCTGCTCACGACAGTACAGCTCCTGCAAGACTTTCATTCATTGCACCATAGGTTAATATCATTTCGCAGTACTCTTGCGACGTGAACTCGGGCCTAATCAATATTTGCGAATATAGTTTAAAATTTAACAAAAATGCGAAATGCTCTAAATGGAAGTCGAAGAGACACTGAACTGAATGCATGCCGCACTGACCATAGACAACTAAACTGCTGATGACTACTTGCAAAACAAACAAGTGGCACGTGTGTGAACATTTAACAGCATCGAGATATTTGTAGGTTTTAATTCAAAAAAATATAATAAATTACCTCAGATTGCTTTAAAATTTTACAGAGGCTTTCCCACATAAAAGACGTATATCATTTTATTTTCCACATGTTTACATAAATCACCCTGTATATTTGTAAAAGAAGTAAGACTACCTATGTAGAACTATGACAGGAGTAGTGATATGAATGTTCACTTAATAATCTCAGTTTGCAAAATTAGTTAATTTAAACTAAATAATATTGCCAATTTTCATATCTTGTAGTTTTAAATTAAGTAATTTTGCAAACAACTGAAATTATACTAGATTATACTAGATTACGGCCACCCTCTCTTTCTAAATGTCAGAAAAACAGCAATAAAAAATATCAACGTTGCGGAAACATCAGCACTGAGAACCATTACCAAATACCGACACCCAACAAATCCGCTGCACAACCCACCTAACGCTCTTCTATATCAAATAACTAAGACAGAACCAATTCCACAGAGACTATCCAAATTATCCACTAAATTTGCCAGGGCTGATCACAACATGGAAATACTCCGACCTCTCTGCAAAAATAGAAATCGTCAAACAACCAGCTACAGGAAGTTTCCTCAAAAAACATTGTGGGAACACATCAAGGAACTAAGAACCACATAATAAAGAACCGTCAATCACTATACACATATATTTTTTCATTTTTTTTTTTTTTCACATTCTTATATCTGTTTGCTATTCACATTATATATAATTTATAAAATGTAAACAATATTTTATTGTAAAAAGGCTGAAGGACCTCGGTCAATGGCCATTTGGGTTTTTGCTCAATAAAGTACTTTCATTATTATTATTATTATTGAAATTATTGAATGAAAATTCATATCACTACACCTCTCATAATTCTACTTAGGTAGTCTTATACTTTTTTTTTACCAATATATGTATTAAAAAGAGTTATGGCCGAAAATAATAAATATTTGCTTGTCGGATCTCTCTGTCATGGATATGCCTACCTTAATTAACCCAATCTTAATTTGTCAGCATAGTCTTTCCCTATTCGGTATTACTATTTTTTATAACAGACGTACATTTATCAAATGTTACAATTATTTAACTAATTCATATTTACTTTTAGATTTTTATGATAATAATGTCTCATAAGTTTTATTTGTAGTTAACCCGCATGTCTGGTGAAATACCATTTATCGATTCTTCACTGGAATTACTCATTTTTAATTATTTTTTGGCTCAATTACTGCACAAATACACACTGACATTTACTTTGACAGCATACTCACTAACTTGAATGTTTTAAAACGAATAGTTGCCTATCCATTCTACAGCTTGTACAGAAAATAGCAAATTTCAAATTTACATAAGAGAATAGAAAAAATAATTTTATGTCCACTCATGGAAATGAGTACATTTGGCAACATGTCCTGTGTTAATCATTTTGCTCATGGATAAAATATGTCTTTATTCGCTCGTACCATAAATAAGTGAAATTATTGTTAGGTAATTGGGTAACACACACAGTGACCTGCATTGGAGAATGAATTATTAAAACTCAAACAGGAAAAATATTAGATTGTAAACCGTTTCTAGAGTATAGGTCTCCCAACCTAGCTTGATCTATGAATCATTAAATAGGCAATAAGTATTATTCCATTATGATATTTATGACTACGCGTGGGGAGAGGAAAAGAGATTAATTTTGCTGTTTTTGGTAATATATAAAATTGTTACTAAATTAAATAACAAAACATTGCCTTTAGCAATGGGGATTATGTTTGGCATGTTAATATATCTGTTATACATCTTCCAGCAGCTTGTATATCAGTGTATGCGCGGAAGCTATACAACCTTAGGCGAGGGTTGTATAGGAGATATACTATCCTTCGGAGGGGATGTAAAGCCGTCGGTCCCTTGTCTATTAAATGTTAGGCAAGTAAAAGATCCCTACTTTTCTTAAGGGAAGAGGTTCGGCAAAATTCCTGGTTGGGGGTAACTCGTCTACAGGCGTCGGTGTTAGGCCTCAGTAGCGGAAATAGGCCGACGTTAAATAAATGTATAAAAAAAAAAAGAAAAAACCTTTAATTCATGTTTATCATATCCCAACTAGCACAATTAGTCGCGGGAACGTAGCAATAACTATTGTAGGCACTTTAAAGTGTTTTGGTACTAATCACAGGCACATAGTAGGAACGTTCCTAATACATGTTTACGACCAAATTGGGGAATATTATTTGGTGATGATAACATTCCCGCCATGTTCCTGGTACTTATCTGACTATGTTCCAATGAAGTTGTGATTCCGGAGCGGCGACGTCGTGGCGTAGACGCTGCAACTTTCAGAAAACTTAACCACTCCTCGCTCTTTCAAACCGATGTTGCTCCTGCTTTGTCTTGCAACCGATTTGATTATATTTATGTTTTATTCTTACATATGATTCTTGTTCTTGTTAATTTCCCTAGATTGTAAATTGAGACTCAGAAACTTAATAGAATATCAGAAGAATAAAATTAGATACTCAGATAGCAAAGCTTGTGCTATTTTTCAAGGGTCACAATTAAAATGAATGCAAGTTTACTGACAAATATAATGATAGAACCTCTGAATTCAACCATGCGCCTTTAAAATTTGCATTTCTTAATGAAAATATTGTCTTTAAAATATGTAATGTCATGCGAGAATATGAAACAATAGATGCCGAAATCTATTTTTTATTATTATTCGGAACTTAAAACTAATTTTTATGTATTCATTTGTTATATTTGGTGCAGAAATGGCGATAAATTAAATTTTTTAATGAATTGTGAAATTATGGTTCATGTGTTATAATAATGGCGTCCACAGTTTTGGCCATCAAAATGGCGTATTTCACTTTCACGTATGTCACTTTAAGGTCGTTTTCACCAAGAAATGCTACTTGAAAGTAATCACTACTTGGCGATAGTGACGAAAACTGTAAATACGTAATTTTAAAGTAATTATTACTACAAATCTGCGAATGGGACTGTAGCACCACTTTAAAGTTGTAGCAAAGTTGTGACTACCACAAATTACCTCTTCAAAGTTGCCAATGCCACTTCATGGTTACATTTTTCTTGATGTTGATGTTAGTCGTACGTTGAAGTCTAAACTGAATTATCTCCTAATTTTAACTATTTATTATTTACCTAACTTCACATTGAAAAACCTGTCAGCTGTCAAAATTTACTTATATGGTTGTATGTGGCATGTGTATCTTTAATCCGTGTGTGCGGCCATATATATTTATTACCGTGATAGATAATCTAGATGAAAAGGTAGGTGTAAGCACTTCAGTAATACAACTGTGCTGAAATATTAAATTTTGTTACCTTCTTTTGAAGGATTATGGATTCTTTTAAAATTGTGTCGACACAGGAAAAACATGGGATTTATTTTGCTGTTGTTCCATATCAGTCAAAAAAAAACGGAGTTTTATTGTGGTCTGATAATTTAAGCCATTCCAATATAGCAGCATATAATTTTTGGTTAGGCAAATATATATATGGTAAATTTCAAAGGTGACGTGCACTTTGTAGTGGCTATGCACAGTTCTATAAGTAGCAGTAATGTCATTAACACCTATGAATATTACTTACAAGTTCCACTACTTTAAAGGAATAGTGAAGGTTCCTAGAATGTGCGGCAACTATTAAAGCTACATGAAAGTGATTGCAACTTTGAAGTCACATTTCAGTGACACGAGTTAGTCGCTGCTACTATCGGTTACCACCTTCAAGTTCTGAAAACCCGAAAGTCGTCCCACTGGTAACTACTACGTTCCCACGTACTACGTAGAAGTTGCATAACTATTAATCATTAGTGGTAGAAACTATGAGACAGGGACTGTAGACTTGTCAAATGAAGTTATTTTTACATCAAAGTCATGAAGAAAATTTAAAAACAAATCGAAATAACGACAGTGTAAAAATTGTAAAATTTCGAATTTTATTGTCTGGTCGATAGCTGAGTGGGTTAAGGCGCGAGGTGGCAATCGCGATTAATCACACGGACATCGCACCACCGGGTTCGAATCCTGGCTCCGGCACTGACACTGTTGGAGGAAATGGTTGTATGTCCGCATTTTTCAATGTGTAATCCCCTTCCACACAAGCCCCTGGCTTCTGGAATTGGGGGATGTCTAATTTATGTGGTGTTTATTTATTTTATTATTTATTTATAACACCGACCAAAAATCCCTCCATAAATAAAAGTTATCAATATTGATTTTGTGATGGATCTATCTTTACTATTTCTTAGTTAGTAATCTTTTTTTGTTACAATTCTAGGACAAATGTGGATCGTCATTTCTGGCCACCATCAAATCTATTTAAATATGAAATAGAGCATTTAGATGCCGATGACAATGACATTAGCGAAATTATGATAGTGGACTGTAACCAAATTAGAAGGAAAAAGGGGGTGTTTAACAAAGAAAAAAGCAAACTGTTTCTGAAACAGTATGTGGAACAGGATGAAAAATCTATGTTTGTTATAAAACCGTCAGTCCTAGATGATTTTGGAATTAACAAAATGAAATTTGACCAGATATTCGATGGACCATTGCCAAATTTTGACACCTCAAAGAGATTAGGTGACAAAGTAGTTAATGGTAAAAAGCAAAGACAAGAGACCCTAGCAAAATATTTAATGAAAAGCAACAGTGCCGTGGCTGCCGCTGCTGTTAAGGAGAAAAAGCAGAATCTTCTGGAACAGATGAAGAAGAGGGAGGAGGAATTTAAGGTAAAGAAGCAACTAAAAGAGGAAGAGAAACTGGCTCTGAAGAAGAAGCAGAAGGAGGAGAGCTTAAAGATATCCAATTACATTAGAGAATGGAGCAAGCCTAAAGAGGATTTAGAATTGGAGGACCAAAAGGTATGCATTGAAATTCACAAATATATATGCAAATTGGGTAATGTAAAATTCAAGTGCAAACATCAAATATTTAACACTGTAAATGAAATCAGTGTTAAACAAATTTATTTAATTAATACATTTTTAAAATTAAGCGTTTGTTTTCAATTTGAAGAATCTGTATACCTATATATTTATAAAAACTTATTGCAGAAACTTCCCATACCGCATCCGGTGAAATCAAAAGTTCCAGACAAGCATTTCGGGGATATGCTAATGGTAATGGAATTCGTAGAGACATTTTCCAAGTTGCTTTCGACAAAAGATTTTTTCCCTGGCGGCTTTACATTAGAATTAATGGAGAGGGCCTTGACCGAGAAAGAAGTGGCCGGACCATTTACTGATATCATACAGATGTTTTTGAGTGCACTTTTCAATGTGCAAGATGAGGAATCAATGCAATACAGAACTGCGATTGATACGGGTAAGTTATGTATATCACAATAGCTGTGATAGATCTTCTTTGATACAGTCATATAAGGTGAAAAAAGGGGCAAACCTCTGAAAGAAAGATAATAAGCTATAATCTTTAATAAATCTTTCTTTTGACATCTTATAAGTTAGCTGAAAAGTCTCATAGAATCTCGTGTATGCGAGTCAAGATATTTAAGGTCAAATGTCGCAAAAACCGGTTTTTTGTAAATATCTTATTTTCTTTACTCTAAATGACATTTGGAGTTATTAGAGATGTTGTAGAGCATAAAATTCTCTACAAATTCGGTCTTAGGCAATATTATATACAATTAACCCTAAACCTAAAATATGGGGGCCCAGTATGAAATGACCACAGAATAACTTCTGATACTTGAAAGACTGAAAAAAATATTATTAAATGTACTTTTTTGTACTTCGAATGTGATGGAAATTGCCTGTTTGCTGAAAATTAAAAATCAACCGCATTTTCAATTGTCAGTTCCTTGTTGCTACTTATTGAAAATCATAACAAAAAAGTGTTTTTTGTAGGAAATGTTGTAAGCTTTCATTTAGGTCTTATGAAACTTTGCCGTAAAGTCAAAACAAAAGCTGATATATACAAAAAAAGAAATTAAAAAGTAATATTGGTTCAATTGTTCTGAACAAAAGCAATTTTCAAGAAACCTTTTTTTTTTTTAAGAAAATATACCTTGTGAATGACTTATGCAATTCCATTACTTTCATGTGTAGATAAACTAATAAAAATAGGTCAAAACCAATCTTTAAAAAATTGTTATGCACAGTTCTTGCACGAAAATCTTAATTTATAATAAAATAGAAATATTTGCTCATAGCTTTAAACATCTGTAACTCGTGAACCATTCATCGTATGAAGGTCACTTGGAGCTCATTTTACAAATAATTTAATTCTCTTCAAAAAACATTTAGTGTCATCATTGCCTAAAGCCAATCAAAAAATAGCTGTTTGTCAAAATGCACTTGAAAACGACAATTTTTCATCTTTTTCCCATTTATCTCCATTCATTCGTTATCAAAGCAATTTTTACATATGCTAACATATTCAAAATTTGAATCTGTTGAACTTTCATTAGATACACTATATTAGTATGGTCTATCGTTTTCTAGTTTTTATCGATTTTATCATGAAACAAGTGTTCTGATAGTGTGCTATAAAGGTGTTTAAAAATTCATATCTCTGTCAATATTGATCGAATGGAAATGAAAATTAAAAGGAAATTGTTCATAATCAAAATCTCTACAACTTTCCTTTGAAACATTTAGCGATCCGAATGACCATTTTCGAGATTTTAGCGAAAAACTTGCGCGTTTCTGTTGCGTCGCAAAACTGTCAAAATTTCAAAAAAATCTATCTCGACTCCAATAGGTCGTACGAAGTTAAAAAAAAACGAAATTGTGCGAATTTTCATTATCTATAATTTTTATTTGTACATATTTTACAGTAAAATTGATACTTTGCTATATAGACATGAAATATAAGAAGTTGTTAGATAAGGGTTGCAATACTAAAAACACACTTGAGCTGCTGTGCGTAACAGATCGCAGACACTACCTAGCTCGGAAAGGTGATGTAACGTGCCCACGACTAAATTTTTCTAACTCAGAAATCTCAGGGTGTTAAGTTAAGCCCAAGTTTAACATAGACCTGAGGGTTCCATACGTAGTGGTTGCAGACGAAATAATGACACTTTCTTTCAACATGAAATGTACTATATTACAATATTTACACTTTTGGTTCTCTAACATGATGGTGATGTTCAATTATGTGCCTATATTCTGTTAAATATGTAACCACAAAATAAAGGTAAATACCCCTTGTGTAGCTACACTCGGTTTACAAGGGTTAACTAACATAAATTTGGCCGCAATTAGGTTACATTAGAGAACATATTTAATCAAAATCAGTGAATAAAATCTTGGTTTTAAATATATACAAATATAAGTTAAAAGGAAATAAATATTATTACGCAGAACCACTGACAGTGGTTTTCTGGCAAAGAACACTATAACACTTATCACAACATTGGTACGATACCCGGCTGCCAACAATGATGAAACTGCAGCCCAACGGTGGTGACTTCGGGGACAGTTGATGGTAGTGGGTTTATAACATCCGTAAACCGAGGAGACGTTTCAGCTGAGTGTGTGGAGCTTTCTAACCTAGACCATGGAAGTTCTAACTCAGTCTGTGGAACGTTCACCCAGTCCATGAAACTTTCAAACCCCGGACCCTAAGAAATACCCATTTAATTTGTAAGTCGGAAGTGCACGGAAACGTGCCTAATAAGAGCAATTGACAGCAGATATAATCCACAAAAGAAATATAATTTACCTCTTACTGTTGAGGGAAACAATCCACCAAAATTCCTGTATGACAGTGCAGCTCAATTGACAGAGAAGATACTCCCAAGGGGAAAGTGGTCAACCAGCGTGTGCACATATAAATCCCGCAGATGCGGATTAAACCCTCCATAGCAACGAAATATTCTGAAGAACAGCAACAACTTAAAACACAAAAGGTGTGTTGCAGGTCGCATATGCATGAGGCAAATAACAACTTTCCTAGTTTTTTGCGAAAAATCGATTTTTTTAACCTACTTTTCCCCCACCTCCGCTCCTCGCCGCACATATCTTCCAGCGGCTTGTATATCAGTATATTCGCGGAAGCTATGCAACCTTAGGCAAGGGTTGTGTAGGTGATATACCATCCTTCGGAGGGGATGTCAAGCCGTCGGTCCCTTGTCTATTAAATGTTAGGCAAGTAAAAGTTCCCAGCTTAGGCCTCAGTAGCGAAAATAGACCGACGTTAATAAATGTAAACAAAAAAAATTGCTGTCCTATATATTGGATTCCTCATCAGTTGACCTAGCATTATCATATATTGCCTAAGCCCGAATTTGTAGAGAATTTTATGCTCTACAACTTTTCTAATAACTCCAAATGTCATTTAGAGCAAAGGAAACAAGATATTTACAAAAAAAAACAACTGTTTTTGTGAACTTTCACCTTGAATATCTTGACTCGCATACACGAGATTCTGAGACTTTTCAGCTAACTTATAAAATGTTAAAACAAAGATTTATACAAGTTTATAGCTTATTATCTTTCAATTCCAAGGTTGAATCACGACTTGACTGGATTACTTGGCATCGTTTAGTTTCATACAAACTAAAATAAACCAGTTTCTACCATAATGTAAAGTTGGTGTTGTAGTTAAATGCTTTAGATATACAGAATAGATGTCCTGATTTGTGATACAATAATTTCCTAAACCTTTTCCTCTTTCCTTTTGTTTATAACACCCTGTATATTACTAAACGAGAAGACATTTTATAATACACTTTATTTTTATTGCCGAAGCCAGTGAAGTGCATATACTTTTTTTCTTGTAGGCGTTAAAGAGGAGGAAGTCTCGGATAACCCTAGTCTAACTGAAGCAACTCGCCTTGCTACTCTAGCCTCAGGCTGGAGTTACAAATATCAAGGCTTACCTTTGGGACGTTTGCCCCTTTATTCTGTCACAGTTTCGGAGATTCTCAGGCTCCATCTTCTTTCTTCCGGAGCTCGTATAAACGAGACCGGTGCCAGGTGGCGGTACGCTCAAAGAGGAGGCTACACCAGCGAAGATGATCCTGGCTTACATCTGCGATTGCACGAGCCACATATACTCAAATCCTTGGCCGTTCGTAATGTTGTACAACTTTCCATAAGCGATAAACTGAAAATTCTCTCGTGTTTGACAAATCAACTTCTGACATACGCCGATGTAAGAGATACAGTCGAAGAAAGATTGGATAAAATTAAACAGTTGAAGATGGATTTAAAATTAGCTCAGACTGCGGAGAGGAAAAGAGAACAAGAATATGCGACGAGCAAGTGGAAGCTTTCGAAGGAAATGAAGGAAGATCCGGTACGTGTGAAGGAAGCGATAGAGAAGTTGAAGAAGGAGGCTGAGAAGAAGCAGATAGAGAGTACTAGGAAATTGAATAAAATGATGAAGGCCATTTGTGACCTCCAAAATGTTATGGGGTAAGTCTTATTTTTTACCAGCTGAATAACTTGGCATTGAAAGAAATGTTTTTCGTCCCCATGTGTCATCTGTCACACCCATATTTATGCCAAAATGATTCTGCTTTTGAACTAACCTTATATTACATTGGTTTTTTTTTGCCCAATAGTGAGTATTTTTTCCTATTTGGTGTACCATTATTGATATATTGTTTATTCAGATTCAATTAACATTAAACAAAAAAAAAAAAAATGGGTGCCATTTTTCGGTGCAACAGAAAAGGGCTAGAAATTGATAAAAAAGGTGACAAACACGATAAAAAATTAGATGCATGTTCAGATAGCATTTCATGGGATAAACAAATATTTCATACAAAGAAAAAGCATTTATCACGAGAATGCACATTAGAAAAATATATTTCCCAGCGGAATAGCTTTATAAACGAAAAACATTTTCCCCTCAAAATAATATATTCATTGCTCCATAATTTAAACGACAAAATATGACAAATACACTAAAAAAAATCTGTTTTTCCACATGATAGATAACATAGAGGGTAAATATTCATCTGTAGTATAAAAAGGATTCTGACGTAAATATACCGGGTGGCCACGAGTCAATGTACCCCCCAATATTTTGGTTGTTTTTGTATTTAAAAATTTGGTTTTTGGTACACATGATTTAGACAATAATGGACTAACAGGAATGAAAATATCACTTCGTGTTGAACCGGAAGTGACATCAACTTTTTTTTCTTAAATGGAATGACTATTTTTTAATGGTTTCTCATTAAGCATAAATTTCTAAGTGCAACAATGTGAGGAATACCTCACTAAACAGCAGAGATTTTTGAAAACTAGGACTTCACATAATATTTTATTTTATCTGACAGTTAACTGATTGGTGCCATTGTCGTAGGTTAAGTTGGGGTTACCGGTACACAGTGGTGCACGCACAGTTACAATTTTACTTTTAACACTCCCACCAATTGTTCACTTTGCGTCTAATTTAACATTGAATACGTCCATTCCGATTTTCTCGTGAATTTTTTGGAAAATATTCTTCGCCAGTCCCTTGGTGAGGATGTCAGCCAGTTGATCCTCGGAAGCAACTTATGAAATATTGATGTCCCCATTATCAAATTTTTCTCTGATGAAATGGTAACGCACATCTATATGCTTTGTACGTTTGTGGAACTGTGGATTATTAATCAGTTTAATGGAGCCTTGATTATCTAGTTCATTTCAACACTAATTCCTGACAATAATAATTTTAGCCAAATTGCCTCTTTTGTAGCATCACTAGGTGCTATATACTCGGCCTCTGTGGTAGAGAGAGCAACAACCTTCTGACGCTGACTCATCCAAGTCACAGCACCACCTGCGATTTTAAAAACATAACCACTGGTTGACTTACGTGTGTCCAAATCCCCAGCATAATCGGAGTCTGAATATCCAACAAGTCCATCACTACTTCGACCATAAGTAATACCAAGTGATATTGTTCCTTTTAAATAACGAAATATTCTCTTCACAGCTGACCAGTGTACAGGTTTCGGATTTGATAAATACCTGCTCACTACACAAACCGCAAACATTATATCGGGGCGACTGACAGTAGCTGCAAACATCAAGGATCCTACCGCTTGACGGTATGGTACACTGTCCATTTTTAACTGTTCATCAACATTTAGGGGCTCTCCCACTTCTAGATGAGCACCTGCCTCGAATGGTACCGCAACAGCATTTGCGGTGGTCATATTAAATTTATCTAACACTCGAGTCAAATAGTTCTCTTGAGAGATGAATAATTCTCGTTTATCTCTATCTCTCTTTATTTCCAGTCCAACAAAATAAGTTCCATTTCCAACAGTTATTTCAAATTGTTTCTTTAATTCGCTTAATATTAATTGTATAGCGTCCACAGAACTGGACATTATTAAGCCATCGTCCACATATAAGGCTAGTATCAATTCGTGTGTGCCATAATAACCATGATATACGCAGTGGTCCGCTTCATTAGGCTTAAAATCGTACAGCTGAAGAAATTCATTAAATTTTTTATTCCACTGTCGCGGTGACTGCTTTAGTCCATATAACGACTTATTTAATTTGCACACAAGACTTTTATTATCTACATTTACTCCTTCTGGTATGTCCATAAAAATGTCCTCGTTCAGCTCACCATTCAAAAATACAGTTTTAATGTCAAACTGACCAATTTCATAATCTCGGTAGGATGCCACTGACAGTAATATTCGCACAGATTCATATCTAACAACCGGAGCGAAAGTCTCGTTAAAATCTACACCAGGACGTTGTAAATAACCCTTGGCCACCAACCTAGCTTTATAGCGAACTGTTTTACCACTAGTGTCCCGCTTCATTTTAAATACCAATTTAGCTGAAATGGTTCGTTTGTGATGAGGCAATGTTGTGAGTGTCCAAGTATTATTTTTAGCAAGCGCTCAAAGCTCCTCATGTATAGCTTCTTGCCACTTACTTGCATCTGGGCTTGCCAAGGCTTCTTTGTAAGAGGTGGGTTCCTCAAATTCAACCATATTTGCCTGATAACGCTCAATCGGAGGTAACATATTCCTATCCCTTAATTGTCGACATCCACCGCTGTTGTCACCAGTCACAGGTACGCTAATTTCTTCGGCTCCCACCGGTTCTTGACTTGTCAGCTCATCGGGTGCATTATTAAGATGCAATTCGAGTGGTTTTATGCCCTCATTTATTTTCCAGCATTCTTTTTCATTGAATGTGACGTTTCTTGAAACAGAAAACTTTCTTGTCTGTGGATCATATAATTTATAATTTGAACCTTCATTGTCATAACCAACAAACATCTTCTTCTTCGACTTAGCAGTCCATTTTGTGCGGTGTTTGGGTATGAATTCATATGCCACACAACCAAATGTTTTGATGTGACCAAGTTTAGCTTTACTTCCGGTCCATAATTCATATGGGGTAGAGTTAGGTGCCTGTTTGGTTGGCGTTCTGTTCAAGGTATATACGGCAGTTTTTACTGCTTCACTCCACAGTTCCTCTGGTACAGCTCTTGCAACCAACATCAACCTCGCAGCCTCGGCAATCGTACGGTTATCGCGTTCACTACGACCGTTTTGCTGTGGTGTGTAAGGTGCTGTTGTCTCATGTTCGATCCCACATTTTGCAAAATAATCGCTAAAGTTTTTATTTACATATTCCAAACCATTGTCGCTGCGAACTTTCTTAACCGAATGTCCAAATTTATTTTTAATTATATTTACCAGCTCAACAAACTTGCTAAAAACTTCTGATTTTTGCTGAATTGTGAATACGAACCGATAACCCGAGTAATCGTCCTTGAATAAAACAAAATACCTTGCACCACTCACTGAAGGTTTAGGCATTGGCCCATTTACATCTGTATGTATTAATTCTCCAGGACCGTACCTCTGTTTATCACCTGATGATTGGAATGGTTGTCGATGTGCCTTACCAAGCTGACAGGCTTCGCAGAATAATTCAGCGTTAGGTGGCACTGTAAATTTAACATTTGCTAAATTGTCCTTGATCAGCAACTTCATTGCTTGTAAATTAAGATGTCCTAAGCGCTCATGCCACTGCAATAAATCACTCTTAACTGTATTAGCTTCTGCACGAGGTACATGTCGAAATTGCATTTTATAAGTATTGTTCTCTATCATTTTTCCAACGGCAAACAGTTCATTGTCTTTGATAAAACGCATTTCTTTAGTATTGCACTCTTGTTTAAACCCGCGCTTTACTGTTGAACCGACACTCAACAAATTTTTACTTAAATTCGGGACATAAAGTACGTTTAATATAGTCCCACGTAACCATTTATTTTTCACGAAACGCTCAACTTCCACTGTCCCGCGACCTTCAACTTTAATTGTGGACTTATCAGCTAACGATATGGCAGACTCGCAATGTTCAAATTCCACGAACCAGGAACGATCGTTTACCATGTGATTTGTTGCACCAGTGTCTGCTAACCACGTGTCTCTGCCTCCCGAAACATTACTTGCTACATCTGCTTCAGAGCACTCAGGTTCAACTACCATAGCCTCTTCATTTTTACTTTGTTTGTCTTTCTTTTTCAAGCGACAATCACGAGCATAATGTCCCTTTTTCTGACAATAAAAACATATGACATTTTTCTTGGACTTATTACCCTGTGATTGTTTGGAGTCCGACCCGTTTTCACTTGATTTCTTGTCATTCTTTTTCTGAACGGCCATTACACTTGTCGGCACCTCGTATACACTAGTTTGTCTCGTTTCTTCACGAACAAGTTCCTGTGTAAGCTTTGAAAAATGTTTGTTGCTCCTTAGCGGAGAAATTCCAGGCATTTAGTAAACCGCTGTATGTATCTGGTAAATTATATAGCAACGTGGCCATGATAGCCTCGTCAGACATTAACTCGCCAAGATCTTTTAATTTCTTAGCCAAATTTTCCACATGAGCAATGTGTTCTACCATTGTTTTGGAACCATCATACACATATCCAAAAAATGTAGTCTGTGCTGCAACTTTGCTGGATGGGTCGAATTTTTCATAAAGCACCTTTAGTTTTATCCAAATGTCTGCAGACGATGTGCAGGAGTCAATGAACACCATTTGACTTTCGTCAATCATGCCTAGCAACAGTAATTGTGCTTGCATATCCCATACGCCCTGATCATTTAACTTTGTTTCGTCTGGCCTTTTAAGCTCGCCACTAACTATCTTCATAAAACCTTGCACTTTAAGTATCAATTCAACTTTCTTTTTCCAAATAACGTAATTTGAGCCATTTAGTTTCTCAATACTTGGTAATTCAAATTTCATCGCCGTCGCCATTGTTCTCCAAAATCCACTCGCGATCTTCACTACTTTAGATAAGCTTTCCCGCGCAGTGGAAACGTGCTGCGACCATAACCTGTGAGGAATACCTCACTAAACAGCAGAGATTTATGAAAACTAGGACTTCACATAATATTTTATTTTATCTGACAGTTAACTGATTGGTGCCATTGTCGTAGGTTAAGTTGGGGTTACCGGTACACAGTGGTGCACGCACAGTTACAATTTTACTTTTAACAAACAGTTTTTTCAGATGTAAAAAATTCCAAAAAATAAGTGAGATACGAACAATTTTTTAATTTTTTCAAAATGGCCGCGTCAGATGAATGCTCTGTAAGAAAATTACTAAGTAGGCTATGGAAATTATTAGTAAGGTTGTAGACTTGTCTGTAAAGAAGAAAAGAGTTGTTTGAATCACTCATAGGTACTAGTATTTTTAGGTTTTTTCAAAAAAAAAAAATGGAATTTAATTTTCAAACATTAAGTCTACAAACTTACTAATAATTTCCATAGCCTACTTAGTAATTTTCTCACATCGCATTCATCTGACGCGGCCATTTTGAAAAAATTAAAAAATTGTTCTTATCTGACTTATTTTTTGGAATTTTTTACATCTGAAAAAACTGTTGCACTTAGAAACTAAATGCATTTTTCACTTAGTTCGCATCGTATCTCCAAAACGTTTAGGCGTACGAAAAAAATTTATAGAACTTTGAAGGTAGAGAATTTACAGATGTACAATTTTTATAATAGGTGTTGTTCCTGTTTGGGCTATAAAAACTGAATTAATCGCGAATCCGCGATTTCTGTGACCTTCCGAAGCGATTTTCACGAATTCCTCCAGGGTAGCTATTCTCGAGTTCATGTAATGCGATCAATTTGCAGTTGATATGATGTGATCACACCACACGGCGTTCCCTTGACAGACAAAATGCGTATTCTTGAACAAATGTCACTTTCGTGCTATGCAATCATTTACCTGTTCTCATGAGAACAAAATGTACATGGTTGCCACTTTTAATCTGGTATTTGGACCAATTAGAATCAGATTTAAATTTACATATAACCAATGTGCTGGAACAACCAAGGTGTATATTTTCCTATATAAGCAAAACTTGTGGTACAAGCAGAAATTATTGATGGGAGCTCGCGTAGGATCTACTTTGAGCCCTCTGATTTCTCTACCAATTCCACTTCGACAGCTATTCCAGCTAAGAGCTCTTAGGGTTTGCGATGCCTGGAATCTCCGGAGCATATACTTCAAGTCACCCTAACCACTTCTTTTGCCAACCATGAAGTGAAACATCCCAACCCCCCGTGCAGTATCAGAACTTTAAGAAACACAAATAATATCAATTTTATGACTTTACATCCTGGTCACGGTACCAGTGCCTTAGCGCTCACTTGCGTCCTTGAGACATGTACCTGGGGTCGATATACCATGCACTTTCTCTGTCTTATGTGCTTTCTTAACGTAGTCTTATTCCCTTGCCCTAGCTTTACACACAACCTTCGACACATTTCTGGTTTTACTAATGGACTTATCTTACAATAAGTTAGATAAGGAATAATAACTGTGTTATAAGCGATTTTTAAAAGCGCCACTTGATATTTGTCTAAAATTATGGCCTAATATTCTAAACATATAGGCGCCTGAAATACTGCGGTACTTTTGTATTGAATTTATTTTGCTGGTATGATTCAATTATAATTTCTGGTTAATTCTGGTTCTGGTTAAAAGCAATGTTTACCTAATTTTAAAATAAAATAGGAAACACCCCAGTACAGGGGTACAAATAATTATTTTTATACGTGTAATCGCCAATAATATGCACTTCATATGGATAAAAATTGCATTAATCAATTTAAGTCAATTTTGATTTTATCAATAGTTTTTACTTAGAATATAATGGCAACAAAAACATTGTGCCAATTAACTCTTACACAGTTTAAAAGTTAATAAAACCTATTGTTTAATTTGGGGATCAAAGATATTTGTACAGGGCCACCTGGCTACACTATTAACAATATGTTTTGTTTAGTTGCTCCATTCCAAATCATTATTAAGCCACAGACAATATTGTGAAAATATGTTTTAGCAACGTAATGAACACATTTATTATGCTATTTATTCTTATTTCTAGGTATGACAGAGCTTACCGAAAATATTTAAGGATAGATTCGGTACCAGCCATATTTGTGAATTGCGAGGAAGAACATCCACGCACATGCTTGGAAGAAATCAGCAAGCAAAATCCTGAATTAGTTGATGCGGACCGTAAACAGCTATTGAAATACGTGAGAAAGATATTTGAGGAAATGAATTCCAGCGACAAAGAAAACGAACCTTCCAAATCACCCATGAAGGTCAACGGCATCCATAACCCTCTCGTAGAGAATGAAAAAGACAATTGTGATGAATTATTGATGTGTTCGACGGACCCTACGACATGCTCAGTACATTCCACCACTGGTAGCCAATCAAAATGGTTCTTCTTAGATAATATGCAACAATTAGATGATCTGGAAAATAGTTTAAATAAGCGAGGTCTCAGGGAGGGGGAGCTGCTCCACATAATAAAGAATGACAAGGACCGTTTGATAGACATAATAGCACAGACACCAGTAAATATTTTAAATCCAGACGTTGCTGTCAAGGAGGAAGACCAGAAACCTTCCAGGAACACCAGAAAGGGCAAAGACCGATATGAGGATGTAAATTTAGGCTATCCAGTTGATATGTCTCTAGAGGAAGTATTGGAGAACGCGCTGATCGATAATATACTTGAAATGGAAGAAAAGATATTTGCTGGTAGTCTAGGAAATCTAGTAGTTAAAGATAGAGACGAGTGGAGAACTAGTCTGGCGAATAAGAGTTACGACGAATTTTATAAATGCATTATGAAATACAATGAGAGGAGGTTGTTGAGAGTTAAGAGAGAGCGAGAGGAAAAGAAGAGTAGGCCAAACACGCCAGAAACGCCACTTAAAATTGACCTAAAAGAATATCAGGACCCTGGTAAATTTTTAAGTGCTTCCCCCGATTTAGAAAATGAATGTTCAGGTGCCGAGAATGATGAGGCGCTTTTCTCCCAGTCTGAAAGGTTGCAAAAAGCCATTGACGTATTAGCGATTGCCTTAGCACAGGTGGCTGAAGCCGTCGACACAAAATATATGAAGAAGCCGTTAGGTAAGTAAATTGTATGTTAGAGACGTGCACATTGTATAGCCTTGAAAAACTCATTACCAGCTTGTATCCAAAGTTATAAAAAAATAGTAATTGCAGTTTTCAATCTGAAACAAGTGATTCCATAAATGCTAATGATTTCAATTCCTATTTTTCGAACATTGCTGTCAAATTAATCTTCCATCAGCCACATCCATAATGTCATTCTCTGATTTTTTCCCTAATGTGTTCCAATATTCCTTTTAAATTCGGTGAGGTCTCTTATATTGAAATAAGAGATATTATCCTAACTTAAAAAATAGCAATAGCAAAGATGCATACAATATCAATGTGCAAATAATAAAATCAATAAAAAACATCATATTGTATCCATCCCTTGACAAACTTAACCAACCAATGTATTAGGCTGAACAATTTTCCAGCAGTACTCAAATTATCAAAGGTTATTCTCATCTTCAAGAGGGGTTCGTCAGATGATGTCTCAAACTACAGAGCCATCACATTAATTCCGGTTTTGGTTAAGATTTTTGAAACGGTCGTAAAAATCAAATGACGTACTTTTTCAAGGAAAATATTTTATTTCATTGCAATCAAACCAATTTTTAAAAATAGAGGAGCTAGAAGTGAAGTCTATAATTATCGTAATGTCTGCGTTCAGAGTCAACTTTCAAAAATATTTGAAATTAGTTATAGTATAAGGCTAAACAATTTCTTAGAACACTTTAATTTATTATCTGAATGCCAAAATGGATTCAGAAAAAACAAGTCAACATCTACAGCTATAGCCGATTTATGCACTAATATATATGAATATCTAAATAATAAAGAACATCCCATTGTATTATATTTTGACTTGAGCAGAGCATTCGACACTGTAGGTCACAGTCTACTTTTAGAAAAATTAGACCGTATTGGAGTTCAAGGGGCTGCTAATAAATGGGTTGCATCATATCTTCATGGGAGGACTCAGACTGTTATTATAGAGCAGTCTAAGTCAGAAGTTAAAAATGTCCTCACGGGTGTACCGCAGGGCTCCATTCTGGGCCCTCTATTATTTTTAATTTTTGTAAATGACATTACTTATTCCTGTACTTCTTCAAACAAATTAATTATGTATGCAGATGATGTTAACATTCTGGTAGCAGAAAATAGTCTATTAAATTCTGTACTTACAACTAACAATTGTGCTAATGAATTTCATGAATGGTGTATTAACAGTGGACTCCTTGTAAATACAAGTAAAACATTTTATATGTCATTTTTCGCTAAAAATGTAATATTAAACTTTAGTCCTCTCGTTAAATTAAACACAAAATCAATACAACAGACTAACTACATAAAATTCTTAGGTGTCATTATAGATCAAAAAATGACTTGGGAAAAACATATTGAACAACCATCTGTTTTATTTTTAGGCAATTGCACAACACTGTAATGTTTGATATTTTGAAATTAGCATACTTTGGTCTAGTTCAGTCAAGAATAAGCTATGGTTTAATGTTTTGGGGTAACTCAGCTCACATAAATAAAATTCTTATGAAACGAAAAAATATTATAAGATGTATGATGGGAAATCATCCATTAACATCATGTAAACAATTATTTAAGGATTTGTCAATTTTAACAGTCCCTTGTCTTTATATCTATCTGATAATCTTAAATGTAAAAAAAGAAGAACATCTCCTTTGAAAAATAATTCAGTGCACAATCATAACACACGTAACAATGGCAATCTATACCAGCCGTTTTCAAGATTAGGTGTAGGTCAAAATTCACATTTATACCAGGGAATTATATGTTTTAACAAATTTAAAAACTTATTTCGAACTTTTAAAATTTTTAATGATTTTAAAAATGTGTTGTATATACATTTAAGTCAGAATGCTCTTTATAATATAGACGAATATTTACACTCTTAGTTGTTTTGTATTTTAGCATATATGTGTATCATGCTGTTCATTGTATTTAAATTTTATTTCATTTTCTTCTTTGAGTTATCTGTGACTAGTCCGATAAGCTTATACTTCTGTGTAAACTTTATGTGATGAAGAAAGTATTATCTATCTATCTATCTATCAATTTGGCTTTAGAGACTATGCACAAGATGGCTGCTAACACAAGTTCATGTTCTGAGAGCATACATAAAAGTTGCTTTAAATGTTGCAAAAATAAAGAAGTTAACTATTTCATCTGTGTCAATTGTTATGGTATTTATCATAAAAGCTGCTTAACACGTATGAACAAAAGTTTGTTTACGTTTATCACCAACAATAAAATTAAGTGCTGTGAAGTGACCAGTGATCATGAGGAAATTTTAAGTGTATCCAACTATGATGATATAATTCGTGATTTAATGAAGGATAATGAACTCAAAGACAAGTATATATTGAAACTTAAGCATGACAATAATTCCTTTTCGGAAGAAGCTGTTCAAAACGAAGAAGAAATGATAGAAACAATTGAGAACCAACAAAAAGAAATTACAGAGCTACAAAAAGTAGTTGTAAACCTAAAAAAGATAGCAAATAATATCAACATTAAGGATACCAAAAACTCATACACTCAGACTGTAGAAAAAACTTGCCCCATTAAAAAAATAACTACAAAAAATTTGAAACAAAACAAACCTTCAGATGAAACAATAAAAAATAACCAACATAATATAAATGGGACCTCAACTATGAATATTGGAAATAGTAATCTAAGTATTGAACTCGAGAAATTAAATATTATAAATAATAAAATGAAGGAGGAAATTGATAATCTAAAAATAATAAATGACAATCTTGTAGCTGACTTAGAAATAATGAAAAGAGACATCAGGCAAACAATGGTCCCAGCAAAACAGACAGGAATCAACACTATTCAACCAAAGGAACCCCAGCAACTCCCCACAATCTTCAAACAATATGAGGCAAGGAATAAAATTCTAATATTAAGCGACCAACATGGAAAAAATCTGAACAAAACTTTAAGTAAGGGCTGTCTCAATCGATTTCATGTGGAATCTCTATTGAAACCAGGTGCCAGTTATGACAATGTACTCAATGATGTAGAGCTATTGGTTAAATCATATACAAAAACTGACTTTGTCATTGTGTTCGCAGGGGCAAATGACTTTCAAAATCTTAAATACCCTAAAATGAAAGATATTTGTAATAAAATTAAATTATGTGCCCATACTAATTTCATATTTTTGTCAACTCCAAAACTGTGTGTAACTAAAAATAATAGATATATAAACAAATTTAACAGTAAATTAGCAGAACTTCTAGCAAAATTAAATAATTACACCCAGGGAATTATGTCATTTATTGATATAAATGGCAAAACGGGTATTAAATTGCCTAATTTTGAAATTTGTACCAAAATAGCCAAAGTAATCCGTAGCACTCATAGTATTTCAAAAAATTTAATTTTTATTAATACAGATCAATCAAACCTAAATGTACATGAGGAAAGCTCAACAAATTTAAGTGACAATACCCAAATGGGGTTAGAAACACTAGATGTTCTCCATGCAACTCATTATGGGACTAATAAGGATGATAATAATTGTGACTTACTTTCTTCTGGTAACATAGCTCATCTAAACTGTAATTCAGACCTGATTTCAAACAAGGATACTTTTTTATATCCTCGTTTATCTCAGGTGGGCCTGACAATGGATTAGATATTACGCAAATGTCGGATAACACACTCTCTAATACAAATAATAACAAGCCTTTTACAGTTATGCATATAAATGTCTGCAGCATAAAAAATAAATTAAACAGACTGGATGCTGCCTTAAATAGATTTAACTATCCAAGTATTCTATGTGTCAGTGAACATTGGCTCAAACCTTGTGAAACTAATTATTTCAATTTAAATAATTACTTATTGATAAATTCCTACAGCCGCGTTAATTTTATAGGTGGAGGCGTTGCAATTTATGCATTGCAATCTCTAAATGCTAGTATTAACTCTGTAGATATACCAGCAATTGATAAAGACTTTGAATACTGTAGCAGTAAAATATCTTACGAGGGTAATTTAATATCTGTAATATGTGTATATCGCTCTCCTACTGGGGACTTAAATTTATTTTTCAAAAATATATACAACCTTTTAGAATTAACACATAAACACAACAGGTATATTGTTTTGTGTGGCGATTTTAATATAAATTTCTTAGTTAATTCAAATAACTCAATAAAGTTATGTCAAACTCTAGATTCTTTTGGCCTCAAAAGACACATTTATTCACCTACCAGATATGGTGTATCCTCCGAATCTTGTATTGACAACATATTTAGCAATTTTCATATTGATGAAGTAAATGGCTTAGTGATGGATGCACATGTGTCCGATCATTTGTGTCAGCTAATATGTTGGAAGTTACCATCAAAGGTAAATGGTTATGTCAGCTCCACTAAACGTATATTTAATGCTCACAGTAAAAAATTTTTTAAAGAATTAATAATGCATGAAACCTGGGAGAACATGGAAATCAAAACCCCTGATTTATTAGTTACTAACTTTATTGGAACATTTAAATACCACTTTGACATTGCTTTCCCATTAACGAAAATAAAACTAACAAAAAAATGCAAATCACCATGGATCACCCCAGAAATAATAAAAATGTCTGATGATTTAAGAGATCTGCATCACTTGTATATACATAGTAAAAATCCCGACTTATTACAACTATATAAAGTACGCAAACAGGAATACAATAAATTTGTGGATTCGTCCAGGGTGAGATATAATACTAATAAAATAATGTCGTCTCAAAATAAATCTAAAGCCGTGTGGCAAATAATAAATGCAGCTAATGGTAAAAATAACGAACCATCAAAAATAAATCTAATCGACAATAATGGGAAATTAGTTGAAGACCAAACTGAGATTGTCGAAATGTTCATGAATGAATTTATTACATCTCAAGTCAATTTGCAGAGTAAACCTCAATTTTTTCACAAAAATAAAGTTCAATTCAGTTTTTTTCTAACACCCACTGACAGTAAAGAAATTGAAAGTACTATTCTGAACTTACCTAACAAGAATTCAGCTGGTTTAGATGATATTCCCTGTTCTTTATTAAAAACGATTGCTCATGAAATATCTGAACCCTTAGCATTAATTATTAACCACTGTTTTTTAAATGGGTTTTTCCCAGATGAATGGAAGCATGCTAAAATTATACCCATTTATAAAAAAGGGTCCAGATCGGCAGCTAAAAATTATAGGCCTATTTCTTTATTATCAGTATTTTCCAAAATTATCGAAAAACTTGTGTATAAGCGTCTTTTTATGTTTCTGGTACGATTTAACATACTTTCTCAATTTCAACATGGTTTTATACAGGGACGATCAACTGAAGGGGCAATATATGAAAGTCTTAATTATATTGTAGGATGCCTGGATAGAGGTGAATGTGTCACAGGTATTTACTTTGATTTATCGAAAGCATTTGATACACTTAACCACGAACTGCTGCTTTACAAATTGGAGTGCTATGGAATTAGAGGTATAGCTTTAAACTTCTTTAGGTCTTATCTTTCTAACAGAACCCTGAGAGTTTGTATTAGTACGAAAGAGGGTAATAACATGACTACCATCTATTCTAAACCAAGACAGATAACTACAGGGGTACCCCAAGGTTCAGTATTGGGGCCTTTATTGTTTTTATTGTATGTCAATGAATTACCTGAGAGCTTGGCATTACATTCCATATATCAGTATGCTGATGATACCTCCTGTGTAATATCTACCAGAGATACTACTGCTACATCACACAAAGGTACAACTGTGGTAAATAAAATGGATAAATGGTGTCGTGACAACTCACTTATCCTAAATGAAGCTAAAACTGTACTTATCCAATTTAGTAATAAAACCCCAGATTCAAGCATCTACTTGAAGTTTAGAGAAAAATCCATTCCCGTTGCAAATAACACAAAATTCCTGGGGGTCGTGGTCGATTCAAAACTATCTTTCGAATACCATGTTAACTCAACAATATCTAAGCTTAACAAAGTATGTTACTCAGTACGAAACATACGATCTTCTGTCGATCTTAATGTGTTAAGGGTCTATTACTTTGCCCATGTGCAGTCCATACTTAGTTATGGTTTAATATTCTGGGGGTCTAGTGTCCATGCCAGAAATGTGTTTATCGCTCAAAAGAATATTATACGATGCATGCTTAGGAAAAACAATCGAGAGCCTAGTAAGCCATTATTCAAAATGTTGGAGTTAATGACATTACCCACCTTATATATATACCTGTTGATTTTATTTGTAAAAAAAAATATTGGTAAATTTAGAACAAATGAGGATATGTACAATGGTATGATGATGGTAACTCGAAATTCAAATGCACTGAGAGTTCCTCATCATCAAACATCATCATTCGAAAAGGGAGTATACTACAGAGCAGTGCGGGCATTTAATGCAGTTCCACTGGAGATAAAATCTATCTCTAATATTTTTTTATTTAAAAAGAAATTAAAGTGTTACCTTCTTGAAACATGTCCCTACAGTTTTGATGAGTTTTTACTGAATGCCAGAATATTTCCTTAATAGTCCTTATATGAAATAATGATCAATTTGTCTCTGCGGAGTTTTTTTTTATATATATATATATATGTATGTTTTTTTATTCCTTTTAAATATTTATGTATATATATTTTGTATGTACCGTTTTCTTTTTATGTATTATATATTCTGTGTGTTATCTATGTTATATACATGACAATTGACAATTCCAATACTTGTAAAAGTCTGATGGAAATAAAGATTATTATTATTATTATTATTATTATTATTATTATTATTATTATTATTATTATTATTAGAAATAAGCTCTCAACGACTTTGGCGATTAATAACTTGACATAGATTTTCATACAAAATTTTGAATTACGTAACATAACCACTGAAACCTTTTATGATCTAATTAAAGCTTTTGATTGTGTATCTCACAACATTCTCTTGAATAAACTATATCACTATAATTTGGACCACAGTAGTTTTCAATCTTATCTAACAGACATATGCCGATAAGATAAAACATGGTGTTCTGCAAGGTTCAGTTCTTGGTCCACTACTGTTTATCATATTTGTAAATGATAATACTTCATTTATTTCATTTGCTAATGACACCACAGGTAGTTAAATACACCGATCCCATTTTGTCACAAGTATAAGTTAAGAATGCGCGGCGCATTCCCGCGGATCTCCTTCTTTTCAAAGTTTTGTTTAAATAATCTGCGTTGGCACGCATAAAATCCCCTGGTCTAGAACCGAATTTGACAATAATTGTTTACATGTTGAGTTGACCTTGTTGAGGTTAGAATAAACTCATGTACGTTATACACATTTTTCTTATAGTTTTTGCAATAGTAAATAATGAGTTTTAAATGATGTGTTCTTCAGTGCACTTAGTCCTTAAGGAGCACAAAGGTTTTTGTCAATTTTTAAAAACTGCAAATCCAAATGCGATCAGCTGATTGATCCATTTATGTCAATTTAGGCATCTAGGGACTTTAACACTTTGCTTATTGTCTCCTTCCCCTCAAGTAACTGGCTGCTTCCCCTCAAGAGAGAGGGAAGCGTATGCACATTCTTAACAGATTGTAGTCACGATGGGATGGGTGAATTCTTGGGAGTGTATTTCAAACATAAAATCAAACACTACCTTCAAAGGAAAGCCTTCTATATCTTTGAAGAGTGCTTCAGACATTTAGTCCTTTACGATGTAGATTTTTCTTAAACATAATATTTTTAGTCGCAAACTCCTCTATAAAATCCTTATTTTACTATAAGGAACGTAACCAGACTGCAACCAACAGCTACTCTCCGGGCTATGTGCCCCGCCGAGTGCTGAATTACAAGTTACAAGTGTGTAATAATTGCATATTACCATCAAAACGCTAATGCTTCGATTGCAACAAACACCAGCCGAAAGACTGATCCTACTTAAAGGAGCTCTCTTGCCAGCCGTTACACACCACTTGCAGACTGCAGTTTCGAGCTGTTGGCTCTCGTCAGTGCAAGGTAGGCATGTGACGACCGACACGAGGATCCTTTGACTATTTGGTACAACCCGGTATTTTTACAATAGCGACATGTAAAACAGTCAGCAGGCGCCATCTAGCGGTCCAGTGTCTGTTGCAATCGAAAAATAAATAGCTTGACTGGGCTTCGCATAGTTCAAATGTGCTTTTAGAGGGCGCAATATTAAACATAATATTTTTAGTCACAAACTCATCTATAAAATCGTTATATACTACTTTTGTTGCAATCGAAGCATTAGCGTTTTGATGGTAATATGCAATTATTACACTTAACACGCCAGACTTGTAACTTATAATTCAGCGCTCGGCAGGGCACATAGCCCGGAGAGTAGCTGTTGGTTGCAGTCTGGTTACGTTCCTTATAGTAAAATAAGGATTTTATAGAGGAGTTTGCGACTAAAAATATTATGTTTAATATTCCGCCCTCTAAAAGCACATTTGAACTAGATTTTTCTTGCTTTTATTCCTCTTTTATCACTATAATACATCTTTAAGTGTATTATTCTTAAGCTATTATTTGTTTTATCAAGTAACCTTTTTTAATTGTTTGTTTTATCCTACTGTCTTGTACAAGTTGACTTGTGTAAACATTTTTTTTGTTGTACTGACATGAATAAATTATTATTATTATTAAAAACAAATATTAGGTTCAGTTTTCCTTTGTCCACTAATAATTACATCCAGACTCGGTGGCATAACTACGGGGGTGTAAGGGGTTGCTATCTCATTTCTGATTGATTTACTTATTAATTAACTGAACTAATCTAAAATATGTCAAAAAAAATTAAGATATCAAGAAGGTAATGCCAGTTATTGATGCAAAATTCAAGAATTAAATAACTTGAGAGACTAGTAATTTAAAACAAAATCGTATATACCGATGTATATATGTTAGATAGTGGATTGTAGATTTAACTTTTTAAAAACATTTATTTTATTTAACACTGGAGTCAACGTTGACTCGTTAAGAAAATACAATAATAATTTAGATGAGGTTTATTCGAAAGTGAGTATAAGACTGATTACAAAAAGGTTGTTAGTAATATTTATAATGTTTCGAGAACAAATGAAACAGTGTTGCTGATTCAGCACAATCAGAATTACTGAGAATTGGAATACAATGCTCATGCAGCGTGAGCGGTTATTGAGAAGAGCTGTTACGCAGTATGTAATACGATATGTTTGAGAAGGTTAAGCCTGTCTCGATAATATTATATATCATAGTATATTTCTAATATAACATATATACCATGTTTGAGAAATCTGTTATAGCCTCTGCATCTTGGACAATCTTGGGGCTCGGCTCTGTCGATATTTCTATATGTATAATTTGGGAATATGTAACAATATTTAGTAAATGATAAGAAAATATTGTTTAAAATAGGTCACGCTGATGCATCGAAAAATGACAGAAAAAAGGACATGAGAGACAAATGGGAACTGTCACTGTTAGCGTCCACAAGTTTCAGCCAGGTTTTCCTTCATTACGGCACCCTGGATACATGCGTGATGTGGTCCAGATCAGCCCTTCTAGCAAGATGTAGGATATGCAGGAGGCAAAAGGACTCTGAGAACATGCTGTTATGTGATAACTGCAACTTGGGACACCATCTATACTGTCTTAAGCCAAAATTGACAGTAAGACTAAATTTCCGATTATTACTGCCGATATTTTTAATGTTATCAACTTTTTCAGGTTATTCCAAAAGGTGACTGGTTTTGTGATAGGTGTAAGAGAGAAAAAGAAAAAGAGGAAAAACTGCTAAGTCCCGAACCAAAACCACAGAAAAAACGTAGGATATTTAGGGATGAGGATGTTGAAGAGGAAGAAATGGATGAAGATAATAATGAAGAGCAGGTAGAGGAAGAAGAAGACACAGATCATGAAATGGAGGTCGATGATGAAGAACAAAATGGGTAAGAAACGGTTCAAATTGTAATTTTTCGTTTTACAATCGTTTTTTTTCTTCTAGTGACATTAAAGTAGATCTTTGTAAAATGTGCGGTTCCGGTGGCGAGCTGATTACATGTGAAAAATGTTCCTTGAACTACCACATAGAATGTTGCGAACCCCCACTTAGGCGAGCTCCCAGAGGACCTTGGTCGTGTTATGCCTGTAAAGACATGAAGGAATCAAGAGAAAGACAAAGAGATTCAGGTAAAACTTATATGTTATATTATTATATACTTAAAATGTGTACAGATATAAATGTGCAATGAGTGATAAACTGCTAATTTTCGAAAAAATTAAAAGGTGTATACATGCTGTAGTAAATCCAATGGTAGATGGCGAAAATTGACATACCAGTGGTGAAATTTTTGCTTGTTTTTAAATGTTAATTGTGTATAGAGTGAGCACATAAAGATTGGAATAAATTCAAATTAAAACCATAAGTAAGTGACAAAAAGTCAAGTTTTTAAACGCATTTCTCAATTTTTTATATAATTTTTCTTTACAAATACTTAAGAGCACATTTTTCTGGATACAGTTCGTTCAATTCTATAACATATTGCATGACGAAATTATCGGTAAACAAAATTTTTAAGTTAATTAAACTATAACGAATGATTAAGTATTCTGAAATGCCTAGGGGTAAACCTCGGAATGAAAGATAATAAGTTATAAACTCGTATAAATCTTTGTTTTGACATTTTATAAGTTAGCTCAAAAGTCTCACAGAATCTTGTTTGTGTATGCGCGTCAAGATATTCAAGGTCAAAGGTCACAAAAACCGCTTTTTGTAAATATCTTGTTTCCTTTGATCTAAATGACGTTTAGGGTTATTAGAAAAGTTGTAGAATATAAAATTCTCTAGAAACTTGGTCTTAAGCAATATTTTATACAATTAACCGTTCTCGAGATAGAGCGCGAAGGGTGAGAGTGAGAAGCGCTTAACCGTATGTATGACGACGTTATGTATTTGTCTAAGAGCTTCAACAAGTCCTCATTCTAAAAGATATTTATAGGTACCAATAAAATATTTTTTTTTTATACATTTATTTAACGTCGGCCTATTTCCGCTACTGAGGCCTAGCACCGATGCCTGTAGACGAGCTACCCCCAACCAGGAATTTCGCCGAACCTCTTCCCTTAAGAAGAGTAGGGATCTTTTACTTGCCTAACATTTAATAGACAAGGGACCGACGGCTTTACATCCCCTCCGAAGGATGGTATATCTCCTATACAACCCTCGCCTAAGGTTGTATAGCTTCCGCGCATACACTGATATACAAGCCGCTGGAAGATGTGTGAGGCGAGAACGCGGTTTCCGTTGGAATGGTCACCCATCCAACTACTAACTGCGCCTGTCGTTGCTTTACATCGCATACCGAAGTATGTACATAGTAAAGACGCACCTACGCTCGCCCCCAATAAAATATTTATAACAATTGATATCAAGCACCCCACACTTTTTACAATCTATCACTGTTGAACAAAATCTTAATATTTAAATATTATTATTTTTACTTTTTAGTTCGGTTTTTAAAGCATGTTTTTTAGTTTTTTTAAACTATAAGTTTTTAAACTTTAAAAATCATTTAATTAACACGCTTTTATTATTAGAATATATATATTATTAACAGCGGCGCCTCCGCCAAACTCTCGACAATAGGTTAGTCTTTTTTTATTTTATTTTATCCTGATGATCTTGGTGAGGACATCAGGACAAAGTTGTCAAATTATTGTATCGTCATCGGTCCCTGATAAGTGCGCAAAGTTTCAGTTTAATCTGATGTTTTGAAGTGGGTGAGAATCACTTTCAAAAGTTCCATTACAAGCAAACAAAGAAACAAATATACAGGTGAAGCTAATAAAAGCGTATTAAAAAACGGTTTTGCAACATTTGATCTTTAATATAACTTGCATACACTTTTCAGCTAACTTAAAAAATTCAATTTAATTTATTGGCTTAGTTAAGACAACAGTACATCAACTGCTGATTTATGACAATGTAGGCAAATTATAAACAATAACTTAAATTACTAGATTCTAAATGTATACATATACAAATAAAAATAGACTATAAAATTATCAAAGATTTTTCTTTAACATACGCTATACTTTTATGCTTAAATATATTAACATTTACACTGTTTTTATATCGTTTGGTATTTCATTATACATCTTTAGTCCCTTCATGAATAACCTTTATGAGTGTTTATTCTTTGAATATAAAAGATGCCCTGAGACCTAGTATTGTAGTTATGAATATCCGACACAAATGAACAGAATTCCAACATATGTTTGGGTAACATATTATTCAAAAGTTTGTAAATAAAAACATTCACATTACAGTTTGTTGCACTGACTTTTAAATTATGCAACATATAACTAACACAGTTTAATATACATCTATCTTAAAGCTCGATTTTGAATCACTTGTAGGTTGTAATATTCCTTCTTACTGAACGCAAACATAATTAAATCTCAGAAAATAGACAAAGTGTGGTGCAATTATAGTTTTATAGATCAATGATTTTGTCCATGTACTTAAAAATTTTCCGATTCTAGAATAGAACGAAACTTTTTTTGATACTTTTTTGCATATATACAGGGTGTTGCATCATGAGAGGGACATAGCTTAATAGGAGGTAGAGAACATCAGTGGTAACCGGAACCTCCCATAATAATAATAATAATAATAATAATAAATAGTAACAATGCATCACAGGAAATGAGTCATTACTGTAGCAACAACGGATTTAATTTAAATGTAAATAAAACATGCTATATACGTTTTCTGCCAAAAAACATTGTGACTAACTATGATCTGTACCTTAAAATTTTAAATAGATCCATCCCGAGTATAACAACTACCAAGTTCCTAGGTGTCACCTTGGATCGAAAGCTTACGTGGGAAGCGCATATAAATATGGTTTGCACAAAATTGAGCACTGTCTGCTATATTATAAGAAATCTAAGACATACCGTCTCCATAAACATCCTAAAAACTCTCTATTATGGATTGGTTCAGTCTCAACTACAGTATGGACTCATTTTCTGGGGAAATTCCTCATATTTTAATAGGGCATTTCAATATCAAAAAAGTGTTTTAAGAACCATGTGTAAGATCCACCCCTTAACCAGTTGTAAATCACTATTTAAAGATTTGCAAATACTTACCTTGCCTAGTTTATATATCTACCAGTTAATAATGTACATTAAAAAAAAAGAATCTGAATTCTTTAGAAATAGTGATATTCATGTGTATGACACGAGAAACAAGGATAATTTGTATCAGCCATATTCCAGACTTGCACTGGGAGAAAATTCGCCAAAACATATTGGTACCAAATGTTTTAATAAAATTAATCAGTGTATCAACAATGACAGCAACATGTCATTTAGGAATAAAATATTCAAATTTTTGTGTGATAAAACATTTTATGACATAGATGAGTTCCTTAATTGTTGATTTTGCTCACCTCTATACCTATTTTATTAATTTTATGTTGAATGTTTTGTGGTGACTAATTTACTAAAGTCTGTACATTGTATGTTATATTCTGTATAAACTTTTAAAAACAAATAAATTATCTATCTATCTATCTATACCTCCTCTACCCATCCATATCTCTTCTTTCCCAGCTCGTGTCTACCTCTCTTCCCTCTCCCTCCTTAGTTTAACTAAAATTTGTAGACCGCTGAACTCGAAGCTGAATTCTATCTACCAAGGGATATTAGATGAGAACACTTAAATTTACAGTAAGGGACAGTGTAACACTAATTTTATGCTAAATTTTGCATAATAAATAATTGAAAATTAGCAATACATTTAATAGAGTAGCAAACTGTACTCAGTTTTGATTGTAGATGAATAATAATAGTAATTGTTACACAGATATTGGTGGCGTGGTTCAGTGTACTGGATTAGTAAACGCCCAGAGACGCTGTGCTGCAAAAGCCAGGTATAAGATCTACCACTTTGCAAAGTTTCTACGTGGAACGAATGAGTCAGATGGTGGGTTTCTATGTTAAACCTTCTTGGCTTTTTATTTCAACTCTCCGTTATAATGCATGTATTATGACTTTATTCTTATAACGAAATATTTACTAACCGTTGAGCTGTGACAGTGTTTGGTGGTGAAGCATTTTTCACTTAAAACAATTAGGGTTTTCATTAGAGGTTGGAAGGCAGAGATAAATGAGATCAAATCAGAGTTGGTTTTAGGTGTTGTGTCGTCACGTAAATATACCATGCATGTATGGCATAATATCTTGCTTCAACATAATAATGAGGCACTTGTTTTTTATATTGATAAGTAATTATTTTGAATTGAACCTGTCAAACTACCAACAGAGCTTATAACAGCCATGCTTTTTTCTATTGCGTTATGTAATTTCTCTTTCATTGACTTTTCTGCAGTATTATTTTTTCTAATTGAAGTGTTGTGAGGCGCGTTCACTACATTTATGTGGGCACCAGCAAAATATGGTAAGTAAATCCTGAGAAACCGGGGATTGCTGTACGGATTTCCCGGGAAATTCTAAGTTGAAAAACATCCAGGATCCTGTGATTGGATGCTCTATCCGAAAAATTAAGTTTTTTGAAATTTACTTAAGAATAAACTACCTTTATTTTTGAAGATATAAAAAAAATTGTATCCAATCATCATGTTTGGTTGCTCTATTCTAAACGGATAAAGCATGTTACATATCCATGAAAATAAATTCAAATACGATAACAAGAAATGTATTTATTTATTTATTTATTTATCAAATTGATGACAACTAGAAAAAGATACAAATAATAAAGAAAAATGTCAAATCTTAAAGTGCTATTTCTGTGTAATAAAGACATAACACATGAAATAAAAGATGTATTTATGATTTTGTTTTGTAGATACATAATTATTGGGAGTGATGTTTTTCTGGAAACTAATAATCGCTTGAAATTATTCTTGCGTATTGCATATCAACCATTTTTTCATATGAGCTGGATCACAGTGAAATTTATGACCCACTTTTTGTTAATGAACAATGTTGAGCCGAACAACAATGGAGCATTATTCTTCTCTTTTTAAAAATAGTTCATTGAATGAATCGAACGAACTACCGAATGTTTGCGCCTCGGACTAGACATTGTTCGATGGTGCTGAATCGATTTCTGGGGTCAAACCAATTTTTTCATGATGACAACCCCCTCAAATTGGCCAAAAACCACCCCTAAAGTCCCCTTTTCTGTGAATCCATTTATTTTCCCCAGTTTTTCGACTAATTGTTGTCATAACACGGAAGATCCCTCGAGAGATTTGACCTCAGCCACCCCTACCCCAGGCTTCCAACCCTTGTGGGGGTGGAAAATTGATATTTGTTTTCGTAAGAAAAAAATTGATATTTTATAGGAGGCGTTTCTTTTGAGGAAGTTGGTAGGTGATCAGATTTGTGTAACCGGCCCCGGGGATTGTTTTCACCCTTCAAAGGGGTGGAAAATCGATTCATAAAAACACCTTAATAAACATATTTTTATACTACTCTTCAATTATAAATTTCCATCCCCTTAAGGGTGAAAACAACCTCCGGGGGTGGTTACACAATCCTAGTCACCTAGGAGATGGTTCTTTGAGGAAGGTGGTAGGTGACTAGGATTGTGTAACCACCCTTAAGGGGTGGAAATTTTTTTTCATCTGTAATTAAAGAATAGTATAAAAATATGTTTATTAAGGTGTTTTTGTAAATTGATTTTCCACCCCTTTGAAGGGTGAAATCAACCGCCGGGGCCGGTTACACAACTCTGTCACCTACAAACTTCCTCAAAGGAACACCTCCTATAAAATATCAATTTTTTTCTCACAAAAACAAATATCAATTTTCCACTCCCTACAAGGGTAGGAAGCCTGGGGTAGGGGTGGCTGAGGTCAAATCCCTCGAAGGACCTTTCGTTCTATTCAAGGGAACAACAATTAGTTGAAAAACTGGGGAGAATAAACTGGTTCACGGAGAAGTGGTCTTTGGGGGTGATTTCTTTGGCCAATTTGAGGAGATTGTTGAGGTGGAAAAATTGGTTTGACCCCAAGAATCGATTCAGTATCCTCGAAAACGGGGGACGACGACGCAAACATTCGGTAATTTCGTCATAAATCCCGACTCTTTAAATAGACTAAAAGTGAATACTAAAAGTATGTAATAAAAACAACATATTTTTTTCAAACGTCAAAAGAACATGACTTTTGTGACAAGTTTTGTGAATTTAAAGTGTCATTTCTCTGATGCTCCATCTGAGCAGAAGTAGAAATCTTCCACTCTCGTCATTCTGAACAGTAGTAGTCCACCTCGTCAAAAAAAATGTCACTGTATAAAACAACATTCTATTATCAAATATAAAATTAACAGAAAATACTTGCCATTATCACTGTCTGAGGAGAACGGAAATTATAGCTTTCATAGAAATGGTATATCATTTTAAGTTCAGATATAAATATTTATAATTTCCTGTCAATTTATTGTTGTTGAATGGTTTTTAAATTTAATATTATCTTCACTTTGTATGTTACAATGTTTTGATTTAAACATATTTTTTTAGAATTTGCTATTTTTTCGATAAGTATATTGAAATTTCTGAGGCTTGTTATCCATCATCAGCTCTTAGACTGATAGTTTCAAACCAGTTTGACTGCTTCTCTAACAAACCCATTATTGCACAGTAGTGATTAATAATTCTGTAATACTAGAGGTTATTTTTCATTCAGTAGGATTAATACATGCAAAGAAACTGACGTTTATTTTCTAGAAAGTTCAATAACCACTCCAAGCACTCTTATCATGCAGGTTTTGGTTTGTAATATTTTATCATCTCATTTCAAATTTGTTCTGACAATGTCCTTCCAATTATTTAATATATTCTTTATGTATAATTACAATATCTTACTGAAAACGATAATATTGCAGACTCTGGCGATGAGGTTGTTCAGAGCCGAAGGTCGCATCGAAGGGAAGATAATAGAGATGACTTGCCCCTACATAACGCTGCCTTACAAGAGTTACTAACTGATGTCATGAAACACAAAGATGCCTGGGCCTTCCTCAGACCTGTGCAGAAAAATGAGGTAAGAAAATAGTTCTTAATTGACTGTTTTATTTTGGTTTCGTGATACTTATTTAATGAATATTAAAA
This sequence comes from Leptura quadrifasciata, assembly GCA_963675555.1. Taxonomy (NCBI): domain Eukaryota; kingdom Metazoa; phylum Arthropoda; class Insecta; order Coleoptera; family Cerambycidae; genus Leptura; species Leptura quadrifasciata. Next base: position 32,269,872 of record OY776674.1, read on the forward strand.
CCTGAAAAAATAGGACATTGTGGCCAGATAAAGTTAAATTTTTCGACAAGATTACATTAGCATTTTTCTTTTCCGTTCTGTGGTATGAATTAGTACGATATTTTGACCAGTTACAAAATAAACAAAACCTAACATTCTATTGTGATAGATTTTTTTTTCAGTTTTAATTGTTAAGCAACATTTCAAACTAATATTTTTATTATTTCTTTAAGCCGTTTCGCTAATAATTCCTTACGAATAAATCATGCGGCATAATATTTTTTTTATGAGATATGTTTTAGTGCAATGTTTAGTCTATTTGTAAATCTTGCTAAAAAAATCAAACGACGAATAACCTTACACAGAGCCAAATAGAAGACGATTAATATCCAACATACTACATTTTCTACACATAATAACCTGTTCGACTTTGTATGGTCACTTCTATTTTAGGATTCCCATGAGGGATCACACAAACTGCGATGCCTGATTTGAAGTACTACGTACTAGGGCAATAGAATTATTTCTTTTGCATGTATTCGTATGAAAAGCCTTGTAAACAAACTATATGTTGAAAAAACGGTCTCTCGGATTTGATAGTAGATAGATCTGATACTAGATTATCCAACATTTTTTTTTAATGAAAACGCTTTTTTTCAATTTTAAATTTATTTTGTTATAAGTAAATTAATATTGCTTCTCGATTTTCGTCTGAAATTAGAAATGAAAACAGAAAATGTTACTATTTACTAATAAAGAACCATTACGCAATGCCGAGCCAAAGCCACACCACTTTATGTCAATGATATGACCACGAAAGGTTAAAATCAACATTTAAGTGTTTACGAAGCAAGATATTCCACCGATAAAAACGTTGTGTTCGTTCAAGTTTCTAAGCTAATGAAATGAGCGTTCTGTCGAGACGAACCGTTAGTACAGATAATTGCAAGGGCTATTGGGAACACAAGATATGAGATCCCTAGAATTCCTTTACTGCCAATCATTTTTAAAGTTGTATATCTATAATTGATTGCCTATATTTATCTCTTGGTTATTTATGAAGACCCTGTATCTGGTAAATCCAATCAGGCACAGCATATGTAGGAAGAGAATGAGCATGTGTAGGGGGTACAACCTTCCCCACTTACGAGATCCGTCGGTCAGAGGGTCTGAAGTATAGATAGATAACTTATTGGCGCCAATATACATAACAAATGCTTACACAAGTCAGAAAAAATCGGGGTAAAAGAAGTGCATAAAACATAATTACATACAATGTGTGAAATAGAAAATGTGAGATAAATACTTAATAATGGTAAAATACCTTTTTAAAAAAGGTTAAGAGATAAAAAACAATAAACAAGCAACTTACAAAATTCTTACAGGGGTATTAGGCTGGGGCCGTTACGGATTTTTAATGCTGAAAAAAAAAAATTAATAGCAGGCAACCGCCGGCTGGAATATATAGTTGAGGACACAAGCAATGAAAAAAACAACTTTGGAACTTGAGATGAAGGGAAGTAGTGAAATGGGGTGCTATTTCAGGGATGAAAACCGTTCTTCGTGATTTGTGGCGAAACGTGACCTCCTAGAGAAAAGTGTTTCATACAAAAGTTGTAGACAATAAAAAAATCTAAAAATTTTATTCTATATATTTTTCGACATAACCTCAAAGTTTGCGAGAAAATGACGAAAAACCGATTTTTCTATTTTTTTTTTCTCGCGTGAAAATTATTTAATTTAAATGAAACTTTGTGAAGGCACGTAATTATTTGCATATAATAAGCTTGAATTTTTTCAATTATGGGAAATAAATATTTTTCGAGATTTTACCATTTTTCCGAAAAAACAGCCCTATCTTCGGCGAACAGCTTTATTGATTTTTTTTGGATTTTGATGTTCTACTAGTGCTCATTTTTTTCGTCGAGATGTCTACTTTCAAATGGTACGTCGATGTAGGTGATTTATTGTCATTTAGCAGCTTAAAATTAAGAAATACCGAAAATAAATTTTTTCGAATCTTGAATTTGTCGATTTTTTTCGTTATTTTCAATTTTTTAGCATATTTATGTTAATAATTCATAATATTTTGATGAAAAAACTTACTTTGGTGTAAAATAACTAAAGTTGAATGAATTTAGTTATTGGAAACCATGCTAAAATTGAATACAAACGAAAAAAATACTGTTACGTATTCAAACAAAAAATTTTTTTACAAAATTTGAAATTTCTCAGCATACAGGTATTCGAAATGCCCGCCCAAAATGACTGAAGGTTGGGGATAGAGAGGGGTAGGACAAAGTGAGCCTGCATTATCAAAAAGAATAGCAAACAATGGATCTCAACTTACAGCTAGTATTTACAAAAGTAAGAAAGTTTATAACTCATTAAATCAATTATGATTTGAGCTGTATCAGCAAGCTACAAACAAATCCACTTTTAAATTGGAAAAACTCCCTCCAACTGAAGAAGCAGCTGCACAACACTCCTACAGAGTCTATTACTAATTGCAAACTTGGTTGGGTAATTTTGACAACGATCAGGACAACAAAAAAGCAAAGGACTGCGGCTGGAACGAAAATGTAGGAAGACTCGTGCCGAAATACATCTCTGACAGTTCCGACTTGATTCCCGGAAAGTTGTTAAAAAGCATTAGCGTTGTGAAAGTGGATGCAATAATCAAAGGTGTGGCTGCCGAAAACACGGCTTAAAATGTACCAATCTATACAATACATGCACTGAGAACTATTCAAATAGAGACAGAGAAGTACTTGTAGATTTAAGTGATTCTGAAGATATTGATGGAGAGCCAGCAAAGAATAATGACATCGAAATTGAAGAGCCTGAAAATGCCAATGATTTTGAAGATAATATAGAATTTGAGAGTTTGATCGATGAAGAAAACGAACCACAACAAAAAAGGCCTAAAATTGATTAGATTTTAATAATTATTTTATTGATTTTTCTTTTTATAAGCTATACACAACCAATATTAATAAAGTAAATATTTGTAAATAAAGTAAAGAATTCGTAGCCAATATAAATAAATTGTATGTTGTATTTTATCATATGTATTCAGAATAATTTAATATGCATATAAAGTTTTCGAAACTTAACTGTAGCTTGTAAAAATTAATAAAGTACTGTTGATTTCCATGTAAATGTTAAGTTTCATGAAATTTTCCCTAGCTTTCCGTGATGAAATTCATTCAACTTTATTTATTTTATACCAAAGTAAGTTTTTTTCATTAAAATATTATATATTATTAACATAAATATGCTAAAAAATTGAAAATAATGAAAAAAATCGACAAATTCGAGATTCGAAAATTTTTTTTTTCGGTTTTTCTTAATTTTAAGCTGCTAAATGACAATAAATCACTAACATCGACGTACCATTTGAAAGTAGACATCTCGACGAAAAAAATGAGCACTAGTAGAACATCAAAATCCAAAAAAAAATCAATAAAGTTGTTCGCCGAAGATAGGGGTGTTTTTTCGGAAAAATGGTAAAATCTCGAAAAATATTTATTTCCCATGATTGAAAAAATTCATGCTTATTATATGCAAACAATTACGTACTTTCACAAAGTTTCATTTAAATTAAATAATTTTCACGCGAGAAAAATCGGTTTTTCGTCATTTTCTCGCAAACTTTGAGGCTATGTCGAAAGATATATAAAATAAAAGTTTTAGATTTTTTTATTATCTACAACTTTTGTATGAAACATTTTTCTCTAGGAGGTCACGTTTCGCCACAAATCACGAAAAACGGTTTTCATCCCTGAAATAGCACCCCATTTCACTACTTCCCTTCATCTCAAGTTCCAAAGTTTTTTTTTTCATTGTTTATGATCTCAACTATATATTCCAGCCGGCCGTTGCCTGCTATTAATTTTTTCATCTCAAAAAGGTAACGGCCCCAGCCTAGGCAGTTTAAGTCAGAGAAGTCATTCTCTAGGAAATCATTAAATGTTTATTCATATGAAGCTGATCAAAAACCCAGGCACAATACTATAATCGACAGTTCAGTCATCAAAAGTATTAGAAAGTTGAGAAATTGCCTTATGCATGTGTTACTTACATTTTTTATTAGTAGACATAGTGTGACAAATGCAGGGTTAACATTTTCGTTAATTTCAGTTGAAGTAAAGAATATACGACTCAATTATATTTTAGGTACCTGATTACTATGATGTTATTACAAAACCAATGGATTTTGGAACTATAAAGTACAAGTTAAATATGGGTGAATATAATGAAGATAGCCAACTCATGCAAGATGCAGTCCTAATTTTTGAGAATTGCAATACGTATAATCACACAGATGCTGAAGTATATAAGTAAGTATTAAATTATTCAACTTAATGTGTTGGTTTCAGAAAAACAAATGAAATCTCATACCAACCCGTATAAATTCTAGAAATAGAACTACACGGACCATCTTAAAACATCAATCACATTAAATACACTGTGCACAAAGAGTTAAGGATATTTCATATTCACATGAAAGGATCGCACTAAAAATAAAAATTCCTTATTGCGTAATTTACAAGTTTATTAACTTTTTTGCGTAATTTGGTTATGAAAAAACGAGGAAAAACGGTTTCAGTGTAAGAAATGTTTAGTCACTGTTGAATTGTGATAGGCCAACGGCCGCTAACATCCGGTATGTGCCAGCGGCCCCGGGCAAAGTATATCTTTCGGGCTCTCTTATTTTGGAAAGGATTAAAAAAAAATGGACCCATCAGGATTTTTAATTTTTTTTTGTAGGACCGGGCCCCGGACAAATGACTCGAGAAAAGCAGTCTAAGTACGGCCCTGGCGCCAGGGGCCATAAGAATTGCGATTGGTCAAGGTTGCAAATGACAACAAATGCCCTGTGCTGCCATATCTGACAGGACGTTGGCTTGCCTAGAGCATGTTCAGGAAGTACGCGCGACCAGATGATTTGATATGGCCCTGGTAGTTACTGAACGGGTGCGGTTGTTGAGCTGTCACATGCCTGTCACTGTCATTAGTGTCACAAATTAATAGTCGAGCCTTGTTGAGTTGTTCAAAGCAGTGATGCGACGGTTTTGGGTTTTACGTTTAAGGTTACGGTTATTCCTACGGTTATGGTTACGGTTTTTAAAATGAATCGCATAATGATAAAATAATAAACTTTATTCTTCAAAATAAAACACAACACTTTTAAAGGGCATATTTAAAACAAAACAAAAACGTAAAAAAAACTAAACTACATTTTTGTAGTGGTATTACAAAAAAACGGCGTAAAATTAAACGTTCTAAATATAAATAAACAGGAAACATTTATTTAAATTTTTAAATATAGGTGGTAGGCATCTGTATCTACCTACTTAAAAATGTAGTTAAAATATTTAAACTGAAAACTAATTTCTCTTTTACGTGTATGCGACATTTTTACCGCGAAAACACAAACACGACACAGAGTCCGATGGACGCGCTTTCAGAAACTGCACCATCTACTACCAGGCTCTTATCCGTATCGGGGCCGCCGCGCCCGCTGTTGCGAGTTGCACGTTCAGACCTGCAAGAACCGTATAACAACTGTGAAAAATAGACGGTTACGGTTAACTGTATAATAGCAAAAACTGTGAACTAAACCGTTCCCCAACCGTAACTGTTGGAACACTAGTTCAAAGTAATCAATCGATTTGTTTTTTTAAAAGCAAGAAGTAAACCAGAAATTGGCTATAGCCATTCGGTTAAGGCCAAGATCGCAAAAGAAGAAGATTTGTTTTACTTTTCGTAATGGAGAACGCTTAGGCAGCCTGTGTTGCTATTGTAAATTAAATCTTTTCTGATTCATCCAAGTCTGACGACGAGGAAATTGAATAGCATTATTAACATTAACACCTTTAAAAAATGACTATAGGTGCTAATGTGCCTGTGGAAGAATTTCTATCAAAATTTTTAGCTGGGTAAAAAGTTGTACGTTCGACAAAATACTCGTACACCAACTTACTAAACGGCGAGATTTTTAGCCGAGCGATGTTTCTGAACTGGTAAAATTTGGTTGATAATTGCTCGGCTCCTTTACTGAACACGCTCCTAATCAAACCAAGGATCCTAACCTCGGAATGTTTAGTTGTGACTTGTGATACTTGGCATTATAAGAAACTAAAGTGAGGTTATATGCAGATGCCCTAGTCAATCAACTAAATACAACATGAGCGACTTTGTTTTTCTATAAGTTTCCTGTATCTTCATATTGAGAGTTATCTAGAAGTGTTTCGATTGGATTTGAAAAAGAAACTTGCAAGTATTTTAGAAGTGCTTCTAAGGAATTTGAATTACTGTCTAAAGTAATTGAAGTATTAAAAATGGATGCTTTAAATGTAATTGAGGCACTCCGAAAGTGATTTTAACAGCCTGGAAAGGTTGTAAAACCCCAAGTATTTATACAAAATACTTTCGAAGTTTTCCTAAAAGATTTGAATTATTGTTTAAAGTAATCGAATTAATAGTTTAGAAGTGCTTCTAAAGGATTACTTTCTAAAGTAATTGAAGTTCGTCAGAAGTAATTGGAGATATCTGAAAGTATATTAAAGCCCTAAGAACTTCTGCAAAGTAACTCATATGCCCAATACTAAATACCATCTCTTAAAAGTAATTGAAGCACAGAGCTTTAAACCCAAAAAGTGCTTCAAGCACTACTTCAAAACATTTTAACTAACTGTCTTACCCAGCTTTAAATAAATCTTTGACTATCTCTCCCTTATGGCGTCCTCAAAACTGAACCCATTTCTTGTTGCCTTAGTTTTGATGGTCCCTTGCCCATCTTAAGCAGGCTACATGGCCAGTTTCACTTAACCGGCCTCAATATGATTAACGGCGTGGCTAACCAAATCCCCGAAATGTATTGTACATTGATTAGACACTGTAACACCATGTGCTGCACATACTTACACTTCACTGAATCTTTTCCAAACACATTTGAATGTAATTAACTGAAAACTAATTGTATAAATTCGAAAATTAGGGAAAACAAAAATATGCAATGAAGAACGGACAACTTTTTTATCTATACACAACACACTTGGTAGTGAACGTCTCGAGGTCTGAAATTAATAAATGTATACTAATCAACATGTAATCAGTGTATCGGTCTATCAGTCTGTGTGTGATATGTTTTCCTCGAATATTGCACAACATGGTAAATCCAAGGCTATTAAAAAAAAAAAACAGCTACAATTTTAGATATAACACCTGGGAGGTGCCAGGTAAATTGCTATTGAATTGAATGTTAGTAAAATTGATGCATGAGAGATGGCTCAGGGGAAGGTCAAAAAGTATTTTTTTTCATCAAGAGTAGTTTGAAATGGAAATTTGTGTTGAAAAGGTCTTCTGTAAATTTCCTGCCAGCAAAGCAGGGAGGGCCAAAAAATAAATTATAAAGTTCAGTACGATAAACAGGGTCCTAGCGGTCTAGAAGATGTGAAATATCTGGAAAAGCCAGAGAATATGAAGTTGTTTAAGAAAATCAGGGAATGTGAATATATTGAAAGCCCAAAATAAAAGAACTACGAACTGTAAGTTCTAGTAATCAATTCAATGTGTATTCTTTAATTTCAAATCAACGTGCCGGGGCAATCATAAATTGATTTTAACTTTCCCGTGATCGAAAGTGACATTTAGCTTTGAGCTTATGACTTCAGAAGTATCACTTTATCACATTGGAAAAAATTTTAAAAGATCATAGAAAACCTGCGAATACTTACAAAAGATGTTTTTTCATCTTTGGTAAACTTCTCCATCAGGAAGGACCCAAAAACGATTTTTCGTCGAATTAAAAAATATTTCAAATGAAAATCGTTGAATATGAAAAATTGTTCGGGAAAGGTATTTTTCAAATTTTTCACCAGAGCATCAGAGACGATTCAATGAAGGGCCAAAAAAATTTTTGTCGAATCAAAAAATGTTTTAACTAAACATTGTTCAGGATGAAAAATTGTATTGAAAATGTTTTCTTTAAAATTTCTTGTTGGTTTACCATGGATTGCGTAAAAACAAGTTTGAAAATTTTGAAATCATGGAAAACCTGTAAAAGTGAAGGAATATCTTTTGTAAATTTCTGATCTATGAATCATCAGGGGGGACCCAAAAAACGATTTTTCTTCAAATTAAAAATATTTCAAATGAAAATCGTTGAATATGAAAAATTATTCTGAAATATATTTTTCAAATTTTTCACCGTCACGATTCAACGAAGGGCCCAAAACAATTTTTTGTCAGGTCAAAACTAAGTTTTGTTGAAGCTAAACATTGTTCAGGATGAAAAATTGTACTGAGATGCTTTTCTTTAAAATTCCTTATCGGATTACCAGGGAGACTCCAGGGATGGCTTAAAAACAAGTTTTCGACGAATTAAAACTTTTTCAGATAAAAATTGAGTTAAAAACCATATATCAAGATTGGTTTTTTTTGCAAATTCCTCCGCACAGTACCAGAGACAGCAATTGTTTCATTGAAACAAAAATTATTTCAATTGGAAGTATTCAGGATCAATAATTGTGTCAAAACCATCAAAGATGGTATTTTTTAATTTTTTTGTTAAAGCATTTTGTGATTCAAGGAAAAGCCTGAAACAAATTTTCATCGAATCAAAAGATATTTTAAGAAAATAATTTCAAATAAAAATTGTTTAGTTTAGTACAGGGAAAGCTCTTTACATGTTTGTCAATAATAATAATAATAATAATTTTATTGATTCATTTGACATTAATACAATGGATAGAACAAGTCAAAATCTTAAATAATATAAAAAGTACATACAGTAAACACAAGCACTGAGCTAATTAAAACTCTGACGAATCACAATTATAAGAATCACAGAATAAAAATTATAACAATTCAAAGAGAGAGTATTATTACACAATCTTGTTGCCAATAACCTCATGCAATAAATGTATGGGAGTAGCCTCAAAATTTATGAGTCACACAAATATTCACGCACACTGTAGTAGCATTTCTCAGGTAATAATATTTTTATATTATACTTAAAAGCTTGTATGGAATTTTTCTCTCAAATTGATTGAGGTAGATTATTAAATAATTTTGGGCCAATAAAATGAGGCGATCTTTCAAACAGGGTTGTTTTGTGATAGGAGAGCTTTATCAAAGAGCCACAGCGAGTGGGATATTTTCATGATTTTTTTACAAATTTTCGCATGGTTTTCTTTTACATATGTTACGGTTTTTAAAATAAATATACACGTTACAGTTAAGATGAAATATTTTATGAAGTAGGGTTTACAAGATTCTTGATATTTTAGATTCACTATCATTCTTTTTTGATTAAGAAATATTCGATACACATTAACGGAGCAGCCCCATAATTGAATATTATAGCTAATGTGGCTATAGCCTAGGGTGTGGTAAACAGTCATGAAGAATTTTCTCTCAAGGCATCTTTTTAAATTGAAAATGGCAAAGCAACAGCAATTTAATTTTTTGCTAAATTATTGATGTGTTTTGTCTGGTTTAATTGCTAAAATAAATGTTTCAATGTTTCGTAAACTTCGATTTTTACACCATCCACCATTAAATTTATATTTATATTTGACTAAAGTTGCTTTTTGTAAAAATTTATATAAACCGTCTTCTCAGCATTTAAAATAAATCGATTTTTTTGTTGACCATTGATTAAATTTTTTAAGTATTGTTTTGAGTTGGGTTTTGACGGTATCTGGTTCAAAGGAAGACACAATTAAACTGGTATCGTCAGCATACATTATAATTACGTATTCTGGCATATAATTCAATAGATCATTGGCAAACAGAAGAAAAAATCCAAGGACAGACCCTTGAACGACTCCTATGCCTATATCACAACTTTTCGATCTAGTTTTGTTCAGTTGTACTATAATTTTATGGTTAGTTAAGAAAAACTCTAATAGATTTAACAGGTTTTCATGTATACCTAGTTTGTTTATATTAAACGTTACTAAGAAAAGTTGTGTCAAGGTTAATTTTTGCTTTCTACCATAATTATAAAAAAAACCACTGCCGAAGGAATCACTGCTTCCACATCCAAATTTTGTATCCAAGTCTTATACATACTAAATCCCAATGTAATATTTTATTCCCTTTAATAATAGAGTGGGGGTGGCTAATGTAAAAAAAAAATTTAGAAGCCCTTGTTTCTCGTATACACAATAAATCCTGATTTAATTTTTTTCCCTTAAACAATAGGGTGTGGGTGGTAAAGGGGGTTGCAGAGGGGGTAACTAATGCCAAAATAAATTTTGGCGGCCCTCGGTTCTTGTACACACACTAAATCCCAATTTAATTTTTTACTCCCTTTAATAATAGGGTGCGGGTGGTAGAGGGGGTGGCTAATGCAAAAAAAAAAATTAAACTCCCTTGGTTCTCGTATACACACTAAATCCCAATTAAATTTTTTGCTCCCTTTAATAATAGGGTGGTAGAAGGGGTAGCTAATGCCAAAACAAATTTTTGAGACGTTTCGTTCTTGTATACACACTAAATCACATTTAAAAATTTTTTTAGTCCCTTTCATAATAGTGTGGGGGGGGGGCTGATGCCAAAAAAAAGAGACCTTGACTTTCCGTACATGCCCTAAATTCCAATTTTATGAACTCTTATCTGCTTGCTTTGCCTATTTACCCCATTTACCCCCGAACCTTTCAACGGAATTAGATCAAAATATAATCTAGTTCCAGGTCTCGTTACAGTACATAAATAAGTGTACCAAATTTCAAGTCAATATCATAAACGGTTCCAGAGTAAACGTGTGCACAAAAAAAGTTATAGACAGACAGGAATTTTTTTTTCGCTCAAATTTAAAAATCTCGACGTTTCATGTCATTTTAAGCCTATTTTAACAAAAAAAAAAATAATAATTTAATTTTTTTTGCGTTGCTATACTTCCACTGGTTATTCTGTATGGTACGGTTTAGCGCGGGCGCCAGTTCCAGTTTTAAGTGTTAGGACAACACTAACCGCAAGCCGGATACACGAGGCTGAGTAGCTCAAGTGGAGAAACGGTACCTACTCCAGTGGGTCAATCAAGTAAATTAGATTTTCACACACACACACACATCAGTAAAACTCAGAATCTGGTAAATAAGGTTATTTTATTCAACTAATCCCTACTATATACAAAGCTACTTCCTACTAACTAATTACCCCAAATAATCTCTAGATAGTGGAATTGCATAATTCGAATTTTCCTGGGAATTTTCTTAAGAATCATTCAGATTGTGATACTAACCTAAAATTGGGTGTGCAATGTGAGCATAGACAGTTTTTTGGGACAAGCAAAATGGGATATAGCGCCACTAAGAAAAAAAAATTGGTTTGGCCGCTATAACCTCAAAATCGTCAGAAAAATCAGTACTTCGATATTATCTTGAAAACGGCGAATTGTATCAATACTTTTGTGATTACACAACCTTACACACACATACACACATTTTTTTTGCGGAAACATATTTGTGATTTTTACAATAACTTTAACTCTGTGCATAGTGTATGCATTGTTTTAGATTTACATGTTTTCCATTTTTCAGATGTGGAGTGAGGTTACTTAAACACTTTGGGAAGAAAGCTAAAGAACTAGGTCTGAAACTGCCTGCGGAAATGGAGAGTGAAGAGCAACCCAAATCAAAAAAACGTCGCACCAAATGATAGTATTACAATTATATTTTATACGTAATCATATAAATTATTTTTACATTTATATAGTCTTCTGATACTAGGTCCCCTGTATTATGATTTTTCATTTTAATTCGTATTTTTTATTAATTGCCCATGTTTCTCCATAGCTTTTACCAGTTACTGTAGGAACGTATTTACTATTTATAATATAGCTATTTATAAATTATTAATTTTTTTACGGCGTTTTATTCAATTTTAGAATGTAAATTTTGTTGGCTGTAAAATTTTTCTACTTTTGTTATTTTAGCAATAGTTTTTTTTTTTTTTAATTAAATATAAAGATTTTCATGACTGACGTCATCTGAAGCTTTAAGTTTTTAGTTGTTAAGTTAAAATTTGAAATTAAAAAAGATGTAATTTTAAAACTATTTTAATAATTTGGGCGCCGTGTGATGGAATATGACAGGTTTTTTAAGAATACACTGGTTTTGAGAAGCCTAATGTGGACACTAGGCAAGGAATATTCCAGTTAAATGTCCATTTGGCACAGTTAGCTGAGTCAAAATACAGGTAAAAAATTACTTGAAATTTTTTTACAGTAGCAATGTAGTCGAAGAGGCGGCCAGTAAAAAATTCAAGCCGATGTTCGGACTGTCCAGTTGTAGAACAAGAAAGTGCTTTGCGAAACTGTTTTCATGGAACCAGCAGTGCTGTAACGTTTATTTAACATTGTGCGCTGGTTTTCTCCTAATTAAAAAAACGTAAGTTGTTTGTGTTATATTTACCCAAAATAATTATTATCAACCGTAATGTTTCTTTCAAAAAATATTTTTAGAACGGTTTTTTGGAGACTATTTGTTACCAAAGAAAATTTAGATAATAAGAATGTTGAAGATGAGGTAACGGAGTCGATTGAATTGAGTTGGAAGTTTAAGAACCGAGATTTACACTTGCAAAACCAGCGTCTTGTAAATGTTTATAACTGCTTAAAGAGAAAAAATAATCGAGTGAATAAAATCATATTGTGAAAATTCGACAGGAATAATCCATAGTTAGGTTTCAGGGTTCTCTTCCACGTTCATAGTTTTTAATACTTGACGTTTCGGCCATCTTGTCGTGGACTTCTTCTGAAGCGAAGGAATAGGTTGAAATGGGCTCTAGAGATGATGTATTCGGAAGATTTCCTTAAATAACTACACGTTCTCAGGGCCGTTCCTATATGTACAGCCACCTACGTGCTGAGCAAATTTTCGCCGCCCCCCACCCTTACCTTGACAATGGGAAAAGATATTTAAACTAGCATACATAATATAGTTCAATAAATCTAAAACAATTTTTCATATCTTTTGGATTTTATTTCTCAGGAGATAATATTATGATCAATCGACGTGGAAAAATGTCAGGAACAACATACTGAAATGTTTAAGACTTGGGTGTAAATAAAAACTATCAACAAATTGGCCTTGCCAGACTTCAACGCGGTGCGACGGCCATAAAATGGTAGATTAATTTTATTGTATTATGAGTGCTTCATTCAAATTTATAATGAGAAATTCAGAATACAATGAATTTGTTGTATAAACGCATTTTATAAACATATATCGCATTCGCAATTCCTAATATAAAATTTTAAAGTGGTGCTTTACGAGTTTTTTTCGCAGAAAACTCGCCTAGGCGCAGTTGAATTTATTATTACTTCCCCAAAAAACCCGATCTGATGATCCCTCGCAAGCCCAAGACCGAGAAACCAGAAATAAGGGTGGTTTTTTCTTCATAACGGTAGTATGCAAGGGTTTCATAACTTGAAACCATCACCATCGTTTTTCTCACCCTCGAAAACAGGGTAGGAAATGTATTGCAAAAGATCCTACAAACTTTTGATATTTTGGCCTTTTTTGTGTTAAATGGACTAATATATTATCTGTTTTTCACTCATTATATATTTTTTGTAAATTAATTATTTGAGTAAGAAATTCAACGGTACCAGCATAGAAGGCCTTCTCAAGTGAACAGTCAGATTATTTTCTAATTATTTAAAAGATCTGAGTGATTTTTATAAATGTTTTTATTGTTACATCAACTACAATATTTCGCATATTATACATATATTAATGGCGGTTACAGCATGTACACATAAATTTACTATTTTACATCTCTTTATTTTTTACCCTTTTTCTCTAATTCTGACACAATGCTGTCGATAGAGACATTGAGCAATTTCTTTTCCATATCAGGGGTTATTGATTTTTTCACCTCCTTAGTGACATATTCCACAAGATTTTTGTGTTGTATTCTTCTGTGCACATTACCCACTAATAAATGGTATTCTAATCTCTTCATAACCTTGTCATAAACATGCTTTAGTCTTTTTCGATATTCTTCTTCTAATTGCAGTGCTACATTTTCCCGTTTCGCCTGTGTTATTATTAACTGACAATCGGCCTCCAGCTGCAGTCTACCGTCATTGTCAATCTGTTGCTCAAGCATCTGTTGCTCTTGTTTTCTGCTTTTTTGCATGGCTTTTTCATAATCATCCACTTGTCTATCAAGGGCCCTTGCTAAAGTAGGACCAACATATTTAATTGCTCCCCATACAACGATCATCATAGAGAGTCCATTATAATAGTTGTGCTCCAAAACATAATATTCTTTACTAACAAGGAATGTTCCAAATGTGACCAAAAAGGTCCAAAATCCAGATACGCCAGTTTTTGGCATGAAAAATTTGGGCCACTCCTCTGGTATAAAAGCAAAAATTACCTAGCATGAAAATTAACTATTAGAAACTTATTACAATGGATTTTATATCGGGTGTCCAAAAAGTCTGGAAATGGTCAAATATCTCGAGAAATACACATTGGATCCAAAAAAGAAAAAACACATCCTTAATAATCTTAAAAGCGCTATCGAATGATAGCAAACGCGACCCCCTGGGTGAGGGGGCAACTTTAAAATCTTAAATAGATACCCCTATTTTTTATTGCAGAATCGGATTCTACGGCAAAAAAAATTACGTCAAGTTTGTCTGAAACGTTGTTTCGATTCGTGAGAGATGGTGGCTGTAAGCGCAAACATATTTTTTTTCGTAATTTCTAAGGAATTCTATGGAAGACTGAAAAATAATAAAGTATGAATTCATTAACTTAAAAACAGCCATCTAATGGTGTTAAATTTAATACCCCCCCACCACCATGAGGGGAGAAGTGGTGGTGGGCTACCTTAAAATATTAAACGGAACCATATTTTTTATTGCGGATGTAGAGTCTGGTGAACGAACAATTCAATTTCATTCAAAACATTGTTTTCGATTCTTGACAGATGGCGTTATAACCGTAAAAATAAATTTTGCGCATATTGCGCAAATTTCAGCATGCAACAAGCACCCCAATGATGGGAGGCGAGGGGACTCACCTAAAACAAGCACCCCGATGGCAACAGAAAACTACTATGTTCACGTCATTGTTTTACCGGGTTACACTAAATGTAGTTTTTTGCGTAAAATCAACGCCTCACTGCATTTATTCTAATTTCTGTCCTATTAGTATACTGCCCACATCCTCTAATATCTTGGAAAAATTGTAGCGGAGCAGTTACATACTTTGCTAATAATAAATTACTACCAACACATCAGGGTGGGTTCCGTTCCCGTCATAGCACCACTACGGCCCTACATCAGGTTACTGATGATCTTTATAGAGCTAGCGATGGCAGTAATAATACTTGCTTAATATTATTAGACAGTAAAGCGTTTGATACGTTCAACCATACTATTTTGTGCAAGAAATTATTTTGGCTTAGGTGACATTGCAATAACATTTTTTCGAAACTACTTAAGTAACCGTCAACAAAGAGTTTGCATTAATAATAAGTTTATTAAATTAAGTAATTTAAATCTGTTAATAAAGGTGTTCCGCAGGGTAGTATCCTTGGATCACTTTTATTTTTTATTTACGCTTCTGATTTTCACACATTCTTAATGCATTGTTCCATCAATATGCGGACGACACCCAATTATATTTTTCTTTTGGTTTCAATAACTATTTACTAGCAAGGGATAGGATTAACTCTGATCTAGCAACAATTGCTGAAGTGTCTAATGCTCATGGATTAGCTCTGAATGAGTTTAAAACCAAGTTATTAGTTTTTGGGACGGACAGGTCCAAAGTGGTTCGTGATCCCAATTTTGAAATTATACTTAAGACACAACGTTTTGATCCCCGTTGATGAAGCAAAAAGTTTAGGTTTATATCTCTATGTCAACTAAAGATTCTCTACTCACGCCACTAAATTGGTACAAAAATCTTATGGCAAGTTAAAACTATTAAATATGCAATGCAATTCTTTAATTCTGTCTCATCTAGGGTATTGTGATATTGTATATTGGCCTGCTTTGTTAAGGTAGAGATAGAACTACTTTTCAAAAAATTCAAAATTTAAAAATTAAATTTAGTTTTAACTTGCGTAAATTCGACCACATCTTCGTAAGATTTTCAGAAAGTAAATGGTTAAACTTAGATTAAAGGTTTAAATATCATTTAGCCTGTCTAGTTTATAAAGTTGATAAATATCAAACACCTGAATATTTATATTCTAAAGTTATAAAGAGGTAGTGATATGCATGAACGCTCTACCCGCCATAGGCATCTTTATAATGTTCCCAAGCATAATACTGTACAGTTTCAAAGGAGTTTCTCATACAATGCCGTTAAAATTTTTAACAAAATACCCATGAATATTAAACTTCTCTCTAATATCTCTTCATTCTGCAAACAAGTCAAAGCCTGGTTATTCTCAAGTAGATAGGATCTTTTTGTTTTAGTCTTATTATTTTCGGATATTGTTTTTGTTTAGCATTAATTTACTCTCTGTTGGTTGTATGGAAAAACGACCTGAGGTCGAATACCGCCAACATTTTAAATGTGTATTTTCTTTTTATTATATTGTAATTTTATAAATAAAGGCGATTTATTATTATTATTAATTTACGAAAAAAATATGTTTATGATTACAGCACCATCTGTCACGAATTGAAAAAAACGTTTCAGACAAACTAATTTTTGTCTTAGAATCCGACCCTGCTATAAAAAATAGGGCTACTCATTTATGATTTTAAAGTTTCTCCCCTCCCCACCCCAAGAGGTGGGGGTAGGGGATCGCGTTTGGCATCATTGGATAGCGCTTTTAAAATTATTAATGACGTGTTTTTTCTTTTCTGGATCCAAAGTGTATTTCCCGAGATATTTGACCGTTTCCAGACTTTTTGGACACCCGCTATATTAAAAATAAGTAATATAAAACCATCTTATATACGAGGTGGACGTGGACCATTAATAATAGACCATAGTTTAGGGGTAGATTCTTTGAGGCAAACTATGTGGATATAACCAAATATGCTTTAGTAAAATGTTGCTGTGGAAAAAGATACAGGGTGTCAAAGTTCGAATTATTTTTTGTTTTTTTTTTTTGCAATTAAGTTATTTTTTCGTTTTCTTGCAATAACTCGGCAGTCTCTTGACTGATTTTCGCCAAATTTTCTAGAGGAACTTTTTTTATTCTAAGAAACAATAATTTACGTATTACATTACGTTACATCATAGAGGGCGTCGCAGGACCTGTATCTGATGATGAATTTTTTTCATATTTTTGACGAAACGTACGTCTGACCAGAAAATATGATGAGGTGAGGGCGTCATTTTCACGTATAAAAGGTATATTTGGTAGAACTTGATAACTCCAACCGTTTTGGAGGAAAGTGCCGTTAAACATTTCAATATTTTTTAGAGACAAATTCAAATTTAATGAAACAAAGTGTATTTATTGAAAAAAGTACAAAACGTAAACTCTTTCTCACTTTCTTATGAACTAATAGATTATTCTCATGGTATTGAGATAAATACATAAATGAAAAGATTGTCTAAAATAAAGAGCTAATCTTATTAGAAGAGCAAAAAATAATGTAAAAGTTGACTTCATGACATTATAAACTTTCCCCCCATGCAAAAACCCCATTGGCGCAACTTAGAGTAAATGTTCGATATGGTCTCCACCTACTTATATGCCTTTTCTAATTCTATTCATAAAAGATTTTCTTACATTGAAAAATACATTTCCCTGTCTAATAAAATTCGCTGCGTTTTGTATTTTTTCCCACAGTCCTTCTCTTGAATTAGCATAGACTAAGGACTTCATTGTCCCCACAAATAATAATCCAAAGGATTATAATCAGGACTCCTTGGTGACTCACTTCCTCGACCGATCCATCTGCATGGGAAAGTCTCATCGAGATAATTCCTGACTTCGATGGAAAAATGAGGAGAAGCTCCATCTTGCATAAACCACATTCTGTTCCATATATTTAGCATGAAAGCATGTAATATATTAGCAAGAATATTTTGAAGAAAAAACAGATAAGACTGTCCATTTAAATTTGAAGGAAGGACAAATGGTCCCAATAATTGATCGCCGATGATACCACACAAAACGTTGATCTTAAATTCTTGCTGAAAATGCCTTTCTTTAACGGCATGAGGATTTTCTACTTCCCAGTAATGGATATTTAACGTATTGAATTGGTTAAAAAATTATTTGACTAACAGAAAACAAACCACTAAAGTGAATAACACATTATGTCTAAGTCTTGACGTTGAACTTGGAGTTCCGCAGGGAAGCATTTTAGGACCTCTTTTATTTATCATTTATATTAATGACATAAATTACCAGCTTAACTGTGATTTCTTGAATTTGTATACAGATGACACTTTATTAGCTGTTTGTGACTGCGACCTTGACACTGCTATTAATAAAATGAATATTGAGTTGTGCAAAGTTGAGACTTATTTTAAAGTCAACAAACTCAAGTTAAATCCTATTAAAACAAAAGCAATGGTGATTACAAACAGATTTAAATATAACAACATCGACAGTAAAAGTATTAATTTGTTTATAGATAATACTCAAATTGAAATAGTGGAACAAATTAAATATTTGGGTTTAGTTATAGATAGTATTTTATCATTTAAAAGTCATTTTGAATATATAAAGAATAAAATTTCAAAAAAATTATTTTGCTTTTCAAGAATATCTAGTAATTTGGATCTATATAAAAACTACAATCACTGTATATAAATCAATAATTCTGCCGCATTTTGATTTCTGTGCTACTTTTTTGTATTTATTCGATCAATCCAGCAAAAATGAATTGCAAAAATTTCAGAATCGAGCTATGAGGATCATACTCAGATGTAATAGGTATACACCAATTCAAAATATGTTGAACACTCTAGAGTGGATGCCTGTATCAGTGAGAATTACCTATTTTACATTAATTTTTATATTTAAAATTTTAAAGGGCTTAATGCCAGTATATCTGAATAAGTTTATTACATTTAACCATGAAATACACTCATATAATACTAGGTCTCTGAACAATCTTCATATTACCAGAACAAATAATTTTAGAGCAATGAGCAATATATTTTTTAAGGGACTGCGAGAATATAATAGCTTACCAAAAAAAAATTCAAAGACAGTAGGTCTCTAAATACTTTTAAACATGAATTAACAATCTATCTTAGAAATTCTGGCTGATTTCATTTCACATATAAATCAACTATTTTTATTTTGTGATTAGAAATATTTATATGTATATTTGTGTATTTTATCTGTTGAATTTGTTGTGTCTATCGATTATTTATCTATTTTTAAATTAGGATTTACCTATCTGAATAAAGATTATATATTTCCTCCAGTTAAAAATGCCTCGGCGAGTAAAAGTTGCTTTGTCGATAAATAAAGTTTTCTTAACAAAATTTCGATCCCTGTTGTGATTATTTAGAACAAATTGACAAAATTTTAGTCTTTGTGAAAGATCCCTGTTGCCGCTGCTAAATGACTTGAGGATCTTCAGCCACATGAACAAAAATTTCTAGCTCTTGATCTGGAGTAATTCGTTTCGGTCGTCCTATATAATTTTTATGGCGAAATGAACCCATTTCTCCCAAATGACGAAACAGATCTTTGAAAATCTTATGGTCTGCCTGTATTCTATTTGAATATTGCCATGAGTATCTCCTCGCTGCAGCACCTTCGCTAAAATTATTTTGTGAGTAAACGCATCGTATCCCTCATTTCCCTATTTGAAAGATTATTATGTCTAGGTATTGTAAGTGAAGAAGTTAAAGAAATTAGCTTGAGGAACACAAGAACAAAATAAAATGATTAAATGAGGTAAATGACAACTAAAACGTAACCAAAGCACACTTCTCAATAAATACACTTCATTAAATTTGAATTTGTCTCAAAAAATTATTGAAATGTTTAACGACACTTTCCTCGAAAACGGTTGGAGTTATCAAGTTCTGCCGAGTGTACCTTTTATAGGTGGAAATGACGCCCTCATCAGGTTTTCTGGTCAGAAGTACCACGTTTCGTCAAAAAAAAAATATGAATAAAATTCATCATGATACAGGTCCTGCGGCGCCCTCTATGATCCAACGTCATGTAATACATAAAATAACTTGAACTTTGACACCCTGTATTTTTTTCCACGGCAACATTTTACTAAAGCATATTTCGTTATATATTTTGGCCCAAAGAATCTACCCCTGAACTATGGCCTATTAATAATGCTCCACCCTGTATAACTAACAACCAACGAAATTAGTAGACCAACTTCCAAACTTGTGACTACTGGTCGTTGCTAGTTTTGTCATTATCTGCGAATGCCGGAAAAAACTTGTTATATTATCCGATCCAATCGACACTTATTGTCAATTGTTCTCCTGTGTGTTTATTTTATTGTGATTATACATTTCATAAATATAGTTTCTGGAATATATATATAATGTGTCCACGGTAAAGCGGTATTATAAGCGTAAATGACAACTTTATTTGGATTACAAACACATTTTTTTATATTCTGCTCTTGCTTCACCCAAAAACTATTTTTAGTATGTTGGATTTTAAAAAATGTATAGAGGGCGCCGGTAACGACTTAAAAATAAAAATATCAGGTAAAGTGCCCTTTCTGTGCGAAATATTGAAACATTTTATTAGAAAAACTTGCTGAGCATTAAAAAATATGACGTACCAAATTACAGAAGTAAATACATTTTTTTAAAATAAAATTTTAATGTTTTAAGAAGAATATGCCATGGAAACAAAAATAAAAGTGATCTGTCTTTGGGTCAGAATAATTTATTGTTTATATTAAAAATGTCAACTTTTAGTGAAGTATGGCAAACTGAAAATAGCGAAGAATAATACAATTTTTCGTAGAGATTCCAAACTTTGGGTAATTAAGTTGTTAGTTGTCTTAAAAATAAGATACTTCTAGAATATCTACCTTCTGCAAGTGTCGGAACGTTGTTTTAAATTCGAAAATGGGATAAATTAATTCTCCTGTGGGGCAATTTTCGATTTTAACTTTTTTTTGGACCCCTTAAACTCTAAATTATGCTCCTTTTATAATCAATGTTCAAGGAACTTCCCCTTAAATTTTCGTGACGTTACGTCCCTCCCCTCCCCCTCCTGTAATTTATATGTATGTACGTTTTTCTTACCAAAAATTGATTTTGGGATAACTTGGGTTGGGCAAATCTTGCCCGAATCAGATGAAATTTTGGGTGAAGGTGGCTCATAATACCTACAAATAGCCTGCCACATTTCAAGTCAAAAACTCTATTAATCTGGCTACAATGTCATATTTCGAGAATTCATGTCCCGTTGTTTTTTGTGTACGACAGTACTGTCGTGAGCAAAAAAAAAATAGCACAACTTTTTTTTTCTAATGTAAATCTGCCTCTATTTGAACATGTAATGAGTAGCCGAAATAAAACAGATATCACTTTTAATTTATTTTTTATTTTAATGCTGTAGTTATTGCTATAGTTAATGAGACAAATTGCACTGCGTTATAACATTGACAAAAATTTGGTGTGTAACATTTTAAGAAAGTGGAGAATAAACGGTATGATTAGTAGAAATCCTGGATCAAAGGACAAAGGATATCCTACTTAACAAGAAACTAACTATTAATATTTCGTTATTGCACCATTTCTATTTATAACTTCTATAAGTCTGTTTGGCATAGAATTAAATAACATTATACAATGATCATTAGTAATAATATTTTCCCATGCATTATTTACTATTTCCAGTAATTCTTCGGCATTCCGTGGTCTCACATTTAGTTTTTGGATACTTCTTACGAGTAGTCTCCACACTTCTTCCACAGGGTTAAGATCTGGACTATTACTGGGCCAGATAAGAACATTGATGTTGTTATCTTGAAACCAGTTAGTTACGGTATGAGCAGTATGAACGGAACAATTGCCTTGTTGAAATATGAACTCATTATTAGGAAATAATTGTGACACAGAAGGGAGCATAATATTGTCTAAAATCCTAATATACCTTTCACTATTAAATCATTCCTCAATATATGCCACAAAACACCAGGACCACGTGCTGATATCCAAGCCCACATATTGATGGAAAATCTACCATTTTTATCATAGTTAGATATATATTTCTCATCGAATCGAGTATTCGGAGGGCGGTAAACTCGAATATGACCGCTGTGTGTTGACTGGAAAGTTTTTTCGTCTGTAAGGATTACATTGTTCCAAAAATTTACATCATGCGCTAAAAATTCAAGCGCAAATCCTACTCGAGCTTCTTTATGTTCAAGTAAGTATTTCTGTGCTTCTGCACTGCATTATAACATTAACAAAAATTTGGTGTGTAACATTTTAAGAAAGTGGAGAATAAACGGTACAATTGGTAGAAATCCTGGATCAAAGGACAAAGGATATCCTACTTAACAAGAAACTAACTATTAATATTTCGTTATTGCACCATTTCTATTTATAATTCCTATAAGCCTGTTTGGCATAGAATTAAATAACCTTATACAATAATCATTAGTAATAATATTTTCCCATGCGTTATTTACTATTTCCAGTAATTCTTCGGCATTCCGTGGTCTCATATTTCGTTTTTTGATACTTCTTATGGGTAGTCCCCATACTTCTTCCACAGGGTTAAGATCTGGGCTATGACTGGGCCAGTTAAAAACATTGATGTTGTTATCTTGAAACCAGTTAGTTACAGTATGAGCAGTATGAACGGAACAATTGTCTTGTTGAAATATGAACTCATTATTAGGAAATAATTGTGACACAGAACAGAAGGGAGCATAATATTGTCTAAAATCCTAATATACATTTCACTATTAAATCGTTCCTCAATATGCCACAAAACACCAGGACCACGTGCCGATATCCAAGCTCACATATTGACGGAAAATCTACTATTTTTATCATTGTTAGATATATATTTCTCATCGAATCGAGTATTTGGAGGGCGGTAAACACGAATACGACCGCTATGTGCTGACTGGAAAGTTTTTTCGTCTGTAAAGATTACATTGTTCCAAAAATTTACATTATGCGCTAAAAATTCAAGCGCAAATCCTACTCGAACTTCTTTATGTTCAGCTTTATGTAAGTATTTCTGTGCTGCTGCATGACAGCGTAGCTCCGATTCTCTTACTCGCCGGCGACCAGCACTACGCGATCCAGGAAAATTCGTTTCTTCAGCAGCCTGAATAACTGAGTAAAATGGATTTTCTACTAAAGCATTTACCAATTGCAAATCTTGTTGAGTTGATATCCTTCGTCGCCCTGATCCAGGATTTCTACTAATCGTATCGTTTATTCTCCACTTTCTTAAAATGTTGCACACCGAATTTTTGTCAATATTATAGTGCAGTGCAATTTGCCTCATTGACCATCCATCTTCTGCTTTAGCAATAACTCCAGATTTAATTAAATCGCTTATATGAGGCATATTAGTTTTTTGCACACTTGCAATAAATTATGACAACTAACTGACAATGTCACAAAAATTAAAGTTAGATGTGCACAACTAGATTTTAGCTCACAACCGTACTAGCAATATACAACAAATGATTGTAACTATTAAACTTGGCGCTGTATTAATTATCGTGTTAACAGAGAGCTTTGCTTTTTTGTAAAATTTCTAATGCAGGGCATCGACGCTTCATGAAATGCTGATTAAAAGCTGTCACAGATACATGTTATTAAGGATGTTGAAGAAAATCAGAGTAAGATTTACTGCTCTTATTGGTAGACCAATCAGTTACTACATATCATTATTTGACTCATAATATAATGCCAAGGCAAAGAAAAGTGTCTTCTAATACCATTAGTCCAGTTAACGAATTTTTCAATATGGGGGTGTAGAATACATGAAGGGGGGCAGAATTTTGACTTCAGGGATGGGTTTGGGGTAGTTAGGAGGTAAACATCCTAAAAGTCCCCGATCCTAGAAGGTGAGCCTTGCGGGGGAGTCCTTCCGGAAGGCCCTAAATTTTGAGATTTTTTTGTTTTTCACTAATAACTCGAAAACTATTAGTCCTAGGGGAAAAATTATTCTTACCTCTTTGAAGACTGACAAAATTTCCTACATTTTTTGATTTCAATAAAAAGTTTCTATCTTCAACCGTTATCGAGTTATCGGCATCGCCGATATCCAGAAAATGCCGTTTTGGATCACATTTTTTGTCGTACTATGCTCTTAACACCTCAAACCTTCTTTGTAAAATAAAATACAACAAATCAAGTGAAGAGGATTAAATTGACTTAAAAATTATATATTCTACATATAATTAATGGCTGAGTTGATGGATTTCAAGATTATATGCTGTAATATGGTAGGGTTATTGCTTGAAATCATACCTTCATTTCATTGCATTCATTGCACTTGGCATTCCTGTTGTTGGCGAAAACCCCTCCCCGGCATATTCCTCATGAAACCTGGCAAAGGAAAAGTATACACAGCAACGTACTCTCCACAAGAGAGCTGCAGCAGCCGGGGCTAGAGCACATTCTATTTGTACATGCTTTCGCAGGCTGTGATGCCACATCCGTAGCCTTCAGGAAGAGCAAAGTCAAGTTTGCAAAATTATACAAGAAAGACAAATCAGTCAAAGAAGCAGGACATAATTGCATCCTTAGATGGTTCAGTGCTCCATCTAAGGAGATATCCTTAGATGACTACAGACATCGATCGCTTTGATCAAGTCAGACATTTCCACTCTCCCACCAACTGAGTAGATGGGAACCATACTGCCCTCACATGTGGGGTTTAGGATTCCTGGCTGGAAGGAGAGAAATGGGGAGGTGGTGTCCAAACTAACAAACAAAAATGCTGCCCCCGACGAAACATTGCAAGTTATATTTTATCACTGCAAAAAAGATTGCTACTCCCGAAGATGCAGATGCAGAAAGGCATTAAATTGTTCACCAGCATGCCTCAACTGCCAGGGCAACTGCCACAATTTAGTCCCCATAACGGAGGATGAAGAATTTGATGACATAACAGTTTCTTTGGAGGATTTATTTCCTCTTCTGCTGGCGTGGTGACCTCATAAACTATTCCCCCATCTGGAAATTGATCGGTTTTTTCTTTCTTTAAAAAAAGCATTAGCTAATTAGCAATTAGCCAATTATATGTAAATAAAAGTAATTCAATCTATAATACTGTGTTGTTTTCTTATATAGAGGTACTCACCTACCTTTTCCCACCATTCGATTGTAGCTACTCATTACTATACTAAATGCAGCAACTTACAACAATAAATAGATTTTAAAAAACACAAATGAATGCAATAAAGTGTAGGTATGATTTCAAGCAATAACTCTATCACATTACAGCAAATAATCTTGAAATCCGTCATCATCTCAGCCATTAATTATATGTAGAATATATAATTTTTAAGTCAATTTAATCCTCTTCACATGATTTATTGGTTGCATTTTATTTCACAAAGAAGATTTGAGTTGTTAGCAGCAGAGTATGACAAAAAATATGATCCAAAACAGTGTTTTCGGGATATTGGCGATTTTCAGAAGCGAGTAACTCATCGCTAACAGTTGAAGATAGAGAAATATGGCAAATTTTGTCAGCTTTCAAAAAGACAAGAATAATTTTTCCTCTAGGACCAATAATTTTCGAGTTATTAGCGAAACACTAAAAAAAAGTCAAAATTTAAGGCCTTCTGAAAGCCCTCCCCCGCAAGGCTCACCTCCTAGGGTCGGGAACTTTTAGAATGTTTACCTTCTAACTACTCCCTGAAGTCAAAAATTCTGCCGCCCTCCATGTAGTCTACAATAATTTGTCGACAGAACTACATGCTAATGATATTATAATATGCAGTGTATTTATTCATGCCACCATTCCTTGTATGTAAGGGAAAAACCAGTTTTACCTTCCCAGGTTCTCCCCTAATAATCCTATTTATTGGACCAGCTGTCTCATTGCCACCACTGCTTGCGCCTGCTTTTGCAGTGTCAGCCTTTGGTTTTGGAGTTTCTTCTTTTTTAAAAACGGGCTTCTTTACTTCGCATGGGCGATTATCTCTCTTATTTGCCTGTAAGTCAATTGTGTCGAAATGTATAAGGCCCGTTGTACATAATGTAACTTTTCTATTTCTAAATAATTCATTACATTCCTTTGATAGGCGACTTCGTATAGATGCATCCGTCTCTTTTTCTGTCATAACCGTTCGCAAAATATCCTGTTCATTTTGAAATGCAATTCTTTCTATTTCGTCAGCAGTCTTGTTTTTAAAACTTTCAGTGACAGGTATACATTCTTTTACTTTTTTTAAATTGTCCTTGAGTGGATCTATAACTAAAATAATTTTCTTCTTGTCACTGTAATATGCATTTCCAAAAATAGATTTGGTGCCATAGCTGTATTTAGGGGTATGTCTAAGAAGCTGTAAATATTTTGCATGAAACATTTGGAAAAAATACTTTTTCTTTTGTCAAACAAGAAGACTTCATTTGAATTCCTAGAAACTTTTTGTATTAGCACTAGGCTGATTATAATTTGGAAGTAATCCATATATTTTGATAATTATACAAGCTCTTAAAATTATGTTTGCTATCAAATCAATTTTATGACCTAAATCTTTGAAATTATAATTTTTGTAACGAAAATTATTTAAGGAAAAAAAAATAATAGATTTTAATTTTCTTATGTTGGCTCCATTTTCGAATCGAATCATTGATAACAGGATCCTAGGATCAACATTAGATCGATCATTCATTGCCAAGATATTTTAGAAAGAGATGGGCTGTTTACGAGCCATTCCCACACTTGTCTAGTATGATTTGATTGATGGATAAAATATCCGCCTATAACCTCTGATCAGGAAGGAAATTTTACTTCCCTGGCTCTGATTTAAAAACATCCCAACATATATCACTCGTGCAACTGAAATAGATCAAGATCATATATATCCATTTCCATATCATTTGTCCATGGTTGGTCTTAGGCGCTGCCTTTTACACTTTTTGAAAAGTTATTAATGTAAGCAAATAGTATAAAATTTATTTATTTTAGGCATTCAGCATTTCCGATGAATGTGTGTACAAAATTATTGTAATCTGTACAATCGACGTGGTATTTACGAATAAATAGCTAAAAGTCTACTGATCTAATATCTACATATTACTGCAAATAATTACATTTCTGGCCTACCTTCAGGCCCGCGCCTAGCACTTTTGGCGCCCTAGTGCAAATTTAAAATAACGCCCCAAATTTGTATTACGTTCATATGTGAGTGCAGATACGGGTTAAGTTAGGTATTATTATCCACTATTGAAAAATAATTTTAAAAAGTATTTTCATAAATTTATTTTCATTTTTATATTTTACAAGTACAAGCCATACAAGTATTTTCTCATTGAAGTACATAACATAATTATAAACTTATAAAAAACAGAAATATATTCTAACAGTATTACAACTCAAAATTTTTGTATTTTAGTTTCAAATATGATATGATACAAAAGCTTGTTCGCTCGTTGCAAGCCAAATTTCAATCTCAAACATGAATAAAATCACAGATTTGTTTGAGTATACACAATTCATGTTATCATGTTACGTATTTGATCGAATAAATGCTATTATTGCGTACTCTCATTTGGAAAATATATTATTTTCGAGAAGTAATTCGGTTCCCTCGTCTCAAAGAATAAAAATAAAAAAAAAAACAAATAAAAAACAATGTAATAGCTAGGCAATTCCTTACTGGGTTTTTTTATCATTATAAATTTTGTTTCTTGCTTTATCTTTTTTTTACTTTTCAGTTTTGAGGCTTTCGGCGCCTTCGGCGCCTCGGCGCCGTCGTGCACCACACGACTTTGCCCTTATGTACGGCGCGGGCCTGCCTACCTTCATTTTCTTTGCATTAATTCACCACTATATATTTTGCTTTGCCGCGTTCGTTCAAACTTCCGCTTCTTTGACACCAAACTCAGCGTGAACTCAGCTATCTACCGGAGTGTCTGTTTGAGTTCAAGGATTGTAAACAATCCTTGGTTTGAGTTGACGGGTGTCGCCGACTGACGGTGACACAAATCAAATGGAAAGCACTTTCGGCGACTCGAGTCGACTCGTGTTGACTTGGTATCAGTAAATGGAAAGCACCCTATATGGACGAGTTGCATACAAAGCTTTATGTCCGACTGCTAAATTTGGCTTATTAATGAAAAAAAATTAATTCAATGACACATGACTGTTGTATTTATTTGAAAATGTCAAAATCTGACATCGGCTCATTATTGGAAACGTCTAAATCTGACAGAATAGTAAAATAAAGTAACTTTATTTTACTAGTACATTATGTACAATAAAAGTAATTTTATTTTACTAGTGCAATCTAATTGTCTAATTTTTGTGGTGTTTATTTATTAATAAAGAGGTTCTTTATAGCCGCAAAACTATATCATAAACAGAGTCCTTTATTAGATAGATGCATCCGGAAACACCGTCAACGCGCAATCTGGTTATTAAAGTAAATGAAAACGAGTTACTTTCCTTTTACGTAGTAATGAGCAAATTGCGTATTGTTAGTGTTTCTGGGGTGTATCCATTCAATAAACATCCTACTTTATTTTTGTCTTTGGTTTCAACGGCATCAACATAGGTATCCAATATTAGTTGAAGTACTTTCAACTGATATTGCAACCTACCATCTTTATACCTGATCTATGATTTGACATTTGACGGTAGTTTGTTGATCTGACGTAATATAACCTTACCAATTTTACCAGTCTTCTATTTTCACAGCTATTTTTAAGAATTATTTGATGTACGCGGATGAATGTCTGTATTGTGTGAGATGAATACTCAACATTATAACGAAATTACTTCACTTATAAGAAATCATCATGGTCTTACCCAGGACTGTATGAAGCAGCTAATCAAGAAATTTCCACAGTAAGATAAGTATTACTTTTTAACTTTCTCTATGTACAAACTGTTTTAGGCAGAGTTATGATACTTTGTATAGTATCTTATCCTTAGAATATCAAAAAAGAATGAAATGCAATCATGCCAAAACACAGGCTAATAAAAACAAGTATTGGGATTTGTATAGAAAAGGAATTGACAATGGCGATACTCCAGGTATAATAGTACGGCTTGCAGAGCACTTTGATGTCGCTCCCTGCTTAATAGCAAAATTTATTTTGAGCCGATACTTTGAGCTCTTAGACGTATCAGAAACCAAAGACCATTCAACCAACATAAATATTTATTTAAGAGACACCTGCTTAATACCTGATATAGATTTGGCTTATGAAGTATTTTTGGTAAGTTTAATTCGATTTATTATTGACGTTTTTGATAGTTTTAAATATGACATTTTATAACATTATGTTATGCTAGCTTAATATGTGAGCGGGCTTATATCAGACTAGTCCAGTGCAATTAGGAATTGACCCAAAAATTTTGGGTACATTTTTTCTTTTGTTCCTTATTCGAAAGGGGGGTCAATGAAAACCTTAAGTCTGAATTTGCGCATTCCTACTTCCCCCCCTTTCGCCGCCATCTTGGATTTGTTTTTTTTTTTTTTCAATCGCTCATAACTCGAGTTCTATTTATCGCACAGTAATGAAAAAAATATCGTTGTACTCGTGAGGATTTACTCTTTATGTCATCACGAATGCATTTTTGCCGTAAAAGTTATTGCAAAAAAGTTATTAGAGCTCAAAGTTGAGAAATGATTTCAAAAATTTTTTTTTTCTCTTTCTTGGCTCGCCACTCTTTTGCAGTGCATCTGACACTCTCTGCCAACAAAATGTTATTTAAACTAGACGCGATTTCTAGGATTAAAAAAAAAATTAAGTCCGTAAGTGGATCCCTCGCCCGCCAATCCTCGCTCAAAGTTGACATGTTCAAATAAGCGCGGAGCGTTTTCAATCAGTCATAGTATTTTAACTTGTACATTTTGTAAACTCATTTCCACACCACCTTTGATTCACAGTGAAACAATCGGGAAGATGCGGACGTGGATATCGTGGAAACTGCAATTGATTTAAGTCCACAATTTGATGCTGTCGTCATCGTAGGAGAGGATACGGACCTGCTTGTGTTGCTGTGTGCACTCGGGAAAAATTGAAAAAATGTCTATTTCCGTAAAATAGGAAGGGGAACAACGGCATCGAAGACGTATTCTACAAGCAGCTTCAAACACGCACTTCTGCTGGAGCATTTGCTTTTCATACATGCCTTTTCAGGATGTGACTCTGTGTCAGCAATCTGCGGAATGGGAAAGAAAAAAATAATTGACGTCATCAAAAAAAATGTTCACCTTCAAGAGGATATAAAATTATTCCAAATAACCACTCCTGGACAAAATGTCATTGCTGCAGCTGGAGAGAGCCTGTTAATCGCACTGTACGGAGGAAATGAATCCGATGTGTCCATCAATCGATTGCGATTTAAAATATTTACACGATTGGGTCTTAAAAAGAAAACAGATTTGTCGCGCTTGCCCCCAACGAGTTCCGCAATACGTCAGCATTCCCTACGGACTTATCATCAGGTCCAGAAGTGGCTTGGGCAAGAAAAAAACGCGATTTCTTGGGGCTGGAAAAATGGCTACCGCGGTTTAGAGCCTGTGACCAGCGAACAAGACCCGATTCCACAAATTCTATTGGACATTATATCCTGTGGATCCGCCAAAAACTGCGGTAAAGCTTGCGGCTGCCGAAAGGCCGGATTAAAGTGTTCCATCTTATGCAAAATTTGCTGCGGCGAAAATTGCACAAAAGTCAAGGAAGTTGCAGAAATCTTGGATGATGAAGACAAGGATTGCCACGACCTTCCTACTATGGTACCATTACCCAGAGCGACGAAAAGAAAAGCGTCTGAACTATCCCAGGAAACTGACGAAAACTATTAATTTCCTATAGAAAAGTGGCAAGAAATCGAACATCAAGCAAAGAAATCGTGGATTAGGCCTCGGGGGGGAAACCACGTTAAAAAAAATGCGCCGTCGACTCTACCTCAAAGGTGGTGTGGAAATGAGTTTACAAAATGTACAAGTTAAAATACTATGACTGATTGAAAACGCTCCGCGCATATTTGAACATGTCAACTTTGAGCGTGGATTGGCGGGCGAGGAATCCACTTACGGACTTAATTTTTTTTTTTAATCCTAGAAATCGCGTCTAGTTTAAATAACATTTTGTTGGCAGAGAGTGTAAGATGCACTGCAAAAGAGTGGCAAGCCAAGAAAGCGAAAAAAACTTTTTTTGAAATCATTTCTCAACTTTGAGCTCTAATAACTTTTTTGCAATAACTTTTACGGCAAAAATGCATTCGTGATGACATATAGAGTAAATCCTCACGAGTACAGCGATATTTTTTTCATTACTGTGCGATAAATAGAACTCGAGTTATGAGCGATTGAAAAAAAAAAAAAACAAATCCAAGATGGCGGCGAAAAAGGGGGGAAGTAGGAATGCGCAAATTCAGACTTAAGGTTTTCATTGACCCCCCTTTCGAATAAGGAACAAAAGAAAAAATGTACCCAAAATTTTTGGGTCACATCAGTAAATTTTTCCTAATTGCACTGGAGTAGACCCCCAAATAACCTGATTTATAGTTTCTTTCTGTTAACCAACCTATACACAACATTTACTAATTGTAGCCGTTGCTACCAATTAAATATTTGACTCCGAAGAAATTATTTATTTAAATCCACAAAATATAACAAATAAATCAACAAGATATAACGGATGCAGTTATATTAATTTGCGTGCGTATCGTTACAAATATGAGTTTAGACTGGTGGTAAAATATCTGTGCTAACATGTGTTCTCTGCCAGCAGATAACAAAGATGACAAGTGGTCGTACCCTTATTTTATGGCTTGTGTTTACGTCTGAGTTTCTCTAATAATTGATTTTACGTGGAATAATGGGAAATACTTGTAAACTTAAATGTATTTATTTACTGTTGCCATATGCTAGGGTACGCCCGCTACACTAATAAATAAAGAAACAACTGACGGCCCACTCTGATGTGGTTAAGGAGTTTCTCTTGGAATATTGAATTTTACTTAAAAAATAGAAGAAAGTAGGTACTTAATATAAAAATTATACAATCAAATTAGGTACGAATTTGGTTATGGGTTATCGTTTTACTTTTAATCTACCTACTTTCCTTTTATAAAATAAAAGTAGAAAGATATAGATTTAAGTTTATATACAATCAGTACTCAACAGAAACATATTTTGGTATACCTCTGACTTAATAATGTGGACTGGCAATTTGGTTTAAATGAGAATGCTGGCCGAATCACATTCTTACAGTGAACTATGTAAGAAAAAATTATGCTGCAAGTAAACGCGTTAGGTACCTATTCATTAATCAAAAGATGTAGCATCTTAACCCGATGGCTTCTAAAATAAAATAAAAAAATACTTAAAGTAATTGAAGTGGCTTTTCTTTGATAGCAATCAGTTATGGTATGGACTTTAACTTAGACTTAAATTTTAATTATATAAAAAAGACATCCCAGTTTTACAAAGAAAATTATCGATATAGAAGCTTTTCAAACACGTTTAAAAAAAATAATAATTGTACATACTTCATGTTTCAGTGTACTCTTTATGACAACATGTACAGCCCTCTGATAGACACAATGAAAGCGTAAGTTATCTATTAACTAACTAACAGCGATATATGAAATAAATATTTTCCGAAATAACTTTTAGGTCTTTAGGTCAACAATATGAAATTAAATTACATAAAGAAGTGGTCGAACTTGGTATGGCGTTTAGAGATGAGGAACATTTGAGAAGATATGGCTACGATAAAACACCTGATTGTAAATTAGAAGTACCTGTAGCTGTAGATGGTTTCGTAATAAATTGGATTGAAAGCAAGGCACTTTTTGGAGATGAAGATGCCCACAGAGAATATATGAAAAATCAGTATTTAAGTTATTGGAATAGGTAAGTTAAATGTTTATTACTTCTTATTTTATCATTGTGTGCCCTCAAAGATTCTTTTAAGCTTCATTGTAAAGAACTTGTAGAAAAAATAATTCCGATTTATTTCTGTATTCTTTTGTCTAACTAGTGACTGAGATAATGTTGGTAGCTCGCTCTTTCAATTTGATATTCCATTCTCTAAATAAAACACTTTAATAAGAATCACTTGATTGTTGTTTGCTGATGATTGTTAAGTTCGCCTTTCGTTTGCGTGTTGTTTTAGGTAACACTTCACTTTTCAGTACTGCAATGTTTTCATTTTAAATAATGACAACCAAATAGAGATAATAGATGACCAAATACGAGTAATTATGAGCAAGACGATTGGCTATTGGAAATTGAAACATTCAACAGGAGGCCGAGGGATGATTTTATCAATATCCTGCTCTAAGTATTGATGAGGCTACATTGAATGTCATGCATGTGGTCCTAATTATAGACTTGCATGCACTGTGGGTATCTTTTCTTATTTTTGTGCCTGTGTCGAACAAAGTGGACAAGTCGATCAAATCTGATACTCACTGCTGTTGACCATTTTGTAAAGAACATGGTGCCATTGTAAGTAGACAGTCGCCACCTTTTTTTTTTACAGTCTAATTACAATACTTTTGTTTTCTTTGTTTATTATACAATAGCCAATTGTTTTGCTGATCTAGCATCCATGTAAATAAATACCGCTACTATTTCTTAGTCCTAATTCCTATATGATAGCATTCAAGATTCTCCATTTAATCAGTATTTGTCATAAATTTGTTACACTTTGCATGTTCTGAAAAAGTATTGCGTTATAAACAGATTATTCTTATAGTAGTGACAACGCGACATTTCATCTAACATTAGCAGCTGGCAAGTTTGCTGACTAGTGCCTCATAACCATCCGTACAGGTTTTGTTC
This sequence comes from Leptura quadrifasciata, assembly GCA_963675555.1. Lineage (NCBI taxonomy): Eukaryota > Metazoa > Arthropoda > Insecta > Coleoptera > Cerambycidae > Leptura > Leptura quadrifasciata. Next base: position 32,303,773 of record OY776674.1, read on the forward strand.
CGATAGAAATCAAAACTGTAGATGTTTTCTTAAAAATGCTTCTTAAAATGTTTTCTTAACCGCCTCTCAAGTTACCAAAGTAACCCCCTGGAAGGTCTCAAGGATTTTGTGCTAAGTAAAGAGAGACGAGGCCCTACAGTTTATTGTGGAGTCTGAACCACTCTTGGGGCAATTTTTTAATGAAAAATTGTTTCGCCGCGGGCCTCTAACCCACTTCTACCATCCCCCATGAGATGTTTCATATTTTATAGCCAAATCTGATGTACATATTTGTTGCAAAAAAAACTGTTTGCAGCCCTGTTTTCTATGGGACATTATAAACCAAAATTGTTCAGGTATAAAATTTTTACTGGCATTATTCTGTTAGCATCTCTATCATTGGCCTAATTTTCTATACTGTATTGGTTCTATTAATTTTGAAAGGTATTATGTGAAACCGCAAATTTGCAAAATTCTATCGCAACTCATGTACTGAGAAATGGATGTTTTTCATTTCATCGCCAAAGTCCCAATTGAATGTTTAGATGGCAAATTATTATAGCTACTTACAGATAAGATTACAATGAAGCAACAAATTCCATCAGCTGTTTCAAATTAATACAGTTTCTGCTCTTGTCCATCAAGTGCTCAATAAATCTAATGTGTAAATTGTAGAAATTTTCGACTACCAATATTTTTTCACACAAAATAGATTGGTTTAGGAAATGGTTGCAGACATTCAATGTTAAAAATCTGTGCCTCTTTCGCATTTCGATTTAGTATGTCTTTTTCAACTGTCGCTTCCTCAGCCACAGGGCCACGTTTACCATATAGGCACACTAGGCATGGCCTAGGGGCCCCTACCAAGCAAGGGCCCTCAGCATCATAATGCTAATGTATTTGTTTACTCTTAAATATTTATAAATCTTAATTATTGATTATTATGCTTCAATATTTTTATTTAAGTTACTAAATGCGAACTTCTCAATGAACTTTTCTGTTTCAGTATTTCAAAATAAATTTTAGTTTTTTTGATTTTTACAGCGTTTTGGCCCATTCTTTAAAATCCCAGTAACAAATCAGCGTTTTAGTATTGTTAGATTATACTAAAGCTTTTGACATGATTAACCACCAATTACTTTTTCAATTTTGCATTTTTGTGACTTTGAACAAAATTCTTTCCATTTAATTTTATCGTTTTTATCAGACAGAGTTCAACAAGCAGTCCTCAATAACAATATTTCACATAACCGCTAACGGTACTTTCAGAAGTTCCCCAGGGAAGTATACTTGGCCCATTATTATTTACTATTTTAACATCAAATTTTTAAAAATCCTTGCAATTCTGTAATTACCACTTATATGCCGATGATACACAACTTTATTGTTCATTTCACATTGAAAATCGACATGAATATGGGAATTTGGTATCAACTTCAACTCGTCACCTACTCAAAATTAATCCTAGTAAGTCATCTGCTATAATATTTTGTAATGACAATGTACGTGAATTTGTATCAAGAGAATTTAATTTACAGATCGGAAATGATATTATCGCCTTCAATCATAGCTCTAAAAGTCTTGGTCTTATTATTTATAATTAAGGTTTAAGCAGCATATAATGAGTAAATTAAGATTGGCATATGCTGCACTAAAAATGATATATTTTTTTTTTTTTTTTGACGAGGAGGGGAAACCCTCATGGGCTCCCAACCTAAGTTGGGTCAGTGTCAGACTCTTACTGACTAAAACCCCTCCCCACAGGGTCCTCTGTAACACTCCGAGGGCACTGCAGCCTCTTGGGCTTATTGTGCACTCCCTGTTCCGATTTACACTGCCCATTTTAATACTCCTGTGCCACTGACAAGGTGATACAGGTCTACGAATGGGCGAGTTTTAACGCTTTGCGCTTTGCCACATAATCTGCAGTCAAGGTCGCCATCGAACTTGCCAATTCTATGCAGGTACTTCTTAACGGGAAAATGTCCCGTCAAGAGGCCTGTTAAAATTCTCAACTGTAGCCTGTTCTTTGGGAGCAGTTCTGCAGTTTGTTTTGGGCATGGTCCTTCAATAAGAGTTTTCCCATGTCGATTACCTGGTATGTTCCTCCAGTAATCATTGTGTTTATTCCTGACCCAGTCTTTAATTATCCCTCTAGCTGAGCATTTGGTAATGCCCAGCACGGGTTCTGGGCCATAGAATTGGTTAGCTGCTCCTTGTCTAGCAAGTTCATCAGCTTTTTCGTTGCCATCTATTCTGGTGTGTCCCGGCACCCAGAGTAGTTTAACTCTATTCTGCTCACCTAGAACTTCGAGCTCTTTATGGCAGTCCCATACCAGTCTGGAGGACACTTTGTTAGAGGCTAATGCCTTTAGTGCCGCCTGACTGTCAGATGCAATGCAGATCTGCTGGTTCACATATCGTCGTTTAACATTCTCACGTATACACTCAAGTATAGCCAGAATTTCAGTTTGAAATACAGTAGCGTGAAGTCCAAGAGAAAGGCTTATACTTGCCCTCGGTCTCACTCCATGTATTCCTGCTCCAGCTCCTGATTCCATCCTGGATCCGTCAGTATACCAGGCCAGGCCTTTGCGTAGTAACTCAGGAGCTCCTGTTGACCAATCCCCTCTCTCTCCGATAGAGATACTGAAGGGCTTGTTAAATGTGATTTTTGGGACCATGTAGTCTGACCTCATGCACAATAGAGGATCTACTACAATGTTGATTATCCTCATATGTCCTGACTCCCCTGTGTGGAGAGCCACATCACGTGAGTTTTGCACCCTGTATGCCCCCATTCTTGCCTCTCCCTGAATCACTACGCTGAGTGGGGGGAGGTCCAATAGGGTCTCCATGGCTGCTGTGGGGGTGCTTTTCATGGCACCCGTGATTCCCAAGCAAGCCAGTCTCTGTACCCGGCTTAGCTTGTTGGCTGCAGTTATTTGAGTGGCTTTAGGCCACCAAACTAAGGCAGCATATGTAATGGAGGGTCTTATTATACTGGTATAGAGCCAATGCACCATACCAGGCTTGAGCCCCCATGTTTTGCCATATAATCGTCGACATGTGATATATACTCAGACACTTTTTAAAAATTGATGTGAAAAAAATGTTATGTGAGTTTTTAGTTTTGTCCCATTTTAACCACTGTGATACGATTTATGGCCCTTGCATTGACAACATCGAGGTGCGACGTATATAAAAAGTACAGAATTCTTGCCTTCGTTTAATATTTGGAATTCAATGTCGTCAAGAAAACTGCTGGTTGGCTGAATATGTACAATCGTCGTAAATTTCACATGGCTTTTTTTTCATAAAATTTTAAAATTAAAGTCACCACCTTATCTCCTTAACAAGCTGTCCTTTCGCGCTGATGTTCGTAACATTAATATTAGACTTAAACACATTCTTACTGTACCTCAACATAGTAAGGAAATTTTCAAAAGGTCATTCTCTTATAACATTGCTACCTGTATAAATAAATTGCCTTTTGATGAACTAATCCTTACATATGAAAGTTTTAAAAAGACAAAAAATGTTTAATGCGAAACCAATAAATCGTTTTTTTTCTTCTACCTCTATTCTTCTGCTTTCCTCTCTTTTCTCTTTCTCTACTCTAGTTATCTGCTTTTCTCCTTCATCCGTCTCTGCTTTGATGTATTTCTCTAATTTAATTGAAAGCCATATTATATTTATTTTTTGTCATGTAGTTTAGGCTGTAGTGGAAGAACAGTTGCTGATTGTGTCAGTAAACTAAACTATTCTGCATTTTATTTACCTATCACTTGTGTTGTTATTTATTTGGGTAAATAAGAAATGCTTTATTATTATTATTAAATTCTTTCTGCAGAAAATTATACATACAAGTATGTATGTTTCATCATATATTTCGAAAAATTTTTGACAGCTAAATACAAATTTAGTCAATTTTTTAAATTTAAATAATAGTTTAGTTACCAGTTTTTTAACTCTAAAAAGAATTCTGCAGATAAGTGGGCAGCCAGGGGCCCAATAATAAGTAAATGCAGTCCTGAAACTGTCTCAGGTTGTAGAACAGGTCTAGAAATAGCTTAGAGTTCCTTTATTTCTTAATTTGGATACTATACTCGAAAAAAGTATATACAAATTGAACCTTTTGGTAAAAAAAGCATTATTTATACCAGATCTCTCTCACAAATCCAACAAAGATTTCGTCTACTGAGGAACAGTTTGAAGAAGCACAAGTTTACTGCTTTTGTATGACAACAGATGGCATTATAGTAGTCCGGTTGTGAGCAAAAAAAATAGGACAAGTCTTATAAAGGTATTTGGCTAAAATCTAGTTGTGTACATCTAACTTTAATTTTTGTGACATTGTCAGTTAGTTGTCATAATTTATTGCAAGTCTGCAAAAAAATAATATGCCTCATATAAGCGATTTAGTAAAATCTGGAGTTATTGCTAAAGCAGAAGATGGATGGTCAATGAGACAAATTGCACTGCGTTATAATATTGATAAAAATTCGGTGTGTAACATTTTAAGAAAGTGGAGAATAAACGGTACGATTAGTAGAAATCCTGGATCAGGGCGACGAAGGATATCAACTCAACAACAGGATTTGCAATTGGTAAATGCTTTAGTAGAAAATCCATTTTACTCAGTTATTCAGGCTGCTGAGGAAACGAATTTTCCAGGATTGAGTAGTACTGGTTGCCAGCGAGTAAGAGAATCGGAGCTACGCTGTCATGCAGCGGCACAGAAATACTTACTTAAAGCTGAACATAAAGAAGCTCCAGTAGGATTTGCGCTTGAATTTTTAACGTATGATGTAAATTTTTGGAACAATGTAATCTTTACACATGAAAAAACTTTCCAGTCAACACACAGCGGTCGTATTCGTGTTTACCGCCCTCCGAATACTCGATTCGATGAGAAATATATATCTAACAATGATAAAAATGTTAGATTTTCCGTCAATATGTGAGCTTGGATATCGGCACGTGGTCCTGGTGTTTTGTGGCATATTGAGGAACGATTTAATAGTGAAACGTATATTAGGATTTTAGGCAATATTATGCTCCCTTCTGTGTCACAATTATTTCCTAATAATGAGTTCATATTTCAACAAGACAATTGTTCCGTTCATACTGCTCATACCGTAGTTAACTGGTTTCAAGATAACAACATCAATGCTCTTAACTGGCCCAGTCATAGTCCAGATCTTAACCCTGTGGAAGAAGTATGGGGACTACTCGTAAGAAGTATCCAAAAACGAAATGTGAGACCACGGAATGCCGAAGAATTACTGGAAATAGTAAATAATGCATGGGAAAATATTATTACTAATGATTATTGTATAAGGTTATTTAATTCTATGCCAAACAGACTTATAGAAGTTATAAATAGAAATGGTGCAATAACGAAATATTAACAGTTAGTTTCTTGTTAAGTAGGATATCCTTTGTCCTTTGAGGATTTCTACTAATCGTACCGTTTATTCTTCAGTTTCTTAAAATTAACATTTTAACCACACCAAATTTTTGTTAATGTTACAACGCAGTGCAATTTGTCTAATTAACCATCCATCATTTACTATAGTAATAACTACGGCATTAAAATAAAAAATAAATTAAAAGTGATATCTGTTTTATTTCGGCTACTCATTACATATTCAAATAGAAGACAGATTTACATTAGAGAAAAAAAGTTGTCCTATTTTTTTCTGCTCACGACAGTACCATTCTATTGGTAGCCGATTAGGCAGCCTTCTTTGTTTCTAGTAAGGGTCGGTTTATCAATGGAGGGTTAACACTTAACTATAGGATAAATGTCAAACGAAACAATGGGTATCTATTATTGACAGTTACACTTTGGTTACGAGTTAAACTTGCATTGATAAACCGTCCCTAAGGAACGATTTATCAATGCAAGTTTATCAAGTACAGGATAAACGTCAAATGAAAAATAAATATCTATTGTTTCGTTTGACATTTATCCTCTAGATAAGAGTTAACCCTGCATTGGTAAACCGTACTTAAGAGGGACTAACTATACAGAGACCTGTGTCCATCAAGACGTAAACACATAACAGTAGTTTAGATAAACTCGTTCTTGAGGTCAACAAAAACGAAAAATGCAATGTTACACATTCTTTAAAAACTACTATAAGGGACGCAGTTTGCCACCCATTACTGTTTATATCTAATATTCTTACATTGAATAACATAGAATTAAAGTAATGCGTTTTAAGAGAAGTCAAATAATTTATAGGTTTTTTTTTTAGGTTTGGTCCTGGCTTGGTTATTTATTGGTTTGGATACCTTCAAGGTATAGTGGAACCAAGTGATAAACGTTTTATTATTAGAGATCATTTGCCCGCTGATGTTATTCATATCAGCCCCACTTTTAACATCCCTAATACAGGTGAACTGTAATATTATACTTTTGAAATATGTTTTAATGTATATGTGGAATTGTTGACACGAAATAGTCGCACTGAAGAGTAAGTGGCTTGTAACTAATAGCCACAGTATATTAACACTAAAATACTGACGCGCCCAATTTTATTCCATGCGCTATGCCGTGTCAAAATATTTTTTTGCCGATATGTTTATAAAATGTATTTAATGAATATATTAGGTCTGCTGCTGTACAATTTATTTTACAAATAAAATTTAATGAATTAATCAGTGTTTACATTCCTAGGCAATTCCTAAAATGCTTTCTTAACATCTGTCAAGTTACAGAAGTATCGTAGTATGGTCGTGACCAAAAATAAATAGGACAATTCTTATAACGATATTTTGCTAAAATCTAGTTGTGTACATCTAACTTTAATTTTTGCGACATTGTCAGTTAGTTGTCATAATTTATTATAATATATGCAGCCTCATATAAGCGATTTAGTTAAATCTGGAGTTATTGCTAAAGCAGAATATGGATGGTCAATGAGACAAATTGCACTGCGTTATAATATTGACAAAAATTCGTTGTGTAACGTTTTTAGAAAGTGAAGAATAAACGGTACGATTAGTAGAAATCCTGGATCAGGGCGACGAAGGATATCAACTCAACAACAAGATTTGCAATTGGTAGAAAATCCATTTTACTCAGTTATTCAAGCTACTGAAGAAATGAGGGAGAGAGAGATAATAAACTTTATTGGAACAAGTCTCCAAAACGCCATCGACCTAGGTCTTTCAGCCAGTGGTAATACATATTAATTTTTTTCCAAATTTAACATAGAATGATAATATACAGATTTAAATTAAAAAAAAAAAAAAAACAAATGCACAAACTTAAAATGTATAGAACAGTGAATGAATCATATAAACATGTTTTTAAAGTACACAAAACATCGATTTTATTTTAGTGTCTATTCACTTCCATCAGCAGCTCTGCGATTGTTTTTTCTGGGTAACGTCTCTTTCTTCGAAGGTTTTCTGGTATCGGTGCTAGCAGGGGTCGAATAATTTGCAGGTTATTTGGTGCTTTTGAGAATTTGCGGACGGGAGAGAATGGGATCGATGCGTATCATTTCGTAAAGGAAATTGTTGGAAGGATTATGAAGAGGATTTTGAGGGTGACGAATTTTTGTTATTGAACGTAGACAGCTTCTTTCAGCTACTTCTATGTTGTTAAGTGTGGGTCTTCTACAGGTACTAAATAGAATATATCCATATTCAATAACTGGCCGACATATCATTTTATAAATGTTCAGTGCAGTTTTCCTACTGATACCCTTGTTTTTGTAGGTCATGGACCGGAAGTGCCTGGCTCTATTAATGGTATTTTTCTTAATTTCCTGGGTGTGTCGTTTGAAATTTAGTTTGCTATCCAACTTTATTCCTAAATATTTAGCTGTTTGCGATGGTTTTATGATATTATTACTAATCGTGATTGTTGGTGAAATGTCTGTTATTTTATGGTGGAAGAAGATGAGCTGCGATTTGTTTGGATTGGGTTTTAATCGCCATTTATTAAACCAATTGATAATACGGTCAACTTTGTTCTGCAGGGTCCGTGTAACAATGTCGGTTGTTTTACCATGTGTTATCAGAGCTGTGTCATCTGCGAACTGGAGAATATAGCTGTTTAGGTTATTTTGTTGGACAGGGTTTAAGTCATTTCCGATGTCATAGCAGTAAATATTATATAAAAGAGGGGATAATGGTGATCCTTGCGGAACCCCCTGTTGGTATTCAAACTCTTCAGATAATCTTCTTTCCTATTATTTGGGTTTTCTACCACATGTACTATTATCCTCTTCAAAACAAATCACCGGATCTACAAAATAATAGAATTATTGGAAAAAAGAGCCTCTGCGCCCGTGACGTTTACGCCAAAGGAAAAGTCAGAGGTTATGTTTTGCAAATAATATAAATCGGAATAAACACAAAAATAATGTATTTTGCTGACGTTTCGGAAAGTAATCTCTTTCCGTTTTCAAAGCTATTTTTTGAAGAACTCTTATTTTGCTGTGTATGTCAAATACACAGCTTTAAGATTCTGTTTATGTTATTTCCATAGATACTTACTACTTACACAGAACATAGAACTGATGAGGCGCACGGGCGCAGAGGCTCTTTTTTCCAATAATTCTATTATTTTGTAGATCCGGTGATTTGTTTTGAAGAGGATAATAGTACATGTGGTAGAAAACCCAAATAATAGGAAAGAATATTCGTAGAATGCCACAAATAACTTTCAGACAATCTTCAGATAATGTTTGATTAATTTTGATTTTAGATTTTCTGCCTTCTAAAAAGTTCTTTATTAATCTTAGAATATAGTGCGAGCAGTTCAATGAATATAATTTGAATAGGAGTCCTTTATGCCATACGGAGTCGAAAGCCTTGGTAATATCAATAAATAGAGTTGCAGATTTGTTACCATAAATACCATAAACTTGAACATTCGATGCTAGTATGACTAATGGGTGTATAGTGGATGAATTTTTTCTAAATCCAAACTGATTTTGTGGAATTAGGTGGTCAACTTCATCATTTAATCTATCTTTAATAATTTTTTCTAAATTTTTTCCTAAAACAGGAAGTAGGGTAATTGGGCGGTAATTCTGTGGAAATCTATGATCTTGTTTCGGTTTTGGTATATTGATTACTATGCCTGTTTTCCATTCAATAGGGAAATACTGGGTTTTTAAGCAGTAATTATAAATGTTTATAATTTCTTTATGAATGAGGGGGCTGAACTTTCTTATTATATTTCTGTTGACTTGGTCGTGCCCTGGAGATATATTTTTCCCTGATGCCACAATATTATAGTATTCCTCTTCAGTAATATCTACATGCCGAGCATCGATAACTTGGTCTGGTCTAAAAAAGTTTTCATACCACTCTTCTATTATGTGAAAATTATTTTCATCAAATGTATTACTTCTGGAAAATTTGTATGTTTCGTTATAATAGTGAGCGAAGGCATTAGCTTTCTCCCCGTCCGTGGAAAAGCTGTTATTATTATATTCTATCTGTGGAATGGTACTTGTGACCGATTTATATTTTGAAAGTTTTTTGATTTGAAGAAACGAATTTTCCTGGATTGAATAGTACTGGTCGCTGGCGAGTAAGAGAATCGAAGCTACGCTGTCATGCAGCAGCACAGAAATACTTACTTAAAGTTGAACATAAAGAAGCTCGAGTAGGATTTGCGCTTGAATTTTTAGCGCATGATGTAAATTTTTGGAACAATGTAATCTTTACAGACGAAAAAACTTTCCAGTCAACACACAGCAGTGGTATTCGTGTTTACCGCCCTCCGAATACTCGATTCGATGAGAAATATATATCTAACAATGATAAAAGTGGTAGATTTTCCGTCAATATGTGCGCTTGGATATCGGTACATGGTCCTGATGTTTTGTGGCATATTGAGGATCGATTTAATAGTGAAACGTATATTAGGATTTTAGACAATATTATGCTCCCTTCTGTGTCACAATTATTTCCTAATAATGAGTTTATATTTCAACAAGACAACTGTTCCGTTCATACTGCTCATACCGTAACTAACTGGTTTCAAGATAACAACATCAATGTTCATAATTGGCCCAATCATAGTCCAGATCTTAACCCTATAAGAAGTATGGGGACTACTCATAAGAAATCCAAAAACGAAATGTGAGACCACGGAATGCCAAAGAATTCCTGGAAATAGTAAATAATGCATGGGAAAATATTATTACTAATGATTATTGTATATAAGGTTATTTAATTCTATGCCAAACAGACTTATAGAAGTTATAAATAGAAATGGTGCAATAACGAAATATTGATAGTTAGTTACTTGTTAAGTAGGATATCCTTTGTCCTTTGATCCAGGATTTCTACTAATCGTACTGTTTATTCTCCACATCCTTAAAATAATACACATCAAATTTTTGTTAATGTTATAATGCAGTGCAATTTGTCTCATTAACCATTCATCATTTACTATAGCAATAACTACAGAATTAAAATAAAAAATAAATTAAAAGTGGTATCTATTTTATTTCGGCTACTCATTACATATTCAAACAAAGACAGATTTAGATTAGATTAGATTTAGCGTGTTGCTTAAAAGTAATAGCACTTTGCCTGCGACCTCGTGCTATTACCAAGCAACACACTATCAGCAGTCTCTATGACGAAATTATCATATTATCAATGCTCTAGGTGTATTACAGATGAAAGTTGCATTACAGTGCATCATTTCTTATGGAGTTATAGCATTATTCTGCCCACCTCAACCTCACTGGAGTTATAATTAAAAAAGAGTTTCTTGAATTCATGTGTGAAGAGAGCCCTGATATTGCATCGGAGTTCGTGTCGATATCATCTGACCCCTCTGCAATTCTCTTATACTTCCAAAATGAAAAGAAGCAATCGTCACTGGTAAACTTCTTTGCTTTAGAATCAGAAAAAATCGCAAATTTTTCTCACGGGTGGTCTTACATGGATATGGTTGCAACGCTTCCGAGGTTCTGATAAGAGATGGTGATTGGTTCCTATATTGCAAATCTCACTGAAATGCTCCTCCCTTACCAGACCCTCGGGAAATGGGATGAAAAGCTGTAGATGGGAATTTTGTTCCAGTTCTCACGACATTATAATCAGTTCTGAAAGCCTGCAAGGACATCCTAACTTGTGGGTGCAAGACGGAATAAGCCACCCGGACCTGTGGTTACCGGAGAAATAATTTGCCTTGTCTAAAGTCATGTACCTGCAGTGCCTCCAACGTGCGATGCGTAAACAGGATTGAGTGATTACTAGTCTCAAATATTTTAAAACTTGTACCTGTACTGTATCTTAAGTGCCACTTAGAGACGTACAATTAGTCTTAGTTGTTAAAGCTTCACTATTATTTCTAACGTGCCATAAGCATGAAAATATTTAGTTTTTAACAATTTAAATTAATGCATTTTTTACTATCTTTCTTCCTAGATAAGCAATAGATCTGATATTTTTTTTCTGAATGTGTTGACTTTTTCTCCTGAGCGCAAACAATGCCAGCAGTACACATAACAATCCTATAAGAATAGCCGCCATCTTAAATTATGAACTTCCGATTGGCTATACGAGTATAATATTAAATTTTGCTTTAACGGTGTCGAAAACTCCCCGATACGCCCTGGATTCTCTTTACATGTTTATATATATTCATCATATTACAAACATATCCGCCATATTAGTCTCCATCATTAATTAAGGACTTCCGGTTGGAAGTGTGAGTCGGAAATTATTAAATTTGATTTTAGCAGTGTCGACAACTCCCTTTTTTATAAGTTCATATTAAGAATATTTAATAAATAGTCGGCATCTTGGATAACGGGTTTCCGGTCCATTTTTCGATCTGGCAACAGGCATTTTCAGATTCAGCGGGGTCAAAAATCCCTAAAAGCACCGCTTGTCAAATTGTTATATAAAATACTTCTCGCAAGCTTAAAAACCCTTTTACTCAAAAATGTCCTAGTATACAGTGTTTTTTCACTTGTAACTATGGCTATTTTCCTGAAAGCTTTAAATTAGGATGGGGTCATGTGGCATCTCATTCGAAAGGGATTTTGGTTCTCTATTCGGCAGTATAAGGTTTTTGAAAATTTGGGACATTAATTATTGAGAAAACTAATTTTAAAAATGTGAATTCTGCTATGTATTATAAACTCAGTTGAGTTATAGGCCCTTATTTTTTAAAGGCGCGGTTAACGGTGATGTTTATCAAGATGTTCTCACAAACTTTTTTGTGCCTACATTAAAATACATTTTCCTGATGTTAATTATCCAAATAAAATAGACAGGTCTATTTGGTACCAAAAAGATGCAGCTCTACCACATTCATGTGGAGTGAGAAATTATTTAAACGGGGTTTTCCCTAACAGGTGTATTGGAAGACGAACTATTGAATGGTCACCTCGGTTTCATTATCTGACCCCACTTGATTACTGTTTATGGGGCTATTCAAAGTCATAAGGGTATGTTAATCGACCACTACACAATATTGCAGATTTAACAAACAGGATAACCAAAGAAATTCACAAAAGCCCTGAGGTCATACAAAATTTCACCCGATAATTAAATAATTGCGTCGCTTATTGTCAAGAGGCGGCTAGCAAACATTTTGAACATTTTATTTAATTATAGGATAAATTAGAAATATCTTTTTAATATTATGCGAAGTTCTGCGCCACTATGGGTGCATTTCTCAATGGATCGGAACGAAACTTGGCAGGGTTATAATATAAACTATCGTCAAACTTCTACTCCAGTCGAATTATATCGAAATGGCAATGGATTTTGACAAAAATATTTTCTAGGTATAAGCCAAATCCAGGATGTTCAGAATGATATGGTAGGAATGTAGAGTTTTTTAGGCCTAATTTTTTTTGTGTGGCAACATTTTTTATTGAACAATTAAGGTGTGAGAAAATGGTTTTTTGAGTTTTATAAAAAAATATTGATTTTAGAAAAACAAAAAAATGTTTATTAAAAGTTGTGCGCCTTGAAAATACCTACAAAATGAGACCTAGTTCTTCAAAATCGGTTAATTTGTTTATGAATCATTGCAAAAAAACATGCAAAAGGGCTGTTTTTCAATTGTTATTAAACGATAGACAAACATGTTGTATGACTGGTTGAGGGGTGAGCGCACTTGCCTCTCACCCAAAAGTTCCGGGTTCATCCCCGGTCGTGGCAGTGGAAAATACTGTGAGAGGGATTTTTCCACTATACACGGATATTGGGTATGTCCCTTGTCTCTAAATGTGTAGCCCCTCCCACACAAGGCTCTTCTAGAGCCTTCCGGGATAAAGGGGGTAGTAATTACTTGTGGTGTTATTTATATTACTTATTATTATATATATTTGTTACCACGGGAAAAGAAGGCTCTTGCAGCATAGAAAAGGCACGCGAAATCGGGAGCCATATGGTCGAATATTTTTTGCACAATCAATTTGTTAATAACGTTTAGGCCTTTTTAACGCTTATCTCTCAACGATCTGGGGGTTCTACAGTTCATATTTATACTATCAATATCAAAAAAGAACTAAATGAAGTATTGGTTTTAAATTGTTGAAAACTATTGAGAATAATTAACGGCAAACTTAAGAAAACAGGTTTATTGTATAAAATGTATGTCCATCAATAAAATTGACATATTTACAACAGCAAAATCAATATAGTTCAACTAGGAAAATTCTGAGACATAAGAAACCCAACGAAAACTTTACGACCTCATTAAAATACCGGTACTCTTTTTTGTGCTGTTCGCAAATTGACTCGCTTACCTTTATATATAGGTTTTTAATATGCGTCGGGAATGTTTCATGTAAGGCTTGGCGCCATGGTTCGCAGCGATATAACTATGTTGTAAAGTTTTGTTTGCATTTTTTATTTACTGGGATCTATTTACTTCAACTTAGCGCAATGGCCCGCGGCGATAATAATTATGCCGTAAAATTTTTGTTTCGTTTTTTTTGTCTCAGTTTATTCCTACTTGAACTTGTAACGATCTATTCTGATCGCTACAACGGACATAGCCACATAGCCAGGTTGTAAAATTTACGAGTATTAGAGTTCCCTGATTTATAAATTAAATTTAGGAAAATGCTGACATCTCATCAAACACGCTAACTGTTAATTGGGTTGCCTATATGAAATATAGAACAGATTTGTAGAACCATATGGTACTTCTTATCAACTTACTTTTTTTTGTGGAACGTTAATTTTTGTTAGAATGAAAAAGCAACGAATTATCTTTTTCGAACATTCCAGAAAACTACAGTAGAAAAAGGATATTGGGTGTTAGCCATTTGCTTTATGAATTTTGACCTAGTGAGTTCTAGCGAGTTACAATATATTTAATTGTGCCATACTTTTGGGATTTTCTCGTTAAAACTAAAGTAAATCAGTTTCCATTTTTTTGGAGTTGCTGTTTAGCATTTGGATAGTGTGTTTTGGAAACTGTGTCTCTGATAGAGGATTTTTCTGCTAGGCCATATTCCCTCTGGCATTTCTTTGACCGTACCACCGGGTCTGAAAAACGATAAGATTTTGTTGTGTAGGAAACCCTCGAAAGAGGTAAGTTTTGACTGTTTTGTGCCCTTTTGTTCTGTTTCGTAACAGATTATTATTTTATTTTAGGGTTTTTAGTATCAGTTTGGTATCCACCAATTGTTTTTAAGTACTAGTTAAGATATTGGAAGTGTACCCACAAATTTTTATTACTAGTCGTAATATTTGGAATCCATCCACCAGTTTTGTAATAGTCCGAGCATTTGAGTTCAAGTATAGATTGTATGAGAAAATATTTCAACCCTTAATTCCTGGCTGCTGTGCTCCTGAGAGAATTTTCCTGCCTGTTTCACCCCGGAGTATCTACGATTTGGAAGGAGATTCGACAATTTTACATCCACACGTAGCTTCAGATAAGATTATTGCATGTTTTATTTACCTATCTATTTTTTTTATGATCAGTAAATTAGCATATTGTTTTTGCATAATATTTTTTTTTTGCTGCTTAACCATACAAGCGATACATGTGTTACAGTGGGTAGTAACCACCATTTATAGAGCACCAACCCTATACATATTTACTTTTTATTATTTGCAAGTGAAAACATTCATTCTTGTTTTAGTACAAAACTAGATTTTGCACAAAAAAAAAACATATTACTACCAATAGTTTATTTTTCTTTTTGGCGTAAGCATTTTCGTTTAACTACGTAATCAGTGAAAATAAATAAAAATATGTAAACTTTACGTGTACACGTACGGTAATTACGTTTATGGGGTTGTATATATATATCTAATTTCTCCTTATTTTCTATAAATTATTATACACTGCTTACACGAATTTTATGTAATATACTGCTCGCCAAAGAAAAGTTATATTTTACACAAATTTTCTACCTTACGTCATTTAAATTTTTAACAATAGTAAATAAATAAATCAGATATCATTTGCAGAAACATTTCATTTCTGATTGACTGTTATTTATCATCAGTAGGTAAATAAATATTTTCTTAAATTTTAATGGTGACTTATTTATGAATAAAGACGCTGAAAAGATCATAACTTATTGAAGCTACCAATACATTGTCCTTTTTTTGAGCAAGGACTCCTCGAAATCAAGAAGATAAGGTAATTTAACATTGTTGTATATATATTTTGTTTCGTCTGTGCGTCTAAAGGTATATATATATATATATTTTTATATATATAGCCTAGTTCACTATTTGAGTTTTGCCACTTAGATTGATATATATAGGTATACATATTTTTTTTTGGAACGGATTCCTATAAGAACGGGGGCTTTTCTAGTTTAAAGTGGAAATAAACTAGTGGCGCCCTTAATTTATTTTTTTTTAACCCACCCCACTCTCTGACTGAGCTCGGGTAACAATTTTTTGTGCCGCGCTATCACCAATCCGTGTCCAATTAAGTGGCATTGTAAGAAAAGCGCGTCGCAAACTATACTTACAAAAAGAAAGTTCGCGTTCAATTCCAAGTGAGGTTCGACTGGTTCGAGGGAAACCAGATGTTTCACTGATGACGTATTTTGGTTAAAGTTTTAATCCACTTGTGGCCAGTCCGGGTTTTTGATGTGTTCTGCGATTCTTACGAATCAGTTGTTCTTACGCTCTTCGAGGAACAAATCGCCTGTAGCAAGTGCTTCTGTCTTGGTTCATTTAGTTAATTTAGATTGCTTATCCGTTTTTTATAATGTTTTAGTTAGATTTCAGTGACTGTATGCGTTCTTACGTATATCGAATAAATACCTAAGTCCACGCCTGTCTGAAGTAACTCTGTAGCTGAAGCCACCCGCGTGTCACTTTTTCTGCGCAGAATCGTGGCCGGTAACGTGACGTACCAAAAAAATGAAACTGCTTACATAGGAAATTACGTTAAGTCTCAAAGTCTGGTTGATCTAGTTCCAAATCTAGTTCGAGGTTCCTAACATGGGATACAAATAAAGAAAACTAAAATGTCCCTAGACTACTGCCAACTGTTAAACATCACAAAAATTAAAGTCCCTATATTTTGGCTATATCTAATCTAACACTTCATCCCAAAATACAATTATTCTAAAACAATAATACCAAGCATAGTTTATAATTTTAACAGTACAGTTCTCACTATGTCGAAACGAACCACAGGGTTCAAGATTTCTTTACAGCCCTGCCCTGCTTTCTGAGCAAAACCTTTGGCAACCAATCTGGCTTTGTAACGCTTAATCGAGCCATCCGTTTCAAATTTAACACTAAACGCCTATCGACAGCCGATTACTTTTTGGCAATGAAGCCAGTTACTCTTTCATTGCGATTTTCCATTTGTCTGCCTCGCTGCTCTGCATAGCTGCAGCATAAGAACTTGGGACTCGAACATTATCCACATAGTCCTCTGCCTCATCATGTTGAAACAGCTTTGTCTGGAACTTCAGTCGCCCCCACGGTGACATTTTCCTCCAGGGTAACGGCTTCCTCCGAAGTGACAGCTCATTCCATAGCAGCAGCACTGTTCACCTGGTGCAACTGATGTATTTGCTCGGCTTCTGTTACTTTCCAAACATACAACCATCACAGAGAATTCCTCTTCTGCTCTGGCACTTATTCCTCGTTGCTTCAATAACTGTTGGACATGTCCTTTATTTTGATGACGCAGTCTTCCATGCCACAATTGTAACGTTTCTGTGGCCGATGAAACGAACACCTCAGCTGAACATTCCAGTTTACATACGCGTAATTTTAAAATATAAAGTCCTCTTGGAGTTTTTTCGCACTAGTCGCACTGTACATCTTTAACAAATGTACAGCTATCACGATTAGCTTTAAATACAAAACCCTTGTCCATTGTTTTACCGATTGAAAACAAGTTACGACCTATTTTTGGAACGTACCAGACATTTTGTAAATGATTCTTTTGCCACGTACTCACTTTCATTTCCACGTTTGGTACCTTGTCCATATGCGTGAATCATTTCACCGTTCTCAATTTGCACCTCTCGCGGAATTTCATAGGTTAGGAAGTAGTTCTTGTTGTGTGTCATATGCGCCGACACACCCGAGTCGGCAAGCCATTGTTCAGTATCCGTCACTTTTTCGATACTCATGAACGCTTCACCTGATGGCGCCGCTTCCTTTTTCGAACTTCCTGCCGAACTTGACGCACTTTCGGTTTTCTTAGTAGGGCAGTTCCTCGCTAGATATCTCTGTGACATTTAAAGCACATCCTCTTCTTGTCAAATTTCTCATTGGTCGGCTTTATTTTGGTAGCTACCAGGACCGATGATTCACTTCGTCTTTCAGGTAACCTCATTTCAATATAGCGAAGTCTTTCGTTTAATTTATTGATCGTTCGGTCCGCCAATGGCATAGACTCCCACACGCTTTTTAATTCAAAATACTCGCTCGGCAACGTCGTCGACATGATCCATAGTGCTCAAGACTCATTAGCAGCAAATCTGGCATCTCTGTATTGACCAATCTCTTCAATTCATCATTGAGATTACGAAAATTATGCTCAAGGCGAGCCACGTGAGCGGCAATTTCTTCCGAAGGATCTTTTTCACTGCTGAAAAAACTTTCCATCAACCGATCCACTCGCTGACCAGAACTCTGCTCGTAAACCGAGAATAGTTTGTCCCAAACAACTTTCGCTGTATCATATAATGCCGTTAGATCAACATTCACATCATTTAAACTACTTACTAAAATAAGCTGAGCCAAAGCGTCATGCTTTAAATCTGACTCGAACGCTCTCTTTTACTACTCAGTTGCACCTTGTCCTGGTTTTGTAGGCATAGCTGTGTCACCCCCGACGATCTCCAGGACCTTATGGTGACGCAAAAGCAATTCCATTTGCCTTCGCCACTTAATCCAATTATTGACACCTTCCAATTTTTGTATTTGTGTCTTGAAATCCATTACTAACTATTGAAAGTCCACACAAACCGAACAAGAGAATTTTATAGTATTTCGCGACCACGTGGTAACGTTCAGGTTTTCTTTTTTTGCACGTTTTTTATCCCAACCTTATAAAAAACAGTTACAAACGTTCTGGGCCCATAACCTATTGAGAATAATTAACGACAAACTTAAGAAAACAGGTTTATTATACTAATACAAAACGGTAATGTCCACCAATAAAATTGAAATAATAACAACACAAAGAAAGCCCGCGTTCAAGTGAGGTTCCTAACTCGGGATACAAATAAAGAAAACTAAAATGTCCCTAGACTACTGTCAACTGTTAAACATTACACAAACTAAGGTCTCTATGTTTTGGCCATATCTAACAAAAACAATAATCAAAGTGAGCATTAATTTTTTCGTTATAAACAAATAGAATATCTCTTCGGCGATGCATCACAGAATGCGAAGTTATTAAAGAAGCTGTAGGAAAACTTAAAAATTCATGCTGTACAGACATATGTATATAATAATAATAATAATAATAATAAATGACTTTTATTAATAAAAATTGTACATTACCATGCAATTTATTATTAAAATTAGGCGAAGTCTAGCATACGAAAGAAATTATCCTGATGCCCTTAAAATTACGAAAGTGATACCGGTCTTCAAAAAAGGTGATAGTTCGGCATATACCCGCCCCATATCCATTGTCCCTATTATCTCCAAGGTTTTTGAAATAATTCTGAAATCACGGCTGCTTTTTTTTTTTTAGAAAATAATAGTATCTTAAATTGTTGCCAGTTTGGCTTCAGTAGCAAGTATAACACAACTCAAGCTGTATTCAAAGTAGTAAGTGACATAGTTAGTGGTGGTTTTGAGGATGGCAAGAGAGAGATCATTTGACTGTCTCTCACGATATTTTTTTAAATAAAGCTCTGCTATTGTAGAATTAGGGGTTTATCTCAACAATTCTTTAAATCGTATTTGTCAAATATGAAACAAATGTTATATATACGAAATAAATTTTCCGATTATAACTCAGTTATCCACGGAGTACCTCAAGATCCGGTACTGGAGCCTATATTGTTTATTATTATATGTCAACGACTTATTCCATAATATGTCCCCGAACACCTGTATTGCGTTTACCGCGATGATACAACGTTAACAAATTGAAATTCAAATATCAACGATCTCATGTTGATGAGTGCTGACACAGTTTCTCAAAGAAATCAATGGTTTACATCTAATAATCTGAAACTTAATGAAGAAAAAACCCAAAATCTATTATTCTCCACCAGTCAAAATATCGTCAAAGGGAACAGCACGACACTCTTCTATGTCACCATCGACGGTAGACTTAATTGGTCCTTTCATGTCGAACAGTTAAGTCATAAATTATCATGTTTGTTATTTATCTTATGGAATTTAACGAAATCGTTATCAATGGGAACTCTGAGGATGAGCTATTTTGCGTTATTCCATTCTCATATAAGCTGTGGCACACTGACATGGGGGAACTTTTGTTACGCAGACAAAATTTTTAGGCTACAAAAACGAGCTGTTAGAATAATTGCTAGTTTTGGCTATAGAGACCACTGCAAGCCTACTTTTAAAAATCTTAATATAATGCCTCTGCCGTCTTTATACATATATGTCATCTGTATATTTATTTATAAAAATAAATTCAGTTTATAACAAATGACAAACGTTGAAGTTAAACATATAATACCGCCAAAACGACGGCTGAATTTAAACAATGATATAAAAAAATCGTCGAAATATCTCCCTTCAGGGACTTTAGCGGAACTATATTAACGCGTCCACATAGTCCATTCCATACCATGCACGAGGAGCAGTGCTACACAACATCGGATCGTAGAAAAGATTTCCGTTTTGGAGACAGTTGTTAAATTTACGCCTGTTAATGATTCTACTGAACAAAAACGGTTAATACTGGAATTTATAAAGAAAAACCCAAAACTCGCGTCTTGTAAATTTTCTAATGAATTTACTCAAAAAGATGGCCAACGTAGAAAACTGGAGGAGGACCTTATGAAATAAACACATTTTCCATATTTTTAATGTTCGCAATATATTGTAAATCGTCCATTATCAACAAATTACAACACAAGAGACTTTTTGATTTATACCATATCACGAACATAATAAATTTAAAGATTTTGAAATAAAAAATTAGGTTATATCATCGTTCGCACATTTACCG
The DNA here is from genome assembly GCA_963675555.1 of Leptura quadrifasciata. Classification (NCBI taxonomy): domain Eukaryota; kingdom Metazoa; phylum Arthropoda; class Insecta; order Coleoptera; family Cerambycidae; genus Leptura; species Leptura quadrifasciata. The sequence goes on from OY776674.1 coordinate 32,324,369, forward strand.
ATTGTCAAAATCCACTCGCTGTTTAATGCGAATACTCGAATGTCTTGCGAATGATCAAGAATATCTAGTATGAATTTTCATTCGCATTATGTTGATATGAGAGTAACTTTTAAAAATGCGAACAGTCAAGAATAGCGCTGCTGGTGTATTACATCCCGGGCATTACGCCTCGTCGTAGGAAATTTCGTTGCAGTTACAAAAATAACACCCCGTGCGACGTCTTTTTTTTCAGTTACAAAAATTACATCCCGTGAAACGTTCTTCATTGTAGTTACACAAATCGCGCCCCGTGGGACGTTTTTTGTTGTAGTTCCAAACAATTTCAAAAAATGTTTGTTATAGTTTACAAAAACAACATTTAGCACTCATGTCTCGAGAACTTTCATAGCACTTCCAAAAATATCTTCCGTTAGCATTTCTACGTGTCACACGCGGTTCATGCAAAATATTTCGTCCGGTTTCGTTGGAGTTCCGCAAAATCCCTTGCTGACTTCAAGCAAGACAATCTTTGACACGTTTCGGTAGCTTCTTTGACAAACACAGAGGTATTATTTTCATGCGATTCCAAATTAAAAATCGATCTTTTTCAAGATTTCTCCTAAAACTTCATAATTACTCCTAAAATGAATTTATTTCATACGCATATGGATTGCACTTTATTCACAAAACTGTAAAAGCAAGCAAACAAAAATGTTTCTTTATCTTTATTATATTTATTTTGTAATAGTCTAATTTAACACTTATTATTAATTAAATGCCTTATTCAATATTGTTATATTGCAGTATTACACACCATGTGTAAACATGCAATGTCATCGTCATTGTCTATAGTTTTCTGAAAGAAAATGCACTTACAATTCTTTAAATACAGCTTCTATAATTTTTGAACATTTTGCTCTATGTAACTGTGCGCGCACCGCTCGCGCCCCTATGACCGATGAAATTAAATTTGAACACTTTCTACAATATTGTATGCATAATTCAGACAATATTTCTGGAAATACAAAAACAAGTTTGATGCTACAATTTTCTCTACAATATTTCAGTAGCTCTGATTTTTTATAGGAAGTATTTTCGATGTTAAAAAGTACATCCACACTCCTCCGCAGCTGTTTTTTTTTTAATTTATGCCCCTCAATGAAATGTATTTCAGGCAACTGGTGTACCCATTTTTAACCGACCTTCGGTACGTATATGTATGTATCTTTGTCCTCGAGTTTGTTTGAAATTATTAGACCTATTTTTGTGAAACTTGTTAAATTTGGCTTGGTATTCTTCAACTTAGGGAGCGAAAAAAGAAAATTCCGAAACAAATTATTTATGGCGTTTTATATATTCGAACAATTGGCGAACACGCCAGTGTGAATCCATCTAAAAACAATTTTCGATTGGTAGTCAAACTATAGGATCCTATTGCAGTTTTAGTTCTTTATTTAACTACGTAGATAATAAATAAGAGGCTAAACTCCCCAAGGAGTTTCCGTGGGAACGAGAAGAGATATTCAAATTCTGTAAAACCCAGTCGTTAGATAGTTTTGGTGACTTTAGTTTGTTTTTCAAATGTTGCCAATGACAGTGGCGTCTGAGTCGTCGCGACGCCATAAACAGATTTTTCGATGATAGGGTATGCACTTGTACATTTTTGCTTTCTATAAACCTGACTCTATTTCTGGATTTGTATGTCTGCATATTTATATGTACATATGCGTTTTTATATTTAAGTATTTTTTATTTGCAGTTGTTTCACTATTTTGGTATATTATTTACCTAATTATTTGTTACTTATATTAGGCAACTTTTATATATGTTTCCTGTAATTGGATGTTTTTTACCTGTTGGAAATTAATGAAATAAATAAATATTCTGAATAAAAAACAAAAACTCGCTTGAGGTTTACTCTATGAAATTAAATAAATAAACAAATCAATATGTCTGATTTTCTTAAAAATTCCTTCAAAGCTTATGCTTCATTTGCTTCGCTGGATATGAACAAAATGTAAACTAAAAAAAATTGTCGGTTAGCGAAAATTTCAGTACATGAAACAGAAATGGTCTCATTCTAATTTCTCCAGCGAAAAGAATTGCAAATTTAATTGAAATAGTGTTATGTGCTGCCCTCTGATGGAGAGAGTTGTAATTAGTCCCTGGTACAAAGTAAAGGAAGACCTGTTTAGTTGACGGTTGGAAGGGTAGCGCCATCTTTGGGCCAACTGGCGAATTGCCATTAGCATAAAATATACGAGAATGGCCAGAAACGTCGCGAACAACGCTAGATGATTCTAGAGAATTCGAGTACCTTTGCCACGGTATATAAGAGGTGAATCCGGCGCACGCGGACAGTAGAATTATATATTAGATTAGTACAATTCAGTTCATTTCTGATATGGAAGAGAGCTATATTAGGTGACAAGTGATCAGATGAAATAAAGAACAGTTACAAGTTGTGATTTAAAGTAGTGAATTTATGTTAGACTAAAGTTATTATTAGTGTTATTTTTAAGGATTAATTATTTTAATTTAAGTGATTAATAAATCAGTGGTTTGTGAAGATTCTAGTTGCAATTTATTGAACCTACGTACAGGATGTTTACTGGAGGGTGTAAACACGTAACAGTAGATAGTCTATTTAACGAGGTCCCGAACATCAAAGGTTCGTAGGATCTTTCACAATACATCTCCCTCCGTTTTTGAGTGTGAGAAAAACGATGGTGATGGTTTCGAGTTCTAAAACCATTGCGTACTACGTGTATCAAGGAGAATATGTTGAAACTATCCTGCTTACAACACCAAAATCACTCGAAAAACGGCCTCGGAACGAGCTTATCACGAATTTTTGAGGGCGGTAATCACGATGATGGTAGTTTTTTTCATCCTACCCCCCTGCCACTACCCCCAACGTATAAAAATACTCCCTGTTCTATAAACTATATGTGTATTTATATTGTATGTATCGATACAAATTATGATATAAATGATGGTTGTGAATGTAACGAGACAGACGATATTTTTAATGTTGATTGTGAAATTCGTTTGCAAAATTTAGCTATAAGCGTCAAAGAGTAGATTAGTATACTATTGTAATTACGTAACACGAATATCATTAAATAATTTTTTTAAATGAGAATATCGTATGAGCAATTTACTGGGCAGTCAAAAAAGCAACAAAAAATTTATGAGCTAATTATTAACGCCGATAAACCATTTGGCATGGTCATATCAAACAAACCGACGTGACGTACACGTACGTACAAATGTACAAAATGTGACGTACAAATCTATAAAGGTAAATGATTCAATTTACATGCGAGATAATACAGAGAGTAACGATATTTTAATGAGATCGTAAAGTTCTTATTGCGTTTTTTGACTACCCAGTAAATATGCATTCTGCTATACCAATTCTAAAATAATTACTTACTTGAATAAAAAAATATTTTTTCCCAAAAAATCAATCCACAAACCCAACAATAACCGCCGGGCATTGATGCAGCCATCGGTAACTTATTCCATCTCAGGAAAATGAATTAGCTGGTATTCTCTTAAAAATCCCAATCGGACAAACCCGCGCATGCCTAAGACCGATAGCATGGAAGAGGGGATGATTTTTATACGTTGGGGGTAGTTTCGAGAGGCTAGAGTGAAAAAAACACCACCATCGTGATTCACGCCCTCGAAAACCCTTGAGAAACCCGTTCCGAGACCTTTTTCCCATTTTTTCGAAGAATTTTGAGTTGCGAGCAAGGTAGTTTCAACCCCCGGAGTTGCTTAGGCCAACTGTGGTTTAGTAATTGTTAGTTCCCTGATATTTCCATAAAACCATGACCGGACGAATTCCCGCATACCTAGGACCGACAGCATGGAAGAGGGGGTTGTTTTTATAGTTTTTGGGGGTAGTTGCGAGAGGGTAGGGTGAAAAATCATACTACCATCATCATCCTGCCCTCGAAAACCCGTAAAAAACCTTATCGAGTTCGTATTTTTTAAATTTTTTGGAGATATTGAGTACGGGTGGGGGTAGGTTCAATCCCCGAGGATCGGTCAGTATTCTAGTGTAAATTAACTAAATTTATTATTATTGTCCAAAAAAACCCTATCCGATGAGTCCTCGCAAGCCCGAGACCGAGAAGCCGGAAATTGGATTGGTTTATCATTGATAGGGGTAGTACGCAAGAGTTTCAGAACTCGAAACCACCACCATTATTTTCTCACCCTCAAAAACAGGAGGGGAAATGTATTGCAAAAGATCCTACAAACTTTTGATATTTTGGCCTTTTTGGAAACTTATTAAATGGACTCAGCGTCATTTGAAGCGCTAAAGCTTTGAAATAAAGTTCAAGTTGATATCTCTGCAATAGTATTCAAGATATTGTGTGAAAATTCGATTTTTTTTCTTTTCTGTCTATAAAAAAGTTCGGTATCTGCCAACCAAAGTAAAAAGTCGTAAGTAGTTATATATTTTGCAGCCTAATGATATACTCAGCTGGAATATATCAGTTTAATCTGGTTCTATAACATATTTCCTTTATTTGACATTTACGCCACTAATTGGGAAAATTAAGTTTTTTGTAAATTTACAAGGGTATATGTTTTTTCGAAACTGAAACTGTAGCATAAACATTAGCTTTAATCCAAGCACGGCAGAAGCCCGGAAGATGAAATTTTAAATTTTAACTAAAACATGTTGTGACTATTTCACCCATTCATGCGTCGATCCGAGGACACACTGTATAATACAGTGATATTAAAGCCAAATAAAAATGATAGTCGCAACAGTCTTGAAAAGCCTGATATTTTCAGAATGAATTGTACTTTGGTCATAAAAAGCTACTGTAGAGTCAGCATATCAGCTACGGGGACACCTGGCTTTGGCGCGCTAGGACAGGTGCAACATTTATTAGTATCCCCGAAATGTTTTTGAAAAGCTCAATATTCATCTGTTAATAGCCGATACAATAATAAACTCAAAGCAAATAGTCAATGCAAATGATTTAGAAAAGTTGAAATTCAGCAATATGTTATCTTATATAATTAAATTCATGAAATCAACAGGTAGACTTAATTTTCATAGAACCCACTCAGTCAGCAAACAATCAAAATTCGATAACAGGCGTGCGCGGCTTATAATAATTACATATAAGTGCGATTGTTTCATTATTTTCTAATTTATTTTACAGCTGAACGGTATCCGTTGAGTTTAAAACGTCCATATTTCAATGAAAAATAAATAAAAATTCGATTAAATGTGTAACACGCGAGATTGATAATTTTTATCCATATTTAATATAACACGCAGTTACATTACATTATAAGATATTTTGAACAGAACAGGGACAGAGCCGGCCTTGGGCAGCAAGGATCGTCCAAGCAGGTAAATGAATTTTGGGCTCCTGCTATTCTGGCACTTTCTCTATATTCTATAATAATATAATATACAAATACAAAGGTGGGCTTCCCCTCTAACCTACGGCACGATCGTTGTATTATAGTTTAGTAGGTACGGTCGTGAGCAAAAAGAAATAGGACAAGTCTTATAACGGTATTTTGCTAAAATATAGTTGTGTACATCTAACTTTAATTTTTGTGACATGGTCAGTTAGTTGTCATAATTTATTGCAAGTGTGCAAAAAACTAATATGCCTTATATAAGCGATTTAGTTAAATCTTACAAGACAAATTACTTTTTAGTAATTACTTACGAGACTGCACTGCGTTATAATATTGACAAAAATTCGGTGTGTAACATTTTAAGAAAGTGGAGAATAAACGGTACGATTAGTAGAAATCCTGGATCAGGGCGACGAAGATATCAATTCTACAAGATTTGCAATTGGTAAAAGCTTTAGTAGAAAATCCATTTTACTCAGTTAATCAGGCTGATGAAGAAACGAATTTTCCTGGATCGAGTAGTGCTGGTCGCCGGCGAGTAAGAGAATCGGAGCTACGCTGTCATGCAGCAGCACAGAAATACTTACTTAAAGCTGAACATAAAGAAGCTCGAGTAGGATTTGCGCTTGAATTTTTAGCACATGATGCAAATCTTATTTTGTTTATTTTACTTTTAGTAGAGTAAAAAAAAACAGATTATATCGTTCAGTCCGTTCGCAATTTGGGGACCCCTACAAGTTTTTACTTACACCCATAAGATAGTAATTCTACTGGGTTTAATTGTACAAAAATTGTATGGTGCAGGGGGGTTTTAGAGGGCTTTAAAAAAAACAAATTTACACAAAATTAATATATCTATATGCTAAAAAAAATTAAATGATATTGCGAGTAGTCTTTATAAAAAAAAATAAAGAAAATGAAATTTTGTGTTATTTTACTTAAGATGGAGAAGTTATTAACTTAAATTCCTGCGTAACTATGAAGGTGTTCAAAATTTTTATGTATAACACTTAATATCCTCACAAATCATTTCGCTAATCAATAAAATTACTTCAGTAATAATGTTGTACACAATTTTATTGTGTTTATTACACTACTTTTATTTTGTTGATAGCTTAATGAACAACTGAGTTATATAAGAAAAATTAAAACAATGTCAAGATGCAGTAAACAGTCAGGCATCTACATTCTGAAACCCAAGTATCTCTTCTAGTCTCTAGAGTAAAATGGAATCATGTGACGCTCTTTTTCTCGTACAGTGCGAGAACTAAGGCTGTTACTTTGACGCTCGAGCTTTCTTACTTGTTACTCGGGCGCCAGCTCAAGTTTTAAGTAGTTGAACAACACTACCCAAAAGTCGATAAGCGAGACTGAGCAGCTCAGTGAAGAAACAGTCAGTTCCTGCGGGTCAATAAGGGAAATTAGACTTTCACAAATACAACAGTAAAACGCAGAAATTCAATAATATTTAATTATATTACAGTAATGCTAGTGGTAACAATCATAAACAGAAAACAAAATTAACACAAGTTTATTTATATGGGTATAACTAGTAAAGGGAGAGTAGCAAGCAATAAAACTATATTAGCGGCTAAAGCGCATAAGCGGTAAATTTAGAGAGTTTGTTGGTTGTTAAGCAGACAATGCACGGATACCAGAAAATGCAAAGCAAGCAGAATTATTTACAGTGCAAAAAGCAAGATTTTAAACAGATCGGAGATTGTTAAACGATATGATGAGCTAGATATTAACTATTGGGCAATTATTGAGATTTCAGTCGTGAGAGTTCTAGTCCCGGACTCAATAAAATATAAAAGACCAAAAGTTAAATATTTAGTATTAGCCCGTAACAAACAGTGTTGTGACAAAAGGTAACTTGTGTTAAGGTTGAAATACCAGCCAACTGTATAAAAGCCAAAAGGTCAGGTGTAAAGGACAGTACACCGGCCAGCTGTATAAAAGCCTAAAGATCAGGTGTAAAGGAAAGGACACCAGCCAGCTGTATAATGCCAAAAAATAACACAAATAAAAAAAATTTGTTCGCCAAATAAAGGAGATATTCACAATCAAAGTTGGGACTCTACATGGTTTGAATGTGCCAGTTGATTAAAACTTACACGTTTTACATCATAACTTCTATTGACTGCTGACTGAGTGGGGTTTATGAAAATTAAGTCTGACTGTTGATTTCATGAATTTAATTATATAAACTGACATATGGCTGAATTTTAATTTTTCCAAATCATTTTAGGTAGTTTTCTAATCTACCTATTGTAGAGTGCAGCATGCCACGACTTCGGGAAAATTTCACTACAGTTTCTTCGATTATGGCCCCTAGACTCCAAAAGTGCCCAAAAGTTATATATATTAAACACTCTAGAGAGCGCATTTCTCAACGGATCAAAACGAAATTTGACAGGCATATACTGTGGGTTCATATCTCGGTTATGTTCGGAGATCGCCTTCTTCATTTCAAAATGGCGGCGGTTCAAAGTTGTAAAAAAATCTCAAAATTGTATTTCGAATTAAATATGTACTGTCGTGAGCAGAAAAAAAATAGGACAACTTTTTTTCCTAATGTAAATCTGTCTCTACTTGAATATGTAATGAGTAGCCCAAATAAAACAGATATCACTTTTTATTTATTTTTTATTTTAATGCTGTAGTTATTGCTATAGTAAATGATGGATGGTTAATGAGACAAATTGCACTGCGTTATAATATTAACAAAAACCTGGTGTATAACATTTTAAGAAAGTGGAGGATAAACGGTATGATTAGTAGAAATCCTGGATCAAAAGACAAAGGATATCCTACTTAACAAGAAACTAACTATTAATATTTCGTTATTGCGCCATTTCTATTTATAACTTCTATAAGTCTATTTGGCATAGAATTAAATAACCTTATACAATAATCATTAGTAAAAATATTTTCCTATGCATTATTTACTATTTCCAGTAATTCTTCGGCATTCCGTGGTCTCACATTTCGTTTTTTGGATACTTCTTACGAGTAGTTCCCGTACTTCTTCCACAGGGTTAAAATCTGGTCTATGACTGGGCCAGTTAAGAACATTAATGTTATTATCTTGAAACCAGTTAGTTATGGTATGAGTAGTATGAACGGAACAATTGTCTTGTTGAAATATGAACTCATTATTAGGAAATAATTGTGACACAGAAGGGAGCATAATATTGTCTAAAATCCTAATATACGTTTCACTATTAAATCGTTCCTCAATGTGCACAAAACACCAGGACCACGTGCCGATATCCAAGCCCACATATTGACGGAAAATCTACCATTTTTATCATTGTTAGATATATATTTCTCATCGAATCTAGTATTCGAAGGGCGGTAAACACGAATACGACCGATGTGTGCTGTGTGTTGGCTGGAAAGGTTTTTCGTCTGTAAAGATTACATTGTTCCAAAAATGTACATCATGCGCTGAAAATTCAAGCGCAAATCTTACTCGAGCTTCTTTATGTTCAGCTTTAAGTAAGTATATCTGTGCTGCTGCATGACAGCGTAGCACCGATTCTCTTACTCGCCGGCGACCAGTACTACTCGATCCAGGAAAATTCGTTTCTTCAGCAGCCTGAATAACTGAGTAAAATGGATTTTCTACTAAAGCATTTACCAATTGCAAATCTTTTTGTTGAGTTGATATCCTTCGTCGCCCTGATCCAGGATTTCTACTAATCGTACCGTTTATTCTCCACTTTCTAAAAATGTTACACAACGAATTTTTGTTAATATTATAACGCAGTGCAATTTGTCTCATTGACCATCCATATTCTGCTTTAGCAATAACTCCAGATTTAACTAAATCGCTTATATGAGGCATATTAGTTTTTTGCACACTTGCAATAAATTATGACAACTAACAGACAATGTCACAAAAATTAAAATTAGATGTACACAACTACCAAACAACAAAATATCGTTGTTTTTTTTTTGCTCACGATCGTACATGTGATACACCGTTGGATAGTGCTCATCTAGCCCTACAGTCTAAAACATTTTTTGCTAAAACGCACAGGAAAAATAAAAAAAATGGCGGCGGTTCAAAGTCTTCAAAAAATCCTCAAAATATAGGACGAAATCTACCTTTCCGACTGGCCCCTGCCATCGGTTTTTTTTGCATTGAATCTATTTTTGCAACACGTATATAGTGGTGCTGTTGCCACGCGTTAGATTATTATGCTGTCTGACTATTTGTTTTGATTTCATTATTGCATCAGCTATTTATAGATGAATTTTGAGTTTTTCCAAAACACTTTGGGGATACTAATAAATTTTACACTTTTCCTAGCGCGCCAAAGCCAGGTGTCCCAGTAGCTGACGTACTGACGCTACAGTGGCTTTCAATGGCCAAACTATAATTCAGTCTGAAAATATCAACCTTTTCAAAACTCATGTACTTTTTGTCGCGAGCTCTTGGACTAACTACTAATAAAACCAAACGCATTTGTAACCGACTTCAATGTTGATATATTACGTAACAAGGTTCAATTAACTTTTTTGACTCCCTGAATGAAGTTTGCAAAAACTATTACACTTAATAAAACACTGCACACTGTACACTACTTGTGTAAACATTTTGTGAAAGATGTGTATTTATATCTTATCTTTTTTAACAATTATTTATAGAAGTAAGATAACATAGGTAGGTACGGAAATGTTAAATAATTATCATTAAATTGTAGACGCTAGAATTTTTGTCATTAGAGTTATTGTTTAATTAACCATAATCAAGTGAATCCGATTACAGCGGCGTTTAAACATCCTTAGATGCACTTGTTTCAAATAGAGATTGACAACAATTAAACTGGTTCTGCAACTAATCAGTTTCTGTAAATCCGGATAGACAGTCATACAAAATTTATGAATCGAGCATCAACCGTAAGTAAAACATTTTCTAAATAACTGCAATTCGGAGCTACCTATTAATACACTTTTATTTTGTTTATTTTATCATAAATATTCAGGTTTTTCACCATCTGGTAGCAAGTCAAGGTTTTCACGCTGCCTTTGAACTTTTGTTGTGAATTCACTAAGCATTGTTTTTAAAGTTAAAACGGACATTTCCATACGGCATTGAAGTTTTGCGCGTAGTTGTCAGTGGTTCCCGGTGCCTAACTGTCATATTTATTTCATTTTAGTGTTTAGCGTAGCATCGCATTCAAACGATTATTTTTGAACACTTTCAGGTTAAGTAAATTGGAGAATGGAGCAGCAAATGGACACGTTGAAAGTGTATAAACATTACCAGCACGCGAGGGTGCAAAAAGAGGTAGGTCTAAAATAATAGTTTATATTTTTCGACTTGTTAGTGGTATATAATAGTGAAATTGTGTATTTGAGTGGCCCTGACGTGTAACCAGATTAAACCAATAGCGTATCTCATAGAATGCACGTTCTGGACAATTTAACAGAGAAAAAAAGGTAGTAACGGCCGAAAAATTAAACAAAAAGAGTTTCTCGTGTGATATATTTAAAGAGAGATATATCGGCAACTTGCCGGTTAAAAAAAAATGTCGCAAAAATGGATTTTTGGCGGGAGTAAAATACAGGATGTATTAAAAAATATTACAAATAAAACTGAAAAGAATAACACACAATTTATAAGCAGATGAAATCAGTACCGTCTTATAGAATATATTTTGGGCAATTTAACAAAGAAAAATAAGGTAGTAATGGCTGAAAAAAATAAACCAAAAGAGGGTACTTACGTTTATAGACTAGGCGGTATGGACGCTGTCGTCTCGAATTAAATTCGGATTCGTTTTTTTTGCTGGAAGTGAAGAACACAATACATTTTGAAGCCATAAATTTAGTTCCACAACATATTAAACATGAAAACAAACAGAATCATTCTATATTATTTTTTTTTACTCTATAAAACAAAGTCAGGTAATATACATATTGGAACAGTCTTGTAAATTGCAGGTACGTAAAGGAATAATACAATTGACATTATTCTTCTTACAAAAACATGCTTTTGTCTTACAAGCTTTCTGACAATTACATGACTTTAGCAAGTTTTCAGGCAATGCAGATTTAGTCAGGAATAAAGGTACCTAATAATGCATCTGTTTTGATTTTGTAACAAGATCGTGTATAACCCGAATTTGATAGTGAGGATATATTGCATTATTCCAAATGTATGTTTGTGCAAAAGCCCGTAATGAATGGAGACGCAAAGTATTTAGAAGGGCATGGAATTTTTGATAAATTTATCCCTATCCCAAAAGGTCGAGACAAAATAGTACCTCTGGCTTCACTTACATTATTACCTTATTTCCCTAATATTTGTAAATAAAGTTTTCCCACTTTTTCCAACTGTTCTGAATTCAATTCGAAACCAGTACCTAGATATATAAGAGGTTCCTGATTTTCTACATTTCTTATAAATTCTAACACCTTACCTATCTTACTGATTAAATCGTACCCTGCAACAGCATGCAACGCTGGCCAAATTTTCGCAACACTTATTAAAATTTTTTATTTAATATATATGATTATGATAGATGTTAAAATGCACAAAGGCACGTTTTGTCGTATTCCTCTTGAAACCTAATATTTTTATTAGGATGTGCGCTCTGAATGGTATTTTAGTCACCAATTACACGAAACGCAATAAAGTGTTTAGGCCAGATACCGGTGAAGGTACCCATTATTAAAACAGAGGAGTTCCGCAGCATCGGCAATGTCCAGAGTCATCTGCAGACCGGTTTCGAACTTTTGGTGCTCATCTGTGCAGAGCAGACCCAGACACTGACCATGCTGCGGTCTCCTGATGTTATATACATTGCAAGTAACACCATGTCGGTGACTTACAAATAGATCCCTCCAACGTCATCTGCCACAAACACTTTAAGAAGCCTCGACTAAGGCAAATCTGACAAATAAAGTCAACTAGAGGAATGATAGATGTTAAAATGCGCAAAGGCACGTTTCGTCGTATTCCTCTTGAAACCTAATACTTTTATTAGGATGTGCGCTCTGAATGGTATTTTATTTACCAATTACAAGAAACACAATAAAGTGTTTATAGCAGATACCGGTGAAGGTACCCATTATTAAAACAGAGGAGTTCCGCGGCATCGGTAATGTCCAGAGTCATCTGCAGACCCGTTTCGAGCGTTTGGCTCTCATCAGTGCAGAGCAGACCTAGACACTAACCATGCTGCGGTCTCCTGATATTATATACATTGCAAGTAACACCATGCCGGTGACTTACAAATAGTACAAGTTAGAGGGACCTATTTGTACTATTTGTAAGTCACCGACATGGTGTTACTTGGTAAAAAAATCAGCTATATCCAATTTTTCAGAGCTGGGTAATAATGTCTTTTAGCTAATGTTAGTAACTTAGTTTTTTTTTGTTATTGTAACTTTGTCACTTATTTCTGGAGGCAACTGTATTGTTTTTAAACTAAAGTTATATTAGATAAATTTTGGAATTTTCTTTGTATATACCCAAGCAGCACAATGAAATCCTCAAGATGTCTCCGGGTTCTAATATTAGGAAATAGCTGATATCCCTCAGAGATCTATAAGAGCTCCTTACAATTAGCAAAATATGTCAGCTAAAAACCGATATCCAGGGAAGGATGAATATGGATAGGGGTCTGTAGGCAAAACTGGGATGGAGGCTTGCTCAAGAACGGTGATTTTCGGAAAATCAATCTCCATAGCTTTCTGGAATATGGGGTGTAAATCGTGAAGGACCTTTTTATTTATATATTGTTTAGTAACGTTTTTATATTTAAATTTTTTGGTGATTGCAGGGTAACAAACGTATGGTTAACATTTTACGTTAAACTTATAAACGAATATCCCGATATATTATTATATCCTACACTAAATTGACCTTTCGAGATTTCTGTTTAGCGAAATTCAATAATTCCCACCCTCTGTTTAATTGATAACAAAAATCCTTGATCGTGAATCAATCAAGAACCTATTTATTTAATCCAACCCAGTAATTATTTATCTCAATTTTATGTTAAGGTAAATAAACAAATTGATCATTTTTGTGATGGTCTAGTTTTACAAAGTTAGGACCTAAATTATGTTGTGTTTGTAGTAATCTTTTATATTTATTTACCCAAGTTCTTAATGCAAAGTTTGGCATTGCAGTTTCCTATCTTATTTACCTTAGAAAATTAATCACTCTTTTAATTTAAATAGCTTGTGAGTTTGAACACACTGTTTATTAACTGAGAACCCCAGTTAATAATTGATTTTATTTACTCTTTTATTACTCAAGATTGCACTGAGGCAATATAAACCACTACGTCATTCTCCGGGACTCTATCGGCGCTCGCGTCTATGCTTGCGTACGTTGTCATTGTGCAGTGCGCGGCAGCATCGGCTTGAATATCGAAATACAACACACGTATTTAACGTGTGTCGTAGATGATTCGGATGACAATTTCGGTGATCGGAGATCCGTTATGTCGAAATAACTTGTGCAGCAAGTAGTTTGGTAATTTGTCCAAAGAGAACCGTTCTAATCGACGGACAAATAAGTTCCTCTCGTAATGCCGCTAGCCCGAGCTTTTATATCATTATCGGCCTAGAAAGAATGCCAAGAATGTCAGAATTTCGTCCCTATACCACGCTGTTCACTATACATACGCTTGTTTACATTATTGAGATACGCGTTCTAACTATGTCGAACTATCCTTCGTTCTCAGTCCTACATGTATTTTCTAATTATGTTTTATTCACTTTGTTTTAGTTTTCTCGTTCGTTCGTCTATTTATGTTAATATACTTTAGATAAGAGCTAACACCATGTAGTGAGGCGATTTTTAAGCGTTAAGCGGTAATTATGTTTATTTAAAATTCTTCTTACTGGTTCCCTATTTGATCCTAGTCCTTCTGCTATCTCTTTAACAGAGGCGGATTGGTTGTGGTTGACGCTTCTTAGTACATTAATCTCCAACTCTTCATTTACAATGAATTCTTGATTTTGGACACGTGGCTTTTGCCGCATTTTTCTTTCTAATTTTTTGAAATCTCTGAGCATACATTTGAGCTGCAGGCACAGAATTTTTTCGACATTCGCTATAATTAATATAATGTCTCTTTTTTCGTTATTGGTGTAGTTCATGTTAAGAAATATCAGTAATATATAAGTATATAAGGGACACAAATCTTTCGCAAATAATAATTGTTTACAAATGTCACCTTTCTTTTGTTTTACAATATTGTATCAAATCGTAGTGCAAAAGCAACTATGTTAAACTTCTATAAAAAATATTTTGAAAGTGATTTTTTATTACAATTACACTTCCGGTTATCGCACGTTTTAATAAGGCATATGAATAAATATTAATAGTACTAATAAATAGTACCACGGTACCAATATGGTTCCGCTGCCCGCTCGGACTTCTCTCAAATGACTGACCATAACTTTTCATTGGCTGACCAATAACTTTTTACAAATTTTAAGTGACTTTCAGACATTAAAAGCATCTAGTTTTTTTAATCGCCGTCATATGAAAACTCTTAGACACGAATCTTGCGTAGAGTTGTCTCCTTCAACAAGACTACGGGCCATACAAGTTGAGGGAGGTTTTCAAACACTCTTTCAAAACATCAGTAGCTGTTGGCCTATAACATTGTGAGAGAATATTTTTTCAATGCGTGGCCGTCCTAAATTTTACCACAAAGCAGTAAACAGTTAATGTGATGCGATTTGTTTTTTGATTTGTTTGTTATTTTTGGCCAACGTTTAATATTTATAAGTAATCGCGTCTGGAACCAGAGGCGTATATAGGATATTTTTGAAGACAGGCAGATATTAATATGGAACATACAGGGTTATTCATTATACATTATCCACCCCTTATCATCATTATTATTGCCTATAAAAAAAGTTTTAAATAAAAGTTATGTGGCTATGAGTGAATTTTGTTAAAATGCTAACAAAAGTACAGAAGCGTGCAGATTTCAGGGAATACAAAAAATAATATTATTTTTTAAATGGGATACCCCGTATATTATTAAATTTTTGGAATGATTCTTTTTTCCTGATTTCAAAAATATACGTTACCCCTACCATATACCGTTTTTAAGTTATTAAATGTCGAATATCTTAGTTAAACTAGTTGCTGTAAATATAGAAAAGTTAACGTTATTAAAGTGACCTATGACAATGACAACTATTGTATTTGATAAGTGGACATTTCTTTAATGAAATAATCAAGATGGTTTACACTGAGGAAGAGAAAACCAAATATTTATACAAAATAGATAAAGATTTATTTAGGAAATTAAAATATAAATAAATGATAATTCATAAAAGATGTTCGATATCCCAGCAAGCAAAGTAGTTCTTTAAATTTAGAGTAATAGGACTTTTATATTAATATACAGGGTTACTGGTAATTTGATACATTCCTTTGGAGATGTGATGGGGCATGAGCTAAGGAGTAAATCTAGCCCTAACATACATTATGCAAAACTCAATAGTTTTTGAGATATTTCAATTTTTTTGTTTTTCTCAAAAAAGTAGATCTTAATGTCTTAAAAGTTAATTTCCGAAAAATCTACTTAACATTTTAAAATTTTTTTTTACTGGATTACTTGTCCAATATTATAGATATCCGTTTGAAATGAAGAATATCCGGAAACATTTCGATCAAGTGAACATTTAAAATAAAAACTTGTAAAAATTTTTTTAAAAAAATCAGTTATGAAATTTACCTATTTGGTTTTTCAAAAAAATATTAATGTAGCACGCGTACAAATTATTATAAAAACTTCCTTATTTCAATAGCTATCTAACTAGGTAGAAATGTTTAATGTACCCTTGATAGTTCTAATAAAAAATTAGTAAAGATAATGCTGGTGGCGGAATTTATTAAACGACTAATCGTTCATTTTCATTTAAGTCAGTCAGTCCTTGACTTTGACGTTTGTGCATATATGTCATTAACTGACATTCTTATCTCCGTGTCCCTTAAGTTTGTTGGTCTTGTTAAATTAGTTATCGAAGATTTTGATTTTGCTCGTAGTTGTTGTTATTAGTTGTTGTTATTGTATTTTCTGTGCCATGGCCGCGTATGCCAACGCAGAATACGCTGATATCTTGTTTGTCTATGGATACTGTGGCGGCAACGCTGCTGAAGCTCGCCGAGAATATGGTTTTTGGTACCCTAACCGCCGCTTACCAAATGCACGTGTATTCAGTACGGCATATCGAAATATCGCTGAAACTGGCTCCGTGAAATGTAGAAGAAGTGACGCTGGTGCTCCTCCCGTTTATGAACCAGATGATGAGGAAAAAATATTGAGGTATTTTGAGGAAGACCCAACTATTTCAACTCATAAAGTCGCAAGACTAACCGGAGCGTCACAATGGAAAGTTTGGTCTACAATACGTAGAGTTGGATGTCATCCTTACCACTATACCCCTGTCCAAAGCTTGGAGGAAGGTGATCCTGGAAGGAGAGTGAAATTTTGCCGCTTTATGTTAAATTCAGATGCAGAAAGTATTTTATGGACGGACGAGTCGAAATTTAATCGCGAGGGTATAACAAATTTTCACAACCTACATTATTGGGCAGAGGAAAATCCCAAGTTAACACGTGAAACTAGTTTCCAAATGAAGTTTTCTATTAATGTGTGGATGGGAGTCATTGGCCACTATTTAATAGGGCCACACTTTCTTCCTCAAAATTTAAACGGGGAAATCTATGAATGATCTGGCGGTGATTTTAGAAGATGTTCCTCTCGCCGTCAGACAGCGAATGATGTTTCAGAACGACGGTTGTCCAGCACGTTATCGGCTGACAGTACGACAGTTACTTGATCAACGTTTCCCTAACCGTTGGATTGGAAGAGTGGGCCCAATACCTTGGCCAGCGCGAAGCCCTGACTTAACACCCCTTGATTATTACGTATGGGGTCATATAAAGGAGATGGTCTATGCCACACCAGTCAATACTATAGAAAACCTTAGACAAAGGATAGTCGATGCTGCCGAATACATAAGGCATAATCTGATAACCAGAGTAACAAGGACGGAAATAAGAAGACGCTGCCGTGTCTGTATACGGAATAGGGGCTCCCATTTTGAGCAAGATATATAAAAATAAAGTACAACTTTGAAATTAATGAAGAATTAAACTCTACTTTTAAAATGTTTTTTACTGTTTATCTAAAAATAAAATTCGTACTACTTGTGTTATTTTTACTAGTATTTTCTTAGAACTATTAAGGGTACATTGAACATTTGTACCTTGTTAGATAGCTATTGAAATAAGGCTGTTTTTATAATAATTTATACGCGTTACGTTAATATTTTTTTGAAAAAACCTAATAGGTAAATTTCATAGCTGATTTAAAAAAAAATAAAAAATTTAAAGTTTTTATTTCAGATGTTCACATGATCGAAATGTTTCCAGATATTTTTCATTCCAAACGAATATCTATAATATTGGACAAGTAATCCAGTAAAAAAAAATTTAAAAATGTCAAATAGATTTTTCGAAAATTAACTTTTAGGACATTAAGATCTACTTTTTGAGAAAAACAAAAGAAATTAAATATCTCAAAAACTATTGAGTTTTGCATAATACATGTTAGGGCTAAATTTACTTCTTAGATCATGCCCCATCACATCTCCAAAGGAATGTATCGAATTACCAGTAACCCTGTATACTGGATTGTTGCATTAATGTGGCATATGAGACTATTTTGCCTTCAGAAGCTGAATTGTTTTTTAAATTTATTGCAAAAGCGTTCTTAGAGCATAATTATAACATTTATAAGGTAAGTGCTAATGTTGCCCTATAAGTGTGCACAGTAACACAATTTTACAGCAACGGTGCTTATAGAATTAATTTACTGTAAAACCGGTGTAAAATAGTGCCTTATAGAATTATTACCATTATATACCCATCTCCTATGACACTCTTATAAAATTATTTCGTAATGTCGCTTATAATTTCTTTATTGAACTATTGTGTAAGGGATTTCTAAGTTACAATTCTGCTGGGGACAACAAATTACAAATATGGAAGCTGCTATCGAACTTAAGGGAAAAAGCTCTTTAAAGCAGTTATAGAGAATAATAATATAGTTGTTATAAAATCATTATAGAGTAAATAAGTATTAATACAAGCCTTTTTGTTCCATAAAAAACCGCAATAGAACTACCATACTTTAATTGACGCCATGTTTTAAGAGTTTATTTTGTTGTTGATATACGAGTTTTGTGCAACATATCTTGTTGAAAGTAATGTCATTAAGTAAATGGAAACAAGTAAAAAAGTGAAGCGTTTCGGAGGAAAACGAAAAAAATTTACGAAAACGCAATAGTATTTCCGTAAATAACACTAACACTGCTAGAAATGGTTTCCAGGAGGTGACGGCATTAGAAACAGATAGTGCCGCAGTGAGAACAGATTTCGACACAGAGGAACAAGAAGATGACGAAGATATAATAAAATAAATGACTGGCTAATAGAGCTTCAAAATAATAACGAAGATGATTCTGTAATATCAGCGATATAAAAAAACGTAGAGTTTTCAAGGGATTTTCGGATGTGGGCAGTAAAATTCAATATCTCACATTCGGCATTGAGGAATTTGTTTGAAAGTAGTAATAAACGTTTATCGGATATTCTTCCTGAAGATCCAAGAACGCCTTTAAAGACTTGCCCTAAGGTTGTAAGCGGCGATTACTGGCATCATGGTTTCGAAGTTTATTTGAGACAAGTCTTACCACCAATGCTAAATTTACCCAAAAGTGTTAGTGTGGATGGCTTGACTATTTACAAAAGCGCCACTTTAAGTAGGTTATATTTATAAATATTGTATAATTGGGCAAAATGAAACGTTAAGTCACCTAAAGTTCTATTAAAGTTCCGGCATAGTATAGTAACAGAACTAAATTGTTTTATAAAGGTTCGGTTATTGCATCAAGATTGCATCATTTTAAAACATCAAAATGACCAATCCCGCTAATCAACGTGTTTCTATAAATTGACTGTCGATCGATGTACAGCGTTGCCACTTCGATTATAATAACTAACCTGTTTCTGTTGCTGCAGAAGTGCTTTAGAGAGTCAGTATGGGTATCTCCGAAACGGCAAGACATATACAGACTTATTGGTTAAATTAGAGAAAAATTACGAAATTGAATGCTCTTATTAAACAGCGTTTAGAATTTGGGAAAATTCCGAATAGTTCTGGAGATATCCGGAAATATATTTTTATTTTTTCCTGACTTTATTTAACGACATACACTTTGAAACGAATTCATATCATCCTTGTCGCTTTTACTCCTCTGCATCAATTTCATTTTTGAAAGTAAGGACATGGATTTTTATATAATATTTCAAAAGCTGTAGGAGTCCGTAAATTAACGATGTACTACACATATGCCTCTAGCGTTGTAGTTTAGGTACTTCCCGCAAATATTTCCGGCGTATTCCGATTTGTTTTGCACGAGGCAACTATTCGCTGTCTTAAATCTTCCAAAGTGTGAATGGGCGTTTTATGCACCAGGGTTTTAAGATGGCACTATACAAAGAAATCCAAACTATTGAGATCGGGAGATCTTGCTGGCCACTGCTGAGGTCCTCCGTGACCTATCCAACGATTAGAGTAAACCACATGTAAATGGTCGCGAACAATTACACTGAAATGAACAGGAGCTCCATCGGTTCCCTAATGCAATTGGTACATCTTCAAGCAACACAGGTAGTTCTTCTTGGAGAAAATGCATTAAGGCATCTTGGCAGAAAAAAAGGGCCTATAAGAGCAATAATACCTATCCATAAAATTAGTCCATGAAAAAGTTGAAAAAACCCAAAAAGTTTTGTTACAGGGATGAAACATGGGTCCCCCTCGTTTTCGAGGGTGCTGAACACGATGGTGATATTTTTAAGATTCCCACCCCTCAGAAACGACCCCCAAAGCTCAAAAAACCACCCCTATTTCCATCGTAGGCATGCGTATCGGTTTTTTGGGCAGGATTCAGGTAGGTCGTATGAAATTTAACCATACAACATCTTATGTGGATAAGAAGAAGAAGAAGAAGTTTGTGACGCGTTTTTCTCCATCTCGCACGATGACGTGGAGAAAAGGGCTCGACCACTCTTTGACACACGAGCTCCGGAAACAAGTTTTCGGTTTGCTCGGGCGCCAGTCCTAGCTTAAGTGATAGGACGCACTACCCTCAAGCCGAGTACGCGAGGCTGAGTAGCTCAAGTAGAGAAAGCATTACTCCAGAGGGTCAATGTATGGGAAATTAGACGTTCACACACAAACAGTCAAACTCAGAGTTTTTCAATAAAATAAGTATATTTCAGTAAACCTAAATGTACCATTTTAATATTTCTATAATTTATCAAATACCGGGAGGGGCACGCGTAGCAACGCAAAACCCCAATAGTACCAGATGACTCAGGTGATCCGATTAGCAGGCTGCAATACACAGAATATACGGTTAGCAAGAATAAACAGGGTGCAGAATAGTTACGGACACCAGGCAAGTAAAGCAAGACACAAATATATAAAAACTACAGTGAAACAGTTTATCAAGTACTTGTTAGTACATCAGTTTACCTACCCCTCTGTGGACTTACTTACTCCCTGTGCTTACGGTCGGGCACGTCTGCTTCGGTGGAGCGATCGTAGTGGAATCCCTTCTGCAGAGCTCCTCAGATCCTTTTCTGAAAATGAAACAACTTACTATAGGAGTGGGAGTAGACGTCTAATGGATGCGCTGCTGGTCGACTGGACTTGGCCAAAATCCTACAGCTCGAATATGACAGATGGCACCTGGGTTCGCTTCTCGGAGTGGACACGCCTGATCCCGACGAATCGCCTGGGCTGACTGACTTCTTGGCTCCACAGGTCCTCTTCTAGCAACGAAACCTTTTACCGTGGGAATGGGAGTAGGTTCTAGACGGATGCGCTACTGGTCGGTGACGTTAAACGGACTTAACAAAATATTTTTTGGACATTTAATTACGTCCTTCAAATATGAAGGAGTAGGAGAAACAGTGGAAAACAGATGCGCGATGGATCACGGTGACGTCAAACGGACTTGGGAAAACATAATGAATTATTTTCGAGAAATCTTTCTCTTTTTATGACAACCTTAGAATTTTTGCGATTTGTGCTTTTTCGTTCCTTAAGCCCCTCTACACAATGGCCCATCACGATGGGATGATTGGTATTAAGATTTATTATTGGTTTTTACAATTATGTGCGAAAATAAACTATCGTATATTATTTTCGGCTTAGCCTAGAGTCCCTTGAGATAAATTAAAGAAGTCGTAAAAATGGTCATTGTTTTAAGCACGTTTGCTGAAAGCATTAGTGTCCTATATCTGGAATTTAAAATATTCTGGTATGTATCAATATATCAAACAAATACTAAACAAAAAGAACTGTTACTGTACACTTATAAAGCCACAGAATGTAAAGTTTATGACATTACAGTGTACCCTGCAAATATTCACAGACTATAAACCATTTGATTCCATAATTAGAGACAATAAATATAAGACTAAATGTAAGTTCCAACCCCTGATGTCGGATTTCACAAGCTATAAAACAAGCAATCGAAATATTTTTTAAATAAATGTTGGGCCCATAAGGATGACATCCAAAGCACTTGAACACATGCTGATGCAGCCAAGTAACTGTCTAACGTTTTAAAATTTTATCTTTCATTTACAAAATCGGAAGTACTCTTTTACTTCCACGTTCAGTGGAAGTATAGTAACGCAAAAAAAATATTATTATTTTTGTTGAAATAGGTTTAAAATGTCATGAAACGTCGAGATTTTAAATTTGAGTGAAAAAATTTTAGTTTGATTCTAACCTATTGCGACATTTTGACAAGACATTTCAAGTTATTTTTGTAAAAAATGGAGGGAAATAGAAGAAGTACAAATTCGCTGAAGTAATTTTATTAGTGAAACATTTTAACCTCTCCACAATAATATTGTGAGAGGTTACTAAAATTGGTTCAAAAACGAAAATTGAGATAACATCAAATCTTTACGTTTTGAGGTCCTAGGAACCCAAAAAGTGGTTTTTGAAAAATGTCTGTGTGTGTGTGTATGTGTGTTAGCACGATAGCGCCGAAACTGCTGAACGGATTTGAATGAAACCTTGCATGTGCGTTTCTTCAATGCCCCAGAAGATCTGAAAAGGTTTTGGTTGAGATTGGATTACGTTTAGTGCCATTTTGACGCAACAAGTTGTTTATTTTATAATTACTTTCAATTTGCAATGGAACCATTGAAAAGCAGTTAAAATTCTGATTTCAACGATATATCACACTTCCACCCTTTCGATTTGGTTTCCGTGAAGAAAATTAAAAACAAAGCAAATATGAAGCATAGATCGCATTTCGCATGACATGATCGATGCGCGTAGCCGTTACGTCGTGAAATTCGTCACATCACGTGTCAATTCACGTGTGAGGGTTTCTTCACTGCTCTAGAAGTAGAGCAGATTACGTTTAGTGCCGTTTTTAAATATATACACAGACAAATCGAAGAATTAAACTACAAATATTCCTCTAAAATCTAGTAAAATTACTGAAATGCTAATGTTTCATTTAACAAAGACAGCCGCGAGCGATCGGATTGCAACGAGCAAATTTTGACGTTTGTCATTGTCATCGTTTGTCATCCGATAACGTTGGTGTCATGTCATGTTAATAAGATTTCGGCATATTTGTAACTTTTAGTGGATTGTCACAAACTTTAAAGGTAGATGTAACAATATCAATATCAAATGCTTTCTGTACCTTCGTTGGTGAATTTATTATAGATTATCACTTTACCAATTTTCAGTTTGTTGCTTTACAAGTCTGTAGTATTTAGGATAATTACACTTTCTTAGTCGTTCAAGTGATGTTTAAGTTGTTAATATCCTAATAGTATATTATTCAACGAGCGATAATGTAGGTAATAACTCGCATAGATGATTGTAAATTTATTAAGTTGAGGGTTTTTTTAGTGCCCCAGAAGATCTGAAAAGGTTTTGGATGAGATCGGATTACCTTTGGTGCCGTTTTGTCTCACAATTTAATGCTCTTTTCGGCTTCAAAGATCCACCGAGTGGGGAGGTTCCAGTCGCTTCCAGTAGCTGCCGATTTATTTAATTATACAAGAGGCAGTTGATTTGTATAGGCTTCCAAAGTTTCTGGTAACAATAAACATATATATGCATATAGGTGTGAAGTGATCAAACATAAATCTTTACCTTTCTGTCAAACGTAATAATAAATTTTCAATTAGCACCAGTAAAATAATAACTGGCCCAATCTAAACAGCTTATAAAGTTTTCTGATTACATTCTTCCTTGTCAGTCTGATTCTAAAATTTCCAGAACTTTGAGCGTATTAATAATAATTTCCTGTCATCATCAGATTGTAAATAATCACATATCTCGAATACATCCATCAAATATTACACCAAATTTTAATAATTCTGAGGTTATAAACATTCTGACATCTGATAATCCAGAGTAAACCATCCCCATCCACCGTTTGAAGTTTAACTTTACTGTGACGTAATTAATGTGCAGACTAAAGATTACTGACATTATAAAACAGACTTTTTTAAGATCTGTAGTTTAACCTGTGCTCTGGAGTTTAATCCGATCTTATAAAACCGGCCCTAAACGAACAGAATATAATAATAATTATTCTGACATAATTATTGTCCTTTTGCGTTATTATTTGCATTAAGTATATTTTTTTAAAGTATATTATTTATGGATTTTAAAAACTCAAAATTATTATGAAAGGGCCCGCGAGCATTAGGGGCGTATTTAACGTCGGTGTTCTGCACCGACGTTAAATACGCCCCTGATTTTTTTTCCTTATAAAGTCGTCACTTTTGTAGATGCTCACACTAATCAGGTCAAGCCTTTTTTTATGCTAGTTATTTCATCTGAAAATTGACCTACATTTCGGAAAACTTGCTATGAGTACTGAACATTCAATTTACCATTTTTGTTAGTTTATGTTTTGGTAAAAGTAAAATCACGCTGAAAATGAGTTCAAAGCGAGCAGAAACCAGTAATCCTTCCTTGCTGCATTTAAAAGTAAATAAATAACTTAAATAATCTACTTAATAAAAGTTAAGTACATACATAATAGCCGTCGACAGTCGATAAATCTCAGGTTTGTTTATATCTTTAACCTCAAATGTTAATAGTTTGCGTGTGTATATACAATGGACTAGGACCATAGGCGTCGGTATCTCAAAATATGCGTGGTTTCAATCTAGTGTAACATTTCATTCTTAAGTTTCAACATTTGTTGCAAGAATTAAGGAAATCCCAGAAAACCCTAATTAGATCATGTTATTCAAACCCAGTTGAACACTTAATTCTAAGAATCTCGGCCCTAGTAGAGACTTCGTGAGTTAGGTGATTTCCTGTTGGAATGATGGGGAATGGTAGCCCAGTGTGTTAAAGCGATTGGCTAACAAACTGATTTGCCTAGCGAAGTGGGTTCGATTCCCGCAAGGCGAAACAATTTTTCATTAAAAAAATTGCCCCAAGAGTGGTTCGGAGTCCACATTAAACTGTAGGGCCTCGTCTCTCTTTGCCTAGCACAAGATCCTTGAGATCTTCCAAGGGGTTACTTCGGTAACTTGAGAGGCGGTTAAGAAAACATTTCAAAACAAACATTTCAATAAATTTAAGAGTTACTATTTTTTGTTCTATTTGATCGCGAAAAAAATGATATTTGACTACAATATGTTTTGCCTTTTTTATGACACTGAATTGTTAGTTATGCTTATGTGGCTTGTGGCTATCTAGTATTGTCTTTATATATTATTATTGGTTTTTCGATGTTAATATCAATATTGTTATTGGTTTTTCGATGTTAATATCAATATTGCTTGAAAGATATTTGAGCCACAGTGCTTCTGTTCCGGATTCAAATAACGCCACGTATTCTTCAGCCTTTTACAATCAAATAGTACTTTGACCTGGAAAAAATTGCACATTTGAATTTGTTCAACCTTATCAGGACCACTTAGAAGGTCTAAAACCAAGGTGACCTTCCTTCTTTTGCTTCAGCCGCCATCTTGAAAATTTTTTGGATCGTTTTATCTCATTTTCTATTGGTCGCACGGAAAAAGTAATTGAACAAAAAATGTTGTAAATAAAATTCTACATATTTTCGGTGATTGCCGTGACGTTAATATTACGAGCGGTAGCGGGTGCCAAAGTTACCAAAAAACAGCTTTTAGAGAACAGTATTGTGAAAGCTGTTTAGGTAAAAATATTAGCCATACACACATATCCAAGTAAATTTGATTCCATTGATTTTAGATTTCTAATTAAATTTAAAATTGTTAAAAATGTTTTTTGGTAACTTCGGCGCCCTCTTGCGCTCGAAATATTATCTAACAAGAAACATAACACAAATTAGACAGCATAATGCCCCATTTCGGATAAAACACTCTCTACCATACCAGACGTTACCATCTTCCGGCAACCTCTGTAGCCAAACTTCACCAACTATAACTTCCGCTTATCCTATCCGTCTTTACTGATATTTCATACCTTTGAATCTCTAAATCTTTTCTGTCTCTTTCTTCCTTTATGTTTGTTCATGTTTGTTTCGTTTGTTTCTTATTTTCCTTTTGTACATTTTTGTTTCTAAATTAATTTCCCATCGGAATTTTTCAACAAAAATCAAAATTTTCGAAAAATCAAAATTATCAAAACCAAAGTTTAGACCAGCCTATGTGCAGCTCGACATTTACACCTTTCGCAGAAGGTTCCTCGTCCAGATTGAGGTACTTGCGTTGGCATTAAAATTTAAAAAAGAAAATGTGAGTATCTAAAACCAGGTTTAGTTATAAGTTTTTTAAAATCTGTTTTTGTTAGATATAGAAAATGTTACCACCTATTTTAATTCATCTTTTATGTGAAAGGAGTTTAGGTTACGTTTTAAATTGTGTTTTAGCCAAACCAGTTCTATTCCGCCCGACCCTGCAACCCGCCACCGCGAGCTACGCGGTGGTTGCATGGTTGGTCCCCGGAATAGGTTCTGGGGCGGCCCATGTATTGTACTCATAATATATAATAAAGAAGTTTTGAATTGAATTGAATTGGATAAAACGAAGCAAAACGGGAGGAGGTCACCTTTTTAGTTTTAGACCCTCTAAGTGGTCCTGATAACATTGAGCGTGACAAATTCGAGCGTGCAATTTTTTCCAGGTCAAAGTACTATTTGATTGTACTGTCGTGAGCAGAAAAAAATAGGACAACTTTTTTTTTCTAATGTAAATCTGTCTCTATTTGAATATGTAATGAGTAGCTGAAATAAAACAGATATCAATTTATTTTTTATTTTAATGCTGTAGTCATTGCTATAGTAAATGATGGATGGTCATTAAACATCTCATTAAGACAAATTGCACTGCGTTATAACATTAACAAAAATTTGGTGTGTAACATTTTAAGAAAGTGGAGAATAAACGGTACGACTAGTAGAAATCCTGGATCAAAGGACAAAGGATATCCTACTAACAAGAAACTAACTATTAATATTTCGTTATTGCACCATTTCTATTTATAACTTCTATAAGTCTGTTTGGCATAGAATTAAATAACCTTATACAATAGTCATTAGTAATAATATTTTCCCATGCATTATTTACTATTTCCAGTAATTCTTCGGCATTCCGTGGTCTCACATTTCGCTTTTGGATACTTCTTACGAGTAGTCCCCATACTCTTCCACAGGGTTAAGATGTTAAGATCTGGACTATGACTGGGCTAGTTAAGAATATTGATGTTGTTATCTTAAAACCAGTTAGTTACGGTATGAGCAGTATGAACGGAACAATTGTCTTGTTGAAATGTGAACTCATTATTAGGAAATAATTGTGACACATAAGGGAGCATAATATTGTCTAAAATCCTAATATACGTTTCACTATTAAATCGTTCCTCAATATGCCACAAAACACCAGGACCACGTGCCGATATCCAAGCCCACATTTGACGGAAAATCTACCACTTTTATCATTGTTAGATATATATTTTTCATCGAATCGAGTATTCGGAGGGCGGTAAACGCGAATACGACCGCTGTGTGTTGACTGGAAAGTTTTTTCGTCTGGAAAGATTACATTGTTCCAAAAATTTATATCGTGCTAAAAATTCAAGCGCAAATCCTACTCGAGCTTCTTTATGTTCTGCTTTAAGTAAGTATTTCTGTGCTACTGCATGACAGCGTAGCTCCGATTCTCTTACTTGCCGACGACCAGTACTACTCGATCCAGGAAAATTCGTTTCGTCAGCAGCCTGAATAACTGAGTAAAATGGATTTTCTACTAAAGCATTTACCCATTGCAAATCTTGTTGTTGAGTTGATATCCTTCGTCGCCCTGATCCAGGATTTCTACTAATCGTACCGTTTATTCTCCACTTTCTTAAAATGTTACACACCGAATTTTTGTCAATATTATAACGCAATGCAATATGTCTCATTGACCATCCATCTTCTGCTTTAGCAATAACTCCAGATATAACTAA
Organism: Leptura quadrifasciata; assembly: GCA_963675555.1. Taxonomy (NCBI): domain Eukaryota; kingdom Metazoa; phylum Arthropoda; class Insecta; order Coleoptera; family Cerambycidae; genus Leptura; species Leptura quadrifasciata. The sequence continues at coordinate 32,352,322 of OY776674.1, forward strand.
ATCGCTTATATGAGGCATATTAGTTTTTTTGCACACTTGCAATAAATTATGACAACTAACTGACAATGTCACAAAAATTAAAGTTAGATGTACACAACTAGATTTTAGCAAAATACCGTTATAAGACGTCCTATTTTTCACGACCGTACTAAGAGGCTGATGAATACGTGGCGTTATTTGAAACCGTAGGAGGAGCACTTTGGCTCAAATAGTGTGCACTTTGCAGTAGTGTTTGATTAAAATAAATTCACTGATATAGTTCAGTTATAGTAGTTATAATACGATTTAATACTAAGGGTACCATTTGTCGGAATATAGGTTTATATAATTTCTAGAAAATATATGTCTGTATACTCTCTATTTTTTAAAGAAGATATATAAGCTGGTTTTTCTGTTCTGCAAGGACCCCACGATGTAATAAATATAAGATTACAACTAAGAATTATGTTTATGAAATTAGGTAAACCGTGTAATTATTATTCTGCATAAGCTAAAAAATATTGTTAAAATCGGTAAGAATCAAAAAGGCCATAGAGGCGGATAGGATAGACTGAGGGATTTAACGCCTCTGAGCCTCCACCGCACTGTTGCAATGCCTTTGTCTAGAATTATATTTATGTATCGACGAGTAACAAGTAAATATTTGAATTGACAAGAAAATAATTATGTATACACCCACTACCATGAAATCGCCAAAGCTTCCTCATTCTGCTTTAAACATAAAATTTTGACATTTTAAAAACATTATTGAAGAAAGCTTATTGAATTGAAGAATGCACTTTTCTGTATAAACATTTTTTAAAATATCTAAACTTGTTTCGCTCATTTCATTTTCCAATAATATGACTGGTTTATAGTGTGTTAGTTTATACAAGATTAAACTTTTATAGGTACATCATTTTATGCTATAATTAAATTTTATTTTTAATAAGCCCTGTGCAATATAACAGCTTGACGTCATGAGTTGAGGGAGTTGTTAATATAACCTTGAGGAATATTGCTGATGAAAATTTGTTTTCAGTTTTTATAAGATAGTTCTCATTCGAAAACGCTTTCATTCTTTGGACCCGGACCCAGCGTAGGGTTGTCTTCTTAAACAGGTCTATGAGAACTTTTCAAAATGTCAGTAATTCTGGGTCTATACAGATTTGTTAACCTTGAACAACTATCAACTGTGACACATTATCCACGAAATTGATTAAATTTTTTAAATCAGAGACTGAATCATAGTGACAATTGTTTAAATACAGAACTGGTACAACTATAACAAGATCGTTGGTACTGACCAACCGACAAAATTTGACTGGCCAGCACAACGATCATTTTGGTCTCTGTGATAAATTCCCTTCGATCCCACCTTTTCATGAATTAGACATGTTTATATCCAAGGTATCGCATAGCATACGTTGACTGCTTCTTTTAAAGGCTATAGAAGATCTGTTGCCATCGATGGGTCGTCAAACAGAGTATGTGAAGTGAGGTTGCAATGACGTAAACGTAATAGATAACATGCACAATCTTCAAGTCAACAGCTTTGACACCTTTGGTATTAATGTGATGCGTTGTCAAATTCTCTTTATATTTATCCACTTGTGGCTTATAATTTATTTTGCACAAATTCTTTACCTACTTATGAGGTACCCTTCAAACTTTTTAAATATAAGACCTTTGTTTATTGAATATTCTAGTATCTAATTGGAATCTTACTATTCTTTTAAGTAGTTTATTATCTATCATCGTTTTCTTTCTATCTTTCAAATTACCTCTGTTTGTTTTCTTCATGTAAAATTATAAATTAGAGATATTTTCACAACATTTTAAAATTTTATAATATTTGGAAATTTTCTTTCAAAAAATAAAATACACTGGCAGCTTTCAGGTTTTATCCAGTCGAGAGAATTTAACTAACTACACTAATTCCTAATAAAATGTTCTAGGCATTTCCTTAAATTAACACAAATAAGTTTTATCTAAGGTCATAGTTCACAACTTCACTATCTCCAGTTTCCAAATAGAACACCCTGGAACTTCCTCGAAGACTCCAGAAGGCCTCTGTTGCAATCCCACTTCTGACACCAATTGTTACGTGTTTACACCCTAGTAAACACCCCAAGCGTAGGTTCAATAATTGTAACAAGAATTGTCGCTAACCACTGGTTTATTTAACACTAAATTAAGTTACAATAATTAGTTCAAACATATATCTTCTCAAACTTGGAAGAGGAAAAACCCCACAGCAAATTTATTCAATTGAAAGTGTGCCGGAGATTTAATAATATTATACTTCCAAGGTTTTCTGTTATCGGAAAATTCCTTCCTGGCGCGCGACGCCGCGGGCGCCACCGTTATTGGCAACATTTGAAAGACAAAATAAAGTCACTGAGAATATCTCTCAACTGACTCTTACCGAATTTGAATATCTCAGACTGCCTGGGGAGTGTGAATCATCCTGTATATTGGTTATAAAATAATAGAAGGTAACGGAGAATTTTTTTTATCTGGTGACTAACATTCTGAGTAATATATATTTGAATGTAAATTTTGATCCTTCTATTTATATTTTTTCGGCAAATGCTAATATTTGTCGGCTTATTACCTATTCGATATCATTTAATATGTATAATGTGTTAATTAAAAACTAAATTTTGCTAAAAATTTTGACCTATTCGCAAATAATGCTAAATATTTGAGTATACAATGCGTTATGTCTCCTGTATAGCGTACGTCGCATTAAGATTATAGTGAGAATAAACACCACGGAAAAATTACCATATGTTTGGCATAATTTTAACGTGTCACCGGCGAATTTCAGAATTTGTAATGGCTGCCTTGACCAGACAAGGCAGACATATGATGTCAGCTTTTCTTGTCAAATGAAAACTCGTATTATTTCAAGTACACAAAAAGCAAGTTTAATTGTTTGATTTTCACAAATTTATTTTTATCTTAAAACATAACTTAAAACATAATAATTGTTTCGCCACATTGTGCCTTCTTCAGATGTTGAGTGTAATACTAAAATTACTAAGTAAAGCACAGGGTATTGATAGTCTAAAACAGGTAATTATCTAAAAGAAGTATCTAAATAGCTTAAGATCTTAATTTAAAAGTGTATTTTTAGTCTAAAATAATAATCGGTAATCTTCTAACAAATATATAATAGTTGAAGGCTTTTATTCAGAACAAATTTAAAAGTGGTGAACGATTTAATCTAATTGATCATTTAATATGACATCTGTATTTTTAAATTTATTGGTTTCTAAAGATTCTAATAATGTCAATTTTAGTCCTGAGTTTTTATTGATGTAAAATTTCGAAATTATTATTAAAATACCGTGTGTGTTCCTTCTATCTTGTTTTAAAAGTCCTTCTTGTCTGTCCAATGTATATTTTAGGGCATGTACCACATGTCAACTTATAGACTTCACTCTTATTTTCTTTCTGCGTTTTATCTTTATTATTTTTAATATAGTTTCCAAGAGTATTATTCGTTTTGTAAACAATTCTTAAATTGTGTTTTTTCTTTAAATTATCCGCTATTTTTTCTGTATGTACTCCAATATATGTTAATGTTTTGTATTTAATGACCTCTTCTTCAACTTTTGGGAAAACCAGATATATTGCTTTTTTATAATTAATTTTAGTTAATAAGTCTACAACCATAGATTGATTAAAATTATTATTAACTGCAATTTGTTTTACAATATTAAGCTATTTATTATAATTTTCTATAGGATAATGGAATATGAACCATTATATTTAACCTCGGGAAGAGCACCGCCATATGGTGCTTCTCGATATTGAGAAGGCGTTCGACACCGTCTGGATCCCGGGATTACTATACAAAAAGCACGACTACAACTTTCCGACTTATTTCATCAAACTCATTCACTCGTTCTTGACGGGCAGATCTCTGCAAGTTCGAGTGAATAACAAACTGTCAACACGGTGAGACATTCGCGCGGGAGTCCCGCAAGGATCATGCCTGTCACCAAAGTTGTACAGCCTGTACGTCTCCGACTTCCCAGAGTTCCCGAATACGAAGTTGGCCAAGTACGCCGATGACACAGCCATGTATGCACATTCTCATAACGCTCAAGCAGCAAACATGCTGCTCAAAGCTCATATGGCCCGTACCACGGCATATTACGACCGATTAAACATTCGGGTAAACGCTGAGAAGTCGGAGGCGATAGTTTTCACGCGCCGATTTACTGAAAATAAAATCAACACCAATCTTGATCCGGGGAAACCAAATTCCAACCAAGAGATGCATGAAGTACTTGGGGGTCAGACTGGACCAGCGACTAACGTTCAATACGCACATAAATGAGACAGTACGGACGGTCTACTCCCTGTCCAGGAGTCTGTATCCGCTCATGGTCAGGGGTAGCAGACTTAACCGACAAAATCAAAAATTGTTGTACACGATGGTGGTCAGGCCGTTCATCACATACGCGGCGCCGGTGTGGTAGTATACCGACCACGACAATGAGAAAACTAAAAGTGCTCGAGCACAAGTTTATGCGCCTCATTTCTAATTCTGGAAGGTACACCTCCCTCAGAGACCTATACGCACTTTACCACGACATAACCCCAATAGCGGACTACATCCAGGACATTTCCCAAGAATTCTACTCTTTCAAACTGGGCGATAGTCCGCTAACAAGAAACATAACACAAATTAGACAGCATAATGCCCCATTTCGGATAAAACACTCTCTACCATACCAGACGTTACCGATCTTCCGGCAACCTCTGTAGCCAAATTTCACCAACTATAACTTCCGCTTATCCTATCCGTCTTTACTGATATTTCATACCTTTGAATCTTTAAATCTTTTCTGCCTCTTTCTTCCTTTATGTTTGTTCCGTTTGTTTCTTGTTTTCCTTTTGTACATTTTTGTTTCTAAATTAATTTCCCATCGGAATTTTTCAACAAAAATCAAAATTTTCGAAAAATCAAAATTATCAAAACCAGAGTTTAGGCCAGCCTATGTGCAGCCCGGCATTTACACGTTTCGCAGAATGTTCCTCGTTCAGATTGAGGTACTTGCGTTGGCATCAAAATAAAAAAAAAATTGAGAGTATCTAAAACCAAGTTTAGTTATAAGTTTTTTAAAATCTGTTTTTGTTAGATGTAGAAAATGTTACCACCTATTTTAATTCATCTTTTATGTGAAAGGAGTTTCGGTTAAGTTTTAAATTGTGTTTTAGCCAAACCAGTTCTATTCGGCCCGACCCTGCAACCCGCCACCGCGAACTACGCGGTGGTTGTATGATTGGTCCCCGGAATAGGTTCTGGGGCGGCACATTTATTATACTCATAATATATAATAAAGACGTTTTGAATTAAATTCTATTTAACATATTAACATTGGCTGCATGTTTGTGTTTTGCTGGATGAGTTGAATATTTATTGTAATATCTGTATATGAAGGTTTGTGATATATGACCAAATTATGTGACTTATTAATTTTGGTAATTGTTAAATCTAGAAAATTAATAGAATTATCTGTTTGTATTCCATAGTAAAATTAATGTTTGAATGTAAACTGTAGAAATATACTGGTACAGGTATGGAGATGATATTATTTTATGATTTTGCCATATATCACAAACCTTCATTACAGATATTACAATAAATAATAATTCTCATCCAGTAAAACACAAACATGCATCCTATGTTAGTATGTTAAATAGATTGATTCATATTCCATTATCTATAGAAAATTATAATAAAGAGCTTAATATTATAAAACAAATTGCACTTGATAATAATTTTAATGAATCTAAGGTTGTAGACTTATTAACTAAAATTAATTATAAAAAAACCATAAATCTGGTTTTCCCAAAAATTTAAAAAGAGTCACTAAATACAAAACATTAACATATATTGGAGTACATACAGAAAAAACAGCGTATCATTTAAAGAAAGAACACAATTTAAGAATTGCTGCATGCCAATGAAAAGAATTAAATTTTGTGTCGTAAAACCCTTCTAAAAAAATTGGCATGCGGCCCTTGTTGGCCCAAAAATGGAATATTTATGTAAAGTTCTGCGAAAATTTCAAATGATCTGACGTGATCAAAAACAACAGCATGGAGTTAAATGTAAATTTTATAGTGTAAAATGTCCTTAAAATATAAATGGCATGCATGCCGAAGGAACTCATCACATCATAAATAATAAGAAAAGTTGCAAAAAAAGGAACATTTTTGTGAATTTATTTTACATGCCTTTTTGAATTTCGTATTTCGAAAATAATGTTAAGCTCAACTAAAATATGGCATGCATATTGCTGGTACCCAACATTGAAACAAATGTGGAAAAAGTATTAAAAAACGAATGTAGTGGGTATAAAATTTACAACAAAGGTTCCGTGATATCATTCAGCATGCCATTTCTTATTTAATAATAAACTATTTTTTCGGACTCAACAAGAAAGTAGCATGTCCATTGAGAAAAATTTTAAACAGGTACATATTTTGGAAAAAATCAGATTAAATCTGCAATGCTTCAAAGTTTTAATTACTTTTCCATTTAGCCCAATTTTGAACATAATTTTAAGACGTTAAATAATATATAAGGTAAAATTCAAAATATCTGGCTTGTTCAGCGGGTGACTCTACTACGCATACGTATAGCCACCATGAGAGATATAGAGAGATACACTAGTAATGTGCTGTTATTAATAATGGACAAGCAATTATTTTTCTACCCGTTGAATTTATTCTCTCGTGTTAAACGGCAAATATTATTGTACATTTTCGTCCAATCGTACATTTTTATTCAATTTCCACAGTTCCGGAAGATAAACCTGATGAGGATGAACAACAAATAGACAAATAGACAGAAACTGTTCCGAACAATAAAATAAATATTTTTTAACTACGCTATTTTGTTAATAACTTGACATACAATTTTTCTACTTCAGTTTTGGACACTTTTTTCACATTTTTCCAATGTTGAAATCTAAAAATCATACATGCTATTTTTTATTTCAGCAAAGGATACTATTTTTTTTTTTTCGGAAAATTAATTAAAGCTTTGAAGCATTGCGGATTTAAATTGATTTTTTCCAAAATAGGCGCTTCTTTAAAATTTTTCTCAATGTTAGGATATAGCGATCGACATGCCATTTTCTGGTTGAGCCCAAAAAATATTACATTATTAAATAAGAAATGGTATGCTGAATGATATCACGTAACTTTTGTTGTGATTTTTATACCAACTTCATTAATTTTTCGATACATTTTTCACAATTTTTTCAATGTTGAGTTCCAGCAATATGCATGCCAGTTTTTATTTGAGCTTAAGACAACATTATTTTTCAAAATGCAAGAAGGCATGCAAAATAAAATCACAAAAAATTGTACTTTTTTTTCAACTTTCGATGTATGCCTCTGTTTTCGGACCTCCTAATCTGCATGCCACTTTTTTTTCAGCAATGCACGGTTAAAATGGCATTCAATATGAAATCACGCTCAAATCGTTTGAAATTTTCTCAGGACTTTTCAGAACTTTTCTACTTTTGGGCCAACGAGAGCTGCATGCCCATTTTTTATAAGGATTATTCATCGGCATGCAGCACGAGAACGCGAAAAATTATATTTTTTCATTACAAGTTAACATGCCCGTTCGAATCCTTTGGGACCATGCGAGTCGCATGCCTATAATTACCAAGACATTAAATTTGTTTTAACTTTCTTTTAATAAAAGGGCAAGCGTTTTAATATCAGAGAAAAACACAAAAATTTCGTTTTAGTGGAAATGCAATTTTCCATATGATTGGAAAGCGTGTAGCGGACTAGTACCCGGTTTTCCTTATTGTCACAGAGTACACTTTCCCTCCTCCAAGAGGCATGCTGTAAGAAATTGGAGACAATCAACTGTCACCATCTCCCGGTCTATTACCTTGAGATAGTCATCATTAAAAATTAAGAAACCAGCCTGTTGTTAAACAATAGTTTGACAAATTACTAGGCTTTAAAAATAATGGAAACTTCTGTTTTGCTACAAATTTTACCGATTAAATTAGGCAATAAATCAAAATTTTCCATTCTAATCGATACATTCACAACAACAATGATCATAAAATTGTTTTGACAAATAATTCATCTACCATAACCGCTCCTAATAAAAGCAATTTGATATGAAAACAAACAAAACAATAATGTCAATTAATTCTATTAATTAGTTTTATTAACATATACATTATTGCAAAAAATTAATTGCTCGAAGAATAAAATGTTCAGAGCAGACTTTATGAACCGCTACAGATCCGGAAATCCCCAGAAATATGAGAAAATTCCATGTACACTACCACTTTAAATTTAAGAAAAAATATTTGATATGACAAGAAAACAATAATATATGTATTGTTACGTGTTTACATCCTCTAGTAGATACTTCCTAGGGTAGGTTCAATAATTGCTACGCGTATTTTCACTAACCACTGATTTATTTATCCCTTAAATTGCAATAACTAGTCCTTATAATAACACACTAATTATAACTTTTATCTACTATAGTCTCACTACTATAATTCACAACTTGTTACTGTTCTTTATCTTATCTGATCACTCATCCCCTTTCATCTCAGAAATGTATTGAACTGACCCCAGCGCGTTGGAACTGCTACTTATATATCCGTGGCGCTTATTCTCGATTCATTTCACTCCAGGCTATTCCATACTATCATTCGGGATGATTCTAGTTTATCCATGATAATGGCGACATCTCTGGTCAACTGGTGAATTACCGTTTTACTGGTAGTTAGGCAGGCCTCTTTTTACTCTGCTAACAGGGACTAAGCCTCTCTCCGTAAGAGAGCGCCCCCCTCCTTAAGCTTGAACGTCACGGTCAGGCAATTCAGAGTCTCCAACATACTTCGCCAGTCTGTCCAGGTGCATGATTTTCATCTTGGACTTCTTTTTACTTTGGATCCGATAAACAACGTGGTTAATCCGGTGATGACAGAATACGGTCCTTCCTAAGGTGAGCGAGGCTTCGAGAATCCTTCTTCACTCCGCTTGTCCTCCACCTTGAATCCCGCTGAAATGATGTTACGGTCATATCGAGCCTTCATTCGGTCACCACACCCTGTATGTGATCCCTTGGCGGCCGAATCCGCACAAACCTTGCATCTGCGACACCAAGCCTCGACATTCTGACGGCTATTCATCCAATAAAATAGTTCCCGCATTCTAGACAAGATCTTATTTTTAGCAAAATGCTCTCCGGATATTCCTTCGTTCTGTACTTTTGGCGCCCGGCACTTGGGTATCACCAGCCGCATGCTAACTTTCTTCTCATCCGGGCTCTCCCATGTTCTGCATAATAGTTCGTCTTCAAGCCGTAAGGAGTCGCAATGCGCCCAAATACTTTTGCTAGAAACGTCCTTCCATTCCGGGCGGATTCCTTTTTCTTTCGCCTTCAGTATTGGTTCAATTTCCCCAAGGTTCCATTGCCGACATTCGCGCATGATATGCCCTGGTTTGCTGCACCGGTAACATGGATACCTCCTGTACACAAATAGGCCAGGGCCGATAATTTTTGGGACCAAGAAAATTTAGAACAGGATGGCACCCATTGGAAAAGGAAAAATATAACAAAAATAAGAGGAAAAATAATTTACGGGCGATTTGAGGTCGGGAAGTGGAAGGGGGTGAACTTTTAAGGGTGGAAAACTGTTTATCACGATTTCCGACAAAACTACAACTCCTATCGAAAAAAGTTAAATAGCAAACACATAACCTCAAAATATCTGCGAAAAATCAAAATAACCGACTTTTTGGTTTTTTAATTTTATCTCCCACAAAAAAAAAATTTTTCACGAAATTTGGTGGATACGTACCTTCTTATGTCCCAAACATGCTGTAATTTTTTAGATTCAAAATATTTATTTTTTCCCCTTATTTAGATTTTATATCGAAAAAGTAACCTCACTTTCAATCGAAAATTCTCACGTAAAAAAAGTTGCTTTTTAAAAAAAGTGATGCGCTTTTTGTTCGTTGAAACCTCTACTTTCTGATGATGTACAAAAAAATATACAATACTATGGAAAATTTTCTCAGAAAATGCAAAAAAACGAAAAAACTCGATTTCGAAAAAATTTTTTTTAATCATTTAAAATTTTGCGTTATTTATTGAAATTTATACTTTAATTATTAGAAAAATGTAAGATTCCATGTTACATTGATAAACTAAGAAATTGCAAATCCATGAAACATAGAGTTTGCAAAAAACATGCGAAAATAGTTAGTTTTCTAAATATTAAAGATGGGATTTAAAGGGGATTTAATCTAAAAAATGTGCAATTTTTTTTTTCGATAAAAAAGTTGACTTATTAAATTCTAATTACATTTATGGAATAGAAAATCTTATAATATATAAATATATTTGTTAGGCATTTCAATTGAAAAAATTTATGCTTAAAATTGTATGATTCAATTTAAATACTTATGAAGTTATTCATTATAATATTTTGAAACACGTTTATCACCTCATCTGGAATTCTAATCACTTATCCATTAGTTTTGCCTCCTTGATGGCATTTCTTCATCGTTAAATTCGACAAATCTTTCCAATTCTTGTGGATCTTCGAAATCTTCAAGACCATCATCGTCTTCATCTCCAATATCTTTTCCAGTCTGCATTGGTTCTTTATCCACAATTTCATCTGAATCATTTACTTCCTCGTAGGTTTTTTCACCGACATTGGAGCATTTTTCAGAACGTAAATTTGTGCATTTCAAGCCATGTTTTCGGCAGCCACATTTTAGACTGTTACATCAAGTTTCACAGCTGCAGCAAATAGTTTTGAGCAATATTTCAGGAATTAATTCTTTATCTGTCAATTTGAGCATAATGCCACGTTGATGTTACTTCCAGTCCCAATCTGTTGCTGCCAGTTTGTTACCCAGCCAAGTTTGAAGCTGATAATATGCCCTGTAACAATGGTGTTCTGCTGCGCCTTCAGTTGATGGGAGATTTGCCAATATAAAAGATGATTTTATTCTTTCCAATTGATATTTCCGAAATCTTAATTGATTAACAGGTTAAGCGCCAAGTGAAATTGACCCAAACTTTCCCACTGGACCATCATGTTTTTTTTCCTAATTCTTATTCTCTTGTGTGACATTAACAGTTATCAAACCATTTTGACAAATTTGACACACAGAAATTAAAAGAAAATACCGGATACAGGGGTGTCCTCTCTGGCCCTGTAAAACTAATAGATAACACCGGTGTCCGCTTTGGCGCAACAATTGGACTTGAAACGAGCGGGCACGAAATTTAACGAAGTGACCGCCGATTGAGCTATGCAAGTCTAGACGCGAATCGGATATAGGAATTTATATATTGTATATTATTGTGTTGTGTGATAATGAGTAGCTGTGGAAAATATATATTGCAATTAGCTTTGGATAAAAAGCAGTACGACAACGGTAAGTTTTCAATGCTGTAAATATTTTTAGATGTCATATTACTATTAGTATTTTCTTACAGAGGATGACTCTTCAAATGATCCTTTTTCGGACAATTCCGACGATGATCCGCTGTTTATCGTTGAGATTGACATCAAAACTTATTTTCCTATAAAAAGTTATGTTCTATAAACTCTTCTGCTTTCAAATAGTTGTCAGTTCGTTTAATTCTTAGTTTTAGTCTATTATAAAATGTAACCTTTCTTACGTTTTAATAAAAAATTGTATTCATAATAAAAAAACTTTTTTCTGTAATATAAATATTGCTACTTGTAACCTGCTATCAGCGTTCAATAATACAGGGCCATAGCGGACGCGCTACGTCACTAAAATACATAAAAGTGTGTCCTCTCGGCCCAGCCAGATCGACAAACATTCAGAGGTCGAGAGGACACCGGTGACCTCCATGGCCCAGAGGACCAAAAACTAGTGTCCTCCCTGGCGCTTAACCTGTTAAGGGTCTGTTTTTGAAACGTAAAATAACGTTATCTATTAATAAATGTCATAGTAACAATTGTTGTCACAATTGTAACTATGACAGTAAACGAATAATTTACTCTATTTAACGTTTCAGAAACTGGCCATCAGTCTTATATTTTCATTTTAACCTCTCCACAATAAAATTGTGAGAGGTTACTAAAATTGGTTCAAAAACGAAAATTGAGATAACATCAAATCTTTACGTTTTGAGGTCCTAGGAACCCAAAAAAGTGGTTTTTGAAAAAGTCTGTGTGTGTGTGTATGTGTGTATGTATGTGTGTATGTGTGTTAGCATGATAGCGCCGAAACTACTGAACGGATTTGAATGAAACTTTGCGTGTGCGTTTCTTTAGTGTCCCAGAAGATCTGAAAAGGTTTTGGTTGAGATCGGATTACGTTTAGTGCCATTTTGACGCAACAAGTTGTTTATTTTATAATTACTTTTAATTTGCAATGGAACCATTGAAAAGCAGTTAAAATTCTGATTTCAATGATATATCACACTTCCACCCTTTCGATTTGGTTTCCGTGAAAAAAATTAAAAACAAAGCAAATATGGCATAGATCGCATTTCGCATGACATGATCGATGCGCGTAGCAGTTACATCGTGAAACTCGTCACATCACGTGTCAATTCACGTGTGAGGGTTTCTTCACTGCTCTAGAAGTAGAGCGGATTACGTTTAGTGCCGTTTTTAAATATATATACAGACAAATCGAAGAATTAAACTACAAATATTCCTCTAAAATCTAGTAAAATTACTGAAATGCTAATGTTTGATTTAACATAGACAGCCGCGAGCGATCGGATTGCAATGAGCAAATTTTGATGATTGTCATTGTCATCCGATAACGTTGGTGTCATGTCATGTTAATAAGATTTCGGCACATTTGTAACTTTTAGTGGATTGTCACAAACTTTAAAGGTAGATGTAACAATATCAATATCATATGCTTTCTGTACCTTCGTTGGTGAATTTATTATAGATTATCACTTTACCAATTTTCAATTTGTTGCTTTACAAATCTGTAGTATTTAGGATAACTAGACTTTCTTAGTCGTTCAAGTGATGTTAAAGTTGTTAATATCCTAATAGTATATTATTCAACGAGCGATAATGTAGGTAATAAGATGATTGTAAATTCATTAAGTTGAGGGTTTTTTAGTGCCCCAGAAGATCTGAAAAGGTTTTGGATGAGATCGGATTACGTTTAGTGCCGTTTTGTTACAAAATTTAATGCTCTTTTCAAAGATTCACCGAGTGGGGAGGTTCCAGCCGCTTCCAGTAGCTGCCGATTTTTTACATTTATAAATTGATTTGATTAATTGCAATCCATTTTTAGCGATATTTTTTTTCTTTGCATCTTTTTTATAAAAAATATTGGTCAAATTTAACAAATTTTTATCGTCTAATAATGAATTTATTATGTTTTTCGTTCCTTTTCCGGCAAATCCAGATATTGTATCGCAACCAGAAAAACAATGCAGAATAAATAGCGCAAAATTTTAAACAATGATTAAAAAAACATTTTTCGAAATAGAGTTTTTTCGTTTTTTTGCATTTTCTGAGAAAATTTTCCATAGTAATGTATATTTTTTTGTACACCATCAGAAAGTAGAGGTTTCAACGAACAAAAGGCGCACGCACCGACTTTTTCTAAAAAGCAGCTTTTTTAACGTGAGAATTTTCGATTGAAAATGAGGTTACTTTCTCGATATAAAATCAAAATAAGGGGAAAAAATAAATATTTTGAATCGAAAAAATTACAGCGTGTTTGGGACATAAGAAGGTAAGTTTCCACCGAATTTCGTGGAAATTTTTTTTTTGTGGGAGATAAAAATAAAAAACCAAAAAGTCGGTTATTTTGATTTTTCGCAGATATTTTGAGGTTATTGAAAAAAGTGTGAATACGAAAGTTGTAGATCTTTTTATTACCTACAACTTTTCTATTTAACTTTTTTCGATAGGAGTTGTAGTTTTGCCGGAAATCGTGATAAACCGTTAAAAGTTCACAAAAGTTCACCCCCTTCCACTTCCCAACCTCAAATCGCCCGTAAATCATTTTTCCTCTTATTTTTGTTATATTCTCTTCCTTTTCCAATGGGTGACATCCTGTTCTAAATTTTGTTCACTTTTTACCATTTTCAAAGGCTTCGGCCCTGGCCTAAAAAGGAACTTGTAGTTCGAATCATTGACGAATCACATATGGACAAATACGGCATAAGACTTGTTAGTTTCCCGTCAAAATCGAGTGTTAATTTTGAAAATCGACTTTGAAAAATTTTGACGTCCTTGAAAAATCTCCCTCCTGGGACTTTCTTGAGGTACTACCAATCCATCCTCATAAGCTATATCTTGCATGAGTTGTAGTGCTACACAACATAGTATAAAAAATTTATTCTGGAAGTACAAAGTCCTATTTCGTTGCAGTTTCTAGAAAAGTTTTTAGCTGTTCTAAAAGGAAATTTCGATGCAGATTTGAAAATCACATTCGATTAAATATGTTACCTGTTTGATTATGTTTCAAGAAGAAACGACGTGCATCAACTTTTCATGGTAAGTATTCATTCTAAAACGTAGAAAAATAAATGTGACATCGAGTTTAAGCAAACTACCTTTTTTTAGATTTTCAATAAAAATGTTCTTTAACAAAGTTATTGTAATTATGAAAAAAAGGTTAAATACGGAATTTAGTTGCAAAATAAGAAAAACCCTCTTTTCCCATTCTTTAAACTGTAGCAACAACATTAAAGCGTGTAAATATTATTTATTAACATATTCACATTCCTGCATTTATTAAATTAACTTTTTAAGTAAGTGGAAACCTTTGTTATACTTTAATTTACCAATAAGTTGGAAAATTTATTGATCAATTGATTAATACAAATGGACATAAAATGGCTATTAGCCACGTGGGAGATGTATTGAGAGAACACGATTATCTTTATTGATCTTATATAGCAGTAATTATAGTAATTATCGAGCCAGCTATTTTACATTGACATTATTATATTGCCAATGTTAAATTTTATAGTTACCAGTAAATACGCGACCTTCTGTATATTCATAATGTCGTTATGAACATGTGAGGTAATTGTAAATAATTGTCATTTGTAATCTTTGAATTATGTTTAGTTAAAAAGGCATAAAATGTTTCAAAAGTGAGCGTTTTAACAGCTAACCGCAATATTAGAGCGGAAAGCTTTAATTAAGTTACATCTAAAAACTGCTTTTACGCGTGTATATGATAAAATGATAGAAGTTTGGTCTAAGGAATAAATGTGTGTAGGTTCTAAATTTTATTTTTAAAATTCTATTCTTGTTGAGTTGGTATTATGATTGTGTGTACACATGCGCGCGAATTGACAGATAATAAGGTTAGGCGGGAAAAGACGGCGGTTATCGCGGGAAAGGGACATAAGTCATAAAAGACGAATGACGTGGAAATGTGTATACGCATAAGTCAGGCTCAAGTTCCATTATTTTCTTAGTATTACTACTGTTATTATTTTTAATCTGAACATCTAAACTAAACTGTTGTTTTCAAATTATACTATTCATAGCCGCCAAAAAAGTGTTTCATTTGAGTAATCTGGAAGAGGAAGACTATATCTGTATACTATTTTACTACTTTCTAATACAGGGTGTCCCACCGGGAACTGAATCGATCGATATAGAGAAAAGTACGCTTCAGAAAATTTTGAAAATTTAGACAATTACTAACGTCGGTGTGGCCAATCGTACTAAAATAATTACAAGCAGCTGGCACTTCCTCTTATACCGGAAGTCGTTACCAACTTGCTTATTTCAAGTGGAACATCCTATATACTTTAGGGTTTTCGAAAAGAGCATAAAATTCTGACTAGAAAATATGTAGCATATCATATACCTAAACCCAGCCGTTTCAGAGATATTTGACATTTTATAAAAAATTTGACAGGTGCAACGGTTTGTAAGAACCGTTAAAACTTTCTTCGTGTAAAAGATCCTCATTTGTTTCTTGTCACATAAAAAGAACACAAGGAGAACTACGTTCTACAATTGAAATAAATTCAATAGTATCATACCAAGTGTTCCGTTTTTCGCGTTACATTTTGTCAACTTCAAACCGCGAAAACTTGTTTAGGTCATATGGAACACCCTGTATTTTTTACATCAAGTTGTGTAAAATTGAATTCCCTATTTTCTGATATTAGCATTGTGGTGTTAAAGTTACAACTTTTTGAAATATTTGCGATTTTATTAGAAATTCATGAATTGTTGTAATCATTTCATCAAAATAGCCAAGTAATATCAAGAACTTGCAGCACATTTGCTACTCGATATCCACAAAAACGCAAAATAACACTAACACTATAACATGCGTATTAATCGAATTGAAGATATGGCATGAACTAAAATAGCAGAGATAAGATCAATTTAAAATATGATTTCATTTTAATTTAATAATTGCTCAAAATTCCGCCCTCGAACCTCGACACATTTTTCGCACCTTCGAATTAGTTCCTCATGGGTAGCTCTTCTAATTGAATCCTGTGATATGTTTTGAAATGCATTTCTTACTCTTTGCATACAGAACTGATAAATCGGGCGAGCGAGGAGGCCATAAGAAAGGTCCATTATTGGCAATCCATTGATCATAAAAGGTTTCTTGTAAATAATTATTAATTAAATATGCGTTATGTGGGGGAGAACCGTCGTACTGATAAAAAATGCTTCTATGTTCGGCGAGAGGTAAATTTTCTAAATAGTTATTATTCAAATTTTGTAAGATATTCAGGTATCTTTGACGTAAAAAAAAAACAAAAATTTACCTATACATATTAGCAGAAGAGAAAATTTAATTTACCGTTTAAATTTTCCTGATAAAATTGTAATGCCACCACTCTATCGTTTCTTATGGCACAGTAAACATTGAACTGCCAACTTTCCTGAAAGTTTCGCTCTCTGAACATATGAGAATTTGAGTCACTCCAATAATGCGAATTGTGTCTATTAAAAAGTCCATTTTTATTAAATTTTGCTTCATCTGTCCATATAATATTTCCCAAATAAGAATCGTGACCCTCAGACCCTATTAGAATAAACTCACAAAAATTCTGTCTTCTTAGGAAATCTGTTTCTTTTAATCCTTGAACCATATGGACTGAAAACGGGTGAAACTTATGTTTTAATAAGATACTGTGAATTGAATCCTTGCATAGTCCTGATTCCAGAGCAGCTTGTCTTAATGACATCCTTGGAAATGCATGAAAATATCCCAGAATGACTATTTCAATGTTTTCGTCATCAACAATAGGCTTTCTTCATTGCATTTTTGCCTTGACAGAGCCATAATTTTTAAAATTTTCCAGTATACGTTTTACAGTGTTTGGTGACGGTTTCCGCTTTTCTGGATATCGAGTAGCAAATGTGCTGCTGCAATTTCTTGATATTACTTTATCACATTCTCCATAAATAATAAACAAATTTAAAAAGTCTTCGTGGGTGTAATTTAAACGTGCTGGCATTTTTTGACATAAGATAATGACTGATTGTTTCTAATCATGGCTATTTTGATGAAATAATTACAATTCATGAATTTCTAATAAAATCGCAAATATTTCAAAAAGTTGTAATTTTAACCCCCACAATGCTAATATCAGAAAAAAGGGAATTCAATTTTACACAACTTGACGTAAAAAAATACAGCGTGTTCCATTTGACCTAAACAAGTTTTCGCGGTTTGAAGTTGACAAAATGTAACGCGAAAAACGGAACACTTGGTATGATATTATTGAATTTATTTCAGTTGTAGAACGTAGTTCTCCTTGTGTTCCTTTTATGTGACAAGAAGCAAATGAGGATCTTTTACACGAAGAAAGTTATAACGGTCAAATTTTCTATAAAATGTCAAATATTTCTGAAACGGCTAGGTTTAGGTATAGGATATGCTATATTTTCGACTCAGAATTTTATGCACTTTTCGAAAATCCTAAAATATATAGGGTGTTCCATTTGAAATAAGCAAGTTGGTATCGACTTCCGGTATAAGCGGAAGTGCCAGCTGCTTGTAATTATTTTAGTTGGATTGGCCACGCCGATATTAGTAACTATCTAAATTTTCAAAATTTTCTGATGCGTACTTTTCTCTATATCGATCGACTCAGTTCCCGGTGAGACACCCTGTATACCACCAAATAAATCAACCGAGAATAATTTGATTGTTGCAAGGGCAGACCGACCATAACCAGACCATTTGTACAAGAATTTAAGATTAATTAATTGTAATAATCCCAGCCGTATTGCAATAGCGTGTCTATGACCAACCTCCCTGGACAGTACGAAAAACCATCATCTGAAGAAATCGTCAGAAATTTCAAGAAAAGTTGAAAACAACAATTATTAGCACTTTTTGATGTTCATGCCCCACCTAAAACCTTTGGCAGCAAAAGAACCGGTGACTCTTGGTTTACTAATACTTTACGTGTCCTAAAAAAATCAAAAGTTAGACTTGCTATCGGTTTAAAAGTAGTAGAAATCATATAGATAGAAAATCTTATTCTGATTTGCGAAATATTTATAACATTACCTTGCAGAATAAGAGAAAAGCTTTTCTTAATTTCCATATCAACTAAAACATCAGAAATACTAAAACTCTATGGTCAACCCTAAAATCTAATGGAATTATTAAAACTAACCAAAACATCTCTTTGCTTCCAGAACATTCTTGTGACGCAAATCTTATAAACAATTATTTTATAGATACTATACCGCGCGAAGAAGTACCTGACAACTATCTCTCAAAGTTTTAGAATGGTAGTTTTCAGATAATAACTTTGAATTTCAATTTGCCTCTACCGAACTAATTCAAACTCAAATCTTAAAGCAAAAACCCCACACAGTAGGATATGAAGGTATCTCCGGAAAAATGCCTCATATTAGCTTACCAACTATAACGGAACCCCTGACTCACATACATTTTTCTTTGGAATCTAGAACAGTACCGCTAATTTAGAAGCAGGTATTCTAGTTAAGACAATATCTAAAAATAATAAAATAATCACAATATCGGAACTTAGACCTATCACTCTGCCTTCGGTAACCTCAAAGGTGTTATCATCGACAACTGTCAACTTGTGTGCATAAAAATGATATAATACCAGAAGTACAATCATGCTTTTGTAAAAATCACGGCACTTCAGCTGCTTTAATGTCAACTTTTGAAGATGTATTGACTTCAATTAATTTTGATAAAGTAACTTCTCTGACTTTGTTGGATGTGTCAAAGGCCCCTGTCTCATGAAATAGGGAATTGTTAATAAAAAAGCTAAAATATTATGGTATAGATAACATTTTAATGTGGTTCACTTCTTATTTACTTAATCGCTACCAACGTATCTGTCTTGACACTTCAAGTGGAAGAAAAACTTCTGCTGAACGCTTGTTACTCTCTGGAGTGCATCAGGGTTCAATCTTGGGGCCATATTATTTAATATTTGTACTGCAGACTTACCACCTCAAGTCACATACATATGTACGCTGATGATAAGCTTTATTTTGTATTTGATGTGTTGACATAAACGGGGTCGAAACTAAGATTAATAATTATGACTTAAATGAAATAAGAAACTGGACCTTACCAAACTCACTCGTCCTAAATCCAAATAAATGTAAAAATATAATCGTAGCTACTTCAAATAAATTAAGAGGTATTACGTGCTTTTATTTAACTCACAAGCACCCAATATAGTCATCTTGCATCTTTTATTTAACATACTTCCTGACATAATCAATTGATGAAATTTTGCAGAGTTACTAAGATCGGATGATAATACAATATTCTGAAGCGCACCGCACCCAGGTAGCTATTACTTGAAAATAATTCTTATTTTCATTCTAAATTTGTGAAAATATTAATTTAAAACGATTAAACAGAAATTAATTTTACAAGTCTTCTAGAAGCCGTGCGTTTAAAGTTTTGACCATAATTTCAGACAAATGTCAAGTGGAACTTTAAAATGCTTCTTCTAAACATATTTAGTATGTCTTATTGAATTATATATTTATGGTAATTTTGAACGAGATAAATGCGTTAGTGAAACTAGGAAAGTGTCGAGGATTTATGTACAGTTAGGACAAGGAGAATAAGACAACGCATTGGAACCGCATAAGACAGAGACAGTGCATAGTTGGCGACGCCCCGTTCCATGTACCGAATACGCAAGTTAATGTTAAGTCACAAGGATAAGACAGGAATGTACGGGGAAAACTAGACATGCACTGGAAGAACCGAATAAAAGCCGGACGAGTAATTGCAGCTGGGCAGAACTTATTGAGGACGCTTGTCGACGATTCCACGAGCCCTCTAAGTTCGCCAGGAAGAATACTTATTGAGGACGCTTGCCAACGATTTTTCGAGCCCTCCACTAAGAGCATAATTCATAGAGGATGTTTGTCGAAGATTTTCGAACCCTCTGAATTTTCTAGGAGATACTAATTGCAGGACGCTTGTCGACGATCCAATATTCGAACCCTCTTATTTCTCTTAATACATCAACTATTCCTACGAAGTAATTCAGTTTGGCTCTTAGAGTTTTGGGAGTCTAGAACTATCGAAGTAACTACGCTCGCCGGTCCTACCGGCAACCCCGCTATCTACACGACGCCAATTTCACCGATATAACTGTATAAGTATAATAACCTGGTTATTTTTTCTGCGTTATTATTTAAAATTACATTCTAATTCGGTGGGAAAATGGTTAATGCACATATTTGTAGTACTGAAAGAAACATTAGATTTTTAGGAAATATTAGCTCTACTTTTTAACAAGAAAATAGGATATTATTATTTTACAACTTGGTCAGTTATTATTTTCAATAATGAGGTTAGGTTAAAGTTCACCTGCTGAATATTTTAATGGGTATATTTACATTGGCTGAATAACAAGTTTGTTATTATATAACTGAATATGTTCAGTTGATGTACTAGCGATGGCTTACCGTGTGCCTATTTTGACATGTAAGATTTCACGGAAATGTTTGCAGCTCAAATTATCGTGTGAGATTTCTCACCGGCGATTATCTAGTTTTCTATGATTGTTTAATAACGATCCGTCGCTATAATTACTTTACGAACTACAAACTGTACAGGCCAGCGGTTAGTGCTTGGGCCCGCTGGCCCGGAAATCTTGCTTATATTTTAAGGGGTTACCTTTTCTATGAAGTGCTAAACTGGGACCTCTGTCTGTTTGAATTACATCGACCAACCTCTTTTTACGTTGTTGAACAGTCGTACACAATTGGGTAGTTGTCGTTTGTATAATTTAATTAAGGGAAATTTACCCCGACATTCTATAATATTTTACATGAGTATTTAATTCTCATTTACCACTTAAATTCTATAATGTACGAACATGACATGATTATCGTCCTCTGTTTTGCATCAAGTTTTATTTTCAACACAGCGATTGCTGTCACACTAATTGCCATTCACTATTTAATCGGCCTATTGGCCGCATCTTTAACTACAACCACAGAATAACACGGAATACTATTGTATTACCTGTTTCTTGTTATTGCATATTATAGGAAGGTTTACCTCTCTATTGTAATACCCATACTATACATAGTATGGGCATTACTATAGAGAACTTTCCTATATAATATTTAGACAATTGTTGTGTTCAATATTTGAATTGTTCTTAACTTCATGTCCGACTATTTACCGTATCAATTATGATAAAATAAAGAGGTTTTTATGACTACTGTCCAACGATTACTGTATTTTCTTTCAACTTTATCTTTCTAGTCATTCAAGTAATAAACTAAATACATGGTTTCATTGCGAACAACTAAAATAGGAAACAAACCTCAACCATAAATTCACAGTGCAATCTTAAGTAATAAAATAGGAAATAAATAATATAAATGATTAACTAGGTTTCTCAATTAATAAACTGTGTGTTCAAGCTTACGAGGTATTTAAATTAAGAGTGTTAAATTATTGAAGGTAAATTGTATCAGATCAGAAACTTTGCATAAAGAACTCAAAATTAGAAAATAAAAAGATACAATTTTTTTTTTAAAAAACTTTCTTTTCTGTAAAAAGTCATAATAAAAAGTAAAAAATAAAAAACAATAATGTACGACTGCAACAAAAGTGTGCTCGTGCGTATGTAAGTATATGTATCATCTTTATGTACGTATGATTGAAGGCAATATGTGTACAACGATTCCACCCCTTCATACAACCATGCGTGCAATCATACAAAGTTTCAGATATTGCATAAATCTAATATGGACTCTAATTTATACCATGTACAAAGTGCTTCAAGACTTTAGAACAAGAATTTTTAAACTATCATCTCCACCATCATCACCAAAATGTTTTAGATATATTCATTTTTTAAAGGTTTATTCCTACACAAAATATCTTTTCCTTCCAATTTTACTCCACTGCAAATATTTTTTAATAAAAACATTCATTATTTTTAGGGAGATGACATGTGGATATCAAGTGAGGATCTACGAACAGAGGGAAGTAGTGATGAAGATACGCAGCACAAGAGCCATAGAAATAGGAGGAGTAAGAAACAAAGGAAATCCGATTTACTATTAAGTACATCTAGTAACACATCATCTTTTCCGAAATCTTCAGGTTCTGCCAAGCTGCCTACCAAGAATAGCGAGTGTTTTTCAGATAAAAGATCATTCAGCTCTGTTGAGATACCTTCAGGGGAACGCAGCAGCAATATGGAGCGTTCTTCAGTAGGTGAAAAGGCCTTTCTATCAGACGTTTATTTAGAAGCCGGTCCTAGTACGAGTGGTATAAGTCTAGGATCCACTGATTCGGACATGGACGCTTTAAATTTAGAGAGTAGATGGAGACCTAAACGAGGCAGTTTGAAATATCCAACATTAGTAGAGGGTACGTCTGTAGAGGTTTAGACAAATAAATGTAAATAATTTGCATTAGAAAATAGCGTCGTTCCGATGATACCAAAAAGTATAATTAGATGCGAATGAGGAATGTTTTAATAAATGTAAGTCTATTAAGCATGTGGCAAATCTCGAGATTACGTAATTCTGATGATACATAGGGATATTATTGAACAGTAATTTTAAAAATGCTTCTTAAAACTTTACATTTTCTTGAAGCAAACATTACTGTTATTGAAATGAATAGGAAATTTTTTTGTTTTGTTTTAATGTTTAAGTAAATTTTGTATATGTCTACTATTTATCCAATAGCTAACGATCAAATTCACACTTTCGTTGTGTATCTACATTTTTGGTGTGTTGAATAATAGTATATTGTATTATATGGAATAAAAGTGACACTTTCTTGTGTGTCGAGGATATACTCGACGGACGAGCAAATTGAATCCAGCAAGAACAGCGGAGATACAAAAAACAACTGTACGCTATGGTGAAGTGATATCAATACGCTTGGATGTGCAAAAGTTGGTGCTATATGACAGTTGTTTACCATTAAAGTTATTCTAAAATATATTGATATCTTCAGGTGCCACAAAGCTTATAAATTTGGGGAAAAATCAGAAAAAAAACGGTTTATTTTTTTATTACAATTAATTAATATTTATTTTTCTTAACTTAGGTGTAATATAGGTTCTCTTCGATATCAACGTTAACGCAAGAAACAGTGGATAAATCAAATATCCAGAGGTGCCTCCTAATTATTGAAAATGATAAAAAATTAGAAAAAACAAAAACAAAATTGTTCAAATGCAAAAGAGTTTATTATTACAAGCTAATTAAAACAGTTCACTAAAGTATTATAAAATAAGTGAAAGCGAGTTCTTAGTCTAGTTTATAATCAGATTTTTTTTCAAATTGGGGCATCAAAGATCTGGATTTTAGCCTTGATTTAATATATCCGTCCCCATCTTCCAGCGGCTTGTATATCAGTGTATGCGCGGAAGCTATACAACCTTAGGCGAGGGTTGTATAGGAGATATACCATCCTTCGGAGGGGATGTAAAGCCGTCGGTCCCTTGTCTATTAAATGTTAGGCAAGTAAAAGATCCCTACTCTTCTTAAGGGAAGAGGTTCGGCAAAATTCCTGGTTGGGGGTAGCTCGTCTACAGGCGTCGGTGTTAGGCCTCAGTAGCGGAAATAGGCCGACGTTAAATAAATGTATAAAAAAATATATATCCGTCTCTCTGCGGCTCACCTACTGCGGCTGCAGCTTCTATGACCAAACGAACATATCGCTTGACAGACTGTGTATGACAGTGGTAATTTGGAAATGTCACTATAATTTCGTTTGTATCAATATAACTGTTGAGCTCATCCACGCTGATTTGTTAAAGGAGGCTTATTGTTTAAATAACTGGCATAAGTTATCATTTCGTAGTACTCGTCGGCTTCAAAATTAATTTTTGGAAGTTTAAATTTTCTAATACCGGTGTTATTTTGTCTCTGTTTCTAGTTTTCAAAATTCGACGTAAAGCTAGTGTTCTGATAGTTGGTTTGCCGTCAGTTAGCATAGCTAGTAGTAGATTCTCTGGATGTGAAGATTATGCATTCCTTTGAATGAGTGGATCAAAATTACGTTTTTTAAAATTTGTGGCAGATATCTGCTTAAATAAATAATTTTCATCAAATGTCGTGCTCCATCCCAACATCTTGGCTTAGTTTTGATCGCGAACCAAACTGGGGCGTAAACTTTAACGATATAGGTGGCTAACGTTATCAGATTTTAGGTAGGATTTTCACATGAAATGTATAAACGCAGTATTCTACTAGCAGTTGTTAGCCACCCCGAATGTGAAATTGGATCCGGCTGAAGATTAGATAAATGCTGGGAACACTCACCAGATGTTACCAAAAGCCAAAACTATTCTATACAGATAATTCTGATCGTTACTTAGGTCCACCAAATCAACTGCTGGTAACCCATTTCCTTCAATTGTCGTGTATTTTACAACTGGTTGCATGCGGTGCTTTAATGCTTTCCTATAGGACCAGACGAATTTGGACCATACATTGCACCATTCAAGTCCACTAAAAGATGTCGAAGAGGACGTAGGAGACACACAAACCAATGAAGAGGTTTTTTGTAATCAACTTCTAATTTAAGCATTATACCATTTTCATTCCCGGTATTTACACTAGTTCCGTCACATCCAATGGCAACCAGCTCATCAGTTTTGTACCCCTTTAAAGATAAAAAAATTGTAATAGCCATAAAAATGTTGGAAGCTGTCCCCGATAAAGGAGTTACACATCCTAAATATCCAGACATCGGCTCCTGCACCAAAACCACATGTTCTTCAGTAATTTTACCGGGTGAAGGACACCATATTTTAAAATATCTATTCTTGTTAAATCATCCTTTCGGCCGTTGAAATATATTGATTTCAGCATGAGATCTTTTTCGTCGTTTGATGATTGATTTTGCTTTCTAAGCTTCTGTCTTTCGCGTACTACTTTACTGTGATCTATAACTGATGAAATGTCATCTTTGGTCACAATTCCTAGGTCCTGAAGTAACGCTGAGGACACCGCAGCTACTCCGGGATCAGAGAGACCCCATTTAACGCACTCTCGTGCTAGATTTACGCATTTGTCCAGATATAATGGAAATAGGAGGTTCTGGGGAAGGTTCAAAAGAAGTTGATGGCAAACTAAGGCCCATTTTCAAGGACTCTTTAATTTGAGAATCATTAGCATCTTTTTGTACCTTGTCCGTCCTGAGTTAAAGGTAAAGGTGCTGTCGCTGTCATTATTACTGAACTTTTTTTTGTGAGGCTGAGATTCCAAGTACTCGGAGAAGAAAAACCAAGGGCGGACAGCTATACAAAAGAGCCTTTATCAAAGCTGTGGAGTCTAGTACAAAGGACAAAGCTGGATGAGGTACTATAAGGAAGATATTCTGGGCGCATCACAATAGATCTGAAAAGGTTGCGGTGGTAAAGGCTAAATAACCAGCTTCTTTGTTAATCTAATCTAATCTAATCTACTCTACTGAACGTTAGTTATCTGAAACAATAGAGAATTATTTTTGGCATTTGACATACTAAAATAAAGTTTTAAACCACTAATTGTAGGGTTGCAAATGAATTTATAAAATTTTAAATTTGTCAATTTTTTTATTGAAAATTGATAAAGTTTAGCAATTTGGTGGCACCTCTAAATATTAATTGTGTGGGTTTATATTTTCTGCTGTTATCCCTACTAGTATTACCTGCAAGACCAATAAACCAGGTAGTGTAAAATTTGTAACTAAAAACACCGTAAATAAATTTTTTTGAAATTTTTGATATTTTTAAAATTTTCAGGGCCCTTGTGGCACCTCAAGGTATAGCGCTAGGGGTCTGAAATTTAGGGGGTAACTAATATACCACGTCACAACTTTTGCGCACCCAAACCAGTTCAGTTTCTGCAAAAAGTATTTTTCACTCCACCCTATTGTACGCCTCATGAAATATGATTAATTAAATACTATTATTTTTCTTGGAATACTTTTGGTGCCGCTCGTGAACGGCAGTAAAAGACTTTTTACTGCCGCTCAGGGCTCGGTAGCGTCAATAATAAACTAAGTAAGCCGGTGAAACGAAATGTCGGAGAAATGAGAGTTTAAATTCAAAAAATAAAAAATAAATTAAAATCTGCTTAAAATTTTTTACTTTTTAGTACGACTTTTTATGGGAAATAAGTTTAAAATTTTTTAGTCATACTTTAATTAAATTATTATCATACATTGCCTAAGTTTAATTAGTAGGGTAATTTAAATTTTCAAAGATTTTTCATTTATTGCTCCTTCGTTTTGCAGATTTTTTAATTTTCACTCCCGCGCTCCCTACATGCGCATACTTGTAAAAGTGACGGTGGAATATCGTACTGTCATCCCATCTTAGTAACTATGCGAATTTTCATCAATTGATTATGTCAGGAAGTGTGTTAAATAAAGGATGCAAGATATGAAGACAAACATTCTGAATGGAAAATAATAATAAAAGCTTTTAAAAATACTACATCGTGAGTTAAAGAAAAACAAGTAAATAGTTTTGTGTCTCTGCTTTCTTATCGGCCTCACGTGCTCGTTAGTGCATCCTCGGCACAAACATGTCACTTTTACTCCATATAAAAAAATATATTGTTATAATGCTGCTTATTTGGTAGAAAAACAGGTATCTTAAATTGCTATTGAATCTTTGTCATTTAAATTTACAAACGTAACCGGATTTTAGGTTATAATTTTACGTATGAATTAAAATACTATTCTGTTTTTGCCATCAAAGTTGGTAAAAAAATATTTGTACATAATATTGTTCTTTTTAAAGATATTTTTTGTTTCATTTACGAGGTCAGATACTTCATTTACTTATAATAATCCTTTGACAATAATTGTCAATTATTGTTCTCTATAAGTATTATTGTAAATATTAAAATATTATTGTAAATAAATTATTATTTAATATTTACTTTGGCAGTATTGTTTTCCCATCCTTATCCTAGGGCGATTTATAAACTTCCCAATGGAAAGACAAAAATGGAAGTTTATAAATCGTAGGAATTTTGAGCATTAATAAGAATCATTGATGCATATACTTATAAACAGGGAAATAATTCGATTTGTCACATATATTATAGAGTATGTCGCATAATTAATGAACATAGAGCAACTACACGTAGATTCGATCAAGATAGGACGATTTAACTAACCTAACTTACCTTTATACCAAGTTGTGTCTTTGAGGAGATATAGCCCTCCTTAGTCTCCGCTAAAATTTCGAGAAAAAAAATATTTTGGATAAACGCAACACAACAAGCACCAAAATACCACGCTTGAATATTTCACTCGATGCAAGTTTCACCAACCATGTTGACATCATCTGCAGGTGATGAGTTTTAATCATCACCAGATAATTCCGACATGGTTGGTGAAACGCGTATTGGAATGTTAGAGTATTGGAGTGTAATGTTCAACTGCTCTGATGCTTGGAGAAATTGCCTCAGGTAGTATCATACCAGATGTTCCAACTTCCTCCACAATTTCTGGGCTAAGTTCTCCGGAATGTTACAAACCTTAATTGCCACTAAGTTGAAGTTAGTTGAATTACTACGAGGAGGTACTAATACATTAATGGTGAGTTAGCTTTAAAATTTCATTGAACTTTTTCAAACCATCCAGTAATATACAAACCGTTACCCCCATGGCTATGTAGAATTGTATTTTGAAAGATTTTCTATTCTTAGAAATCTCCTGAAATATTGACAGTTATTAAAAAATTTTATAGCGTCTTCTTCAGTTTTATCCCTTCTCGCAGGGCTGTCTATTATATCAACTTGTAGTAACATTTCCCTAGCAGCTAATTTCCTTGGATACAATCGTGTCAATAATTGTTTCCATGGGATTTATCTACCACATTAATTTAACAGAAGGTGGATAAATTGGCCCTCAGACTCCGCGGTGCTGATAGAGGTTAGTTATTGTAACTATCGGCCCTTGGTTTGTGATCCCCGATTGGCTGAATTCCCAGACGCGTTTAGCTCTCATGAAACAGCACATGGGCTGTTTCCTCTGCATCTGCAACCTCTATCAGATCCATATTAAAGCACATGTTTGTTAAGTCGACAGTTCCCAAGTAGTTGATCCACTATTATCCGAATGGTCGTTCTACTTTGGTCTAGTAGATCTTTCACAAATTTATCATCTCCCTTTAATGAACTCTTTGGTATCTCTCTCTCGGTGGAAATTCATCTATTATGCCTGAGTTAAATTCTCTGATTACCGTAACTAAGCCTGTGTTTAATCGTAGAAATCGCCCACAATGTCAAAATGTCGAGAATGCTGATATTTATCTAGTTTAGCTACTTGTAGAAATTTGTTTCATAGTACAAAATGGCGAGAACGTCAGCATTTTCTTCTTGCATTGTTTACTATCTAGTCTTTTCAATCAAAGCAATTTGCCGCACCTAGATTCGGCCACCGCACCTGCATGTTTATCATATACTGGTTTTTATGACACGGACCTGCCAAAAATTCAATTTGTGGCCATTCATTAATGAATGTTCTTATATATGGGTTAACCACGCCGCAGAATGGTTTGGGTCTTACTAAAGTTCTAGGTCACATGCAATATCCCTGAGAACTTGCCAAGGTCATTTCATTTTGTCTTTTTAGGTTTAAAAAATGCATTCAAGCAAATTATGGTCGTTTGCAACTTTGCCATGCAGATAAAAAATGCAATAAAAACTTTACGACCTCAATAAAATACCGTTGCTCTCTGTACTATTTTGTCAGCAAATTGAATCACTTACCTTTTAATGTACGTCTGCTTGTTTAATGACACCATATCGAATGGTTCACTTTCGTTAATAATGAGCTCATAAAGTTTTTATTGTCTTTCTTATCTGCACCGTAACTCTGGAGGTTACTGTAACTCTTTGCATCGCTTTCGCTGGGGTGCTGTTCCGTATCTTAATTCCCTCCTTTGGATGTTTTATTTTTTTTTCTTTTGAAACTCGAAAGCTTTTATTGAAATTATATTTGGAACAATAATATCCATTCACATTCCTAAAATGGGATTGTCTTCGTGCGTACCTCCTGGTAGGTACCTCCCTTAACCAAGGAAATACTAAACAATAATCATTATCGGCCCCCAAACAAAAGAGATAGATGTTTTAGGGATTCATTTAAAAGAACAAACATGAGTATACGTAAAAACAGTTCCTTAACCAGGCGTTTATACCCACTTCTGGCATAGAATATCTGACTAAATAGGACGAACAAGAGGCTTACTTGTATTATATATCACTGACTCTAAGCGACCCCTGTTTGTAGCTCTAGATTACACCAAGGCAAAACTCTAAGATGAATTGTAGACCAAGAGCTAATACTGGAGTTTTTAAAAGTTGTCTGATAACCTCCTTCAACTTTTATCAGTATGTAAGGATCGTGTCCTAAGCTTGGCATTTTCGTAACAAATCAATATGCTATATCTGAGAATTGCTTTCAGAAAATACCAAAATACTGGAACACTTCATTGGGATACACCAAGCGCGGATCTAGGATGAAGTTAATGTGGGGGCTCCATGTCCATATATTATGGAAAGAAAAATAATAGGCGCCGCAGGGGAAAATTTTACGCTTCTCAAGGTCAAAAATCTAAAAGAAAAAGTTAGAAATCACCTTAGTGCGAAGTTAAATTGAAGGAAACGGTACTGTTCCAAATAGAATTTAATTATTTCAGAAAATTCAGTAAGAGGTCAAAAAATTTTTTTTATTCATTAAAATATGATACCTAATTACTAATAATTAAAGAACTTTAACATATTCGTTGTCGATCATGTAATTAATCGACGTAACGAAAACTCACTGCAACCAGCTACTTTTTATCCAGTGCATCTAGATTTCTTCTTCCTAGTTTCGATGGCCTCTTGCCCCCCAAAAGGCACTCAGCAAATCTACTTTTCTAATCGCCAACTCTGCGTAAGAGTCAGACAAGTAGAGTGAGAGCACTATACATTCGTATAGCGACATAGGGAAATTAGCCCCAGGAAAATCACAAGCTTTGTAAAAAGTCTTAGAATCCTGGGCAACAACTAGGTGTAGAGTAAATCACAAAAGATCTTATAGGTCGAAGTGAAGTAAGGCTACTCAGTGATACCGAGATGTTCCAAATAGTCCAAGGATCCTCGTGTCGGTCGTCACATGCCTACCTTGCACTGACGAGAGCCAACAGCTCGAAACCGCAGTCTACAAGTGGTGTGGGACGATGGCACGAGAGCTCCTTTAAGTAGGATCAGTCTTTCGGCTGGTGTTTGTTTCAATCGAAGCGTTCTGTTGGTAATATGCAATTATTACACTTAACGCGCTAGGCTTGTAACTTGTAATTCAGCGCTCGGCGGGACACATAGCCCGTAGAATAGCTGTTGGTTGCAGTCTGGTTACATTCCTTATAGTAAAATAAGGATTTTATAGAGGAGTTTGCGACTAAAAATATTATGTTTTACTATATAACAAGATTGAGAATTGTTGATCAGTGTTGGACTGGGGTCAAGAGAGCCTACGAAGAAAATTGCCTGTAGACCACATATAATTTTTTTTCTTTCAGTTTAGTTTAATGATGTATTTCAGACCCCTCAAAAATCCTGCAAACCTGACTTTTGTTGATTCAAATAAAACCAATGAAATGAATTTTAAACGGCTCATAGATATATTTTCTTACACTTAGTTTTAACCAGTGAGTGATTTAAAATGTTTTTTTATTTACCATGTTATAGGAAATAGATATTGTTCCAAAATACCTGAAAAGTTGATTTCATTTATGGTCGACTACAGTTTTCCTGGACAGTCAAAAAGTGCAACAAAAACTTTACGAGCTAATTATTAATTCCTGCGAACCATTCGGCATAGTGTCATCAACTATAAGTGATTCAATGTCGGTATTTCAATGAAGTCGTAAAGTTTTTGCTGCGTTTTTGACTGCCCAGCAAAACTGTACTGGACTACGTTAATCAACAGGTACTTTTAACGTATTTAAGGTTTCGAAAATATAAGAAAAAGCCATAGCCATAAGTTTTTGAAAAGTACCTCCGCAGCTATAACAGTAAAACTGTACCTACTCAAATGTTGTGTTTTACAAAGATGCCATGCTGCCAAATTTTATGCCCATGTAACAGTTGAAAGGGTTGGAATTTTTCTAATTTGTTTCTCGTTTTCGAACAGATCGATTGGTTTAAAATTTTACGCAAATATTGCTCACATTAGATGCAATTAAATCTCTGTATATTTGTTTCAACTATTGATTTTTTTAAATCTCTTGCCTCCTGAAGGGTTATAGCCCTTCGTTTCACAATCGCCATATTTTCAGATACGTCTGAAAGAGTCTTAAGAATGCTAAGAGGTGCCTACAACAGTGGAGCCTCATGCTTTTGACAACCTATGTATTCAGCGTAACTTTTATTAAGTGTAAATTCTCCTGTCATTGTTGTACAACTTTCATTATTAACCATTTATATACTATTATACTGTCTGTCTATTTTACAAGGGCCACACCAAATATCTCGCATAATATCTACTGTAGAAAAATAAAGTTTTTGAAACAATTATCCCCTTTTTGTGAGCTATATTTCAGTAAAAAGACATTTGAAATCCATAGCCTACTTTGTGAGATATATTACAAAAACCTGAAAAACCGGAAAGTGCCGAAGGCCCCGTGATGATTCTTGAATGATTTTGTAAATTCGACGCGGGTATATATACAGTGGATCTAAGCCCGAGGAGGACAGTTTGATATGAGACAAGCAAGTGTTGGGATGAAATAAGGAACAGTATTAAGTTGTGAATTATAGTAGTGAGACTATAGTAAATGGAACTTGCAATTAGTGTGTAGTAATGTGTATAAGGATTTAATTGGTCGCGGTCATCACGAGGTAGCGCTAACTAAGCGATCACGTATCATTACGTCATTTGACCACAAGAAGCCAATGAGGACAGTGCCAGAGACGTAGTTTAAGCATGTGATCAGTGAGTAGCGCTCACCGCAATGAACGCTACCATTATCGTAATTAAGTGATTAATAAACCAGTGGCTTATGAAAGTACTTGTTGCAATTTATTGAACCTATATACAGAGTGTTTACTGGAGATTGTATACACGTAACACTATCTATAACAGTACTATACCTACCACCATATTGAAAAAAAAATGCGTGTATTTATTTTTATAACTACAAATGCTGAAATTGTGCACCATGCATTCTAATACACAAACGTCCTCTACGAGACACCTCACGCA
Source organism: Leptura quadrifasciata (assembly GCA_963675555.1). Classification (NCBI taxonomy): domain Eukaryota; kingdom Metazoa; phylum Arthropoda; class Insecta; order Coleoptera; family Cerambycidae; genus Leptura; species Leptura quadrifasciata. Next base: position 32,385,049 of record OY776674.1, read on the forward strand.
TTACATTTTAGAGCATTTCAGGAGTAATTGCCTCACATGCGTTTCTAATTCTAGTTTTGATGTACTCAATATTTCCAGGGGTAGTTTGAAATAACATCTTTAATGTAACCCCAGACGATAAAATCCAAGGGAGTAATATCTGGCGATCGAGCTGGTCATAGAATGGGTCGATAGGTATCTATTCAGTTATCTGGCATAAATTGATTTGAATCAATTGTACATATTACAGCAGTGTGAGGTGGAACCTCATCTTGTTGAAAATATGAATAATTTAATCTTTCTGCCACTGATAATTCATAAAGAAAATCTTGAATTCGTTTTGCAGGAAATTAAGGTATCTGCGAGCGGTTAATTTACCATCATAAAAATAAGGTCCAATTACTTTAGTCCCTAAATATTCGTAGAAACTCTTTCTTGGAAAGCAGTCTCTCTGCACCAATGTGCATTTTCTCGTGTCCACTTATAATGCATATTTCTATTGAAAAATCCATTATTAGAAAAATTTGGTTCGTCCGACCAAAGAACTTTACTACATATCAGCGGGTCATTCCTTTTTTTATTTAACAACCATCTACAAAATTTTGCTCTCCTCGGCTTATCTCCCTCATTTAAATGTTGAATTTTCCTCATTTTGTAGCATCGAAATCCGTTTTTTAAAATATTTTTCTTGCATTGCCTTTTTTTATGCGACAGTTTCTCTGAATTTGTCTTAAATAGGTTTCTTCATTTTGGTTAACATAATTCAATACCTCTATTCACATTTTTTTACATTATCCGCAACATGCCCTCACCTTACTACTTTTTTGAAAATGAACCGGGCGTTTTTAGATTTTGAACTAACTTCCTACACATAGTTCGATTTGGCTGCGGAGCATCTGGAAATCTATCTCTATAAACCGTGACTGCCATCTCAGGGTCAAAATTGCACTGACAATAAATGCTAATTCTATCGAATTTATTTGGTGTACACCATAATTACTGATATAAAACTTGTCTTAGAACTCGACAATGCCACATACAACAGTAATAATCTGTCAAATTTGTTAATAACTATTCAATGATAATGAAGCTTTTATACAAGAACTTCTTGACCGCAAACATACTGCCTTCCAAAACGCTATCAACCACCCCAAAGACTCATCAAAAGCAGAAGCTTTTACCCAATCTAAGTATGAAACGCAACGCGAAATCAGAAGAATAAAGAACGAGTGGTGGGCAAGCAAGGCCAGAGAAATTCAAAGGTACGCCGATTCACACGACTACAGGAATTTCTTTCAAGGAGTAAAAGCAGTGTACGGCCCCAGTCGGAAAAATATGTGCCCTATTAAAGATATAAATGGAAAACTCCTCAAAGAAGACCAGGAAATAAGAGCCCGATGGAAAGAACACTACTCTAGCATTCTTAACCAGCAAAGTCAAGCCGATCACGATATTATAAATCTTATCCCTCAATATGACACCTTCGAAGACTTAGATAAACCACTAACAACGGAAGAGATCTTAACCGCCATTGGGCAGCTAAAAAATAACAAATCTCCTGGCGCCGACTCACTCCCAGCTGAGATCTTTAAAGCTGTGTCGTCAGAGCTCATACCCTACCTCAAAAAACTGTTTGATGTCGTGTGGGAAAGTGGTCAAGCTCCGCAGGAGTTTCGTGATACACTTTTAATCAACCTCTTCAAAAACAAAGGGAGCGCTGCGGACTGTGGAAATTACAGGGGTATAGCTCTCCTGGCTGTTGGAGGGAAGATACTCACTAAAGCGATGGCAAATAAGCTAACACCTGTTATGGAAAAGTTACTTCCTGAAACACAGAGTGGCTTTAGACCAAACCGAGGCACATCGGATTTAATCTTCACACTTAAACAGCTTCAAGAAAAAGCACTCGAACATCAAGGAGAAATTCACATGGCCTTCATTGATTTAACCAAGGCGTTTGGCTCGGTGGACAGGGAAGTGCTCTGGAAAATTATGTTCCGCTTAGGTATCCCTAGAAAATTTGTGGAAGTATGTCGCAGTCTACATACAAACAACAACGCCCAGGTTATGTATAATAATGAGGCAACCGAACCTTTCCAAACTCTCACTGGAGTTAGGCAGGGATGTGTCCTGGCACCCCTACTCTTTAATTTGTTTACCACTGCTCTAACAATTATTGTTGATAACAAACTGACAGTCAGAGGAATAGGTCTCAGATACCGAGTTTGATGGCGGTCTCTTTAACATAGGGCGCTTTAGAGCTTTCACGAAGACACGCACACGATTCATTTGTGATCTCCAGTATGCGGATGACTGTGCACTTTTAGCCTCTACGCCGGAAGAGCTTCAAGAACTTTTAGATGTGTATGCCCAAAGCTATGATTCTTTGGGACTTAAAATCAACATTGGAAAGACTAAGATTATGTCAACTCCTCATCAAGTGAACCAAATAGACATTACACTTAACGGAAATTCTCTTGAAGTGGTGGATCAGTTCAATTACTTAGGCAACGTTGTTAATGACAAAGCAAACATGGACAGCGAGATTCGCAATAGAATTAACGCTGCATCTAGAGCATTCTGGGGACTTAGAGAGAGAGTATTTGACAACCACGACCTTGCTTTGTCAACGAAAATGGCTGTCTACAGAGCAGTTGTCATTCCAACACTGCTGTATGGATGTGAAAGCTGGGTCACTTACCGTCGTCATGTGAAAGAATTAGAACGTTTTCAGTAAAGACACCTCAGAAGTATGATGAAAATCCGTTGGTTCCATCACATATCAAACGTGGAAGTACTCAGGAGAGCAAACAGCCTTCCAATTGAGGTGCTTATTTCAAGAGCACGCCTAAGATGGGCAGGTCACGTTCATCGTATGCATGATAACCGCCTTCCTAAATGTACACTTTATGGTGAATTGCTAAGCGGTAGAAGAAAGGGTGGCGGTCAACGAAAGAGGTTCAAAGACGCTCTCCATGAAAATCTAAAATCCTGCGGTATTGCAGACGAGCAATGGGAACAACTTGCAGCGGGCAGAACCGAATGGCGAGGGGTTGTGGCCAGCTATCAAGGAAATGTTGCTGCAAGAAGGCCGAATCCAAGACCTAACCAGGTCTATGCTTGTCCTGATTGCGGTCGACATGTGCTCTCCCGAATTGGCCTCTATAGCCATAGTCGTGTGCACCGTAGATGAATGGGAATTACAATAGACTACACCTTTTACTTGTTTTTTATTGTACGCAATTTATCGACTGTAACATTTCTATACACGGACTCGAGTAACGGCTAATAATAATAATAATAATAATAATAATAATAATAATAATAATAATAATAACCCGTGGGGGTTTGCCAGTTCCTCTATCGGGCGCGTCCCCTTGCGAATAGGGGAATGCTCACACCGCTTCGGCAGGAGGGTAGGGAATAAATTAAATACTTCCCCGTGGAGCAAAAACTGGCACACCCATGAAGATGGAGACAAGAAATAGAAAACGAAAAGAGCCGCTGCCTGGGGAGCGCCAGGGCACGTCTGGAGCTGGCGCTGGACGTGACAGCATGCGGGACGCCGGTGGCAGAGTGCTGAGGAGGCGGGCACCTGTCAATCAACAAGCTACAGCCCATAACAACAACGAACATAATGAAGGAGGAGAATTACCACCACCAGGCATTGAAGGACAGCCAAACCCACCACTTGGACAGCGCCCAGGTCGTAGAACCGAACGGGCTGCTCCCAGGAGGAACGAAATAGCCGGAAGAATAAAATGGAGCAATGAAATGAATAAGGATGTCATACGAACATACTTGCTCGTTAATGAATGCAGAGACGATCCTCTGCCTGGATGGAGACAAAAACTTTTCACCGAATTTTCAAGAACTCACCCCGGAATGAACATCTCCGAACAAAACTTAGCCGATAGAAAGAACATAATCATTAAAAGGAAATATCTAACACAGCTTGAAATAGATATTCTGCGTAGGGAAGTAGGAGCCCAAATACATAACGAAGAAATACGCCAACAAATTGAAGAAATACCACAAAGACCAGTGGATGACAATGCACCTCATGAGGAAGAGCCCCGCAATCAAAATAACGGGGAAGAAGTAGGAAAAGTACGGCAGAAACTACTGAGCAATCTACTGCTATTTAGCGACTCGAACCCTCTCACTAGACCAATAATACCGAGGCTAAAAATTAATAAAGATACACAACGGTACATAAAATCTGTGGATACCGAATTGAAGTTGAGGATGGAGGAACAACTGGATCCTGATTTAACTTTTATACATACAGCTTTATATGCAGGAGCTGCCACTGTCATAGAACTGAATGGACAGAAACTTCAAATTTATAAACAAAATAGGAACATTCAGAAACAAAGAAAGCCGGCCTGGAAGATGCGACTCGAAAGGCAAATAGATCTGCTAAGAACTGAGGCAAACATTATCAAAGAGTACTTAGATGGCAATAAGAGCAATAAAGTCAAGAGCAAAGTTCGTAAAATATGCCGAAAACAACAAATAGACTTAAACCATCCACAGTTCAACGAAACCCTCACGAATTATTACGATGATACTAGACAAAAAAGTAAAGTTAAGGGAGCGAGACTACGGCGATACAACGAGACTACGAAGCGCAAGGAGCAAAACAATTTATTCTCTAGTAACCAGAAGATCTTCTATCGCAATCTGGAAAGCAACAACCAAGGCAATACAGAACCCGAGAAAATTGACCACAATCGCTTCGGTCAATTCTGGCAGGGGATATGGTCAAACCCTGTGAGATTCAATCAAGCAGCTACATGGCTCCAAACAGCAGAGCGCAATGCAAATGATCTTCCAGATATGCCAGATACTAATATTACTCCTGCAGATGTCGAAGAGTGCATAAAGAACACTTCAAGCTGGAAAGCACCTGGACCAGACAATATACAGAACTTCTGGTTGAAATCATTCCCAGCCCTAATCCCACAGTTTGCCCGAGCATTCAACAAAATCCTTGAAGATCCAACAAGATTTCCCGAATTTTTAGGTCGAGGAGTAACTTACCTTCTGCCCAAAAAAGGAGATCTGAAAGACCCGAAAAACTACAGGCCAATCACCTGCTTGTCTGCGATCTACAAACTTCTCACGTCATTGATACATAGGCAAATCAATGAACACTGTGAGATGAACAATATAATTGGCCCAGAACAGCGAGGATGCGTAAAGGGATCACTTGGATGCAAGGAGCAGCTAACAATAGATGCAGTAACCATCAAACAAGCTGAAGTAAAGCGCCGAAACATCAGTATGGCCTACATAGACTATAAAAAGGCATTCGACTCTGTACCTCATGACTGGCTAATAAAAGTGCTAGAAGTATACAAAGTTAGCCCCACCATCGTTCGGCTACTAACATATGCAATGGCGACTTGGGAAACCCAGACAAGAATTGGAGGAAGCACTATCTCGAACATCAGAATTAGAAGAGGTATATACCAGGGAGATTCGCTGAGTCCATTATGGTTTTGCCTCGCTCTCAATCCCCTCTCAGCAATATTGAATGACACCACCTACGGTTTCCGAATAGATCCGAAGCAACCAAGCTCGAGGCTCAGCCATTTACTTTTTATGGATGACATCAAGCTCTACGCTGAGAATCCAAGACAATTGAAGGCGCTAGTAGCCAATGTCAAAACCTTCAGCGATGATATCAGAATGGAGTTTGGTCTGGAGAAGTGTGCCGAAGTTCATGTCACAAAGGGAAAATTAACGCAGCAGCCGGAGAATATCCGTGACTTTGAGCAAATGCTGCCAGAAGAAACTTACAAGTACCTTGGAATTCTGCAGAATAGAAGGATAGACCACACCCAGCTAAAGAAGGAGTTCAGGGAAAAATACAAACAACGTCTAACTAAGCTGATGAATACTAAACTCAACGCTAGGAACATGATTACAGCGATCAATACATATGCTGTTCCTAGTCTGGCATACTCATTCGGAATACTAAAGTACTCGGATACAGACCTGGAAGACCTAGACAGAATGACGAGAACTACACTTACAAAGTTTCGAATGCATCACCCAAAGAGCGCAGTTGAAAGACTATACATGCCAAGAACACAAGGAGGCAGGGGGTTAAGCAGCGTTCAGAAGATGTGCCGAACGCAAGAGAAGAACATGCGCCTCTATTTCTACAATTCAGACAGGGTCCTCATTCGGAAAATAGTGGAAAGTGACAACAGATATACACCGTTAAACCTCAAAGATCGACAACACGAGATAATGACCCGAACGAACGAGGATATTCAAACAGCATGGCAGGACAAGGTACTCCACGGAAAGTATCCCAATGCCTTAAACAATCCAGAGATCGACAAGGAGACCTCGCTCCTATGGCTTAAGGAAGGAATGTTACACCCAGAAACTGAGGGATTCATAATAGCCATTCAGGATAGCATTATCCGTACTAGAAATTATGAAAAGTACATTCTTAAAGTACCCGGCGTGAACGATGTGTGTAGAAAGTGTAAGGCAGCGGGTGAAACTATCGAACATGTCACTGGAGGCTGCCCCGCTTTGGCTACGGGAATGTATTTGGGAAGGCACAACGAGGTGGCGAAAATCATCCATAGAGAATTGGCACTTAACTTAGGACTCATTACTAATCCACCGCCCTTCTATAAATACACACCTCAAGCTGTTTTAGAAGACGACGAAACATTGTTGTACTGGGATAGACCAATACAGTCTGATAGAACCTTGGATCACAACCGCCCTGACATCCTGGTGATCAAAAAGAAAGACAAGAAGGCCACTATAATTGATATTGGATGCCCCCTAACCAACAACCTACAGAAAACGGAGATCGAAAAGAGAAACAAATATCAGAATTTGGCCATAGAACTTAAACACGTGTGGAGATTAGAGGAGGTTCGAATTATCCCGATCATAATTTCGGCTACAGGCGTGGTGACGAAGAAGTTCTTGAATTATTTGGAGCAACTTAATCTACCTAGAGGCCTCGTGAAGATTATCCAGAGGACGGTGATTCTCCAGACATGCCATATTACCAGAAAGTTTTTGAACGACGAAGGATAGAAAACCGAAACATCCACCGGATTAATGGGACGTGATGAATTTCATCCCCGTTAACCGAGCCGATCCCCAACAGCAATGGGCCCGGGACAGGCCCGGGTCCCCACAGAGCCGAACCCCAACGGCGGGCGCGAGGGGTCGGTAAATTTTTTCCGGCTTCGGCCGAGAAAGTGCACGGCTTAAGTCTATAATAATAATAATAATAATAATAACTATATATATTATAAGCAGGAGGGGCTGACTTCCATCTATCAAGCCTTTGGTGAGTAGCGCCACCACTTACTCCAGCTGGGGTGCAAAACCGAACCGGCAGCCCTAGTGCACCCGGGAGGGGAAAGCGTCTTCCCCTCTGGTGTCGGTCGTGGGTCTGCTGGGCTAACCACCCACAGACCCTAAACTTTGGTTCCGGCAGGCCGAAGACAGGGCCCCCACGATCGACCCCGTGCGGATAGGGGTCAAGGGCAAGGTGGTGGGGCCCAACCGGACGGACCGCCCGTTGACGAAATTGGCAATGTCCAAGGACGCTTTGAGTGGACAGATGAACTGAGAGATGAACTTCTGCATTGCTATGAAAGCAGTGAGCCCGCGCGGAGGGGATACATGGCGCGGATGCATGCTCTGTGGTGTGAGAGGCTACCAGAGCATAGCGCCTTCACGCCACAAAATCTGCGTGACTATGTATTCCACCTTCGTAGTAGGGGCTACGTGAGGGCTGCTCCTGGACCGGTGAATGAGGTGGCCGAAGAGCCGCCACAATCACCGGTTGAGGACGTAGCACTCCTCGTTCCGCCAATACCAGAGGGCCTCAGTACCAGAAGGGGGTTACACCATCTGAAAACCCCCGGGCCACAAGACCTGGCCAGAGTGGACGCTGAACTTCGTACAGCGCTACCAGAAGAGGCTGACATCTGGCACATAAATTGTGCCGTGTATGCCGCTGCTCAACGCTCTTCTCAGGTGGAGAGGCGAAATACCTCTTCCCCACAGGAGAGAGCGCAGCGGCGCATACAAAAGATGGAAGCCAAGATCCGGTCGGCGAGGCAACACGCATCCCGTATCCAATGTGTGATGGACTATATGGCGGCCAACAGGCCGTTCACGCCTAAAGTGCGTCGATTAGCCGCCAACCTAAGACGCGTCCATCACACACTCAATGAGGCAGTGCTGCGAACCACCAAACAGCACTGTCTCGACAGGATACGGATGCTAGTGACTTGTAAAAAATCACTAGTGAGGCGGGCGAGAGGGCTTGCGGAAAATAAACTGTTCCGCGAGAAGCCCTCGCGCCTTTTCCAACCGCCTCCGCGTGTTGTAGACAATCCGCCGACTGCAGATCAGGTGGAGAACTTCTGGAAAACGCTATACGAGGAGAGGCTTCCACTCAACCGAGATTCTCCTGCCCTTGCACACTTTGAAGCCTTTTGTCAAAGGCTTCAGCAACCACAGGAAGTGTGCGAACCAATAACCCCAGAAGAGGTTCGTAGGGCTCTTGAGGGCTCTAAGAACTTTGCTGCTCCAGGTCCCGATGGGATAAATAACTTTTGGTGGAAAAAGTTATCGAGCACCCACCACCATTTGGCCAGAATTTTTAATTCCTGGTTAAATGGGGAGCAGCAAATCCCTTCTTGGGTTGTTGAGGGGCGGACAGTGCTGATCCCCAAGAACGGAGATTTGTCCAACCCAAAGAACTACAGACCGATAACCTGTCTAAACGCATGCTACAAGGTGTTTACACGCATTTTGTACATGCGGGTGCTCCACGCAGTTGAACCGGTTTACGAACGGATATATGAGCAACGAGGGTCGAAGAGAGGTGTCGCTGGCTGCAAGGAAAACCTGCTGATCGACAGATGTGTCACGCAGGACTCCATGCAGTATAAGCGGAACCTCTCTATGGCCTGGATCGACTACCGCAAGGCATTTGACATGACATCGCATGAGCTCATTGTTCACTTGCTCCGATGTCTTGTGGTACCAGGCCCCGTAGTGAGATGTATTGAAGAACTGATGCCGCTCTGGAGGACTCGTTTTACCATAACATCGGGTAACGATAGAGTCCAAACAGAGTCGGTAACATTCAGAAGAGGAGTATTTCAGGGAGATTCCCTCAGCCCCCTTCTCTTTTGCATCTCACTACTGCCATTATCCGTCTCGCTCCGGAAAACCCGTGGCTACAACTGCGGTACCCCCGGCGACAGGAGGCATAAGGTCACCCATCTATTTTATATGGATGACCTTAAACTTTATGCCTCTGGAGAGAGGGATCTCCAGCAGTCCCTTAGGGTGGTACAGGAGTACACGCAGGCTGTCGGTATGCAGTTCGGGTTGGACAAATGCGCACTGATCCATCTCAAGAGAGGACGATGCGGTGACTACGGAGAGGACGCGCAGCTCGTGGACGGAAGCATCTTACACCATCTAGATGCCGGAGAGTCGTACACTTACTTGGGTGTCGAGCAACGCTCCACCCAAGAAGTGAGTGTAGTGAAAAACGCTCTCCGCGGCAAGTATCAGCACCTACTCCGACAGATCTGGTCTTCAGAACTGTCGGGGAAGAACAAGGTGTCTGCTACAAATATGCTTGCCGTTCCGATCCTTCTCTACTCTTTCGGAGTAGTGAAGTGGACTAGAGAAGAGCTGCGTCAACTCGATGTAGTAACCCGCAAGAAGATGCATCTCAATAGGAGCTTGCATCCTAAATCGTCCGTTCCACGGTTATATCTCCCACGACATCGGGGAGGCCGTGGACTCTTGAGCTTGGAGAGTCTCCATAGCAGGATGGTTCTGGATGGAGCATGTAAGGTCATCAGGAGTTCGGATCCCCTCCTCTGCATGGTCCGAGACCATGAAAATGCAGAGGTAGGAGCTTTTCTCTTTAAGGCAGCACGCAGAGCAGCCGATGAACTTGGTCTCATCTTCGACGTCGAGCGGGTAAACCCCGACTCTGTCACCGAGTTGGAACCCGTTCGACTAAAAGCCCACATTAGAGCTGCAGAACACAACATCCTTCTGCAGCTCCATAAGGATAAGCCATTGCACGGGATCTTCTATAAAAATATAGAAGACCTCGGCTTATCCGAAAGGCTGACCTTCGCCTTCTTAAGGTCAGCTGGGCTGAAGTCTGAGACCGAGGGATTCATAATGGCTTGCCAGGATGGTGTATTTAACACTCTCGTCTATCGACGTCGTGTCATGGGTATGGAGGTCCCTGATGTCAGCTGCAGGGCCTGCCGCAGGGCGCCGGAGACTGTAATGCACTTACTGTCGGCTTGCCCGACTTACGCAGTCTCGGCCTATATTCATAGACACAACGCAGCATTACGAGTGCTTTACTATCATCTAAGGCACTCGTATGGGATAGACGAAACACCAGTGCTGCCTTACGTTCCGGGGGATATTGAGTCCGTTGTGGGGAATGAGAAGTGCCTAATTTATTGGAACTACTCGTTTCCCACCGTCAGGCAAATACAAGCCAACAAGCCTGACATAGTACTCCTCGACCACCAACTCAAGACAATGTATGTCGTGGAATTCTCAGCTCCCGCTGAGAGCAACATTGTCTTGAAAGAGGAGGAAAAACGGACAAAATATCGAGATTTGCTCTTCGAACTCCGCAGGCTTTATCCAGGCCATTCTGTTAAAATAGTGGTACTGATTATAGGAGCCCTCGGTGGAATGAGACAGACGCTGCTTTCAGAACTAAAGATCATACCGGCATGCCGAGATTCGGCAGAGATCTTAGCCGGCAGAATGCAGAAGGCTGTCATCCTCGGTTCATTACGTCTACTCAGGGCACACGATTCGCGGACCCGGTAGTCACTCACCCCACGGGCGTGGGGAGTGGCTATTGGTATTACCAGCTCCCCTCTGTGAGGGTCGGAGCCACAGAGTAGGGTGACTGGTTTTTTGTAAAAAAAAAAAAAAAAAAAAAAAAAAAAAAAATAATAACTATACACAACCTATAACCGTTTGTGGTTTTCCTATTTTTCAGGTTTTTGTAATATATCTCACAAAGTAGGCTATGGATTTCAAATGTCTTTTTACTGTGATATAGCTCACAAAAAATAGGATAACTGTTTCTAAAACTTTATTCTTCTACAATTACGACGATTTCTTTTCTTCATCCTTTTATTGGCAATGTTTTCACATAAGTTTTGTGACCGATACTGGCCTCCCTTCACGCTTGGCAATATCTCACAGTCCCACGCCATCTACCGCGGTTGCCTAACAAAAAATTCTCTCTCATTTTATTGGTGATATCAACCCAAACATTCTGCATTCCTTCATCAACTGATTTTAAACAAAAAAAGTAGTTTTTTGAGTAGAGAACTTTATTTATATGTCTTATGAAGAGTATCGTCAATTGGGACTTCAAAATAGTTTGGTACGTGTTTAAATTTGATTTAACTTTTTCTGTTTAAGGTCAAACAACAGAAAATTACGTGCACCAGGTTAACGGATTTTACACTGAAATGATGAGTAAGCTGAAATTATTGAGAAACTGTCCCGTGCTTTGTCAAAAGGAAGTTCTGGATGAAGTAGAGGCGAAAACATTTAAGCGTCTAAAATGCACTCCCGCAGTGAAGGAAAAGCTTAAAGCCATAGAGAAGTTTGATAAGGACATTAAGGAAACAATTGAAGTTTATAAGGTGAAAAATATAAAACCGTTAAATAACTATATGGTGGCTAGAAAACGCTTAACACTATCTTTTTCGATTTAGTAATTCTACCTTAGAGTAACTTTAACGATATAGTAAGGGAACGTATGCAGCAAGCCTTAAATATTGCAACAAAATCATTAGTTGAATGGAGACTAAATTTGAGTCCTTTTGAGCAGTGCCGACTTTAGCGGATTATTTTAGAACCATCAGCAGCCGGCGGTAGAATTTGAGAGGCGGTGCGGACATTGTAGCAAATTGAATTTTCTAGTTCCTTGTGTTATAAAGGAATTTAAATTTTTAACTTAATATATGCAATGATTGAGCCTCCTGTTGGTACTTTCAAATTGTGCACAACTAGTGGCGTTTTCCATTCAATAATTACCGACAACTAGTACAGTAAATTGCTCTTAAGTTAGCCTAGGTAGCTGCTATTGAATTGAGCATGATAAAAAGGCTTGTCTGTTTCGGGGAAACGGAAGCGAAGAAAACTGCACAAAGAGCAGCAATGGAGGGGTTCGTATGGACCTTCACTCTCTTCATTTTACGAAATTTATAAATAAATATTTCATGTTGCATCATGAACCAAGTGGTAATAATGCAGGATTGTGATGCAATTAGATCAGCAACAAAGTGGGTGTTAGCATATAAGTTATAAGATATGAGAACGGACCACAAAATTCTTAAATATGCGTTTGATTCCTAAGTATTCTTTCATAGAAATTTAGAGGTAAAAATGGTGGATCAAAGAAAATGGAAAGAGATCGACTACAGCATCAGGTCTGGAGAATTTACTTAGTTACTGATAGGTCAAGAACTAGGCACGGTACTTTTAGTGTCATATACAGGGTTACTGGTAATTCGATACATTCCTTTGGAGATGTGATGCGGCATGAGCTAAGGAGTAAATCTAGCCCTAACATACATTATGCAAAACTCAATAGTTTTTGAGATATTTTAATTTTTTTGTTTTTCTCAAAAAAGTAGATCTTAATGTCTTAAAAGTTAATTTCCGAAAAATCTACTTGACATTTTTAAATTTTTTTTACTGGATTACTTGTCCAATATTATAGATATCCTTTTGGAATGAAAAATATCCGGAAGTCTTTGACTTTGACGTTTGTGCATATATGTCATTAACTGACATTCTTATCTCCGTGTCCCTTAAGTTTGTTGGTCTTGTTAAATTAGTTATCGAAGATTTTGATTTTGCTCGTAGTTGTTGTTATTAGTTGTTGTTATTGTATTTTCTGTGCCATGGCCGCGTATGCCAACGCAGAATACGCTGATATCTTGTATGTCTATGAATACTGTGGCGGCAGCGCGAAGCCCTGACTTAACACCCCTTGATTATTACGTATGGGGTCATATGAAGGAGATGGTCTATGCCACATCAGTCAATACTATAGAAAACCTTAGACAAAGGATAGTCGATGCGGCCTAACACATAAGGCATAATCTGACAACCAGAGTAACAAGGATGGAAATAAGAAGACGCTGCCGTGTATACGGAATAGGGGCTCCCATTTTGAGCAAGACATATAAAAATAAAGTACAACTTTGAAATTAATGAGGAATTAAACTTTACTTTTAAAATGTTTTTTACGGTTTATCTAAAAATAAAATTCGTACTACTTGTGTTTTTTACTAGTATTTTCTTAGAACTATTAAGGGTACATTGAACATTTATACCTTGTTAGATAGCTATTGAAATAAGGCAGTTTTTATAATAATTTATACGCGTTACGTTAATATTTTTTTGAAAAAACCTAATAGGTAAATTTCATAGCTGATTTAAAAAAAATTTTTAAAGTTTTTATTTCAGATGTTCACATGATCGAAATTTTTTCAGATATTTTTCATTCCAAACGGATATCTATAATATTGGACAAGTAATCCAGTAAAAAAAAATTTTAAAATGTCAAATAGATTTTTCGAAAATTAACTTTTAGGACATTAAGATCTACTTTTTGAGAAAAACAAAAAAAATTAAATATCTCAAAAACTATTGAGTTTTGCATAATATATGTTAGTCCTAAATTTACTTCTTAGATCATGCCCCATCACATCTCCAAAGGAATGTATCGAATTACCAGTAACCCTGTATAGTAGCATGAAGGACTGGCAGTTCACAATATCATTTGGACAGTACATCTTTATTTTTCAGATAGAGACATAAGTAGTATTGCTTTGCACAAGAAAAACAATCACCGTATCTAAATCCACTGCCAAACCAACCGGTCCTAGGAGTGCCAAAAAACATTATGCAGTGTAAGTAAGTAAGTAAAAGGTTGGGCCAAAAACCGCACATGGATACTGGGACAAAATAACCAGGCGTAAGCATGGAAAAACATTTATTAAAAGACCATTGTGGAAAAAGACTTAAGACTGCAGGACTGCGGTAAATAATCGGTAAATCAAAGGTCTCCTAATAGATCATTGTGCTCCGGAAGAGCACCTATATACTATAATGGCGATCTAAAAGGCAGACAACATAGCTGGTCAACAGATACATCCTACCGTGTTCTGACTTTGAAAATCAAGGAGACAGTCTCTATATGGGCAACCAAATTATGGGGTTGTACTTGTTAGTGCAGCAAGCTACCAGAATGCTGAAATGGGTATCATAAAGAAAATAGGACATTAACTCAAAAAACTGAGTAGACTGCAGTATTCCTGGAAACATAAAATAAGTTATGCGACTAAAAATTTTAGATTCTACATGTTTGAGTTTCAGAATATCTGACATCTGCAACGACTTGAACATACGATACACCGTGATAGTGTTTTTCTCTTCCATATTGCTCCTCCACCAGACCAGAACTTCTTATGGTCGAAAGAAAATTAGGGAATAATTAATATCCCTAATTAATGTGCAAAATAGTTTTGAGAAAAGATAAAGACCACCCATTAATTCAGGAAGAAAAATAGTGTGAGTTGTGTATTTAAATTTGAACGATTAAAACTTCTTACAGATGGAAAAACTCCAAAGACTTGAAACTCAAAATGAAATGTGCAGTGAAATTTCCAGAACCAGTTCATTTGTGGATGGCCAGTTGTTTCTAGAATTATGTCATTTTGAAGCTTCAGACGATGCAGATAATGTCGAACCAACAGGTAACATATATTTTTGTAATTACAAGCATTGCTATGGTAATGATAAAATTGAAAAAAATATAATTGTTAAAACTTTCTAAAACTATAATTTATTATTAATCTCATGGACAAAGTCAATCCTAAAAAGGATGTAATAGAGTGATGCAGATGGTACAGGAATAAATAAAAAACTATATTTATGTTAATAAACGGAAATTTTTCTCTTAAAATAACCTTAAAATATGCTTGTAGATATTTTCATATTAAGCACTGAACTTTGTGTTTGTAAGTAAAGTTAATAGAAAAAGAATTGTAATACAAATATTTTTTTTAAAACTTGCTTTTCATAAAATGTAACCAACTGTATGCCCAGTTGTATAAAATGTTTTCCGTTGCGTACGGTAGCTGTTTTTTGTGTAAGAGCATAGGGCTATGAGTTTGGAGTGTGAATTAAGAGAGGGCACCACTTGGTTGCTAAAAGTCTCTGGAATTTTGGTCAGCCCACTACCCTCGACATAGTCGCCAATAAAGGCGTGAGGAACTGCACGACCCCCATGGCCCTGCAGGAACTCACGTCCGACCACAATCCCATTGTGGTCGAGCTTGACGGCGTGTCGAGGGAAGACATAACACGAAAAGTCACATCTTATAGGGGCGCCGACAGGCGTCTCTATAAGACACACATAAATACACACCTTACACTAACGAACACGATCAACACACCCGCCGAGCTGGAAAATGCGGTGGAGGAGTTCACAAGGGTACTGCGGGATGCCAAGCAGATTGTTGCCACCACTGTGACTCGACGAGGCGGTCATACGAAACATAAGGGAAAAAAACCGACTGAGACGTCTTTGGCAGCGAAATCGCGATGCCGATGCTAAGGCCGAGATGATCAGGCTGCAAAGGCAGATCCGGACCTCCATCAGTACTGCAAAAAACCAGAAATGGGGGGACAAGCTGGTAGCGCTGAATCCTCAAGACAACTCGCTGTGGAAGATGACAAGAGCCCTGAAAAGTACGTGGGAGGCCATACCAGCCTTGACGGGTACGAACGGACAGACATCGCTAACGGACGCACGAAAGGCGAACGACTTAGTTGAGCATTTTCAGACGATACATAACAACAACATTCCAAATAACTAAGAACACGACCGCATCGAACGAGACGTACAGGAACTACTTGGTCATGACATCCAACTGACGAGACAACAATTCCTTAAAGTCATGACCAAGTCCTCGGAAATAGCACAAATTGTCAAGGACTTACGGAATAACAAGGCACCCGGGGCGGACTGTATCGAATACAAGCTCCTCAAATATCTCTCGAGGAAAGGTATTGTGCAGTTGACGTACATCGTTAACGCAATCCTGCGACTACAGCACTGGCCTAGCCAGTGGAAGGGCGCCGTGGTCGTACCCATCCTGAAACCGAAGAAGAACGCGCAGCTCGTAGGCAGCTACAGGCCCATCTCGTTGCTGTCGGCGATCTCCAAGTTGGTGGAGAAGGTCATCCTGATCAAACTAGATGCTGTTCAGGATGAGCTTCACATCGACGACGAGTCCCAATTCGGCTTCAGGAGGGGCAGGAGCACCGTCCAACAGGTCGTCAGGGTGGTTAACGATGTGAAGGTGCAATACAACCTCGGGAAGAGCACCGCCATGGTGCTCCTCGATGTTGAGAAAGCCTTCGATACCGTCTGGATCCCGGGCTTACTCTACAAACTTCATAACTATAACTTTCCGACGCACATCACCAAACTTATCCATTCGTTCCTGACGGGCAGAACCCTGCAGGTTCGGGTGAATAATAAACTGTCAACTCGGCGGGACATTCGTGCGGGCGTCCCGCAAGGATCGTGCCTGTCACCGAAGTTGTACAACTTGTACGTCTCGGACTTCCCAGAGTTCCCGAATACTAAGCTGGCCAAGTACGCCGATGACACGGCCATGTACGCGCATTCGCACAACGCACAGGCGGCAAACATGCTGCTGAAGGCGCAAATGGCTCGTGCCACGGCTTATTACGACCAGTGGAAGATTCGCGTCAACGCTGAGAAGTCCGAGGCGATATGCTTCACGCGTCGGTTCGCAGAGAACCGCATAGTTACACCAATCTCGATCAGGGGCAACCAAATTCCTATCAGGGGATGCGTGAAGTATCTGGGGGTTCGACTGGACAGAAGACTGACGTTCAACACCCACATAAACGAAACCATACGGACGGTCTACTCCCTGTCCAGGAGTCTGTATCCGCTCATGGTCAGGGGTAGCAGACTAAACAGACAAAATAAAAGAATGTTGTACACGATGGTGGTCAGGCCGTCCATCACATACGCGGCGCCGGTGTGGTGCAGCATATCGGCCAAGACAATGAAAAAACTAAAAGTGCTAGAACACAAATATATGCGCCTCATATTAAATTCTGGAAGATACACCTCCCTCAGAGACCTCTACGAACGCTGCAACGACATAACCCCGATAGCCGACTACGTCCAGCATATCTCCCAAAACTTCTATTCGTTCAAGCTGAGCGATAGTCCGCTAACAAGACACATTACACAAATTAGACAGCATAATGCCCCATTTCGGATTAAACACCCCTTACCTTACCAGATGTTGCCAATCTTCCGGCAGCCACTCTAGCCAAACTTTCACCAACTATACCTTCCCTGTTACTATACATCTTTCACCTTTCACTGATATTTCATACCTTTCACCCGCTTTAAATCTTTCCTGTCCCCCTCTTCTTTTGTTTTTGTGTATTTTTGTATCGCGTTTGTTGTTCCTTCGTTTCTGTTTGTACATTTTTGTCTGTAAATTCTTTCTTCCGTCACTAATATTGTAACAGTATCCAAATTTTTTATACCAGAACAATCAAAATTTAGAATCACAGTTTAGGTCTGCCTTGCGCAACCCGTAGTTGAAGCAACTCGCGGACGGCACTTCGTACAAGTTATGGTGTCGGCGTCAGTGCAAAAATTAAACAGTGTAGTTCTTCGCAAGTGTTTTCGTTAAGTGTTTTTAGTTTTATACAGTTATATTTTAAGCTTTCTTTTTCAAGCATTTGTTATTATACCACCTGATTTTATTTTATTTGTTAAAAAGGAGTTTAGGTTTTATGTTTTATACAATTTTTGCTTTCGCCAAACCAGTCCCGTCTCGGCCCGGCTCTGCGATTCGCCACCGCGTCAACGCGGTGGTCGCAGGGTCAGTCCCGGGATGGGTGCTGGTGAGGCAGCTTATACAATGTACCATTATTTTGAATAAATTTATTTTGAATTGAATTGAATTGGTCAGCCAAGAAGGCAAAATTGGAAAAACGACGTCAGGAAGAAAAAGAAGAACAAAAGAAACGTGAAGAAGAATTAAGGAATATTATACTAAAGACCTCAAATGTGAAATTAGAGAGGATATGGGGCAACATAAAGTCTGAAGTAAGTGGAGCCAAAGGAGAAGTTAGTGACATTAAAGGAAAAGTTACCGATATCGAAAGGAAGGTAAATTTGGTCGAAGAAGAAGTAGATCGACTTAAACGGCTGTTGAGAGATTGAGGGAAAGAGATGGCCAGCCAGTAGTATCATCAATATCATCATGGACGACATATAAGAAACAGTTTGAGGCAGCTACATGCGCAAACAACTGGGATAATGACGACAAGACTATGGCATTGGTGTTAGCATTAAGAGGTCAAGCCTCAGGGCTGCTTCAGACAGTCCCAGTGGCGCAGCAACAGGATTTTAAAGTTTTGGAGGCTGCTCTAGATCTTAGATATGGCGACCAGCCCCTCGCCCAAGTGTAAGGTCAAAACACGTACACAAAAGGCTGGGAAAACTTTACAGGATTTTGAGGCCGCTGTTGAGCGACTGACATATCTGGCTTACCCGGATGCACCCAAAGAATTTTAGGAACAATTAACAGTTGGTACTTTCATCGATGATATAAGAGATGAGGAGATCAGGCGAGTCCTTAGATTATCTCGAGATAAGACTGGTAGCGAAGCCTTGATCCATGCCCTCGAGATGGTTGAGGCCGCGTATAAAGAAACCACGTCCGAGGGTACGAGCCATTAGAATAGGAGGATCACTTAGAAAAATCAAATATGGAATCTTTAATGGCGGCCATGCATAAAATGATGATGATGAGTTGTTGACCAAACCAGATGCCCCAAGGAAGCAGGAAAGAGAACAGAGCCAAGGAGAGTAATTCGCTGTTATAAGTATGGCAAACCAGGGCATATTAAACGAAACTGTCGATAGCGGAGCCCTGAGAGGGTAAATGCCGCAATGACTAAAGAGTTGCAGGAAAACTAAAGATGGCCAGCACCGTGGGGGCTGTGTTGGCTGGTGAACGCGAAGACTCCTTGGTGGCCAAGCAAACTCACTTCCTCGACTTCAATGGAGAAATGAGTGGGAGTTCCATCATGCATGAACTACATTCTGTTCCGTATGTCTAGCATGAAAGCATGTAATATATCAGCAAGAGTATTTTGAAGAAAAAACAGATAAGACTGTCCATTTAAATTTGGAGGTAGAACAAACGGTCGAACAATAATCGATCGCCGATGATACCACACCAAATGTTAATCTTAAATTCTTGCTGAAAATGCCTTTCTTTAACGGCATGAGGATTTTCTACTTCCCAGTAATGGGTATTTCTCCAGTTAAAAACGCCTCGGCGAGTAAAAGTTGCTTCGTCGGTAAATAAAGTGTTCTTAAATTTCGATCCCTGTTGCGTTTATTTAGAGCAAATTGACAAAATTGTAGCCTTTGTGGAAGATCCCTTCGAAATAAGTTTTGTACAGGAGATGACTTGAGGATCTTTATCCACACGAACTAAAATTTCTAGTTCTTGATCTGGAGTAATTCGTTTCGGTCGTCCTACATCGTTTTTATGACGAAATGAACCCGTTTCTCCCTAACAACGAAACAGATCTTTGTAAATCTTATGGACTGGCTGTATTCTATTTGGATATTGCAATGAGTATCTTCTCGCTGCAGCACGTCCGCTAAAATTATTTTGTGCGTAAACATATATCCCTCATTTCCCTATAATTAAAGGAGTTAAATAAATTAGCTCGAGGAACAGAAGAACAGATAAAATGATTAAATGACGTAAATGACAGAACTAAAATATAACCAAATTTGTTTCATTAAATTTGTATTTCTTTCAAAAAATTATTGAAATGTTTAACGGCACTTTCCTCGAAAACGGTTGGAGTTATCAAGTTCTACCAAGTGTACCTATTATACGTGGAAATGATCCCCTCATCAGATTTTCTGGTCAGTAGTACCACAACGTTTCGTTAAAAAAAATATGAAAAAAATTCATCATCAGATACAGGTCCTGTGGCGCCCTATATGATCTAACGTGATATAATACATAAATTATTGTTTCTTAGAATAAAAAAGTTTCTCTAGCAAATTTGGCGAAGATCAATCAAGAGGCAATTGCAAAAAAACGAAAAAATAACTTGAACTTTGACACCTTGTATCTTTTTCCACAGCAACATTTTACTAAAGCATATTTAGTTATATCCTCATATTTTGGCCCGAAGAATCTTCCCCTATAATGGTCCACCCTGTATATAATATCAAAAAATATGAATATTTTTTTTTCAATTTTGTATTCTAATATTTTAATTTTACTAATAAAATATTAAGGAGGTCAACAAGGTACAGTCGATCTTTTCATTTCTGTCAAAGTAGTCCAGGATCTTTTGATCGAACAATCTGAATCCCAAGCGTCCTGGAACATTAAAACAATGTACCGTTATTTGTACCAACAAATGAGTGCTAAATATTATAGAATACATATTAACATATTTTTTGTAGAAGAGGAGGTTGAAAATCCAAATAAATCTGAGTCAGTAGCCAAAGAACAGAAAAATACATTTTTTACAAAAAACTTTATCAAGAGGAATATACAGGTAAGTGTGTATTTTGTACATAATACCATATTTGTATTTGATATTTTTCATCGTATCAGATGTAGGACGATATGTCTTAACATTATTGTTACGTGTTTACACCCTCCAGTAAACATACCGGCCGTAGGTTTAATGATTGCAACACGGATTGTCACTAACCGCTGATTTATTTATCACTAAATTTCTGACAATAATTAGTTCTTATTATAACACACTAATTATAATTTTCTATCTACTATAGGTTCATTACTATAATTAACAACTTGTTACTATTCTTTTTGTTAGCTGATCATTTGACTCTTCTGAGGACTGTACTGAACTGACCGTCCGATGCGCTGGACCCACTTGTTATATAAGCGCCATCTCTGGCCCAACTGGCGAACCATCATTCCATGCCTAGCTTCTTCCTATTAGGAGATTAACCCTCTCTTTGGAAGAGGGCGTGGGCGTGCACATAACATTATAATATTTAAAATTTAATTTTACATTTTATAGCAAATAAGTGAATTGAAAATTTATAAAAAATTGTTTTTCACTATTTTTAATCAAGTTCTTATAATACGAGATTATAGCAACATGTAATAGCTTGCTTAGATAATTGTACTTCTGAATATTCAACGTTTGGATCAGATATTCTTCCATTGCTAGAACACTATTTTTTCTAAAATCAAAGTTAATCGCTCAATTAAACTGGCATCGTGGTATCTAGACCTCCGAAAAACGTCATAGTAGTTTAGAGTTATACTACAAAATACTTTACAGCCTTATTAAAATACCGTTAAACTAGTTGCAACAGTAATTGCCCCCAGGTACGTACTTGAAATATTTAGATCAGCAACCCAGTCGTTCAATTTTAATAGCGCGTTACGGTCTAGTATTATTGTATATACATTCTAATACCCGTAAGTCTAAGCTCGACTATAACAGGGACACTGCTGTATCTAAATTACTGTTGCTGTTCACTACAAGGTGGAAGGTCCGGTGAGAGGGGAGGGGCTTTTTCGAGATGTCCGCAAGGCTTACATTAAAATACTTTTGCTAAATTCGCTCCTATGAGAGCCTGCCAATAATCATTTTCTCCGGGGCCCGGTCTGGCTCTCAACGGCCCTGCAAGGTGGTTTGAAGATTCTAAGTTACACTAAACAGTTTCTTCAGATGTATGTAAACGATCCATGCTTACGTGTCTGAGGGTTGAGGGTCTGAGGCTTTGTTACTTTTCCTAAATTGACTAATAGAACGTTCACCTGAAGGCTTCGATGTGACTTATTCAAACGTAAAATAAAAAATTTATACTTACTTTCGTTTTTTGCTTAACTGCTTTCACCAAATGGTATTAATCGGACTGTCTCAATGCTAACACTCTTAATTTCTAACACATTCCTAATTAACCTCAAAAGGGAACTTTGTTAGTATGGACTCAGTACGACACAATGAAAACGACAGGATTTTTAGGTAAAGGTATACACTGGTCTTTTAGAAAAGTTTTGTTAGTTATAAAATTCGAGTACATAAGTGTAAGGTTAATAAACGTATAAGTTTAACAAGAGTGTCGGTCCATACCACACATGGTGAGGATTAGGACTATTCAGAGAATGCAGTCTCCAACTACCATCCAATGATTAACTTTAAGTAATCGACTGACATCAAAAACATTGAACTAAAAGTTTAATGTGGGGTTTTTAGCTTGCCTGTCTTTATTCGTAACCACATGTAGGCAATTACGAGGAAAAACATATAAGTTTACCGCCAAAAACGACTACTAACTTGGCGATCGAAGAATTTGTCGCCCGCGAAAAATATCCCTTCAGAAATTTTAATACGGAATTTTAACTCACCCTCAGAGTTATTATAATGTATGAGAAGTAGTACTACACAACGTCAGTTCGTAATAGAAAAAATTTATTGGACGTATGTTTTCGAGGTAGTCGCTAAATTTATGCCTCTGCGACGTAATTTGTTATAGTTCTACAAATCGCGCTCTTGTTTATTGCAGTTGCAATAATTACACCCGTGGAACGGATTTTTATGATAGTTTTCAAAATTGCAATTTTTAATGTAGTTCCGAAAAATAAATGTCTTGTTGCAATTTCGATAAACTTTCATAGTACTTCCACAAAATATCTTCCGACGGCATTTTTACGTGTCGCACGCAGTTCATAAAAAATATTTCGGATTTCGTTACAGTTTCTAAAAATTTCTTTCGAAGGAGATTTTCGCTGGCTTTAAGTATGAATACACTATATTTTATTACCTGGCAAATATTTTGTGATTAAATATAATCATGTTATAACCTAAACTGGATTCCAGAAACTGTTTAAGACAATGAAATTAAAACGGGCTTAGAAGACGATAATTACTTAACTATAACTATAAACTTCAGATATGGGTATACTGAATTTTTACTTAAAATATAACGCTCCACCGAATTCAGGAATAAAAATGCTCTTTTCAGTTTACCACAAGTTGACCTCCAGATGACCGTGAGAGTTAATAAAACGTGAATTAATTCACCATCCTCAAATTATTTTTGACACGGCTTTGTTTTTGGAGATATGCGAATGATCCATGACTTTAAGAACACTGTGTATGATAAAACCTTGAGGGTTTACTCGGTTCTATTTAGGCCATATTGATTTAAATGAAAGTGTGACAGTGAATAATTTTGATATTATCGATTTCTCAGCTAGTGTTATTCCACAGGAACATAATTACTTACACACATATAAAACGACTTAAAATTTTTGTCTTTCAAACTT
Organism: Leptura quadrifasciata; assembly: GCA_963675555.1. NCBI lineage: Eukaryota > Metazoa > Arthropoda > Insecta > Coleoptera > Cerambycidae > Leptura > Leptura quadrifasciata. The sequence continues at coordinate 32,408,544 of OY776674.1, forward strand.
TTGTCTTTGTTTGTTGTATTTTCGTGTTTATTTTCAAAATTTCAATTTCAAATCTCTCAAAATTTTAGTCACAAACCTTAAAATAGTTTGATGTAACTAAAAGAAACAATTTCGGATAAAATTAAACAATTGTGATGTCCTTTAAGCATTTCAAATACTATTTATTTGACACACTTTAGTTTTCTCCATGGCAACTAAATTTATTAATCAAACTTTATTCATTCCAGTTGGCTAAAGAAGGCATCATGGCTGGTTGTTCGTTGACAGACGAAGAAAAAAAGAAGTTGGAAGATTTACTAGCTGAAAGTGGTATGTTGCTTTCTTATTTTATTTGTTGATTTGTCATTTACCGTGCCATATCCAATTCTGAACTACATAGTTTTACTCACACTAGTTATTGTAAGGCAGGGAGATTAAACTTTTCAAGCGACGTAAGACATAACCTTGCAGTTATTGTCATATTGACGTTGTCCTTATCTTAAAGTAGCTAGTCGTATTATGTATTATTATCAGTTATAAGAAACTAGGTAGGACATGTATTTTGTTTGATTTATAGAAGTTATAATTTGGCTATCCTCGTTATAGCATTGAGAATAAACTTGGCTAACGTTCAAGTCTGGCATGAAGTTTACAAAATCTGAAAAAATTACAAGGGATGGAAATAAAGAAAAGTAATATTCATATTGTTATTAAGTTGCAATTGATAGAAAAGTAGAAAAGTATAAAATCGTACATAAAGTGGAATATACGACTCGCAAAAATTTGCATAATTTCAATTGCCGTGGAAAATACACAACTGGAAATAATTATTGTAATACTGGATGAAATAGTGGAATACTATAAACTTAAAGCTACAAAATACAAAATGAAACAAATAAATAGTAATGTAAGAAAAGACACAAAAATGATATTTTTAACGTTTTGACAAAAATCGCGATATGCTAAAGACTCGCGACATGTCCATTTCGAATGGATTCGCATCAAAATTTTAGCGTCAAATTTTTTTACCCCCAACCCTCCACAGAACCGATTTCCAAATTCACCTAAAAATTACAATCGACCCGTAAAAGTTTCAAAACACCGAATTTCCCACAAATATCTATTTTCAACTTTTTCCGATAATTACTCTTCACTCTTCCCATTTCTGGACCCCCAAATCCAACTAGGTCAAGAGGTGGTTCATCTTAGTTTCATCAGAGGATATCTTAAAAAGCATGCGATGTAACAACACCGAAAGCTTACATGTCCAAGAAACCCCCGTGCTTTTGTCTCCTTTATTCTTACATTTTCTATATATCTCCCAAAAGTTCGCGTTTGACGAGATCTTCAAAATGACATCAAAAACATACATCTAGCATAAATTCTCAAATGCTGCGATATTACCAAGTGCACTACCGGAAACCTCGTATTACAATCACATCTCCAATTCGTTAAACATTTTCAATGTCAATATTTAGCGGCGTTATGTTTAATTAATGGTTATCAACGAGGGGCAAACCGAAGCCCAAAATGTTGTCGTCAGATTTCCCCTTTTTACAATAATTTCCCTAATTTCCCCTAGATCTCCTCTAAATTTCTTGTGCTTTCGTCTACATTCTGTCGTTACCTGTATACTTTTCTCGATTTCTTCTAGTTTTCTCTTAATTTCCCCTTCATCAGGATTTTGGTGTGCAAGAGGAAACTTTCCAGCACAATATAATAAGCAAGGAAGGCTTTTCCAAAAACCCAGTGTGATAAATGGCAGGTTTCTGGGGTTTATTTTCCCAAAATACAAATATTATGCATTTTCAACTTTACTTCATGTTTTCCTATCCTTGTTATCCCCTAGATTTCCTCATTGATTCCTGTATCGTGTACACCAACTGCACAACTCTTCTATTGATATCCCCTTGATTTTCTGTAACATGTACACCAGATTTCCTCTGATGTTCGCCCCTCGGTTGTCAATTTAGAAGTTAGACAGCTAAATCTTGATACGGATACAATCGATAGAAATAGCTATAAGTCAGTAAGTTACCCCCTGAAAATGACCTGCGAGAGATATTGTAATGTTTTCGAGGATGTAAATTTAAACGACATGCAATGTTTAAATTCAGCTAAATTCTTTCTGGAGTGTATTTGATATATTATACGCTGTAAAATTAACCAATGTATTACCATATTATCACTTTTGATGCTACTTTTAAACTTCGTCGAAATAGCAGATGTGATTCAACCATGACTGTTTCAGGAGGGGAAAATTAACCACGAAAACAGGCACGTGGAAGTCTAATAACACTTTTTTTTATGGCTTTCGGTCGAAGACCTAATAACACTTCATATAACAGATTCGGCAAAAGTAGTTTTATATATATCCTGAAGTAAATGAGTGGTAGAAAGAAAACAAAAACCGCTTACGTGAAAGCGAGACAGATGCCTGTTAGATTATTGGAGCACGAATGAAAACTTTTCGACTTCCCGTCGCACCGCGACCGCGTTCTACTATTCAGTTTGTCGCGACAACATCAATTAATGCATTCTGTGAGTTGGATAGAACCTCGAAAAATGTAAATATTTGCTAATCTAACGAGACTATGTCTCCCCCCCGTCGAGGATGTTGAATACGATGGCGGTGGTAAAATTTTTCTCCGCGGTCATCCAACCCCCCTACACGGCCAAAAACTACACCCGAAAGGGATAAACCGCGGAGAGGCCGTCTTCTCTCGGCTAAACTCGTGTTACCCTCCGTTTTAGAGGATGCTAAGTACAATGGTGACGTCAAAACCCCTCCTCGACCCCCGCCAACCCCCAAACGGCCGAAAATCACCCCCGAAAGGAGTAAACCGCGGATAGGTACTCTTCCCTCGGCTAAACCCATGTTACCTCCACTTTTTGAGGATGCTGAGCACGAGGGTGATGTGGAGACCTTTCCTCGATCCCCGCTAACCCCCAAATGGCCAAAAACCACCCCAAAAAGGGGTTAACAGCATATCCGCCGTCTCCTACCATCCAAACCCGTGTTACCACGTTTTCGAGGATACTAATCACGAAGGTGATGTTGGATCTTCTCCCCGAGGCGAACCGACCCCTCAAATGGACTAAAACTAACACTTTGATACGCAGTTTTATGAAGTAAGTGAGTACGTTCACAGATCATTGAGTACGTACCGGATGATGATTACAGGTATATTAATTGGGGTGGTTTTTTTCCCGTTTGGAAGGGTTGAAGGGGATCGAGGAGAAATCTCTACATCACCATCGTGCTCAGCATCCTCGATAGATGGGGGTAACATAGGTTTAGCCGAGAGAAGACGGCCTCTCCGCGGTTTAGCCCTTCCGGGGTAGTTATTGGGTGTTTGGGGGGTTGTCGGGGATCGGGGAGGGGTCTCGACATCACCATCGTGCTCAGCATCCTTGAAAACTGGGGTAACACAGGATTGGATGTATGAGACGGGGGATACGCGGTTTACCCCTTTCGAGGGTGGTTTTTGTCCGTGTGGAGGGTTGGGTGACCTCGGAGAGAAATTTTACCACCGCCATCGTGTTCAGCATCCTCGAAAACGGGGGGAGACATAGTCTCGTTAGATTAGCAAATATTTACATTCCTGTCCGACTTACAGAATGCACCAAATAACCTGCGTTGATACATGACAAGGTTACAAAAATAAAGTTTCTCCAAGTGTGGAGCGTGCTAGGGGTAGTATATACGAGTTTCTGTTCCTAATTTTTGTTTTCTTTCTCGTACTCGTTTACTTCAAGATATATAAAACTACTTTCACCGAATTTGTATATTCGAAACATATAAGGATTGTTTATTGAGAACTAAAGAACTAAAACTAATTATTGTATTAGGAATCTACGTCATATAGTTCTGTAGGTAATATCTATGAAATTATTCTATGGGAGTAATATGATGTTGCAAGTACAAAACATTTTAAATACTTAGTAGAAATCTAATCAAAACAGTATATCACAAGTTTATGGAATATTTATGTGGAATTTTTGAGAAAAAGAACGTAATGTTTCAAGAAAAACTCATCTATTTTGTAAACGTTTGAGAAACAAGAGTGTTTGCTGGATTATAGCCCAATGGGAACTCACCATTGCTATATGATAATTTCAAATATAAAGCAAAAATCATGATTATTTATGAATTACGGTTAATCCACTGCATTTAGGATTTTTCTACAGACCAATTCATTCAAAGTCAAATTATGGTTTTCCAGGTAGATTTTGGTGTCCTGAATAAGGTGTCAAAAGTCCCCGAAGTGGGAATGTAACGATAAAATTTGGCAAGGGCTAAAATCTTGCTCTGAAACGAATTATATCGAGATATCTCGGTTTTAATTTCCTCTACGTCAAAAATACATCAGGCCAAAAAGAAAGCTATGGAAATTCTCTATAAAAAAGATAGAGGAGAGGGTCTTCTTTTCTAATACGCAATATTTTTTTCAAAGTCTTGCATTGAATTTGAACTTATGTGATATTATGAATAATTTAAGTACTCTATTCCACACCACCCTTGAGGTTGAGTACTAGGTGCGTTTCTTTATGTGGTTTCCCCGGCAGGCTTAATCCACGACTGTAATACTTATTAAAATGTTGTCAAATTAATAATTTTCTTGTCCATTTTCTCCTTCTATAAATTCATCGATTCATTGTTCGAGGAAATTCGAACCAACTTTGAGTTTCTGCTTCAGTGACGGCTTCTATTTCTGACGAGTGTTCAATCGGTTGAGGATTCAAGCTAGATTGCCCATGGCAGTTGCCGCAAACTGGTGATCAAGTCCCAACCTCCCAACAGCCACAAACTGGTCTACAGCCTTTCGTATAGTTGCAGAAAATCATCTCCAAAAGCCAATCAGGTGCAGGAAATTGGGATGTTGTTTTTGGCCACAATATGGTATCTTTTAACAGTCACCCCTACTGTTTATATTCAAGATATTACTCAACCATTTCTGTACTTGAAAATAAACACGAAATAGATGCTGTTGAGCTGCGTCATGAGTGGTAATGAGTTCAATTTCACTGGTTTGCTTTTGCTGACGGCTTTAATAAAGCAAGAATACCGATAGTTATCGATGGAAACTTCTTTAACTGAAGCGTTATAGATTGCGAGGAAAAATTTTATCCCATTCGAAATAACTATGTCACGAGAAGTACCAGTCTTACTAAAATCTTCAGCCACAAGTTTCAAGCCCTACCATTTTTTCATCACTTTCAAAGCTGCGGTCTTGCGTGATCTCGAATATCTTTAAGGTGATCAAAGCCTCGTGAAGAATAAATTTTTCGTTCGACCTTCCCTCTGCCTGGTTTGAGGAGAAAAATTTCTTTATCAATAGGTGTACGAGCAGTTAAAATGTCAGCATTATCTTCAGCATTCGGAATCTTTTCTGTCAACATCGAAATCAATCTGGTTTTATTTTTATTATTGGAAAGGAGCTTCTCTTGGCTTACAGTTGCAACCATCTAGTCATCAAAGTAAATGTCAATAGATGAAGCTTTTGAGGGCCGGCGAAGCTGCTCCATAGCCTTCACACGGTTAACATATGCTTGGCAAGGAGCACCGTAGGCTTCATGTTGACGCCATGTAACTAGGTGCAAGAGAAATCCCCCATCAACGACATAAGGGGCATTTTGAAGATCTGGTTCAGATTCAGATGGCCGGAAATCTTGCGCATACCAGCTTCGTCAAAGAGTGACATCGGATACTGAGCCAATTCATACTCCAAGTATGTGCGAAGGTCTTCATTTGTTCTCTTCATGACAGGAATCCTTCGAAACAACAATAATGGATCAATGGGCATTGTGGTATCATGGACTGTACATTGCCACTGATAGTTAATGCACGTGAGAATTTAATATCATAAAAATTGTGGCCAATTTTTTTCTCCATTGCAGCAGATCCAATCCTATGAGCATCAAGACATGTTATTTTTCCATCACCAGTAACCCATGTTGCAGTCGACATTTTTTGCATAATTGAGAAGGGATTATAAGAATTGAACCAATCTGACAGTTTATGAACATCCTCAGTATCTCTCTTTATACGAGATTTCATTGCGTCAACATGCTGTTCGCCAGAGTGAAACGAAGGCCGACAAAAGTTGCCGAGTCCTTCGCTGATGTAACTTGTAGTCAATAGTCCAAAAACCCATTTATTCACGACACTTTCATTTTATTTGTACTTCTTCCACTAAACTAAAGCAGTGGAGGTGAAAAATAAAAGAAAGGAATCTGTTTTAACCTTCCGTGCAATAAAAACTGCCGCAAATAAATATTTTTGATTTTAGGTATGACTTTTACTCGAATTTTTCAAGAAAACTATTGCGTATATGAAAAAAAAGACCCTTTACCGTTTTTATGGAGAATTTCCATAGCTTTCTTTTTGGCCTAATATATTTTTGTTGTAGAGTCAATGGAAACCGAGATATCTCGAAAAATTCGTTTCAGAGCACAATTTTATTCGGCTTTATGCGGTAGATTAGGTAGACATATTCAAGAGAGAGAGATAGATCCGATAAACAAATATTTATTATTTTTAGTCATAACTTTATTTCAAACTTATATTGACAAGAAAGTATAAGACTACCTAAGTAGAACTATGACAGGTGCAGTGATATGAATTTTCACTCAATAATTCAGTTGTTTGCAAAACTAGTTAATTTAAAACTACAAGATATGAAGATTGGTACTATTTTTTAATCTGTCAAAATATTAAATTGTCAAGTTTGTTCATAGCCAACTATTTTAAAATAATTGAAATAATGTAATAGTGAAATCATGAAATACAAATAAATGGATATTATACTTAAATTAATTTGTAAAGACATTTTAACTTTCTGAGCAAGGAGTGAGGCTTTTATGGAGGACCTCTATACATTGGCATAACTGCGAATACTCTTTCCATAATTGCTCCATGTTGCTTTCTTGATTATTATTCTGTTTTTGTTACCTGAATTTACTTTATTCTTTTTAATTGTGTTAATGTTTTATTATAGAAAGATTTGAACAACTTATTGAATTATTTTATCGTTTTATTTAATCTTATTTCTCCACGGCAAGTATAATGCTTGTTAAGAAAAATTATTGGTTTAAAAAAAAATGTTTTTATAATTACTAACGTAGTACCAATGAATAAATATGGCATGTGATATATCGTTGAAAAGGGAGGAAAATACTCAATTTAATAGCGCCATTTCCCGCCCGTTTCAAAATAATTTTTTAACAGCCTGAAGATTAAATCTCAAAATGCAGCTGTTTTGAAAAAAATCAGATTAAACCTCGTTGAAACACTCTGTTTTGCAAAAAAATTACGCCTTAGAATTTTTCTCGTATCTTTTCAAATAACGGAGATATTTGGCCTAGACGTTTTCCGCATTTTCCATATTTTCCGCCATAACTCTTAAAGTAGGCCATGGATTTCAAATGTCTTTAAACATTTTGTAGGTTATATAAATCAGCACAATTTTCGTAAAAATATTCTCGAGTGCCCTGATAAAATGGACAGCCTGTATGTATTAAAAAATTATAGTTTAAAGAAACTAAAAAAAACACGCTTTAAAAACGGAACTAAAAAGTAAAAAATAATAATGTTTAAATATTAACATATTGTTCAACAGTGATTGATTTTTAAAAAGCGTGGGGTGCTTTTTACTATACTTTTATAATTCTACTTTTGTCAATAGCTACCAATAAATTATTTATAACAATTGATATCAAGCACAGTTCGGTTTTTAAAGCGTATTTTTTTAGTTTTATTAAACTGCAATTTTTTAAAACTTACTAAAAACCACTTAATTAACACGCTTTTATTATTAATTAGAATATATATATATATATATTATTAACAGCGGCGCCTCCGCCAAAATCTCGACAATAGGTTACTTTTTTAAAAAAATTTATTTTACCCTGATCATCTTGGTGAGGACATTAGGACAAAGTTGTCAAATTATTGTATTATCATCGGTCCTTGATAAGTGTGCAAAGTTTCAGTTTAATCTGACGTTTTGAAGTGCATGAGAATCACGTTCAAAAATTCCATTACAAGCAAACACATAAAAAACATACAGGTGAAGCTAATAAAAGCGTGTTAAAAAAAGAGTTATTGGCCAAAAATAATAAATATTTTCTTATCGTCTCTCTCTCTCTTGGATATGCCCAGCTTAATTTAACTACCAGAAATAAATGTAGATTTCTTGATGCATTTCATGGAGACGAAAATGTAACTGGGATACTTCGTATATTACAAACTACTAACAAGACAAAACCATAACAAAAATAATTTACACATCAATCACATAATATGCTCTCAAACTGCAATGTTTTGAAAAAAACTATATAATTACAGATGGCCCTTACAGTTTAGAAAACAACGGTGATGATGATTCAAAGAAACGTGAAATAAATAACGGCTTTTCACCTGAGTCCGACGATGATGATGATGATCAATATTACATTTCCAATGCATACGTCATAGATGATAATGAAAAGAGAAGAATGGAAGACATTAACTCCGAATTAGAGGTAAGTTGATGCATATACTTTTGGGAAAGGAAATAACAACATCTGAAGTTAGCGATTTCAATTTCTTATTTATCTTAATACTTACGTCGCCAGTGTCTATAATAGTTACTGATATAATATTCGTAAGAAAATTAATAGCAACAATTTGTTGATCAAGATGTGCATTATAGAAGTTTTTATATTGAAAATGTTCTTATCACCTTTATCACCTTCACTAGGTGGCGCTTTAAAGTATAAAAACCTAAATAAATTTGTTTGAGTAAATGAGATGCTTAGATCGTAGAGGAGATGGATATTAAATCAAAGTATAATACAAAAAACTATGTTGGAGAAACCAGTAATAAAGATTGTTTAAAGTGTAGTACTCTACAAATTGGCAATTACATATTTTTATACAGGCTGTCCATTTTATCAGGGCCCTCGAGAATATCTCACTTAATATCGGTCGTACAAAAAAAATTATTTTTACGAAAATTGTGCCAATTTATATAACCTACAAAATGGTTTAAAGACATTTGAAATCCACGGCCTACTTTAAGAGTTATGGCGGAAAATATCGATAATGCGGAAAACGTCTACCAAATATCTCCGTTATTTGAAGAGATACGAGAAAAATTTTAAGGCGAATATTTTTTGCAAAACAAAGTGTTTCAACAAGGTTTTATCTAATTTTTTTCGAAACCGCTGTATTTTGAGATTTACTCTTCAGGCTGTTAAAAAAATTATTTTGAAACGGGCGGAAAATGGCACTATTAAATAGAGTATCTTCCTCCCTTTTCAACGATAAATCACATTATTTATTCATAGGTACCTCGTTAGTAATTATAAAAACATTTTTTTAAAACCAATAAATTTTTCTTAACAAGCATTATACTTGCCGTGGAGAAGTATGATTAAATAAAACGATAAAATAATTCAATAAGTTGTTCAAATCTTTGCTATAATAAAACATCAACACAATTAAGAAGAATAAAGTAAATTCAGGTAACAAAAACAAAATAATAATAAAAAGAATATAGCGCACAGAACATTAATATTTATCTAATCCTCAAAATAATTGTTAAGATATCATATTAAGTGTTCAAAGTGTCCACCGCGATTTCTTATGCACAATCGAGCGCGGCGAGGCACTTCATTTAAAACATTACTCAGCATTTCGGGGGTAACTGTAATACATGCCTATTCTTCTTTAATATACCCCCATAGAAAAAAATACATTGGGGTTATATCTGGAGAACGAGGGGGCCATCAAATAAATCCATTGGTACCTATCTAATGTTGAGGCCAAATTTCGTCTAAATAATCTAGGCAAATCTGGGAATTGTGGGGAGGAGCTTTATCTTGTTGAGAATATTGAAAGTTGTGTCGATTCTCTAAAGGTAGGTCATCTAAGAATTCATTAAATTCATTTCTCAAAAATTTTAGGTACCTTTGACCACTGAGGTGACCATCATAAAAATAAGGACCATTAAATTGGTGCCTAAAATACCTATCCACACATTTATTGAAAAACGATTTTGAAACCCAGTCGGTCTATGCCGTGTGTATTTTTAGAAGTTCATTTGTAATGAATATTGCGATTAAAAAATTCATTATTGGAAAAATTTGCCTCGTCGGACCAAAGTATTTTACTACATATTAATACGCTTCTTTGGTTTATCCCCCGCTTGTGAATTGTGAACTTTTTGGCTTTATAACACCGGTAACCATTTTTCTTTAAAATTTTTCTAGCACTTGTTTGATTTATATGATAAACAATTTGAGTTTCTCTTAATGATGTTTCCAAATTTTCTGTATTTTTATTTCTTACATAATTAATAACTCGGTTTACCTTATTTACATTATCAGTAACACACTGATCAACCTTGTCTTCTTCTTTAAAAATGAACCATTATTTTTCAGTTTCGTAGCTAATTTTCTGAATAGAGTTTTATTCGGCTGTAGTGCTTGTGGAAAACTGTTTCTATATTCTACTTGAGCTAATCCAGAGTTAAAATTGCATTGGCAATATGTAACGAACATATTATAACGATCAATGTGAGTGAAAATCATTTTTAAAAATTCTAAATTCTTTAACGAGTGTGATTGAGTGAGAGTTTAAGTATTAACTGAGATGATCTGTCAAAAAATTAAATTGTCAAGTTTGTTCATAGCCAACTGTTTTAAAATAATTGAAATAATAGTGAAATCATGAAATACAAACAAATGGATATTATACTGAAATTTATTGGTAAAGACATTTTAACTTCCTGAGCAAGGAGTGATAATTTTCTGGAGGACCTCTATACATTGGCATAACTGCGAATACTCTTTCCATAATTGCTCAATGTTGCTTTCTCGATTATTAATTTGATTTTGTTACCTGAATTTACTTTATTCCTCTTAATTGTGTTAATGTTTTATTATAGCAAAGATTTGAACAACGCATTGAATTATTTTATCGTTTTATTTAATCATACTTCTCCACGGCGAATATAATGCTTGTTAAAAAAAATTATTGGTTTTAAAAAATGTTTTTATATTTACTAACGTAGTACCAATGAATAAATATGGCATGTGTATATCGTTGAAAAGGGAGAAAAATACTCTATTCAATCGCGCCATTTCCCGCCCGATTCAAAATAATTTTTTTAACAGCCTGAAGAGTAAATCTCAAAATACAGCGGTTTTGAAGAAAATTAGATAAAACCTCGTTGAAACACTCTGTTTTGCAAAAAATGTTCGCCTCAGAATTTTTCTCGTATTTCTTTAAATAACGGAAATATTTGGCCTAAACGTCTTCCGCATTTTGAATATTTTCCACCATAACTCTTAAAGTAGGCAATGGATTTCAAATGTCTTTAAACCGTGTTGTAGCTTATATAAATCTGCACAATTTTCGTAAAAATATTTTTTTGTACGACCGATATTAAGTGAGATATTCTCGACTGCCTTGATAAAATGGACAGCTTGTATATCAAAACATCCTGATCGACTTTGCTACAAAAATGTACCTTTATCATTTATAAATTGCCACTAATTCTATAAATTTCAGAAATTCACACTGGATGAAACAGAAAAGGAGAAAAGAGAAGACACATCCTCAAAATATGACAAATGCGATTGGAACAGTGTTTTAGTGGAACAACGAATGAAACATATAGATGCAAAATTAAATGAAATTCGTGAAAGTTATGAAAAAGATAAAGCTAAAGAAAACGAAAATTCCTCTGAAGATGCCGGTAATGACTCCGAGACCTCGGATATTAATATAGATGCAAAACTGCATGACCTTTATAAAAGTTACGAATATGATGAAACAAATGATGGCCAAGTTTCTTCTGAGGAAAACGTTACTATCCCTGTGACCTCAGACCCCATAGATTCAGAGAAATAATGAGGATGTTGCGAATGTCCGCATTTAGAAAATTCATCGTATTATCATTTCATATTTTCTACTGTACTATTTATTTTACTAATAAATTATGATATCTTTATGAATTGTGATTCAAAAAAGAGTTTATTGTGAAATTAGTGAACTTGAGACTATGTTTTAGTTCTTTGGATAAAGTGAAACAATAAAAAAGAACAATACAAATAAGTCCTCAACTTAAATTGAAATATTTCTATATGAAGTCAAATCAGTCAAAATTATTCTAACAATATTAATTTGTATATTTTTCTCGGACGATTTAATAATACACTTGTTATGAAATTCGACTTTTATTGTAATTAAAACTCATTACTACATTACTTGACTTCCTTGGCCTAAATATTACAATACCTGCTTTCTTGTTCTCGGGAATATTATATAAACTCGTTTAAATTGTGAATAAAATACTAATTTTGCTTAATAAATAATAAAGTCGTATATTTAATTATGAAGTAATTTGAATCTGGAAGTCTTTGTTGTGTAGAAGGGAATATCAAAGTGCGGTCTGAATCCAAATATTGACGAATACAAAGCCAGGGCAAATCCACAAAGCAATATTACTCTGCTGTAAATTGTTTATGGTGGGCTCGAAATGAGAAAATCGCTTTAATCTGCACACCAGAGTTTATTGGAATTGAGTTCAACTCTACAATTCATGCCCAAACGGATATATTTATCATTCGGCTTTAAAATCCGCATTCAGACATAAAACTTGAATTTTATTATGTAGTGGTGATAAAGCGAATCTTTAATGAAAAATATTCTTGGCTGGTTATTCTAATGACTCTTTTTATTACTTTCCCGTATGCATAGTATACAGGAAAGTAGTGTGATCGTGCAAATAATTTTGAATTTTTTATAAATCCAGACATTTCAGGTTCCCTGAAGCCAACAAAAGTTTTTCTATACATTTATTTAACGTCGGCCTATTTCCACTACTGAGGCATACGCGACGCCTACCCCCAACCGGTAGTTTTGTCGAACCTCTTCTCTTTCGAAGAGTAGAGATTTCTTACTTGCCTAACAATTAATTGACAAGGGACAAACACCCTTACGTCACTTCCGTAGGATGGTACACGCACTACGCAATCCTCGCCTAAGATTGGATAGCTTCTGTGCATATACTGATATACAAGGCGCTAGAAGGTGTATAACGAGGACACGTATTTCCTTTGAACACGAAGGTGCCTCCGATGAGTTAAAAAAATAATCATATTAGAGCTATAGAGCCTAGTAGAGACTCTTGAGGCCCTTGAGCACTTTATTTTTTGGAGCGGAGGTAGATTGATCCCATGTGAGTAGTAATTCATTTTTGGTGGAAAAAAAGAATCATATCTCACAATTTTTTTTTATGTTACCGGTTTTGTGAACAAAAACTTACTTCACATCTTCAGACACAAGAATTTTTTTAAAATAAACAATGATTGTTGATATTCAATGTTTTTCAACATAGTCATGTAATTTGTAACAAGTTTGTAAAAATAGTCTAATAAATAAAAATTATTATAAAAAAATTTTTTGTAACGTTAAAATTAATTTGCACAACCGACTATCTTGTGACCAATAAATAGAATGATTCTATTTATTGTATTGTATAAGTTTTTGTTCACGAAACCGGTAACACAATAAAAAGAATTTTGTGAAATATGATTCTTTTTCCCACCAAAATTAAAAAACTTTATTTTTTGATTTAAAGATGTTTGTGGGTCACTCAGCAAATTGCTGGTCAAGGTCAAATGCAAAAGTTTGTTGCTTAACACTTGATTGTTTTTTATTGTCTTTGTCAGGATCGCTACACCTTGTATATATTCACTCAAACTTTAGGACCCGAATTACTTACTAGTATAACACTAATTTTAATTAACACTTTTAATTATCTACTAATAGTCCAGTTGCCAGGGGTATTAAGTCGGAATTAATTGTTACCTCGCTAATTTATCATGAAAGGCTAGTTTTTTGCAAGTAGAAAGTGGCTCAAAAAAGTTGACCAAAATCCACTTCCGCGAACCCTTATAAACAACCCTCTGAAATGGAAAAATTCAGTTTTTTGCTATAATATCCCAAATAATAAGAATAATAGAAAACGGATAGCACCACGTGAAAGAGCGGGAAATTTTACATATAAATAGTATAAAAGTTTTTTTAAATACATTTTTTCCTTAGCATGAGAAATTATTACAATTCGCTCAATAATTCAAGCGCGCCGCACAGGGAAATGAAGCAATTCTCAACCTCCGCTACATACATAATAAAGACCTACTGAAAACGAGAAAAAAAGGTACCATTTTAAAGAGGATGAATTCAGCTTTCCAACGGTATGTAAAAAATTTATTTGTTTGATTAAACATGGTAAAATACGGTTTTTCAATAAGAGCCTATTTTTACCATATGCTTACGATATATACTACATACATTATAGAACTATTGTGCTATGATGATTATGCAGCCAACAAAACAATCTACTGTATTAGATGTCACCGATTTATATATTGCCTCATGTTATTTACGTGTTGGTTCGACAAGAACTTTGAGCTGCTGATGCAAATTTTGTTTATTTTTCTTATTAAGTACAGATTCTATTAAGATATTTTTTGGTATAAATAAAAATAAATAAAAATTAATTTATACAAAATATAATTCAATCCAATCCAATACAAGTCATGGCAATCTTTTGCGTAACCCCCTGCACAATACCACCGCATTTAAACACTCTCCAATCTATAACTGTATAATATTTCATAATGAACTGCCAGCTAATTTAAGGAACACATCTAATTATATGGTATTTAGGAGGGAAGCTAGAACATTACTGACTAATGGATGCCATTATAGCACTGGCGAGTTTTTAAGTGACGCAAATGTTTAATGAACTGAGCAGATCGAGCAACGAGGAGTAGCTGTAGGCAGCTTTCAGTGAGAACCTGAAGATGGCAGATGAGATTCTGCCGAAACGTCGTTTAGACAACCGTGACTCCTGGAGGAGTCGACCATCGACGCGAGAGATCACCCGGAAGTGCAATAACACTTCATTTAACACCCGCGAAAACCTAAAAAACAACACTATATAGATATGTGTATATATGGCTGTACATATACAGACCTTTAGTTAATACCTGACAATCGACTTTGTTAGCTTTTATTGTATTTTACTTTGTTTTCTTTTTGCTATTGTATTACTGTTGCTATTATTTCTGTCTTTCTTTTATATACGGGATGGGGCAATAGTGCGTCGGACCTCGATATCTCGAGTTCTACGATAGCTACAAATTTTTTAAAAAATTGCAAGTAAACTAGATAAAGAAGTCTATAACTGGAAATTATTTTCGAACATACAGGGTGAGCCAAGACGAAATTACAGGACCAAGTGCCTTTTATTGAAACGGAATGCTATGTATATCAGTAAATTTTTGAAGCCTCTTTCTAGACTCCATTCACTCCTATATTAGCATTGAACATCTCCCAACAACCACTTGGATATAATGAATTTTTTTGATGAAATAATTCAATCTGCAGTTGCGTATTTAAAAAATCACCACAGTCACAATAATAGGTTTTAAGAAAAACTTATGTGAATACCAGTTACCAAATGTCTAATTAATGTTTTTGAATCATTTTCATTTCCTAAAAATCTACAGGGTGGTCAAAAATTATTTATCAATTAAGAACATTTTAAATTGAATTTTCTCCATTTTTTCAAATAGAACACCCTATATTTTTTCTGACTATGTGATGTAGAAATGAAAAATGAACATTTTTTGTAAGTACTTCCCTAGTGCTAATTGTAACCAATTTCGTTTTATTGAGCAATAACTGCAAAACTCAGAAATAAACTTAAAAAAGAGGTTTCTTCAAATAACTCTGTAAAAAAAAAAATGTTCCACATGTTGCCCATTTTGATTGATACACATCTCTATGTGCTTTTGAAATGAGGTTTCCACTGTTCCTAAAACTGCCGGTGTGATAGATGTAAAAGCAGTTATTAATCTTTCCTTCATATTTTTTACTGTTGTTGGTGTGTCTCTATAAACAACTTACTTCACGTATTCCCATAAAAATAAATCCATTTTTGTAAGATCTGGGGATCTAGCAGGCCATTTAGTGGGTCCATTTCTTCCAATCCATTGTTTAGGGTAGGTATTGTTTACGAGATCTCTAACTGCATTTAAATAATGTGTTGGAACACCATCTTGCTGAAACCACATCCTATTTTGAATTCTTTCAGGGAGATTTACTAATAATTGTGGCAGATAGTTTTCCAAAAAATGAAGATAAATAGCTCCAGTCAATGTACCATCAAAGAGATGTGGCCCTATTACATGTTCTTCAATAATTCCTCCCCAAACGTTTATAGACCATCTGTGTTGGTTATCAACCTGCATAAAAAAGTGAGGATTTTTCGAAGCATAATAATGGAAATTGTGCCTATTAAGAAATTCATTTTTATGAAAAGTTGCCTCATCACTGAATAAAACAGTATTGAAGAAGTTGACATGTTGCATTTCACTTCTGGCCCAATTACAAAATTGTAGGCGCTTTTGAAAATTGTCATCGGATAATTCCTGGTGCATTTGAATATGATATGCATGCAACTTATTTGTTTTTAAGATTCGACCCACAGACCGTCTACTTATTCCTATTAATGAGCTCACTTCTCTTTTACAAACATGGGGATTCTTAACCGTTGCCAGCACCACAGAAAACTAATTTTCTTCATTCACAACACGTTTTATTTTTTTAACTTTTTTATATTCGACATTTCCAATTTCCAAAAATCTATCGAGAAGGTTTTGGAAGCTGCTAACATCAGGAATCCTCCTTTCAGGATAACGTTGCTGATAAATTCTATTGGCAAGTAAACAATTTCTGTTTGACTCGCCCAAAACAAAAGTCATGTCTACAAGTTCCTCTTTATTAAAATTCATATTGTAAAATTCCAAATGTTTTAAATTCAATACAAATTGTAACAACCGATAAGTGTGATAAATGCTCCTTTGTACACGACAATTTATACCAAATTGAGGTTTTATTGCTTGTCGAATAACGAAAACAGCAAAAAAATGTATAAAAAACATTACAGTAAAGGATCGGTTAAATATTATTTGGTCACTTCAATGGATTGGAAGAAATGGTCCCACTAAATGACCTCATTTCAAAATTGCATAACGACGAGTGTCAATCAAAATGGGCAACACGTCGAACACCTATTATAAATTTTTCTAATGAATTATTTGAGGGAACCTCTTTTTTCAAATTTATTCTTGAATTTGACACTTATTTATTTATAAAACGAAAATGGCTGCAATTAGCCATAGGGAAGCACTTACAAAAAATGTTCGTCTTTCATTTCTACATCATATCGTCGAAAAATATACAGGGTGTTCCATTTGAAAGAATTAGGAAATTTAATTTAAAATGTTCTTATTTGAAAAATTATTTTTGGCCACCCTGTACATTTTTAGGAAATGAAAACGATTCAAAAACCTTAATTAGATGTTTCGTAACTGGTGTTGGTGGTGATTTTTTTAATATCCATCTGCAGATTGCATTATTTCAACAAAAAAATTCATTATATCCAAGTGGTTGGGAGATATTCAATGCTAATATAGGAATGAATAGAGCCTAGAAAGAGGCTTAAAAAAATGTACTAATATACGTAGCATTCCATTAAAAAAACGCACTTGGTCTTATAATTTCGTCTTGGCTCGCCCTGTATGTTCAAAACTAATTTACAGTTATAGACTTTCTTATCTAGTTTACTTGCAATTTGTTAAAAAAATTCTAGCTATCCTAAAACTCGAGATATCGAGGTCCGAAGCACTATTGCCCCACCCAGTATGTTTATACTTTTATATGATTCTTCATACCTGTATTTTATACGGCTTATATATGAATAAATATTACTATTACTATTAAAGACAATTTACAGTTTGCAATTTATTGCTGACAATTTCTTGCCGGCAATAAACACTCTTGCGAGTTTGCGCACTACTACGTGCTTCGATCAGCTGTGGCAATGTTCCTTGCATTGCAGAAACTAGAACCTGTTCTAATTTTATTGTATTGCGGTTGCAATTCTGGTGATATTTTTGGTGATTTTTATGTTGCCAACGTTATAGAAATTAGAAAATTGGCAGAGACACGTGACAGAAGTTGGTGCCTTTACTGCAGAATAGGCTATTAATATACTTGCTGCTGCAGCTACTTTTACTGTTTTATTCAAGATCAACATTGCAAAATCACAACATCAGATAACCTAAATATTCTTCCTAACAGCTGTCAAAAGAAAATCAAACCTAACACCAGTTTCTGTCTCTTAAGATGGTATACCTGTTTATTTCAAAGATATATTTTAAAACAATTGCCACTTTATTCCGTGGAATTGCTAAGTGTCAAGTCACAAGAAACATTGCAGGTAATGAAAATTGCAAACTGTAAAGTGTGCTTTAGTATTACAATGCAATACAATACAATACAATACAATACAATACAATACGTTTATTGAAAAAGAAATAAGTAGTAAAACTACAAGTTTTCTCAAAGGGAAGTGTGTCAACAATGTTGTTTTTCAACACTTCCTTAGTCTAGAAATAAAAACGCTATAATATGTACATAAACAAAATAATTTATACATTTAAATATAATATATACAAATACATACCTACATGTAGATACAAATAAGCACATACATGTAATAATATTAAAAACTAGTGAATATGAATAAAAATATATTTCTAATTTAGAACACATGTACATCAAAATTTTCTAATCTTGAGAAGATTATGTCTTCCTTTAGTTTACATTTAACAGTTTGCACTGCCACAATATTGTAATATTGAATTGGCAGGTTATTAATAATGTAAGCCGCTGTAATGGACAAGGACGATCGAAAATGTGGGAAGCTTTATGGGAGGGGAATACAAACTTTAATTTCAACACGTCTCAAATCTCTGCTATGAATATCAGTTCGTCTTTGTATTTTATGAAATAAATAACTACGTTTGCCTGTTCTGGAAATATTTAAAACAAATCCTACTACGTGTATGAATCTCCTTTCACACATATTTAATAGTTTGAAATCGCGTAAATATGGAAACATGCGACCATATTGGGGCAATATCTTACACAGCAGTTTTCAATTTTTTGTAAACGGTTTTATCTTCATGAGTAAGACAGGGACCGTATACAATATCTGCGTAACTTAAGTACGATAGAACGGTATTTTAGTATTTGTATCCAGATACTTTTTAAAGGTATAAAACTATTTTAAACAATAGAAAGCTTTTTTACAAATAACACTAACGTGACCAAAAAAGCTTAGTAAGGGATCAAAGTTAATATTCAGGCTTTTTATGTTATTAGTTGATGTAATGATCTCATTATTGATTTGAACATTCAGATCTGTAAAATTGTATAACTGCTGAGAAGTTCCAAAATAGTATACAGGGTGTCTCATCGGGTACTGAATCGATCGATATAGAGAAAAGTACGCATCAGAAAATTTTGAAAATTTAGATGATTACTAACGTCGGTGTGGCCAATCCAACTAAAATACTTACAAGCAGCTGGCACTTCCGCTTATACCGGAAGTTGATACCAATTTGCTTATTTCAAATGGAACGCCCTATATATTTTAGGATTTTTCGAAAAAACCATAAAATTCTGAGTCGAAAATATGTAGCATATCCTATACCTAAACCTAGCCGTTTCAGAGATATTTGACATTTTACAGAAAATTTGACAGGTGTAACGGTTTGCAAGAACCGTTATAACTTTCTTCGTGTAAAAGATCCTCATTTGCTTCTTGTCGCGTAAAAATAACACAAGAAGAACCACGTTCTGCAACTGAAATAAATTCAATAATATCATACCAAGTATAGCATGCGACTTCTCTAAGGCTTTCGATAGCGTAAACTTAGAAATAGTTCTGATAAAACTAGCATTCTATGGCATACGTGGTGTGGCACTAAAGTGGTTTCAGAGTTACTTAGTGCCTTAGTGGACAGAGAACAGCAAACAATTTTAATGAAACTTTCTGAACCATCAGAGTATTCACATTCGGAATGGGGTAGAATAGAAAGTGGGGTACCTCAGGGATCAGTTCTAGGCCCACTCCTATTTCCATTCTATATAAACGACTTGCCATCTTGCGTACCGAATTCATCGGCAACGCTTTTTACTGACGATTCACTTTTTTTGGTAAAATGCGATAGATCAACTAATATTCTACCTTATGTAAACGAAAGCTTAGATCATATATGCAATTGGTGTGAGGCAAATAAAATTAAAATTAATTTCGAGAAAACATATTGTATAAACTTTAACCAAAGAATAAGAATGGATATTACAATTGCAAACTATAATATCAAATTTATGGACGAAAAATTCCCTTGGCTTTACGCTGGACAGTCAAATGAACTGGAAGAAACATATTGTAGCACTGAATAAGAAATTAAGTAGTGCATGTTATTGTTTGAGAGCTATGTCAAACAAGGGTTTAAACAAGAACATGCTGAAAATACTTTACCACGCAGTTTTCGGTAGTCTTATTTCGTGTGGAACAATCTTTTGGGGTATCTCTACTGACTGGGGAACTATATTTACTACACAAAAAAGAGCCATCAGAATTATTTCCGGATTGAAAAGTCAGCGTGATTCCTGTAAGTCACATTTTACAAATCTAAACATTTTAACAGTATCCTCCTTGTATATATTAAAAACATTATTATTTGTACATAAAACTAAGTCAGCTTACACCTTCAGTAGCTCAGATATCCGGCAAAACAGTAGCTTAATAATATTACCACGTCATAGAACCTCTATAAATGAAAAACACTGTTATTATAAAGATGCCCTACTGTACAATAAATTACCCAAAGAAATTAAAGTTCTATTCGTAAAAAATTTATAAAACCAATAAAAAGCACGGTATTAAAAAAAGCCTATTACTCTGTAGACGACTTTATCAATGATAATATGGGACCATTCAAATAACAGGGAGTTAACCTATATAAATGCCTATGTAAGGTAGAAGATCTATAAAAATAAAATAGTAATGAATCCATTTATTTATGAAAGGAATCATTTTTCTTTACATAAAATAGTCCAGAGCCAATTTAACCTTAGTTTCATCCTAACAAAACTCAAACATAACTATTATGTACAGTAAATGATTAAATATAGAATTAGATAGTAAATCAGGTAGTGATAAAGAAAATCACAAAATAAAATTAATAGAACTTAAGGTACTATAATTTTAGCATAAATCTTATAAAAAATATTTGCAGCAGAATGTAAATATAGAAACTTTTTTGTTAATTGTGAGTAAAACCAAATAAGTCGATTATTATTAATTGTATACAATAAAACCTCATATATTTCCATACATGTAAACATGTTTCCGAAGTAAAGTGTTCTATTCTATTCTGTCTATTTGTTTTACCAGTGCAAAGGTGAAACGTGAAAGGTTAACTGTCAATAGAAACGTCAACAGAAACGCAAACAGTATTACAAATTGCACTACTACTGAACGACGCCATCTATTCTTGTTATTATTATTATTATTATTATTATTAGCCGTTACTCGAGTCCGAGTATAAAAATGTTGCAGTCGATAAATTGTGTACAATAAAAAACAAGTAAAAGGTGTAGTCTATTGTAATTCCCATTCATCTACGGTGCACACGACTATGGCTATAGAGGCCAATTCGGGAGAGCACATGTCGACCGCAGTCAGGACAAACATAGACCTGGTTAGGTCTTGGATTCGGCCTTCTTGCAGCAACATTTCCTTGATAGCTGGCCACAACCCCTCGCCATTCGGTTCTGTCCGCTGCAAGTTGTTCCCATTGCTCGTCTGCAATACCGCAGGATTTTAGATTTTCATGGAGAGCGTCTTTGAACCTCTTTCGCTGACCGCCACGCCTTCTTCTACCGCTTAGCAATTCACCATAAAGTGTACATTTAGGAAGGCGGTTATCATGCATACGATGAACGTGACCTGCCCATCAGGTCACGTTCATCGTATGCATGATAACCGCCTTCCTAAATGTACACTTTATGGTGAATTGCTAAGCGTTAACTGTCAATAGAAACGTCAACAGAAACGCAAACAGTATTACAAATTGCACTACTACTGAACGACGCCATCTATTCTTGTTACATTCTAGAGGTATGTAATAATTATTACCACTGGAATATAGGTCATTCTTTATTTAAATTCGACATCATAATGCTCATATTACATAATACAATATTTTGACTTTTGCTAGCATTAAGTACAAGAGTATTTTGGAGTGTCCATTGGTGTATAAGACTTAAATCATTATTGTTGTAAAATTCTGTCATTTGAAAGGAGAAAAACTATATATTAGCTGAATATCGTCAGTGTACATGTATAGTTTTGAATACAGTGGAAGTCTCTAAATGTATTAAAAAGAAGTGGTCCAAGAATAGATCCTTGCGGAACACCGAATAAAACCGATCTATTTTGTGATGTAAGTATCGAGTTTCCTGTATTAATACTAGTATACTGCTGTCTGTCATTCAGATAATTTTGAAATCAGAAAAAAGTATATTAACATCCAATCACTACTTTTATTGTTTCGCTATAGTTTTTCATGACGAGAACTAAAATCATTAATCTCCGCAGAAATAGCTCACACTGTATGGCATAATTCCGTGAATTATGAAAACTATAAATTACTGTATTTATATATTTAGCCTAAATAATTATTAATGTATTCTCCTTCGGTGGTCCTATATTTGTGTTTATTCCTAGATATTCAGTCGCACGCCCTACCTTATAAGTACCAAACAAACAACCGATTCGCATATTAAAAGTAATATCGTATAATAATTTAATAGTATCAAACAAATAACACCCCTGTTTGCTGAACTCTGCTAATGCACTTTGAAATCATACAAATAGTCGGGGTTGGGGTTTCTTTCATAAGTCGACCATTAATACAAAGCCCCTGTGTGGTGCATGAAAGAGAAGTTAATTTGATTCGGCTGGTTTCATAACAAGTGTATAAATGCATCTATAAATCAAATGATTATCCTCAATAACTGCGAGATCAATAGCTGAAGCCACAACTGTTCAACTTTGGCTTGAATTTTAATGAATTTGCATTAGTGCACACTTTACCACCTAGGTCGGCTGAGTTTTTAAGTGCACTTTACTGTTCGATATTCGTTCACAATCGCAGACTTTTTTTCTAAAATTTATGATAATTTTGCATAGAGGATTGTGAAGAGTAATGACGCCGTAAACTTTGCAGATCTGCTTTTAATGGTACTATTTAAAAAATTATTATTATTGTTTACCATTATATTTCTCGCATACGATGGAATAGAGTGGAAAGGAATACAGGTTTGTTTACTGATATTCCAATACATTATAAATTTGGGAAGTGTGTAATATAATTGAGAAAGATCATCCATTTGTCATACGTATATCTTTTAAATTTGTTTTTTTTTAATATCAATATGTGGTAGTTAATATTGAGACCAATTTATTCCAAAAATGAAGGTTTCATAAACAATTTTAAATGTAAATGGTAATGTGAGCAATTTTAAAATATTACATTACGGAGTCTAAATAAAAATTTTGATGAATTCAAAATATCGCTAAAAAATTTAAAAATAAACTTTGACTGTTTAATTTTAACGGAAACATGAAAACTTGAAGACCTAAATTTATTTAACATAAATGGCTATTTATTTTGCGATTGCAACAGACACTGGACCGCT
This sequence comes from Leptura quadrifasciata, assembly GCA_963675555.1. NCBI lineage: Eukaryota > Metazoa > Arthropoda > Insecta > Coleoptera > Cerambycidae > Leptura > Leptura quadrifasciata. Next base: position 32,432,212 of record OY776674.1, read on the forward strand.
AGATGGCGCCTGCTGGCTATTTTACATGTCGCTATTGTAAAAATACCGGGATGTACCAAATAGTCAAAGGATCCTCGTGCCGGTCGTCACATGCCTACCTTGCACTGACGAGAGCCAACAGCTCGAAACTGCAGTCTGCAAGTGGTGTGTGACGGCTGGCAAGAGAGCTCCTTTAAGTAGGATCAGTCTTTCGGCTGGTGTTTGTTGCAATCGAAGCATTAGCGTTTTGATGGTAATATGCAATTATTACACTTAACGCGCCAGACTTGTAACTTGTAATTCAGCGCTCGGCGGGGCACATAGCCCGGAGAGTAGCTGTTGGTTGCAGTCTGGTTACGTTCCTTATAGTAAAATAACGATTTTATAGAGGAGTTTGCGACTAAAAATATTATGTTTTAATAAATGGCTATATACAACCATGGTGATCTGAATCAAAATGATGGAACAGTGGTATATATCAGATCATCAAATTATAGCTATGAAATAAAACAATTAAACACTATGAAGCTATTACAAATTGTAATCAAAGTTGACAAAAATACAAACTGCAACATAATGGCCTTTTACCGATCTCCATCAACAGATCCATATGAGTTCAATACTCATGTACGAAACTATTTTCAGTCCATAAACTTTGAACAAAATGACTACTGTATATTTGTCGGCAATATAAATATAGACATTTTGCAAATAAATGAATATACATGTAGATATCTTAAGGTGCTAAGTGAATTCGGTTTTATATCTACAATAAATAATGCAACCAAGATCGATAAAAACCATAAGTCATATATTGACCACATTTTTATTAAAGCTAAACATAACAATACTGATTTTTTGATACCCATAATAATAGAAACCGACATTATTGATCACTACACAACAGTATTACAAATTGTCTTAAAAAATACTCAAAATGAGAACCCAAAATCAAGTATTAAAATTATTGATGATAAAAGGCTAAAGCCAAATTAAGCACCACGATCTGGGATGCAGTATATTCTGCACCAAACATCGATTCTGCAACAAACAAATTTATTGAAACTATAACCCAAATAATAAATGAATGTACCAAAACAGAATAATATGTAAAGAAAAATACTAAGCAAGCTAAGTGGATAACTACTGCAATATTAAAATCTGTAAATAAGAAAAATGAAATGGCCAAAAAAACTAAAAAAGACGAAAATAATCTTGAGCTAAAATCTAAATACAAAAATTACAAAAATGCGTTAACTAAACTGATTTAAAAAAAACAAAACTATTATCAAAATATCATAAATGATAATAAACATAATTCAAAAACATTGTGGAATGTGGTACAAGATATTACAAAATCAGAAAATCATCCATAAAAAACAAGGTAATATTAACAGATTTAAAATAGACGTCAAATGAGTTTAACAAAACGTTTGTAAATATGGGAAAAATACTTAAAAAATAAATATAAACAAGAACATTAAATTTCAAAGAGCATCCAAATTACAATCATTCTTATTATTACCTACAGACAGAAATGAAATTAAATACATTATTAGTAATCTGAAAAATAACAAATCACCTGGTTTAGATAACATAAGAATTGAGCATCCAAAACAAATATCTGAATATATAGTGGATCCCTTAGTCTTTATTATTAATAAGTGCTTGATATTAAGCCCTTGGTCCCAAGCGTTTAAAGACTCCCTCCCTGGTAATTTCGTTAATAATTATAAACCCATTTCTCTAACATTTAGTAAAATTTTCGAAAAACTTATAAAAATTCGGTTAATGTCTTATTTAAATTAATATGAAATACTCTCCAACAGACAATATAGGGTTTTAAAGAGAAAAGTCTACTCAAGATGCTATTTTCGACCTAATATCGAATATATATGCCTCTCTACATAGAGGTACACCATATCTTTGTGCTTTTATCTATCTCTCCAAAGCTCTCGATACAGTCACCCACTCTTTGCTTTTACAAACGTTGAAAGATATGTTTAAAGTTATTTATCCAATAGAGACCAATGCGTAAGAATTAGTGACATGTGTAGCAATAACTTAAAAATAGAATTTGATGTACCTCAAGTTATAGTTTTGGGGCCCGTGCTATTCCTTACATATGTAAATGAATTATTCTTCTATGACATGACTATGTATGAGGCATATTATAGGTTTTGCTGATGATACTGCAATTATTTACAAAGTTGAAACATGGGATGAACAGATAACAGCATAAAATGACATAAAATATATTAAAAGTTGGTTTGATAAAAAACTACTGTCGTTTCGTTAAACCTAGAAAAGACAGCCTACCTGCCTTTCAGCTACAATAGATCAAACTTATTACTGAAATATAAATATCTGAAAATTGAAATCCAAGGAAAAAAATGTAGTATAAAGCGTGAAACAAAAGTGAAATATCTAGGTCTAGTCATTGATCAGCATTTAAGATGGGGCTTATATATGCAATTTGAAATAAAAAGCTTCGGTTTATTTTGTACAAATTTAGATATTTATGTAATGTCCTTGATCAGAAAAATAGGGTATCTATATATTTTGCTTTAATTGAGACTCACTTGATTTATGGTATTTTAGCGTGGGGAAGAGCGGTTAAAAATCACATAAAACCACTTGAAACTTTACAAAAACGGTTTAAAAAATTAATGTTACATGAAAAACTTACATGCCCAAACAACCTCGTATACAGTGATACAAATGTGTTTAACATAAGACAACTATTTTATTTTAACAGCAATGTTAAATATCATAAACGTAAAAAACCACCCTTGTTAAATCGTCATGACTACAGCACGCGTAATAAACATCAGCATGTATCTCTATTTATGACAAGAACTATAGGACAGAGTTCTTTTGCATTCTTAGGCACAACTGTATAACATTTAAGTAATAAATCTTTTATTCTATCTATACCTAAAGAACTAATTAATTCATAATTAACATTGAAATGAAAAATAATTAATCCATTAAAATAATTTGTATGTATATAATACGTATATGTATGAATATATGTATATATGTGTATTACTATGGTTACATGAAGTCATTATGTTTTGTGATATGTTATATGATAAAAATCGGCAGCTACTGGAAGCGGCTGGAACCGCCCCACTCGGTGGATCTTTGAAGCCGAAAAGAGCATTAAATTGTGTGACAAAACGGCATTAAACGTAATCCGATCTCATCCAAAACCTTTTCAGATCTTCTGGGGCACTAAAAAAAACCCTCAACTTAATGAATTTACAATCATCTATGCGAGTTATTACCTACATTATCGCTCATTGAATAATATACTATTAGGATATTAACAACTTTAACATCACTTGAACGACTAAGAAAATCTAGTTATTCTAAATACTACAGAATTGTAAAGCAACAAACTGAAAACTTACAACATGACACGACACCAACGTTATCGGATGACAAACGATGACAATAATAATCGTCAAAATTTGCTTATTGCAATCCAATCGCTCGCGGCTGTCTTTGTTAAATGAAACATTAGCATTTCAGTAATTTTACTAGATTTTAGAGGAATATTTGTAGTTTCATTCTTCGATTTGTCTGTATATATATTTAAAAAGGGTACTAAATGTAATCCGCTCTACTTCTAGAGCAGTGAAGAAACCCTCACACGTGAATTGACACGTGATGTGACGAGTTTCACGGCGTAACAGCTACGCGCATCGATCACGTCGTGCGAAATGCGATCTATGTTTCATGTTTGCCTTGTTTTTAATTTTTTTCACGGTAACCAAATCGAAAGGGTGGAAGTGTGATATATTGTTGAAATCAGAATTTTGACTACTTTTGAATGGTTCCATTGCAAATTGAAAGTAATTATAAAATAAACAACTTGTTGCGTCAAAATGGCACCAAACGTAATCTGATATCAACCAAAACCTTTTCAGATCTTCTGGGGCACTAAAGAAACGCACATGCATAGTTTCATTCAAACCCGTTCAGTAGTTTCGGCGCTATCGTGCTAACACACATACACACACACACAGACATTTTTCAAAAACCACTTTTTTGGGTTTCTAGGACCTTAAAACGTAAAGATTTGATGTTATCTCAATTTTCGTTTTTGAACCAATTTTAGTAACCTCTCGCAATTTTATTGCGGAGAGGTTAAAAATTAAAAATTTGGTAATCTTATTGCGCAATAGTTTGCAAAAAGTTGAAATTTTGAAATGAAAGTTATATGGAAAAATCGGCAATGAAAAGGAGAATTTTTTTTATATGAAAAAGAAGTTTGAATCGATTCGGGTTTTGAAAATATTGAAGTTTGATTGACGGAAATTTTAATGATTTGAAAGGACCCCGTAAACTTGTCACGAAGGTCAGACGTTTAACAGATGAAATGATATGAAAATGTTCCTGATAGGTGCGTGGTGGCTGGAAATAAGATATGAGAATGCTTCTAACAGGCACGAATCGAGTTTGAGCGGAGATATCGGTTGAAAGGGTAACCGAGATATTGTATGTAGTTTTACGAGGGGTGATTAAAAATTACTGAAACTTGAATTTAGTAAACGGATAGAAATTACGAACCGACTTAAAACGTTGAGGTTTAAGATAAGGTAAGTAAGTTCTGATGTATACGAGGGATGGTTGAGAAGTAATGAAATTTAAAATATTAATTGAATCGCTAGAAATTTGACGAAACTAAATTGAATGTTAAGACTCGAGGTATGGAACGTGGTTTGGTGTATACAGGAGGTTGTCAAAAAGTAATAAGATTAAAAAAATGAAACGGTTGCAAGAAATGAATGCAATTAAATAGAACGTTGAGTTTTAAGGTAAGTTGACGTATACGAGGGGTTGTCAAAAAGTAATGAGATTTGAAACGTAAAGTGGTTTGTAAGAAGTTAACGAAACGGTATAGAATATTGTGGTTATAGGTACGGATAGTGGTTTCGATCTATCTGATGACTATGAGGGGGCTGTATTTTTAAGGGGTGATTTTTGTGAAGTTTCTTCTCTAAAATTACTACAATGAATGTTGGAAGTGTGTTATCGGTGAATTAACGTTACTTTAGAATTATCGAGTATTTGTGAATTTTTCTGATTTCTTTGACCTTGGATTTGGATTTTCGATGTAAACTGGGTCTGGTTGACTTTTTCTACGTGGTTCGCCATGGTGCATGAATCGATATGAATTTTTTGTTAATGTTTGTAATTTTATGTTTTGTTTTTTGACTTATAGGGGAAATACCCCATAACAACTGACTTACTGTTATTATCCGTAGTATGTCATTTTGGTCGGTGCATGATCGGTGTGGTCTGATATCTACTTGTTAGTTTCTGATAGTTGGTTACATTGCTTTTGCGAGTGAGTCGTGAAGAATGGTTGCCATTATTTTATTTATGATGTTTATTGAGATTATTCCACGGCAGTTACTGAGCCTCCCTTCTTTGGCAGGTTTACTATGAGATTTTTGTTTCATCTGAAAATTTGTACTGTCTTGACGTAATTCTTCATTGACGGGATCGCAACTACCTGTTTTTGTGCAAATATATTCTGGCTTGTTCTACATTTTCTGAAAGAAAAAAATGGTATGAATAACCTAATAGCAATAGGAATTAAAAAATATGCCTGGATTACATATTTCACATACGAAAAGCAGATAAAAAGAGGATGTTCTCTAATATTTTTGTTTAATCCTCAGGTTATCTTAATATTTGGTTTCGTATATAAATATAAGTGGCGCCTTTATCGATAAATTTAAAAAAATTCCTATCTCCGATGATAGTAATTGATAAAAGTAAGCCGAATGTGATTTTTTATTGAAGTATCTCTACAATCATTTCATTAAACTCTTTGAAGGATGGATTTATTATATCTGTCGACAAATAAATAAAATACAGGTTTAGTAGTGCTCACGGCGTATTAGATCTAAATTATATATTTAAAGCAATTATGAAATTGTTTTAATTTACATCATCAGTGCAAGAGAATATTTGTTTACTGCTGCGTAAATGTGTGGCTTCTTCAATTTTCAAATATCGAAAAATTAAAATTGCAATTTTGGTGCTTCAAATGCAAAAATTTGAATTTGAGCTTGGTATGTATCTTTTCGACAAAAAACGACCGAGATACGTTTTGAATTTATACTACACCTTGCATTGATTAAAGCCAACAGAGCTTATATAACTATCTAGAAATAATTAGATAAATTAGTTTAGCCAAATTGGGTCACATTCTAAAAGAAAATTACCTACTTTCAGACAATACCTACTGAAAAGTTTAAATAAATCTTTTCTCAATATCGCACGTTAAATTACAACACTGGTTACTTAAAGTTTATTCTCTGGAAATCAACTCAAAAGTTTAAGACCTATAATTAACGAAAATAATTATTTAACAGGTACTCCCAAATAAATTGAAAAAATATATAGCAAGTAAACTAGATAAAAAAAAGTCTATGATTGGAAATTATTTTCGAACATACAGGGGGAGCCAAGACGAAATACAGGACCAAGTGCCTTTTTTTAAATGGAATGCTACGTATATCAGTACATTTTTTCAAATGGAACACCCTGTATATTTTTCGACGATGTGGTGTATAAATGAATAACGAACATTTTTTGTAAGTACTTTCCTATGGCTAATTGCAACCATTTTCGTTTTATAAATAAATAAGTGTCAAATTCAAGAATAGACTTAAAAAAAGAGGTTCCCTCAAATAAGTCATTAGAAAAATTTATAATAGGTGTTCGACGTGCTGCTCATTTTAATTGACACACGCCTTTAGGCAATTTTGAAATGAGGCCATTTAGTGAGACCATTCCAATCCATTGAAATGAGTAAATAGTATTTAACAGATCCTGTACTGTAATGTTTTTTGTACATTTTTTTTGCTGTTTTCGTTATTCGACAAGCAATAAAACCTCAGTTTGGTATAAATTGCCGTGTACAAAGGAGCATTTATCACACTTATCGGTCGTTACAATTTGTATTGAATTTAAAATATTTGGAATTTTACAATATGAATTTTAATAAAGAGGAACTTGTAGACATGGCTTTTGTTTTGGGCGAGTCAGACAGAAATTGTTTACTTACCAATAGAATTTATCACCAACGTTATCCTGAAAGAAGGATTCCTGATGTTAGCAGCTTCCAAAATCTTCTCGATAGATTCATGGAAACTGGAAATGTCGAATATAAAAAAAGTGAAAGAATAAAACGTGTTGTCAACGAAGAAAATGAGTTTTCTGTTGTACTGGCAACGGTTGAGAACCCCCATGAATTGAGCTCATTAGTAGGAATAAGTAGACGGTCTCTGGGTCGAATCTTAAATACAAATAAGTTGCATGCATATCATATTCAAATGCACCAGGAATTATCTGATAATGATTTTCAAAGGCGCCTACAATTTTGTAATTGGGCAACATAATGTCAACTTCTTCAATACTGTTTTATTCAGTGATGAGGCAATTTTTTATAAAAATGGATTTGTTAATAGGCACAATTTCCATTATTATGCTTCGGAAAATCATCACTTTTCTATGCAAGTTGATAACCATCACATATGATTTATAATCGTTTGGGGAGGAATTATTGGAGAACATGTAATAAGGCCATATTTCTTTGATGGCACATTGACTGGAGCTATTTATCTTCATTTTTTGGAAAACTATCTGCTACAATTATTGGTAAATCTCCATGAAAGAATTCGAAATAGGATGTGATTTCAGCAAAATGGTGCTCCACCACACTATTTAAATGCAATTTAGAGACCACTTAAATAATACCTACCCTAATCAATGGATCGGAAGAAATAGACCCACTAAATGGTCTGCTAGATCTCCAGATCTTACAAAAATGGATTTCTTTTTATGGGGATTTATAGAGACACACCAACAACGGTACAAAATATGAAGGAAAGAATAATAACTGCATTTACATCTATCACACCGGCAGTGTTAGGAACAGTGGGAACCTCACTTCAAAAGCGCATAGAGAAGTGTGTCAATCAAAATGGGCATCATGTGGAGCATTTATTATAATTTTTTCTACTGAATAATTTGAAGAAACCTCTTTTTTTAATTATTGCTCAATAAAACGAAATTGGTTGCAATTAGCCCTAAGGAAGTAATTATAAAAAATATCCGTTTTTTATTTTTACATTACATCGTCGAAAAATATACAGGGTGATCCGTTTGAAGAAAATTGAGATAATTCAATTCTTAATTGAGAAATAATTTTTGGCCACCCTGTACATTTTTAGGATGAAAATGATTCAAAAACATTAATTAAATGTCCCGTAACTAGTATTCACATAAGTTTTTCTTAAAACCCATAATTTTGACTGGTGATTTTTTAAATATTCATCTGCAGATTGCATTATTCCAACAAAAAAATTCATTACATCCAAGTGGTTGGGAGATATTCAATGCTAATATTGAAATGAATAGAGCCTAGAAAGAGGCTTCAAAAAATGTATTGATATACATAGCATTTCATTTTAAAAAAAGGCACTTGATAATGTAATTTCGTCTTGACTGGAAAGTAATTTCCAGTTATAGACTTTTTTATCTATTTATCTAGTTTAGCTATCGTAGAACTCGAGATATCTAGGTACGACGCACTATTGCCCCACCCTGTATATTAAAATATATGGAAAAAATATAAGGGTATAAGTATTTATTTTACGTGTACATCTTAATATTCTGAGGAAGCAATTCACAGGAGAGAATGCATTGCTGAAAGATCACATCTCAAGCTAACCTGTTTTGCTTTGAAGTTAGAAATGGATTGATCTGAAAACGCATTTTCCTCCACCAACAGTGACCGGAAAGAATTTTCAGTAAAATAATTGTTATTTAGGGGGCGAGCGTAGGTGCGTCTTTACTATGTACATACTTCGGTATGCGATGTAAAGCAACGACAGGCGCAGTTAGTCTTGGATGGGTGACCATTCCAACGGAAACCGCGTCCTCGCCTCACACATCTTCCACCGGCTTGTATATCAGTGTATGCGCGGAAGCTAATTAACGGATTTTAATATCTTAAAATGGATCTGAATATATCTGTTTTCAAGACGGTAGGTTATGTTTATTGGTTTCTAGGCCTAGCACGTCGGTAAGTGATTTACTTACCGACGTCTGAACGGTAAGTATTTTTTTTGCTTTGGGCCAGAGATCATGCAGCCAGTCACACTATGTAAAAATTATCTAACCTAAACAAAATGGAGAAAAAGAGTGAAGAAGAGCAACGAAGGAAAATACAGGGAAACACGCTTCTCGTCCAGGGGTCTGTCAGGACATTGAGTTTGACATCACAAAAAAAGACCACGGTAGGGTGGGTAAAAACATAAGGTTAAAACAAGAGGAAAACAAGGCTAACCTATAGTGTAATATTAACATCTATCAAAAAACCAATTCATAGATTTTATTACTACTTATAGCAAGTAAACTAACTACGTTGAACGGAGCCATCATATTGAAGCATGAACAGATATTTTTAACAAGTGAATCTGTAGCTGTCTTGTACTTATCGCAAGCGAAGAAAAAGTGATCAAGATCGAAGATAACACCACATAGATCACAAGGTTGCGATGCGACTACACCAATTTTATGCAAATGGGCGGGAAAGCAGGCATGACCAAATCTTAGTCTAATAATTGTGGTAATATATTTTCGTGGAACGTTTAAACTGTCATGCCAAAACTGTAGCGGGATAGTTGGCTGTATTTTACAATACATTGTCGAGCTGTATAAAACGTATCGTTCCAAGGTGTGAATCCACTTAATTCTTAATAGAACTTTATATAAATTGGAGCAATCCGTTAGACACAGTTTGTGGTCTAATAGAGTACCATTAATGGCGGCATCTTTGGTCAAAATGTCAACGTGTTCATTATGTTTTAAGCCTATATGGGCTTTGATCCAGACAAATGTGACGACTTTACCATTTTGTGCGATATTGTAGACGGCACCTTTTATTTTCAAAATATATGGGTTCGTATTGTGTAAAAAGGAGTCAGTAGATTTAACAGCTGAGAGAACCGAAAGAGAGTTAGACAGAATTATTATTTCTTTTCAGTTTGTTTCTTTGATATAGCTTAAAGCTTTGTAAATGGCAATTGCCTCCAAGGTGAAAATAGAGCAGTTTATCAAACTGTTCGTTAATATTACGGAATGAAAGGCACATAGGCGGAGAAGGCTTCTTAATCCAATAGCTGTTGGTTAGATCAAAAGTATTGAGGACAGAAATTTTTTTTAGTAAAGGGGGGTTATCGAGATTCAGCTTGAGTAGAAATTTATTGCTTAAGAACTTTCTTCTTATTGGAAGCGGTCGCTCAAGTGCTTCAACATGGAGGGCTTCATTTAGCGTGGATTTCATCGCGCCTAGGCTTATTCTCAGCGCTTTGCGTTGCATGATATCTAAGTTACTCAACAGGCTTTTGCTAGCTGAGCCATATAAAATACAACCGTAATCCAGTATTAATCTAATATAAGCTTTATAAAAACAAAGTGCCGTTTTAACATCAGATACCCACCAGGTTTTGGTGACAAATTTTAAAAAGTTAATACCCGTCATGCATTTGTTTTTAATAGACTCTAAGAAAGGTTTCCATGTGTGTTTTTTTATCGAGTATGACCCCCAAATACTTAATCTCAGAACGAAACGGGAAATGATAGCCAGCTAACTGAATTTCAGGAGTTTGTAAGAGGTTATGTGTGTTATGTCTTGTAAAAACGCAAAATGTTGTTTTTTCTGTTGACAGTTCAAAGCCATTTTCAAATGTCCATTTCTTCAAATACGATACACCAGTTTCAAGGATTTCAAGTGAATTCTGCCATGTTTTATTTTCATTGTAAAAGCAAAGATCATCCGCATACTGTACAATATTTAAATTTGCGATCTTTGTATTGTAGATGTCGCTCGTATACAAATTGAAAAGCAGAGGTCCCGATACAGGACCCTGTGGAACTCCAATATTGACTAATCTTGGCCCTCTTCTTTGATTCCTACTATTTCTAATGTATATTACTCTGTTTGAGTACATATTTACAATATTTTTAGCAACGGCATTAGATATGAGATAGAGATTACTCAATTTTTCCTCCAAAATCTTCAAGTTTACTGACTCGTATGCGCATTTAAATCTATGAAGAATGAACTCAGGGTAAGTAAAATTAGTATAATATTACAGCCGTCTAATTTTATAACAAAATAAAAATGTCACATTTGACAAATTGGACATGCCACGAAATATAAACGTCACTTTTGACTTAGGAATTAAAATCATTTTAATTGTAGTGTAATTCAATACGATCGTGCAAAAAACAGTATGAGCATCACGAACGTTAAAGGTTATACCGGTCTCTGGCAAAAAGCATTGTCGTCGACCGGTAAACGTCCCTTACCGTTCTTGACACTCAATATGCTATATTTTGAAAATTTGCAAATTTTTTTGCGAAGTTTGGATTGCAAAATTATTATCCAAAAACTAAAAGTAGGACCTTGATGAAATTTGGAGAGAAGATTTATTATATTAAAAGGTCTTTGGCCAAGTATGAAAGTCCTACGCATAAATAAGTATTTGAAAAAAAATTCACAAATAACTTGCTATTTCAAATTTTTTTTGGGATTTTTACTACTTTTGCAATAGTAAAAATTAATTTTTGGACTGGCAACCAACTCCATCTTATTTAAAATTTAATTACAATACTTTTTCATTTTTATAACTTTTCTCTAAAAGCAATAGTTACTGAGATATATGAAAAAATAGGAAGAAAAAAACGGAATTTTTTCACATTTTGTTTAATACAAAATTATACCCGCGTTTTCAAACTAGCGTATAGCGAAATTATCATTTCTTATGATTTTTAGGAGCGATTAAGCTGGAAATTTACCATACTACCCGATTTACCCAAACATAGGTTTAAGAAGATACCGCCTGGGCTAAAATAGAAGTTATAATACCTAATACTAAAGGGAAGTAAATATCCAGCAAGTAAGCAGATATAAAGTGAAGGTGTAGGAAGAGGTAAATTAGAGAAGACGGTACAAATAACCGAAGGATGAGTATAAATAGATAAAGTAGCAAAGTTTTAGAAAGAGTACCTATGCATAGATAAGTAGCCGCACAAGGGTAGAAATGTATACGGTCTGGGTGAGAATTTGGTTGGAATCTGGGAGGAGAGGAGGAACAAAGCCTGTCAAGAGTCGAAGATGTAACAGTGTAGCGAATTTGCAGTTTTCGCTTGTCAGGAGAGTTCCTGGACACAACCACCATACAAGTCTTTTATCTTCATTTATATTGGTGTACTTTTATATATTTCTTAATAATATACTAACATGCATTAAAATATCTACAATGTCTTTCACTGGAATCGTTTACCTAGATTTACTAAAACATATTTTGAGGTCTCATTTCGCTGTCATTGTTCTCTATGAATAATGAATTTTGCATAATGGAAAATGGAAACAGTTTACAATAAAAAGCTTGAAATTATTAACATCAAGAATCTCGACTTTGTCGGATTGTGAATGTCGAGGCGAGGGTGCAACTCGCACAGATGTAGAATAAAGGTATAATTTTCCCCTTGAATATTCCATTGTCTTTCAAATCCCCTTAATGATTGCAGGGGATGTGAAGAGCCTGAAATTACGAACAAAACCCTCGAATAAGTTTCGAAAATTATTTACGCCAAAGATTATTTACGTTATTATATTGTGCTTGTCTTCTCCGCTGCTATGGAAGATGTAACGTTCTAGAGGTGCTTATAAAATAACATAATATTCAGTAAGTTTTCTTCAAAGCATACTAAATATAGAATTGTCTTTAAATAATAATACAATGTCTCGTTGCTATCAAAATACAAAGTATAGGTTTCGTTATATTTTGTGAATAAATATTTCTTTAATTACTACAATTATATTAGATTATGTTTAGAAATTATACTAGATTATATTTAGAAAAACAGAAAATCATACCGGGTGAATAAATAGCCTCGGTCAAATATCTCGAGAAAGACACATCGGATCGAGAAACAAAAAAAGACGTATTGAATATTTTTGAAATAAACGTAATTTGCAAAAAAAAATTGTTTGTAATATCTCTTTCAGAAAGGGAAAGAATAATAGCCCTTACGATGCGGAGATACGGAGATAAAAATAGATCATACCAAGATGTTGCAGATTTATTCAATGCTGCTAATAGTGACCTTGAATGTTTTTCAAAATCTACTGTATTTCGAACAGTTTATCGTTTTGAACAAACTGGTTCTGATAAAGATGAAGCAAGATCTGGAAGACCTAAAAACGGTACAAATAAAGAGGAGTCTGTAGAGGAGTTACTGCATTTTCAAGAAAATTGTCATATGCCGAGTAGAAAAGTAGCTCACCACGTCGGAATAAGTCAAGGTTCAGTTCTTAAAGCTATGAAGTTGCATCACTACTATCCATATAAAATCAAACTAGTACAAGAACTTATGGAAGATGACTTTGATCGTAGAGTTGAGAATTTTGCGATGAAATGATGCAGCGATATGTTTTTCTAGGCCAGGGCCGAAGCCTTTGAAAATGGTAATAAGTGAAAAAAATTTAGAACAGGATGACACCCATTGGAAAAGGAAGAAAATATAACAAAAATAAGGGGGAAAATAATTTACGGGCGATTTGAGGTCGGGAAGTGGAAGGGGGTGAATTTTTAAGGGTAGAAAACGGTTTATCATGATTTCCGGCAAAATTACAACTCCTATCGAAAAAAGTTGAATAGCAAAGTAGTAGGTAATAAAAAGATCTACAACTTTTGTATTTACACTTGTTTCACATAACCTCAAAATATCTGCGGGAAATCAAAATAACCGACTTATTTGTTTTTTATTTTTATCTCCCACAAAAAAAAATGTTTCACGAAATTTGGTGGAAACTTACCTTCAAACTTGGCTGGGTAACAAACAGACAGCAACAGATTGGGACTGGAAGCAACATCAACGTGGCATTATGCCCAAATTGACAGATAAAGAATTAATTCCTGAAATTTTGCTCAAAACTATTTGCTGCCGCTGTGAAACTGGACGTAACAGTCTAAAATGTGGCTGCCGAAAACATCATTTGAAATGCACAAATTTATGTTCAAATTGTCATGGTTCTGAAAAATGCTCCAATGTTGAAGAGAAAACCTACGAGGAAGTAAATGATTCAGATGAAATTGCGGATGAAGAACCAATGCAGACTGGAAAAAATATTGGAGATGAAGACGATGATGTTCTTGAAGATTTCGAAGATCCACTAGAATCAAAAAGATTTGTCGAATGTAACGATGAAGAAATGCCATCAAAGAATCAAAAACTAATGGATAAGTGATTAGAATTCCAGGTAAGGTGATAAATGTGTTTCAAAATATTATAATGAATAACTCCATAAGAATTTGAATTGAATTGTACAATTTTAATCATAAATTTTTTCAATTGAAATGCCTAACAAATATATTTATATATTATAAGATTTTTTATTCCATAGATGTAATTAGAATTTAATAAATCAACTTTTTTATCGAAAAAAAAAATTGCGGCAGTCACATTTTTTAGATTAAATCCCCTTTAAATCCCATCTTTAATATTTAGAAAACTAACTGTTTTCGCAGCATGTTGTTTGCAAACTCTATGTTTCATGGATTTGCAATTTCTTAGTTTATCAATGTAACATGGAATCTTTATTTTTCTAGTAATTAAAGTGTAAATTTCAATAAATAGCGCAAAATTTTATTAACAAAAATTTTTTCTAAATCGAGTTTTTTCGTTTTTTGCATTTTCCGAGAAAATTTCCATAGTAATGTATTTTTTTTTTGTACTCCATCAGCAAGTAGAGGTTTCAACGAACAAAAAGCGCATCGACTTTTTTTTAAAAGCAGCTTCTTTGACGTGAAAAGTTATTTTTTCGATATAAAATCAAAATAAGGGGAAAAAATAAATATTTTGAATCTAAAAAATTACAGCGTGTTTGGGACATAAGAAGGTAATTTTCCACCAAATTTCGTGAATTTTTTTTTTGTGGGAGATAAAAATATAAAACCAAAAAGTCGGTTATTTTGATTTTTAGCAGATATCTTGAGGTTACAAAAGTTGTAGATCTTTTTATTACCTACAACTTTGCTATTTAACTTTTTTCGATATGAGTTGTAGTTTTGCCGGAAATCGTGATAAACCGTTTTCCACCCTTAAAAGTTCACCCCCTTCCACTTCCCGACCTCAAATCGCCCGTAAATTATTTTTCCTCTTATTTTTGTTATATTTTCTTCCTTTCCCAATGGGTGTCATCCTGTAATAAATTTTTTTGGTCTAAAAAATTATCGGCCCTGGCCTATTGACAATAGGTTTTTCTAGACTTGTTTTTCTGATGAATTCAATTAAATGGTTCTGTAAATCGACATAATATAAAGCAATTTATTATTTTACTTTAGCAATGTGAATGCTCAAAAGTATGTCGACATGTTAAATAATAATAATACTGTCTTTATTTACCAGAATATACAATTTATATATAAGTTTAATATAATTTATAGTATAGGCGAAGGTCACCTGTAGCAAGCGCTAGATGCTTTACCACTTAACCTAGTTTTTCACTAATTAAATAATGTGATAATACTAAAATAATGATTAGCAAAGTAACAATTATATAAATAAATTTAAATTATATTATTGAAAAATAGTGCGACAGGTGAAATAAAAATGAAATATAGAAAAAAAAACATAACAGATAATGACCAGGTTACTGAAAATGTGAAGTTGGAAAAACAAAATAGTACAATATGCAGTGATATATTTTCAATCAATACACTTATTTATATAATAATGAAATCTTTATTAAATATAAGATCTTTTATTGCCTTTTTGAATTTGAAATCGTTCAGTTGCTTTAATCCATTTGGTATCGAATTATATAATTTGGTGATAGCGTAGGAAAACGATCTTTGATAGAGAGCAGAACTGAGTGGTGGTGGAGTTAACAAGGATCGATTTTTTGTGTTTAGGTTATGAACACTGCCTCTAGTTACAATTTTGTCGAAAAAATATTGGGGGGGGGGGTGCGCAGTAGTTTATTATGATGAAAACAGCAGGTGTGCAAAATACGTATCTGATACATTGTGAGCCAATTATATTTCACTATGTTTGTCGCTAATAGAATCATATCTTTTGCAACCAAAGGTAAAACCTTACACTCGCGTTTTACACTCGCTGAATTCGTGCCTGATCTTGTTTGGTAAGACAAGGATGGTAGACAACATCAGCAAAGTTAAAATGAGTTTAGACCATTAAATTCATATACGATTTCCTTATAGCTTTAGCAACGTGTTCATTAAACCTTAAGTTGGAATCCATATGAAGTCCCAGGTTTCTAGCAGTATTAACAAATTGCAATTCTACTTAGTCCATTTCAAGTTTTATATTACGTAAATTTTCAATCCTACGCGCCACGCTTCCAAACAATGTAACCTTGAATTTTTCTGGATTTGATGACAAGCAATGATGCTCAGAGGTTTCAAGTAATTTTGCTAAGTTACTGTTTATTAAATTACGTGCATCATCTGCACTGTCAAAGCTAAAGGAAAAATATATTTGTGTATCGTTGGCATGGTAGGAGTTTCGCAGTTATTTAAGAAACAGGAAAATTTAAGCGTATATATTGTAAATATTAAAGGTCCCGATATTGAGCCTTGTGGAACCCCACTATTAATAGCTAAGAGATCCGATTTATTTTAACCAATTCTAACCAACTGATAGCGATCGGTTAAATAATTTTCCATCATGGTTATCGCAGTGTTAGTAAACCCTATATAATGGAAATCGATGAAAATAACCTATGATTTATCCTGTCAATAGCTTTAGAATAATCGAATAGTATTACTGCAGAAAGTTCATTATTATCACTGGCCGACAAGATGTCATCAGTTACTTTGAGCAATGCCATCGCACAACCATGATTGGGCCGAAATCCTGGTTGATTGTCAGGTAAAATGTCAAAATCATATAGATACTCGCGTATTTGTCCCCTTGGCATTTTGTATTTTGGATAGAGGTAATATGTATACAATTTTCCACAGAGATGGAAAAACATTATTTTTAATACAATAATTCACCAAATGTGTAAGATAAGGGATAATAAATGGACAACAAAGCACTAACATATGCAGAGAAATGTTGCCAGAACCTATCGAATTGGTTTTTATATTAAATAAATAGGTTTTAATTGTATCTATGTCAACCGTTCGAGAAAATAACTCTCCTACATTTGACAACATATAATTAACATAAAAATTAAAAGTGTTTTTTTTTCGGACTTTTTTGTAGCCTCTCCTTTGTACTGGTTAATTTTATGAACATCTCAAATTTTATAGGAAATATCTATTTTTTTATGTGAATATTCCTCTAATGTTTTCCATAATTATTTTTTGTTAAACTTTAGCTTGTTTTGAAAATATCCCTTTTTTTCGCGTTTTATTTCCAGGTTTGAATAATTCTTTAATCTTTTAAAATCATTCCAATCAGTACTGTTTGTAGGTTTTTTAATTTTTTTTTCATCGAAAACAGAAACTTTATTATCAATATCATCTATATAAAATATTTGATCAAAATTAACTAATAGCGAGTCCCGGTAGAAATGTTCCTGATTAAAATGTTTAAAATTTCTAAGGTATAGAATAACTTTTATGGACGTTCCACCTTGAAAAGATGAAGTCCTGCAATACAAGAAATCGTTGGACATGCATTTGGTATGGTTTCAGTAAGGTGAGACTCAAGTGAGACTATGCTTTAATTACGCAATTGCTGAATAATATATTCCCAGGAAGATGGATTGGTCGAAGAGGTATTTTAGAATGGCCACCAAGGCCCCCCTGACTTTCTTTATTGGGAATATTTAAAAAGTACAGTTTACGAGACCAAACCCGACAATATTGACGAACTGAAAGAGAGAATACACAATCTTTCAAACTCAATAACACCATACATATTGGAAAATATTTCTCAACATTTTTACCTTCAGTTAGTACACTGCAAAGCGCAGGAAGGTGGTCAATTTGAACATCTTATAGCATACATTCTTACTTGATTCGTAGTGTTTAAAGAGAAGTAAGTGTACTCGCATACATCTTTATCTTTAGGAATATATCCCGACGAACTTAAAATAAGCTAAGTAAAACCTATTTTCAAAAAGGAGGATCCCTCTAAAGTTAGAAATTATAGACCAGTGGCTCTATCCTCGGTTTTTGATAATAATTTTGGAGAGACTCCCGAAGTTTCTTACAAAATTTAATATAGTCACAATATTCCAATATGTGTTTTGATCCTCTTATCTACGACCACAGCTATGGAAGCTTTCTTCACTGATGTTTATTCTGTTTATAAATCAAATAAACGTAGAGAAGTATAGAGAAAGTTAGTGGCATTAACTGACAACAAATGACGGTAGAAATTTTTTGGTAACGTCAACGAAAGCACCTTAAAAAAGCGTCCTAATTATCTACTTATTAAAATATCACCAGTCATCAAATTAGGCAGATACGGGAAAGTTTTTTAAAATGCACCTTTTCAGTTTTTTGAAAATATTTCGGAAACGAAGATACCTAGCCAAATTTAAAAACGGCATCGAAACGGTCACGAAATCCTTCAAAAAAAGTACCCATTTAACCGTTTCTCTATCTCTAATAATAACAGAGATAGCAAATGCATGCACTTCCAATTTGGGACACAGTGTATATATGCGCGCGACGATTTCCCGTCATTTTCGGTATTATACGTATGCGCGCACAAGTATACGTATAATTATTCATTATAAAAATTTCAATATTAATAATAAAAAGTGATTGTGAACAGGTTTTAAATGTTTAGATAAAAACTCTCGAAGGTAAGATATAATTTTTTTTTCGAAAATTCACTTGGTTTTAATTAAACTTTTTATATATATTAATTATTATTTTATTTTCTTCATGGTTTCTTTCTCTAGTAGTTGTACTAGATGTGCTACTACAAGAAGTGTCTACTTTCGAATCGGTAATTGGAGTTTGGAGTATTTCTTCAGCCCCGTCATCATTAAAATCGTATACATCTGAGATATTCTCTGAAGTACAAACATCTTCTTCATAATTATCATCTTCTTCGAATTCTTCAATATCATAAATATCAAGACTAATTTCTAATTGCTCAGGCTCTTCATCAACTACAGCTTCGTCAACAATATTATCTGCATTTTGACACAAAGTATTAGTTTAGTTTTGCAACCAACCTTACAATCACAAGCAATTATATTGAGTAATTCATTAGGAAGGGGAGCTTTATGAGTCCTTATCGGCATCAGTTCATTATATGTCATCCAAAATCCTGTCAATTTTGGTACTTCAGATAATATCTCAGATGTATACGACTTTAGCGATGACGAGGGCGAAAAAATATTCCAAACTCCAGTTACCACCTCGGAAGTAGACATCTAGTACAACTATTAGAAAAAGAAAACATAAATAAAATAATAATCAATATGTAAAAGTTTCATAGAAATCAAGTGACTTCGAAAAAAGAAATATATCTTACTTTCGAGAGCTATTTTTAATCTAAATATTTGAAACCCGCTATTGAAATTTCTATAATGAATAATTACAAATATACTTGCGCGCATACGTATAATACCGAAAATGACGGGAAATCGCCGCGCCCATATATTGTATATACCAAAAATGACAAGAAATCAGCTGAATTAAAAAAAGGTTATTTTCTAGTTACATCACGTGAAAGTACATAAGAATACCTTCATTTTGGTGAAAAAAAAAAAAATGTTCGTTCGACCATTTGGACAAATTAGAAAAAGTTTTGAAAAAATTGTGGAATTTGGATTAAAAATGGAATTTCGGTCAAACTGTTGGATATTTTTCGCTAAAATTTGGCAGGCTATTTCTTGGCGATATGGTGTGTCTTCTTTCGTCCAAAATTTTATCAAATTCGGTTTAATTTTGACCAAGTTAGCCGTAATTCAATTTTGTACGTTTTTTCAGTATATTTATATACATATGACGCATGACTGATGGTCAAGAGGTAAGCGCACTTGCCTCTCATCCAAAAGTCCCGCGTTCGTTTCTCGGTCGTGGCAGTGGAAAATACTGTGAGAGGGATTTTTTCACTATACACGGATATTGGTTGTGTGTCCCTTGTCTCTAAATGTGCAGCCCCTCCCACACAAGGCTCTTCTAGAGCCTTCCGGGATAAAGGGGGTCGGTAATTACCCGTGGTGTTATTTATATCGTGGGAGGCGGTGAACCGATTTTCACGAAATTTGAACTGAAGGTTCCTTGGATATCTACAATAAAAGGGTACCGTTCTCGTTTCTTAACTAGCATTTTAAAGGGTCCAAAATAAATTAAAACTGAAAAATTGCCTTTAAAAATGACTAATTTACCCCTTTTCCGCGCGAAAAAAGGGTTCCCTACCTATCCGAAGTAGAAAAGTCAGGGTTAGTTTCATCAAAACAGACTTATTTTTCTATATCGCGTTACTCCATGTAAAATTTTCTCTACAAATCTTTATTTACTCCACTAATAGTTTCTGGATCGCTTCCAGAATTCTAGATGACTAAAATGAACAGGTGTTAAAGTATAAGATAAATGAAAGCATTAACGGATAAAAAGATATCGGAGCGCAGTCCCTAATAAGAAATGCCGGAACGCTATCAGGTCCCTTCGTCATTTTAGGTTTAAATTTTTTGATAGTTTTAAGTATGTCAGATTCGCCAAAGGCTCGTATGTGGATATTAACAATATTCAATGCAACATTGAAGTTTAAAGCTGAGTCGCCACCATAAGGTATACCGGGTGTAGCAGGATCATGGTATACCCTCTTTTCTCCTTTAGTTTTGAAGATAATTGATTGAAATTTAGGACATACTACATACATATTCTTTCCTATTATTTGGGTTTTCTACCACATGTATTATTATCCTCTTCAAAACAAATCACCGAATCTACAAAATAATAGAATTGTTGGAAAAAGCCTGTGCGCCCGTGACGTTTACGCCAAAGGAAAAGTCAGAGGTTATGTTTTGCAAATAATATAAATCGGAATAAACACAGAAATAATGTATTTTGCTGACGTTTCGGAAAGTAATCTCTTCCCGTTTTCAAAACTATTTTTTGGAAGAACTCTTATTTTGCTGTGTATGTCAAATACACAGCTTTAAGATTCTGTTTATGTTATTTCCATAGATACTTACTACTTACACAGAACATAGAACTGATGATATTTTCTTTTAGATAATGTTGAGTTTGTTAAGTTCTTCTTTTAACATTGGTAGCCAGGTTGTACAAATATCTACAGAACAATTCGATACGCACTTATCTTCATTTAATAAAATTATTGCTGATTCTTTAATTTTTCTTTTTTTGGTATCTGTTTCTTTTGTTAAAATTTTTGCCGAGTCCCAGTTTATTCTATGTCCGTTTTCCCAAGCATGTTCACAAATCTTACACTGTTCACAAAATACATTATTTCTGTGTTTATTCCGACTTATATTATTTGCAAAACATAACCTCTGACTTTTCCTTTGGCGTAAACGTCACGGGCGCAGAGGCTTTTTCCAATAATTCTATTATTTTGTAGATTCGGTGATTTGTTTTGAAGAGGATAATAATACATGTGGTAGAAAACCCAAATAATAGGAAAGAATATTCGTAGAATGCCACAAATAACTTTCAGACAATATACTACGTACATAATAAGCGGCACTTTTTGACATACAATTAATTTTTTTTCACTTCCGGTTTCGCCAGAGGGGGCACTAATTTTCGATTTTTAAATGGAACGCCCTGTATATTATTGCATTTTTGGAATTCTGTATAATTTTCTGAATCCAACGATGCCAAATAAGTGACATTTCCAACATCAATTTTTTATAATATAATTTTTAGTTTTCCGTTTAAGTGTGCAATGACGGTTCCGGTTTATTCTAAGTGACCCGTGTAATGCTACAAAAATCGATATCCCGTTAAGAACACTAAATTACGTGATTTATGAGCAAATAAAATTCACCAAAATTGTTTTTGGGGCCAACCCAATTTTTTCAAATGGAACCATATCGGTACAGTGATACCATGTATTAGTACTATTAATAAGGAATTTATTCATATGTATTAAAATGTGCGATAAATACAAACAAAATTACAGCTAAAAGAAAATAAGAAATCAATTGTATGTCAAAAAAGTGCCGCTTATTATGTATGTAGTATATCCTAAATTTCAATCAATTATCTTCCAAACTAAAGGAGAAAAGGGGGTATACCATGATTCTGTTACACCCGGTATAAGAATCACCAAAAAAATTGGCGAAAGTATTTAGTATATCATTTTTGTGGTAGTTAAAGTTTGACCGTTAAAATGCGTGTGGTTGGAAATATTAGTCACGTCTTTTTTGTTGTTAATAAAAGCCCAGAACTTAGAAGGAACAGTTTGATATTATGTTCTGATCTTTTGTCCGATTTATAACGAGTCCCATATTTTTTGTAAAAATCAGTCGGATAATAAAGTTATTATGAACTCGGTAAATTATTTTTTTTACGGCAAATGAATTTTTAAAATATTAGCTTCTAATATAACGAGAAAGTAGATGAATTGAATTTTTATTATAAAATGAAAAAACAAATGTGATAAACAAGTTTGCAATATATGCAATCGATCAGTATCACATTTCCACATATATCTGTAATGTTGTTATTTGTTAGGTCTGATTTGTCGGTAAATCATTCCGTCACAATCTAAGCGGTTAGGATTATTGGATTTACAGAAATGGAGGGTAAAGGGTGCACTGCAGTGGAGGGATGCAAAAAGGGGACCAGTAATTCAATATGCCGCTCCGCCCTAAAGGTTACACGTTGCCCTGGTGACGGCAATCATCCCCAGTCAAATGGCGGACTCAGGCGGAGTTACCCCTCAAACGATTCACACGTATTGAAAACTCTTTAGGTAGAGTTTAAGACCTGAAGGACTACTTGTCCTTGCTTGGTTTTATACGTTGTCACAGAATAATTATAATTTATTAAATTGTTTAGCTTCCGCATTTTCTAATTTACTATAACAATAAAGCTTTAGCTCCATTTATGACTCCCAGTTATTGTTTAAAACACTGTGGTCTGTACAGACGCCTTCTTAACAATATTCAATATTATTTTAATTATGTTAATTAGAAATGAACTTCCTTACAGAGTTCATGCAACATTTTAAACAATACAATTGAGCAAATATTGGAAACATACCGTCTGTCTATTTTATGAGGGCCACACAAAATATCTCTTTTAATATCTATTGTAGAAGAATAAAGTTTTAGAAACAGTTATCCTATTTTTCGTGAGCTATATTCCAATGAAAAAAATATTTGAAATCCATAGTCTACTTTTGAGATATATTACAAAAACCTGAAAAGTAAGAAAACCACAAACGGTTCTAGCTTCCTTATTTGAGGAGATACGAAAAAAGTTAAAGGGATGAAAGTTGGCGGCAAAGACAATATAATGTGCATCAAAAATTCGAAAAATGCAGTTGGCTTTGGCATACGCTCTTGTGCAAAAATGAAAAAAACAAATCTCAAAGTAGGCCATGACATCATTAATTCCGTTTATTTTTTCTCTTTCCAACGATATAAGGGGCGAGCGTAGGTGCGTCTTTACTATGTACATACTTTGATATGCGATGTAAAGCAACGTCAGGCGCAGTTAGTAGTTGGATGGGTGACCGTTCCAACTGTTGTAGGGTATGTCCCCTACAAGTCCAAAATAAAAAACAAAAATTCTAAAAATCACCAAAAAATCAGATCATCCCATGTCACACGGCAAACTACAAAAAAAAGTCAATCAGACACCATTCACATCGAAAAACCACAATTGAACTCATCATAAAATCATAATTCATAAATAACTTAAATTCACTAAATTCCAACCTCAAACATTCATTTACACTCATTCGTAACCGATTCATCACGAAAAACGTCACTTAAAAATACAGCCCCCGTATATTCATCAACTTAGTCAAAATCACCATCCAAACCCAAATTTTCATCGTCTTATTTCAATACGTCCATTTTCTATAAACAATTTCCTTTTCAAAATTTTAAAACTTCTTGACCACCCCTCGTATACGTAACTACGTTTAAAATTAACCTTCGAGCCCGTTTCCCAACTTTCTCACAACCGTTTCGCATTTTTTCCTTCTTACTTTTCGGTCACCTCCTATATACTTCATATCACGTTCCGTGCCTCGAGTCTTAAAAGTCCAAATTTCATTTCATCAAATTTCCGCAACCCGATTGCTATTTTAAATTTAACCCATTTTCATCACTCCTCGTATACAGCATAAAATACATACAACAACAGCATACAATATCTCCGTTCAACTCGATTCGTACCCGTTAGGAACATTTTAATATCTTATCTTCATGCACTACGCACCTATCGGGAACATTTTAATAGCGTTAGAACTTTTAACATCGGACCTCCGTTAATATCTTACGGGGTCGCGTCAGATTTTGCCGATAAAAATTCAAATAACTTCTAAACCGAAACAGATCCGACTTTCATTCTAATTTTAATAAATCCCCCTTTCCATTGCCGATTTTTCTATATAACTTTCATCTTCAAAATCAACAAAATTTCCAGTATTGCGCAACATGTCGTAATCGATGACTCATCCTTGCCCGCACGGATCGATTCCAAGCCTTTCCAGCTCTTTATAACGGGATGCGAGACTCGACGGGGTGCGAAAAACGAAACTTTCTCGAAACAGTATAAATACCGGCGTGCAACAAGCCGAAGTTAAGTTCAGTTTCGGCAGTGACTCCTATGTTTAGTATTCGCGACGTGACACAGTGAAACAAGTTACTTCAACGTGATTTTAGTGTAATAAGCTTATTTGCTAGTGCTTCCGGTCCGGTTACTATTTAACTAAAGTTGTAGATACCCATCGTCTAGTTAGGCTTTCTTAACCACCTATCCTAGCAACTTCTCGTGATTAGCTGCCCCAATCTAGCTTCCCAGGCCGAAACCTGGTTAAAAAGAGTAGTTTTAAGTAATCGCCTTAAGTGCTCGTTCTCGTCTTGTTAATTGTACGCCATGACCAATGCTATCGTTAATGTCATTTTCGACGCGGATGTGCTCTAAATTGTTTGGTATAGCGTTATTACTAGGCAAAACCTTTACCACTACATCATTGTGCCTCATAATAATATTTATGGGAAAGTTTGTCTGAGTTGTATCACAGCGATTTTTTTACCACTTTTAACACCTAAGTGACTCCATAGGAACCACCGGCCATACTAAAGAGTCTACATCTCATGTACAGCAAGTATGGGAGAATGAGTGAAGAAAATATAAAGTTTAATAAATAACCGTAAATCTGCCAGGCAGTGGCTCTTAGACTATAAAGCATATTACCTTGTTGTTGTAAAATTTGTTGAAATAATAAAAAATAAAATAAAAAATATAAATTACAATTAAAAACTCGAATATATGTTTTACACAATTTTAATATTTTTAACAGTACTTTACATGGTACCTATCAATCAGTTACACCCTCTCTTCTACTTAGTTTTAGGGGGTGACTGTCAGTATTTTCCACACACCTTTTAAATTTTGTTCATATTTCTAAAAATTATTATAAAAAACTAATTTTCAGATTATTAAAAATAAAAGAGGTGTTCTTTTTGAATTTCGATAAACCAAGCCGCTCGCGATTAATTTATGCTTAAAAGACAGCGTGCATTTACAATATTTTTGCTGCTTCTTGTTATCTATTACATTTAACTACACATTTTTAAAAAGGGTGTCTGAAGTAAATATTTAGAATACATCTAGTTTTCATTTTAAGTGATATATAGTGGCAGATGAAAGAACATCTAGCTAAACCGCCATACACACAAAAATGATATTCGTCAATATTTGTTATGCCGTAAACAAAACTATTATCAAATATGATCAAATCATTTTAGCAATAAACACATATTTACATATCCACCTATTTTCCATACGACAAGTGATTGTGTCATCTCGTAAACATTTAAACACATATAAAAATATATTGTTAGGTACACAAATAAAACTGTACATTGCATTTACAAAAATATGCAGTTTTATTTATTTTCTTAATAAATGTTCGAACAATATTTACTATGTCACTAGACAACTATATTGTAAATTAGTTTTAGAGGCACTTTACGTTAGTTATCATAAATATACATTTACATTTTTTAAATAACGGTAAGTGTTTGATAAGTAGATATATCAACTCTTTCAGTTGTATCAATTATGCAACATTATAATGAATTTATAATTAATAATTTAAAAAATTAGGACTCGTTGATGATGCAAGAGAAAAAGTGAAGAGTAAACTTTTATTTGTAGCAAATATTTAGAATTTGATATCGCTTATTTGATATGTCAACCAAAATGTATACCTTCCTTAGGAAATACAATAAATTATTACTGTGATATCAAAAGATTTACTTCAGTAAAATATACATGTTTAAAAAAAACATCATAATCTCTCGGAGGAGAAATATCGCTTGTCACTGTGGAGAGTGGCAGTTCATAAGAATTTTTGTATTTCCTTTCGTCTTCGTTGCGTGTATCAGTAGGTATTAGATTAAGCTGTTTCGTTATACAAACTTTCATACGTCTACCTTAAATATACTTTTTTCATATTAATATCATAAATAGTTGTTTATGCAATAAATGCAATGCTGGCATTTTTTCACAAATAAGAAGTTTGACCCTACAAGCCGAAAGCAAGTGGGGCAATCTCATGGGTGAAAAAGAAAAAAAATTAAAAACTTGCTTTTCTTAGTTATAATAAAAGAAAAAAATTATTGCAAGAGAAGTAAGGCGTGCGCAATGTGTATGATTGTACGCATGATGCGCACGTCTTGCTTTTTTCGCAATTATTTTTCACTTTTTAGTATAACCTTAAGATAAGCAAGTTTTTACAAATTTTTTAATTTTGTTTAATTTTCTACTCTTAGTCAAACTTTAATTATTTATAATGTACAGAACTAATATACGACATTCTATTATGTTACTGGAACTAATATCGTACCATTTGCACGAGAAACAATGGACGTAAAAGTCTCTGATCAGGCGGAGATTTTTTGTATTCTACGTTTTGCCGGAGGTGCCGGTTGGATAGTATATTTAATCAACTTTCACCCCCCCCCTTCTCCGCCCTATACGTGCTGATATTTGAAAAAGCAACGATGGAATACTATATTATCATCTGATATTAGTAACTGTGCAAAATTTCAACACAACTGATTATGTCAGGATCTTTACTATGTACATATTTCGATATGCGGTGTAAAGCAACGTTAGGCGCGGGTCATATTTAGATGGGTGACTGTTTCAACTGTTATAGTTTATTCCATAAAAGGGAGCTCAGAAAAAATTGCAAACGTCTCAAAATTTGTCAAAAAAGCAACTCTTTCACCTCATATTGTCAAACTATATGAAAAAAGTCCTTAAGACGCTTAAATTCATAAAAAACTACAATTTTTTACTAAAAATCTGAAAAAATTCACGTAACACCGATAATTCAAAAATAGTCCGAATTTATCAACAACACCATTCAAACATCTAATTTATTCATTTTACAGCAAAAAGTTACAAACGACAACCCTAAAACATACAGCCCCCTCAATATCTCGATTCTCATCATAACCACTTTCCATACCCCCAGCCGCAATGTTGTTTCACTTCTACCAAATTTTATAAAACATTTTTCTCTCAATTTCAACTTACCATTCAAGTTTCTATTCATACTTCAAAACACACTTCATCGACTTTCCCGAAGTGCCAGTTAATCATTCATCCAAACTTATTTCCATTTCGCGTGTTCCCATTGACGCCAAATTTATTTGCATTTCGTATGTTCCGCTAGCTGGCTCATAAATTTCAATACTACTTTTCATATCCCCCCCTGTAAAATATATTATTTCATTCAAACAAACTTCTTATAAATTATTCTTACTTTCAATTTCACCGTTCATTTCGTTTTCGCATCCAAAATATACCATCAATTTCCATTCAAATTGTCCAAATAGAGTACCGGTACTTTCGTCCAGATCAATATCAAAACTTACTTCCGAAACATAAGCTTCGTATCAAATTAAATAGAATACACGTCATTCGGGACGACTTTACAGGGTCATTTCAATTTTAATAAATATCTTCAACCGATTTTCGTTAATAACTCCTAAGTTCAAATTGATTCGAACTTCAGATATATATAAAAAAAATTCCCCTTTTAAGGCCAATCCGGTTATATAATTTTCATGTCCGATTTTCCCATGTTAAATTCTCTGATACAATATTGCGCAATCGAAGCCCGCATGGAATGGGCGGGGACATTTCCAGACTTTTCCAGATATTTCCTCGTCCGGTCTCCGACGAAGCATATAAGAAAGCCGAGCACGATGAGCTCACTCAAGCAGGGCCGGTCCAATAGCTATTTTCAGCCTAGACAAAGTTGAATTCTGGCGCCCCCTTCTTTTCAAATCGTTTTCTAAAAAAATATCAAAGAGCAAGGCGATAAACCATAGTTACCTCTTAATGTGATAATTTTAAGTTATCGTTGACATTAATTCTATTAGGTATTACAGTAAAACTTAAAGTAAAACAAGGCAAACACTTTGTTTTTAAAATATATGTTCGAAATGAACTAAAATAACAAAATAACTTCTTCTGTACTTCATACCGGACAGTGTTGTCGAATTTTTTATTTTTTTTCTAATTATTTGATAGTTTTTTTAATTGCCTACTCGAGATTTATTTGGTGCCCCTAATCGTGGCGCCCCAGCCAGTTGCTTGGGCCTAAAACCGGCCCTACGGGCAAGTCAAGTTCGATACGTGCGCCCCGATAAGAGCCACTACAGCTTCTTCCTTAGCCATAACCAAGTAAAAAAGAGTTTACAAATCAATCTGCGGGGGGCGAGCGTAGGTGCGTCTTTACTATGTACATACTTCGGTATGCGATGTAAAGCAACGACAGGCGCAGTTAGTACTTGGATTGGTGACCATTCCAACGGAAACCGCGTTCTCGCCTCACACATCTTCCAGCGGCTTGTATATCAGTGTTTGCGAGGAAGCTATACAACCTTAGGCGAGGGTTGTATAGGAGATATACCATCCTTCGGAGGGGATGTAAAGCCGTCGGTCCCTTGTCTATTAAATGTTAGGCAAGTAAAAGATCCCTACTCTTCTTAAGGGAAGAGGTTCGGCAAAATTCCTGGTTGGGGGTAGCTCGTTTACAGGCGTCGGTGTTAGGCCTCAGTAGCGGAAATAGGCCGACGTTAAATATATGTATTAAAAAAAAAAAAAAAAAATCAATCTGCCCTCGCGCATCAAACCAAAAGTTAATTTTTTCAAATCTTTATAAAACAATCGTGTTAATACATTTTAGTTTAATTTTAATATTTTTAATAACGGAATTTGAGTGTCGAAAAGTAATTATATATCAACCTGTGTGAATTAAATGTTTTAAGTTAAACCCGTTCTAAACTTTGTACAGTTAAAATAAATAAATTTCTTCTTGTTCGTTTTAAACCAAGTTTTTTACTCTAGAAGCGTATACAAGGTGAAGCCTTGGGCCCTGCCAAAGACAATAAAGTTAATTAAAGTGAATATTACACTACTTCAAGTGAAGCAACCTACTCCAGGGCTTATACAGGGTGTAGCATTTGACCATATCCAACGTTTTACGTGTGACTCCCAACTTTTCTCAAATAAACAATTAAGTGTACGAAAGGCTTCCAGGGTCTTTATCAAGCTCTAAAACTCAAAGCTCTGCAGAAATCTTTTATTTTACCAAACGAGGGAGCGTTTCCGTGTTCACCGCGTCCTCGCCTCACATCTTCTAGCGGCTTGTATATCAGTGTATGCACGGGAGCTATGCAATCTTAGGCGAGGGTTGTGTAGGGGATATATCATCCTTCGGAGGGAATGTAAAGCCGTTGGCCTCTTGTATATTAAATGTTAGGCAAGTAAAAGATTCCTACTCTTCGAAAGAGAAGAGTTTCGGCAAAATTCCTGGTTGGGGGTAGCTCGTCTACAGTCGTCGGTGTTAGGCCTCAGTTGCGAAAATAGGCCGACGTTAAATAGATGTATAAAAAAATATATCAGGAAGTGGGTTAAATGAAGGATGCAAGATTTGAGGACAAAAATTATTCATTCATAAATACAACATTGTGAGTTAAACAAAAGCAATTAGAAAAAGACACTTTATGCATGAGCTTAATACAATATTTCTTCTACAACTGTAATGTAATGTATTTAGGTACTTTTAAATAAAAATATTATAATACAAAGTTTTAACATAAAATAAATAATACTCTAAAGTCTAGAGAAATTTATAAATAAAAATCTAAACTCTAAGTATTCAAAATTAATAGAAATTAATTAGTTGTAATTTAAGAAATAAATAAACGAGAATATTGCCACTGAATTAATTAATTTTAATGAATAATTAATGGCAGGGGCAATAGTGTGTCGGACCTCGATATCTCGAGTTCTATGACAGCTAGAAATTGCAAGTAAACTAGATAAAATAGTCTATAGCTGGGAATTATTTTCGAACATACAGGGCGAGCGAAGACGAAATTACAAGACCAAGTGCCTTTTTTTAAATGCAATGCTATGTATATCAGTTCATTTTTTTAAGTCCCTTTCTAGGCTCTATTCATTCTTATATTAGCATTAAATATCTAACCACTTGGATGTAAATGGTCGAAAATGAGCCATCAAAAGGAAGGCATCTTGCTCTGGCGTAAAAACCATTGCAAGACAGGACTAGAATAAAATTTAAGAAACATTACTTAACCTAACATTCTCTTTCTCTTCATCATTACTCACCAGAAGATAAATGATGTAAATTATGTAGTTCTGAAAAGTAATAATTAAAACAATTCAAAACTCGTGAAAAAGAACTAATCAATATCCACCAAAACACCACTACTACGTCTATGATATGACATTACAGATTAAAATAAATAGTTAAATGTTAGGATATGCCTACAAGAAGACTGTACGGCGTTAAATATTCTGCGTAGACAAACCGTTGCCTTATTGGTTCCGCTGGGCGTGTTCAGTTTCAGAGCCAATTAAACCGTGCGTTCCGTCGAGATTTCGTGTAACTTCATCGAAAAAAACCGTCAGCAAAGATAATTGAAAAAGCACCCTTAGATACATACAAATTAAAATATCCCTAGTATGGAAGGTTCTGACATGGCTAAAACATGACAAGCCTAAAAAATGAACTAAAAAATCACGTGTCCTGTGATCATTATTGAAAGCTCTGTACATGATTGCCTGTAAAAAATGAAAGCAAGTAGTGGTTGCCATGGTTTGAATTAATTAATTTCGCTGTAGATGAGTGTGAGCGAGAGAGAATGAATGCGCGCACTGCTTCGTGTTGTAAACAAGGATTCAGTGTGGTGTAATTGAAGTAATGTTGCTTTCTAAATTTATTACCTATGACTTTTGAGCATGGGAATGTTTCCCGTATAGGGAAGAAATCATGTTCTGTTGAAACAGTCGACTATTAAATGTTCCGAGAATGTCAAAGTCCTTTTATCTGTTCTGAGACCACGGCTTGATAAAATAGATTTGTTTCATCAAGAGAAAAGAAAGATTTTTTTGTACTTGAATTATTATTAAAAGATGGAGGGCTTATGAGGTCAAATAATTTAAAAAGTTGTTTACCGATTAAATAAAAACTTTATTTTTTATTTATTTAGCGAGCATCGATTAGGAGTGTTATAAAACAAGCATGCTTTAAGTATTTTAATAGATAAAATCATTTTTTATTTTACCTGAATTATATCTATAATCTTAGGGCACGACGTGCGTGCTTTAAAGGCTTACTTATACACTTGTATTATAATATACTATTTTATGACTGATGGTCGAGAGGTGAGCGCACTTGCCTCTCACCCAAAAGTTCCGGGTTTGATCCCCGGTCGTGGCAGTGGAAAATACTGTCAGAGGGATTTTTCCACTATACACGGATATTGGGTGTGTGTCCCTTGTCTCTAAATGTGTAGCCCCCTCCCACATAAGGGTCTTCTAGAGCCTTCCGGGATAAAGGGAGTCGTCATTACCTGTGGTGTATTATTATTATTATTATTAAAACTGAATTATAATCTATGTTTTTGAAACTAAAAAGCGTGCAAAATCGGGCGTTCAAAGCACTAGAGCTTTAAAGTTGCTTAGGTAACAACCAATTTTAAACAATGATAAATCCACCGGCTCTATGTTACCGATTAAAAATGAAATTCAAAGATTACCTTGTGAAATAAATGAACATTAATTAATTTTTCTAATGTTTACTTTGCAGTGCAAATATAGTAAAAAATAGCGTATAATACAAGTAAGTGTATAAGTAGCCTTTAAAACACTTACTCCTTTAAAACGCTCCTCGCTACGCTCGTCGTGCCCTAAACCTGTGCGTGCTTTAAAGGCTTACTTACTTATACACTTGTATTATAATATACTATTTTTCCATTAATTAAAATATAGAAATGTGATTTTATTATCTGAATAATCGCTTCTCATTAATTTCAATTCCTTTTTAATGACACACATCTACAGTGGGAATAATTAATTCAAATCATGGCAACCACTATTTGTGGCCATTATTTTACAGGCAACCATGTACTGTCGTATACGGTGAAAATTAAACTTAGACCTAGAGGTTGCGGCTGAATGAATGAGAGCTGGCAACCATTTTTATTTTCATTCTTCGCATCATTTTCTATCAAATGACATGTAATTCACTTACAAAACATGTAGTTGGAATTCATTAGATTAAATTAATTAAATAAATTTAATTGACGGTAATTATGGGTAATTTTTGATAAGCTACCCGGAATGAATTTGAATTAAGTTTCGCTAAAAAAAAAAAAACAGATACCTGCAGGAATCAGCTGCCGGGTCTTAGACTATGGGAGAGTTATCAAGTCATCGAGGTTGATAAATCATCAAGAATTGTAACATGAAGGTACGATACATGTTAAATTAAAAATAACAAAACGTCATTTTTCTTAAGAACAAAAAAGTTACTCGCTGTTACAAAGGCTATAACAACAATCAAAAAGTTAGCTTTTCGAGACGGTTGTAAAAATAGCTATTATTATACTTGTTTAATGTTAAGTTATTCTTTTATAGTTACTCGTGTTATAGAGCGTATTACGGTGATTAATTATTTAATCCAGTGAGTTGGATTAATTGAAAATCTGAACAATAAACTACGTAATTTGGTACGTAGACAGACACAACGTAATGCTGGATTAGTGGAATCAAAATAAATATCTTAATATTATATTAACGATATGATTTCCACTGAGATATTAGAAATTGCCCTATTACTAATAATAATAACTCGTTGGGTGCAAGGAGCAAAGTTGTAAACCAGCTTATAACCAAATGAATTTACTTTAAACAAAATTCTTTAAAAAATATTTCTGACTCTGTTTTCAAATAGGGTAATGAGCTTTCTTTATTAACTATCCACAACCAGATTAATATCAGAAATAAAATATGTATTTAAGTTCCTCTTTCAATTATATATTGTTATGTGCCACTCTCTAACGGAGAGAGCCTTTGTTAATTAACGGAATAATGCAGAGACATTTTCAGACAGTGGAATTAGTGTACCTCGGAAAATTTCACCTCTAAAATAATGGAGGCACGTCAAAAGCTGAAACCATTTCTGCACCAAGCGCGTGAAGAGGGAAAAAAATTTTCTTTAAGGTGATAGACAAGAAAAAATATTATATGGAAAAAACCAACTAACGGAAGATAGAGAACACAGTGTATTCAACCAGACATCTGAAGCAACTCCAAATTGTAAAGTTCACAGTACCGCTGCCATCCCAAAATCAAAGTATAGTGATGTAGCTAGGATATCAACACGCAGCAAATCAGCAAAAAGTAACCAACTTCTGCCTTTTTCATCAAAATGTTCAATGCTATGGAATAAAATAAATGAAATAGACATTTTCTTGCAAGACTATTATGCAGAAAATGGAACTCATATCGATGTGGTATGGCTCTCTGAGCACTGGATAAATAACCAGGAAATTAACTTTACAAATTTGGATAATTATAAGCTTGTATATTTTTTTTGTAGGGAGAACTTTTTACATGGTGGTGTTGCAATATTTGCTCATAATAAACTTAATTTCAAACAAATGTTAAACTTATATGTTATTCTAATTGAGAAAGATTTTGAGTATACAGCAATAAAAAGTCATGAATTAAAAACTATTATCATCGGAGTACATAGGGCCCCTACAGGTAGTGAGACCACCTTTTTGAAGCCAATATGGGAATTGCTCTTAGGAGTAACAAGTTTTTATAAACAATTTCAAATTTTTTGTGTGGGGATTTTAATTTGAATTTTAATACTGAAAATAATTTTGAACATGAATTTTTCAATATAATAAATCGATTTGATCTTATAGTTACTATTGATAAACCTGCCAGAGTATTGAAAACGTCCTCAACTACTATCGACAACATCTTGACCAATACAAAAAATAGATTTATCATAGAAATTGGAGTGTCTGATCATAATGACCAAAGCATTAAGCTTGCAAATCCTGATGAAAAATAAATAAAAAATTGTTACAAATTGTGCAGATGTTTCAATATAAGAAATAATTAAAAAAAAAAATAAAAAAACATTTCGTAATCTACTGGAGTCTACAGACTGGACACTGACTGCGTGGACCATACTATTTTACTTGAATAACTTAATTACTAGTCTGTAAGAGGGATACCACTGCAGTAGTTTGAGTCTTACTTGACGAATCGCAAAATTATTGTAGAAATTGAACATCAGAACAGTGACTTTATTAGTAAAGTGAATTCCGTAAAAAATATAGTAAAACGCGGTGTTCCACAAGGTTCCATATTAGGCCCAATTCCCTTTCTGATTTACATAAACAACATTGTTGACAGTTTTCCCAGACTTAGGCAAATATCAATGAATAAAATTATTGATTAGTTTAGTGCAAATAAATTGTTGTTAAATATAGAAAAAACTTTCAACATGACATCTCAAACTTCGATAGAAAGGAACAGGCATAAGAAATACAAATGGTATCATCAGTTCTACAAATGATATAAAATTTTTGGGAGTTCATATTGACAAGCAACTGAAATGGGATGTCCATATTTCTGATTTAAATAACGGATTATCTAAAGCTAATTACGTTATATTCAAAATAAAAAGCTAATTAGGTTACTAATGTGCATTTAATGTTTACTATGCATATTTCCATAGCTTATTACAGTATGGTTTGGAGTTTTGGAGCCACAAAAAATTTTAAGTCAAAAAGAGGCTATTCGTTTTTTTATGGGACTAAAGCCACAAGATTCTTGCGGGCCATTCTTTAATAGTCTCGGTATACTGACCACTGTCAACCAGTACATCTATAAATTGGCAATTATGACATTTCAAAAACGCACTCAACTTAAAACTCACTCAGACTTCCATGGATATGACATTAGAAATAAATCTATTTTCGTTACTCCAGATTCCACTTACAATATTACCAGAAGAGGGCCTTTGTATGGCGGTGTAAGGGTTTCTAATAACCTACCATCTACGATAAAAAATATTGATAACCCAGTAACTTATAAAAGACAACTAAACATTTTTTTGAAACAAATAACATAAAATAATATAAAACAATAATTTACAAGAGTTCTTCTCAGACCACTAACTAGTTCATATTTTACAACTAAGCAACTTTCTAAACTCCTCAATTGAGGCTTGACATACACATATTATGTACTTATAGTAAATATTTTAAAATTACTGTTTGCATGTATTACGGAATTGTGTGTATATATGTATGTATATGGAAATAAATAAGGTATGCTATTATACTTTTTAATGTCGCCACAGTAAGATAGACAGTAGATTTTGCTTTAAATCATTTATTTTATTTACACAATATTTTTCCCTGTACCTCTTATGACTTCATTGCGGCTATTAGTAATGGTTCCGTAGTTTCTCCGTTTTTATTTATTAAAAGCTTTTATTTAACTTTTAATGTTTGTTAGTTAGTTAGTTTGTTTAGGACACAACTTGCAATCAAAATTTCGATTAATTCTAATTAAGCTAGAGCTTTGAAATTTTGCACATGTGTATAAGTCCGGTGACAATACACTTTAACATTTT
Source organism: Leptura quadrifasciata (assembly GCA_963675555.1). Lineage (NCBI taxonomy): Eukaryota > Metazoa > Arthropoda > Insecta > Coleoptera > Cerambycidae > Leptura > Leptura quadrifasciata. The sequence goes on from OY776674.1 coordinate 32,468,434, forward strand.
CATATAAGAAAAAAACAAGATGGCGGACGACTTTACCCTTTATGATTCGATTCGACTCAAAATCGATATCTGGGAGTTTTCGAGATCGCCAATTATGAATTCTTGGTCAAAATTTACAAACTCAAAATGGTGACACCAATACGACGGATGACTTTTGTCATTTATGGTCCAAGTCGATCAAAATCGATATCTGTGGGTTTTCGAGTTCACCGGTTACGAATTTCTAGTCAAAAATTTAGTTCGCAATAGCGACTTCAAGATGGCGGACGACTTTACCATTTAAGATCCGATTCTAGGGGCGAGCGTGGATGCGTCTTTACTATGTACATACTTCGATATGCGATGTAAAGCAACGTAAGGCGCGGTTAGTAGTTGGATGATTGACCGTTTCAACGAAGACCGCGTCCTCGCCTCACATACATTCCAGCGGCTTGTATATCAGTACATGCGCGCAAGCTTACAACTTTAGGCGAGAGCTGTATAGGGGATATACTATCCATCGGAGGGGATGTAAAGCTGTCGGTCCCTTGTCTATTAAATGTTAGGCAAGTAAAAGATCCCTACTCTTCTTAAGGGAAGAGGTTCGGCAAAATTCCTGGTTGGGGGTAGCTCGTCTACAGGCGTCGGTGTTAGGCCTTAGCAGCGGAAATAGGCCGACGTTAAATAAATGTATAAAAAAAAGATCCGATTCAACTCAAAATCGATATCTGGGGGTTTTCGGAGTTGCGGATTACGAATTTATAGTCAAAAATTTAGTTCCAGATGGTGGACGACTTTACCGTTTATGATCCGATTCGTCTCAAAATTGATATCTGGGGATTACAGCATATCAAAAATAGCATAAAGTCCAAGAAATCTGATTTTTTCTGGGTCTATGAATGAAAATCATATTTGTCGTTTTATTTTGATTTAGGGACAATTTATTGCGTGAAAACCATTTAGCCTCATTTGAATGTGTATCCTCCATGTACTGTTGAAGTGCATTAATGTTCTATCTGATCTTACGAACGTGGTGCCATCTGCAAATAACACGAGATCAGTCTCTGGTACAGTATGCTTAAGATAGTTTACATAAATTAGGAATAAAGTGGGCCCTAATATCGATCCCTGTATCACCCCACTTTTTACCTCCAGGAGATCAAAATTCATGTTATTTGCATATGTGTACTGCATACGATCTGATAAGCAGGATTTAATTAGGTCACAATTATCTAATTCGACATTAAGATATTTTAACTTTTCCAGCAGCATATAGTGTGATACACAGTCAAAAGCTTTCTGCAAACCACAGAAGGTAACAACGACATAATCTTTTCTTTCTTGACAGTCTATAATTTTATTTGTAAGGTGTATTATTGCATCATTTGTTGATTTGTTGTTGTGAAAACCAAATTGATTATTGCAGAATAAATTATATTTTTCAAAGTTATCTGTTATTTGGATTTTTAATAGCGTTTTAAAAAATTTTGAGATTATTGGAACTATTGATATTGGTCGAAAATTGCTAAGGTTTGCCGATACAACCTTTGTGATCTTCATTACATCAGGATGAGTATATGCATTAATTAATTCATTTTATTGAACTGAATCCATAGCTGACTACATATACATTTTTATTTTGCTGTATTCAAGGATATGGATTTGTTTATTAACTTTTATTATGTATTTTTTCAAATGACACTTTTTTTATTTTTTTAAACTCTGCTATCTTGCACGTCTTTCTCATTAAAAAATGCGAAAGTTATTTTAATTGCAGTAGTTAGCGCCACTGTGTTTGTACAATTCATTAATTAAAGAGGTAATTTCCAACACATAATTTGGGAAATTATGCTCTAGACCTATGACTGTCTCAAAAGCAGAACCAACTATTTCTAATTGTAGCTGAAACAACCACGAGAAATGTTCAAACACCAGTTCCTTATAGATAAAGGGAAATAAAATTAATCTTCTGTTGGAAATTCAAAGGAATTAACGCAACCGAAAGCTCTTTACGGACGATTTCGGTGCCGCAATATTTAATTTAAGCATGGCCGCGCTTCCTTCCGTCAAACCGATGTTGACTTCGTCTCATTCTCGATAATAATAAGATTTATTCTCCGGCGTTCAATACTCGCAATCCGGGTCGTCTGTTTGGAATCTTATGACACGTCATCAGCGAGCTTTCCATGCTATGGGAGCAAATAAATGCTCTCCAAGCTCCCAGAATGCATGTAGATGTTATGAAAGTTATCGTTGTTGACGTTCTGAATATTTGTTCTGGTATATATTTCTTTTTTGACTTTTTTATTTGCGGAGCTCTTATGAACTTAAACAGGAAACAAGATATTAAAACATATTTTTGTGCATGTAAGCACGCTTTCATCTGAAACTTTTTAAGTCGATGCTGGGCTTAAGTCTTGATACATAAAATTGATATTTTTAATGAAATTGATACATGTCTTTCCGAACTATAAGTTATATTGCAAACTACGCAAGTTTTTAGGTCCAAAAATTACAAATTCATCAGATTGTGAGCCTGTATGGTTGACAAGTGTATTGCATTGAGTTATTAGCTTAGTCAAATTAGATTTCGGCATGGAAAAATATACCAATAAGCTGAATTTTTGTATACAGATTTATTATGATGTTACAGACTTGTTTTTATTTATTATTAAAGAAATATAAAATGAAAATCATATAGAGCGAGAAGATTAGCCCATGGACTATTCTTACACATAACTCTACAATGCACTTAAAATTAAAGTTAACATTGAACTAACTTACCACACAAAGCTAATGAGATGGGGAAGAAATTACAAAGTAAGAGAGAAAATAGACATAAAAAAACAGGAAAAAAAGTAGTGAAATGTTTGCTTAACTATTTAAGCGTATACCTGTTTGCTTCTGCAAAGTATCTCAATATTACTCCGTCCATATACCTAGTAGTGGCGCTATTGATCACTTAATAATAATTTGTATTTAAGTGTTGTAGGATTACAGGTTTTTAAAGAAGGGGCAGATAATTATATATCTTTATTGCATTATAAGAAAACGATTTTTTAAATAAAAATGTTCTAAATCTTGGTATGTTGACCGTATATTTACAGAACGTTGTTGATGTCTTTTTATAAATTTAACTCTAATGTACGATTGCACACCAGAAAGGATAGTGGAATGTGCAAAGGATAACAGATGTAACTTCATGCTATTATTAATATTTAATATATATATATTTTTATTCTGGCAGACATTCCTCGGTCATATTTACGGAGCCCATATATAAGTCTACAACATGAATTTTGTATTTTTTGCAATCTGTCTACTGTGCCCAAACAGGGTCCACAGATGTAACTACAATGTTTAAATGTGATAAAATTAATGCTTCACAAAGGTCCTTACGCATATTAAAATTTAATAACAATAATAATAAACGTCTTTATTAATTATAAGAAAAATCTAACAAAATTATAAGAAAAATCTTTAAAAAATGGGCGAAGTTTAGCCTAAGGCTACTCTTACACTTAACCCTAACAGTGTCTGTTGGAATATAGAAGTTTTAATATAGGCTTTTTGTATTACTTGTTTACTTGTAGATTTAACTTCAATGAATCCTCAAATATTACACCCAAACTTTTTGCGGATTTAACAATGGATAGATTTTATTCATTTATTTTTATTTGCATTTGGCTTTAGCATTTTAGCATCTACATAATTTCTGTCGCCGAACATTAAAACCACACATTTATTAGGATTAAGTGATAAATTACGCTTATGAGACACATTATATATTGTTTCAGTTGCAATTGCTGCCGGTGGCAATGTCGTAGGGAATGGTAGTTGTATAATTGTCTCTGTACATATGTCCTGGTTGAGTAGTGGAATAGCCAATGCTAGAATATGCCAGGCGGATAAAAAAATTAAGCCACAGATATGACATATGCCGTGGGTGTATGAAAAAAAATAGATTATTTTAGATACTGTTCATTCCAAATCAAACCCTTTCGCCATCTGTTCTAGATGTGTTGTTAAATAGTATTTTGTATAACCACTGCAGTACGAACTATAGTTGTAGAAGATTGATGTCCCTCCATATTGTTCTGCTACATGTGGCCACTGCTCTGGCAAGTCTTGCTATAACGTAACCTTGTGAACGTAAATACCCTGTATATTCTTACATTTTTTGATTCCGCAGACGATTTTAAGTACGATTGCGCAGTTTTCAAAATTTTTTTTACACTACCTGAATTTTTAGGGCCATTTTAACACCGCCACAAAATTGTGGGAGGTTACTAAAATTGGTCCAAAATCGAAAATTGAGATAACATCAAATCTTTACGTTTTGAGGTACTAGAAACCCAAAAAGTTGTTTTTGAAAAATGTCTGTGTTTGTGTCCGTGTATGTGTATTAGCGCGATAGCACCGAAACTACTGAACGGATTTGGATGAAACTTTGCATGAGGGTTTCTTTAGAGCTCCAGATCTGAAAAAGTTTTGGTTGAGATCGGATTACGTTTAGTGCCGCTTTGGTACAACAAATTGTTTATTCTATAATTGCTTATAATTTGCAATCGAACCATTGAAAAGCTGTTAAAATTCCGATTTCAACGAAATATCACACTTGCATTCTTTCGATTTGGTTTCCGTGAAAAAAATTAAAAACAAAGAACAATGTGCCGTTTTGGCACACACTTAAGTGCTCTTTTCGGCTTTAAGATCCACCAGGTGGGGAAGTTCCAGCCGCTTACAGTAGCTGCTTATTTTTTATTTTTGCATCTAGACTACAGTGAATGAACTCAAATCTACCAAATGCATCAAAACGATAAGGGGAAAATGCAGACGTGACATTTTTGACCAATAAATATTTTCGAAATTATTTTGCAATTCTGGTGAAGTCGCCGATGTTAGAGTTGATGTGGTTAATGTACTTGGGTATAAGTTTGAGAGAAAAGGAACAACTCTGATGATTTTCAAATATTTTGCAGTTCTCTAATTCTCTTGGATAAAAATTGGACCAATTATATGGCTGCCGATGATAGCTGCTCAAACATTTACTTTTTGAAGATGTTATGTATGTGTCTCACGTAGCCACTAAGAATTCCCTCCTAACCAATAATAATTCTGCTAGTATTGTTCCCCGTTCAACACTAATGTTGATTCTTTTGAAAAAACAATGGATTCAAAAGGTACCCCATTTATGTCGAGCTTGTTCATTATAAATCCTATAAAGTTTTCTTTTCTTTTTCATTGTCAACTAATTTTTTGTTTTAATAATTAGATATTTTTGGTTAGATAATCAAGTATTCGTGTTAATATTTTTAGTTACTTCAAAAAACTCATTATTTTTTGAAAAATTCATTGACATTAGGTATATAAAGTTTTTCAAAAAATGGCGGATGGAAGGCATACATACCTTAGAAATGTTGAGATATTGAAATTTAATTATAAGTTTTGATTCAGTTTCATTTGTTTATTTGTCTGTATCTGTCCGTCTGTTTGTCTGTATGTGTTTGTCTGTCTGTATGTCTGTCTATCTGTCTGCCTGTGTGCGTGCGTGCTTGCTTGCTCTATTATTTGTTTGTTTGTTTGTACGTATCGCCGAATTTGAAATTTTGCACACGTACGTAATTCCAATGATAATACAATTATACATGAAGTCTCTTTTCAATTCCCACTTGAATTATTTTTTCATAAAATACTTCCTCATCAGTGAGAAATTTTGCACAGAGATGTAATTCTGAAAATTGCATAAAAGAGGAAAAACAACATAGTTCTCATAGAGTAAATGGTGTCAGTTCATATTATAAAAATAAAAACATCAGACGACTTGCAAAAGTAAGGTAAAGGAGCAATACTCGATAAAGGATTTTTTAAATAAGTTACAATTATCATTATAATTTGAAAACAAATTTACAATAAAATTAATTTGGCTGTTGGCGTGATCAAATAATTAAAACTGTGATAAAATGAGATTATCAAAGACGATAAAGTACTTGTAAGGGTGATAGTGTCAACCCTCAGCAATATTGTACAATTTAGTCTTTATTAGGGTGAGACTCCTCCACTATAGAAGTATTCGATGTTTTCCGACGGGGCTCAAACTAATACATTTGATTTTATTTTCTGTTTAGAACTAATATGCCAATATGCTCGTATGTAAAATAATTTTAATTAAATTACATAATGCATAAATAACGTCCTTAATTAAGTTTCACTTAATAAATAATTACAGTTGGCTTTCGGCTTCAATATAAATGTTTAAATTACCAAAGAAATGGCTATAAATTCTGTGCGTAGGTAATTTTAATACTATATATGTAACTAGAACCGTAAAAGTGACTGATTTTAAAAAAATACCTCAGCCTTGTGTTTCAGATCATTAAGTATAGAAAATTTACTCAAACCTACTGAGCCATTTTGAAACACCGTAGTTTAAAATTATGAAGACTTAGGTTTTCCTAAAATATAAAACGTACGAGAAATAGCTAGTATTCTGTAGGGAATTGACTTGGACTATTTCACATATTCATTGACAAAGTACGGTACCACACCAGCATTTAATAATATAATTATAAAAGTGGTACAAAATCGGCCTCATCCTTCCGCTCCAATGAGCGATATCAAAGTTGATCTCATCAAAACACAATAAACATTTTAGGTCTATACATTCTCATCTAAATTTAAAATTAATCCGTAAATACCACTCTGGAATTGTTCTACATTTTAATACATAAAACGTCGTTAGAAAGTATTTTTGAGGTAGGTGCCAACTTCTATCTGTGGAACTCCTTACTTCAAGACCATTTTATATTCCTAGCTATAATAGTTTCGGAGACAGATAGATGGGCGAACTCAGGGACAACCTAGCAACTTTTCGCACTTTGGGGTGCAGGACCTTAGAAATAACTTGCTTTAAGACATCAGTGTTCACGTGAACGATCCATCTTTGCGTCTGAAGGACTTTTACTGTATTTATCAAAAATGAATGTTAACGTTCACAAAATAAGAGTTCAGAACGACTGTTTCAGACGGAGAATAATATAAAATTTATACTTACTGTTCGTTTTTGCTTAACTGCTGCTCTGATGGTATCTATTGGACGTCGTAACACTATAAACCTAACACTGGAAGTACTAACACTTCCTTAAAATTATACCTGAAAGGGAATTTTGCAAACACAAATAAAAGACAATATAAAGTTCAAAAATATATATTAAATCTTCAAGAAATATGTTTGAAAAACAATAGTCTGACCCGTGTATATGGTGAGGAACGGAACGATTTATAATGTACCAACTACCATCCAATATGCAGTTTTTGAGCTAACGATTACACAAAAAGATTCAAGAAAAGTTCAATGTTTATAAAATTTTGGTGGGCTTTTGCTTGCCTGTCTATTCACGTATTTTTATTTCAATATCAATTTTGGTCGCTCCTCGGAGCTTGAAAATGCTTGAATCGAAACGACTTTAAATTATATTTGGGCAATTACAATTTCAATACGTTCAGGCAAGGCGGTCCCATGCACATATGAGTACATGGTAAAGATACTTTTCTGACACTGAATCACTGAGGAACCGGTTTAGGGTAAATCCCGTTAAAACTCACGATATACTTTGAATAGAAAGAGGCTGGATTAACTTGTCCTCATATTTAACACCACGCATGAGTTGCAGTGCTTAACAACGTGGATTCGTAAAAGGGTTTTTAATTTTGAAATTTCCGAAATTAAAGTCAAATTTTGTTACTGTTTCTAAATTTTAGTGGTCGGGGCGACATTACGTCCCCGTGCAGCGACATTTACTACATTTTCTAAAATTACACTCCTTGATGAGTTATTGAAATTTTTGCATAGAAATCGCTCCGTAGAGCGAAAATATGATTAAGAATATTAAAAACCTCTTCCACTATATTTTTACGTGAAGCATGCTTTTCATGCGAAATATTTCCTAAGTCGGATTTTGTTACAGCGTCGAAAAGTATATCGAGGGTTTTATCGTGTTCTTTAACAGCCACACCGACATTAGCAATTATCTAAATTTTCAAAATATTCTGATGCGTACTTTTCTCTATATCGATCGATTCAGTTCCCGGTGAAACATCCGATATTAGTAACTGTGCAAAAATTTCATCAATTGATTATGTCAGAAAGTGTGTTATTAAATAAGGGATGCAAGATTTGAAGACAATTTTCATCCTCGCGCCCCCTACGTGCAGATATTTGCAAAAGTAATAATAGAATTCTGTATTTTCTTCCGATCTTAGTAACTGTACAAAATTTCATCAATGGATTATGTCAGGAAGAGTATTAAATAAAGGACGCAAGATTTGAACGTAAACATTGTGCGCGCATTGTGAGTTAAAGAAAAGCAAGTAAAAACACTTAAAAAGAGTTTTACTAATATATAAAACTTTACTTTTCTAGGCTTCAACACATTTCAAACACTTACAATTTCGTAGTTATTATAAATTGTTAGATTAGCGTTGATGCATTATTTTATACTATAATGTATCTCTCAATTCTCGTATTTGGTTTCTGTTTCTTGTTTAAATGATTAGTAATTTTATTTATTTCTTTTCTCTTTGGTTTTGCAAGTCATTACAAATATTAATGAATTTCTCCAACTATGTTAATACAATATTTTATGTTTTCTTTGTTAAGTCAGATGTTGATTACATATTATCAATGTCTGTATTTCACATGATATAGGTATATTTTGTAATTTTAACTACATACAACATAATATTGATATTTTTTAGTCAACTTATTTATAACTTAAGAAATATCTCGTAAATGTATCTTTGTTATTATTTTCTCTATTTGTTGTCTAATGATGTTTATTACCAATGTTTATTATCACTCGGGTATTGTAATTTTATGTATTTCAATTTGTATTGTTTAATAAAGAAATTTATTAATATTAATAACATATACAGTTTAACATATACAGTTTAAAACCTCTGGTAACTGACAAGTGAATATCAATAAATGATATGCTTGTGATTAAAAATCAAGCGCATGAATTTTAACGTTCATATAAAGGCAATAGAGTACAAAGGGTATATAATAAAGTAGTTTTATATTTATAATAATTCCAGAGATATGGTCTGGACGTTTAATATCATGTCGAGAGATATTTGAGAAATGTTGTCATGTGAGGACATCCAAGCTTAACGTCTTGTTTTCAAGTCAACTACACAAACAACAATATATCTACATCTCCATATTTACTCCGACTTCAAAGAGTTTAATATTGAAAGAGTAATAATATATCATGCAGCAAGGAATCAATAAATATGAGATGGATGATTGCTATCTATATGCAACGCGTGTTTCAGGAATGTTCTGTAGTGTTATAAAGGAGGGTTGAAGGTGTAGCATCATTGAGAGGGTGATGATATTGGTCTACATTTGACACGCTGCTTGGGCTTAAACCTGCCATGTATTCAAATCGCATATCTCATTTATTAGATTGTTATTACTTGGGGGTGTCTCTTTTCATTAACGGACCGAAAATGGTGATATTAATAAAATCTTTGTGAAGGACGGGAATTTGGAAGGTTAATGAATTTCCCAAATGTTATGCTGCTATTATTAACGTACAGTTAAATTTTTATACGAATTGAGCCTCGTTAAAAGTATATTTCAAATTTTTCAATTAATTAGGAAACATTGTCTCCCTTTACCTTATTTATATGAATTACATTTTTGTGATTCTATTGTTGGAATAAAATTAATAAAATACACTTAATTTGAAAGAAAATCTAATGTTCAAAATTTTTGGAAAGTAATATATAATATTAAAGGATTATGTTCTATTTATAAAAGAAAAGAAATATCCAGATGGCGCAGAAATCAATTTTTTGCTGTATATGAATAAGGCCCTGTTTCGCTCGAAAATTAGCTGCGAAACCCGACCGGGTTTCTTGATAACCAGTTGATTTATCTCTTTTTCCCTTAAAACCAGTCTCATATAGACAAGATTGAAACTTGTGGTAAGGAAAATAAATAATTAATAAGATGAATGATAAAATATATTATATAAATAAATTTTACATGTATTTAAAAAGAAAATTTCTGAAATTTGGAATTCAACAGTAAATCTTAAAGAAAATATATACAGGGTGGGCCATTGAAAACGATCACGTCTGTTTTGAGACACTTAGACTAGTTCTGAAAAAATGCTCGAAAAGGTCAATTCTTGATTTTTGACGGACAACTTTTGCTGTCAAATTTGACATTGTCATATCAACCCCCTAGCCCCAGCAACCCCTAACTGAAGAATTTAAATAGGGAAAGGGGTCAAGCTACCCCTCATTTAGAGCGTCTTTCAATTCTCTATGCGACAGCATGGTCGAAATTAATATTTTCAATTTTTTTTCGTCAACATGAAAACCACCCTCTAGATTAACTAAGGTGGGGGTGTTGTTTGGGAAACATCCTGAAACACGTCACTTTTTATCTTTTAAACGGCACATTTTGATGTCAAATTTGACTTTGACAGGTCAACCCTCTAGCCCTAACAACCCCCAATAAAAACAAAAATTACGGTAAGGTGGTCGAGTGACCCCTCATTTTAAAGGTCTTTTGATTCTCTGTGCGGGTGCATGATTATTTCTAGGTTTGCTTAGTTATTTGAAAGCCCTTTCTGCCCTGAATACTAAACGGTTAAAATTTTTCAAATTTATCGATTTGTCTTAGAGATTATTTAATATCAAATTATGAACTCGTTCTTCGTTTGTCGTTAAAAAGGAAATTCAGTTGTTCAAACTGCCCTTACAAAAATGGGAAAAATGTAGAAAAAATATTGAAACATCAAACTTTAACGTCAGAAGATATTTTTGTTAGTTCAACAAATGCTCAAACTGTTTCTTTTTAAGAAGCCTGTAGTACACATGTTTTTCTTAAGAAGTAGGTTTTGTTCTGTTATCGGAATACGCAGATAATTTTTTATTGTACTTTTTATTAGCTCCTATACCACCTAACATATCTCATTTGTTTTCAGTTTAATCTGGTTTGTGAATTGTCATTGTCATTGTAATTCAAAATAAACATTGGTTGTGCAAAAATGTTTTACTCTATTGCAGGGAAGTGATCGCTTTGTTTTTCAAAAACGGTGAGAGCGGCAAACCTGCGGCAGATTTATTTAATCAAAATCATCCCAATAAACACATAGAAAGAAAATACGTGTTGGAATTGGTCCCGAAGTTTAAATAAATAGGTTCAGTAGCCAATAAAAAACGAGACCCCCAATGTGAACTCTCGGTGACAAATGGGGCTACTGTGGTTGAACTTTTGGGGCAAGTGGCTGTAGCTGTAGATGCAACACTAAGTACGAGGAAATTGGCCACTGTAACCACCATCCCTAGAACTACTATTCGACGAATCCTGAAGCAGCATAAATTTTATCCGGACAAAATTCATTTAGTACATGAGCTGAATGAGGATGATTTTGATGGACGACAGCAGTTTTACGAAGTTATGACAGAGAGAATTGCGGATATGAACTTCTTTTCAACATTTGTTTTTCTGACGAGTGTACATTTTTCTTAAACTCTACTGTAAATCGCCATAACTGTCGGTTTTGGGTCGGACGTGAATCCAAGAAATTTCCACGAAGTGCATACTCAACATCCACTAGAACTAAATGTTTGGGCCGGTATTTTTGGAGACCGCATGATTGGTTCCATTTTTCTTGATAGCAATCTGAAAGGCGAACGTTACCTCGAAGTGTTAGAAGATCTTGTTCAACCCTTGATTTTAGATATCGTTGACAATGATGACCATTATCTAGAAGACCATTCGTCTTTCCAACTAGATGGAGCTCCACCTCATTATGCGCTTGCTGTTCGGGAGTATCTGGACAGAGTATTCGCGGAACATTAGATTAGATGAAGAGGTACTCACCGGCCCGCTCACCAGATTTAAGTCCTCTGGACTTTTTCCTGCAGGGTCATCTGAAAAGTAAAATTTACGCAACGGAATCAAGGTCTCTGGAAGAGTTGCGTCGACGCATTGTTGAAGAATTAAATTACGCCACAGATCCTCCAAAATGTAAGGAAACTAATAAAAATTTCTTCTGACGTTGAATTTTGATGTTTTAATTCTTTTTCTACACTTTTCCCATTTTTATAAACCTAAAAGCAATCAAGAGGCCTTTAATATGAGAGGCCACTCGACCACCTTACCGTAATTTTTGTCTTTGTTGGGGGTTGAACAAAGTCAAAATTGACATAAAAATGTGGCGTTCAAAAGATAAAAGGTGACGTATTTCAGGATTTTTCCCGAACAACACCCCCACCTTAGTTAATCTAGAGGGTGGTTTTCCTGGGGACGAAAAAAAAAATTGAAAGACGCTTGCTCGACCCCCTTTCCTTATTTAAATTCTTGAGTTAGGGGTTGCTGGCGCTAGGGGGTTGATGTGTCAATGTCAAGTTCGACATCAAAAGTTCTTCCCCAAAAATCAAGTATCGACCTATCCGAGCGTTTTTTCAAGAAACTAGTCTAAGGGTTCCAAATCAAGCGTGTTTCGTTTTCATTGGCCCATCCTGTATGTTTATTTAAATATAATTTTAGGTGAAATTTTGTATCAAGAAAATTGCATCACCGGAAAGGAATTTAATATAAAAACATAGTCGAGAATATAATGCCAATTTCCTAGGTTTCCAGATTGAGTGTACTTGAAGGTGGGAAGTCCTGGTACCACATTCCTCTTCGAACTTCCAATGGCAGGGGATCTAGTAAGTCTGGTAATTCGTTTTGCAGATGTGCCAAATAATTTTCGCCATTTAGTTGAGGTGGTAAAATGACATGACCAATTATGAAAGTGTCTATGATTCCTGTCCATTCCTGAGGATTTTCTTCAGCATAGACATGTTCATTGTGAAAATTAGTTATGCCACTTCTCGTGAAACAGGCTTCATCTGTGAATAAAATTCTTCATGCAAAGTTCCTATCTAGAATTCTGTACTCCTCGATAAACCGGCAGAAACCGAGACGTGGTTCAAAATCATGGGGTAAAAGATCTTGAACCCGTTGAATACGAAATGGGTGCAGTGCTTGTTCTCTGGTCACCTTATTAACAATATCTTTGCTTATCTCTAGCTCTAAGCCTAATCGTTGGTTGCTGAGTTTTGGATTTTCTTTAATCCGATTTAGAATCTCTTCCTCAACCTCTGGAGTTCTTATCGTACGTGCACGATCATAATTAGCAGAAATAGGCGCAAACACACCCGTTTCACAAATACGTCTTTCAACTGCCGTGAAGGTTTTATGGTTTGGTAAGCGGCGATTCGGAAATCGTTCACTGTATACTCTGCAAGATTTTAAACAATTTCCTTGGCAATATCCAAAAACCAATAACACATCGGTCATTTCTTTGTTGGTATACTGTACAGCCATGACGAAAATAAATTTACAAATTGTTCGATAATTCACCGGCGCTTGCTAATTCACTTTCACAATATTCCAGTACTACTGGCAATTTAAAATGTCAGGTGTTAATGACAGTTATCTTATTACGACGCCATCGCTTCAAATTGTGTTTAATTGTATTACAAAAATTTAGATTTGGCCATACACGAAATGAATATTTAAATACAGATATCTCAAAAACGGCTGCTCAAATCAACTCTTACCAGGTACACCTTTTTTGGGTAAGAGACGTTGGAGAATAAGAATATTTATTTAAAAGTTAAATACAGTGTGGTTCAAAAAAGTTATTTCGTTTTAAATGTATGCAAAGTACCGCAGGTGGTGCCCCCTAAATTGTACAATGAGAATTAGTGCAGATTTTAATTTGTCACCCCACAAAACCCCCTCTAGCTGAATATTGTGACAATACAGCAATTATTAAAAAAATTATTTATGAAAAACTAAAACCAAATTGAACTTCGGACACCCCGTGTCTCCGAAATCATCCACTTTTGGACTGAGGTAAGTTGGGTTAGATCGTCATATTTTAGCCTCAGAAATTTATGGTAGCATTTTTCCGCACCTTTTAGAGACACTGTATAAGCCAACACAAAGTGGATAAATTATTACAAAAATAATAAAAATGTAGTAAAGTAAAAATATACCTACTACTACAGTCCAGTATTCCACTATTTCCTATGAAAGGAAATTGATTCATTGCCACCAATCAAGGTGCACAATGTGCGTTTCCAAATCAATTGAAAATAATGTCCTATAACTAGCGACATACTACGTCTTCAATCGGAAAACGCAAAATAAAATCTGATTGCAATAATCCCCTAGCAGGCAGATTTCCAGTGCAGTGCTGTTGTGCATCGCCAGCCGCAGACTAGTTTCGAGCTTGTTAACTCTCATCAGTGCGATATAGGCAAATGCACAACATCACTTCACTGGCCTTCTATAGTCATCAAATTACAGACACGAGGTGTCCGCAACTTGCGAATTGCTCCATCTGGTGACGACTTATTGCAATCAAGTTGGCGATAAACTCGGACTAAGTATATATTTAACAAAATATATAAGCCAACACGAAGTGGATAAATTATTACAAATTATTATAAAAATGCAGTAAAGCAAAAATATACCTTTTTTAAATTTATTATTGGTTTATATATTTTGTAATATTTTTTATATGTTTGTAGCGAATTATCCGTTTTTAATCTTTGCCAATCATTTTTCAGTTTATTCCTCTGTCATATCGATGTTATTAGTCCGCTAGTAATCCATAAAATAGCGTGATTAATTGATTATTATGAGTTGTATCATATCGTGTTTCATTTTCGAGCAGTGTATTCATTTTTGTGTAATTTACTTTTTGTTGTTGTACTTGTTATCTTCATTATTGTTAATATGTGAATTATTTATTATTATCATAATTCTGAATGAGAAATCCATTGTATTTGTTGTGTCTACATTCCCACAAACGCCTTGTATAAATGAAATGCACGTTATATAACTTAATAATACTTTTTTTCTAACAAATAAATATGCCACTTTTCGGTTGGTAAAAGGAGAAAATTAATCTATGCAGTTTAATTTAGTGATAATTAATGCTAAACTTTATAAAACGTGGAGAATAAAGTATCTTCGCAGACAAAATTATTTTTGCACATTTATAGCTAAGGAATATTTCTTTGTTAAAGCCAAATAAAGCAAACGATTAAATAGATAGAGTGGAGGAGATCAGGCTCAATAAAAGTCTAAAAGGCGTCCTACGGTGGCAGGCAGGTAAGTTAAATCAGCGTAAACTCAGAACACGGTAGCAACGAGTTAATTTGGCGAAGAGGAATCAAAAGGAGCTGTGAGCCATGCGATTGCCAATGATGATGAGCTGGTAGGAGGTATGAGGTAGATCCGCCACCCTTATATGAAGGCGGCTTTGTGTTTACAAGCCACTGGTCCAGCAGGGATTATTAGTTTTTGATGTATGTTTCGCCCCAGTGATTCTTCAATGGACTAAGTTTACCGTATGATCTATCATGCTACGTCAAGTACTCTGCTTACTACATGTTTTGTCATTGTAGCATATTGTGACACTAAGTATTATTAAATATGTTTTGTGTACCCTCTTGGGAAAATGTTGTTGAGACTTTATAATTCCTATAAAAATACAATATTTGGTGATGTAAATGTAAAATACCCGAACATCTGCCAAGGTTTTAATAGAGCACAAATATATTTTGTGTGTGTGACTTATTAACAGAGGATGAGGTGCAGGTGTAATAAATACTCTTAAAAATAAAAACCTAAGTTTACATGTGATAATAAATATTATGAACAAGGTTATTACTCCATTTTTATATCTAATAAATAAATCGTTGGAAGATGGATGCTTTCCTGACGTCTTAAAACTTGCTGTAGTAGTGCCCGCTTTTAAGAGTGGAGATCCCCTGGATATTGACAATTATCGGTCTTAAGTTCTGTATCTAAGATCATAGAGAAAATTGTATATAGCCGCTTATGGTCATATTGCGAAGTAAATAAATTGTTGACTGCATCGCAACACGGATTTAAATCGGGAAAATCTGTAGATACTGCTTGCTTCCATTTGTTAGACTACGTATATTGGTCGTTAGACAACGGGAAAAGCGTTTGATACGGTCGATAAAAGGTACTCAAAAGATAAATTTTATACCATGGGTTTCCGAGGAAACATATTGAATTGGATTATGTCTTACATGGACGGAAGAACATTAAGTGTCAAATTAAATAATGAGCTTTCTGCAGTAAAAATTTTAAATCTTGGAGTTCCTCAAGGCTCCGTGCTTGGTCTATTCCTTTTTCTACTTTACGTAAATGACGTGCCTTATTATATAAAAAGTGGACATGTAACTATGTTTGCAGATGACACCATCGTAACTGTATCTGCCGACACCCCTGAAGAGGTAGAGCGGCTAGTTCATAATGTTATGGATGAACTAGGAATGTGGTGTCAAAGGAATAGACTCATCTTAAATGAGAGAAAAACCATTTGTTTGAATTTTGGTTTGCAAAGGCGGCTACCATCTACAGTAATCCAGGACCATCTAACTTTGGCAGAATTAGGTAAATTGTTGGGAACTAACCTAGATATGAAATTATCTTTTGATATGCACATTGATTCTGTATGCAAAAGGTTAAACAAAACCTATTTTGCTATTCTTCAATTAAAAGATGCACTAGATGATGGATGGTATATCCCTTACACAATCTTCGCCTAAGATTGTATAGCTTTCGCGCATACTTTGATATACAAGCCGCTGCAAGACGTGAGGCGAGGACGCGGTCTTCCTTGTGATACTCCGAAAATAAAAAAAAAATATTTTGAGTCTAATATGAGACTTTTGGAGTACCTCGTGCATATTTTGTAGTTGAAGAAGTCCAAAAACACTTTTTGTTTCTGTTGAAAATGGTTCAGGTTTAAAGATTCACTCTGTATATGACTTTTCTTGAAGTTCGTGAAATTTTAACACTTTATTTAAACAAAAATGAACAGTATTTATTTAAGGTAATTTACACAGAGGCTGAACGAATATTAAACTACCTAGGTGTTTGATTTGACAAAATAAGTTGTAAGGTAACTATTCGGGTTCAAAAATTTGCCCATAAAAAATAATACGAAGAAAAAAGTAAATAAAAATAAATTATGCATAAAAATCCAGTAAAAGTGAAGAAAAAGCACTTTATAAAATATAACATGATGGCGAATGCGTCTAGGCGCTTTTTATTTGTTCTAGCAAGGATGCAACCCGGTATTACTTGGTTAAAGGGAAATTCGCTCACGACGAGATGGTGTCTAGAAGCAGAAAATTGTGCTAGGTAGAAAACATTAAAACAATATTAGTTAACATGTTACATGGCTTATGTCCATTTAACAATTTTCTATAATAACTGGTATTTTACTAAGTATAAGTAAATATTTAACACGATCTGTATAGCATTTTGATTCAGTTTTTGTAGGTGAGACTGTTTCAACTCTCAGAATTTTCTTTGTATAATTGATAAATTATTTAACATTGGTTTATGTAAATATTTTTTTATCTTAGGAACTCAGTCATGGTTTTAACGCGAAATTATGTATCTCTGTTACAGCACTTCAGAACTAATTTTCTATATGCCTACAAAACATTTACATTTATTTATATTTCATTTTTATACT
The DNA here is from genome assembly GCA_963675555.1 of Leptura quadrifasciata. Taxonomy (NCBI): domain Eukaryota; kingdom Metazoa; phylum Arthropoda; class Insecta; order Coleoptera; family Cerambycidae; genus Leptura; species Leptura quadrifasciata. The sequence goes on from OY776674.1 coordinate 32,486,022, forward strand.
TTGTTTACTATGTATATGTGGTTGTTTTCTTTACCTTTGAAACAATCTTCTGTTATATAGTGTATCCTACATGATATGTAATGTATTTACTGAGTTCTCATAAAGCAGTTTGTAAACAATATTTGCAATTTATTACCACAGTTCGTATTTTTGGGTATGTATACAAATTGCAAAGTAACTTTCTAATCCGTGGTGTGCAACTAATGTCAACCTAGTATTGATTAAAGATTCCTTTTATCGATTGTATACCTGTCACTATTTTAATTGTAAGTAAGTAAACCTAACTTAGAAACGAGGATGTATGCTTAAGTCGCCCATCAACAGATGGCACCACTTGTACCATTTTACAGCTTTCCATTTTATTAAGTAAAACTTATATTTTTCAAGTTTGTATATTGGCACTATATTGTAGAAGGTAATATAGAAAAGTTTACCTTATTAGTTAAAATCATGAAGGGATCACTTGCCCGCTGATTTTGATCTGATTTACATTTTCAAATGTTCACTATGAGATCCCAGTAATTTAAATTACAATCATATCCACATTTCATGTATTTAACACAACCAGGTAAATTTTATTTATTAGTAATTTAAATTTCAATAATTTTCAATTTTGTTCTTAATGCAGTTTCATTTTTTTTAAATAAATTTAAATTCAAATCTTTTTAATTCAATAATTAAAATACTACATGTTGCCACATTCTAATAAAATATTCTTTTCTTTTTCATTTCCGGCAATTTATAGTTTGCGAAACAGCTTCTAAATTTATATTGATTCAGCTCTAAATTTACATTTATTCTACACTAAATTTATTTTAATTCTGCTTCTACATTTACTTTATGTATTAAGCAATAATACATATTAATTACTTTTACGTATAAGCAGATTTAGTTAGCAGTCTTTTAGCATTCACGTTTAATTTTACGTAATTTCGCATTTACTTTTGCGATTATTACTTTTCCAAGCCGCATGCTTGGAAAATGTTTCTCTGCTTTTGTTCGATTTTGCATCATTTGTACAATCCTCATACATAAACTTCCTTTGCAAAACGCAGTCTTGCAAGAATAAAGTGCCAAAGATATTTAGATTTGATGTTCAATGAGACAATTGGGGTGAATTGCAGTACTAGAGCTTTCCACCTTCAACCATACTTAGTTTGGAAATCTAGAAGATTGGTATAATATTCAATATCATTTTTTTGGATTCATTATTCTTTGTTCGCTATTATTTATTTATTTATGTAATATACTTTATCATTCATTTTATACATTTTTTAAAAATTTCTCTTACCAATAATTTCACTCTCGTCTATAGGAGGCTGGTTTTACGAGAAACTCAACTAATTATCAACTATAGATGGTGCCCAAAAAATATCAATTTTTCATTGTTTCCTTTTCTCGAACAAAACAAAAATTTGTGATTTATGTTATACATTCAAAGAGGGTAAGTTTCACATCTCTTACAAGTACTCCGAATCTATGACTCTTTGCTCAGACTTAAACCAGCTAGTCGTCCGCATATGTTGCCTCAATTCTTTGACAAAAATATATAATCAGGAAAAGGAGGTAACACAACCCACAAATACAACTATATAGTAATTTCACTTATTACTGTAAACTGCTGAACTAACACTCTAAGATGTATACCTCGAAGTAATCACTGTAAAATAGACATGCATATGCTTTGATTTTGCTTCCTTATATAGTTTCGTTTAGCTGGTACCAGTAGTCTCGTCCAAACGTTTAACCCCGCGTTTGACGTGCCCCGTCGAGTCACTTCGGCGAGGAAACATTTTTCCTGACGAAAATGAAGTTTTTTGAAAAGAAAATTACATAGAAAGGAGGGCATTAACAAGGGGCATCTTTTGAAGTAAGCCTCATTATCTTATATGAAATGGCTTTGAAGTTAATTGAGAATAACTCTGGGATTAGGACGGACTGAAGTTTAAACTTGATTCGGTAATGTATTACGAAGGCCTTTACTTCGATATGAACGATGAATATGTATCGGAGCTTTCGGAGTTAACGCCCGAGCTTTAGGAGTTTATGCGAGAGCTTCAGCGTATATCTGCTCTACGATTTGTTGAAGGGAAGTAAGTTTTTATGAAAAGAATTATACTTGAGGAAATAAGTTTATAAGTTTACGATCGAAGTAAGATATTTTGAGAGACTTGGAAACTGAACGAGACGTTAAATTAGATTAATAGAAATAGAAGTTAAATGATATTAATGGGGATTTGTGTAATAATTTGGAAAAGATTGAAGTTAATATGGGGGCTTTATTTTTAGCCCCTTTGATGATGGTTTTGATATAAACCGGAACGTAGAAAAATAAAATAACTTTTTATTCATATTTACCGACATTCAGAATATCCTACACATCAATTAATTGGATATTCACGGTTCTCTACCTCAAAGGTAAATTTCGAAGAAATCTTAGACAGAAAAAAGTATTAGGAGTTTAGGCATTCCACCATTCAACCAGGGCACGTATACACGGACGATTAAACAACGGCCATTCTCTGCGATATTGCCATCTGCCTCAATTGAGACTTGAACTCACGAGTGGTACAGCGATTAGTTGTATTGCCTCTCACACTACTCTGCCTAGTCTACTGCTCCCAAATCATACTAATATTTAGTTGCAATGATATGTACGGTAAGTAAATCTTGTAAGTTATTTGCATCGATTGAAGTGGATTCTCCACAATAAAGGCATAAACCATCTGAAAGTATATTATAGACTGAATGTAAGTTTATTTATGTTTGCATCATTTTTTATCTTCGTATCGTATGATTTTGTTCTAGATTCTTTGCTGATGTGTAATACAGATATTCTTCGTTAATCGCCCTTTATACCCATTGATTAATTGCATCTAAATGTAGACAATAATCTTGCACAATTAAAGAGAATAACGTATGTAAAAAATAAATACTAAGTAAATTGGTAGATTATATTTGTACGTAAAGTAAAAGTAATTTTTTGAAATTGTCTTAATATTTAATGATTTATGATTATATTTATTTTTTATTAATACTTTTAAAAGCTCGAGTGTTTACATATTTTGTTGAATTTTCTTTTTATCTTTATACATTATAATAAAAATATTTCACAACATTAAATAATTTAATGCAACGATATTTATGCAAGCACTGGCGCTTTACAACCATATATAAAAATACAGAAAAAGTTACAGATAAGAAAGAAAATGGCAAACATTTATAACAAATCTTACGCAACTATAGGATCTACACTAGCCGATCAAATTGAGGAGCGTTTGCCTAACCTAACTAAAAACAAAATAGTTTTTTCATCACACCAACAAATGAATCTGAAATTAAAAATTTAAAAATTGCATTAGTAATCTTAAAAATAGCAAAGCTCCGGGAAAGTATGGTTTCAAATAGGAAATTAAAGGATTTTATTTCAAAACCGCTATGCCAAATATCTAATAAGTCAATAAGTATAGGTATATTTTCAAATCTTCTCAAGGAGGCTATTATAACACCTTTATATAAAAGTGACGACAACATTTAATGGAGAACTATAGACCCATATTACTCATGTCAAATTTTGGTGAAATATTTGAAAAAAGATTAGATTGACAATATTTCTAAAAAAAAAAACACAAAATAATGTCGGAATAGTAATATGAATTTCAAAAAACAGATTGACATGACGCGATAGCTAAGCTGACGTCACTCATGTATAACTCTGGAGATCCGTGAAAGCCTTCTTTATGTCTTTTTAGATCTATCAAAGACTTTTGACTCGGTGTGTCACAAAATATTAAATTAGAATATATTGGTATTAGAGGTGTAACACTGGAGTTGTTCAAAAATTACCTAAGCGAAAGAGAACAGTTTGCGAAAATTGGTAATATCTTAAGTCAGTCGGAAATTGTAACGTATGATGTCCCACAGGGAACAGCATTAGGACCTGTACTTTTCTCAGTCTATATAAACGACATACTTACTCTTAATACATCCGATATTACAATCTCCTTTGCAGATGTTACGGTTACATTTTATGTAGCATTCTCTTGGGAAATAACCGGGCACTAGGTACCAAGGAAATTTTTTTATCAAAGGATCATCTCAAAAGAAGACTGAAAGACTGCCGTTACTGAGAAAGAATCAGTTATGTACAATCACATGTCCCCCGATACGGCATTGTGCCCTGAAAGGATATCATCTGTATAGAATAGGCATGTACAATGGAAATCTAAAATGTAGACAATGCAATGGGCCAGCAGAGACAGCTTATCACATCCTGACTGAATGTGAAGCCATGGATCACAGGAGACAGGCTCTATATGAGCAACCAAGATTATGTCCAGAAGGATATGACACTCAACCAATTATGAGCTTGTACAAATTGATAAAAGGAACTAGAATATTGAAATGAGTGTCATAAAGAAATTTGGAGATTAGCACAATAAGCCCAAGGGGCTGCTCCGGAAACATAATTAGACGTCTCCCACAAAAAAGGCCCTAAATATCAGTGAAGCATCGTCTTTGTTTCCTGATTATGATTTAAGATGTCATTTTCTATGTAGAAGACATATCAAGGACACAGAAATATACCCAGCTTTGTCAGATGAAGTATAGTATATCAGTAAAACTGTTATATAGCAAGATTATGGTTAATATCTATTTATTCAATTTTGTTCCGTTCTCTTCTCTTCTCTTCTCTTCTTTTCCATCTCATCCTATTCTATTCTGTTTGAAGAAACATTACAACAGCTTCATGGTAGAACAGATACTCCTATCCTATAAGGGTACACAGTATTGTAGGAATACGAGGGAAATTTGACGGCGTCGCGGGTTAATTATCATATGTCGCATCCAAGTATCTACCTACTCGCCAGGAACAATTTTACTTATTTTAAAGTAATGTACGTTATGTCATTGATGTATGATGAAGAGCAATGGTCCAAGAATCGACTCTTGTGGTACTCCAGAAGTAGCAACGTATTCGACAGAATCCATTGAAGATAACATAATATTGCATTCTATTTGACAAATAAGATTTATACCGAGTTATCAAATCAACGCAGATTTGGTAGTTGTGGAGCAACCTTTCATAAAACCGTGTTGATGAATATTGATTTTATTATTTATTTTATCTTAAAGAACGTCGTGTAGTAGAAATTCGAGTACTGTAGCAAAATTGCATATTATTGTGATGGTACGAAAGTTGGTAATGTCAAAAATCTGAAAAATGTAGAACACACATCAATACTTACCCGAAAAAAAAACTACCACTACTATACTGGAAAACAATAAAGTAATTTAACTCGAGGTTAAGTTCGAGTTGGTGTGAGAAGCATGGATTTCATTTACATTTTCGGGATTTTGCATAACTAATCTTAGTCTCTTCTTACAGTTATGTGGCAATAAAATGTAAATCAGCCTAACTTTTAATACATTTGTGGAAACTGTCATCAAAACAGATAAGCCCTCAATAATTTTGTAGTTTTATAAGTTTCTATCATGCTTTCATTAATTGGTTTTAGAGGTGAATTTTTCAATTAGATTAAATCGTACGTGCCAGCGTACTCAAGTTGTAAAAACCCTCGGCGACATATCGGATGTGGCATATAGTAACTGTGGTGTGCCACAAAGATCTGTACTAGGGTCCATTTTATTATTGTTACACATAAACGACTTAGCCACTATTGATATTGAAGGCACTTTTACGCTTTTTGCAGACGATACTACCATTTTGTGGCATAGTGAAAATGTTAACAATCTACGAGATATTATAAAGTCAGATATATGTAAAGCAAAAAAATGGTGTGATTCTATTCGCTTGTATTCAATATAAAAAAAAAACGAATCTACTTACTTTCAAGTTTACCTATACTGATCTTTTCTTGGATAACCAACCTATTGAGAATAAAGCCCATACTAAATTTCTTGGGTTACATATTAATAAGCTAAAATTTTATGTACATGTCTCTAATTTAAGTAAAAAGTTGACATCTGATTGTTATGCAGTGAGAATTACTTCAAATACTGGGTTTCAGGGCTGCAAAAACGGCTTGCTTTTTCCTGATTGAGTCCCATATAATAATTTCAGTCTCGTCTATAAGAGGCTGGTTTTACGAGAAAAAGAGACAACTCAACCAATTATCAACTATAGATGGTGCCCAAATAATATAAAGTTTTCATTGTTTCCCTTTCTCGAACAAAACAAAAATTTGTCTCTTATGTTATACTTTCAAAGAGGGTAAGTTTAACATCTCTTACAAGTGCTCCGAATCTACAACTCTTTGCTCCGACTTAAACCAGCTAGTCGTCCGCATATGTTGCCTCAATTCTTTACCAAAAATATATAATCAGGGAAAGGAGGTAACACAACCCACAAATACAACTATATAGTAATTTCACTTATTACTGTAAACTGTCGAACTAACACTCGAAGATGTATACCACGAAGTAATCCCTGTAGAACAGACATGCATATGCTTTGATTTTGTTTCCTTATATAGTTTCGTTTCGCTGGTACCAGTAGTCTCGCCCAAACGTTTAACCCCGCGTTTGCCGTGCCCCGTCGAGTCACTTCGACGAGGAAACATTTTTCCTGGCGAAAAATAAGTTTTTTGAAAAGAAAATTATATAGAAAGGAGGGCATTAACAAGGGGCATCTTTTGCAGTAAGCCTCATTATCTTATGTGAAGTAGCTTTGAAATTAATTGAGAATAACTCTGGGACTAGGACGGACTGACGTTTAAACTTGGTTCGGTAATGTATTACCAAGGCCTTTACTTCGATATGAACGGTGAATATGTACCGAAGCTTTCGGAATTAACGCCCGAGCTTTAGGAGTTTATGCGAGAGCTTCAGCGTATAGGTATCTGCTCTACGATTTGTTAAAGGGAAGTACGTTTTTATGAAAAAAATTATACTTGGGGAAGTAGGAGTTTATAAGTTTACGATCGAAGTTAGATATTTTGAGAGACTTGGAAACTGAATGAGACGTTGAATTAGATGAATAGAAATATAAGTTAAATGATATTAATGGGGATTTGTCTAATAATTTGGAAGAGATTGAAGTTAATATATTGGCTTTGTTTTTAGGGCTATTATTTGTACGTTTTCGGCTATAAAGTTGTTACTTGACAAGCTTGAGAGTTGTTAATGATAATTTCGGTATATTTATGAGTTACGAACCGTTAGTGAATTTTTTTAGAATTTGACTGAGAAAAGTGTAGTTTTTGGATGAATTAAATTACTGAATGACTGTTTTATTACCTTTTAGCTTTATGAGTGAAAAATCATGTCCATTTTGGAAATTATGAGATTTTCAAATTCATTTTTTCACTGATGCATGGAAGATACTATAACACTTGTAATATATGTACATAGTAAACGCTCGTCCTTCTGATGATGATTTTGATATAAACCGAAACGTAGAAAATAAAATAACTTTTATTCATATTGACCGAAATTCAGGATATACTATACATCAATTAATTGGATATTCACGGTTCTCTACCTCAAAGGTAACTTTCGAAGAAATCTTAGACAGAAAAAAGTATTAGTAGCTTAGGCATTCCACCATTCAACCAGGGCACGTATACACGGACGATTAAACAACAACGGCTTGCTTTTCCCTGATTGAGTCCCATATAAGATGCGGAATCCCTTTCAATCGCTTGTAAAAAAATCTAATTACATGGTTTGGTTTAGTGATGTATGGGCTTTTAGAATTGGCAACTGAATGCTAAAAATATATTTTTTTTACAGGAATCGGAAAAACAAATTAATAAGTCCGGCCCTGGAATTTAAAAAAAATTATAATAGCAATCTATCAACTGTGATAAGTGTATAAAGTGTCTAAAATTTAAACAACATCCGATCAATAGTAAGGACGTTCTGGTCAAAATAAGATTAGACAAAAATCAGTTTATCATCCTGTATCTCAGAAATTAAGAGCGACGGGAAAATTTCAATGGCCGTTCCTGAATACCCAAGTGGTCCTCTACCGCCCCTGAAAGTATGTACAGTTCCCCATGAAACACCCTGTATATCTATGTATGTAATTTTTAATGTATAGTTGAGATTAGCAGTTCCCGGCACATAAAAAACGCAACAAAAACTTTACGACTTCATTAAAATACCAGCACTCTTTGTGCTGTCTCGACAGAAAATTGACTCGCTTACCCTTATAAGTTTTTAATATGCGTCAGGCTGTTTGATGACAGGCATGCCGCATGGCTCGCAGCGATAATAATCATGTCGTAAAGTTTTGTTGCGTTTTTTGAATGTCGGGAAGTGCTGATTTAGATTATACCTACGCACATATTACCTAACCTACTTTATTTTAATTTAAATTAAATTTATATTTTATACATATAGCTTTGTCAATAAGAGTATTTCATTCTTAGACAATAAAGAGCAAACCTTGATTGATTGATGGATAAGAAACCTCTCCCAATAATATATTACCTTAATAATACTTGCTTGGTACCGAACTATTTAATTGATTAATTGAAATTACAAATGGATTCGAGAATAATACCAAGTTTGTTACATTACAAACATATAAATCAATTGAGTAACAATTTCAGTCAAAATAAGGCACCTGATCAGACTTTCCTGATGAAATTTCATACAAATTAGATCTGACACAGACCCTTTTGCGGACACAGATTCTCTATCCCCCATCAAACGCAGCTGCGCCGTTTTCAATGGCTCTTCAAGCATTGTGCTTTAGCTTAAGCACTGTGTATTTTAATTTTAACACTCCATATTCATGACCCCGTATAATAAAGATGGATTTGAGTGGTGTATAATGCTCTCAATATTCATATATTGGCGTTTTAGCGCAACTGTTCATATATGAACTTCAACAACTCGAAAAATCTATTTATGATAAGTATCTTTTATTGCTTTATCTCCGCCTTTAGTTTTACTCTGGTTTATTTTGTCATTAGGGATTTAACCAGTCAGATTTATTTGGAATATTTATTAAATGTTGATAGTGTACGTTAAAACACATGTGTAGATTTAATATATAGCTTAATCCAGAATGATAAATTGCTCTTAAAGATAAATAAACCGAAAAAATTGTTAACCATCTTCTTGATTCGAGTGTTTGTTTAATTGCGGCTTAACTGCTAATTTTTTAAAAATTAATGATTTCTTGGGATGTTTTAAATACGAGAAAGAAAAGTCTGTTCTAATCGAAATTAACATTTTTTATTACACGATTTTAACTCAATTTTAATTTTAAAAAAAATCGTCGATAATTGATTCGCCTTCAAAAGGGATACAAGATCTTTTGGAATAAAGTTTCAAGTCGTCTGATTAATTGTTGTTACCTAATATCAATATTGAAATTGATTAACAAACCAGTTGGTTTAGTTATTTGTTATTTTTACACCAATTTCAATATCGACACTAGGTAAAGAATAAATCGGACGATTACCTGAGAATTTATTTCATAAGTTTATTAACATCATCATTTTATTATTTGCAGGAATAAGAGCAGGAAAAAAATTCCCATTGTGGTCAACAACAAAAGCAAAAGGTCAAACAGCAATACATTCAATTTTAAGGAAAGAGACACGAGACTGGGTTATAGTCTATACATCAAATATAATAATAATATTACGTATTTATTAGCAAAGAATACCTGTTTACAAGACAATTATATCTAATATTCACAATAAAAATAAGATTAACCTTATAAGATAATAACAACTACTAATGCTAACTACAACCATATTTTGTAAATATTTCAAAATTCTTTTAAAATATAATCAATTAATTTTTTTGGAACGTTATTAATCTGTTGCAATTTTTTAGAGAATCCTGGCAAGTTATTGTATAATTTTAACCCTTTTAAAAATACAATTCTCTCCGTGCTAGTTTTGTTAACTGTGTCAATGAAAAAATCATTCCTATTTCTTGTTTGCTAATTATAAACCTCAGATATTGTTGTTAAATTATTATTATACAAGTATGCTGGCGAAAGTCGATGTTTCATTATAAATATAAAAATTAATGCTTTATATGCAATTCTTTCATTTCATGAAATTCAGTACATTAGGCAACACTTTTATTGGAGTATATCGATTAAATTTTAGAATTACCCGCATTGCTAAGTTTTGAATGTTTTGCATTTGTTGAATTTGATTTTTATTCAGGAGGAAAAGTACTGAATAGCAGAATTCAAGATGTGGAGCAATGATTGCTTTATATAAAATGAGTTTTGTATACATACTTAAACTGTCACCTACTCTATACAAAAATGATACCTTCTTTGACATTTTATTCATGATATATGTACCGTGACTCTTAAGTTCTCGTCTATTACGACTCCAAGATATTTAATTTCATGCACTCGTTCAATGAGGAAGATGCATGAATTTTAAAAATGCTTGAATTTTTTTATTTTTCCATAATGTGTACTATATAAGTTGATAATATAATAAAAGATAGTCATAGATAAATTTCATTTCGTAATTGTTCCACATTAAGATTTGAGCTTTTATGTAAACGAAACCACGTGACTGAAGACGCCTTGATATTGCCTTGACGTCATTTTGACGTCACTGATTTGCCCTGAATTTGTTAATTCGTGTTGTTATACTTACTCTCGTTATTAACTATAAGTTAATGTGACAGATAATGATTTCATAAGATACTTAGCGTATTAATCTATAGCTATAGATGTTTCAACATTTCAACAATAATTACGTGACGTCACCTGGACGTATGTCGTCACGTGGTACGGATAGAGCGTTTCAATGATTTTATATTCTGCCAAAATAAATAATTTCTCCGCCCTAAATTTTAACAAAGAAAAAAGGAAAAATACGAGGAAGCATATTTTTCTGTCCTCTATCTATCTGTGATATAAAAAATAAACATGCAACTTCCTCATTACAATTTGATTAGTTTTTATAGTAATGTTATTCCAATCAATATTGTTTAGTACACGTATTTACTACCAATTGCCATAAGTTTAGATTTATTGACATTTAGACATAAATTATTGTCACCTAACCATTTATAAATGTTGCTTAATTCTAAATTAATTGGTTGAAATAACTCGTTTACATTTTTACCAATAATATACAACATAGGGGGACGGTAGCTCAGTGGGCTAAAGCGTCTGGCTAGCAAACTGAGTTGCCTAGCGAAGTGGGTTCGATACCCGCAAGGCGAAACAATTTTTCATTAAAAAAATTGCCCCAAGAGTGGTTCGGAGTCCACATTAAACTGTAGGGCCTCGTCTCTCTTTGCCTAACACAAGATCCTTGAGATCTTCCAGGGAGTTACCTCGGTGACTTGAGAGGCGGTTAAGAAAACATTTTAAGAAACATAGTATCATCAGTAAACATACATATTTTACAATCCTTTACGCATTTCATCATATCATTTATATACATCAAGAATAAGATTGGTCCACGCACTGTTCCTTGTGGTACCCTAGTGTTCTTTCTCGTGATTAAGAAGTAGAGTTTTGGACGGTAATATTTTGTAATCTTTCACATAAATATGAAGCACTGTGTTGCAAAAACCCAATTTTTTTAGCTTTATTAGTAAAAGTGTTTTATCCACAGTTTCAAATGCTCTACGAAATTCCAAAAATACCGATATAACAATATCCCCATTATCTATAGCCTTTAATCAAATATCACATATATTCACTAATACAGTTTCACATGAATGTCCTTTATGAAAACCAGATTGATTAGTAACAATTAATTTATTTGTGTTTCAGGAGTTGATTCTTCACAACAATCTCTATTAATTTTTCATAAGGAGGTAGAATATTTATAGGTCGCATTCCTCGTGTTTGCAACTTTTGGTACTGGAATAATTACTGAAGTTTTCCATGTTGATGGAAAAACACCACTTTCAAGAGATGCATTTATGACATCAAGGAGGCGATTACCTATAATTGAAAATGCATTTTTTAAAAATTCTACTGAAATTCCATCCTTAACACCGGCAGTGTTTTTTAAAGATTTTACCATTTCTTTCAACTGTAACATTTCTATTTTATTAAATGTTGAAAACATTACATATCTATCATATTTATCGTTTGTCCAATGTCATGGAATCTTGTTATACTGGAAACAATTACATCCATGCTTTTTAAGAAATAAAAATTAAATTTTAATGTAATTGTTTCTTGGTCTTTAGTTTCTACATTATCGAGTTTTGTTGTTTTGTTTCTCCACTCGGCATCCTATTACTGGAAAATATTGTTTTCAGATTTTTCCAAAGTTTTCTTGTGTTGTTTTTATTTTCATGTAACATATCTTATTAAAATATTTTTCTTTTTCTTGTCATCATCTTTACTACCGTGTTTTGTAAACTTTTATATTCGTCCCGATCCTAGTCGTTCTTCGCAAAGACTGCTATTTTGTGTTTATTATCTTTGGGGCGAGAGTAGATGCGTGTTTACTATGTACGTACCTCGATATGCGATGTAAAGCAACGTCAGGCGCGGTTAGTAGTTGGATGAGTGACCGTTCCAACGAAGACCGCGTCCTCGCCTCACATATCTTCCAGCGGCTTGTATATCAGTGTATGCGCGGAAGCTATACAACCTTAGACGAGGGTTGTATAGGGGATATACCATCCTTCGGAGGGGATGTAAAGCCGTCGGTCCCTTGTTTATTAAATGTTAGGCAAGTAAAAGATCCCTATTCTTCTTAAGGGAAAAGGTTCGGCAAAATTCCTGGTTGGGGGTAGCTCGTTTACAGGCGTCGGTGTTAGGCCTCAGTAGCAGAAATAGGCCGACGTTAAATAAATGTATAAAAAAATAATCTTTTTCTTTCATATTTGAAATAATGTTTTGTATTATCCATCTGCTTTGGGCGTATTTTACTGCCATATACTGGTTTATTATAAGACACATTTGATCAAATACCTTCGCAAGTGTACTTATAAAGAAATCAGACATAGTTTGATGCTATTTTGTTCCATTCTGTATTTTGAAGCATATTTTGGAAATGGTTTACATAATAGTTTTTTAAAATCTTTTACGAATATTTACCTTCTTTGTAATGTTTTTATTTGTAACCACATGTGTGGATAAAATACAATGATCACTAATTTTTGGAGTGTTATTTACTTCATGTACAATGTGTTAATGTCGAATATGCATACTGAGATTCTGAAAAAAATCCCTGGTAATCTTAAACGGATGTCCACTGAGTTTGCCTTCATTGCCCGAAGTAAATACATTGAAAATTGCAGTTAACTCATTCCATATTCTTCTGTATAATATGACAAGGTCACCACGGCATCTTTTGGCAACCAGTGAAGTGAGTTAGAACTGTGCAATCAGGTTGTCATATATCATACTTTCTTAACCTACCAGGCAATGTGGTTTCTTACCAATAAAAATTTTGTACGTTAATGACTCCCAGGCCGTTGCATCAAGAGGATTGGTAGAAGCAATTGTTCTCTCTTAATGTTTTATCCCAAGTGTGTACTGTTTCCTAGTACTATACACTTAACAGTATGTAACCGTATTTCACTCCATTCATGAATTCTGTTTAGATCCCACAACAGAACGTGATCAAATAGTAGGTGGTAGTAGATTTTTGTGTCACCTGCGTAAAGAATACAAAATCATTTGATAAAATGTCGCAAGGCGGATGTGATCGTAATAAATAGTAAAGGTTCTAAGACAAATCACTGGAGGACCCCACTGATCAGCTATCTGCTGTCACTCACTGCAACATCAACTTCACCGAAAAACATTATATCCGTAAGGAAATCTAGAATCCACATTAGCAAAGTCATATCAAAATGATCAAATGATTTTTGGGAACTTTATAAAATGGTTTAGGGAATCTAAGTCCATGATGTTTAGTTAGCACCATGGTCTACCTGACCGACTAATTTGACACACAACATAGTAAATTGATGTCACTAAGCAACCTGGAATGGATGTTGTTTAGTAGGAATGATATGGTGTCTGTGTCGAAGAAGCAAAAGATTATACAAAATGGTTTGCAGATGGAGTTAATGCAAGCTTTGAGGAAGATGGTGGGTGTGTCATCAATGTATGGTGAAGCCGACGGATCTAGTGTCCAAATTTTCCCAGCAATTTGGTCTTCTTGGAAATCAAGATCCATCAAATTGGCAATTACTCAAGGTAAATAATAAATATTTTGCAATGGGTCAGTAGATCCCCTGTGTAGGCTCGATAACAAGTGTCGGCTCACAAATTCCCTGTTTCGTTTTAATTGTTGTTGGAAACAGAGCCGTCGTCGCTGAGAACGACTTTTGAGTCTAACTATGAGCTAACGCGCTTGCATTGTCGTTTGGGGTCATTGCCAAACTTTGTTCGATTTCCTTCTTGGTACGTGATTAAGTGGCGACATATGGTATGAGAACAATCAGTGAAGCATATTCTCATTAATCCTAGGTTGTGATGGAACAATAAATTAATAAAGTTAAAAAAGTTGTGTTTAAAAACATTCAAAAAAATTCGATGTTAACCGAATTAAAAGACCCCAATCAGCCCCTACCAACAGACGTAAAATTTCTGTATTATCTTCTGGCAGACTCTATTCAGGATTTGTTTTCGGCACAAATTTGGATCCTAGATTCCAAGACAATATGATCAGTTTCCAATTGGTGACATATATGCAAGGTTATTTAGTAAGTTCCTGTTTGAGGTACTCTGGTTTACACGAAACCTAGTCGAATCAAATACAATTTGAGGAGCATGCGAATTTGATGAAAAAATGAACAAGTAGTTCGGATTCTGTCATTCTTCAATTCAAAGGACAAGTTTTTTGGGCACGTTAAAATCTCCCATAAACCTAATCATTACGTTTGTGTAGGAAGCTGTAAGATTGGTCAAACTAGTAAAGGTAATCCTGCTGATTTAAAGAAAAAGAACTAAGCAATCAGTATTAGCGAAAAACAGAGTGATGGTTGAGACCATCCGCTGTCTTAAGACAGCGTCTTGTAAATAAATATCCCCTTTCTTCTCTGTGAATCACGGCCCTATCGAAATCTAGAATAAGTAGTAGAGCAACTAATGCGTCTGGTATAGAATCACATACCTAGGTTTCAGATACATCAATACAATCATCGGAGAAGACAACATGCAAATGCAGTAAAATCCTCTGAATTAACTTTAAGTATAAACCATTGACAAACTACAGTCGCAAGGTTTCAGTTTATTGTTCTAGTCTTAACAGCTAGGGTTGCCATTTTTGTGATAAATCTTGATTTCCATCAATACATCAATGTTTTCTTAACTTTGATCGTCTAGTTTTGCTGATACACAGTATTCCATAAAGGAACAACTGAAGAAGGCGATTGAGTAAAATTTTGTGCGTACATTCATGCGCAGGTTAGTGTTTGTGATGCTTTCATAGTTCATTTCGTTTATTTACTAATACATTTATCAAAATTATAAATGAATTTTTATTTATTTCCTTTAGTCTGTTTATTATACTTTTCACTGCAGCAAGTAAAAAACAGGAGGACTGGTTCAATGATAATGAAGCTTTTATACAAGAACTTCTTGACCGCAAACATATTGCCTTCCAAAACGCTATCAACCACCCCAACGACTCATCAAAAGAAGAAGCTTTTACCCAATCTAAGTATGAAACGCAACACGAAATCAGAAGAATAAAGAACGAGTGGTGGGCAAGCAAGGCCAGAGAAATTCAAAGGTACGCCGATTCACACGACTACAGGAATTTCTTTCAAGGAGTAAAAGCAGTGTACGGCCCCAGTCGGAAAAATATGTGCCCTATTAAAGATTGAAATGGAAATCTCCTCAAAGAAGACCAGGAAATAAGAGCCCGATGGAAAGAACACTACTCTAACATTCTTAACGAGCAAAGTCAATCCGATCACGATATTATAAATCTTATCCCTCAATATGACACCTTCGAAGACTTAGATAAACCACTAACAACGGAAGAGATCTTAACCGCCATTGGGCAGCTAAAAAATAACAAATCTCCCGGCGCCGACTCACTCCCAGCTGAGATCTTTAAAGCTGTGTCGTCAGAGCTCATACCCTACCTCAAAAAACTGTTTGATGTCGTGTGGTAAAGTGGTCAAGCTCCGCAGGAGTTTCGTGATACACTTTTAATCAACCTCTTCAAAAACAAAGGGAGCGCTGCGGACTGTGGAAATTACAGAGGTATAACTCTCCTGGCTGTTGGAGAGAAGATACTCACTAAAGCGATGGCAAATAGGCTAACATCTGTTATGGAAAAGTTACTTCCTGAAACACAGAGTGGCTTTAGACCAAACCGAGGCACATCGGATTTAATCTTCACACTTAAACAGTTTCAAGAAAAAGCACTCGAACATCAAGGAGAAATTCACATGGCCTTCATTGATTTAACCAAGGCGTTTGACTCGGTGGACAGGGAAGTGCTCTGGAAAATTATATTCCGCTTAGGTATCCCCAGAAAATTTGTGGAAGTATGTCGCAGTCTACATACAAACAACAACGCCCAGGTTATGTATAATATTGAGACAACCGAACCTTTCCAAACCCTCACTGGAGTTAGGCAGGGATGTGTCCTGGCACCCCTTACTCTTTAATTTGTTTACCACTGCTCTAACAATTATTGTTGACAACAAACTGACAGTCAGAGGAATAGGTCTCAGATACCGTTTTGATGGCGGTCTCTTTAACATAGGGCGCTTTAGAGCTTTCACGAAGACACGCACACGATTCATTTGTGATCTCCAGTATGCGGATGACTGTGCACTTTTAGCCTCTATGCCGGAAGAGCTTCAAGAACTTTTAGATGTGTATGCCCAGAGCTATGATTCCTTGGGACTTAAAATCAACATTGGAAAGACTAAGATTATGTCAACTCCTCATCAAGTGAACCAAATAGACATTACACTTAACGGAAATTCTCTTGAAATGGTGGATCAGTTCAATTACTTAGGCAACGTTGTTAATGACAAAGCAAACATGGACAGCGAGATTCGCAATAGAATTAATGCTGCATCTAGAGCACTCTGGGGACTTAGAGAGAGAGTATTTGACAACCACGACCTTGCTTTGTCAACGAAAATGGCTGTCTACAGAGCAGTTGTCATTCCAACACTGCTATATGGATGTAAAAGCTGGGTCACTTACCGCCGTCATGTGAAAGAATTAGGACGTTTTCAGCAAAGACACCTCAGAAGTATGATGAAAATCCGTTGGTTCCATCACATATCAAACGTGGAAGTACTCAGGAGAGCAAACAGCCTTCCAATTGAGGTGCTTATTTCAAGAGCACGCCTAAGATGGGCAGGTCACGTTCATCGTATGCATGATAACCGCCTTCCTAAATGTACACTTTATGGTGAATTGCTAAGCGGTAAAAGAAGGCGTGGCGGTCAATAAAAGAGGCTCAAAGACGCTCTAAATGAAAATCTAAAATCCTGCGGTATTGCAGACGAGCAATGGGAACAACTTGCAGCGGACAGAACCGAATGGCGAGGGGTTGTGGCCAGCTATCAAGGAAATGTTGCTGCAAGAAGGCCGAATCCAAGACCTAACCAGGTCTATGTTTGTCCTGACTGCGGTCGACATGTGCTCTCCCGAATTGGCCTCTATAGCCATAGTCGTGTGCACCGTAGATGAATGGGAATTACAATAGACTACACCTTTTACTTGTTTTTTATTGTACACAATTTATCGATTGTAACATTTTTATACTCGGACTCGAATAACGGCTAATAATAATAATAATTATTATACGCATCTGAAGTCCCAGAAATTGTTTTTAATCACCTGTAAGACAGGAGGACTAGTATGTATTTTTTTCCAGTGTCTATTGTTAATTTCGTAAATATTGGAACGATTTGAATGATTCTTATTTTGTTTGATATAGGAATATTTCCTGGTGGTTTCAGACAAAGAAGCTACAGAAATAAAAAAGATATATTCGATAAATTGGGGGACCCCTATGGTATTTCAATTTATAATCAAACTTTGAGGTACCACGGCAGCTTTTCTCTTTAATTACATTGTGACAAGTGTCATTCTATAAAAAGCAAAAAATTGTTGGGGATATCAACACCTATAAACATTCTTTAGAAAACCATAAGCCTTACAATACTTAAACGCAAGAAAGGTAGGGTACCAGATTCATGACTTGCTAAAAAGTATCATACATGCATGTATCTCCAACAAGTTTTTTAAATGAATTGCCTTGCCATTAACCTGCGCCCGTTTTTATGCTATAAAAGACCACTAAGAAAGGTGATATTTTTGCAAAAAATCAGCAACTATGAAATTTCATGGACAGTCTTCAAATTAACTAGGACTTTGTTACCCAATATCGATACTGAAATTGGTGAAAAAATTGACAAACATAGAAACAAATGTTTTTTAACGGATTTTAATATCGGCATTAGAAAACAAGGTCTTAATTAATTGTATTATTAGATGAAATTTTATTTCATAATTTCCATTGGTTTTTTTGAAGGCGGTTGAGTATAAAATTAAATATAAACAAGCGAGTTATCAAAAATGTTAAAGTTATTTCTCTATAGTATTTAATGGACTTGCTTTTTCATATTTTGAAATAAAACGAATTGAATTATTCTTACTTTAAACAATATTTTTATTAGGAAGCGCCATCAAATCACACCATGTACGTTGTTTAGTATAATCAATTTATCATAAAATATACCGCCACTGATAGGAGGAGAATTATGTTTATAATGGCTACCCAAACATTAATGAGTTACAATTATTACTTTACGACTGGATTTTATTGTCAATATAACAATAAATTTTAAAATATTGTTTTTAAAAACAACATTACTAGTTGCTTTGTAAATAATCAACAAATAATCTGCTTAATACAAACAATTAATACAAATGCACGAAAGCAATTAATGATCCAATAAAACACACATGTAATATGTAATTATTGTGTCACCCGTTGCCTTTAATTAACGTAATCAGGAGTAAGTCCTCGGATTGTACACGTGATAAAATTTAATATGTAATATTATGTACATTGTTAACATAGTTTATAGAAAAATTATTACAAATTACACAAATAGTGTCTAATAATAAATAAATAAATAAATAAACACCACAGAAATTAGACAACCCCCAATTCCAGAAGCCAGAGCTTGTGCGGAAGGGGGTTACACATTGAGAACATGTGGACGTACAACCGTTTCCTCCGACAGTGTCAGTGCCGGAGCCAGGATTCGAACCCGGTGGTGCGATGTCCGTGTGATTAATCGCGATTGCCAACTCGCGCCTTAACCCACTCGGCTATCGATCAGATAGATAGAAGTAGAGTTGTGTAGAAAATGTCGGCCATTATTATGGTTTAATAGTGTTGTATACGGTGGAGAGAAATAAGGTAGCACAATTCCAGTCGAAAAACTGAATCCAGTTTTTAACCCTCGGTACAGACAGAGATGTGTTACGTGTATGTTTGTATGTCTGTCCATCTGCAGTTAATAATAATTCATTAAAAATATTGTTATATGACAGTGTGCGAAAGTCATATGTGTGTTTAGTTTAAACAGTTAACACAAAATTAAATCATAAATTGAAAAACCCCACATACATACATAAAAACATTGACAGCGAAAAAGTATGCAATAATATAGAATATTAATAGTAATAATAAGCAACTTTATTAAACAAATATACTGCAAGGTACAATTCCTTTTTCCTAGGTGGTATTAAGAAATTATTGTTACAATAAACTGCTCTTTCACTTTGGACTCGGATATATTAAACTAAAAATAAATAACCATAAGTACCTAGAGATATGAACAGTCTGTAATCAACTAATATATTATGATTCTTACATAAATATGAATTATAAAATAATTGGAAGTACTTAGTACAATATATTCTTTCCGTTTATTTGGGTTTTCTACCACATGTGTTGTTCCCTTCAAAAACAAATCACCGAATCTACAAAATAATAGAATTTTTGGCCTGTGACGTTTACGTCAAAGCAACAGTTAGAGCTTATTTTTTTCAAATAATATAAATCGGAATAAACATAGAAATAATGATTTCGGAAAGTAATCTCCTTCGATTTTCGAAGCTTTTTTTGGAAGAACACTTAATTGCTGTGTATGTTTTTGAAAAGAGCATAAAATTCTGAGTCGAAAATATGTAGCATATCCTATACCTAAACCTAGCCGTTTCAGAGATATTTGACATTTTATAGAAAATTTGACAGGTGCAACGGTTTGCAAGAACCGTTATAACTTTCTTCGTGTAAAAGGTCCTCATTTGCTTCTTGTCACATAAAAAGAACACAAGGACAACTACGTTCTATAACTGAAATTAATTCAATAATATCATACCAAGTGTTCCGTTTTTCGCGTTACATTTTGTCAACTTCAAACCTCGAAAACTTGTTTAAGTCAAATGGAACACCATGTATTTTTTTATGTCAAGTTGTGTAAAATTGAATTTCCTTTTTTCTGATATTAGCATTGTGGGGGTTAAAGTTACAACTTTTTGAAATATTTGCGATTTTATTAGAAATTCATGAATTGTTGTAATCATTTCACCAAAATAGCCATGGCTAGAAACAATCAGTCATTATCTTATGTCAAAAAATTTGTTTATTATTTATGTAGAATGTGATAAAGTAATATCAAGAACTTGCAGCACATTTGATACTTGATATCCACAAAAACGCAAAATAACACTAACACTGTAACATGCGTATTAATCGAATTTTATGCTCTTTTCGAGAACCCAAAAATATATAGGGTGTTTCATTTGAAATAAACAAGTTGGTATCGACTTCCAGTATAAGCGGAAGTGCCAGCTGCTTGTAATTTTTTTAGTTGGATTGGCCACACCGACATTAGTAATTATCTAAACTTCCAAAATTTTCTGATGCGTACTTTTCTCTATATCGATCGATTCAGTCCCCGGTGAGACACCCTGTATTACTGTACTGTTAATGTTTTATTTCATAATTCATTGACCTATCAGGCATCAAATAGTTTTATCCATATAATCTTAATTTATTTTAGAACTGAGACAATGAGAGCTTACTTGCTGCTTTCTAGTTGAAAAACAAAACATCAAACAAATAAATTAAATCCATGTTATTATTACATGTATCATCACAACAAACACTATTTTAGCTAAGAGGCTTACACTTAAGCAAACACACATGTACGAACTTTGTGACAGAAATAGGTCACGTGCCGTGGTCGCCTGTGACATCCTCTTCTAAGGGCGGAGTATGCCTCGGGGTATCCTTCAAGGGCTACACATTATTTTCCAATGTAACAGTCACTGTGTTTTAAGCCGTTAAATAAACAGAATGACAATCAGTGCTACAAATGTAGAAGTTAAGGGCCGGATTCGTTTAGTAATTTATTCTGGTTAGTCAGACTACACATGTAAATCTTATAACTTTTCTTTCCATTTGGAATAAAAACAGGACCGCATATATTATGTTCCTTTAACTGTAATTTTGATTGTGTCCGCTCATTTTAATAAGGCATATGAATAAATTTCTTATTAATAATACTATTAAATGGCACGACAGTACCAATTTGGTGCACTTGGAAAAAATTGTGTTTTGTCTTAAAAATCATTTTGATGAACTTTATTTGCTCATAGACCTCAAAATTTAGCATTTTAGCAAGGATATCGATTTTCTAGCATTACGCACGCAGGTTAATTTATTTATTTAATTAATAAAAAATCGGAACAGTCATAAAACACTTAAATGGAAAACTGAAAATTAAATTAAAATAAATATTATCCCATATAAACAGTGCATGGTAAAAGATCGGTATGTATTTCTAGTCACTGAAGAACCGCATGTGGGAAAATACAGCGTAAAACGTGTTAGTTTCCCGCCAAAATCTACTGCGAACTTTGAAAATTGAGGGTAAAAATTTCGACGTCCTTGGGAAATCTTCCTTCTGGGACTTTCTTGATGGACTATCAATCCCATACTCATAGACGATATCTTGCGTGAGTTACAGTGCTACACAACATCGGAGAGAAAATTAATTTTGGAAGTACAAAATCTTTTTTAATAATAATAATATGTGTCTTTATTTTCATTTAGTTTAGTTAAAAAATATAAACATAGTACCAAATGTGATGGCGGCGTTCATGTATATGCTCTACCACGCAACCATAAAAAAAAACAATAAAGTTAATATAAAGAATAATAATATAATTATTAATCATGCATAAGAATCATTAGATGGCAATAATTTAATTAAGTAATTTAACTTAATTTTCTCTATTTAGTGTTAGTATTGACCTGTTCTCTAAAAGTGGCAACATTTTTGGAGTCATTAACCATCTGAGGTACCTTATTATATATGCAAACCGCATTATAAGCAAAACTTCTTTCAAATAGAGCGGTTATGTGTTTAGGAACTCTGGGTATCATCGCCAGTTATAAGCTTTGTAAATAAGTATTGTGGCCATTGTGTTTTAATAATATTATATATAGGAATGCACTGCATATCTACTATTTAAACTTAACCATCTTGGTTTCGGAAATTTTGATCAAACTTACGGAGATTATAGCAGAACCTTACACAAGAGTTTTGTATTCTCTGCAAGCTAATGTTATCTCCTGCAGTTAAGGCAGGCCGGTAAGCCACGCCACAGTAATTAATATATTGATAAAATTAAGGACCCACATAGTTTTACTTTCACTTCATCGCGTCCCTACTCAGAATGTATCTATGCATGTAGATTAACTATAATTTTATATAGGACTTCTACATGATATAGCTGACATATTTAGAGAATCTCAAGTTGATATCTAAGAAGAGTTCAAGATTTTTAGTAGATTCTATATTGTTCAAATGTGCTTTTAGAGGGTAGAATATTAAAACATAATATTTTTATTCGCAAACTCCTCTATAAAATCCTTATTTTTCTATAAGGAACGTAACCAGAGTGCAATCAGCAGCTACTCTTCGGGCTATGTGCCCCGCCGAGCGTTGAATTGTTTGTTGCAATCGAAGCATTAGTGTTCTGTTGGTAATATACAATTATTACACTTAACGCGCCAGGCTTGTAACTTGTAATTCAGCGTTCGGCGGGGCACATAGGGCAGAGAGTAGCTGTTGGTTGCAGTCTGGTTACGTTCCTTATAGTAAAATAAGGATTTTATAAAGGAATATGCGACTAAAAATATTATGTTTTAATATTGCGCCCTCTAAAAGCACACTTAAACTATGCTAAGCCCAGTCAGGCTATTTATTTTTCGATTGCAACAGACACTGGACCGTTAGATGGCGTCTGCTGACTATTTTACATGTCGCGATCCTAAAGATACCGAAATGTCCCAAGTAGTCAAGGGATCCTCGTGTCGATCGTCGCATGCCTACCTTGCACTGACGAGAGCCAACAGCTTGAAACTGCAGTCTGCAAGTGGTGTGGGACGACCGGCACGAGGGCTCCTTTAAGTAGGATCAGTCTTTTGGCTGGTGTTTGTTGCAATCGAAGCATTAGCGTTTTGATGGTAATATGCAATTATTACCCTTGACGCGCTAGGCTTGTATCTTGTAATTCAGCGCTCGGCGGGACACATAGCCCGGAGAGTAGCTGTTGATTTCAGTCTGGTTACGTTCCTTATAGTAAAATAAGTTTTATAGAGGAGTTTGCTACTAAAAATATTATGTTTTAGAAGATATATGACTTATCCTCCTTACTACTCCATATTTATACATCTAATCGTTCTATCTTACGATATCGAGTTAGTTGCAGTATTTTATTATATTTGTATTATAAAAATAAATATCTCAAACTAAACTTATGTATTATTTTTTTGGCAAATACAGAAATATTTCTTCAAACATTAGAAAATCATGACATTTCTTATTCTTATTCAGTTGATGACATTAAAGTTTGACATTTCAGACGGCTGTGCGTCGCCATTAGCAAGTAAAAGTACTTTTTCTTCCACTCGAGAGGACTTTTACTACCGTTGCTAATGCCAAAATGGCTAAATTTGTTATCTTTATTTTTTTATAGCTAATCGAAGTTTGATGAAAAATAACATATCTTATTCGGAGTAAAAACAACTTTTGTGACTCGTCTGTAACCTAGAGACTCGTCATGAAGATATCACTTTTGCTCTTAATAAAACAATATACTATTGTAACACTTACTGCATGTCAAAAAAATTATATAGATACTTTCGACACATTATTTTCAACCATTAAATGAAGTAAAATACCTTCATTCATTATCCCTTTTAAAGAATTGGAACTTTCGACTGGTATGACTGGTGGTCGAGAGGTGAGCGCACTTACCTCTCACCAAAAAGTTCCGGGTTCGATCCCCGGTGGTGGCAGTGGAAAATACTGTGAGAGGGATTGTCCCTTGTGTCTAAATGTGTAGCCCCCTCCCACAAAAGGCTCTTCTAGAGCCTTCCGAGATAAAGAGGGTCGTCATTGCCTGTAGTGTTATTTATTATTATTCGACGCACAGCTTGCAAGATATTAACTTCGAATTGAAAGTCAAATATATTTTTGGATTTTTTTGGAAAACTGCCATCGTTGAAAATAATAGTCAAACTATGTGGTGATCGAATTTTACTATTTCCACCAAAGTCTTCGAACTGTATCTGTGGGCCAGATTAGATGATTATTTTTATTGACTATAGATTTTCTTTTTATTTTACTTAATATTTTCAAATATCATAGACAAAGTGGATTCTATTATAATTAACCTACTTTACCTTAATTTTGTTATCTAAATTCCATTAGTTTATCAATACTAACACATTTTAAAATTCGATCTGTCAGGTGAGGAATTTATTTATATAATCAAAACATAATTTACAAGCAATAGCAATATATTTTTTTTTAGAAATATGCGTGATAATATGATTTACAGCAACGAACTGCTATTTTATAAATTACTTATGTACTAATAGTGGAGTCAGACAAGCATCAAATTTTAGTGAAAAAGAAATTGTTTCCAGTGTCAGTGTCAATTTTTTTTATAACATGTTAGTTACATCGAATACTATACGAAATGGATATTTTTCTACCTCTAGCAACCGCCACTACGCAGGTTTTCGGCCATTCTGGTCGTTCTTTCTAAATATAGATGAGTACATCTCGGTATGTGTAGGTCCAAAAAAAAAAACGAAAAAAATTGAGGCTGTTCGTTATGATATGCTATCAGCTGTTACAATATGAAATTTTTATCTGCACACATAACCTCAAAAAAAATAAAAACTAAAAAACTGCTAAATTTTGTTTTTTTTGGTTATAACTTCGGATGTTTTAAGTGAAATGTGATCAAATTTTCAGAAGTTATACTTTGTAATGTGGATAATAACCGGTTAAAATTTCAAGTCAAAATATCTAATACAAGCCTCAAAAATTTACCACAAATTACAAAATTGATTGGCCAATAACTTTTGTGCATCGCATTGTACGAGGTTCTTTATTTTAAAAAAATATATTTTTTTTATGTACTTTATGATGGTGAACAGGAAAAACATTTTAAGCTTGAAGAAAAGTAAAAAAATCGATTTTAAATTTTTATTCATATACAAATTCAATTATCCATTAGATTAAAACAATTTTTCAATCGCTAACTCCTCTATAAAATCCTTATTTTACTGTAAGGAACGTAACCAGACTGCAATCAACAGCTACTCTCCGGGCTATGTGCCCCGCCGGGCGCTGAATTACAAGTTATTTAGAAAGAACGACCAAAATGGTCGATTTTTCACAAAATGGCCGATAATTTGCGTAGCGGCGGTTCCTAGAGGTAGAAAATGTCCAGTTCGTATAGTATTCGATGTAACTAACACATTAAAAAAAAATGACACTGGAAACAATTCCTTGTGTTTTGCTTGTCTGACTCCACTATAAGTTATTCGTTATTTTTTTTATTTTCAGGTGTTATTATTTGATGGAAACTGATGACACTAAAAAGCAGCAATTTTAGTAACACTGTTTAAAATTTTTGGAAAAAAAAAAGAAACTGAAAAGAACAAGCAATTTTTCTAGCTTATCTTATTCCCGACAATCCTGACATCGAGTAGGATTTATAAACGAATTTTCAATCTTGCCGGCTGATGGAAGGAATTTTGTTTTTGAAGAAGAAAATGGCGCGTCCTGTGGATTTTTTTTAATATCTCCCCATCGGATTATCGAATCACAACAAGTAAAAAACCGTATTTTGGTGATGAATATCTCTACAAAATGACACTAGCTTACGTTCTTTAGATTTATTACATAACCTAAAAAATAGTAAAAACCGCGAGTACAAAAAATACATATATTTTTTTAATAACGAGGAATTTAAAGCATGGATTTCATGAAATTTCCTGAAGATGTATTTCTAATTAGGAACTAAAATATTTGTTAGAACAGTTAAGGAAGACGATTAACTTCGAGAATTGACTAGTCAACTACTCGTGTTTATCCAAGGATTGTTTGAAAACGCAGATTTTTGAAATTTTCTTTATGATTGTTGCTATTTTTTAGATTGTCTTTTTTTCACGTAGTTTTCGACAATCCCATGTATTTTTTTAAATAAATGTTCAATCATTCTTAATAGCCTCGAAAAGCTTTATTAGATAATTTCCTATATCTGATCTAGTTTATCCATACCATAATTACACTACTATATGTGGTATGTACGTACGAAAATTACACGATGATAAACTAACGTGGAGTTATTTCCATGAAGACAAAATCATAGAACGTAGCACACACGTATTAATCAATTTTTTATGAGAATTTTATGACAAACAACAATAAATATAATATATATATATGGCCGTTTACTTCCAATGGACCATTTTAGTTGTGTCAATTTGAAAGCGCCCGAAATTATGCAATCAGATATTATAGTGAGTCAAACATACTGCGGTAGAAAGAAACTCTTCTAAATAAATTGAACCTTCTTCGAACGCGTATAATTTATGTCGAATTTAGGACTATGAAAACATTTTATTGAAATGCGAACTTACACATAATATTTAAATATTTCTAAGTACTTACTATATAATATTCTGAATTGAACTCATACTAATACATGACAAATTTTCATTGAATGCGTTATGACTATGTACTAACTACCTGCCTACTTTCTGGGCTTTTATGTTTTATAAGTCTCACCAAAATGGTCCATTGAGAACATAGAGAATTTCAGTCTTAATATTTCAAAAAACTAAAACAATATTTGGTCTATTTCGTATTTTCCTAGTCAAATTTTGAATAACATTTGTAAATGTACCACAGCTTATTTATATAACAATGATATACAAAAGTTACAAAAATTGCAAAACAAAGCTATGAGGATAATATTAAAATATAACAAGTATACGCCCATAGACACAATGTTAAATATTTTAAATTTTTTAAACGTTAGACAACGTATTACTTTTAAAATCGCTACTATTTATATTTAAAATAAAACATGGTATGGCTCCAAGGTATTTATGTGATAAATTAAGTTTTGTACCAGAGACTCATGAATATAATACACTCAGTGTAAATGACAGTGGTTCTCTGGCATGACAATTTAATGGAATCTAAATCTTTGTTCTGTAAGGGTATTCAGCTATTAAATAGTTTACCAAATGAAATAAACTGTTGTGAAAAATACAATACTTTCATCAAATTATGTGTTAGTTATGTTAGAAAAGAATATTGATTATTTTGTGACTAGGTTATATGATATTACGATAAACTATATTAGAATTCAAAGAGATTGGTATAATTATTTTACAGTTAATGCTATATGTATAGATTTAAAATAAGCTAGTGAATAGGTAATGGGCTTCTGTTCTATATATTGCTAAGATTCAATTGTAGCTTTTTGAACTAATAAAGATGCATTATTATATTAAGTCAGTGTCGGATTTCTCCTTTATTATGGAAATTTGGATTTTACTAATTGCAGTTTCTCAGATTGAGGAGGAAGTTTAAATATGAATTTAACAGAGTTGGGTATGATCCGAATCATTCAGGATTCGAATCCAGGATTTAAGCAACTATAAATTCAAAATTCCGATAGAAAAGCTACCGTATTTATGTGTAATGTCACGTTCACTGATATTTTCCAAATTAACGAATAATTTCTTGGTTCTTTGGTTTTTCGGGTTTACATCGGTCCAAAATTATAAGTTAAATAATTTAATATTCTTGTATTAATAAGGCCACTGGACACGACGAAATTTATTACGAGCTATCTTTCTACTAAAATCGGTTTGTGTTTCATTTTATTGAAGTATCTGTAGATCTAATCAATCAAATATAGGATCCTAAAAAGTATTTCCGGCTTAACTAGAATTCTTTCTTAGTAATTATTTTAAACGTATTATAGGGATTTTAATGATTTAAATGATACTACTAGGTCCCAGTATTGGCTAGAAAAGTAATCTTACCATTGATATATTCTATAGAGACATTTATTTGGTGGAAAGGAGTGCTGAAAGTTTTTGCAGAATTAGTTCTTTATAATACTAGATGATATTATTTTAATCCAAACATTGTTTTTCTGTCCATTTTATTAAGGTAATAAATATGTTATTTATCTTAGTCTTGCTCTAGGAATAAGTCTGCCACTCATATTTCATTTGCTACTGACAAGTCAGATGATCGTGTGGTTGATTTTGTACAAAGATATGATTTATATAAACTAAAGATGCCACGAACTTGTCTAAAATTAAATATATTCATTTGGCGATATAGTTTATGATTTATTACTGAATGTTTCGTTTTTAATTTTTTTAAAATCTATTAAATTAACATACATAAATTAACATAATATGACGATTTGCGCAAATTAGAGGATATAGCCCCAAATGGAGACATAGATATATCTCTGGAAACTTTATCGCGCGCCTTGCATGTATTATCCAAGACTAATAAAATAACCATCATTAGTGGGGATTTCAACTTACGTTTTAATTCAGGAAAGAAAGTTACATTATTATTGTTAAATTCCACATTCCACAGGTAATGAGTGAGTACATCTGGTAAAATTTATTTTAGGCCAATTACTACCTTGGGCTTACATAATCTATACGACAACTTGCGATCTGTTAACTGGAGTTTTATAAAAGATTCATCTTTAGAGTGCATAGTCAATTTAAGATATTAATTGACACAATAACTTGTGCAGTTGAAAATAGCTGTCCCCTCAAATTTAACATCATTAACAATTCTAACTCAGTTAAACTGAATTGGTTCACTACTGATCTTAAACCTATAAGAGAATCACTCCACCTGTTAATCGACATCTATGAACTCCACTCCTCGGAGGATCTAAAAACTGTAATAAATACAAAAAAATCGTATTAAGAAACGAACTAGTCAAAGCGAAGAAAAGTATGTTCGTGTAACATCCATATTCATCTCATTGCTCCATTTTATTCTCCTTGATGTTTCATTCCTCCTGGACCTCTCTTCTGTAATTATGGGGAGAGTGAGCATTCATCGTTCGAAGCGAGAGCTCACATAACACGCATCTCACCCGACCGTCCTAAACTGTATACTGTAAGTGCAGTGAATAGGTGGTGAAGGTGAAGGGATTCAGCGAGAATAGCCGAATTTACAACCAATTAGATTGATGCAAAAGCATCAGCTGTCCAGTGCTCAGTTGTTGTCATTGTCATGTCACATGTCATTAATTAAATTAGGTAAAAGGTGACAGAATACATTTTTATTGATAAAAAGGATATACCCTCGTTATTGGTAATATATATTTTTAAAAATATGACTATAATAAACTAAAAGAGTAATTGTAATATTTGCTAAGAATTATATTATTATTACCTCGTTGGCGATGAGCAAATTCGCAATGTCCATTCTGATTCACGGATTTAACAACAATAATTTTTGGTCGACGAAACTGTCATAAAAGTATGGTTAGGATCGCCGTTCTCCCGGGGAACTGGCGGATTCCCTCACGATTTACCAGTAGAAGTTCACGCATTTTGCGCGCGATGTGATTACTCCCGTAGTTACAGAATAGACTTTTATACATTTTCAAGTGAACTCCACCCACTTTTCACGGGAATGTGCTTTCACGCTTTTACAGAATAGAGGTCTTGGGAGCAGCCCGTTCGGTTCTATGACCTGGGCGCTATCCAGGTGGTGGATTTGGTTCTCCTTCTATGCCCGATGGTGGTAATTCTCTTTCGTTCGTATGTTCGTTTGTTGTAGGCTGTAGCTTGTTGATTGACAGGTGCCCGCCTCCTCAGCACCCTGCCACCGGCGTCCCGCATGCTATCACGTCCAACACCAGCTTCAGACGTGCCCTGGCACTATTATTATTATTATTATTATATATCACCAGGTCTTCTTTTTTATTAGGAAAACCCGCAAGGAAAACAACATTACAACTATAGTGGTTTCAGTGTAAAAAATTGTTATATAATTATTCATTTGATTAATTCGTTTGATAATGGTACGTTAAATACCGAAACTGCCATAATGTTCAAGTTGCAATAAATTAGCGATAGAAACAAAGTAAAGCGTTTTAATATATCGCCTTCTTTAGTTTTCTATTAAAAATATTGCATCGTGTTTGTTGCCCTCGAAAATTGTGGCATACCAATATCTGTTCGATGTGAAGCTTTTTGAAAGTATTTCGGTCTTTGGGAGTGTAGTTTCAATTATTGGGGGCGGGCGGGTCGGTCTGTGGTCGATAGTTGCTCAATTTATTGAAATCGTTTTTAGTAATTTGCTATTATATCAAATCAAAAATACTAGTGTTCATCTGTATGGTAACCTGTTTAACATGACTTTACGTAAAGATAAATTCCACAGAAGTACTTTGTGAATGAACAAAGACTCGTGATTTTGACACTATTTTCTTTTTATTATAATTTGAAAGATTATCTTTCAATACCAATTTTCTTATTTCTTAAAATATCAAACGTATTTCACTTATGTTAGCTAGAATGTAGATCACTTGTTTGTACTAATTTAAATTAATTATAAATACTAATAATGATAGCAATTAATATCTGTAGTAATCCACGATTCTCATTTTTTCAGACATAGAAAAATTAGTTGTTTTATGATAATCAAATTTATAATTAGTTTGACTAGACACGGAGATATTCTTAATCCCTACAAATGAACGAATTTAAACTAGAATTCTATGGAATAACATTAATTATTTGAAATGAAGAGGCCTAAAAAAATCTAAATAAATTACTGATAATAATATCCATTGTTATAAGATAAAATATCCGAAGGATTAGTTAGTAGTAAATGATTCACAAGCGAATTCTTCTTACAACTTAATATATCTATATTTAGAAAAATGTATTCCGGGAAAAATTGTTTTTGGTATTTGTTATATCAATAAATTATAGATTTTATTTCGAAAAATGAAATTTAGAAATACATAAATATAGAACTTAAGAAATAGTTCCCGTTAACTGATGATGCATTAAACATGTACTATGGAGTCATTTATAGCGTGAACTTACTTAAATTCAATTAATCATCTGATGAGAACATTTTCAAGCATACTCAGTTCATATTCAATTATTGAAAATTATACAGGATACATAATTAAAGAAGAAGAAAAAATACGTACGGAGTTTTCAGTTTTTACAATGGAACGCTAAAACCATATAAAAATAATCTAAGTTTAATATTTCCTATGTATATAAGAAATCAAACCTACCTACTTTCCCAATTGATTAAAAAACGAGACATCCTACACTCCTACATCAAAAATACTCTTCGTAAAGTTTTAACCTTATTTAATTGCCTTTAGATTGAATTCTATAACACTTAAGATACAGCCCAAATATCCACAAAGTAATTCAGTGTTTTTAAAAACTCATTTATAATGCATCCAATTCAAAAAATAAATGGAACATTTTTTATTGCTTCTTTGCTGATAACTGGTATACAAAAATAATTTCAAAATAATTTCTTTAAATGGATGAAAAGAAACCATAAGTTCCAAATACCGGCATCTTGGTCAACTTCTATCAAAAATAGAGTTACGTGTTTACACCATCTAGTAAACACCCCAAACGTAGGTTCAATAATTGCAACACGAATTGTCACTAAACACTGATTTATTTAACACCGCACAAACCTTGCATTTGCGACAAGAAGCATCTACATCATGACGGCGATTTATTCAGTAGAATCATTCCCGTAATCTAGTCAAGGTCTTATTTTGACCAAAATGTTCCCCAGACATTCCCTCACGTATATCCTGAAGCACTTTTGGTACTCAATATTTGGGTACCACCAGACGCATAGTAACTTCCGTCCCATCTGGGCTCTCCCATGTTCTCCTTAATAACCCATCTATAATTTTGAGTGAGTCTCATTGTGCCCATATAGTTCGACACTTTTGTTTGAAACGTTCTTCTTGTAGGGCGGATTTCTTTTTCTTTCGTCCTCAATATAGGTCCAATTTCACTATCATCCAGTTGTTCTTTTCTTAGAACTTCTTTTTCTTAACTGTCCTCATTCTTGCCACATCCTACTATTTCTTTATATTATCAGCGCCTACTCCCTTAAGATGTTTCTGGCGACAGTACCTCTTGACATGCCCACAATTTGCCTCATTTATAACAGCGAATGCCTTTGGGCAGTTTTTCACTGCTTTGCTGCTGCGGTTGTGGTTCCTGTTTCGACAACTGCGGTTTCTGTTTCAGCTCTGGTCGCAAACTTAATTTGATCAGTGCTTGCACGACTATTTTATGTATGTCCGGGAGTATAGCAATAAGTCTTGTCTTATCCGAGTGGATTTTTTTTTTCGTTGCAGCATTTACCTCCTCAGAGTTTCACTGTCGACAATATCGCATCATATTTTGTACATGTAACATCGTACACCTCCTCTTAACTTTATGCCTCCTTGTCGGTTTCCCGGTTTTCTTGGAAAATCTATCTTTGTTATTAATTGAGTGAACATCGTTTGTATGTCCTTCAATTTGGTGTCCAAATTCGATTTATCTGATTGGGCTTCTTCTACAGAGACAGCTCGTACTCTGTGCCTCTATCTCAAGTTAATGGATCAAAGCTTGGCTATTAGTCTTATGCCAAGATATTGGAAGGATTCATTAATATCCTCGTCTCTTATGCCATCAATTAAGGTCTCAACTGCCAGTTGCTCCTGGAACTCTCTTGGTGCATCCTGGTAAGTCTGTGTGCCAGTCTCTCTACAACAGCGTCAAATTCTTGCAAACTTTCCCCAGATTTTTGTGTACGTGATTTCAGCTGAGTCCTAGTGAAATGTTGACCGCCATACTTTGAATCTAAAGCAGGCTCCAACATTAGGCTCTCAGGTTGTTAACTGATTAAAATATTGTTGGAAAGCTAAATCGACATCACGAATAACATCCATGTCTTCTATTCACTCTTCTTTCCAATACCAGAAAACAATGAAACGGTATCGTGTCCTCTGACTAATGGAAAAGTGGAATCAGGTCCGGTAAACCGCGTGGAGAGAATATAATTCAAAGTTCCTCATCTTCTGCAATATGTGGAAATGCTAACAATGATATGACGATTACATCTAAATGAACTAATGATTACAGTGTGTGCAAGCGAAGACATCCATCTGCTTCCTCGTGCGATGAAGGTAAAATAGAGGTGCCACGCCCAAGTAACATTTTGAGTTATAATTTTTGGTCTACATGCCCTATCAGTTGTGTAATGGTTGTAAAACGGTCTTTAAAATAACTTTAACGACTCTAGGTTTTATGAAAGTCGTTATAAAGTTATACACACGAATATCAAAATTCTTTGTCGTGCGAGGCCCTACAGTAGGCATGAAATGACTAATTGGACACCAAAAATAGATGGTTTTTAAAAGGTTGTTATTGGGTTGTAAAGAAGTCGATATCATCTGCAATACAACTTTTGAAATGACTTAAGAGTATGGTTGTATAATGCTCGTTAAAGAAATAATATGACCTCATTATTGTCTTGCACGAAAATAATTATTCAAGAGTTATTAAAAATATGATGAAACTTTAATAGGACCTTGGCACCAGATAGTATCTAAAATTGAAAGGAGTCGTAAAAAGGGTTATATTGATTTTCGTGCCGATCACTAATTGTCACTTATAATCGCCACACATGTCTCGAGTGTTATAGCATTATGTCTTAGGTAAAGACGGCCCTGCATCTTGGTTTTAATCAATGAATGCCCGTAGCTGTGACTCAATTAGGGTGCACTTGGCCGTGCGAAACTGCAACTGTAAGACCGTATAAGCGGAAGGTAAATAACGCAGCAATTACACGCTCTACGCCTCCTATCTCTCTGCAAACACGTGTATTGATAATGCACGATGCTCGTCTATCTCTTGGTGTCTGTGCCCTTTGATGACTGTCTTCCTGCCGTAGGCGCCCAGATTTGGATTCAATCACACGTTGTCACCTCACTTAGACGAAGTTGGACTATATACATACACCAGCAATTTATTCATTCACATTTTACTGTATCGCGAGTAATATTTCCTTACCGCCTGGTGACAGCGATGTCGCATTACGTTGAAAATTTTGTAAAAACCATATTAGCCAATCGGACACGTTGAGTTTGTCATTGTTTTGCTATGATAAACATCAATTTTTTTTTGGAAATCTTACTTACCCATAAGCACCTACCTATGTGATTAATAAGTGGAAATTTCCCTAGTTTGACAGCAATGATAAGACAGTAGACGATATATTATAAAAAAAAATGGTATACGGTTTTGATTACGGATCAATTTTTCTGTTTTTCTTTATGCGGTTTTCTCATGTCTACGTACATGTTCAAAAGAATAAATTGGTGTCGCGGTATTATTTGTATTCTATGCAACACCCGCGGCACCAGCCTACATGGTTTTGCAAACATTTCTAAAGTTTCGTTTTTCAAGTAATTTTCTTACTGATTCTCCCTCGCTCATGAATTAAAAATGCGAAAATTTCTTCTCGCTCACGAATTTTTAAAGGAAATTCTGACCAAAAAAAATTTCCGGAAACAATTCAAGCACTAGGGGGATTGCAAGTGATAGTTCTTTATGAATATGATTTTACATAATGCATGTAACATGTATGATTACTATTTTTTTTAAATCTCCCAATAACAAAAAACATTTCTGCCTCGTTTAAATTTTTCGTGAGTTAAACCACAGAACAAGGAAATACCAGAAACTTTAGTTTCCCGCTAATACCAAATTGATTTTCGTAAAAATTATCTTTTTGTTGTATTTCCGTCAGTGAATTTATTGCTCTAATATCTAAAATTGTGAAAGTTTGTGACATAAGGCCAACTTATATTTATTCTAACCACGAATCGTGCTGTTATTTTGATGTCTACCCACTCCCAACGTCTATACACTTCTAAACTATTTTTGTTACCATTAACAACTTATGATGAGTAAAATGCATGGAACCGTTTGTATTCGAAGATGTTCAGACAGAACGACAGAAAATGATATTGCTCTATTTAGATTTCTTAAGTATTTTATTATTGTTACAAAAATTATTTGTAAGGTTGAAAATTTTTTACAGCCTGAAATTTGTTAATAATAATAACAGTATTTTATTAGTCCAACAGGAATACTCAATTACAGGACATACATAAAAGTAGATAAATAAGTAAATAATGGTAAGTAACAGTAAACAATATGAATGGACAGAACTTTGAAATAAACAAAAACATAATATTGTTATGTGCTGCCCTCTAACGGGGGGAAATGTGATTAGGTCCCTAGTCAAAGAAAGGGAAACCTGTTATTCTGTTGATGGCCGGTAGGTGGGGTGGCGCCATCTCTGGGCCGATTGACGAACTGCCATTTAGCACATAGTAGAAAACTGTGGAGGATTCCAACCTATTCTAGAATGTTATGGAATGGGATTCTGATACATTCTAAGGGTGTATATAAAGAAGTGAAGTTGAGCAGGCCAGACAGAGTTTTAGGTTAGATAAGAGCTGACAAGTGATTTAAAAGTAAAGTACAGTTGTGATTTAAAAGTAGTGAATTTATATTAGATTAAAGTTATTATTAGTTGTGTGAGTTTTAAGGATTAACTATTGTAATTTTA
This sequence comes from Leptura quadrifasciata, assembly GCA_963675555.1. Lineage (NCBI taxonomy): Eukaryota > Metazoa > Arthropoda > Insecta > Coleoptera > Cerambycidae > Leptura > Leptura quadrifasciata. Next base: position 32,522,028 of record OY776674.1, read on the forward strand.
GTGATTAATAAAATAGTGGTTTGTGATTATTGTTGCAAGTTATTTGAAAATACAGAGTGTTTACTGAAGACTGTAGACACGTAACAGTATAGATAATAGATTGCAAATAAAGGATCAAATTGACAAAAGTGAATTAACATAATTATTGGCTATTGTTAATAAATGACTTAAGTTGCCTAGCGAAGTGGGTTCGATTCCCTCAAGGGAAACAATTTTTCATTAAAAAAATTGCCCCAAGAGTAGTTCGGAGTCCACATTTAAACTGTAGGGCCTCATCTCTCTTTGCCTAGCACAAGATCCTTGAGATCTTCCAGGGGGTTACTTCGGTAACTTGAGAGGCGGTTAAGCAAAAGAAAAAACTACAGTTACTAATATCACATCTATCTGAGATATAGTCTACTTGATTATGCAATAAATTGTACAAAAAGCGAAGAGATGAAGTGAACCTTCTATTTTCTAATGATATCATCTCAAATCTAGTTAGTAATAAGTTATTATCGATTCCCTGTTCTGAATAAATATCATCTACTCGTCATGCAGCATATTTAAAAAAATTCCCTTGTATAGACTCTAAACTATTAATATACGACACGTAATGAGGATACCAAACTAAGGAGCAGCGCTCGTTTAAGTCTAACAAAAGCATAATACAAGATTTTCAATGTATCTACATTACTAAAAGACTTAACTGTTTCTGATGATAATCTTTAAAGCAAGATTGAAATCACTTTCAATGGATAAGACAAGACATGTGCACAGTCCTTACCAAGGAAGCTGGGAATTTGATCGGGTCCACGGGTCGGTTTATCTTGAAGCTTCTTCATTGAAATAATAATTTCATCCTCAGTAAAACAGTTAATATTAATGTTAAGCAAATTACATGGACTGGGATTAGCTAAATTTAGAGCAACATTATTATGTTGAAAAACATTACGGAAGTGATCACTGAGTCCGTCAACTATAGCTTGCGGGTCTTTAAATCTATTTTCATTTAGGTGTACAAGACCCGCTAATAATGACAGTAGGAAGATTTTTATGACATTTTTAAATAAGATGAATTTGTGTTCTTTGATGACTAATATCTATATACTAATAATTATTATTAGGCCAGCTAGAGTAAATAGTTGTAAGATGGTTTGTAAAGGCCAGGCTAAAATAGTCTCAATTAGACTCAAATAGATTCATATTGAAAAGTCTCAATAAAACCCAAAATGTAAGGTGTAGTGTAAAAATTGTTCTTTCAGTTTTCTGAAACCTTCAACCATTACTCTGTTACACATGGTGGAGGTGCCGGGTTTGTGATCCTTCTTGGTACGTTAAGAAATTTACAATGGCAAAAAAGATAGTTTTACTCACACTGTTTCAGATTTATTTGGTACAATTCATAATTCGTTCCATCTTTTAGATAAAGTTCTTCCCTACCGTCAAGCTCCAAAAAGAGACATTATTCGTCATAGTTACGTGCTGATTTGATAATGATTTTGTTTAATATTTATAAAAATTGCCAGTGTTTATCAAAATCACGCTTTTTGGTATGGCACCGCTTGTGTAATTAAAATATAGAGAGAAAATAGACTATTGTCACCACTTCAAATAAAAACTTAAGACAGATAAGGACAATGTTTTTTTTAAATATCTGATGTGGACAGCACAAAGTACACGAGATTGTAATATATTATACTTCAGTTTGCATATAGTCTGTGTTTCTTTCCTGTTCTATATTCATGACTATCTGCGAAATGGCATCTAATCAACAAACAACAAATTAATGTGTGTGAAATTACTAAAAACTTGTTTAATAACAACTGAGCTAGAACATCAAACACACATAAAAGCATAAAGAATAATTGATGGTTATGAATCCGCAAAATGGCGGATTCCAATCCAAGACATTAATAATGTATTAAATGTCCAATAAAACAGCGATCAATCCGATGTCGCACTCAATACACCGAAATCCACTATCTAGACAATCGAGCTGACAAGCACGATGGTATGTAGAGGACCAAAGGCACAAAAGAAAGAACGGTAAATAGAAATATCCACTCGCATCAATTCAGTGGTACATATGAACAGTTAAAAGTATTTTAAATATTATTAGTATGGATCATACTTGTTAAATAATGGTCACATTAATTATTATGGGTCATACCATAAAATTATTAATTATTAATAAATAAATTTCTTGGTGACGACACCAACTTTTTTATACATTTATGAAAAAAGTGTTGTATTTAAGTGTGACTGCACAAATGATGAAAATTAGCTACTAGAGCACTCTATGGTTAAAAATGGCAACTTGGCAAATTGGTGAGAGAGGTTAAGTAATTATTTTTTAAGTAAGGGGTTATAATTGAAACAATTTTGCTGAGATATCTTCAAATTAAATTTCTTTATAGACTAAAATGTAGCATTTCTTATTTATTTATTTATTTAGGTGCACCACCCCACAGTAAAAACAAAACGGGGTGGGAAAAATAAAATAGATAAGATTTACAGATATAGTAGAGAAGTAAAAATGTACATGCATAAATACAATAAACAACAAACAATAGATAATGAAGGAACATACAAATATAGGATAAACAACAAATTCAGTAGGGGCGAGCGTAGGTGCGTCTTTACTATGTACATACTTCGGTATGCGATGTAAAGCAACGACAGGCGCAGTTAGTACTTGGATTTGTGACCATTCCAACGGAAACCGCGTTCTCGCCTCACACATCTTCCAGCGGCTTGTATATCAGTGTATGCGCGGAAGCTATACAACCTTAGGCGAGGGTTGTATAGGAGATATACCATCCTTCGGAGGGGATGTAAAGCCGTCGGTCCCTTGTCTATTAAATGTTAGGCAAGTAAAAGATCCCTACTCTTCTTAAGGGAAGAGGTTCGGCAAAATTCCTGGTTGGGGGTAGCTCGTCTACAGGCGTCGGTGTTAAGCCTCAGTAGCGGAAATAGGCCGACGTTAAATAAATGTATAAAAAAAAAATAAAAAAATTCAGAGATAGCTATGATAAAATACGTTTAATATTTGCAAGATTTGAATGAAATACATCAAAGTGATTCTCAATAGACATGGAAATGTATATAAAGTATAAAGGTGAGAATTTCATTACGTTTGTTCGTGGGGTAGGAAGATAAAAGGTTATGTGGTGATTATACGCCTCAAATGCAGGGCATGGTAGTTCAGCATGTTTAAAATATCTGGACAGTCAACTAGATTGTAAATTAATTTGTGTAAAAACAATAGATAGCTGAGAATAAGCTAAGAACAGTGATTTTTAATTTAAAGTACTATATTGAGGACGATAATACTATCGTGTCTATATCCTGTGCAAAATTTCCAAATGCTCACGTTGACACTAAATTAACATAGGAAATATATGTAAAACACTTAATAAGAAATTAAACGTAAACTTTTATGGCTCTCAAAAATGAGATAGGCTATCATGCAGTAATGAAAATTTCTACGAACGTCCTTGAAAGTATACTTTTCCGCACGCAATTTAATTTTGAAAGTTGTGTTATGTTTTCCACACTAATGTGGAAAAGTAATTATATTTTATCTGGATTTTCAGGCAAGTTATAATTACATTATGAAAACGTTACTTAATATGTTTTTCTTTTATATTTTCCTATTTTGTATAAATTTAGTGAAGTTAAAGCTATTTTTGTGTACACTAGCCCTAATGAAGTGGCCTCTATAACTTTAAAAATGAAACAATCATGTAGCTATGCCAAACATTTTACCTCTCTTTTGGCGTTTTTCAGTCACATAACAATTAACAAACGTCAAACCAAATAGTAGCATCTTTTTAAAGTAAAGCCTAGTTTTTTAATTAAAAAAAAAAACGTATTCAAAAGAATAATTCTAACGAAGACCTTTGCGAAAATTTAAAAAATTCAGTTGCTCTAGCCTCTTTAGAGCCTATTCGTGCACTTCTAGAACTGAAAGAATTTTTTGTCTTGGTTCGGGTTTTTTGTTTCACCTTGTATATTGAATTTTTTTGAGTCGATGAAAAAATAACACAGAATTTATTGAGGGCGGTGGAGAGGGGTAAGGTAGATTGATGGATGGTTTTAGGTCTAGTTGTTTAGTTGTTTTACGGAAAAGGGGGATTAGCATGCCATTGGGTTATTGCAGTGAAATATTGGCAGTTTAGGGAGGGTTGCTTGGATTTTTGTCCGAAATTTGGAATTTGTGAGAGTTTAATGGGGGGTTTGGGTGGTGGGATAGTAGTTCGGCGAAGAATAGGATTAGTTGTAGGATAATATGCTCGTCCAATGCGAAGTACCCCTTGTAGTGTTATGTAAATGATTGATGGGGATTTTTGTCTATTTGTGTCAGACATAAGGAGGTACTACACTGGGGATGTATAGGTAAGGATGGGGCGGATATATGACTTATACAGGAGGGAGGCTTGAGTGGGAGCGGATTTGATCATTGAAAATTCTATTTGGATAAAATATTTTGCATTGGAGCCAGAGCAATATGCCAACTTTCATTGCATTTGCACAAAAAAAAAACTATAAATTAAATAGCTTTTTATTTAGGGGCGAGCGTGGGTGCGTCTTTACTATGTACATACTTCGATATGCGATGTAAAGCAACGTAAGGCGCGATTAGTAGTTGGATGGGTGACCGTTCCAACGAATACCGCGTCCTCGCCTCACACATCTTCCAGCGGCTTGTATATCAGTGGATGCGCGGAAGCTATACAACCTTAGGCGAGGGTTGTATAGGGGATATACCATCCTTCTCAGGGGATGTAAAGCCGTCGGTCCCTTGTCTATTAAATGTTAGGCAAGTAAAAGATCCCTACTCTTCTTAAGGGAAGAGGTTCGGCAAAATTCCTGATTGGGGGTAGCTCGTCTACAGGCGTCGGTGTTAATAAATGTATATAAATATAAAATAGCTTTTTATTTTTTAATACAATTAATAATTTCAATGAATTCAACTAAAGACCTATTCAAATAGTGCCCCACCTAAATTACTACATAATTCTATCCTTCTTCTAAATTCTTTGTAACTTCTAATTTCTTCAAGAAGTAGTCAGTAATTTTGTTTTTAATCTTCCCAAATAATTGTCACAGTTGTTTACACCAACTAATAATGTCAAATCTTTTACATTTTATAACCTGTTTAAAGTTTTTAGTGCAAAACACACTGATCCTATTTTTACTTGCTTTTCTTTCACAACTCACAATGTAGTTTTTATATCTGTGCTCAAATCTTGCATCCTTTATTTAACACGCTTCCTGACATAATCAACTGATGAGATTTTGCATAGTTACAAAGATCGGATGACAATACAGTATTCCATCGTTACTTTTGCGAATATTCGTACGTAGGAGGCGCGGGGATGAAAATTGATTAAATATGCTATCCTACCGGCACCTTCGGCAAAACGTAGAATATAAAAGGTGTTTTTTTTTTTTTCGTCTGATCAGAGACTTCTACGTCCGTTTATCCAGCACAAATGGTACGACATTAGTTCCGGTGGAATAATGGTATGCCGATAGGTTTATGCATCGGAACGCAGTTCGAATAAATAAATTTATGTAAATTCTATACGTTATAGATAATTAAAGTATGACAAAAAAGTAGAAAATAAAAAAATAATTTTTTTTAAAACTTTCTTAAAGTCATACTAAAAAGTAATTTATATATTGTACGCATGATGCGCACGCCTTGCTTTTCTTGCGATTATTTTATACTTTTTAATACGACGTTAAAAGCAAATTAAAAAATATTTTTATTTATTTTATTTTTTCTCTGATGCCGAAAGGTAGGTACTATAACACCCGAAACAGTCTCTCATCAAAGTACCTACCGCGCCTGTCGTTGCTTCCATCGCGTTTCGAAATATATATATAGTAAAGAGGCACTTACCCTTGCCCTTATTTTTAAATAATATACTGAAGTATACGCAGTTCTGATCTATATCAGTGTAAATGCGTTTTTAATTATCATTTTATTACTAATTATTATTAACTGATTTAGCATTTATTGGAGTGGTGAAAAAATAATGTTTTAATATAATTCTCCTAATATAGTTATTAATGAGATTTAAATGTATTATTTTTATTTAAGTAGTTACAATATGATAAATCCTTCTCGTATCATGTTAATATAATTTGTATTCCTGCAAAATAAATATGACTGCATCGGCTAATATTCTGGAAATACTCATATAAAATTACACTTATATAACACGTGAAGTGTTACTTGCTAAAACCAGTAATTAAAAAATTAATCCATGGTGCCTTATATTGGCACAGGTGGAAGAATACTGAAGATAATAAAAAAATAAGTAATATCATTTGCTTTATAGAATAAGTAGATACGATTTATTCCTAAAGATTATTTAGGGTTAGACTTGGATCATATACGATTTAGCTAAGAGCAAATTTCGATTTTTTTATTAAATATTTTATTAGTACAATAAAGTAATTAATGCTTCATTATTTTACAAATTGTCGGCTGGTAGCAACCTCATTAATTTAAAATAACGTTTTACTACGTTACAAAGATCAGGTACACGTTAGCTGTAAGTGCGAAATTATGTTGTTTTGTCAAATTCTCATGTGATGTTTGAATGAAAGCAATATTACAATATGGCCTGACTATCATAATCAAATATTAATCATTTCAAGCGTTCTACAAGGTATCCCAAAAGCGTACGATCAAATGAAGCTTATAAGAGAGGTTATTTTCAATAAAAATATCTATATGCGTTGAAGTCCCCCACAACACTTCCAATGTATAATACTACAAGCTAATTTTCTATGTGGCTTCATCGCACACCCTTGCGCTAGACTGTGCTTGTATTACACTATATATATATATATATATATATATATATATATATATATATATATATATATTCCGGTATGTAAAGGAAATTGTTTGGAATTGTTTGTACGTGGAAAAAATTAATAGCTCTAATTTTTTCTATCACATATGGAATGTGTTTTGTGCTGCTGCTTTTCTTGCGTAATTCAATGGGTATCCCAGCCAGTGAAAATGGTACCCCTACTACGGTCGTACTACCAGAAGTAAAGATAAAATAGAAATTCAATTAAAGTAATCAATTATTCACCCAAGTTTGGAAAATAAAGTTTTTCAAGTCCCATTTTTAATTCCAACTGTGAAATCCAGCTTCAGATTTTTTGTTGCATTGTTATGAAAACAATGTTGAAACATTAACTGTACATGATTTCAGTAATTTATAACCTGTATGTTATGTATTAAAAATTGAACTTCGCAATAAATCAGGTTTAAAATAAGCTCAACACGATTTTAGAGATTTCTGATTGGTAATATTATATTCCTTACCATCTATCAACGTATATTAATAGGAAAAATAGAAAAAAACTCTGTGAAAATGAATAAGAGTAAAAATCAGCTCTACACGATTTCATCATTTCTAATCTGTATTTTGTTATGGTAACAGTAAAGCGATTTCTGTTATATTTTATTCTCTACTATCAATGCACATTAATAGGAGAAATTTTAGTATGTGAAAATAAAATACATAAAGGTAAAAATGAGCTTCGCGTGATTTCATGAATTTTAAATCTGTATCAGAAAATAAAGGTGGTCAGAAGGTGCAGGGGACTACGATAACGGTAAAGCACTTTTTGTTATTGTTTGGTTTAGGCAAAGGTTACGTTGCTCATCATGAAGTATATAGTCAAAAAGATAAATATGATGGATGATCAAGGGGTGCGGTGAAGCTACATAGAAAATTAGCTTGTAGTATTATACATTGGAAGTGTTGTGGAGGGGGGGATTTCACTTATTCTTTCATGGTATCCTCCTTAGTTGAATTCACTTGAATTATTATATATTTTTTTGGGAGTAGAGTAAATCGGTGAGTGCCTTACTACTGGTGTCGATGGTGTCTAGTAAGATACTGATTTCGGTCTTAGCACTTTTTGACCTCCTCGCGTTGCTCCATTTCCCAGAGTCACTAAGTATCCCTGTCAAAATTTGGGCTGTCGATCAAAAGTGGTGAAAAAGGCGTATCGAAGTACTAGTTATTCTCCAGTAATGTATTACTTATTTCCGACCTTTAGTTTGGTCACAGCACACCTTTCCCGAAACAGTTGATCGGATCGAACTCAAACTGGTGGCAATCGATTCTATGACCTCAAGTTACTCGAAAACGAGGGGTCGCGATGCCTTTAACTCCTTTTTCCGGAGTCCCTAAGTATCCCGGTCAAAATTTGGGCGGTCGGTCAAAAGTGGTGCAAAAGGTGTATTGAGGTCCTAGTTGTCTTCCAGTATCGTTTTACTTACTTCTGATCTTTATTTTGGCCACAGCACACTTTTTCCCGGAACCGTTGGTTAGATCGATTCGGCAATAGTCGAAATCGATTCCTCATGGTCGACTTCGTGAATAACGACACCTCCCGCGCCTTCGTGTGTCTTCGGGAAATTTCGGAATTGTTCACGCGAAATTCAGATTTTTGTTTAAAATCCTAGACTTCCACAAGTGTGAATTTCCCTGAAACTTGTTGCGGTTTTTCAATTCCCCAAATTATTGATACAACGGTGAATAACCCCCTCGGGAGTGATCGAATCGATTCGATAACCATCGTAATCGATTCCCCGTGGTCGGTATAGTCGTAAATGCTACCCCACCCGACCTTGTGCATCTTCGGGTCTCTGTAAATAATGTCCAGTCCTGTACTCGGAGGACGCCGACCGTCTTTCTCTAAAAAGTGTTCTAAACCTCTTTGAGGTTATGTACCCCCGACCAGAGGTGGGGGTGCTTGCAAAAAATCCTACTTAAATGTTCGATTTTTAGGTTAGAGAACTTCACTATGTCTTTAAAAATTATATTATAAGTTATATTTATTCTAGTTTGTGTCTATATTCACGTTATTTATAAATGTGACTGTCACAGGATTAAATTAAGTGACTTCAGTATCCGTCGACGTCATATTTTTGTTTTTGAAGACGTACTTCTGTCTAGTACACAAATATAACCGGAATGACAGATTTCAAAATTCAAACAGCAATAGCCATGCCGTAATAAGATGACAAGTTAAAGACACGCATTTATTTGAAAGATAAAACGATATACAACTAATTTCCCATGTAATTATGAATGTTAAATGATTATGTTATTTTATTTCATACTGTCATGTAATTGTTTGATTACGTCATTAATTTTAGTCCGGAAAATGGGTTATTATGGAATCAGAGCCGGAGAAAGGTTGCTAGGCAACTTTCCGGACTGTTTTCATTAGAAATATTTAATTTTAAGTTAGCTTCCATTTTTCACAATTCAAATGACATTCAAATAAATAAATTAACAAATAAAACATGCCGTCGCTATGCAACTTTAAAAGCAGGTAATGTGACTGGTTAAATCACGAAAAGTACAAATGAAATAAGATATGATGCGACTTTAGTTAAATCGCTGAATATCAAAAGCACAGTATAAAATAAAATGTTGTACGTTACACATCCGTTAAAACTTGTAATGTAAATAAATATTTATAAAAGAAAAGAAATATTCAGATGGGGAAGAAAGCAATATCTTGCTGTTTATGAATCCCTTCGCTTTCGCATGAGAGAGAGAAAAAATTAGCTGCGAAACCCGACCGGGTTCCTTGATACTTCTCTGCATTCTCATAATTTATTAAATTGTTCCTAATGTGTTTTTTGAGGTGGCTTGCTGTCAAATTGTAAAAATATATATTACTGACATTTCTATACTATTCAATAATAAAACTAACATAAAGGTTAGTAGGACTCGAGAGTCTTACTAGAAGATAAAACAAATCCAATTAAAAATTTACTAGTGAGTAACCTGAACAGGTTGTGGGCCCAGAACGCTAGGAGTAGAGAAGTCGTGATTTTGTTTACCTTGAAGTATATTTTGAATTCACATTTGTAAGAATATACTAGAAGAAGATCATTGAAGTAATTAGGATCCAGGTAGGTCTGCTTAGAGGTAAAACTAATTAGTCAACGTGGAAATATAAGCTATGCACGATGCTTCCAGGAATTGAGGATGCAATCAATGTCTTTGAGGGAAAATAGTACTACCTGTTCCATTCTAGTCTACTCCGTCCATAGAGGAGAAAATACAATATGAAACTCAATTGATGAAATACTCCGAAGCTGATAGCAATGCGCTTCTTGTTCTTACAACGAATATGACTGAAGAGACTCTACTGAAAGTAATGAGATTTTCAACTGCTATAGAAGCGTGGTTAGAATTATGTAGATTATATGCTGAAAGTTCTGAAGACAAAACTTATGAATTGTGTACACAATTCTTTAGTTACAAGAAACAATCTACTAATGTTATTGCTATACACACTTCAAAATTGGAAGTTCTCTGGAATGCACTACAAGTTCAAATTATTAAGGAAAAATTGACGACCAGTAGTTAGTGAAAATTTAATTTACATGATCTTTTATTGATATGTAAGATTTTGCTTATTTTATCTGAAGAGTACTTACTTACCTATTTCTCATTTATGTCAAGTCGAATGCTAATGGGAAAACCAGACAGAACAATGGATACCTAGTATCACAAATCAGTTATATATAATGAAAAATCGCCATCTTGTAAAAATGATAATAATCAAGAGACTGGTCACTGAAAAAAGTTACTATTAAAGCAAGATATGAAAATGAAAATGTTTATTTGGCACTACTGCAAGAAACCTGGACACATTGTGAGGTAATGTGTAAAGTGGAAAGTTGACGGTAGGCCGCCAAAAGATGAGAAAAGCGCTAAAAAAAGAAAAAGCAGGAATAGAAAATTTTACAAATATGACTTTAATAGCTATAACTAGTAATGTCCTTACTGTTGAGTGCGATCAAGATAATTGGTTTGTTGATAAAGGAGCTACTAATCATATTACCCATCGAAACGATCTTCTTGTGACATTTAAGTATTTTAAAGAAGCTTATGGAATAATTACGGCAGAGAGATTCTATAGGTGCTATTATTATAAAAAAAAGTTCAATTATCGTAGAAGTGTTTGTTAACTAGTGGGGTGGATCGGGATTTTCAATTCGTAGTCTTCAAATTGAAGACTTTTTTTCCCAATCGATCAAGTCGGGGCTCGGCATTGTTTCCCCACTTACGTTCCATAGATCTGAGGGTCGAGAGGGGGGGGGGGCATTTAAAAATACCGGGAAACCGGTTTCTCGTCAATAAGTCGGCGGATGTTGATTCCAAAAAAAAATGCACTTCCCAAAAATGAAGAACTTGACTAAACACGTAATTTTGGTTCTCGGCCTCATTAACGTCGGACCATTATTTAGCGAGATATCGCGAATTAACGTTAGAGGAGAGAAAATTTTTCAATTAATTTTTTCTCGGCTCGACATGCACGTAGGACATTTATTATATTTTTCATAGAAGGGTAAGGTCACCCATTTTAAGAGGCCGGAAGCTGGGGATGGTGGGACAATTAGTAGGGGAGGGAAGGAGATAGGGCAAATTTCTTTTAAACCCCGATAACTCGTGATCGGAGAGGTGGATCGCAAAAAATTAAAGTGTCATTTCTTCAATTTTTCACGTAGAACGCAATAAAATTAGCAGAAATCGACTTTTGCGAAAAACACGCGGCTGGCGCGCGAATGAAATTTTGACCTTTTTTTCAAAAAAATGTTTTTGGCATGAAGGTAAGGGGTGGGGGGGAATAATTTGTATGTCAATCGATGGCTTTATATTTTATCTTCAATTTCCGCCCAATTAGACCGCAATCCGATAATTATTAAGGGAGAAAGGAGGGTGCAAACCTTTTGCTGTAAGCGGGAGAATGGAGAGGAGTGGGGGGTTCTAGCAGGGCTCAAAACAGAGGACAAACAGTTTTCTTTTTATTCGTCCACTTTTTAATTTTGCCCTGTCCGTATCTTGGCCGCCCGCGCGAGTTACAATTAAAAAAACGAATGGAAACGGACGATCGAGTCAGTCGACGGAGCGACGAGCAGCCGGAGGCGGAGCTTACTCTCTCCATTTCTCTCTCTCCTGTCTGACACACACACACACACACGCGTGCACTTACTCCGATCGTCATAATTCTCCTGTCATTAATTGAAAGTCACTCGAGGACCAGATAGAATCGCTTTTTCCTAATATTCTATCAAATAGCAATCTGGCACGCTCTATTTGCAGAATTACTGGTATATGGTTAAGTATCCATTTACAGTTTTGGAATGTAAACGGAAAGAAATTTGTAAAGTGCTGGTCTTTCCATTGCCGTGTTTGTTGGTAGTTGCAGTCCGGCACTTGAAACTAAAATGTGAGAGTGTAATTTGTTATGAATCGTCAACTCTAGTGTGGTAGAGAGGATAACTAATGCCAAAATAAATTTTAAAGTCTCGGATTACAACCTAGTTGGGCGGAAATAGAAGATAAAATATAAAGCTATCGATAGGCACAAAAATTATTCCCCCCACCTCTTCCCTTCATGGCAAAACATTTTTTGAAAAAAAGGTCAAAATTTCTTTCGCGCGCCAGTCGCGTGTTTTTCGCAAAAGTCGATTTCTGCCAATTTTATTGCGCTCTACGTGAAAAATTTAAGAAATGTCACTTTGATTGTTTGCGATCCACCTCTCTGGTTACAAGAAATTTGTCCTACCTCCCTCCCTCCCCTTCTAATTGTCCCACCACACCCAGCTTCCGGCCTCTTAAAATAGGCGACCTTACCCTTCTGTGAAAAATATAATGAAAGTCCTACGTGCATGCCGAGCCGAGAAAAAATTAATCGAAAAATTATCTTTCATGTAACGTTAATTCGCGATATCTCGCTAAATAATGGTCCGACGTCGATGAGGCCGAGAACCAAAATTACGTGTATTGTCAAGTTCTTCATTTTTGGGAAGTATATATATTTTTTGTGGAATTAACACCCGCCGACTTATTGACGAAAAACCGGTTGCCCGCATTTTTAAATGGTCTCCCCTCTCGACCCTCAGATCTGTGGAACGTAAGTGGGCACACAGTGCCGGGACCCGGCTTAGTCGATTGGGAAAAAAAATCTTCAATTTGAGGACTACGAATTGAGGATCTTTTTTCTGCCCGATCCACTCCACTATAATGGACAATCGGAGATAATTACGCTTTCTGAGGTTTGGTAGGTCCCTGACATAAAAAAAAACTTTTCTCCGTCTTAGTTCAAATGTGCTTTTAGAGGGCGGAATATTAAACATAATATTTTTAGTCGCAAACTCCTCTATAAATCCTTATTTTACTATAAGGAAAATAACCAGACTACAACCAAAGTTACAAGTCTGGCGCGTTAAGTGTAATAATTGCATAATACCATCAAAACGCTAATGCTTCGATTGCAACAAACACCAGCCGAAAAACTGATCCTACTTAGAGGAGCTCTCTTGCCAGTCGTCACACACCACTTGCAGACTGCAGTTTCGAGCTGTTGGCTCTCGTCAGTGCAAGGTAGGCATGCGACGACCGGCACGAGAATCCTTTGACTACTTAGTACATCCCGCTATTTCTACAATAGCGACATGTAAAATAGCCAGCAGGCGCCATCTAGCGGTCCAGTGTCTGTTGCAATCGAAAAATAAATAGCCTGACTTGGCTTAGCATAGTTCAAATGTGCTTTTAGAGGGCGGAATATTAAACATAATATTTTTAGTCGCAAACTCCTCTATAAATCCTTATTTTACTATAAGGAAAATAACCAGACTGCAACCAAAGTTACAAGTCTGGCGCGTTAAGTGTAATAATTGCATATTACCATCAAAACGCGACACAAGACAAATAACCAGACAGTGAATGTCAATCAAGTTCTGAAGTTTGCAAGCTTATAATTAATTGAAAAGTAAAACTTGTTGGTAAACGATGTCGATTTGGTGGATTATAACCTGTCTTTAAAAAATGTAAAACATTCCACAGAAAGTGAAACAAATGTTATATCAGACGACAATTTATTGCAGTTATATCACGAAAGGTTAGGTCACCAGAATAAAATTCACATAAAAACTTTTCTATCACATGAGTGAGGTATTCATGTTAAACTAAATCGTGAACTATCTGAGGGTTATATTTATGGCAAAGCCCACAGACAAAAGTTTGGTACTAGAGAAGGAGCAAAAGTACATAAACTTATACATTCTGATGTTTGACGACCTTTTGTTAATTCTGTATCGGTATTTCTATTTTCGTTCATAAAACTCTAACTGCTCATGTCCTATTAAGGTACCGCCTTGCCGCGAAAAAGTAAAACTTGCTTTCAATTTCGTCGCAGTAGGAAAGAACTATGTATTTTTTTTATTTTAGTAAATACTTTAATACCGTTGTGTGAATTGCTCAATGAAATCAAATATGTAAGAATTTATGTCCTTCCTGAAATAAAAAAATTTCGAGAAACTATATTTGCTTTGCTTTAGCGACCTTACATTTTATAGTATTAGAGAACCTTATTCGCATTAAAAGATTAAAGTGATATATATTTATTTTTACTGATTTTGATGTTTGTGACGTAGGTTTATATATAATGTTAATATATTTTATTGCAGCATATATAGATGTACTAGTTATATAGCTTACAAAATAAATATTATTTAGATAACATATTTCAATTTATATAATATAATATTTCCAGTGGTGTAGCTCTGTAATTTTGAGAAGTATATTCATTAAGCGACCTCAAAAATAAAACAATTTAAAGAGGAAGAGGTTGGAAATTCAACCTAAAAGTATTTTGTTCTGTTTTTTCAACCACAACTCTTTACTATCAGGTTCTTCGATTTAAGAGCACTATTTTTTTACTTGGCCCTATGCATCAAGGGACCTCTTATAGAGAATTGGTTAGTAGATAAACTATAAGACTTTCAGTTCAAAATTCTGTGCGCTTTTTTATGGAGATTCGCTGACGTTTTCAAGGTCATTCATATACGGAACCCGCTGAAACCCAAGGATTATAAACAAATAAAGAGGATCGCTTATTCCTTATACTATAACGTTAACCGCGAGCCGAAGATGACAGATCGGTCAGTGACGGCAACAGTGGTACTCAATTCTGTATGTTCTCCGCAAGACCGTGTATATTCTTGAGCTGTTGAGATTTTTATTTGTTGTGTTTTAAGAGTTTTTTTTGTGGATTTTAAACACTGTATTTTGTGAAGTAGGATTTTGTGAACTAGACAACTCAGTATTTTTGTTCTTAAAAGGCTAAACGGTGTTGTTTATTTAAACAAAATATTTTTAGTCACAAATTCTATAAAATCTTTATTTTACTATAAGGAACGTAACCGGACTGCAACCAACAGCTACTCTCCGGGCTATGTGCCCCGACGAGCGCTGAATTACAAGTTACAAGTTTGGCGCGTTAAGTGTAATAATTGCATATTACCATCAAAGCGCTAATGCTTCGAGTGCAACAAACACCAGCCAAAAGACTATTCCTACTTAAAGGAGCTCTCTTGCCTACCTTGCACTGACGACAGCCAACAGCTCGAAACTGCAGTCTGCAAGTGGTGTGTGACGGCTGGCAAGAGAGCTCCTTTAAGTAGGATCAGTCTTTCGGCTGGTGTTTGTTGCAATCGAAGCATTAGCGTTTTGATGGTAATATGCAATTATTACACTTAACGTGCCAGACTTGTAACTTGTAATTCAGCGCTCGGCGGGGCACATAGCCCAGAGAGTAGCTGTTGGTTGTAGTCTGGTTACGTTCCTTATAGTAAAATAAGGATTTTATACAGGAGTTTGCGACTAAAAATATTATGTTTTAGTATCCCGCCCTCTAAAAAGCAAATTTGAATTATGCTAAGCCCAGTCAGGCTATTCATTTTTCGATTGCAACAGACACTGGACCGCTAGATGGCGCCTGCTGACTATTTTACATGTCGCTATTGTAAAAATACCGGGATGTACCAAATAGTCAAAGGATCCTCGTGCCGGTCGTCATATGCCTACCTTGCACTGACGAGAGCCAACAGCTCGAAACTGCAGTCTGCAAGCGGTGTGTGAGGGCTGGCAAGAGAGCTCCTTTAAGTAGGATCAGTCTTTCGGCTAATGTTTGCTGCAATCGAAGCATTAGCGTTTTGATGTTAATATGCCATTATTACACTTAACGCGCCAGACTTGTAACTTGTAATTCAGCGCTCGGCTGGGCACATAGCCCGGAGAGTAGCTGTTGGTTGCAGTCTGGTTACGTTCCTTATAGAAAAATAAGGATTTTATAGAGGAGTTTGCGACTAAAAATATTATATTTTAATATTCCGCCCTCTAAAAAGCAAATTTGAACGGTGTTGTTTATGTTTTAAATTTTAATAGACTGTGCTTCCCCATCATTTTAAGGCTTCTAACTGATTTTTTAGACCATGAAGCCTGAACGTACTTGAGCTATTGGTTCTTGTAAGAGCAATCAAGAAGGAGGACTCGAATGTAGTATTTCATTCTTTTCCAAAGGGTAAGGCAAGGAGGGGTGACATAAAATCATGAATAAAATAAATAAATTATATGCTATCTTCTTATCGAATTTTTATTGATTTTTTTCGCGATTTATTATTAAAATTTATTGCGGTAGGTTCCCCAATGCTCAATTATATCTGGAAAGTTTTAAATTTTTGTTTTAGGAATTATATTAATTTTATTGTTCTGTTAATTGTTGAAGGTATAAATTTTTATATAAATATCAAATTGTATATACATGTGTTGGTTTATTCTTCGGCCTGTTTTCTTAATCAAAAATAAGGTCTTGATGATATGCCTAAATCACGAATTAAAATTCAAAAAGTCTTGCTAAAATCCTATGCATATGCAACTAAGTAGGTAAGTACTTATTTTTTGTGTGTACCTACTTACTTACTTAACTAAACATAGTAAAATGTACACATTTAAGGTGAGAATATCCAAGAGAGAGATGTCCGATAGGGAAATATTTATTGTTTTTGACTATAACTTCTTATTCTGAAACACATATTGCAGACAAACTATAAGACTACCTAAGTAGAAGTATAACAAGAGTAATGTTATAAATTTGCACTCAATAATTTCAAACATATGCGAAACAAGTAGATTCAAATTTATTAAATATGTAAATTGACACAATTTATAAAATTAAATCTAATTATTTGGCAAACAACTGAAATTATTGAGTGAAAATTCATATCACTACACCTGTCAAAGTACTACTTAGGTAGTCTTATACTTTTTTTTACCAATACATGTATTAACAAAAAAGTTATGGCCAAAAATAATAAATATTTCCTTATCGGATCTCACTCTCTTGGATATGCCCCCACCTTAAAATGATTTTGTTTATATAAAGTATATATTCAAAGAATTTTGAATAATCCTCAACACTTCATATTTCCTGATATCCAGTTCCTTTGGTAGTACAGTGTTCACATTAGCGTCATTTTTTCCTCAATATGTCTGCTACCAATAAGCTCCTAAGCACTTTCTTCGTCTGAAGCATATAAAAAGTGTGATGAGGGAAAACATATAAAAAAGAATCATTTATTACAATCCATTTTAAATGATGCCATATCTCAGGAGCATCAGTGGGGACGTCACATCGTTCCACCTTGAAGCGAATAAATTTGTCCATGTAGGTAATCTTTTTCTATTTATAATCCTTGACTGAAACCAACAGAGCCATTAAAGATTGAGAGTCAGCCAATCAGATGTAACAGAAACAGACCTGTTAAGAAAACAACCTGTTGAAAAGGCAACATATCCACAATTATAACCTGCCCATCGCTGCTTGGACATGTTGACACAATTTTAAATAAAGGCCATCCATTATCCATTGTAATCACGTCGTCCTCTTTTAATACTAATTTATTTTCCTACCATTTTGATTTCTTTGTCAAAGTAGGTAAATATTCCCTTACCCATTGATTCCAGAACTGATTGGTCAGTTGCTAACTCATCTTCGTTTCCTTAAATCCCAATCGCGGTTTTGCCTGAACTTGATGATCCGATAAGAAAGCGATTGTAATACTTTCTGAGCCATCCGGATTGTAAGAAATATATGTCAAAGGTCTACTATTTACTATATTTTCTGCTTATGTTGGTAATAGTTAGAGAGAGAGATGGCCACAAAAAAATGATGCGTCAGCAAAGAGACAGAAAACGTGGTTGCTGTATAGGTTGAGTGCCCCTCTACAAATCCGTCTTGTCGAGTAGAGGTCCAACGCCACGGGGTAAGCCGTTACGGCGCTTTTCCCGGATTTTTTCGAGCGGTTAAAAAATCTCCTGCCATTTGTCAGAAAATGACTGAAGGGCGTCTAGTTGACCCCCTAATGACAGAAAAAATATTTTCTGACAGTCTGCTCCACGGGAAAATTGTCGGGGGAAACTCCAAAAAATTGAAAAAAAATGGCGTATTAAAAAAAAATTGCGAATCTGAACCTGAAACTTTGCAGGTGAATTAAATACATAATCATAAGTATACAAAAATTTTTTTTTACTCCATGTGCTCTCATTACCGAACGGTTATTATTCGTAATTTAAATTTGCAAAAATTTATAGTCATTGCAAAGTGTCAGAAAATTTGTCCTAAGGTTCTTCGACACAAAACTTGAAAAAAAATTTTTCTGACAAATTTATTTTAGGCAGGCCAATATCTAACATACTTGACCGAGATTTATTCCGTCAGAAAACTTTATTTTTGTATAAAATACATGACAAGGAATTGAATTTGAACCCAATTTTGCTTACTCGGCTTACTTTTTTTTTAATTCGGAGTAGGAGTTGTTTAGTTATACTGGTAACTCCTCCGTGGAGTAAACTGTCAGAAAATATTTTTCCTGTCATTAGGGGGGTCAACTAGATGCCCGTCAGTCATTTTCTGACAAATGGCAGGGGGTTTTTTAACCGCTCGAAAAATCCGGGAAAAGCGCCGTAGCGGCTTACCCTGTGGCGTAACCCCTACTCGACAAGACGGATTTGTAGAGGGATACTCAACCTATACAGAAACCACGTTTTCTGTCTCTTTACTGACGCACCTCACTTTTGTCGCCATCTCTATAACTATAAGGTAGCTAGTACTTCGAGTTTCGGGCCATAGTCCAATAAAATGATAGTTTAGTTGGGAAAAATATAGACTTTCTTTTTCTAATCATTCTTAATGTTTATTGGACTGATTTATTGAATCCGAACTGTAACTTTGCCATCTCTTAAAAATTACGCATTATGAGAAAACTGCGAAAATAATGGTCTATATTTAGTTTTTAGCTTATAAGTTGAAAACTAAGCACTTTCATTGAAAAGTGGTCCAATACAAAATTAAACTATATTAAGCTTCCTACAAATTATGTCTCTTAGGTTTTTCGTCAGACGTAATCTTCAACGCGCGTTCGATCGTGTTCAACGCTGACTTGAAATTTACTCAGTAGACTTTTTTTATTAAACTTGTTATACTTTATTAAGACTTACCCAGCCTCTACGTCCGATATACAGTAAACTTCAACACACTCTAGTATCGAAACCGTTTGTCTGACGAAAAAAATATGAGGCACATAATTTGTAGGAAAATGAATATGCGTAATTTTTGTATACTTTTTACGACAAACTAAAAAAGAAAACGGTTTTTTTGACCGACTTCTGGAATTTTTATAAAATTTTAACGCGCCCTAGCGCCTAAAACTAAATTCGGATCAAAGACAAATTAGTATACCAGGCGCTGCCCATTTGCCGACAACCTTTGTAGCCAACCTCGCCTCTACTAAAACTTCTTCTAGCCAATTTTTCTACTCCTTAAGCCTTAAATCTTTAACTATTTTCTGTTCCTCTCTTCGTTTAGGCCATACATGTATTCTGTAATTTTGAATAAAGATATGTTGAATTGAATTGTTGGCAGGAGCAGAATGAATTTGGATAAAATGCAAGTATGAAAAAAGGTGACTATTTAGGGTTTGGTCCGTAAACTTAATCGCTGTTTAAAAGAGAGAACAATTTGATAAGATTTAAAAATGTAGAGGGTTATAACTTGCAATATCTGAGTTTTAACCTAACCAAAATGTCTACTGTTAATATTTAAGTATTAAATTATCCTAAAAAATGGCTGGAAAATACATCCATACTTAGCAAATAAAATGCTAAACAAAGTGATCACATTATTAAACTAATCATTATTCGCATTCGTTAATGAGGTTGTAAAATTTCAACAATATTATTGGCCGACGGCTTGAAGTGAAGTCACACCCAATTTGTTTCCTGACGTATTGAAATGTCACTCAACTGGTATTCTATTATATAACATCGAAATGTTTCATAATACCAAAGGCGCCATAGGATTTATTTGGGTACGTAATAAAAACTTGCTTTTAATGTCATAGCAAACAAAAAAATATTACTGGAGTTTAAGGAATGAAAACATAATCCTGTCGTATATATTTATCGAAAACTATCAGTGCATGTTCTTGACGTATTTATGGTTTTCAGTAGTTAGCGTTTATTAGGTTAAATAAAGAATTACATAAACAATCAATCACTATGTAATCTATGATTTTTACCTATTTGTATTGACAATTGGATTTTCGAAAAAAACTGGTATTTTTATTTGGTTGTTCTTTAAAATAAAAATAAAAAAATGCTAAATATATTTTAATTTAGGAGCAAATATACAAAAATAGATAAATCCACTTTTAGCAATTATGTACTATCTAGCTTTGCTTGACAATAATAAAAAGGAGGTACGGTCGTGAGCAAAAAAAAAATAGGAGAAGTCTTTTAAGGGTATTTTGCTAAAATCTAGTTGTGTACATCTAACTTTAATTTTCGTGACATTGTTAGTTAGTTGTCATAATTTATTGCAAGTGTGCAAAAAACTAATATGCCTCATATAAGCGATTTAGTTAAATCTGGAGTTATTGCCAAAGCAGAAGATGGATGGTCAATGAGACAAATTGCACTACGTTAAAATATTGACAAAAATTCGGTGTGTAATATTTTAAGAAAGTGGAGATTAGTAGAAATCCTGGATCAGGGCGAAGAAGGATATCAACTCAACAACAAGATTTTCAATTGGTAAATGCTTTAGTAGAAAATCCATTTTACTCAGTTATTCAGGCTGCTGAAGAAACGAATTTTCCTAAATTGAGTAGTACTGGTCGCCTGCGAGTAAGACAATCGTAGCTACGCTGTCATGCAGCAGCACAGAAATACTTACTTAAAGCTGAACATAAAGAAGCTCGAGTAGGATTTGCGCTTGAATTTTTAGCGCATGATGCAAATTTTTTAAACAATGTAATCTTTACAGACGAAAAAACTTTCCAGTCAACACACAGCGGTCATTCGTGTTTACCGCCCTCCGAATACTCGATTCGATGAGAAATATATATCTAACAATGATAAAGATGGTAGATTTTCCGTCAATATGTGGGCTTGGATATCGGCACGTGGTCCTGGTGTTTTGTGGCATATTGATGAACGATTTAACAGTGAAACGTATATGAGGATTTTAGACAATATTATGCCTCTTCTGTGTCACAATTATCTCCTAATAATGAGTTCATATTTCAACAAGACAATTGTTCCGTTCATACTGCTCATACCATAACTAACTGGTTTCAAGACAACAATATCAATATTCTTAACTGGCCCAGTCATAGTCCAGATCTTATCCCTGTAGAGGAAGTATGAGGACTACCCGTAAGAAGTATGCAAAAACGAAATGTGAGACCCCGGAATGCCGAAAAATGACTGGAAATAGTAGATAATACATGGGAAAATATTATTACTAATGATCATTGTATAAAGTTATTTAATTCTATGCTAAACAGACTTATAGAAGTTATAAATAGAAATGGTGCAATAACGAAATATTAATAGTTAGTTTCTTGTTAAGTAGGATATCCTTTGTTTTTTGATCCATAATTTCTACTAATCGTACCGTTTATTCTCCACTTTCTTAAAATGTTACACACCAAATTTTTGTTAATGTTATAACGCAGTGCAATTTGTCTCATTAACCATCCATCATTTACTATAGCAATAACTACAGCATTAAAATAAAAAATAAAAAAAAGTGATATCAGTCTTATTTCGGCATATTCAAATAAAGACAGATTTACATTATAAAAAGAAAGTCCTATTTTTTTCTGCTCACGACAGTATGATGATAAGGCTAAAAAAAATTACGAAAAATTTAAAAATCAATGAAACAAAATTTCATGTACCCGTTAGGTTAATTATTGTTTCTTGTTCCATAATATCGATATTAAATATTTAAGGTGCAAATGTTTTCTTAATATTTATATTTTTTTAGCATTTTCTTCTTCTTTCTTGGACTAAAATGAATGACAGATGACGACACATTCATGTTTATAATGTCTTTCCATGAAATTGTCACGACAATTTTGGAAACAAAAAAGAAACGTACAGAAAGAGATGTCTGTTTTTCATCCACTAGAACTTTTAAGACACTTTACTATTTAATATTACTTCAAGATGTACGGAGAACTGGTTTATCTTGATGTGACGATATTACACATAAATCATAGATAGCAAGAATGGATTGGTGAACTTCAAAAATAAAGGATATATGAAATACAATAAAATGTATTATGCAATGCTAGCGAACAAGCATTTGCAGTTGTCAGTTTCTTTAGGGTTGAAAAAGAGAATGATATTGTTGTTTCCTTAGTTATATCCAGAACCCAAGTTGCACCGTTGTGTTCAATAACAACACCTAGATTAGAATTGAAAGCTGTTGTCAGGCATCTCATTTAGCCAAAAACCATAAAGATGGAACACAGTTTTGGATTATCAGAAAATTACTTTTGGTTAGATTCAAAAACGATGTTGTGTTGGATCAATTCGGATTTAAGAAAATTTAAAACATTTGTCAATCACATAATTGAAGACATGTATGAAAATAATAAGAATCCTCAATGGAGATGGATTCGATCTAGTTTAAATGTTCCTAATCACGCCACTAGGGATATCAAAACATTGATTTATCGTTTAAAAGCAGATGGTTTTTGGGACCTGAATTTTTGAACTCCTCGTCAGAAGATTGACATCAAGAAGAAATAAGAATTAGTCAATGACACAAATTTTATCGAGATTCTTGAAGTAAAAGATCACAGTTTGGTTACTGTCCTAAATAATGTTAAGTTTTCTTATTTACCAAATTTACAAAATATTTCCAAATAGATCCTTTTAATTTGATCTATAATTTATGTGCCGACATTCACCAAAATATGAAAGGCAAATGTAAAGAAACAAAAGGAGGATATTTTAAAACAAGGCCAGTTTTCAGTATAAGAGCTTAATAAAGCAAAATTGTTATGGCACATTACAAATCAACATGACAGTTTTAAACAAGAACTTAATTTACTCTCGTATAATAAACTTTTTAGAAACAAGTTTATGTCAATAATCTGATGTACCTTCCCAAAACCTTATTCGCTTAAGTGGAAGAATGGACAATTCTTCAGGACTCAGCGAAGAAACTAAAAAACCAATTATTATGGAGAGCAAACATTCATATACGAAGCTATTAATAAGATATTATCATCATAAAACAAAACATGAATGAACGAATGTATTTAAATTAATTAAGGCGGATATATTGGAGTAAGAAAAGCTATAACTAAAGAAACCAAATATTGCAATTTTTATAGAAAGGTGAGTGATAAACTTAGCATACTTGAAATGGAGTAACTACTTTTTAAACTTACGAAACCACCGAGACCGTTTATGTACATTGACTTCCTTCTGTCCTATGAATGTTTCTATTGGCCGACGAAGAGAAAAATGTTACTTATTTTAATTACCTGAACAATTCATATTGAACTGGTGGATTCGTTAAGCACCGACTCTGCTATTGTTACGAGTTTACAATCTTCAGTAAACACACTGTACATAGGTTCAACAAATTGTAACAAAAATCTTCACAAACCACTGATTTATTAGTCACTTAAAATTACAATAATTGGTCCTCAAAAATAACAACTAATTATACTTTAATCTAATATAAATTCACTACTTTAAATCACAGCTCGATACTGTTTCTTATTTCATCTTATCACTTGCTTGTCTAATATAAAACTGTCCTCAGTGCGATTGGATCCAATGTATATATACTCGCGTCGAATGTAGTCGATTACTCTAGAATGTTCCGGCCTAACATTCGCGACTTATCTGGCGCCGTTCTCGAATTTTCTATAATTCCAGTGGCGTAGTCGTGCACATAACACTATTTAGCATTAAGACGATATTATAGTCCTAGGAGGAGATGATCATTTCTGGCAATGGTATAAATTTTAAAGGGACAGCAAAGGAATTAAGAGACGAAACCAAGAAAATTGATGTAGATTTGTTGGAAAAAGAACTTGTTCGTAATTAAATAAATTTATACCTCCGACTACCATATGGGGGGAGCATGGGAACGAATGGTTCGTTCAGTGAAGGAAAATCTATAAATTACATTAAAGGAATCTTACCCAATAATGCAATCACTGGGAGGAAAAAGATGCAAATCCATGAAAAAATGTAGAAATTTTTTTTCTCTATCGTTTTATATGTTTTGGGGGGTGCTGATCCGATTTCAACTTTGCCACCTCATAAAACTGATGCGTCCAGAAAAAACTGAGAGAATGCTCCTTTTTCAGCTTTTTATCTACAAAATGAAAGCTACTTACTTTTAGAGAAAAGTATCCTTGCACAAAATAAACTACATTAAATGTCCTGTGAATTATGACTCTTAGATGTTTTTAGTTAGAACGGTTTATGGGACATTATGCTCTGTAATTTGTGTAATGTTGCGAGTTAGCGGACTATCACCCAGCTTAAAAGTATAGAATTTCTGGGACATTTCCTGGATGTAGTCCGCTATTGCTTATTTTAGTATTCTAGCACTTTGAGTTTATTAAATGCTATGACCGATATGCTGCATCACATCGGTGTCGCGTATGTGATTTCAGGCCTGACCACCATATTAATCTTTTATTTTGTCTGTTGAGTCTGCCGTTTTTGAACAGGAGCGGATACAGACTCCTGGGCATGTAATAGACTGTATAGTCTCGTTTGTGTAGGTATTAAACATCAGTCTTTTGTCCAGTTTGGCGCCTAAGTACTTCACGCACCTTTTAGGGGCGGTTTATCAATACAAGGTAACTAAAAGGATAAATATCAAACAAAACAATAGATACTCATTGTTTTGTTTGACATTTATCCTATAGTTAGTGTAAGTGTTAACCCTGTAATCAGAATTGGCGTTAAGATTGTATTTCCGTTAAAACGGCGCGTGAAGATTCTCGCTTTCGACTTCTCGTCATTTACCTGAATCTTCCGCGGGTCCTAATACGCCGAGGCACGCTCCATGTGTGCTTTCAGCAGCATGTTTGTCGCTTGAGCATTGTGGGAATGAGCATACATGGCCGTGTCGGCAGCGTTCAGGACTAGCTTAGTATTCGGGAACTCAGGAAAATGTACAAATTGTATAATTTCGGTGACAGGCACGACCCCTGGGGAACTCCCACCCGAATGTCCCGCCACATTGACAGTCTATTATTCACTCGAAATTGTAGGTGTAGTATCAAAAAACTTTACGAGTTCATTACTAACGCTGTTGAACCATTCGGTATAGTGTCATTAAACAAGCCGACGTACAAGCACCTATAAAGGTAAGCGAGTCAATTTGCGGACGAAATAGTACAGAGCCGTACTTAAAATTTGTGTGTTATAATGTGCATATTAATAATATAGACCGTAACGCGCTGTTAAAATTGAACGTAGGTAAAGAAACTACCTTTTTTACCTACAAGCCTTTTTTCACCGTTTAGACAAGTTTTCAAGTGGAAATTTCCTAACCTTAAAAATTGGAAAAAATACCAATGATTTAAAAGTTAATTTTTTCTTACCCTAATATATGCAAAAATTATTTGTTTTTACCCGCGCGCACGTGCCAGCCGTCCTAATTAAAATGTTTTGTTTTTTTTTAAAATGTTTCCTTAACCGCCTCTCAAGTTACCGAGGTAACCCCTTGGTAGATCTCAAGGCTCTTGTGTTAGGTAAAGAGAGACGAGGCCCTACAATTTAATGTGGAGTCCGAACCACTCTTGGTGCAATTTTTTAATGAAAAATTGTTTCGCCTTGCAGGTATCAAACCCACTTCGCTAGGTAACTTAGTTTGCTAGCCAGACGCGTTAGCACGCTCAGCTAAATTCTCTCCAAGCACTGTGTTGCTGTCTTATGCGTATCGTGGGATTTCTGTTGTTTATGCACCTATCGCGATCATTAATTTAATATTAATTCTATTATTATTAGAATTTATAAGAAATGTACAAAATTGGGAAGCTCTTAGATGTCTAGGTACTGGTTTCGAATTGAATTCACAACAGCTGGAAAAAGTGGAAAAATTTTATTTACAAATATTAGGGAAACAAGGTAATTGTGGAAGGTTTTTTTACTACACTTTGAGAGCGTTAAAAGTAAAAAGTTAATAACACTGAAAATATCAACTTTACGAAAAAATGTTATTGAACATTTCTTGTTGGAAATCGATCAAAAAATATTAAAAAAATTAGTTTGATGAATTTTTTTTTTCTATTTATCATAAATAAAATTATTTTAAAAACAACGACCCAGGTTATCGTCTGGTAACATGAATAATATGGAATATAGTAATATCTCTTCAACTGATTCCAGCAAAAAAATCGAATCCGAATTTAATTCAAAGCGACAGCGTCCATACCGCCTACTCTAAAAATGATACACAAAAAAATTGGTGCAAAATTATACGCATTCTCTCTCAGTCATCTGGCAAATGTCGCAAACATTTTAGAAGCTTAAGATCATAAAATTTATTTCATATTCGTAAAAATACAAAATCTTAAAACTACTTGTCCAATCATAATAACAGAACTTGTTAAGCTCATTAACGACAAATAAATTAGATTTGGATATATCAATGTTATTTATTACATTTCACATTTTTTGTATCGGGTATAATTTTTAGAAATTTATGTGGTGTAAACTAACTATACTACTTTTTCTTCGGAATCCTCTATATACGAACGAAGCTTTGCTTGACTGATTTTTTTCCAATATTCATTTACTAACTCATATTCAATGAGTGCTTTCTTGTATAACAATTTCATAATCATGTGCCTGTAAAACCACTACAGAGTATTTGTAACGTTTTCTGTCTAGTATTTTAGGCGCGGCTTGTTTGAGTTATGTTTAATTTGCCCATCTATAACCGCAATGCACATTTTATCTAAATCTTCCAAATCAGTCAAACAGATAATCTTCTGCATACAGTAACAAATCAATTTCAGTGATAAATGATAGTTATGCTTTTAGTTACTGAAATATATTCAATATTAAAAGCTGTAACATAATAGCCGTCTACAAGGGATCCGCAATTGTCGATTTTTTTTGGAGTCGTGGGGAATGTTAAGATAACTCTAAATTAAGAGTACGGGGTGCTGCGACCGGCGTTTTGTTTTTAAATTACGTTTGAGCTATAACAAATTACAAAAAAAATTGATAATCCTGATAACAATGTCTCGTGAATATACAATCAGAACTCTTAAAGTTTTATTAGTTTTTGTAATCATGTATGAGCTTTTCATGTTTCTATGAGCCGACGGTGTTGGCTTTATAAGATTTTTGAAAGTTTTTAAGAGCGAGAGTGCTTTATGAGTTTTTATTATGATTCTACTCACTTTCTTCCACGAGTGTTGATAAGAATGGAAAATAAATATGTTTATCAAAGATTTCACAAGAAATTGCGTTAAAAGCTTTATAGGTATCTAAAAGGAATCATAAAGATTTTTTAAAAGATTTGTAGTGTTTATTTCTTGATGTGCTTTAAAAGTAATTATAAGTTCCCAACATGCGTCCGAGTAAAACGAATCTTTAATAAGTATTTACTGACGTTGTTTTGTATGCATTTGTGGGGAGTTTATGAGCAAAGTTTATAGACGACTTCAAGAAAAATTACCCACGAGATTTCATGAGTATTACAGATATTGCAGTGTAACAAATACTTTACAACAATTTACTAGTATTTTCGTATAACATTTTCGAAAGTTTCAAAGAGAGATTCCATCATGTTTCTTAACAGTATTTGTAAGTTTTGAAAATATTATAAGTAAACATTGTTCTTAAGAGATTTTGCAGTTATGTGATTAAAAGCTTTCACATGAATTTATGAATGCAATTTGTATGAGATTTGGAGAGGTTTTATAATCACAGTTTTTACGATCGTTCTAAGGAATTAAACAAAGCAGATGACAAAATAGTGTCAAAATAATGGCTTAGTACTAAAACCCAGAAAACAGATATATTATTATTTTCGGCTATAGGAGTGAATCCAGGAATAAGTTTACTGGTCAGAACAGAACAGCGGAGTATAAAACAAAATGAGCATGTAAAATGTTTAAGAATTGAAATGGACAAAATTTGTTCTTGGGATTACCATATTAAAAGTCTCATCAATAAACTTGCCAGCGTAAACGTCACGGGCGCACGGGGTTTTTCCAATAATTCTATTATTTTGTAGATTCGGTGATTTATTTTGAAGAGGATAATAATATATGTGGTAGAAAACCCAAATAATAGGAAAGAATATTGCCAGCAATAATTATGCAATAATACAATTAAGGGGTATAGCAAATACTGAAACTTTAAGAACTTTTTTTACAGTCACAATAACTATATACTGTCCTATGGCATTCTCTGCTGGGGAAATGGCACTAGTATGGAAAGAGTTTTTATAATACAAAAAAGAATAATAAAAAGTATATTTCATCTCACTCCTCTAACTTCCTGTAGACCATATTTTGAGCAACATAAAATTATTACAGTTTCGCTCTATATTTTGCAATGTGTGTGCGATGTTCGAGAAAATATTGCCCAGCTTACTAGATGTAGTGACATAAACCAGATATACTACACGGGCCGCAAATGAACTTTATATTCCACCAAGCAGGCTAGCTCAAGTAAGCAAGGGGCAATATTCAACTTCTATTAAGCTTTACAACCATCTTCCTCAGAGAATTAAAAATATAGACAGCTTCCAACAGTTTAAAAATAGTGTTAAAATACTATTAAGCAAAGATGTTTTTATTCTCTTTCTGAATTCTTTGAATACAATTTTTAAGGATAATGACTACTTGCCAGTTTGTTAGCTAAATATTGTGATTTTTAGATTTAGGTACATAATATATATGTGTGTATATATCATAGTTTGTGCTGTATTTCTTAACGTTTTATATATTTATGTGTTCTTTTACAATATTTTAACCTCACCACAATAAAATTGTGAGAGGTTACTAAAATTCGTTCAAAAACGAAAATAGGGATAACATCAAATCTTTACGTTTTCAGGTCCTAGGAACCACAAAAAGTAGTTTTTAAAAAATGTCTGTGTGTGTGTGTGTGTATGTGTGTTAGCACGATAGCGCCGAAACTACTGAACAGATTTGAATGAAACTTTGCATGTGCGTTTCTTTAGTGTCCCAGAAGATCTGAAAAGGTTTTGGTTGAGATTGGATTACGTTTAGTGCCGTTTTGGCGCAACAAGTTGTTTATTTTGTAATTACTTACAATGTTCAATCGAATCATTGAAAAGCAATTAAAATTCCAATTTCAACGATATATCAAACTTCCACATTTTCGGTTTGGTTTCCGTGAAAAAAATTAAAAACAAAGCAAATGTGAACCATAGATCCATTTCGCGTGACATGATCGATGCGCGTAGCCGTTACGTCGTGAAACCGGTCACGTCACGTGTATTCCTATTCAACAACAACTATACAGCTTTACTGTCGCATTTAATTTCAAATGTTTTGAATTGGAGAACGGATTTGGATAAAAGTTTGTATGATGGTTTCATCAATATTCTAGAAGATCTGAAAAGGTTTTGGTTGAGATCGGATTAGGTTTAGTGCCGCTTTTTTAAATATATGTTATATTAGCTTTCCACATTGTTATTAGTATTAAGTCCATTATCGATAACATCCCACAAAGTAATTCAATACCAGTGTAGATAAAATTATAAATTATATCATATTCCTTCTTGTTATC
Source organism: Leptura quadrifasciata (assembly GCA_963675555.1). NCBI lineage: Eukaryota > Metazoa > Arthropoda > Insecta > Coleoptera > Cerambycidae > Leptura > Leptura quadrifasciata. The sequence continues at coordinate 32,552,030 of OY776674.1, forward strand.
TTTGCAACCTAATATGTCTGCTGTTTTTAAACACGTACGTCTGGAATTACTATGTGAAATGCGAATGTAGCAATCTGATGCTAATTCAGCATTTATTGTAAAGATTATAAATACACGTAAAGATCTACGCCAGTCAGTTTTTAGCTCAGTTTAGTTTTAAGTTTAATTCAGTCAACAGACTGCAGTGTTCTCATTCGAGATCCACATTTATTTATTCTAAGTACTAATTTCATAAGCATACAGCTTCATAAGTCTCTAAGTGAATATTGTGAAACATCAATAATAATAATAATTGTAACTATCTTAAATAAATTGTTTTTAAAAAATCAATCGAAGAACTTCAAATCTAACAATTGGCGCAGTCGGTAGGATCCGCAAAACACTAACAGAACAAGGGCATCCTAACTGGTAGTGGTGGATTTCATCCTTAAACGGTCAAACGAACCAACGAATCCAAAAATCAAGAAACACATCCAAGAAACAAATATTCGAGAAAGCTCCTGCAACACTAACAGAACAAGAGTATTCTAACTGGTAGTGACAGACTTCTCCTCTATCCTCAACAAATCAAGTACGAATCGCAACTCATCCAAGAAAACTCAAGCAAGCAACCAAACTCCAAAAAATCAATCTACAAACACAAGAAATCTCTACGCAGAACTCAATAAGTACCTCCATGGAAAGATTCATGTAAGTACATTTAACTCTGAATCATTTTAAGTGCATTGTATTCCAATTCGCGTATTAATTTTAAGTTCTATTATCCAATATCTCCCAAACCTCACAAACAAATATTTTAAAATGGCACAACAAGTCCAACAAGAACAACCAGAACAAGAAATTCAGGAAGTCGAACTTTACAGACTATCCGAAATATTTTCAATTGTCCCTGAATTTGAAGGCGACCAAATCTTTCTAAACACATTTCTAAACGCTTGTGATTATGCGAACGGTATGGCCGTCGGTGATCAACAAGTACTATTAACTCTACACATCAAAAATAAGCTTCGCGGGCGAGCAGCTCAGCTAATAAATTCCAGAAACCCAGCCACTTGGGCTGAAATTAAGCAACTTTTATCTGTCCATTTCGGAGATTCACGTGATCTCACGTCTTTAATACAAGACCTGCAACGGATCAGACAACTTCCTAGTGAATCACCTTTAACCTTCTTTTCCCGACTTCAGACCCACAATGCCAAGATGCATGCCTCAGTGCAAAAAACTAATTTAACACCTGCACAAAAGGACGCTCAATCCCAGCTCATTGAAACAATGACCCTAAATACTCTTCTCACTGGTTTAGAACCCAATATTGGAAAAATTATAAGGGCAGGAAACCCTCCAGATATGCTTGAAGCATCCTTACGCATCAAACGAGAGCTCCAACTTTCCTATTTTGAGAATCAAAAATTTAACAAGCCAAACAATTCTCGCGACATCCAAGCCTCTGTCAAAAAACCAAATGTCCCAACACCTTTCTCAAAAACATGTTCCTATTGCAAACGAACTGGTCATGTCATTAACGAATGCAGAACACGTCAATAAAATTCTCAATCGTATAATTTTCCGAATTTCACTTCGCAAAATATTAACCCAAACTTTCAAAGGCAGTTTGCTCCACAGCAACAACAACAACGACCATTTCAACAACCATTTTCAAACCAAATTCAAAGGCCAAACCAAAGTTTTAACAGAAATAATCAATTTCAACCCCGACCATCTGTAATTCAACCAAATCCTAATTTCAATCGAAACAACAATCAACCACGTACTCATCATATAAATTATCCGATGCAATATTACTCAAACGAGGAATATCAAGAATACCCAGACACGGAACCCCAAGAGTTTCCATATCAACAACAAGAATATTTCCCAGAGGATCAATATCAATATGTTCCTCAGGATTTTCAATTAGGTATCCAAACTATTCACGAACCCCCAGACTATCAAACTCATTGTCCAGAACTTTTCCCGCAGGAAAACCCTGTTATATTCCCGGAGACAACTCCAGAAGACCGCAATACAACTACAGACCTAATATCACAAATTCAGTCAATGAATTTAGACAATTTCAACCCCGATATATAATTCCCCGAACACATCTTCATTTCAGACCTATGTTAACCGTCAAATCCAATAACCTGTACTACATCAAAGATATCACCAACGCCTTTAACCTGTTGATTGATACTGGTGCCGGAATTTCAATTTTTAAAGAAAAAACCGCCGAAAGAATTTTAAACAAATGTCCTGAAAATGCCGTTATTCAAGGTATAACAAATGAAAAAATTTTAATAACAGAGTCAAAACTTATTCCATTTACTAAAGACGACCCACATAAAGTTTACATTTACAATCTCGACATAGAATTCGACGGATTACTCGGAGCTGACTTTTTAGAACATTATGACTGTATAATAGACATAAAACAAAAGAAACTTATTACTAATTTTAAAACAGTTACACTCTATAAGGCAGGCGAAGAATCTAATGAACCCATAATTGTCAATAACAGTCAAAATTATAATTCAAATTTTAGAAAGAAAAACATAATATCTATTCAACCTCGCACAGAGCAAATTTTCAAACTAAATTGCAATTTAATGAGTACTGATGCTATACTGCTAGCACAGGAAAAAGAAAAAGTTAGATTACCTAACGCTATAGTAAAAATTAATGAAAAAGGCGAATTTTTAACTTCCATAATTAATGTTAATGGAATACCTAAAACTATCGACTTTTCTGACTTAAAATTAGAACCCATAACACACTTTGACCTAACCTATAACGTAAACGTTTCTAACACTAATACGACCCAATCTCAAAACGATGCTACAGACAGACTACACGATATTCAAAACCAATTACGACTCGAACATCTCAATGATGAAGAAAGAGAGCTAATCACCGATTTATGTCTGAACTTTTCCGACATCTTTTACTTAGAAGGTGACTCGCTAACTTTCACCAATGAAATAAAACACGCAATTGACACCAATAACGCTAAACCCGTCTTTACCAAATCATACAGGTATCCTCAAGTTCACAAGGAAGAGGTAAAACGACAAGTAAACGAAATGCTTGATCAAGGTATAATTCAACCATCCATTTCACCCTGGTCCTCCCCAGTGTGGGTAGTGCCGAAGAAGCTCGACGCTTCGGGCAAGCAAAAATGGAGAGTAGTAATTGACTACCGTAAACTTAATGAACTAACCGTTAACGATAAATACCCCTTGCCTAATATTTCAGATCTCCTCGACCAGCTAGGAAAATGTGAATACTTCACCACTCTAGATCTCGCATCTGGATTCCACCAGATCGAAATTGACAAAAAAGACATCCAAAAGACAGCATTTTCTGTAGAAAATGGCCATTACGAGTTTGTTCGTATGCCATTTGGCCTCAAAAACGCACCCTCCACCTTCCAGCGCGTTATGGATAACATTCTTTTAGGCATTCAAAACGAGCGCTGTCTCGTGTATATGGATGACATAATTATATATTCACCCACCATTCATGAGCACATTTCTAGACTCACAGATGTATTCAAAAGACTAAGGAAAGCAAATCTCAAAATCCAGCCGGATAAGTGTGAATTCCTCAGGAAGGAAGTAGCTTATCTAGGTCACCTTATAACCCAAGACGGAGTCAAACCGAATCCTTCAAAAATTGACTGTATTCAAAACTTTCCAGAACCAAAGACCCAAAAAGACATCAAATCCTTCTTAGGACTATCTGGATATTACAGACGTTTTATCCCTAACTTTGCCAAAATTTCTAAACCCCTTACTAAATTACTGCAAAAAGACATCCCGTTTAACTTCGATTCAACTTGTAAAAATTCTTTTGACGAACTCAAGAACGCTTTAACTTCTACCCCCATTTTAATATACCCAAATTTCGACGAAACCTTTCTCCTAACAACAGATGCTAGCGCATACGCTATTGGCGCTGTACTTTCCCAAGGACCCATAGGTAAAGACCTCCCTATTGCTTATGCATCGCGTACACTTTGTAGCGCAGAAACGAAGTACTCCACGATTGAAAGAGAGCTTCTAGCGATCGTGTGGGCGGTAAAGCATTACAGACCGTACCTTTTCGGAAGAAAATTTACACTCATCACTGACCATCGACCATTAACGTGGCTATTCTCGATTAAAGATCCCGGTAGCAGACTCGCACGTTGGCGCCTCAAGCTAGAGGAATATGATTATGAGATCATATATAAGCCAGGAAAAATTAACAAGAACGCAGACGCTTTATCCCGTATTAAAATAAATCATATACAAAAATGTATAGCGTTCCATAACAATATCCAAAATTTAGATGACTCATCTGACACAGATGATAACCCTGAAGAAACTTCACCAGAACAAATAACCCAAGAATACGACGCTTTCGAAAAATTGTATCAGACAACCTCTCTCATTGACTATACAAAAATTACATTTTCAAACAACCAATTACTTGACAAAAACCACAAGAACATAATAACGTTCTTTCAACAAGACAGTCTACAAGATTTCCACTATAGTATTATAGAAGACATTTTTGAAGAAAACCCTGACTTTACCAACAATAAAATTAACATTCTTTCCAGTAAAACCGTAAAGAAACGATCGTACTATATCGTACCTTTACCTTTCGATCCCGGTTCAGCTATATTGCAACTCTTCGTTACAATATATAAAAACAAAAACGACATTGACCCATCTAAGACATATTACGTCGAAAATAACCTTAATTTACCCATTCTTGAAATTTTATCATTTATTTTCAGTGACAAAGACATAAAACTAGTTATATGTCAAGACATTGTAAGAACCCCTGACGAAGACCAAATTCCCATAATACTCAACCAATTTCACGCCGGTAAAAACAATCTTCACCGTGGCATAAACGAAACTATTCGTAGAATAAAAAATAAGTACAACTGGAACGGATTAACTAAAGACGTAGAAAAATTTGTAAAAGCTTGTGAAATTTGTCAGAAAACAAAAATTTTAAGGAAAAATCTCGATAATCCTTTGGTTATCACCGAAACACCAAAAACCCCTTTCGAACGAATCAACATCGATATCATCCAAGTTCCCACTAAATATTACGCCCTAAGTATTAGAGACGAACTCACCAAGTTCACACAGGCTTATGCCATACCAGACAAAACCGCAAAATCTATTGTCAACACACTCTTACTCTATTTCCAACATTTCGGAACACCCCTTCGCATACATTGTGATTGCGGCAACGAATTTGATAACATGCTTCTTAAAGATCTTTGCACCCTTTATAACATCAAATTAACCTTCTCTAGTGTGCATCACCCCCAATCGAACGGTTCAATAGAAAGATTTCACGCGACCCTTATGGAAATGATTAGAGCTAACAAACTAGAAAACCCCAGCGAACACCCACTGACAGTCTTACCCTATGCAATCATTTGCTATAACAATTCTGTTAATAAGACACATGGCTTTACCCCGTATGAATTGATATTCGGGCATACTTCTAGCCGTCCCCCTGAAACACTTTACAATCAGCAAGAACTAATATCTAAGTATATACGAGATTTAAATAACAGAATCTCACACTACTACAAAATAGCTCGTACAAAAACGGAACTACAAAAACAAAAGTCCAAAGTACGATTTGACAAACACGTAACAGATAACTACGAATTCAATGTAGGCGACAAAGTCTACGTAAAAGAGAGTCAAATAAAAAATAAATTAGGAAATAAATTTAATGGACCATTTATTATTAGGGAAATTTTAAGAAATTCCGCTATTCTTTATAACCCTGAAACTGAACAAAGTACAAAAATCAACTTTGACAGAATGAAGCCATACTTTGAAAATTAATTTATTTTCAGGTTTCTTCTGCTGCTCAAAGCAGTATCACCCCAATACTCGATAGAGACTATCAACAATACTCTAGGAATTTACTACCACGAAGAAGACCGTATCGAAATTTCAAATGACAAGTGGACACTTTTAGTTTACAAAGACATCGAACCAATTAAATCAATTCTTGACCATAACAATAACATTCTAAACGACATGATAACCACATTCGAAACTGACAACCCTCGTATGACATCATTTCGATCAGAAGTTAGAACACACATTAGCCTCTTAACCCAAATTTCACAATCTCTAGAATTAAAAGTCGAAGAAATATTCGCGGACACAAAACGATACAAACGCGGACTTTTAAATGGAATAGGTACATTTTGGAAAGCTATCACAGGCAACCTAGACACCTCTGATGGTGAATATTATACAAATTGTATTAATAAACTTATGAGTGATGAACATCAATTAGAAAATTTATTAAAAAACCAAATTTCAGTCACAACCTCTGTTATAAAAAGTTTCAATTCAACAGTTCAAAAACTAAAAGTAGATGAGGAAACCTTTAATAAGGACATCAAGGAAATAGAAACTTCAATTTACGACATATCAAATGATTTAGCGTATATTGAATCAAAACTAAGAGTACTTGAGTTATGTGAATCTCTAATGGAAAGTTACATGTTTATAGAAAATAGTTTAGATAATATTTTAAATTCAATAACATTTGCTCGATTAAAATTCTGCATAGTTCAATAATCACACCAAAAGATCTTGTCGCTTCTCTTCAGGAAATATCTCAGTCTTTACATAAAAACAATTTGCCGATAACTCCTCAAATTTCAAAGATAGCTCAATATTTTGATATCATAGAACTCCAGGCCTTTCAAGCCGGATCTAAGATAATATTTGTTTTAAAAATTCCATTAGCAGAGCCAGAAAAATACACCCTTTACCACCTTTATCCCATTCCTATATTGGATAATCGAACAGGACTTCATCACATCCTCTCAACAACGCATAAGTATATTGCCAAAGACGATGATTCATTGTTATTTGTACCCCTTCCGGACGTCGACAACTGTAAACCATTGAACCCCAGTACAAGACTATGTTCAAATGTGCTTCCGTACCCAATAGACAGTGACGCGATATGTGAAGCCCAAATCTTAAGACAATTAAGTATAGTGCCCCGAACTTGCCAGTCAAATTTATTGTTTGCCAAAGACTATAGTATCCAAAAACTTAAGAACAATAAATGGCTAATATCAGTATCAGACAATTTACCAGTGACCGTGAAGTGCAACAAAAGAGACGTTATCACGAAGATAATTTCTATAAACTCTATATTAACTTTACAACCGGAGTGCAACGCATTCATAGGCAGCACCCGAGTGCACGCATCCTCTCACCAACAGGACAACATTACTTACAGCAATCACGTAGTGCGTATTCCATACGATTGTTGTAATCACCTACCCGAAAGACATAAACTCCCCAAGTTAAGTAATCTTAACACGGACGATTTAAACATCGCGAAACACAAACTAGATCAGTAATCTGACGATCTAGACAGATTAATCAATGAACCATTTTTAACCAAAAATATATCCTGGTTCACATATTTAACCATTACTTTAATTTTAGCACTTATTATTCTTTATGTAACCTGTAAATGTAAGAAGAGAGGAAGAGACATAAAAATTGGGATATCGTCATCGAATGATCAACCCCCGAAACCTCCACAACCACCAAGATCCAGGCTACTACACAAATACGGACATCTATTACCTAAAAGGAGACCCAGTGTAAACATACAAGAAGAACCCTCTGAAGACATTGAACTAAACTCTAGTTATAGTAAAAGCTATGCTTAAAAGTTGATCCATAGCATCAACTTTTTTATAAGAAAGGGAGCTGTTATATTAGCTTTCCACATTGTTATTAGTATTAAGTCCATTATCGATAACATCCCACAAAGTAATTCAATACCAGTGTAGATAAAATTATAAATTATATCATATTCCTTCTTGTTATCTTTGCAACCTAATATGTCTGCTGTTTTTAAACACGTACGTCTGGAATTACTATGTGAAATGCGAATGTAGCAATCTGATGCTAATTCAGCATTTATTGTAAAGATTATAAATACACGTAAAGATCTACGCCAGTCAGTTTTTAGCTCAGTTTAGTTTTAAGTTTAATTCAGTCAACAGACTGCAGTGTTCTCATTCGAGATCCACATTTATTTATTCTAAGTACTAATTTCATAAGCATACAGCTTCATAAGTCTCTAAGTGAATATTGTGAAACATCAATAATAATAATAATTGTAACTATCTTAAATAAATTGTTTTTAAAAAATCAATCGAAGAACTTCAAATCTAACATATATACAGAGACAAATCGAAGAATTACACTACAAGTATTCCTTTAAAATCTAGTAAAATTACTGAAATGCAAGCTAACTAATGTTTATTTAACAAACAGTTATGATCGATCGGTTTGCAACGGATAATAGTATATTATTCAACGAGCGATAATGTAGCAAACTGAATACTATATTTTATCTACGATTATAACAATTAATATTAAATTGCAAGTATACAGAAACATTATTTACAAAATAATGTCAACAGTTAAACGTCAAACTAATCAGACATGTCAAATCACCTTCCTTTCCTCAATAACAATAATAATGGACCATTCCATTTCACCGCATCGGAAAGTTGATTGGCTGTATCTAGTGAATTATGCAACTCCCGCTTATAATCACGCTATTTGTTTATGGATACTATTATTTGTTCAAAAGCAGTTGATTAGTGAATATATTATAATCAAATAGATAAAGAGATATAATAGTTTCAAATAGATTATAACCATATTAGAAACTAAATCAGTTATTAACTTCTGGATGTGTGTTAAAGTTAAAGCACAGCCGACTTGTTCAAGTATTTCCATCCATTTCTTTATAGTTATAATACGTTCCATGAAGAAGTTGCCAAAGAAGGGTTAAAACCAACGTTAAAACGCAAAAGTTCTGCGAGAGGGATGAAACATATTACCCCCCCCCCCCCCCGTTTTTGAAGGCGTTGAACACGATTGTGATTTTATAAAAAAATTGCTTTTGTCAAACTTTTATTTTTAATGTATATATTTTAAACTGCTGCGATATTTGTTCCACATTTGATTGTTATAATATATTGTTTGTTTTGGGACATTCTAGTTTTATTTCTCTGTTTGTGAGTCTGAAATTTCAGAGTTTAAACCACCAATCATATTCAAATTATTTTAATCTTGATTTGTTGAACTTAGCAGTTAAATTCGCAACTAATATTTATATTGGTTGCGTGACGTCCAACACTATCTTATATTATAGCGTTATTTTTGTGTTAACTGCTAGAATCAATCAAATCAAAAGATTTCAATTTTTTTAGTCAGATTGCTCACTGAAAGTGTCCTGTTGGCAAATAGTAAGTCATGAACCAATTTGTTTCGATTTGTTAACTTTTAAAATCTATACTTACTCACGCAGCTGACAGGCATTAGTACAAATCTATTGTTCTAACTATGTGTAGGTTACTTACGTTACGTCCTAGAACGCTCAAATTTTACTCTAGCGGCCTAGCACTGTAAAGTTAAATTTTTTCTTCGCACCATAAATAGTCCAAAAAGTTCAACTTTATGAACCAGAATGAAATAGTGTGAGGGTGTGTATGTGTGTTACCACGATAGCGCCAAAACCACTGAACAGATTTGGATAAAAATTTGCATGAGTTTAATGCTTCAGAAGATCTGAAAAGGTTTTGGTTGAGATCGGATTACGTTTAGTGCCGTTTTGGCACAAAATTTAATGCTCTTTTTGGCTTTAAAGATCCACCGAGTGGAGAGGTTCCAGCCGCTTCCAGTAGCTGCCCATTTTTTTTTTATACAAATCAATTAATTGACAATGTCAATACTGTTTACAGTCTAATGGAAATAAAGTATTATTATGACTGATGGTCGAGAGGTGAGCGCACTTGCCTCTCACCCAAAAGTTCCGGGTTCGATCCCCGGTCGTGGCAGTGGAAAATACTGTGAGAGGGATTTTTTCACTATACACGGATATTGGGTGTGTGTCCCTTGTCTCTAAATGTGTAGCCCCCTCCCACACAAGGCTCTTCTAGAGCCTTCCGGGATAAAGGGGGTCGTCATTACCTGTGGTGTATTTATTTATTTATTTATTATTTATTATTAAAAGCCATGAAGAAACTGAATGGACAAAACTTTAAAGATTTAAAATTTAGATAAAGATAAAGTCGTTAGTTACTGGTTGTTAACAACAAAATCAAAGTTTATGATGAAGTCATTCCAATAGATAAATTGTTGCTGTTCCAACGTATTTATGTTTTAAAAAAATCAGAAGGAGAACTTCAAACATACATGAATTTTGAGTTAGCTCCATATCCTGTAACTCTATTCGATCAAGGTTTAATGCGAAAGAAAACTAAATCAAATTTTTATGATTTATTTGCACAGCTCAATATTAGTGTAAATAATATCAATACATTTTCGTATGTTATTGATGGAGGAATGTTATTAGATCGTTGCAAATGCCAATTAGATGAAAATTTTAAGACAATATGTAAACATTCCATACGATATTTAAGAAATAATTATAAAACAATGTTTTTGTCGTTTTTGAAGGATATCTCAACATCAACTGCACTAAATCAGCTGAAAGATATTGTCGATCATTGAAAAATGCCTCAGCAGATATAGGTTTTGATGAAAATATGCCTTTAAAAATTCGCCAAGAAAAGTTCTTTGCAAACAGCAACAACAAAAGCAGGTTCATTGAAATGTTAAGGAAGAAACTAGCTGACAACAATATTTTCTCGTATCAAGCGGAAGGTGATGTTGATACATTAATCATATAAAGGGCAATTAATATTGAGTCAGAAAATGTTGTTGTTGTTGCTGAAGATATTGATGTGTTAGTTTAACAGCTTTAACACCTCCTCATAGAGAAATATATTTTGTCAAACCAACAAAAGGTATCTGAAAAAATTCATTCTAATAAAAGCTTCGAACAAGCATTAGCAATATGTAAGAATCATATTTTGTTTTTAGATGCATTAACTGGATGCGATATGACTTCAGCGATTTACAAAAAGGGTAAAAATAAATTTGCTAAATTATTCGAATATCGTGCATATTTGCAAGATGCTGCTATTATCTTTACTGATGAAAATGCTGACGTCACTAATATCTTGCAGTCGGGTATTTTATGCATTTTAGAATTAAATGGTGCTCCTAAAAATTAAGAAAATATAAATAATTTTCGATACCAATCGTTTCTTAAAGCTACAAGTAAAAATACCTATGTCAACTTGGCTTCATTGATACCTACACTCGATGCTAGTTCAGAACATATAAAAAGAGTGTATTTACAAGTCCAGTTGTAGATGGGACATGATAAGTTGCCAAAAGAATGGGGAAGGAAATGAAAAGGTAATTCACTAGTACCAGTTACAACGAACCAACCACCAGTTTATGAAAATGTATTGAAAATGATTTTCTTGTTCATATAAAACTTGGCGTGGTTCTGCTTGTGGATGTAGAAAAAGTGGCTTAAATTATTCTATAGCATGTTTACTTTGCAAAGAAGTTAGCTGCTTAAATGCTCCACCAATGATACTAATGAATGACATCGAAAACGAAACCGTCGGAGACTTAGACATGATTATCTTTTTAATAAAAATGTGTAATTATTTATGCCATTAAAATTTATAATACTTATTATTTACCATAAGTTGTTAATAAATTATTTTCTATAAAAAACTAATGTCTTTGTATTATTTAACGTGTTTTTAATTTATTTCGCTTTTTGGAGCTTTTTATTTACAGATTTTTCGAAATTGCGGTAATTTTCAATGGGTAAACTTTTTAGTTCATGGAATTAGAAATCCAAAAACCAAAAATAATTCAAATCCATTCATTATACCTGGGTTTCGTCATTTTTCATTTATAATGACTAATTGCACTGGACTATGGACTACAGGTAATAAAACAGAAATTATTCTAACCTAGACAAAAGAGAGTTAAATAATTTCTAAAAGCAAATAATAATTTGGCTAAAATTATCAAATAGCCAAAATTATCCATTATTTATTTTTTACAATCATGCTAAATATTATGTGCTTCGCTGGTGCAGATAGAATATGATTTTGAAACAGTTTAAACTGTGTTCATAAAACAAATGTAGGACATCTCGGTATAATGACATATTCCGTTAAAACGAAACCTTGATGATGACTTAGTTTTATAGAAAAACTTGACAAAACAGGTTAACAAGGGGACAATCAGTTTTTCTCTAAAGCGATCAAACAGTGTGGGTTGACGTGACTAGTTTCTTTTAAAATATGCAGGAAGGCAGGCAGTTCCACTCTTTCAACCATTGTTCTGGAAAAATTGTCGCCAATTCCACACATTATAAGGTGCACAGATGAAACTCAAATTTCAGGTTCTATTCGCAGTCGAAAGATCGGTCTTTTTAAAATTCTGCTTAGTTGCTTCTTACCTGCACTTTTTTACTTCCTGCTACAAATTACTATACACATTAACCAAAATAGAAATCAAATCGTTAATATGGAAATTCTAAGAAATAACTGTTATAGACATATAAAAAAATTATATTATTATATATAAATAGTGTACAAGTAATTCCGTATTATTTGGGTTTATATTACAATTTACTTTTATTTTCTAGATTAAATAAAAATATAAGGTATTGTTTATTTTGACATAAAACACAATGATATAAGAAATACGATTATATTTGAGTTTTTATTTGACGCAATAGTTATTTGATAATATAAAAAATCTTAAACATTTATCGTTCCCTAAATAGAGTAAACAGAAAATAATACATGTTTTTTTAACATAATTTTACAACGTGCATATATAGGGCTGACATAATAGCAACATTATCACAAAATAAACAAAAACATACGAATTGTCTAATTTCATCTGCGTATATGTGATATTTTGGACGCATACAATAAATCTGTTAACTTAAATATTAAAATTTACTTTATGATAAGGAGCTGCAAGAATTCTAATAAAAATGTTATTTTGCTTATATAGTTAAGTTTTATTTAAATAAATATTATGTAAGTATTTACATGTCATAAAAAATATTTCATATTTATTTTAACATCCACATTAAATTATTTATAAATAGAAAACATTAAACACTGTGAAAGGTTATTTATTGCTTATGCGTGACGATTCACTGAGTGTATGTATTTTACGTGAATAATAATAATAAATAATAAAACAAACACTTTACAGAATAATAAGTATTTTTAGTAAAACTTAAAAAAGATAATATAATAGCTGTCAGAGTAATTATTTGGAAGAACTTTGAGCGTTAGAAAACGTGCACAGACCACGTCAAATGCTTTTGTAAAGTTTGCTGAACTCGTCATGTAGTTTCCTCATCTAGCAAATAAATACAGAACTATATCTGCTGAAGCTCATAAACACTTATTTATGTTGCAGTTTGAAAGTTGTCTGAGATAACATAAAAATCGTCAATGTCGTCAACATGTTAACGACGATTGCTTTGATTTGAGCCCAAAAGATGGATCCAAATCAACTGACAAAAATATTTGGAAATATCGGCAAATAAATAAATCTGTAAATAATAATAATTCCAATGTTACTTCAGGAATTTGTTAGAAACGATATAAAAATAAAGCAAAATGTTATTGGGTATTTACATCAAAAATTATTTTTTATTATTATTAGGATTATACCATTTGCGATTAGAATTTTCAGACAGATAGAAAATGTCTACAAACACATTTCACACTACAATAGTGGAAATAAATATCAATTTTTTTAGATTTGGCACTGTAGGGGTTTCAGTAAAAAGCTGTAAAAGAGCAATAAAAGACGCCTTTATTCAAAAATATGTTGTAAGATGGTACCTACTTAATATCTTTTTTTAATAATAAAGTCGCATATACAGATAAGCTCACAGCTTTGCTGAGATATCAAACTAAAAACCGGCTCAGTGCTTACGTGTTAGGTTAGGTTAGGTGTTAATATTTTGGAAGTGGAAGTAGACAAACTTACTTCAATTATTAAAAAAGCTATGGACGCAACAACGAAAAAATCCACCTATAAACAAAAAACCGAAGAAATTCCTTCAGAAATATGAGAATTGATAAAAATTAAAAATAAAATTAAAAAGTTGTGGAACAAATATCGCCGAGATATCGACGGCGCGAACCTCAGGAATATGCAAAAATTAATTAATATCAAGTTAATCATATACAGGGAGGAGTCCTGGAACGACAAAATAGCAGCGTTGTCGAGACAGGACAACTCCATGTGGAGAATAACTAAACTATTAAGAAAACCGTACATTGTGACACCTACAATTGTCCATAATAATGTCACATATTTTACGGATAAAGATAAAGCAGAGGTTTTCGCTGACTTCTTAAAATGCAATAATACAGCATGTCCTAATAATAGTCATTTTCACGATCAAATTGCGCAAACAGTTAATAACTACCCCTCCCATTATCCCATCACTCCAAATAAATTACCCAAAATCCTCACCAATCCTACTGAAATAAAAAACGTTCTCAAAACCCTTCCCAACCTCAAAGCCCCCGGAACCGACGATATACCTAACCTCCTCCTAAAAAACCTCCCCCGTAAAGGTCTGGTGCAAATATCTTATATTATTAATGCCATCTTAAAACTGCAACATTTCCCAGAAAATGGAAAACTTCCATCATTATTCCAGTCCTAAAACCGAATAAGCCCCCTTACAACCCCTATAATTATAGACCAATTGCTTTATTAAATACGCTTTCCAAACTGACTGAAAAAATAATACTTATTAGAATTCAAAATTATATAAATAAAAAGAACGTTTTGCCTAAACAACAATTTGGATTTAGGGCTGGGCACAGCACTACTCATGCACTAGCTAAAGTGGTGCAAGAGTCACTGTTAGGCTTTACTAAAAAGCAGTGCACGGCCCTTTTGATGTTAGACATAGAGAAAGCATATGACTCGGTATGGCACAATGGTTTAACATATAAACTTAAAGAAATATGCAGGCTCCCCATGTACCTCGTCGCCCTTATTAGGAACTTTTTATTTGCCAGAAAAATCATCGTACGCATAAACAATTCATTTTCTAGTACAAAACTCATTTCGGCAGGGATCCCGCAAGGGGCAATCCTTCCCCCTATCCCATATAACCTTTACCTATCCGATATACCTTCCCACCCTCATACCACTTCTCTGCTTTACGCGGATGATGCCGTGATTTGCTGGCGGTCGTTTTATGCTAAGACGGCCGTCCAAAAGATCCGGCAGCACCTCGTAAAGCTGGACAAGTACTACGCAGACATTAACACGAACAAAACAGAGACTATCACCCTTCACCGGAAATTTACTAACACGACGACTTTTGACAAGATAAAAATCTACAATAACATTATACAGGAAAAGACTAGAGTCAAGTATCTGGGGGTAACCTTAGATACTCGATTCAGATTCGGACCTCACGTAACTTACACCTTAAAGAAACTTATGCGGCAGTGAGTAAGCTTTATTGCTTGATCAATCGCCACAGTAAGTTATCGACGGACAATAAACTTACTCTCTTTAAAGTGATTTTCCGACCAATTCTAACGTATGCCTGCGCATCATGGAATACCATTTCAGACGCGCAGTGCAAACGGTTGCAGATTGTTAGGACTTCTTACGAACGCGGACAGGTGCACTCCGATAGCTGAACTACATGAGAATACAAAGACTCCTCTTATGAGAAAATATATTACAGATACGGCGCAAAAAATTTTCTCCACCAAAATTCAGCTATCGGAGATTACACGAGACATAACAGACAGAGGCCAACACAACGACCCCCCCCCATGCTCATCGACTTATACACCAAAATTAACAATAGACTGACAATAACTTACTACACATAACTCTCACATACAAACTACTCTTCTTTCCTCTCCCTTCCTTTCATCCCCATTTCCTATACCTTCCTAATACCCTTGTACTTCGGTGCGCCAGAATAAACTTTAATTTTATACCTGTAAATATTTTATTGTACATAGACACGTTATTCTAGAATACTTTTCGTATTAAATTTTTATAAATTATTTCCTACAGTAATCACACGTAATTCACTAGTAAACAAAATGTATCGTTAACTGTCACATCATAACTGCATTGCAGAAATACAAGGAGAATTAGCTTAAACTATTATTAGGAGAGCAGCAAAGTAAAACAGAAATTAACTTAACTTCAAGTATTTCAATACAACTAACTGTCTTCCAACGACGGGTTTATATGCTCCTAACACTTCGCTGTATTCTTGGTGATATAAATTATTGAATTGTTATTGTATTCACCTTCTGAATATATATACAATGTATACGTGCAATAAATGAAATGCTATGGTTAAAGAATGAATTATATATAATTTTGAATAAAGATATTTAAGTTGGCAAATTGGCAAATTGTTAGGCTTGCAACCATGAAGTTCCGAGTTCGAATCCTGGCTAGGGTATGGATATTTAGTGGCGTTTTCATGTGTTACCGAGTTGGTAGCAGTGGACTAGACGAGGTTGTATAATTGTCTATGTGTGTGTATGTATATACAGGGTGTACCCTCCATGCAAAAACCCCATTGCTGCAACTTAGAGTAAATGTTCGATATGGTATCCACTTCTATGCCTTTTCTAATTCTATTCATAAAAGATCTTCTTACATTGAAAAATACATTTTCCTGCCCTCTAATAAAATTCGCTGCATTTTGTATTTTGTCCCACAATTCTTCTCTTGAGTTGATAGTATTTGCATAGGCTAAAGACTTCATATGTCCCCACATATAATAATCCAAAGTATTGTAATCAGGACTCCCTGGTGGTCAAGCAAACTCACTTCCTCGACCGATCCACCTGCGTGGGAAAGTCTCATCAAGATAATTCCTGACTTCAATGGAGAAATGAGGGGGAGCTCCATCTTGCATGAACCACATCTATTCCGTATGTCTAGCATGAAAGCATGTAATATATCAGCAAGAGATTTTGAAGAAAAAACAGATAAGCCTGTCCATTTAAATTTGGAGGAAGGCAAATAGTCCACACCATACGATAATCTTAAATTCTTGCTGAAAATGTCTTTCTTTAACGGCATGAGGATTTTCTATTTCCCATTAATGGGTATTTCTCCAGTTAAAAACGCCTCGGCGAATAAAATTTGCTTCGTCGGTAAATAAAGTGTTCTTAACAAAATTTCGATCCCTGTTGTGTTTATTTAGAACAAATTGACAAAATTGTAACCTTTGCGGAAGATCCTTTTGAAGTAAGTTTTGTACAGGAATGAGATGATATGTGTAGAAGCGTTCTTTACGTAAGAATCTTAGGACAGATTGTTTACTCACCCCTGTTGTCGCTGCTAAACGACGGACATACAACCATATCATCCGACAGTGCCGGAGCCGGGACTCGATCCCAGTAGCGCGCTAGCCTTTCGATTAATCGCGATTGCCACCTCGCGCCTTAACCAAACGCTGCTGTCGGTTATTAAAAACAATAATAATAACCTAAATGCCTGTATTAAAATAATGTACTGTACAGATTAAAGTTTAGACCCAAAGAGGACTACTCTACATGTAAAGCTATAAAAAAACAAATATTGCAACTTGTTAGTGAATTTTATTGGCGGATATATGCTTCCTCTGGTGGTGTAAGCGTGAACTAAAAATCCGGGTAGGAGAGTCTTATGACACTCTAAACAAATATGGTACAATTTTAGAGAATAGAGGACACACATTAGAGATACCTAAATTCACAAAAATGCGAGACTATTTAAGATATCTGTATACATACATATGTGTGTATAGATACCGTGTGTTAATCATATGGTATTGGTAATCAGCCATGCTCGACTGCAACTTTTAATCGTTATTTTTATAACAGATATACAAAAGTTCCTAAATGTTATTAGTTTACAGCGAAAAATATTTAAATATTTGGCGAAGGTGCCAACGCTACCGATATAGACTACCACCGATGTAATTTAGATTATATATATAAAATTGCGACAATAATAAGTTTGTTAAAAGAGTAGCTTATTCAGCGAATGGTAGTTACCTTGTTGTTAATATTAGAACATTGCATCTACTATAAATACTAGTAGTAATCCATCAATTTATATTGTCATTTCAGGCACGTGATACCATATGTACAACATGGCTTTTTGTGCCAACTGAATGACGGATTGTAAAGATGATTTTTATACCTAGAACCAGACTAATTCCTTCTGGTTCATAAGCGTAACATCTTCACTGAAAATTCTGGAGAAGCTGATAGATATAGATATTCAAGGATAATGCTATGGACACAACGAAACCCAAAGTTGAAACCAATACGCTTATCACAGAATAGAAAGCACCCACAACAGTGAATAAGTTACTATAGCAACCTTTCTAGACATAGAGGAAACTTATGACAACACTTTATCTTACTCTCTAAACAAACTAGTGAAGCGACCAACAATCGAAAAGTCGAAAACAAGATGGATCGATTCAAAACTCAGAGCTAGGAAAATTCAATCCAAGCTGATATCTGCGTCAGGTGAGGTGTTTTTTCATCCCTTCTGTAGTATCTGGTTATGGACAAGCTCCTAGTACAGCTAATACAGCAAAGAGTATATGTTCTAGGTCATGCAGACCTTATCATCTTAGTAATAAGGAAGGATCCTATATCAGAAATGGTATCCGTGAAACACAAAAAAGTATTACATTTACAAGAAAGAAAATTTATTATGAGAGAAATATATATATGAGGAAGAGGCGCAAGTGAGCAATGCAGCTAAATATTGAAAACTACATTAGATACCAAACTGAGCTTAAAACTGATCTAGAAAGTGACTGCCAAAGTCCCGTGTGACTTATAGGTCTTCAGAAGAATGGCGGACAAAAAATGGGTACTACTACCAAAAATGGTGCACTGATTGCTTCAAAAATTTATAGTACAATAACCTACATCTCCATAATCTGGTGGCACAAATCTGGAAAAGGGGAGACGCCGGGAAAATTAGAAGAAGGACAGAGATAGGCATGTCTAGAGATAATGGAAACAATGACAACAACGCTTATCACACTCATACTCTGCCTTGTCTCTGCCAGGCCTTATGATACGCAAGTGGATAAAAAAACATCAAGCAGCACCGAAGTAGGAGTTACAGTCGATCAACCTAAGATCAATCCACAGCTATAGATATCTGTGTACAAAAAATGGTAAGATAATAAAAAGATGTTCCGAATCATCTCCGGCAGTCTTAAAGTCTTGGAAGTCATATATCTTGGCCGTTAACGTAAGGTACCTTGCATTTTGTGGCGAAAGAAGCTATCGCACAACTGTTGGTGTCCTTTGGATTTCGAAGGGTTACAGGAACTGTATATTCCGGATTGCCAACTTTATGGGTGTAATTTCCAGAAAACGGCGCTTTATCCACCCCCCCTGTAATCGGCGTTTTACTTTTTTGGACTAAAATATTGTAAACTAAAAACAAGAAAAGGTAACATATGAACGCCATTACAGTGTAGTTTTCCTATCGTCCAGGGGCAGATTGTTGTCATTTCCACGAAAGTTTTAAGATGATCATTATTTTACTGCATAGTTTTAAGCTCCTGCTATGCTCGCCTTTTTTACATTTTTAGTAGAAATTTTTTTAACAATGTTTTTAATTATGAAGAAAAGATTAAATATGGAGATTGGTTGCAAAATAAGGAAAAACCTCTTTAAAAAAAAATTATATGTAGACCTCCTACTAGTACACATTTCTCTAATCTTTTCTGAATTCTCCATACACATATGAGATCACAACTTTACTTTTGACATGTAGAATACTGTTCAACTTAGTTGAATAAAATATTATTTTTTCAAAAATAGGAAAGTATAAGAGTGCCTATACCCCATGCGAGGACACACTGTATATATGTACGATATAAATTCACCTATTTAAGAAATTTCCAGAATATAAATTTTTGTTTAACGATCTTATCAAAACATATATTTATGCATATATTTAAGTTTTAGATCTTAAATCTTTAATTCTAAGTTTATTATTTTTTTGACTTATATTTATTTGTTATGTCTTAGTTATTTAATAATTTTTATATGCTCTATTTGTATATTGTGTGATGTAAATGAAATTTGGTTACTATCAGACATTTTTGCAAGTAATCTTGTATATTATATATTTGCGAGTATATTTACAAGTAATCTTTTTGTATATAAACGTAAATTTAAACCACTTTTCTTATTTTTGTCCATTTCACTAAAAAAAATAAAATAAAATAATATGTCTACCTTAATGCCATAATTACCCAAGAGGTATGAATTAACTTATCTACACTTGGAGTTCTCTATTTGAGTAGGTGCGAGGCTTAAATAAAGAAGTATTATAAAAGCGGTCGGTAAGAAGTAAACATTTATATTTGAAACAGAATTTTTATTTGAGACACATTTGACTTAATTCCTTTATTTAGATTAAAGAGTATAAAATGGTAGGTACTCTTGTAAAACGTTTTTAAATCGGTTAGTCCAAGAGAGCTACTAACCCCTGTACAAACTTTGTAATACCTAGAGTCTGGTGGGTTTTTAAAATTAAATTACTTTCATTAAGAATAATAAATAAATATTATTGAACGGTGGATAAGTATGCTCTTGTTGAATCTCTTAGTTTTGATTCAGGACTCAAGAGTAAAAAACACTCACTTGCCTGCGTTTCGATAATTTTGTATAAAACCATCAAACTCCCCAAAAAAATTATGCGAAATATAAGAAATTTAGGTAAGGTAGTATTATTTACTTTTGTGTTTTGACTGGGAGAATGGAAACTGTAAGAGTAAATATTATTAATTAAAATGATTTTATTTCAAACCAATCTTGAAATCATTTTTTTTAAATACTTAAAACATCCTGCACTTTTCCTTATTATGGATCAAATCAAATAAAAATTTATTATTTATATACATTAATAGATAGTTTTACAAATATTTATAATACTTATTAGAATACACCTAGACATGAAGTATACCTGTATGTGTATAAACAAATATAATTTTTTACAAATATTCATTTAATACAATACATCTGTATTTGTCTTTAGATATATGTATTACATAATATATATAATAATTGGGTGAACATGAGTCCTGAAGCTGTCCATCGCATCAAGATTAATAGATAGATAGATATTCATTATTCCATTATGCATATACATTTTTGTACATATTATGATAAGCTATAAAATATAATAGAAACAATTAAAACATATATGCAATAGTCATAACACATTAAAATGTAAAAATAAGAACACACATAAAACATTGGCATACAAACAGATATGGTTGTGACCAGTGAATATGAACACCATCTTAAAAATGGCGTTAAAATTCTATAGACAAAACTCTTGTAGAGAAGAATACGCCTTTTGCACGAAAAATGATTTTGTTCGCTTTTTAAATCAGGAGAAAATTTTAATATCTTTTAAATTTTGAGGTAGTGTATTAAATGTTTTTATAAAGTTGTAGGCAGGGGATTTTTCATATGTAGATGTCTTATAAGCTGGTATCAATAATTTTCTATTTCTATTTTCTTTTCTATAACTATGGCATTGGTTAAGTTCTTAAAAGTTATATAGTGTTGATTGAATAAATATGGTAATTTTTTATTATTTTTATTTGTTTATTTGTTTTAATTGATATGATATTGTTGTTTCAATTGATATGGCAAATAATTGTAGAACTTATAAACCTTTGTGTTTGTATTTGGGTACTTACAGGGATGTTCGTATTTAAATTTAATTAATTCGAGTATCATATATGTGACATATTTGCGTATTAAAAATCGATTTATATTTGTAAGGAAACATGAGAACTGATTTTGCACATAATTATTCTGGGCTCAAAACATCTGTGTTATAGTGCTTTGTTTTTGATAAAATTACTTTAATAATATCTGGATAATTCAATGTTTGTTAAATATGCACACAACTTGGTAATAAATCTCTTACCTGGTAAAATTTGAAAATTATCAGTCGAAGCTTCTTATTTAAATTGATACCTGGCTACCAATGTTAAAAGAAGAACTTAACAAACTCAACATTATCTAAAAGAAAATATCATCTGTTCTGTGTTCTGTGTCAGTAGTAAGAATCTATGGAAATAACATAAACAGAATCTTAAAGCTGTGCATTTGACATACACAACAAATAAGAGTTCTTCGAAAAAAGCTTTGAAAACGGAAAGAGATACTTTTCGAAACATCAGCAAAATACATTATTTCTGTGTTTATTGCGATTTATATTATTTGTAAAACATAACCTCTGACTGTTCCTTTGACGTAAATGTCACGGGCGCAGAGGCTTTTCTCCAAAAATTCTATTATTTTGTAGATTCGGTAATTTGTTTCTGGAGAGGATAATAATACATGTGCTAGAAAACACAGATAATAGGAGAGAATATACTTATAAAATTTATTTTTCCATACAGATTGTCAAAAGTTTTCTAAAAACCAATGTTCTACTTTTAAAATTTATTCAGTGCTTTTTTTTACTGCATCTCAACTATCACCTTCCACTAAAAGAACAATATCAGATAGAATTTTACATTTAGTATTTAGAAGTAATAGTTCGTTGTAAATTAAAAATAATGTTGATGTCATCACTGATTTTAACACACTTTCTTTTGTTTTGTAAGTAACTATGAGTAAGTTATTAGCTATTTCTCGTACACCATAATTATTTAGTTTGTCAATAAGCATATTGTGATATACTATATCAAATGCCATGGCTAAGAAATACTGCGATCTCTTTTTTTGTTGTTATTACGTAATGTGTTTGTAACTATATACATTGCATCGTTAGTACTCAATTTTCCCCAAATCCAAACTGATAATTAAACAATATTTTATTATGATGTGAATGATTCATTAGTCTTGATTTGAGTTCAAATGTGCTTCTAGAAGGCAGAATATTTCAGTCGCAAACTCTTCTGTAAAATCCTTATTTTACTATAAGGAACGTAACCAGACTGCAACCAACAGCTACTCTCCGGGCTATGTGCCCCGCCGAGCGCTGAATTACACATTACAAGCCTGACGAGCGTTAAGTGTAATAATTGCTTATTATCATCAAAACGCTAATGCTTTGATTGCAACAAACACCAGCCGAAAGACTGATCCTACTTAAAGGAGCTCTCGTGCCAGTCGTCACACATCACTTGCAGACTGCAGTTTCGAGCTGTTGGCTCTCGTCAGTGCAAGGTAGGCATGTGACGACCGACACGAGGATCACTTGACTATTTAGTACATTTCGGTATCATTGGGATAGCGACATGTAATACAGTCAGTAGACGCGGTCCAGTGTCTGTTGCAATCGAAAAATAAATAGCCTGACTGGGCTTAGCATAGTTCAAATGTGCTTTTAGAGGGCGGAATATTAAAACATAATATTTTTAGTCGCAAACTCCTCTATAAAATCCTTATTCCTTAATCCTTAATCCGAACGTTGAATTTCGATTTACAGACTAATTCCTACTTAAATAATTCAGCGATCGGCGAGGCACATAGCCTGGAGAGTAGTTGTTGGTTGCAGTCTGGTTACGTTCCTTATAGCAAAATAAGGATTTTATAGAGGAGTTTGCGACTGAAATATTATGTTTTAATATTCTGCCCTCTAGAAGCATACTTGAACTATGCTAAGCCCAGTCAGGCTATTTATTTTTCGATTGCAACAAACACCGGCCCGTTAAATGGCGCCTTCTGACTGTTTTGCATGTCGCTATCCTAAGGGTATCGAAATGTACCAAATCGTCGAAGGATTCTCGTGTCGGTCGTCACAACCTACCTTGCACTGATGACAGCCAACAGCTCGAAACTACAGTCCACAAGTAGTTTGGGACAACCGGCACGAGACCTCCTTTAAGTAGGAACTAGTCTTTCGGCCGGTGTTTGTTGCAATCGAAGGATTTGCGTTCTGTTTGCTAATATGTAGTTATTGCACTTAACGCGTCAGGTTTGTAACCCGTAATTCAGCGCTCGGCGGGGCACATAGCCCGGAGAGTAGCTGTTGGTTGCAGTCTGGTTATGTTACTTGTAAGGATTTTATAGAGGAGTTTGCGACTGAAATATTATATTTCATTTCTAGTAATTTACTAATATTGTTTATTACAGATATCGGTCTGTAATTGCAAATCAAAGATTTTTTGTCTTTTTTAAAGATCGATGTCATAACAGATAGTTCTAATGCATCTGGAAATATACCGTTTCAAAACATTTTTTTTGTTAAACATTTTTATTTAACGTCGGCCTATTTCCGCTACTGAGGCCTAATGGCCTAACATCGACGCCTGTAGACGAGCTACTCCCAACTAGGAATTTTGAATAATAGGGATTCTTTACTTGGTTAACATCTAATAGACAAGGGACCGATGGCTTTACATCCCCTCCGAAGGATGGTACATCAACTAAGCAATCCTGGCCTAAGATTGCATAGCATCCGCGCATACACTGATATACAAGCCGCTGGAAGATATGAGGCGAGAACACTACAACACACATCGAAATGTGTAAATAGTAAAGACGAACCTACGCTCGCCCCTGTTTGCAGATGTTTTTTTCTTCTTTAATGTATTATTTACTTTGGTTTTATTCGCCACGTTTTTAGCAGTATTTAGAAAATAATTGTTGATAATTTCAGAAACTAAGTTTGTATAATTTTTTTTCATTGTGGTCAATTTCAGATATATTATTATTTTCTCCCATATTCGATCCATCTTTTATAGTGTCCCAATTTTGTCATATTATTTTCTTTTCAATTTTCTTTTCCCAATAATACTCTTTTTTTACTTTATTTATAAGTTATTTATTCCATTTCTGTAATTCTTATATTTTTCTAAAAGTTCTTCGTTATTATTGTTTTGATTTACCTTAAGCTATAATTTGTCTCTCGGTCGAAATTGTATATTAAGCCATTTGTTATCATATTTTTTTCAGAAGATTTTATTTCAATAATTTTTGTGTATTTTTACAAATGATGCAAGAGATTATTTAAGAAATAATCATATACCTTATTTACATCTTTTATTTCATATAATTAATGCCATGTATTATTTTTTATCAACTGAAGTAAATTGTTGTTTATTTTATTATTTTTCGTTTAGTGAGACATGTTTATTTTAATTTTTATTGCATTATCATTATCATTATAATTAGAAAGTGATGATATATTTAGATTATTTGTTTTATTAGATGCTAGTTTTATAAAAATGTGATTCAGGGAAGAATTAATATTCTTTACAACTCTTGTGGGGTTTTATATAGAGTTGAAGGGGATTTTCAACCATTATGTTTAAATATTCACTGGTAATACATATTACTGCAGTGATTAAAATGTGAAGGAATCAGTGAGTTGCAAAATATTTCTGTATGTCTGATCAAGTAATGTCTTGGACTATACGTACGTTTTAGTGTTCTATAAGCATTCTTTAACATATAGGTTACATGTCTTTTGAAGCGTAACTTACAGCCGATACTCAATTCAATCTTTTTCAGGAATCACTGAAAGATATTGGATCGTCCTCAAACTGTATTTTTAGGATTTCAAGAGTAGTGCATCCTAGACTATCGCTAACAAATAAAATAGCATACGATTTGATCTGATTAATTTTGAAAGAATGGTCCTTAAAAACCCCGTACTTAAATTTTATGTAACAACCCACCCTTATGTAATTTATTATTTATAATGAAATTCTGGTCACGAAGTACCGGTGAAACGCTCCAACCCCCTCGATTTTATTTGTATTATTTCAATTTTAGGTAAAGATTATTATTATTTTAGGAAATTTACGTTTTGCAAAAGTTAGAACCCAAATTACGTTGTGTGTGTGTGTGTAGTAACTTAATTTTATTATTTTAATTTTCCCAGGCTACTTTATATAAAGTTAATATGTTTTTTTATACTTTTATTTAACGTCGGCCTATTTCCGCTACTGAGGTCTAATACGACGAAGGTATATCCACTACACAATCCTCACCTAAGAATGCATAGCTTCCTGGCATACGCACTAATATAAAAACCGCTGGAAGATCTGAGGCGAGGACCCGGTCTCTCTTGAAACGGTCGTCCCTACAAGTATGCTAACATTGTACTATGTTAGCCGAATTTTTCCGGTTTTCAGCAAGACGCACTCTTTAATTTTTACTCAGGGAGCGTTGGATTAGAGTTTGATACCGCGGTTCACTCCACGGCACAACAAAACCATATCGAAATATTTATGTAGACTTTTTACATTTTTTTTTATACATTTATTTAACGTCGGCCTATTTCCACTATTGAGGCCTAACACCGACGCCTGTAGACGAGCTACCCCCAACCAGAAATTTTGCCGAACCTCTTCCCTTAAGAAGAGTAGGGATTTTTTATTTGCTTAACATTTAATAGACAAGGGACCGACAGCTTTACATCCCCTCCGAAGGATAGTATATCCCCTATACAACCCTCGCCGAAGGTTGTATAGCTTCCGCGCATACACTGCTATACAAGCCGCTGGAAGATGTGTGAGGCTAGGACGCGGTCTTCGTTGTGAACACGAATGGGCCCTCTTGTTAGGAAAAATAAAAAAAATTTGTAGAGGAGGGGTTAGAACTGAGACCCTAGAGGGCGTTCGCGCACTTATTTTTGATGTGAGAAGCCTTTGGGTTCGATTTCTGTAGTGATGGGGGCTACTTAAGGCGATTTCCTAAAACTAACTCTTTTTCGGCCTGGGAAGCTAGATCTGAACCGCTAGTCACGAAAAGTCACAGGGAGTAAGAAAGCCTAACTAGACGGTGGGTATCTACAACTTGAGTTAAATAGTAACCGGAACGGAAGCACTAGCAATGCTTATTACACTTAAAATCACTTTTAAATAACTTTTTTCCACTAAACCACTTCGCGAATACTAAACATAGGAGTCACCGTCAAAACTGAACTTGCCTCGGGCAGGCTGTGCTCGGGTATTTATACGTTTGGAAAAGTTGCGATTATCGTGCCCCATCGAGTCTCGCATCCCGTTTTAAAACGCCTGAAAAAGCTGGAAATCGCTCCGTGCGGGCGAGGATGAGTCATTGATTGCGACACATTGCGCAATACCGAAGATTTAAGATTTCGAAAATGAAAGTTATATAGAAATATCGGCAATGAAAAGGGGAATTTTTTGAAATAAGAACGAAGTTTGAATCTATTTTAGTTTGGAAGTTATCTCCACTAGTAACATCAAAATGTACAAAACAATATGCATCTTGGCTTACCGACGTACTAAAGATAATGATAAAGTTAAGAGACCGGGCATTAAGTAAATATAAACGTACTAAAAATAACGAACACTGGTTATTTTACAAACAGTTACGTAATTATACAACTCAAGCAGTACGTAGGGAGAAGAAAGCATATTTCAATTTTAATATTAACAATGTGAACGCCAAACAGTCTTGGAAAATTTTAAAATCAAATAATATTATTCCTACTTGCAAAAATAGTAACATTCCAGATCACTTAAACGATGCTGGTCAAATTAATAACTTTTTTGTTAACTCTCTACCCGCCACATCAATATCAAACGTTGTTCTAGACAAATATAAAAATGATACATTAATTGATCCCACTTTTAAATTCCAACAAGTAGATGAATTTACTGTACTAAAACTCATTAGTGAAATAAAAACTAATGCTACAGGGTGTGATGGATTAAATATAAAAATGATTAGTCTCTGCTGCCCACATATCATTCCTTACTTAACACACATAGTAAACGTTTGTTTGCTTGATAGCGTTTTCCCGACTGTGTGGAAAAATGCCGTGGTAACCGCATTGCCCAAGAAGCCAAATCCATTGGAACTAAAAGATCTTCGGGCCATCAGTATACTTCCTACCTTGTCAAAAATTGTTGAAAAGGTTATGGATATTCAAATTAGGGAGTATATTTGTGAAATATCTGTACTGCCTCTAACTCAGTCTGGATTTAGGCCAGGACATAGCTGCACCACGGCACTTCTTCATATCGTCGATGACATCATGAGAGCGACAGATCAAGGTTTATGTACAATCTTGATCTTACTGGACTTTAGTAGGGCTTTCGATACTTTGAATTTTGAAATTTTATTATCAATATTAAAATATATAGGGTTAACAGATAGTGCACTTAAATTAATTCAAAATTATATTGAAAACAGACAACAGAAAGTTGCAATTCAAAATAAAGAATCAAATTATCTTACCTTAAAGTCTGGTGTACCACACGGTTCCATTCTGGGCCCTCTGTTGTTTACCATATACACCAGCCAATTAATTAAATGCCTTCGTTACTGTATACACCATTTATATGCTGATGACACTCAGCTTTATATTTCATTTAAGTCTGCTGATGTAGATAGAGCTTGCTACCAAATTAATCAAGACCTCAATATGTTTGTTGCTTTAGCCAGGGATCACTGCTTGATCATAAATCCAACTAAAACTAATATTGTTACATTTGGTCCAAAAAATATGCGTCATAATCTAAAGCAACATATCAATATAAATATAGACCAAAATAAAATCCATATAGTAGAAGAAGCAAAAAACCTAGGAGTTGTGATTGATAGTGATCTCAGGTTTAACAGTCACATTAACTAACTTATGCAAAAATAAAGGTAATTTATGGCAGCAGGCACTATCTCACAAGGCAAACTAAAGTTATGTTATGTGAAAGCTTAGTGTTGTCATTATTAAATTTTGCAGACTCTATATATGGACTTAACTTAACCTCTGTGTTTAAACACAAAATACAAAAAATTCAAAACTCATGTCTGCGTCTAATCTACGGTATTCGTAGGCATGAGAGAATAACTTATAAGCTGACTCACACAGGGTGGTTAAACATAGAGCGTCGGAGAATGTTACACTCAGCGTGTCTATATCATACAATTATTATACGTAAAATACCTCATTATTTATATAATAAGATAGTTTAGAACAGATGTTCATACTATTAATATAAGATTCAAAGGTTTATTAACACCACCTACTCATCAGCATGAATATTTTAAACGGTCCTTCAGTTACCAAATATGCAATGTTTATAACAAACTTCCAAATTGTTTGAAAGAAATGAGCCTGAGTCAGTTTAAATCAAATTATAAAAAGATTTTATTTAAAGAACAATGTGAACAAAATTAGCCCTTTAATATTTATTTTCATCTATATGATTTTATGTATTCTTCTTAATTTTTTAAGTATACTATTCGAGCACTAAAAAAAATTATCAATACTGTAGCATGCGGTGCAATTTAGGTTAAGTGGTAGAACAAATCTATAATTGTATTATAGATATTGACTTCGCCTTTTATGCCAAATGTATTACATTAATCTGTAAATTTATTGTACAACCAAAGTTGGCTAATAAAGACGTTTTTTTTTTTTACAAAAAACCAGTCACCCTACTCTGTGGCTCCGACCCTCACAGAGGGGAGCTGGTAATACCAATAGCCACTCCCCACGCCCGTGGGGTGAGTGACTAACGGGTCCGCGAATCGTGTGCCCTGAGTAGACGCAATGAACCGAGGATGACAGCCTTCTGCATTCTACCGGCTAAGATCTCTGCCGAATCTCGGCATGCCGGTATGATCTTTAGTTCTGAAAGCAGCGTCTGTCTCATTCCACCGAGGGCTCCTATAATCAGTACCACTATTTTAACAGAATGGTCTGGATAAAGCCTGCGGATTTCGAAAAGCAAATCTCGATATTTTGTCCGTTTTTCCTCCTCTTTCAAGACAATGTTGCTCTCAGCGGGAGCTGAGAATTCCACGACATACATTGTCTTGAGTTGGTCGTCGAGGAGTACTATGTCAGGCTTGTTGGCTTGTATTTGCCTGACGGTGGGAAACGAGTAGTTCCAATAAATTAAGCACTTCTCATTCCCCACAACGGATTCAATATCCCCCGGAACGTAAGGCAGCACTGGTGTTTCGTCTATATCATACGAGTGCCTTAGATGATAGTAAAGCACTCGTAATGCTGCGTTGTGTCTATGAATATAGGCCGAGACTGCGTATGTCGGGCAAGCCGACAGTAAGTGCATTACAGTCTCCGGCGCCCTGCGGCAGGCCCTGCAGCTGACATCAGGGACCTCCATACCCATGACACGACGTCGATAGACGAGAGTGTTAAATACACCATCCTGGTAAGCCATTATGAATCCCTCGGTCTCAGATTTCAGCCCAGCTAAAATTAAGAAGGCGAAGGTCAGCCTTTCGGATAAGCCGAGGTCTTCTATATTTTTATAGAAGACCCCGTGCAATGGCTTATCCTTATGGAGCTGCAGAAGGATGTTGTGTTCTGCAGCTCTAATGTGGGCTTTTAGTCGAACGGGTTCCAACTCGGTGACAGAGTCGGGGTTTACCCGCTCGACGTCAAAGATAAGTCCAAGTTCATCGGCTGCTCTCCGTGCTGCCTTAAAGAGAAAAGCTCCTACCTCTGCATTTTCATGGTCTCGGACCATGCAGAGGAGGGGATCCGAACTCCTGATGACCTTACATGCTCCATCCAGAACCATCCTGCTATGGAGACTCTCCAAGCTCAAGAGTCCACGGCCTCCCCGATGTCGTGGGAGATATAACCGTGGAACGGACGATTTAGGATGCAAGCTCCTATTGAGATGCATCTTCTTGCGGGTTACTACATCGAGTTGACGCAGCTCTTCTCTAGTCCACTTCACTACTCCGAAAGAGTAGAGAAGGATCGGAACGGCAAGCATATTTGTAGCAGACACCTTGTTCTTCCCCGACAGTTCTGAAGACCAGATCTGTCGGAGTAGGTGCTGATACTTGCCGCGGAGAGCGTTTTTCACTACACTCACTTCTTGGGTGGAGCGTTGCTCGACACCCAAGTAAGTGTACGACTCTCCGGCATCTAGATGGTGTAAGATGCTTCCGTCCACGAGCTGCGCGTCCTCTCCATAATCACCGCATCGTCCTCTCTTGAGATGGATCAGTGCGCATTTGTCCAACCCGAACTGCATACCGACAGCCTGCGTGTACACCTGTACCACCCTAAGGGACTGTTGGAGATCCCTCTCTCCAGAGGCATAAAGTTTAAGGTCATCGATATAAAATACATGGGTGACCTTATGCCTCCTGTCGCCGGGGGTACCGCAGTTGTAGCCACGGGTTTTCCGGAGAGAGACGGATAATGGCAGAAGTGAGATGCAAAACAGAAGGTGGCTGAGGGAATCTCCCTGAAATACTCCTCTTCTGAATGTTACCGACCCTGTTTGGACTCTATCGTTACCCGATGTAATGGTAACGCGAGTCCTCCAGAGCGGCATCAGTTCTTCAATACATCTCACTACGGGGCCTGGTACCACAAGACATCGGAGCAAGTGAACAATGAGCTCATGCGATGTCATGTCAAATGCCTTGCGGTAGTCGATCCAGGCCATAGAGAGGTTCCGCTTATACTGCATGGAGTCCTGCGTGACACATCTGTCGATCAACAGGTTCTCCTTGCAGCCAGCGACACCTCTCTTCGACCCTCGTTGCTCATATATCCGTTCGTAAACCGGTTCAACTGCGTGGAGCACCCGCATGTACAAAATGCGTGTAAACACCTTGTAACATGCGTTTAGACAGGTTATCGGTCTGTAATTCTTTGGGTTGGATAAATCTCCGTTCTTGGGGATCAGCACTGTCCGCCCCTCAACAACCCAAGAAGGGATTTGCTGCTCCCCATTTAACCAGGAATTAAAAATTCTGACCAAATGGTGGTGGGTGCTCGATAACTTTTTCCACCAAAAGTTATTTATTCCATCGGGACCTGGAGCAGCAAAGTTCTTAGAGCCCTCAAGAGCTCTACGAACCTCTTCTGGGGTTATTGGTTCGCACACTTCCTGTGGTTGCTGAAGCCTTTGACAAAAGGCTTCAAAGTATGCAAGGGCAGGAGAATCTCGGTTGAGTGGAAGCCTCTCCTCGTACAGCGTTTTCCAGAAGTTCTCCACCTGATCTGCAGTCGGCGGATTGTCTACAACACGCGGAGGCGGTTGGAAAAGGCGCGAGGGCTTCTCGCGGAACAGTTTATTTTCCGCAAGCCCCCTCGCCCGCCTCACTAGTGACTTTTTGCAAGTCACTAGCATCCGTATCCTGTCGAGAGAGTGCTGTGTGGTGGTTCGCAGCACTGCCTCATTGAGTGTGTGATGGACGCGTCTTAAGTTGGCGGCTACTCGACGCACTTTAGGCGTGAACGGCCTGTTGGCCGCCATATAGTCCATCACACATTGGATACGGGATGCGTGTTGCCTCGCCGACCGGATCTTGGCTTCCATCTTTTGTATGCGCCGCTCCGCCCTCTCCTGTGGGGAAGCAGTGTTTCGCCTCTCCACCCGAGAAAAGCGTTGAGCAGCAGCATACACGGCACAGTTTATGTGCCAGAGGTCAGCCCGTTCTGGTAGCACTGCACGAAGTTCTTCATCCACTCTGGCTAGGTCTTGTGGCCCGGGGGTTTTTATGTGGTGTAACCCCCGTCTGGTACTGAGGCCCTCTGGAGTTGGCGGAACGAGGAGATCCACGTCCTCAACGTTTATTATTATTATTATTATTATTATTATTTTTTTTTTTTTATTTTTTTTTTATTTATTTTTTTTTTTTATTTTTTTTTTTTTACAAAAAACCAGTCACCCTACTCTGTGGCTCCGACCCTCACAGAGGGGAGCTGGTAATACCAATAGCCACTCCCCACGCCCGTGGGGTGAGTGACTACCGGGTCCGCGAATCGTGTGCCCTGAGTAGACGTAATGAACCGAGGATGACAGCCTTCTGCATTCTGCCGGCTAAGATCTCTGCCGAATCTCGGCATGCCGGTATGATCTTTAGTTCTGAAAGCAGCGTCTGTCTCATTCCACCGAGGGCTCCTATAATCAGTACCACTATTTTAACAGAATGGCCTGGATAAAGCCTGCGGAGTTCGAAGAGCAAATCTCGATATTTTGTCCGTTTTTCCTCCTCTTTCAAGACAATGTTGCTCTCAGCGGGAGCTGAGAATTCCACGACATACATTGTCTTGAGTTGGTGGTCGAGGAGTACTATGTCAGGCTTGTTGGCTTGTATTTGTCTGACGGTGGGAAACGAGTAGTTCCAATAAATTAGGCACTTCTCATTCCCCACAACGGACTCAATATCCCCCGGAACGTAAGGCAGCACTGGTGTTTCGTCTATCCCATACGAGTGCCTTAGATGATAGTAAAGCACTCGTAATGCTGCGTTGTGTCTATGAATATAGGCCGAGACTGCGTAAGTCGGGCAAGCCGACAGTAAGTGCATTACAGTCTCCGGCGCCCTGCGGCAGGCCCTGCAGCTGACATCAGGGACCTCCATACCCATGACACGACGTCGATAGACGAGAGTGTTAAATACACCATCCTGGCAAGCCATTATGAATCCCTCGGTCTCAGACTTCAGCCCAGCTGACCTTAAGAAGGCGAAGGTCAGCCTTTCGGATAAGCCGAGGTCTTCTATATTTTTATAGAAGATCCCGTGCAATGGCTTATCCTTATGGAGCTGCAGAAGGATGTTGTGTTCTGCAGCTCTAATGTGGGCTTTTAGTCGAACGGGTTCCAACTCGGTGACAGAGTCGGGGTTTACCCGCTCGACGTCGAAGATGAGACCAAGTTCATCGGCTGCTCTGCGTGCTGCCTTAAAGAGAAAAGCTCCTACCTCTGCATTTTCATGGTTTCGGACCATGCAGAGGAGGGGATCCGAACTCCTGATGACCTTACATGCTCCATCCAGAACCATCCTGCTATGGAGACTCTCCAAGCTCAAGAGTCCACGGCCTCCCCGATGTCGTGGGAGATATAACCGTGGAACGGACGATTTAGGATGCAAGCTCCTATTGAGATGCATCTTCTTGCGGGTTACTACATCGAGTTGACGCAGCTCTTCTCTAGTCCACTTCACTACTCCGAAAGAGTAGAGAAGGATCGGAACGGCAAGCATATTTGTAGCAGACACCTTGTTCTTCCCCGACAGTTCTGAAGACCAGATCTGTCGGAGTAGGTGCTGATACTTGCCGCGGAGAGCGTTTTTCACTACACTCACTTCTTGGGTGGAGCGTTGCTCGACACCCAAGTAAGTGTACGACTCTCCGGCATCTAGATGGTGTAAGATGCTTCCGTCCACGAGCTGCGCGTCCTCTCCGTAGTCACCGCATCGCCCTCTCTTGAGATGGATCAGTGCGCATTTGTCCAACCCGAACTGCATACCGACAGCCTGCGTGTACTCCTGTACCACCCTAAGGGACTGCTGGAGATCCCTCTCTCCAGAGGCATAAAGTTTAAGGTCATCCATATAAAATAGATGGGTGACCTTATGCCTCCTGTCGCCGGGGGTACCGCAGTTGTAGCCACGGGTTTTCCGGAGCGAGACGGATAATGGCAGTAGTGAGATGCAAAAGAGAAGGGGGCTGAGGGAATCTCCCTGAAATACTCCTCTTCTGAATGTTACCGACTCTGTTTGGACTCTATCGTTACCCGATGTTATGGTAAAACGAGTCCTCCAGAGCGGCATCAGTTCTTCAATACATCTCACTACGGGGCCTGGTACCACAAGACATCGGAGCAAGTGAACAATGAGCTCATGCGATGTCATGTCAAATGCCTTGCGGTAGTCGATCCAGGCCATAGAGAGGTTCCGCTTATACTGCATGGAGTCCTGCGTGACACATCTGTCGATCAGCAGGTTTTCCTTGCAGCCAGCGACACCTCTCTTCGACCCTCGTTGCTCATATATCCGTTCGTAAACCGGTTCAACTGCGTGGAGCACCCGCATGTACAAAATGCGTGTAAACACCTTGTAGCATGCGTTTAGACAGGTTATCGGTCTGTAGTTCTTTGGGTTGGACAAATCTCCGTTCTTGGGGATCAGCACTGTCCGCCCCTCAACAACCCAAGAAGGGATTTGCTGCTCCCCATTTAACCAGGAATTAAAAATTCTGGCCAAATGGTGGTGGGTGCTCGATAACTTTTTCCACCAAAAGTTATTTATCCCATCGGGACCTGGAGCAGCAAAGTTCTTAGAGCCCTCAAGAGCCCTACGAACCTCTTCTGGGGTTATTGGTTCGCACACTTCCTGTGGTTGCTGAAGCCTTTGACAAAAGGCTTCAAAGTGTGCAAGGGCAGGAGAATCTCGGTTGAGTGGAAGCCTCTCCTCGTATAGCGTTTTCCAGAAGTTCTCCACCTGATCTGCAGTCGGCGGATTGTCTACAACACGCGGAGGCGGTTGGAAAAGGCGCGAGGGCTTCTCGCGGAACAGTTTATTTTCCGCAAGCCCTCTCGCCCGCCTCACTAGTGATTTTTTACAAGTCACTAGCATCCGTATCCTGTCGAGACAGTGCTGTTTGGTGGTTCGCAGCACTGCCTCATTGAGTGTGTGATGGACGCGTCTTAGGTTGGCGGCTAATCGACGCACTTTAGGCGTGAACGGCCTGTTGGCCGCCATATAGTCCATCACACATTGGATACGGGATGCGTGTTGCCTCGCCGACCGGATCTTGGCTTCCATCTTTTGTATGCGCCGCTGCGCTCTCTCCTGTGGGGAAGAGGTATTTCGCCTCTCCACCTGAGAAGAGCGTTGAGCAGCGGCATACACGGCACAATTTATGTGCCAGATGTCAGCCTCTTCTGGTAGCGCTGTACGAAGTTCAGCGTCCACTCTGGCCAGGTCTTGTGGCCCGGGGGTTTTCAGATGGTGTAACCCCCTTCTGGTACTGAGGCCCTCTGGTATTGGCGGAACGAGGAGTGCTACGTCCTCAACCGGTGATTGTGGCGGCTCTTCGGCCACCTCATTCACCGGTCCAGGAGCAGCCCTCACGTAGCCCCTACTACGAAGGTGGGATACATAGTCACGCAGATTTTGTGGCGTGAAGGCGCTATGCTCTGGTAGCCTCTCACACCACAGAGCATGCATCCGCGCCATGTATCCCCTCCGCGCGGGCTCACTGCTTTCATAGCAATGCAGAAGTTCATCTCTCAGTTCATCTGTCCACTCAAAGCGTCCTTGGACATTGCCAATTTCGTCAACGGGCGGTCCGTCCGGTTGGGCCCCACCACCTTGCCCTTGACCCCTATCCGCACGGGGTCGATCGTGGGGGCCCTGTCTTCGGCCTGCCGGAACCAAAGTTTATTATTATTATTATTATTATTATTATTATTATTAACGTTTAATTGACACAATCTGAAATGATCCCGTGAAGTGTTAACGGACGTCCGATGTTGACGAGTTGAAATGATATGAGAATGTTCCCGATAGGTACGTGATGTCTGGAAATAAGATATGAAAATGTTCCTAACGGGTACGAGTTAAATTTGAACCGAGATATTGTATGCCGTATTACGAGGAGCGATCAAAAGTGGTGAAAATTAAAATAGCAGTCGGGCTGCAAGAAATTGTGAAATTAATTAGAACATTAAGACTCGAGGCACGGAACATGGTTTGAAGTATACAAGGGGTGGTCAAAAAGTAAGGAGAAATAAAATAAAAGTTGTGAAATAAGTTAGAATGTTAAGTTTTAACGTAGTTAAAGTATACGAGGAGGGGTCAAGAAGTATTAAAAATTTGAATATGAAATGGTTTATATAAGGTTCACGAAATGAAGTAAGACGTTGAAATTTTAGATAGTGATTTGGGTCTTGTTGATGAATATATGGGGGCTGTATTTTTAAGTGGCGTTTTTTGTAGTGATTTTTTTATGAATGGACTAGATTGAATGTTTGAAGTTTGATATTGGTGAATTTATGTTATTTTTGAATTATCGAGTGATTGTGGATTTTTCCAGAATTATGTGACCTTGACTGTGGTTTTTCGGTGTAAACAGTGTCTCGTTGGCTTTTTTATATGGTTTGCCATGGTGCATAGATTGATATGATTTTTTGATTATTTTTGAAATTTTTTGTTTTCGTTTTTTGACTTGTGGGGGACATACTCTACAACAGTTGGAACGGTCACCCATCCAACTACTAACCGCGCATTCCGTTGCTTTACATCGCATATCGAAGTATGTGCATAGTAAAGACGCACCCGCGCTCGCCCCGACTTTTTTACATTAAAATGTATCTCTTACAGCAAGTTTAAAATTTCATTATACTACTCAAAATAAAATTACTAAATTAAGGAAATGAAATATTATGCAAAGGCCGATTTTAAAATTGGAAACCATTTATTATTCTATCGTAATTATTGTTGGCTATTGATAATTACTATTAGAAAAATACTTAAATTTGAATAATAACATAAGGAATTATTTTTAAAATAACTGACCCAGGGGCGGGTCGTATCACTTGATTAATTTTTTTCGTTTACTTCTGCTATTTTCGATATATGCAATGAATAATACAGTTAGTTATTGTCTACATATAGGTAGTAACTGCAATGATCCAAGTAGTTGTAAAAATTGCACAATATGCAATAGAAGTTGCAATATAATATCCTGGGATGCCTTAATGAGGAAGATGCATGGATTTTAAAAATTCTTAATTTTGTAATTTTTCCATAATATGTACTATATAAGTTGATAATATAATAAAAGAAACTCATCGAAAAATTTCGCTTCGTAACATGCCATATTAAAATTTGAACTTTTGTGTAAGCAAAACCACGTGATCGAGAACCCTATAATATTGTTTTGACGTCATTTTGACGTCACTCATTTGACCTGAATTTACGTTGTTATTCTTAATCTTGTTATTAATTATTGGTTAATCTGACGGATAATTATTTCACAACATCCCTAACGCGTTAATCTATAACCACGAAATAATTTTTTTTTCACCCTCAATTTTAACAAAAAAGAAAAAGAAAAAATACGAGGAAGTATATTTTTCTGTTGTTTATCTATCTGTGATATAAAAAAAATCATGCAACTGCCTTTTTGGTCAGTTTCACATTAGATTTACAATTATTTATTGAGACCTAATGGTATCATTCTGAATGATGGAAAGCCAAGGTCCAAAATAACCAACGCTTCAGAAAAGTATGGGACCAAGGTTGTTATTATTATTTAAGGAGAAAGGATATCATCTAGAACAGAAGCAGCGGCTCGGCTGTCGCGCAGGAATAACCCGTCTAAATTCAAATTAATTTCAGTGGCACGACATAAAAATAATAATAATACTATCTTTATTAAGGGCGATGTTAACC
Source organism: Leptura quadrifasciata (assembly GCA_963675555.1). Lineage (NCBI taxonomy): Eukaryota > Metazoa > Arthropoda > Insecta > Coleoptera > Cerambycidae > Leptura > Leptura quadrifasciata. The sequence continues at coordinate 32,590,188 of OY776674.1, forward strand.
TTACACTTATGGTTCTCTTACATGTTAAATGTTAATCAAATATTTATTCGCAGCCGGCTGTATAAGACCCCAACTTCTACTAGTTTCTACCGTCTGCTACTATCCACAAATCATATCAAATTGTTGATGCTATAGAATAATTTGGCATGTTAAAACTGATTATGTTTCTAACTTGCCATTTAGGCTTATATTCCTGAACTACATTTTTATAATACATCTTCTTTATTTATGATTCTCAAAAGAATTTACTTGGAAAATTCCAGCTACTAACTAGAGTCGAAAATTCAAGTCTATCACTATAAGTAACGTTGTTATTGTTCACATTACGTTATTTATTTGCTTCACTTGACCTATTTTTAAACTAATAATACTTACAAAAATTTTACATGGCGAAAGCATGTTTATCTTGTTTTGTTTAGATATGAAAGACGCTCAAAGAAATACGGCAACGAATTCTCGCGGCATTGCGGTATACATGTTATAAGTTATTTAAATTAGTATTACCACTTTAGAACTATACAAATATTGGATTTCTTGAAAACTATACATCTCGTCTCATTTCTCGTAGAACCATCCCTGCTTAGTAGGTCAGTCACCAGAGATTTAGATAGTGAAAAGTTAGACAGAAATTTCGAAAGTTTTTAAATTTTAAGACAACATTGGAGGAAGTAAAAAATAACAAATCTGGTTTTCGCACCCTTTTCTCCCCCCGGAACATTGTTAAATTAGCAAAAAACATAAATTTGTAATAACTTTTTGAAAAAAAATCTGAAATGTATGCAAACCTTGGAGAACATTTTAATAATTATTAGACTTTTTCTATTCTGCTACGATGACCGGAAATAGATGTCAGTTAATTTACTTTACTTTGATATATTTTCTCAGTTGTAGTTTTTCATAACTTTTTTTTTACCTCGGAAGATTTTTCACAATTTTTTTTTGTCTGGTGACAATAAATGGTGTTTTAAAAATTGCAAGTCTTAAAATCGGGTTGCGAAAGTCTGTGACACTAAGAACTGACATCATCTAAATTTGCAACCTCATATATGTATTATTTAAATAATAAAATTATACTTATTGTCTGAAAGTTATTTGTGGCATTCTACGAATATTCTTTCCTATTATTTGGGTTTTCTACCACATGTATTATTGTCCTCTTCAAAAACAAATCACCGAATATACAAAATAATAGAATTATTGGAAAAAAGCCTCTGCGCCCGTGACGTTTACGAAAAAGGAATAATAAGAGGTTATGTTTTGCAAATAATATAAATCGGAATAAACACAGAAATAATGTATTTTGCTGACGTTTCGGAAAGTAATCTCTTTTCGTTTTCAAAGCTTTTTTTGGAAGAACTCTTATTTTGCTGTGTATGTCAAATACACAGCTTTAAGATTATGTTTATGTTATTTCCATAGATACTTACTACTTACACAGAACATAGAACTGATGATATTTTCTTTTAGATAATGTTGAGTTTGTTAAGTTCTTCTTTTAACATTGGTAGCCAGGTTGTACAAATATCTACAGAACAATTCGATACGCACTTGTCTTCATTTAATAAGATTATTGCTGATTCTTTAATTTTTCTTTTTTTGGTATCTACTTCTTTTGTTAAAATGTTTGCCCAGTCCCAGTTTATTTTATGTTCGTTTCCCAAGCATGTTCAGAAATCTTTGATTTCTGAGTTTCATTCTTTCTAATGTAATTCTTGTGCTCATCCAACCTCACACTGAAAGATCTGGATGACACACCCACATAACATTTATCACATTCGCACGGGATATTGTAAATACAGTTTTTTGAATTCTGCTCCGTTTATCGGTTTTGTTTTTGTTAAAATAGATCTTAAAGTGTTCCCGTTTGAAATATCGTCCTAACATCAAATTTGTCACCTATACGGCGTAGCTTTTCCGATAATCCGTATACATAAGGAATTATTGCTGTATAATGACCAACAAAGGCTTTAGGATATTGATTTTGTACTAGAACCTCTTTGATAAATTTTTTCTCGTTATTTAATATTTCATTATTAGATGAAATTATTTTGGCCCTATCGTATAAACATTTTACAACACCCCCTTTAATATTTATTGACTGATTTGAGTTAACATTTAGATATCTATTAGTATGTGTTGGTTTTCTATAAACGCTTGTTTCAATTGTATTATTTACCCTTCTAATTAAAACATCTGAAAACGGTAGTTCATTCCTACTTTCTATTTCTAATGTGAATTTAATAGACGGTTCCTTCCTATTTATGTTTTCCAAAAAACTATCTAGTAAATCGACACCATGTGGCCAAATTGCAAAGATGTCGTCAACATATCTCCACCAAACAACCGGTTTATTTATACAATTCTGAATATGTGTGTTTCAAAGTTCTCCATAAATATGTTACTTAAAATTAGTGATAATGCAGACTCCATAGCCATACCAAAATCCTGCTGACAGAACGCATTGTCCAATTGAAAATATGTGGTTTTTATACACATTGTTAATAGTTCCATTATGCTATTTACACTTAATTTAGTTCTAGTTTCCAAATTATTATCATTTAGCAACCTGTCTTTAACTATTTTTAAGGTCTCATCTACCGGAACATTGGTCAAAAGACTAACTACATCAAAACTAACCATCAGGAGTGATTCATGAATATCGTTTTCATAAAATTTTTAACAATGTGTATAAAAACAACCTATTTTCAATTGAACAATGGTTATATACTATTTTCAATTGAACAATGAGTTCTATCAGCAGGATTCTGGTATGGCTAAGGCGTCTGCATTATCACCAATTTTAAGTAACATATTTATCTAGAACTTTGAGAAAACACATGTTCAAAATTGTATAAACAAACCGGTTGTTTGGTGGAGATATGTTGACGACATCTTTGCAATTTGGCCCCATGGTGTCGATTTAGTAGATAGTTTTTTGGAAAATATAAATAGTAAGGAACCGTCTATTAAATTCACATTAGAAGTACAAAGTAGGAATGAACTACTGTTTTAGATGCTTTAATTAGAAGGGTAAATGATACAATTGAAACAAGCGTTTATAGAAAACCAACACATACTAATAGATATCTAAATTTTAACTCAAATCAGTCAATAAATGTTAAAAGGGGTGTTGTAAAATGTTTATACGATAGGGCCAAAATAATTTCATCTAATAATGAAATATTAAATAACGAGAAAAAATGTATCAAATAAGTTCTAGTACAAAATCAATATCCTAAAGCCTTTGTTGATAGAGTTTTCATAAATGTTGAAAATAGGGACAATCAGGCACGACAAACACCTGAACGTCATTATACAGCAATAATTCCTTATGTATACGGATTATCGGAAAAGCTACGCCGTATAGGTGACAAATTTGATGTTAGGATGATATTTCAAACGAGGAACACTTTAGGATCTATTTTAACAAAAACAAAACCGATAAACAGGGAGCAGAACTCAAAAAACTGTATTTAAAATATCCCGTGCGAATGTGATAAATGTTATGTGGGTGCGTCATCCAGACCTTTCAGTGTGAGGTTGGATGAGCACAAGAATTACATTAGAAAGAATGAAATTCAGAAATCAAAGATTTGTGAACATGCTTGGGAAAACGACATAGAATAAACTGGGATTCGGCAAAAATTTTAACAAAAGAAGCAGATACCAAAAAAAGAAAAATTAAAGATTCAGCAATAATCTTATTAAATGAAGACAAGTGCGTATCGAATTGTTCTGTAGATATTTGTACAGCCTGGCTACCAATGTTAAAAGAAGAACTTAACAAACTCAACATTATCTAAAAGAAAATATCATCAGTTCTATATTCTATGTAAGTAGTAAATATCTATGGAAATAACATAAATAGAATCTTAAAGCTGTGTATTTGACATACACAGAAAAATAAGAGTTCTTCCAAAAAAGCTTTGAAAACGGAAAAAGATTACTTTCCGAAACGTCAGCAAAATACATTATTTCTGTGTTTATTCTGATTTATATTATTTGCAAAACATAACCTCTGACTATTCCTTTGGCGTAAACTTCACGGACGCAGAGGCTTTTTTCCAATAATTCTATTATTTTGTAGAATCGGTGAATTGTTTTTGAAGAGCACAATAATACATGTGGTAGAAAACACAAATAATAGGAAAGAATATAAAATTATATTGCTTAAATTAATATTACGGGTGATTCTGAGGTCACTGAAAAAGAATATGATCTTGAAAGTTAGAAAATCAAAATGGCTGATTCAATATGGCCGACTTTTGGTACAATATTTCATAAAAAATGAGTTTTAAGTAAATGTCGGTCGATTGAACATTTTATCGATTAATTGCAGTTATTTTTGTAATGTTTTTTTGGCATACACAATTTTCGTATCCCTCGTGTACATGTGCTTTGCGACAAATTGTTCAAAAATATTAAACCGTAAATAACTGTTATTAATAATAGTAACAGTTATTTACATTTTTAAATACTGATATTTAGATTTTAAAATTTCCGTCAGGGACAATATGAAAAAAATATAGATAGGTAACAGTACTTACGAATAATGTTCTGAGAATAACATTTTTCACAAATGTATGTATAAATATGTAAACCGTAAAAATAAATAAAAAATTTTTTTAACATAATTTCATAATAATTGTAAAAAAATATACAATGAAAATAAAAAAATACCTTAGACGTTAATTGCAGTGAAAATACTTATACATACTGCAAAGTACGGAATTATTTTATTTGAATGTAACCTAAAATGTCAACATAAATTTATTTTAAAATTCAATAAAGGAATTTATATTCATAACTTACTTAGGGCCGGTTTATCAATACAGGGTTATCACTTAACTATGGGATAAATGTCAAACGAAACAATGGGTATCTATTGTTTCGTTCAGTTATCCTATGGTTACGAGTTAACCTTGCATTGATAAACCGGCCCTTAGACATGTACACTTATCAGTCAACAATAATTGTCACTGCTCTAATTATTCAGACAAAATAATATTAAATAAAAACGAAACAAGAAGTAAAGATCACGTTGTAATATTTGATAGTACTAAATAATCTATGAAAACGTGGTCCACTATGTTTTAACAATTATTCCATATCTGTATATACACGCACACAGCAACATTCCGCAGGCCTACAGCTGCACAGACCTATTATAATATATCTCTCTTAGATATATTTATCGAGTGATGGTAATATACCGAGACAATATTTTGACTGTGTTTTTACTATTTAAAACGAATATAAAAATTGGGTCAATTTATTGTAAAAACGCAATTTATTCGATTTTTCGTGAAAAGTATATGTTTTTATACATCAAAGAAATTATTTCTACACGGAATTCACTTCTTTCAAGGTTCTTCTATAAATATATGCTAGGTGGGATAAGGAGAATTTTTTTTAATAAAAATTATAAAGATTTATATTAACTCAATTTTCATTAATTTTGGAGCAATATTATTTTTTATTTTGTACATTTATAAAAGAGAGCCTAAATTTAATATTTAAGATACAACGATTCAAAGCATTTTAAAAAACAAACGCACCTTTAAAGTTTTAATAACTTATTTTAAACCTCAGTAATAAATGGTTGAAATTAAAATTTGGTACTTTTTCAAATTTTCCAATTTTTCAAGTTCTGTATATTAAAAAATAAATTTTTAAGATTTTTTTCACATCATACATCTTTTTGTTTATTACATTAAAAGTAAACTGTGAAAGTTTTAAATCTTTATCTTAAATATTTTAGAAATGGCATAGTTTTAACGGATTTTGTAGAAAAACTCATTATGGTTAAACTTCATATACATACCATACATATTGATACCATGATTTTCAAGTTTAAATATTAGAATTCAATACCTAATAACCTCTTCTTTTATTTAAATTTGAATTGCACAATTCCATGGCTTTATAGCAAATTTATTATAGCGCGCCTGAGGCCGCGCACTTCTCGCGCGCTGCGCTTGTTGCCTTGTTGCTTGTGTCATATGTTCGGGCGTTCAAAAAAAAATCCTACAGCCAACAGTTTTGATTTTACAATAATATTTTCCATATCATTTTTACGTAAAATTTTCCGTTCTTTCGAATGGCGATAATAGTTTTTTTATAGAAATTTGTAATTTAAGAACTTTTTTTTTAAATTGGTATTTTGCAACTAATTTGTTAAGTAAAAAATTAAGCAGGCACTCTTTTGTTGATAAATTTTTATATGTTGTTCGTAACATACTCACGAATGTACAGTAAAAAGTTATCGCTTTCCGGAATTTTTCCGGAGTGAAAACCTACTTTGACTCCACTAAATTAATTGTTTAAATGAACAATACGCCGAAACTGCAAAATTGAACTGTGAAATCAACATGCCCCCCTGAACAAGGGGGGAACAAAGAAATTTTGATTTGGTCTTTTGTTAAATTTTAATTCGTTTATTATTTATTTTAATATTTCAGATATTTATCTATAATTTATTTTTGATTCACTTTGCTTAAAACATTTTCATGGTTAGAATTTATTTTTTTTTGTTTTGACTTTGTTTACTACAGACTGTTAATATTTTTTTGTAACATTTAATTATTTTATTATTATTATTTTTATTTTGTTAATTTTATCCATTTTATCTTCCGTTGCCATTTTTTCGTTTCATTATATCTTTAATAATAAAACAATATTATTATTAATAATAACAATGCATAATTACCTCATTTAATACCTAGGGCGAAACTGTTTAACCCTAGGCAAAAAAATTGGAGCGTCTTAAGCATTGTCGAAAATTAAAAATATTGGACGGCATACAGACGGACAGACATCTTTCTGAAAATGACCACAGCCGTACTACTACTATTGTGTTCCGAATTATGCAAATCTATTGAAATAACCAAATTTTGTTCGACGAAATCACAAAATTACCCTTTTAGTAGATAAAGTAAAAAACTATTAACAATACAATTTTACAAGGTAGTAGTGGCTTTTTTGTAGATATTGTTCCAAAGGAATGTCATGAAATATGTTGTATTTTAGTCACAATTAACTATTTATGACCTCATTATACCAGATTTGTGCGTCTCCACTTTGACTGTCCTTAACTAAGTATGCCATTTTTAACCGATTTTGAAAATTTAAACTTCAACTTAGAGATAATTTTATATAATTTAATTGTTGCATCTTGTTCAATTTTGATAAAATTATAAATACAGTAGATAATTGGCCCTATCTGTAAAAAGAGCCGAATTTTAAGATGGCGGTGCATTTTTTATGTTCCGACACTTGGATTTTTTGAGATTTTTACGCAGTAGCTTATGAACACCTACTAAACACATTTTAGCTAAAATTAGCTTGTTACGAATTTGTTCCGGGTTTAAGGTATATACGGCTTATTTTTACTGGGCTATAAAACAATATGATTCTAATACACACTGGTATTTGAATATGTATTAAGGTGTTTCTTGTATACACTGATCATTAAGTTAAAATTTGAAATAGTCAATTTAAAAAATAAAGATACATTTACCTATTATTCAACTCATATGATTTCGAAATAAAATACAAATTCTTAAAGATACAATAATTCAAAAATTTATTTTACAATTCCAAATTACAATTCTTCATCAAACAGCATACACAATAATTTATAAGAGTAAATCAAATTTTATTTATTTGTTTATTTAAAAGTTATTTCAATATGTTTTATAAGTATCTACAAACAGTTCATATAATGCGAAATAAACACTTATTTCATTAATAGAGCAGTCAAAATAGCACCAAAAATTAATATAAAGGAACTTTTTCCAAAAGCAATTTTATGGTTGGATCCTGTTGGGGAGGTGCTCAGAAGTACCCAAAAAATGTTTGTACTTCAAATACCTTGTGCTGCAATTGTTATTAACAATTCAATTTTTTTAACTGCGCTTTTCAACCTAAAAATGTGAGTAACTCGAGATATACAGGCTGTCCATTTTATCACGGCCCTCGAGAATATCTCACTTAATATCGGTCGTACAAAAAAAATTTTTTTAAAGAAAATTGTGCCGATTTATATAACCTACAAAATGGTCTAAAGATATTTGAAATCCATGGCCTACTTTAAATGTTATGGCGGAAAATATCTAAAATGCGGAAAACGTCTAGGCCAAATATCTCCGTTATTTGAAGAGATACGAGAAAAATTCTAAGGCGGAAACAGAGTGTTTCAACGAGGTTTTATCTAATTTTTTTCAAAACCGCTGTATTTTGAGATTTACTCTTCAGGCTGTTAAAAAAATTAATTTGAAACGGGCGGGAAATGGCGCCATTAAATAGAGTATTTTCCTCCCTTTTCAACGACATATCACATGCCATATTTATTTATTGGTACTACGTTAGTAATTATAAAAACATTTTTTTAAAACCAATATTTTTTTTTAACGAGCATTATACTTGCCGTGGAGAAGTATCATTAAATAAAATGATAAAATAACTCAATAAGTTCAGGTAACAAAAACAAAATAATAATCAAGAAAGCAACATGGAGCAATCATGGAAAGAGTATTCGCAGTTATGCCAATGTATAGAGGTCCTCCATGAAAGCATCACTCCTTGCTCAGAAAGTTAAAATGTCTTTACCAATTAATTTAAGTATAATATCCATTTCTTTGTATTTCATGATTTCACTATTATTTCAATTATTTTAAAATAGTTGGCTATGAACAAACTTAAAAATTTAATTTTTTGACAGATCATCTCAGTTAATACTTGATGAAAAATGATTTTCACTCACATTGATCATTATAATATGTTCGATATATATTGCCAATGCAATTTTAACTCTGGATTAGCTCAAGTAGAATATAGAAACATATGTCCACAAGCACTACAGCCGAATAAAACTCTGTTCAGAAAATTAACTACGAAACTGAAAAATAATGGTTCATTTTTAAAGAAGAAGACAAGGTTGAACAGTGTTACTGATAATGTAAATGAGGTAAACCGAGTTATTAATTATGTAAGAAATAAAAATACAGAAAATTTGGAAACATTATTAAGAGAAATTCAAATTGCTTGTCATATAAATAAAACAAGTGCTAGAAAAATTTTAAAGAAAAATGATTAACGGTGTTATAAAATCAAAAAAGTTCACAATTTACAAGCGAGGGACAAACCAAGGAGGAGGACTTTTTGTAGGTGGCTGTTGGAAAAGAAGCGTGCCGATCCATTAATATGTAGTAAATACTTTGGTCCGACGAGGCAAATTCGTCCAATAATGCAATATTCATTACAAATGGACTTTTGAAAATACACACTGGCATAGACCGACTGAGTTTCAAAATCGTTTTTCAATAAATGTGTGGATAGGTATTTTAGGCACCAATTTAATAGGTCTTTATTTTTATGATGGTTACCTCAGTGGTCAAAGGTACCTAAACGTTTTAAGAAATGAATTTAATTAATTCTTAGATGACCTACCTTTAGAGAATCGACACAACTTTCAATATTTTCAACAAGATGGAGCCCCTCCCGACAATTCCCAGATTTGCCTAGATTATTTTGACGAAATTTTTCCTCAACATTGGATAGGTACCAATGGATTTATTCGATGGCCACCTCGTTCTCCAGACATAACCTCAATGGATTTTTTTATGGGGGTATATTAAAGATAAGGTGTTTTCGACGACACCGCAAAATGTAGAGGACCCAAAAGCTCGAATTCAACGGGCATATATTACAGTTACTCCCGAAATGCTGAGTAATGTTTTAAATGCAACGCCGCGCTCGATTGTGCATAAGAAATCGCGGTGGACACTTTGAACACTTGATATGATATCTTAAAATTTATTTTGAGGATTAGATAAATATTAATGTTCTGTGTGCTGTGTGCTATATTCTTTTTATTATTAATTTGTTTTTGTTACCTGAATTTACTTTATTCTTCTTAATTCTGTTAATGTTTTATTATAGCAAAGATTTGAACAACTTATTGAATTATTTTATCGCTTTATTTAATCATACTCCTCCACGGCCGGTATAGTGCTCGTTAAAAAAAATTTATTGGTTTAAAAAAAATGTTTTTAATTACTAACGTAGTACCAATGCATAAATATGGCACGTGATATATCGTTGAAACGGGAGGAAAATACTCTATTTAATGGCGCCACTTCCTGCCCGTTTCAAAATAATTTTTTTAACAGCCTGAAGAGTAAATCTCAAAATACAGCGGCTTTGAAAAAAGAAGAATTAGAATTTTTCTCGTATCTCTTCAAATAACCGTTATATTTGGCCTAGACGTTTTCCGCATTTTCGATATTTTCCGAGGGCCCTGATAAAATGGACAGCCTGTATATAGGTCCAATCGGAACAAAAAAACGAAGTCTTTGTAATTAAATTTTCTACAAATTTTTGTATACTGAGGGTCTTAGGAGCGCAACCATAACCTAAAAAAGTGAAAAAGCGTTGCCAAAAATCGTTGTTTTTTTTCATTTTGCTGCCCAGAGCCGCTGGGTGAAGCGATCAGCTTCAAACTTTCAGAGAATCTGCCTTTTGCTTTAACAAAAACACCCTGAAAACTTTGTACAAAAGTGTTAAATCTAGTTTGCGCAATTGAATTTGCTATTTAAAATTTGAATTGTCCGCCATTTTATGCCATTAAGTCCAAAACGAGTTATTATTCTTTTTTATTAAAGTTAGGATTCGATGTCAGCTTTTTGATGCCGTACAAAAGTTTGTTTTAAACCTATTTTGGCGGTTTTTTGCATTTGTTTAAAACCCAATTAACAAAAAAGAAATTTTTCGGCATTTTTGAACATTTTCAGATCAGAAAGAAAATTTTAATATCTTTATTTTAATTTTAAAAAAGTTCATTTTCGTCACGCTAGACTCAAGATATTCAACTTTTTGCATTTTAGCCATTTGTTAATTAACAAATGCATATTTTTAGCCAAGTTAAACTGTATCATTTTGAAATATATTCAGTTCATGCAACAAAATTTTTAAAAAATTTTTCATTTCATAAAAACGAATTTGAATATATTTAAATGTAGTTGTTGTTAATTTACCTGAAAAGAACTTTTTTTCGTTTATTTATCGATCTTAGCTACAGAATGCAATAATTTTCTTGTTTTTAACATTTTTAGAATTTTAAAAAAAATAAGTTCTCTTTTCCCAAGCAATGCAACGAGCAACTTACTTTTTTGTTATGACCCATCATTTAATTTCTATAAAATAATATTGTTTGATAGAAAACTAGATAATTTCATACAAAATTTGAAAAGTGCTTAATACGCACTGGTGTTTGAATATGTTTTGAAGTGTTATTTGTATACATTAATCATTAAGCTAAAATTTGTAATAGTCAATTAAAAAAATAAAGAGCATTTATTAATTATTCAACTACGAAAACTATCGAAATAAAATACAAATTCTTAAAGATACAATAATTCAAAAATTTATTTTACAATTTCAAATTACAATTCTTCGTGAAACAGCATACACAATAATTTAAAGGAGTAAATCAAATGAAATTTATGTGTTCATTTAAAAGTTATTCCAATATATTTATAAGTATCTACAAATATTTCATATAGTGCGAAATAAACATTTATTTCATTAACACCGCTGTACAATTTTAATTCGCTATATCAATATGTACACAGATATATCAACTAAGGTACTTAAAACTTATTAAACTAAGTTTTAATCTGCTGTCTATACATAGTATATAATAGTTCCTATATTTTATTTGCAACTATCACTATAATCTATATCTAATTAATAAATATTGCAACAATTAAATCACATTACAGTCGGCTTATCTTTGGTCTTTATGAGATGCTTTATACATTATAACTACGAATTATGTCTAAAAAAGTCTTTAGCTCAAAAAGTTTCACCTAGTCCACTCGTCGCTTGCTGAAAGCGGCGAAAACGCCGACACTTGATTGTGTATTCTTGTGAGCGTTATTTCGGGACTATCAGTTATTTTCATTTCGGGTTTGTTTATGCTCTTACCTTCGTGCCCCATGATAGAGTCGATGGAAAAGCCATTTTTATTTTTTTTATTGATTTCAGTTGTTATGTATTCTTCCGTATCGGAAACAGACGTGATATTCGGAGCCTGTACCGGCACTGGCTTGCAGATTGTGGGCTGCGGGATAAGTCCCAGATGGCTCAAACTGATTCTTGATAAGTCCATAGGGCCCAGAAGGGGAATATTACTTGGCAAATTTGCGGGGATTGGTATGTACGGATAAGGGTTGTGTATGCTGGAGTGGCTGAACAAGCTGTGGTGGTAGTTCTCCTGACTTGATAGAAATGACGCGACCATAGCTGATGCGTGGTGGTCTCTCAACATCAAATTTGGCGACGGTCTCTTGTAGCGCTTCCGCCTCCTCAAGAAACTGCCGTTATCGAACATGTCCTCAGCGAGGGGATCTAATGTCCAGTAGTTACCTTTACCAGGGTTGCCAGGTTCGCGGGGAATTTTTATAAAACAATCGTTTAGCGACAAGTTGTGTCTTATGGAGTTCTGCCAAGCGGGAAATTTTTCTCTGTAGTAATGAAATCTCGACATTATAAACTCGCATATACCACTCAGCGTTAGTTTTTTGTGTGGCGATTGCAGAATAGCCATAGTAATAAGAGCTATATAGGAGTACGGCGGTTTTATAAGTTGGTGTCCTGGTTTTTTCGTCGATTTTTCTTTGTACTTGTCCTCGGTTTTGATGTCTTGAGTTTCTATGGCCGACCCACGAAGATCCAGCGGGCTGTCCGGTATTGGGTATCGTTGATCAAGCAGTAAGTCGGTCTGTTTTAGGTCGTTAGTCGTCAAATGACGACAACCCTCTTCCATAGTTAACATTGGTGAGGCGGTAGCACAGATAAAACAGTTTTTAAATTGTCACTGAATCATTCAAACGATTTATCGTCTCACTTTGAATAACACTGTAATATTATTATCTATTTTATTTTCGTGAATGTCCAAAATTAAACACTTTATTCGATTTTAAACATAAGTTAGGAAGCAAATCAGTAATCTCAGTTTACTTAAACGGTTCAAGTAATGTTTTATCAATGAAGCTTAAGTTTTCGTACGACTTTTTAAAATAATCGTTATCTTAAAATCACTGAACTTGCTAGGTGATAAGAGAGTTTTTTTAAGCTGACACACCCGCGCGTATATCTTGTACAAAAAAGTGTCACAGTCGCTGCTGCGTGCGGGAGCAGATTAGATCTGTAGCAGTTGCTTTCTGGAAATGTTATCCCAATATTATCTTGACAAGAACAATGATGGTTCAAGCTACCACATTTCCGGCTACGATGTGAGAAAACAAAGCGGTTGGAGTGGGGACTGAACTGCAGACACGCCTTTTACCCCTGGTTACGCCCATTTCACCCCTAAGGTATCAGGTTTACATTCGGATTTTCACGTTCCTGAAGTGGAATTGTTATTTGGCCTGAATGTTGATTGATTTTTTCTATTTTTTTGTAAGCAACCTCTCTCTGCAAATAAAATATTACAACGGTTCTCTGCAGAAATGTATCTCTTCTCAGTTCTGTAACGTTAAAAATACATTTAATATTTCAGTGTATCTGCACAAGCCGATATGATATAATTGTTCAAGCAATAATAATTATTATTGTTATTCTTTTATTACTCTAATCTTCGATAAAAAAAATAAAACATAAACGGTAATGAAGCGAAAACGTGCGTTTGAGCTTCCAAGTGTGATACAATTTATGATATATAGAATAGTAAAGTAGTAGTATGTCCCTAAAAAATATTTTAATGTAAGTGCTTTCTCCCATTCTTAAAAAATAAATTGTATAGGATGTAAATATATATATTTTTTAATTTCTATTTGCCTATACCGGGTGGCCACAAGTACTTCCTAAATATTTTTGTTGTTTTTGTATTTAAAAATTTGGTTTTTGGTACACATAAATTAGACAGTAATGGGCTACTTTTAGACTAACAGGAATGAAAATATCACAACAGCTTTTTTTTCTTAAGCGGAATGACTATATTTTTTTGATGGTTTCTCATTAAGCATAAATTTTTAAGTGCAACAGTTTTTTCAGATGTAAAAAATTCCAAAAAATAAGTGATACGAACAATTTTTTAATTTTTTCAAAATGGCCGCGTCAGATGAATGCGATGTAAGAAAATTACTAAGTAGGCTATGGAAATTATTAGTAGGATTGTAGACTTGTCTGTAAAGAAGAAAATAGTTGTTTGAATTACTGATAGATACCAGTATTTTTAAGTTTTTTCAAAAACCGGAATTTAATTTTTATTTTCACGTAGGGGTCCTATGGACATTTTTTTAATGGAACTGTGCTATTTTTTTTATTAATCAGAAATAATGATTCATAAACTATAATTTTTTCGCTACTAATCATTTCTTAACGATCTCCTTCATAATAATAGAAGTATTATTAAAAAGTAAACACAAATTAAACAAGAAATAATTTTAATAAAACGTTACAACTATGAATAAATAGAATAACTAATACCTAAATTATAATAAACCATTATAAAAATTGTTCAAACTGTTCACCGTTATGATTAATACACCGAGTAGCGCGACTTATCGTTGCACGTCTAACATTCTGTAATTGTTGAGGTGTTATTTGTGCAATTTCGTGTCGAACTCTTTATTTCCAGATCTTGCCTTGTGGTTGGAGCAGTCATGTAGACTCTATTTTTCAAATGCGCCCAAATAAAAAAATTGAGTGGGGTTAAGTCAGGCGACCTAGCAGGCCATCTGACTGGACCATGTTTTTGATAAAATTCTCATTTTTTAATTGGCGTAACTGTAACCAATTATTTGTAATTGTTATTCTTCGTTGATAATCATTCTAATACAAAAATTAATGCAATTGATGTTTATAAGAACGATAGCCGTGTTTCTTTAAAATTTTCCCGGCTGATTCTTTGGAAACTCGTAATTCATGTTCAATTTTTCTTAGTTGGGTAAACATGCACTAAAGCTAATACATTAATTTCCGTTTCTTCATCCACAATAAATCTTTCTTCAGTTTCTATATTAGGTTCAGTTCTAAATTGATGCTCCAACCGGGCGAAATAGCTTCTCGGAGGTTGTCTTCTTTCTGTATATTTCTGTCCATGCAGAGTTTGTGCTCTAGTTGCATTACATCGAGTCTCTCCATAAATAATGAACATGTCAACTGTTTCATCTCTTGAATATTTTCAGCCATTTTATATTAATTTTCTTGTTTATAACAACTTTAATACACTTGCTTCAGAAAATTGGTGAGTAAGTCAAGAATAATTCAATTGCTGCGAATATCTGTCATTTTCATGGCTATCTGCAATTTTGGATTTAAATGTAGATAGGTGCCTTATTAAAATGATTTGTTGGCGCTTACTTTTAAATAATACTTCTATTATTACGAAGGATTTCGTTAAAAAATGATTAATGACGAAAAACTTATAGTTTATGAATCATTATTTCTGATTAATAAAAAAAATAGCACAGTTCCATTAGAAAAATTTCCATAGAACCCCTACGGAAATGAAAATGAAAATTAAATTCCGTTTTTTGAAAAAAACCTAAAAATACTGGTACCTATCAGTAATTCAAACAAATATTTTCTTCTTTACAGACAAGCCTATAACCTTACTAATAGTTTCCATAGCCTACTCAGTAATTTTCTTACATCGCATTCATCTGACGCGGCCATTTTGAAAAAAATTAAAAAATGTTCGTATCTCATTTATTTCTTGAAATTTTTTACATCTGAAAAATCTGTTGCACTTACAAATTTATGCTTAATGAGAAACCATGAAAAAATATAGTTATTCCATTTAAGAAAAAGAAGTTGATGTCACTTCCGGTTCAACCGGAAGTGATATTTTCATTCCTGTTAATCTAAAAGTAGCCTATTATTGTCTAATTCATGTGTACCAAAAACCAAATTTTTAAATACAAAAACAACCAAAATATTGCAGGCGTACATTGACTCGTGGCCACACGGTATATGTATGTGTCTTACCATTTGAATCTGACTTATATTCGTTTTTATGTTTGTAAATATGGTTTTTACATTTGCATCTTCCATAAAGTTTATTTACATAATTGTACCATATTTTTCCCATTCTGCATTTTGATCTGCATTTTGATATTTTATTGTGGAGTATTTTTTTATCATGCTTGACAATTGAAAACTTTTTTTGAGAATAAATACTTAACACTTAAATGCATTTGCATCGGGGCTAACATACACATACACATATTTCTCCTATATTAACATTAAAGCTCGTGTGTTGAAAGTATTGGAGGATTATATATGCACTCTCACACACACACACACACAACACACACAGGGGGTGATAGAGCACAAGAGACTATGTTAAAATAAAACTGGTATCACAGTAGAACTTATCCAGAGTATAGTAGGCCTTTTGTATTAGTATACTTTTTAATTTTGGTTTTAAAGATCTTATATTTAATAATCTTAGGTTTATAAGAATTTTATTAAATATCTTTATAATAATAAAGTATTGAGTATTGAACATTTTTTTGTAAGTAAGTAAAATTGCTTTTGGCGTTGTTTAAATGTATTCTATATCTTGTGTCATGTGGATGATTTCTATCAAAATCCTGAAATAGTATGCTATTCTCTTTTATGAAGATTCATATATATACGTACTGATGAGAGTGAGAATTTTATTCTTTTTGAACAACTTTCAGTTGGTTTTAAGTTGAAAATATTTCTAAGACATCTTTTTGTAAAATAAACATTCTGTCTGCCTCCGTGCTGTTGGCCCAGAAAATAACACCGTAATTTATTTGCGAATGAATATATGCAATTATTGCTGTCTCGAAAATGATATTCTGGGCAAGTACCTTTAATGCATAACAGTATTTGCATATTTTTCTAGCTAAGCAGCCGATGTGATACTTCCAATCTAGCCTGTAATCAATTTCAAAAAACTAAAAACTTTGCTGTTTGCACTGTTTGAACTGATTTTTGATTTTTAGCAAAGTTTATTTCGGTTTCGGTTGTTTGGTAGCTAAATTTAATTAAGTTCGTTTTGTCAACATTCAATAATAGATCGTTAGACGAAAACCATCTTTCTAATGTACCCTATGTATCAAATATTTCATCACTTGTACTGTTTGTATTACGGTCCATGGTGAAGACAACAGATGTATCATCAGCAAATTGTACTAAATTATGTGTTACCGCTTTAGGCAATTCATTAGGGTACATGATGTAAAGACCAAGAATCGACCTTGCGGGACTCCCCTTTTTACTATTTCAATGTTAGACGTCATAAGATACTTGTTTCATCATATTCAATCACACATTGCTTTCTCTTAGTTATATAAGATCGTAGTAACTTTAGGGCTATGCCTCTGACACCATATTTCTCTAATTTTAGTAATAATAATTCGTGGTCTACCCTGTCGAATGCTTTTGATAGATCGAGGCACATGGCAATGGTGTCTTTCCTTGAGTTTAAGGACTCTAATATTTTACTAATGGCTTGATATATAGCCCTTGTAGATTTTTTCCTCGAAAGCCAGTTTGATATTCTGATAACACTTTTCATTTTCGAGAAATTTGTCTAGTCTTTCATATATAATTTTTTCAAATAATTTGCTTATATTATTTAATAAAGCAATTGGGCGGTAATTTTTGTCCCCTTTTTTGTAAATGGTTTTATTTGTGAAACTTTAAGTTGTTCCGGAAAAACACCACTGCTAAACGACAGATTTATAGTATGTGTCAAAGGAGGTGTAATTTCGACTGCGACATATTTTAGGAGTATGACAGGAACCCCATCGTAACCCACAGATTTTTTTGTTTTTTAAATTCATTATAGTACTATATACCTCTTCATGATCTGTGGGATACATGAACAGGCTTTTTGATGATTTTCAATATTTCGAAGTACTATGTTGTGGTTAATGTTTAATTCTGGACATGCATTGATATAGAAATTGTTAATCTCGTGTAGATTGCTTTTTGGGTCTTTTTTGTTATATTGTTGAAGATTTCTTAAAACCGAGTTATTTTCTTATTATTTTCAAAGGAGCTGGGAAATGTCAATAATGAAATACGAGTTTGGAATACTTTTTATAAATTCACAATATATAATTTTTGGAACCTCATGTATCAACAAAACCATACTGTTTGCCTGATAAAATTAGATGCTCAATCAACCTAGATTTTATACTATATTCCAGAAGTTTTACTATATATTGTTTATTACCAATATGGGTCTATAATTGCTTATTTCAGACTTGTCTCCTTTTTTGTATATAGGTGTTACTACCAATATGTGGTGAAAGTTTACTATATAACTTAATTCCGTTGTTTTATGCATTTTTGAGATATTTTTTTATTAAAGAATGGTACCATATACGTGTTTCTTGCTCTAGTTTTTGTTCCATATTGATGTTCAGCAATAGTTCCAAGATTCTTGCTATGTGCATGGGCCATAGCAGCGTGCATGTATAAAGCAACCACCGCATCGAGTAATTGATTTTCCGCAAAGATAAGGATGTAGTTTTGTTTTAGCAGAACCCCATACTGTATTACTGTAATGCTTTATCTTATAATGATTCCACTAGGCTATTATATGTGACTAGCAGAGTTTTGTTGCTTTGTATAGGTACATTTTTGGTTGGAGAATTTATAGATCAGTTTTTGTATTATTCCATTTAAATAATCGATACGATTTCCCCATTTAAACAGTGGGTCTATGACAAGTTCTAGGTATTTTATGGTGGTAGCACTTCGTACACAGCCGTTAACTGATTCGTTTATTAGAATGGGTTCACGTACATGGGGCATTCCATCATTAGTTGGGGAAAATGAGATATATTTAGGAGATATAGTTAAATCTTTTTGTTAATTTTTATTGTTTATAACAATTATTGTTATATTATGATCATTACAAATTTTTATAAAGCTGTTGTGTAGATCTGGAAAAATGAATGAATTTTATAAAACGTTTCAAATGTCACTTATGTGGTATTATTGGATTCATAAAATTATGCAGAATTAAAAAATGCAATAATATATAGGGTACTCCATTTAAAAAACAAAAGTTAAGGTCACTTCCGATGAAACCGGAAGAGAAATAAAAATAGCTTATATGTCATAAAGTGAGGTTTATTAAGTATATAAGATGCTCCAAATTTCAATCGATTATATTTGAAACTCAATGAGAAAAGAGGGTTGTACTATGATCCTGTTGCACGCGGTATGTGGAAATCATACTCCGTACCTCCCTGGGGTACAATATCAGAGGCTGAGTTTTATCTTAACGGTTTAAAATTAATATTGTATTTTCTTAAAAGATAATCCGAAATATACACATGCCACTAATACAACTAATAAAATAATAAACAGTTATTATAGATAAATTTTAATTCATTTATTGCATAAATATGTATTGCACAATATTATGATAAACTATTGATTTTGGTGTGACCTAAAAATCAAATACTTTAAAAAATAAATAGGAAGTGAACACCATATACTCACTACTAATGAAAACAGATTGCTAATAATGCTGGTGATACTGGTGTGTGAACTGTCATCTCTTTGTATTCTGGTGGTAGATTTTTCTTTTCTTGTGTCCTAGGAAATATATAAATAAATAAATAAATAACACCACAGGTAATTACGACCCCCTTTATCCCGGAAGGCTCTAGAAGAGCCTTGTGTGGGAGGGGGCTACACATTTAGAGACAAGGGACACACACCCAATATCCGTGTATAGTGGAAAAATCCCTCTCACAGTATTTTCCACAGCCACGACCGGGGATCGAACCCGGAACTTTTGGGTGAGAGGCAATAAATTACAATTACAATTTAAAATTCTTTATTGAGTTTTATATACACATCATTTTTTCTATTTTATTTATTTCATTTATATTATTATTTACAACATATAATATAGTACCCGACGCGTTACAAATAAGCTGTTTGCTTAGAAACGAGACGGGGGGCCGATCTTATGCCAATGAAATTAAATAGAATTAAAAGTTAATAAAATAAATAACGTCCTCCTAAACAGTTTGAACTAAATCTCATTCACAAATACTAAAAGTTTTAGAAAATAAAAAATCAATGATAAACTTTCTGATATATACAATTAAGTGTTTAATTTGCAGGAAACTTAACCTAAGAAAAAACCTGCTTAAAAGAGAAATATATATACAATTAAAAATGCACCGATTATTTCGGTTATATACATAAAATTAAAGAAATAAAACAATTATTCAGGTAAAAGTAGTAATTTTTAATATTAGAATAAAAAGAATAAATATAATGTCTCAAAACCAATTCAGATCATCACAGTTCTGCTTAACCTGCAAGAAAATTATATGTAATTAAAATGTTGTTATCTGTCCGAATAAATCGGCAAGAGAGGCAAGTGCACTCATCTCTCGACCACCAGTCATACAAGTGCTTGCAATAATTGCAATAATTTAAATACGTGGCTGGCTGAATGGCTTCGGCCTTAATGCAAAAAAAAATCTCTTTGTATTCGTTTGTCAATCTTATTTTTTTGGCTGCTTTTACTTCACGGCCACACTTCATTCTTCACGTCCTCACGTATTACTTGATCATCATTAATATTTGAAATAAGTCACGGCTTGTCAATAAACTATCCAGTGGCGTTCTCATTTTTGTTTTCGTTGTTAACTTGAAAAAGAATTAAAATGTCAGCCTAGTAGGCTTCTCGAAAATGCTGTCCATGTTTCCAGAAATTTGTAAGAAACAACTTTAAAAATATTTTATTTTACTTTTTGAGACAGTTGCCTAAAAAATGTTGTGTGCATCTCGGCCAAATTATCTATTTCGGCCTTATCCGTAGTTTGCTTGGCCTCGACTGTGCCTCGGCCACAAATTTGGGATTCAGCTGAGAAAGATCAACTTTACGGCCTTGATACATAAATAACTATTTTCTACGTTTATTATATAATATGAGCATTATGATGTCGATTTTAAATAAGGAATGACCTATATTCCAGTGGCTGATATGTAATATTTATTACATGCCTCTAGAAGAATGTAACAAGCATAGGTGGCGCCATCCAGTAGTAGTGTAATACTGTTTGCGTTTGTGATGACAGTTGACGTTTCTATTGACAGTAAACCTTTCACATTTCACCATTGCAGTGGTAGAACAAATAGACATATAGACACAAACAAACCTAACTTATAGGCGTAGAAAAAGTATAGTCTGTCATTCGTTTGGAATGGCATATTCTTCTGCGCGAGCGGAAGTTTGTCACCCGAGCGAAGCGAGGGGGGACGGTCCGCTTCATTCTTATGCTTCATTCCAAACTTATTACAGAATATACTATTGTGTTTCTCGGCTGAATCCGAAGTTTGCGGCCGAGGCCAAACAAACTTCGGATAGGGCCGAGACGGATCATTATTTGGCCAAGGTGCACATAACATTTTTTAGGCAACTGTCTCAAAAATTAAAGTAAAATATTTTGAAAATGAAAAAACAAAATGAAAACGTCACTAGACAGTTTATTGACAAGCCGTGACATATTTCAAATATTAATTATGATCAAGTAATACATGAGGCCGTGAAGTGTGAAGTGCGGCCGTGAAGTAAAAGTGGCCAAAAGAATTAGATTGACAAATGAGTACAAAGAGATGAACTTTAGGAATGCTGTCTGATCCGATAAACGTCATTTTTTGTGACGGTTGCTTTTTATTGACCGCTTTTACTTCATGGCCGCATGTATTAACTTGAATATTTGAAATATGTCACGGATTGTCAATAAACTATTTAGTGACATTTTCATTTGATTTCATTATTAAATTAAATCTGTCAGCCCAGTAGGCTTCTTGCAAAATGTTGTCCGGATTTCCAGTAATTTGTAAGATAAAATTTTTAAAAACATATTCTACTTCATACGTCAAAAAATCATGACATTTCTTATTCATTTCGTGACATTAAAGTTTGATATTTCAGTACTTTTTCTTCCGCTCGAGCGGACTTTTAATTTAGTTGCTAGTGACAACGCACAGTTAAATTTATTACCTTTATTTTTTTTATAGCTAATCGACGTCTGAAGAAAAAATAACATGTCTTATTCGGAATAAAAGCCACTTTTGTGACTCGTCTGTAATTGCCGGATTCATTTCGTTTGTCCCGCAAACTTGCAGGCTCGTCACAAAGGTATCACTTTTACTCCTAATAAAACAATGTACTATTATTTTACTTTTTGAGACAGTTGCCTAAAAAATGTGTGCATCTCGGCCAAATGATTCTGAGTCTTATCCGAAGTTTGCTTAGCCTCTGCTGTGCCTCGGCCGCAAACTTTGGATTCAGCCGAGAAAATCAACTTTACGGCCTTGATATACAAATAACTATTTTAGGTTTTGCCATGTGGTTTCTTGAATTTTACTTTCGAACGTACGTCTCTTTTGTGTTCCTTTATGTCATTTTATTGGATCTATTAGTTTCACCACCATGTGCATCCATATTTTATTTGTTTCAATTTTTATCTTTTACGTTTGCTGATGATTTTTGAGTTGAAAAATGTTTTTATATCATAGCGATGCTACCTTGATTGATGAAACATGATTTGTGAAAAATGTTCAGTATGATATTTATAATTATTTCGCCGCTTCGCTTCGCCGTTCATAAATTCTGAGTCCATTTCCAGGGATTAACGTTCTTTTCTACTCTCTTCAACATGAACAATCTAATCTCGGTAACGTTTAGCATGTGGTTAGTTTCGTTGATAGTAATGCATATTTCTTAATTTAACTTTGAATAATAGTAATGACAGTAATAATGTAAGTTCGATCTTTCCTTCCTTAAAATAGCTAAAAAACAATGTTTTACGATGCTAGACTCAAGAATTTTAAAATTTCAACGTATTGGTGATGCCAGCTTGGGTGGCGAAACGCCTGCCAGTACACTATACTGGGTGTCAACGGATCATGGTACATCCTCCTTTTTTGTCCTTATTTTTTTATAATATTAGAATGAAACTTGGTACATGTTTTATATGACTAAGAAGACACTTTGCGACATAACTGTCATTTTTTTCCCCGGTTTCACCGGAAATGACCCCAACTTTTGATATTTAAATGGAACACCCTGTATATTATTATATTTTTGGAAACCTTCAAAAATTTTGAGTACGGTGATACCCCATAAGTGACATTTCGATACCATGAAAAAAATTTGACTCGAAATTTATTGGTGCATTTAGGGTGCTATGACCAAAAAAATTGTTTGTAATGAACCGATGTGATGTCAGAAAAATTAAATCAAGCATACAAATTTGAGAATGTGTATTCCGTGGGCCATCAAATTTGGCCTGAACAGTTTCTTAAACAAAACTTATTTTTTTCAACTAGAACCATAATGGTAGAGTACTATCATAAAATAACGGATATTTTAAGGAATCCATGGACGTGCCCAAAAGCAATATTTTCTGGTCATGGCACTCTAGATGCAGCAACACGGCACGATGACGGAATCTCTCAGCTTGTGCTTTTTTTATGGGCCTACTAAAAGTCAAAAGTGTTTTCTAATCGACCGCAAACTTTGAAACAACTAAAATGTAATGTTGGGACAGATATTAATGCAATCCCAGTGGGGAACCATCCAAGCCAGTTCCTAATATATCCAATAGATGACGCCATGCGTACTCGGTTAATGTCATTCTCAATTTGTATCGTATAATATATGATATAAATTGAAAATGACATTAAACAACAATTTAAAAGTTATATTATATTTTTATTATTAATTATAATTTCTGAGAGCTTCCCAATCTTTCATTCGTAGAAATGAGCCAAATTGATAAGAAAAATGAGGAACAATCCAAGCCAGTTCCTAATATATCCAATAGATGACGCCATGAGTACTCAGTTTAATTTCATTCTCAACTTGTATCATATATAACCATTAAATAGTTTAAATTTCCCGATTTCCGAGAGTTTCCCAATCTCTTATTCGTAGAAATCAGCCAAATTGATAAAAGGATTACGGTAGTTGGTCATTAAATCGTTTAAAAGTGGAGCTGAGAAAAGGAAGTGCTAGAGTTCATCGAAAAAAAGCTGATTTGGTTGAAAGCTAAATAATTACATTTATGAATTTGTTGAATTTTTTGTTTATAAATCCTCTTTTATTCTAGATTAATCAATCATGAGAATATTCTAGTTACACTTGAAGTAGGGCACTTTAGTACACAGCAACAAGTTTTCATTTTACATCCTCAATTCAATTCAAAATAACTTTATTAACATTAAAATATCACAGTTTTTAAAATCTCTCACGCACTTCAGTTATTTTAATTTTGATTTTTCGACTCGAGCACCGCAACTCGAACAAGTTGCCTTCCGTTCTTTTTTTTACATCTTAATTAACTTTGTTTATTCAAAGACATATTTTTCGTGTTGGCATTGTCGGACAAACAACCGAGAACAGCTGGTGCACTTTGGCGGATAAAATAAAAGAGTTTGTTCCCAATTGAAATGTTGGAGTGGACGGTGAAAAACTTTCGTTCTAGGCTTCAATAATGTTAGTAGCGTGGAGGAGGTCATTTGATCTAAAAATAAAATTTAAAAAAAATGTAAATTCTCCAAAGTCACCTTTATGGATTAATAAATAATAATAAAAAAAAGTTTTAAATAAAGGACTAAACAAACGCAGGTACTTTTTAAAATTCAAACATAATAGAAAAAGTTTAAATATAGATTGCAGGTTCCTCCTCCAAGCATACACGCTCTTTCCTCATATCCCCTTCCTAAGATATTTCTTCATTATTTTGACATAACAGACTTCTATACCATTCAGAATTTTCATCACTCTCCCACTCTTTCTCAAATTGTTTTTCTATAATACAAATTTATTCCTCAACATATATCATATTTTTTCCATTTATCCGGTTTTAAACTAAAAGCGAATTTATTCGGTTTTGCACATAAAAAATAATTTCGACCCTAAAACTTACTAGGATTTATTTGGTTTTGTTCGGTACTAGGTAGTTTATATTATGTACTTTGACAGAGCCTCCTCCGCTAATAAAATTTTCATAAAAAGTGGATTTATGCGGTTTTGCTAAACAGTTCCTCGATGTTAATTTTGTTTGCTTTTATGATATGTAACATTCATGAATTATAATCTATTGAAGAAATAAGTGACTGTATTGTATTGCATTACATTGTATTGTATTGTATCTTTAGAGAAATTTACCGAAGGGAAAATATGATTATACTAACAGTTAGTTGCCTACGTAGTTCAAATGTGGTTTTAGAGGGCGGAATATTAAAACATAATATTTTTAGTCACAAACTCCTCTATAAAATCTTTATTTTACTATAAGGAACGTAACCTGACTACAACCAACAGCTACTCTCCTCCGGCCTATGTGCCCCGCCAAGCGCTGATTTACAAGTTACAAGTCTGGAGCGTTAAGTGTAATAATTGCATATTACCATCAAAACACTAATGCTTCGATTGCAACAAACACCAGCCGAAAAACTGATCCTACTTAAAGGAGCTCTCGTGCCAGTCATCACACACCACTTGCAGTGCAAGGTAGTCATGTGACGACCGACACGAGGATCACTTGACTGTTTAGTACATTTCGGTATCTTTGGGATAGCGACATGTAAAATAGTCAGCAGGCGCCATCTAGCGGTCCAGTGTATGTTGTAATCGAAAAATAAATAGCCTGACTGGGCTTAGCATAGTTCAAATGTGCTTTTAGAGGGCGGAATATTAAAACATAATATTTTTAATCGCAAACTCCTCTATAAAATCCTTATTTTACTATAAGGGACGTAACCAGACTGCAACCAACAGCTACTCTCCAGGCTATGTGCCCCGCCGAGCACTGAATTAAAAGTTACAAGTCTGGCGCGTTAAGTGGAATAATTGCATATTACCATCAAAACCTACGTGTTAACTGACATTTTATAATTTTTATTTTCCTTCAATGGAAAAATAATTAACAAGGTAACCTTCCGTATTTTTGTACTTTGATATTGTAATAACACCTTCAATATTATGTTTTATTGATTTAATTAACCATTTTACGATGGCTTTAAATATCAGTATCAACAATTTTTAACGACAATATATATATTTGACGATAAGGTACTAATATCTCTAAACGAGCTTATTTTGTCTAATGCAGTAACCGACGTACCACTTATATCACATGATTACATAATTCAAAGGGGACAAGAAGCTAACATAATCCTCTTATCACTTTAGTGGTTTCGCGATAGTCATAAAAACTTATTTGTAAATAGGCTACGATAAATAGTTTCATAATTCGGTAAGTGAATAAATAAATATTCAGATTTTCATAAAGATTTGGTTTTGTCCTTAAATAGAATTAAAATTTTAAAAACTATAGCCAAAGCGATTCAATTATTAGTAAAGTTAATATAAGATCCCATATTTTTTTTGTTTCATATAGCTCAATCAACGAGTCGAGGAAGAAGTGAATGGTAAAAAGTTGAATTTTCGCATAGAGGTGAAAAATCATGTTACAGTCTAATACAAAGTTTCCCGAAGTCCAACCATCGATTCAGTCGTAAAGCTTAAATTTCAAATATATTGCGTTTTTGAAACTATACTATAGAATTAAACATAATATTTTTGGCCGCAAACTCTTCTATAAATCCTTATTTTACTATAAGGAAAATAACCAGACTGCAACCAAAGTTACAAGTCTGGCGCGTTAAGTGTAATAATTGCATCTTACCATCAAAACGCTAATGCTTCGATTGCAACAAACACCAGCCGAAAGACTGATCCTACTTAAAGGAGCTCTCTTGCCAGTCGTCACACACCACTTGCAGACTGCAGTTTCGAGCTGTTGGCTCTCGTCAGTGCAAGGTAGGCATGCGACGACCGGCACGAGAATCCTTTGACTACTTTGTACATCCCGCTATTTCTACAACAGCGACATGTAAAATAGCCAGCAGGCGCCATCCAGCGGGGTCCAGTGTCTGTTGCAATCGAAAAATAAATAGCCTGACTTGGCTTAGCATAGTTCAAATGTGCTTTTAGAGGGCGGAATATTAAACATAATATTTTTATTAATATTTTAGTCGCATGCCTACCTTGCACTGACGAGAGCCAACAGCTCGAAACTGCAGTCTGCAAGTGATGTGTGACGACTGGCAAGAGAGCTCCTTTAAGTAGGATCAGTCTTTCGGCTGGTGTTTGTTGCAATCGAAGCATTAACGTTTTGATGGTAATATGCAATTATTACACTTAACGCGCCAGACTTGTAACTTTGGTTGCAGTCTGGTTATTTGCCTTATAGTAAAAGAAGGATTTATAGAGGAGCTTGCGACTAAAAATATTATGTTTAATATTCCGCTCTCTAAAAGCACATTTGAACTATACTATAGAATGTTTAATAATTTTCTTAATGGCTAGAGAGGTGGTGGCAATACGGGTGTGCGATTTTATTGTAGCTGGCAATAATATAGGATGAAGGTATTGATATAACTGACCGATTAGAGCAGCTACCGAGCTTGGTTGCTGCTGAGTTTTTTATATTAATATCAAAAACGAACCATCTGAATTCAATGTCAATGTTAGTACTACAGTTGCAAAAAAAGTCTGCTGTAAATGGGAATTTTTATGTCAGTTATGTCAAATTAATTATTTTGACAGGAAATCATTGGAGGGGTATCACAATGACATTGACACGAATAAAAATAATAAAATAAATTATGAGTGATGCGTCACTGGTGACAACCATATTTACATTGGTAAAATCGGTCGATTATCTATTTTGGGCCGTAATAAGTATGTAGCATTTGAAAGGTCAAAAATCTGCCTGATATACTTACTCCAATATTTTGAATTCAAATTTATTTACTACAGAATTATATAAAATAAAAGAAAAAAATATTGAAAAAACAAACATTAGGACATGTTTTTTTATTGCATTTTTGCAACTGTTAATTAAAAATTCAGCAACTCCGTACTGACTGAAATGATTTTTCCAGCTTTTTATTATGACGTCTTTACACTTTCAATTTCTCTAGCACAATAAAATCATATAGAAATTTCTGCCATCAGCTCTCAAGCCATAAAGGAATGCGGTTTATTTAGGAAATCATAATATAAAATGGAAAATAAGTAATTGTGTAGATGATTTGTTATTTTAATATTATGTCTTTTTAAGAATAGTACTTACAAAGGGTAACAAAGAAATAAGATTGTTCTTCTATTAGTTATAAACAGTGACGTATTTTCCTAAGGGCGTATGGGTTTTGGCGGGCACCCCTCAATCAATACAATGCAACTGTTCAATATAGTAATTAGTATTATTCGTACATAAGCCGAAAAATAATTTTTCCAAGAATTAGCCTCTTATTCAAGAGTAAGTAAGCAAGTAGCCTTTATTTAGTATAATACTATTATAAACACAATACAAGAGGTAAAGAATAAACAATTGTATAACATATAAATTAAAATTTAACAATACAATTAATTACTAACATTTGTTAATTAAATTCATTTGAATAATTATTAATAGATTTATACATAGCCAATTTAAATTTATTTATGGTATCACAGTCGATTACATGTTTAGGTAGTCTATTAAAATCGGTCATTGCTCCTTTTGTTATAGATTTCTGTGCTCTTAATGTTCGTGTAGAAACTACATATAAATCCTGTCTTTGTCTTGTTTCATAATTATGCAGTTCCGAAACAAAACAAACAGTTCTACTTAAATAGCCAGGTACTAGCTTATGGACCATCTCAAATACAAACACATACTTTGAACATATACTATAGTGTTAACATTGTTTAATCTTAAAGTTTCATACATTGCTGCTATGGTGTATATTAATTACATCTTAATATAATTCTTAAACATTTATTTTGCTCTATTTGAAGCTCATTTAGTTTGGTTAAGCTAACAGAAAAGAATATTGTTGCATAGTACATAAAATATGGCAATATTATTGATTTATATAGTCAGTCTTGCAAATAACTGATTCTAGTTAAAAAATATCTTTTTTTTAGAAATCTTCTTTATAATATTATCAACATGATTAGAAAAACTAAGTGTAGAATCTATGATAACTCCTAGGTATTTAAATTCAGTTACAAATTCAATCACCGTGTCACTTATAATAACTGCACCATCATTTATATTAATATTTTTTATTTTATTTTTGTTACCAACCGCCATAGACTTACACTTATTTGCATTAATTTTTAATTTATTGGCACAAAGGTAATGTTCCAATATACCTAGGTCTTCGTTTATCTATTATGTTCCCGTAGTCTGTGTCTTGAACTTACAATAACGCATCATCAGCGAACGAATATATTTTAGAATGTTTCAGTGTTCGATATGTATCATTAATATACACTAAAAATAACAATGGTCCAAGAACGCTGCCTCGAGGAACCCCATAATTGTTAACTATTTCACTTGATAGAACACTGTTAACCCCGACTTTCTGTTTTCGGTTCTCTAGAAATGACTGAAACTATTTTAGAGCTTTATCACTAACACCATACGCGACTAGCTTATCCAATAATATTTCCCTATCCACAGTTTCAAATGCTCTCTTCTATTTGACTATGATCAATAGTTTCCTTCCAGGAAACAACAACAGGTTGAATTGTTGTTTCATACGAATGATTAGGCCTAAATCCAAATTGCAACTGAATTGAATTGAATTGAACTTATTTTATTACAATTAAAATACATTAAAATTTCTCCCCAGAATCCGCCCGGCGGACGGTCATGCAACTACAATGCGAAGCACTGGGGCCATGACAAACGCAGGTAGTGTAGATTTGGTTCGGTGGAATACAAATTTTAGCTTAAGTCTAGTTCTATTGTTAATCGAGTTTCTTACACACTGAGCTTGGAGAGGACAACAATTTCGCTATAAAACGTGTATTATATAGGTAGATACTGGAACATTGTAATACTTTTAGCGATTTAATAATGTCCGTTTTTCGGATGAATATACATTATTTATCATTGCCATTAAATATTTCATATAAAGACGAATTTAATCCTAACATGAGACGACTTTTAACCCAAATAAATAATTATTCACAATAACGACTCACAAATCTTCAAAGTTTTATTGAAAACATAAATAAATTATCTCTTTTTTCAGTGTGTATTTCATATTTTCGTCTCAAACGGGATGAAAGAGAAGCTTGATAGACATACGTAAATGTAAATGTGTGTAAATGTTTTTAACCCCCTTTCAGGTGAACGATGTTTTTGGGCTATTGCTTTATCTTTGTGTGCAAGAGAAAATGAAATCGTAAACGTGATGTCAATTCATACAAACATTAAGTTAAAGTATACCAGACTTTAATAACAGAGCATCTAGGGTGAGGTTACTCATATTTTTTATTACATAATACGTTATCTGGATCTGAACCTGCGGTATATACTGATTGCTATTCCGAATTAAAAATAATGATTTAAATTTGAAAAAAAAATTGTTGAGTATAGGGGTTAAAACTCAACAAAATCAAACATAGTAAAAACTGTATACAGAAATGAAACTATACTAAATGTTTTAAATTTCGACACGATCCGCCAGGTAGATATTTAGCATAAACCTATATGTAAATGTGTGTCAAAGCTGTTTTAGAATGTTTATTTATTCATTTATACATTATCTTCTATTGATCACAGTAACGATTCTAGAGATAATAGAAAATTATATTCTAGTAGTGTCAACTCCTTTGTTATCTCAAAACCAACCTCAGCTTATTTTGTTTAATTATATCATGAGATTAATTAACCGGGGCCGCCCCTTTTGTATAATTAACATTAATCACAGAATAAATAAGTATGACTTTTTTCCATGTATATGCCGAGCAGTTATGCGAGATAAATTTATAACACAACTGATGCATGATTTTTTTGCATCTACAATTAGTGGTTGGCATCATAATAAATAACCCTAGAACAAGCAAAATGAATAAATTTAATTGCTATTTGCAATTTATAACACATTCTAACTTAACTAAAGATAAGACACTGGTAGGAAGAATAATTAAATATATTTAATTCAAACACTTGGTATCTACCATTAAAATATATCCATTTTTAATATTTAATTTTATCGTTTAAATCACTCATATAAAATAAATGTTTATTGTTTATTGTGTACTTTCTTATCAAATTTTATGACATAGCATATAAAAAAACAATCCTGTCACGTATTATTTTTTTAAGTTGTAAGTATATGATCCGACTGGAGTTTAGTAAAATACATCTAACCAGTAATCTTCTGAAAGTTAATAATAATATAATCCTGTTTTATTTCACTAAAATACGATAATGCCTGATAAATCAGTGATATTTATATTCTATACCAAATAGTTTCAATCATGGTTGTTTTTCAACAGAAATCAGGTATTAATTTCTTAAATCAAATTTTGAAATGACATACATTTCGGTGCTTCTACGAAATCGATGTTGTAATATAATATTTAATTTGAGGTGTTTTTTAGGTTTGTTATCAATACATATGGATAAAAGAGTACGGCGTGGTAATTTTATAACATATTTTCCTTATAATCCCCGATATTTTGGTATTGATTTAATGATACCAAATCCGGAAATTTTATTTTCAGAATTATTGTCTGCCATGTCGGTGTGAAGTTTGATATACCATAAGTCAAAAACAGCAAATGTTGAGTATTTCGATAAAATAGTCGGAGATAAAGGAAGACCTCCAGACACTTAAGACATGGGAGATGTATGACACCCAGCGTTGTGATGTAGATGCCATGATGGACTCCTTGGCAAATATGTGCTCCTTGTTTATATCCTGGAAAATTAAAAAATTTAAAAAAATTATCATGATAAAAAACTTAAAAAGAAACGAAAAAAAATTAATAATCAAAAAACTAATAATGAAAAAAACATTTAATAGACAAAGAAGAAATGAAAAAATAAAAAAGAGAAAAAGAAACAAATCGGCAGCTACTGGAAGCGGCTGGAACCTCCCCACTCGGTGGATCTTTGAAGCCGAAAAGAGCATTAAATTGTGTAACAAAACGGCACTAAACGTAATCCGATCTCATCCAAAACCTTTTCAGATCATCTGGGGCACTAAAAAACCCTCAACTTAATGAATTTACAATCATCTATGCGAGTTATTACCTACATTATCGCTCGTTGAATAATATACTATTAGGATATTAACAACTTTAACATCACTTGAACGACTAAGAAAGTCTAGTTATCCTAAATGCTACAGATTTGTAAAGCAACAAACTGAAAATTGGTAAAGTGATAATCTATAATAAATTCACCAACGAAGGTACAGAAAGCATATGATATTGATATTGTTACATCTACCTTTAAAGTTTGTGACAATCCACTAAAAGTTACAAATGTGCCGAAATCTTATTAACATGACATGACGCCAACGTTATCGGATGACAAACGATGACAATTACAATCATCAAAATTTGCTCATTGCAATCTGATCGCTCGCGGCTGTCTTTGTTAAATCAAACATTAGCATTTCAGTAATTTTACTAGATTTTAGAGGAATATTTGTAGTTTAATTCTTCGATTTGTCTGTATATATATATTTAAAAACGGCACTAAACGTAATCCGCTCTACTTCTAGAGCAGAGAAGAAACCCTCACACGTGAATTGACGCGTGATGTGACTAGTTTCACGATATAACGGCTACGCGCATCGATCATGTCATGCGAAATGCGATCTATGCCATATTTGCTTTGTTTTTAATTTTTTTCACGGAAACCAAATCGAATGGGTGGAAGTATGGTATATCGTTGAAATCAGAATTTTAACTGCTTTTCAATGGTTCCATTGCAAATTGAAAGTAAATATAAAATAAACAACTTGTTGCGTCAAAATGGCACTAAACGTAATCCGATCTCAACCAAAACTTTTCAGATCTTCTGGGACACTAAAGAAACGCACACGCAAAGTTTCATTCAAATCCGTTCAGTAGTTTCGGCGCTATCGTGCTAACACACATACATACACACATACACACACACACAGACATTTTTCAAAAACCACTTTTTTGGGTTCCTAGGATCTCAAAACGTAAAGATTTGATGTTATCTCAATTTTCGTTTTTGAACGAATTTTAGTAACCTCTCACAATTTTATTGTGGAGAGGTTAAAATGGGAAAGAAATGTATATGTACATATATATCAACGGATCATAGTAACCCATTTTGTCCTTATTTTTTAAAATATCAGAATGAAACTTGGTAGATGTATTATATGACCAAGAAGACACTTTGTGGCATAACTGTCATTTTTACCCGATTCCGGTTTCACCGGAAATGATTCCAACTGTTAATGTTTAAATGGAACACTGTATATTATTATATTTTTGGAATACTTGAAAATCTATGAGTACGGTGATGCCCCATAAGTAACATTGACATTTAGACTGCATGAAAAAAAATTTGACTAGAAATTTGTTGGTGCATATTAGACCGTCGGATAGTGACAAATTTTTTTAAACGTTTGGTTCCTATCTGGCCTTTTGGGAGGCTTTTGTGCCTGATTTGTACTAACCATTTTCGTGTTTATCCAGAGCCCCTCTGCGGAAAACAAAAAAGAAAATAAAATGAGCAATTTTAAATGTTTTGTTCCTATCTGGCACTAAGTTAGACTTACGTTTTAAAGAAAAACGTCCGACAGAAGCTTATCGCCAGACAAATTCCGTGGGCCCTAGGGCTCGAAATTTCAATTCGAAGTTGTAAGAAAAATGGTCCAGAATCAAACGATTTGGTTCATATCTGGGAATCGTATATATAGGTAAACAGATTATAATTATCGCGATATAACATACGCCAGACAAATTCCGAGGGCCCAACAGCGAAAAAATATTTTTTCAAGTTGTCTACTTTTCCGCGAAAATCAAACGATTTGCATTCGTCTGGCATTTGTTTTTTTGTTAATATTAGGCGATAAGTAGTTTCAATTTAAGAGCCCCAGACGAATTGCCCCCCTGGATAGCCAGACAAAAAGAAAAGCGCGATAAAAAGTAATTTTTTCAAACGGTGTATTCCTGTCTGGCATTTGGATTTTAAAAGATGTTAATAAATAAACCAGATTTCAAGTCCCAGACAAAAATCTGGGGCGCAGCTGTAGATATTTTGACCGAAACTATTGACGAATCGAAAAACAGTAGGGCAAAAATCGATGCATTTCCAAACGATTCATACTCGTACGGCATTTGGCTTATTGCAAATGTACTTTTATAAAAGGCTAATTATAAGCAACATTTTTACATATACAGTGCGTCCCAAAAGTTTTAGGAAAATTGGAAACTGAAAATTCTTGCAAAAATCGCTCGGACAGGTCAATTTTGTTTTCTTGAGGCATGAACAAAGTTCGGTTCTCAAAAATGTTACAGTGGCGGCAGAAGGGGGCGAAATTGTTTCTTCAAATAGCAACCACCTTTTTCTATTGCACAGTATGAAAGCTTAACTCTTTCTGATTCATTTGGTGTACAACATGTGGGGGGTTGGTGAGGAAAATTTTCAAAGAGAATTTCGTAGTAAACGGATTTTTCGATTTCTTTCGAAAATTTTCATCACCAACCCGCCACATGTTGCACACAGAATTAATCAGAAAGACCTAAGGTGTCATACTATGCAATAAAAAAAGGTAGTTGCTATTTGAAAAAACAACCTTGCCCTTCCTACGCCACTGGTCATACTAAAATTCATGCCTTAAGGAAACAAAATTGACATGCTCAAAAGATTTTCTCAAGATTTGACCCGTTTTCGAATTGCCGTACATTTGGGTATTGTTGTTAATATATTATTATATTATCACAGAATTAGGAGATTTCATATGAAATAAAAAATATTATGGGGTAATACCACTGCATGACTTCTCAAAACTAAAAAGTATTGAAAACCATTTCTTGTAGAATATTATTAGTATTTGAAATACAGTTTCGTCGTATATAAGGTAATATCGCCCATTTATTTGACATATATTAATAAAATGCAAAATTTTATTTAAAAAAAAACATTATTCTCCGTCCTCGGTGAAAATTATTCGATCAGGGGATTATGAATGTGAAAGTAACAGTTATAGTGATTCCAGTGATAAAGAAAATTAAATTCCAAATAAGTTTCAAATGAGAAAAAAATGGCATTTAAGTACTGACGATTTGTTTAAATGTGTATAATACCCTTTTACAACGACAAGCTAATGAAATGCCAGAGAGTGTAAATCTTTTGAAAATCGTTTGAAAATGCATCGATTTTTACAGGACTGTTCTTTGATTTTTCGATACTTTCACTCAACATGTCTACGGCTGGGCCCAAGCTTTTTGTCTGGGACTTGAAATAGTGTTTATTTATTACCATATCTTTTTAAAATCCAAATGCCAGACAGGAATAAATCGTTTGAAAAAATAGCTTTTTTTCGTGCACTTCTTTTAAGATTTAAAAAACGTTTGGCCCACGCTTTTTGTCTAGGACTTATATATACAATTCCCAGATAAGAGCATCTGGACCATTTTTCTTACAACTTCGGATTGAAATTTCGGGCCTTAGGGCCCATGGAATTTGTCTGGCGATAAGCTCCCGTCGGAGGTTTTTCTTTAAAACGTAAGTCTAACTTGACGCCAGATAGGAACAAAACGTTTGAAATTGCTCATTTTCATGAAATTTTCTTTTTTGTTTTCCACTGAGGGGCCCTGAATAACCGTTTGATAAACACGAAAATGGTTACTACAAATCAGGCCCAAAGGCCTCCTAAAAGGCCAGATATGAACCAAACCTTTCAAAAAATCTGTCACTATTCCACGGTATATATAGAGCACCATGACCAGAAAAAAATGCTTATAATGGGCCGGTGTAATGTCAAAAAAATCAAATCGAGCATAAAAATTTGAGAATGTGTATTTCGTAGGCTATCAAATTGGGCCTGAACCGCTTTTTAAACAAAACTTATTTTTTTCGAATGGAACCATAATGGTGTAGAGTACTACCATAAAATGGCGGATGCTCTAAGGAATCCGTAGTAGTACCCGGAAGCAATTTTTTTCGGTCATGCCACTCTAGATGGACCAACAAATTTCGAATCAAATTTTGTTCATGGTGTCGAAATGTGACTTATGGGGTATCACCATACTCGGAGTTTTTCAACTATTCAAGAAATATAATAATGTAATAATTCTGTTTAAAAATCAAAAGCTGGGGTCATTTCCGGTGTAATCAGAAGGGGAGGGAGAATAACAGTTACGTTACAAAGTGCCTTCTTGGGCATATAATACATCTACCAAGTGTCATTTCGATATTCTAAAAATAAGGAAAAAGGGGTCTACCATGATCCGTTGACACCCGGTATATAAAAAATAAGAATATATGAAAGATTCTCATTACCTATCATTTAAGTGCAATTAGGTGAATATTGTTAATTAGAAAGTTTGAAAGCGGAAACTATATGACCCTTATTTTGAAACATTGGTGTTGTGCGAATGGTTAAAACCCCCCCCCATACCAACTCGAGCATGTTGGTAAAAGTAGTTGAAAGCTGGCTCGATGAACATGCTTGAAGGTGTCTGGGAACGACGAACATAGTTAGCGGTTGGAATGCTCTGCTCATTGTGCGGTTTGCCGATCCCTACCAACACGAACCGAGCGTCGAACATGTTGGTATATGTATCGTTATTTCGAGAACATGTTGGTGATTAACAATAGTTTCTGGTAGTTGTGTGAGAAATGTGTATCAAATCAGTGCCGGATTAACCCCAAGGCAATGAGGTATTGCCTCGGGACCCCCACCAAATTACCTTGAAAATTTATTTCATTGGAAATGTAAAGTGAATCATTTCTTTCGAAATTTGGAATAACAAATCAAACTCCCGCCCTTCAGTTAAGCATGCGGTTCCTACTATAACGACCATGCGTATATATTACGCATAATCGAATGTGTTGGTATACTACCAACACATTCTGAATATGATGACAGATAATTTAGCTATGAAGTTCGCTTGTATCAGCTATAGAAATTTGGAAGATACGTTCCCCAATGTGGAGACGCTATTAACAATTTATCTTTTGTAATAATAACCACAAATTGTACTGATGAGAGATGAAGACAGCTGATATTACCTGCTAAACAAACAAGCGGCACGTGTGTGAATGTGTCGAGATAGCATAACCCGTGCAGAAACGTATCTTTGCAGGTTTTAATGCAAAGAAATATAATAAATTGCCTCGGATCGCTTAAAAATTTTACAGAGGCTTTCCCACATAACAGACTTGTATACCATTTTATTTTCCGCATGTTTACATAAATCACCCTAGTTTAAATGTGCTTTTAAAGGGCGGAATATTAAAACATAATATTTTTAGTCGCAAACTCCTCTATAAAATCCTTATTTTACTATAAGGAACGTAACCAGACTGCAATCAACATCTACTCTCCGGGCTATGTGCCGCGCCGAACGCTGAATTACAAGTTAGAAGCCTGGCGCGTTAACTGTAATAATTGCATATTACCATCAAAACGCTTATGCTTCGATTGCAATTCAGCGTTCGGCGGGGCACATAGCCCGGAGAGTAGCTGTTGATTGCAGTCTGGTTACGTTCCTTATAGTAAAATAAGAATTTTATAGCAGAGTTTACGACTAAAAATATTATGTTTAAATATTTCGCCCTCTAAAAGCACATTTGAACTATGCTAAGCTCAGTCAGGCTATTTATTTCTCCATTGTAATAGACACTGGACCGCTAGATGGCGCCTGCTGACTATTTTACATGTCGCTATCCTAAAGATACTAAAATGTACCAAATAGTCAAGGGATCCTCGTGTCGGTCGTCATATGCCTACCTTGCACTGACGAGAGCCAACAGCTCAAAACTGCAGTCTGCAAGTGGTGTGGGAAGACTGGCACGAGAGCTCCTTTAAGTAGGATCAGTCTTTCGGCTGGTGTTTGTTGCAATCGAAGCATTAGCGTTTGGATGGTAATATGCAATTATTACACTTAACGCGCCAGGCTTGCAACTTCTAATTCAGCGTTTGGCGGGGCACATAGCCCGGAGAGTAGCTGTTGGTTGCAGTCTGGTTACGTTCCTTATAGTAAAATAAGTTTAAGTATGTTTTAAAAAATCACCCTGTATAATCGGTATATTCCTTTAAAAGTATAATGTAAAATGTTAAACATTTCTACGTTTGTTACCGCAATTATCAAAAATTATAAATATAAAAGCGGTTGTCACTTTTCTTTGCAGCAGTGGTGAGGCTCTCGTTTTAAATTTTGAACTGAAGTTGGTAATTTCAGCGCGTACATGTGTGGAAACCGCCGAGCATGCTCGGTTTGAAGTTGGGTTCGAGGTGATTTCTTCGAGCCGGGCATGCTTCAGCGTGTATGGGTGGTTTAAGCCATTTATTGTGACTGTTATCGATAGATATAGTCTAGTATACTTTAACTTGGCGTATGTATGTATGAGTTAATATTTCCGTACGATTTCATTTTCTCTTGTACACAAAGATCCAGAAATATTGTCCACGTAGACAATGTTTCTGGACTATTGCTTTAACTTTGTGTACAATATGGGAGAAAATGAAATCGTACGGAAATATTAACTCGTACATACTCACGCCAAGTTAAAGTATACTAGACTTGCACTATATGATTGTTTATTAATTGAGAATTATGAGTGAATGTATAAAAGGCGTCTATGTCATTATGTTTAAATTTTGAGAACGTAAAGTAGATTTAATTGGAAGACTAAGAAACAAATAAGTGGTAGGTCTATTTCTGTTTGTTTTGAAGTTATAGGCCTATTAAATTCGTTAACAGTAAATAAACAGGATTTAATTCGAAAACTAACTAAAATCTTACCTTATTTAGCCAATTTTTAATTAATGATATTTTCAAAATCTCCTCTCCACGCGTTTTTTTCTAATAATTATGCAGCCTGCTGAATACATTCAAATAATTCGTCCATGTTTGAAACTTCAGCGCAAACTAAATCTTTCATAATGCTTCCGAAATGAAAATCTAATGGATTATGGCCAGGTAATCAAAGTGGCCATTCAGCCTGACCATCGTGATCATTATGCTGGATATACTTCTTTAGTATCCGAAAGTGATGCCGATTGACAATTAAAAATTTGTGCTAACTCTTGCATAGATTTTCTACTATCAAATAAATAAATAATTTCAACTCTTCCCATTTGAATACATAATTGACGTGGTGTTTCAATCATTCAATGCTTGAGTAATGAGAGCAGCATCTTCAGAAATTGACTTTTGAAACTCCACTTTACCTTGAAATTAACCGCGACAGCTGGTTTCATAGCCTTTGTGTGCCTAACCTTCAATGCATCAATGGTCTTTTTTTATTTTACTCGGTTAATATTAGGTTTATAAATACTCAAAATTGGTTATTTTTAGGGGTTGAAATATGACGATTCTACGTATGACTTCAGTTGGCTAACTTTTTCCAGAATCATGAGACAAAAAATATAATAATAAAAGGAAATTGTCTTAGTTATAAAAGCTTCCAATTTTTTTAATTTCTTTTTTTATTTAGTTAGATTAACGTCCTAGCGGAGTTTAGCATTACCTATTCCACCACTCAACCAGGATACATACACATATACAATTATTATACAACGACCATTCCTTACGACATTGCAATCTGCCATTAAGGTGAAGATATCCACAAAATTTCATCCACAAATGATGACGTAGAGGAAATTTTATCCCACCAGTGTAGGGCGTGTAAGACGCAACGACATACGTCCACTATCACATTATGTTACGGCTTTGAAATTTTGCACGTGTATAAGTCTCGTGATAATACATTTTAACATCTTCATATAAGAAAAAAACAAGATGGCGGCTTCAAGATGGCGCCCGACTTTACCGTTTACGATCCGATTCGACTCAAAATAGATATCTGGGACTTTTCGAGATCTCCAATTATGAATTCTTGGTCAAAATTCAGAAATTCAAAATGGCGGCGCCAATATGGCGGATGAATTTTGTCATTTATGGTCCAAATCGATCAATATTGATATCTGGGTTTTTCGGGTTCGCCGATTACGAATTTCCAGTAAAAAAAAATTGTTCAGGATGCCGATTTCAAGATGGCGGACGACTTTACCGTTTAAGATCCGACTCAACTCAAAATCGATATCTAGGAGTTTTCTAGGTCGCGGATTATGAATTTTCAGTCAAAATAAAGAAATTCAAAACGGCGGCGCCAATATGGCGGATGAATTTTGTCATTTATGGTCCAAATCGATCAATATTGATATCTAGGGCTTTTCGGGTTCGCCGATTACGAATTTCCAGTAAAAAAATTTGTTCAGGATGGCGATTTC
This sequence comes from Leptura quadrifasciata, assembly GCA_963675555.1. NCBI lineage: Eukaryota > Metazoa > Arthropoda > Insecta > Coleoptera > Cerambycidae > Leptura > Leptura quadrifasciata. The sequence continues at coordinate 32,630,529 of OY776674.1, forward strand.
AAGATGGTGGACGACTTTACCGTTTAAGATCCGATTCAACTCAAAATCGATATCTGGGGGTTTTCTAGGTCGCTTATTATGAATTTTCAGTCAAAATAAAGAAATTCAAAATGGCGGCGCCAATATGGCCGACGCCTTTTGTCATTTACGTTCAAATAGATCAAAATCGATATCTGGGGGGTTTTCGGGATCGCGAATTACGAATTTCTAGTAAAAAATTTAGTTCAAGATGGCGGACGACTTTACCGTTTATGATCCGATTCGTCTCAAAATCGATATCTGAGGATTACTGCATATGAAGACTAAAAAGTAAAAAATAAAATTATGTAAAAAATATTTAAAAAAAGCTTTTATTTAAACGTTCTAAGAAGTAGAAAATAAACGTTGAAGCAAATCAAATCCACAGGACAAACAAATTGTTTAGTACATTGAATTTCATATTTATTTCTACTGTTATTAAAACGAAGATTTTTTCCAAATTCCCATTTGTACCCCCACCAAATTTTTCCCACAGTTCCTTAAGACCCTTATGTACATTTTCCATACAAGAATAATCCGTGACAAACGAGCCTTCATAGGTGAACAAATTGTTTATTACATTGAATTTCATATTTATTTCTACTCTCATAAAAATAAAGATTTTTTCCAAATTCCCATTTGTACCCCCACCAAATTTTTCCTACAGTTTCTTAAGACCCATATGTACATTTGCCATACAAAAATAATCAGTGACAAACGAGCCTTCATAGGTGAACAAATCGTTTATTACATTGAATTTCAAATTTATTTTTATAGTAATACTAATAAAGAATTTTTCCAAATTCCCATTTGTACCCCCACCAAATTTTTCCCACAGTTTCTTAAGACCCTCATGTACATTTGCCATACAAAAATAATTCGTGACAAATGAGCCTTCATAGGTGAACAAATCGTTTATTATATTGAATTTCAAATTTATTTTTACTGTCATATAAATAACGATTTTTCCCAAGTTCTCATTTGAACCCCCAACAATTTTTTTCCACAGTTTCCTGGGACCCTTATGTACATTTGCCATACAAAATTAATCCGTGACAAACGAGCCTTCATAGGTGAACAAATTGTTTTATTGCGTTGAATTTCATATTTATTTCTACTGTCATAAAAATAAAGATTATTTCCAAATTCCCATTTGTACCCCCATCAAATTTCTTCCACTGTTTCTTAAGACCCATATGAATATTTTCCATATAAAAATAATCCGTGACAAACGAGCTTTCATAGGTGAACAAGTCATTCATTACATTGAATTTCAAATTTATTTTACTGTCACATAAACAAAGATTGTTTCCCAAATTCCCAGCTGTACCTCAACAATTTTTTCCCAGAGTTTCCTGACGCCCTTATATACATTTGCAATACAAGAATAATCCGTGGCAAACGAACCTTTAAAAATATATTCGAAGTTCAATGTAATAATCAATTTGTTCACCTATGAAGGCTCGTTTGTCACGGATTATTTTTGTGTGGAAAATGTACATAAGGGCCTTAAGGAACTGTGGGAAAAATTTGGTGGGGGTACAAATGGGAATTTGGAAAAAATCTTTATTTGTATTACTGTAAAAATAAATTTGAAATTCAATGTAATAAACGATTTGTTCACCTATGAAGGCTCATTTGTCACGGATTATTTTTATATGGAAAATGTACATAGGGGTCTTAAGAAACTGTAGGAAAAATTTGGTGGGGGTACAAATGGGAGTTTGGAAAAAATCTTCGTTTTTATAACAGTAGAAATAAATATGAAATTCAATGTACTAAACAATTTGTTCACCTATGAAGGCTCGTTTGTCACGGATTATTTTTGTATGGCAAATGTACATGAGGGTCTTAAGAAACTGTAGGAAAAATTTGGTGGGGGTACAAATGAGAATTTGGAAGAAATCTTTATTTTTATGAGAGTAGAAATAAATATAAAATTCAATGTAATAATCAATTTGTTCGCCTATGAAGGCTCGTTTGTCACGGATTATTTTTGTGTGGAAAGTGTACATAAGGGCCTTAAGGAGCTGTGGGAAAAATTTGGTGGGGGTGCAAATGGGAATTTGGAAAGAATCTTTATTTGTATTACTGTAAAAATAAATTTGAAATTCAATGTAATAAACGATTTGTTCACCTACGAAGGCTCGTTTGTCACGGATTATTTTTGTATGGCAAATGTACATAAGGGTCTTGAGAAACTGTAGGAAAAATTTGGTGGGGGTACAAATGAGAATTTGGAAGAAATCTTTATTTTTATGAGAGTAGAAATAAATATAAAATTCAATGTAATAATCAATTTGTTCACCTATGAAGGCTCGTTTGTCACGGATTATTTTTGTGTGGAAAGTGTACATAAGGGCCTTAAGGAGCTGTGGGAAAAATTTGGTGGGGGTACAAATGGGAATTTGGAAAGAATCTTTATTTGTATTACTGTAAAAATAAATTTGAAATTCAATGTAATAAACGATTTGTTCACCTATGAAGGCTCGTTTGTCACGGATTATTTTTGTGTGGAAAGTGCACATAAGGGTCTTGAGAAACTGTAGGAAAAATTTGGTGGGGGGTACAAATGGGAGTTTGGAAAAAATCTTCGTTTTTATAAAAGTAGAAATAAATATGAAATTCAATGTACTAAACAATTTGTTCACCTATGAAGGCTCGTTTGTCACGGATTATTTTTGCATGGTAAATGTACATAAGGGTCTTAAGAAACTGTAGAAAGAATTTGGTGGGGGTACAAATGGGAGTTTGGAAAAAATCTTCGTTTTTATAACAGTAGAAATAAATATGAAATTCAATGTACTAAACAATTTGTTCACCTATGAAGGCTCGTTTGTCACGGATTATTTTTGCATGGTAAATGTACATAAGGGTCTTAAGAAACTGTAGAAAGAATTTGGTGGGGGTACAACTGGGAATCTGGAAGAAATCTTCATTTTTAAGAGAGTAGAAATAAATATGAAATTGAATGTAATAAACAATTTGTTCACCTATGAAGGCTCGTTTGTCACGGATTATTTTTGCATGGCAAATGTACATAAGGGTCTTAAGAAACTGTAGGAAGAATTTGGTGGGGGTACAACTGGGAATCTGGAAGAAATCTTTATTTTTAAGAGAGTAGAAATAAATATGAAATTCAATGTAATAAACAATTTGTTCACCTATGAAGGCTCGTTTGTCACGGATTATTTTTGTATGGCAAATGTACATAAGGGTCGTAAGAAACTGTAGGAAAAATTTGGTGGGGGTACAAATGGGAATTTGGAAAAAATCTTTATTTTTATGGGAGTAGAAATAAATATGAAATTCATTGTAATAAACAATTTGTTCACCTATGAAGGCTCGTTTGTCACGGATTATTTTTGTGTGGAAAGTGCACATAAGGGTCTTAAGGAACTGTGGGAAAAATTTGGTGGGAGTACAAATGGGAATTTGGAAAAAAATCTTTATTTATATTACTGTAACAATAAATTTGAAATTCAATGCAATAAACGATATGTTCACCTATGAAGGCTCGTTTGCCACTGATTACTTTTTTGTATGGCAAATGTACACGAGGGTCTTAAGAAACTGTGGGAAGAATTTGGTGGGGGTACAAATGGGAATCTGGAAGAAATCTTTATTTTTAAGAGAGTAGAAATAAATATGAAATTCAATGTAATAAACAATTTGTTCACCTATGAAAACTCGTTTATCACGGATTATTTTTGTATGGCAAATGTACATAAGGGTCGTCAGAAACTGTAGGAAAAATTTGGTGGGGGTACAAATGGGAATTTGGAAAAAATCTTTATTTTTATGGAAGTAGAAATAAATATGAAATTCATTGTAATAAACAATTTGCTCACCTATGAAGGCTCATTTGTCACGGATTATTTTTGTGTGGAAATTGTACATAAGGGCCTTAAGGAGCTGTGGGAAAAATTTGGTGGGGGTACAAATGGGAATTTGGAAAAAATCTTTATTTATATTACTGTAACAATAAATTTGAAATTCAATGCAATAAACGATATGTTCACCTATGAAGGCTCGTTTGCCATTGATTACTTTTTTGTATGGCAAATGTACATGAGGGTCTTAAGAAACTGTGGGAAAAATTTGTTGGGGTACAACTGGGTATTTGGGAAAATATCTATATTTATATGACAGTAAAAATAAGTTTGAAATTCAATGTAATAAACAATTTACTCGCGTATGAAGGCTCGTCTGTCACGGATTGTTTTTGTATGGCAAATGTATATAAGAGTCCCAGGCAACTGTAGGAAAAATTTGGTGGGATACAGTTGGGAATTTGGGAAACAATCTTTATTTATTTGACAGTAAAATAAATTTGAAATTCAATGTAATAGACGCTTTGTTCGCCTCGTTCGTCACGAAGAAATTTTTTTAATGTATATATTGACTATGTAATACTATAGGAAAACTTTTATAGGGGTAAAATTGGGAATTTATAATAAAGCTGTCTTAGAAATATGGTAAAAAATTATATAAAAAATATTTTTTTAAGAGAGCTTTTATTTAAATGCTCTAAAAAGTAGAAAATAAACTTTGAAGTAAATCAAATTCATCATTTTGTTACATTATATAATTTTTTTTATGATATAAAAGCTTGTCGCCAGATTTTCTTGTGTAAAGGAAATTGTTCGCGACAAGCTTTTATATCATAAACAAATTATATAATGGATCAAATTGATGGATTTGATTTGCTTCAACGTTTATTTTCTACTTCTTAGAACGTTTAAATAAAAGCTTTTTTTAAATATTTTTTACATAATTTTATTTTTTACTTTTTAGTCTTTTCATATGCTGTAATCCTCAGATATCGATTTTGAGACGAATCGGATCATAAACGGTAAAGTCGTCTGCCATCTTGAACTAAATTTTTTACTAGAAATTCGTAATCCGCGACCCCGAAAACCCCCAGATATCGATTTTGATCTATTTGAACGTAAATGACGAAAGTCGTCGGCCATATTGGCGCCGCCATTTTGAATTTCTTTATTTTGACCGAAAATTCATAATCCGCGACCTAGAAAACCCCCAGATATCGATTGATCTTAAACGATAAAGTCGTCCGCCATCTTGAAATCGCCATCCTGGACAAAAATTTTTTACTGGAAATTCGTAATCGGCGAACCCGAAAACCCCCAGATATCAATATTGATCGATTTGGACCATAAATGACAAAATTCATCCGCCATATTGGCGCCGCCATTTTGAATTTCTGAATTTTGACCAAGAATTCATAATTGGGGATTTCGAAAACACCCAGATATCTATTTTGAGTCGAATCGGATCGTAAACGGTAAAGTCGTCCGCCATCTTGAAGCCGCCATCTTGTTTTTTTCTTATATGAAGATGTTAAAGTATATTGTCACGAGACTTATACACATGTGCAAAATTTCAAAGCCGTAACATAATGTGATAGTGCACGTATGTCGTAGCGACTTACACGCCCTACACTGGTGGGATAGAATTTCCTCTACGTCAGCATTTGTGGATGAAATTTTGTGGATATCTTCACCTTAATCAATCTGCCGCAGCTGAGACTCGAACTCAATAGTGGTACAGCAACTAGCCGTGTTGTCTCTCACACGTCCACTGCCACCAATTCGGTAACACATGAAAAACACCACTAAACATCCTTACCCTAGCCAGGTTTCGAACCCGGGACACTTTGGTTGCAAGCGTAACATGTAAACGTTGAGAAACTCCAGTAGCAAAATTCAATTTACACTCAGTTGCTCTCTCATCCCCTCTTAACATTTTAGTTTCTAACACATATTTCTATCTTTGCTATTAAGGAACTGAATGCGAAAAAACCGGTTGACTGTTGATAAATCTACTAATTAAGTGTCGTGATTCTCACATGAGGGCTTCAGAAGGTCGATAAAACCAATTGATTGAGATCATTACAAATCGCTAAGAAATTACACGAATAGTGCTATAAAATGGGAAATATATACTTTTGCTCGTTATAAAATAAGAAGTAATAACTCTACAGATAATAGGGATATCACTACAGTGAGCACAGTATAGCACAGAAACAAAGGCTATATTCTAAATCATCTTAATGGCATAAATGAAATTAATAATTATTTTACAAATAACACTGTGAAATCTCAGCAAAATTGTTATATCGATTATAAGGCATTTCCTATGAAACTGAACTAGCATGTCACTACAATACCTAAAAACGATAAGCGAAGTTTTCTGACCTAAGGTCAATCAGTATATTTCCGGCCATATCAAAAAGGTCAGAGAAAATTCTGAAACAACAGAATATATAAAAAATAACAATATATTGCCAGAATGTCGATAAGGGTTTGTATGGAAAGTCCACCACAACAGCACTACCTAAAATAATTAATGATATGATTAGTCATCTACAAAAATGAAAGACTTTAGTAAAGAAATTGCCATAAGTCATGATCCTTTGTGTGCTAAATTAATAAACACTAGATTCTGTGAAAAAAATTTAGTCATGATGGGGAAGAATTTAACGGTAGAATACAGAGGGCAAAACTGTATATAAAACAGTTCGCCGTAAGGAAGAGGTATTCCGTAAAGGTCAATACTATGGCCACTGCTCTTCAATATTTAAACGCACGACTTTAAACAAGCAATACTCGAAATCGATAAAGATCTTGAGCAATTTTTCGTTTCTGCTCGAGACTCCAATCTTAAAATTAATATCAGTATGTCGCGTGTCATGTACTTTGGCAATTTAGATATGCCAATTATTATTAACAAGGTTCTAGTACAGATTAAGAAATCATGCAAAAATCTTGGACGGACATTGATGATAAACTAAAATTCGACATCCATATAAATAATTTGATTCGTTGATCCTTTGCAAAGAAAGTAAACACTAGAACTTGAAGCAATGTTTTATGAATCACTCATTTTTTTAAGTAGACTTATTTAATTATGTGGGTTTCGTTTATCTTGCATCGGATAAGTATACGTAAAATAAAACTGAAGAAGTTTGGAGAGCCTGCGCACGATTAATTCATGGACCTGGATAATATCTAATATTATTCCTTCTCAAACAAGATATAGTCCAAGAGTTCGTGAACCCTCTATATAACGGTCTTCCTGTAAGGCTAGAAATTTTTATGGTGATAAATTAAAATACGCTAAGCATGAAAACGATGACCTGGAAGGCATCAGCCCTGCACATCCCTCTTCAGTGGAGCAGATCTGGATGGAAACAAGACTCGAATAAGGAAACGTCCATTTGTGATTTTTTTTTTTGCCAATAAACAAAGTTAAGCCCCCCAACATTCCGACACATTTGTGCTGAGGAAATCAAAGGGGGTAGGGGGAAATGGCATGTTAAATGTGTGGGAAAATGGTTTCTCGAAGATAACTCGTCGGCTTCTGATCTGACGAAAAAAATCTTCAGACCAAAAATGAAAAGCTCACGAAAATAAGCAAATTTGAAAAAAATTAAATTAATTTTTTATCATGAAGAACTGGAGTTGAGAAACCAATTTTTATTTAATAGAAAGGTATTGGCAGATACTTTGTTGGGCCGGAGGCTGAGAGCGGTGAGATGATTAGGAGGGGAGGGAGAGGGGGAAAACGATAATATTTGACATGCTGATAACTCCCCATGTGATTGACCTATCGCGATCAGACGGACGTACATTTTTTAATTTTTTTTATTTGCTACGAAATAGCCCTCGCATAAAATGATTTTTTTCGCAAACAAACGCTTAGTGAGCGAAATAAAAATTGCACGTCTTTTCAAATAGTTTCTTTGCCGTCCTCTAGCTCCCTTCCTAATTATTTTGTCGCGTTCTGGTCGGGTGGAAATTAAACGTTAATCAAGTGGCCAAAAGGATTTTTCCCCCACTGTGCCAAAAAGCAAGTATTTGGAAAAAAACGTGCAATTTTTATTTCGCACATACATTTAACATGTCATTTCACCCCCCCCCCCACACCCTTTGACTTCCGCGAATAGCGCAGTGGTTGCATGGTCGGTCGCAAGGTAGTCTCCGAAGAGGCAATTTTATGTATTAATTTTAATAAAGTCTGTTTGCTTGCTTGCTTGCTTGCTTCTCACGCGTGAGATCGAGGGTTCGAATAACCTTCTTTCGTTTTTTTACTACATTTTGTACGAAATGTATTTCGGCTCGATTAGCAAGTAAAATACGTAATACAAATATTTTTTTTAGGGTAGATTAGATTGATTTGGAAACTTACAGCGATAAGTTTATTTTTTTAAATTTTTTTGACACTTTCAATACTATAAGGGCTGATGATGTGCAGGGCTGATGCCTGCCAGGTTATGATTTTCATACTTAGTGTATTTTAATTCATCACTACACAAACTTCTAACCCTACAGGACGACTGTTATATAAAAGGTTCACGAGCTCTCCGTCCTCTCCGTTGAATATATGCAATAGGAAGGGGATGTACATTCAGCAGTTGAACAGTTTGGTTCTTGTTTTATTAAAATATGTCAAATATTTTCGTTATTATAGTTAGCTAACTTACAATAGACAAGGGCACTCTACTAGTAGGAAATAACTCCAATTAGTCAATATAAACGAGTATGATCAGTTTAGACGAACTCATCTCTTCTGGCGGCAAATGAGTAACGTTTTTTGACTAATTCAAACGTCAATTATAAGTGTTGGTAAACAATACCTTTACTGTACTTTCCACAAATTGGTTGGTGATAAGTCAACAAATGTTAGTAAATATGTAACCCAATAACATCAAAAATGATCATTGTTCATCATCTGCATATAGATACTAATACATTGAAATTAAAAGTAATTTAAATAAATTTAAAAATAATGTAAAACCTTCTGCAATGATTAATAAAATATCGAGACTGATATGTAAAATTGATACCGATCCGAAAAAAAATCACAAGGATTTAAAACAAACAACTCATTACATTCTGAAGTACCTTGGACAATATTATATTTATTTATTATTAAACGGCAGGCACTTCATAAAAATAAGTACTTTGTATCATTATCTGAAATTGACGTGTCTACGACACAATTTATAAATTTCAGATACAGAGTGTTAAGTTCGTAATTAACAGAACAATTATTTGATACGCTACTTGTCTTTAGACGTATGCAGTTTTAGTTATTTGAAATTGTTCCAAATATTAAAACAGTTTTCTGATTTTTAAAATCACTGCAAACATCTATCTATCTATATAGTAGACCGAGAAAGAGACAAAAATATTTCAAAAAAATTTTTTAAGATACAACCACATGGGACCTTCACAGAATAATAGATTAGGTCCTTGGCCATCTGAAATGGTCAACAACAACATTATTTGGGAGATCTAATTTTTTTGCTATGAAAAATGTCAAAATCTGTCAAAATTAATTTTTACTAGTTTTTCACACATCCCTCAGAATATCTTTGGAACCAGTTGAGATAATTAAGATTTTTTTTTTCAGTCGATAAAGTAAACGGGAGCGGAGGTCACTGAGTTGATTTAGTCTTTATGGAAAACCTAGTTTTTTGTAAAATTAAGTAAAACTTTAACGTTTATTTTTCTTACAATGTTTCAAAAATTTTTTTTAAGGTACAACCACATGGGACCTTCACAGAATAATAGACTAGATCCTTGGCCATCTGAAAAGGTCAACAACAACATTATTTGGGAGATCTAATTTTTTTGTTATGAAAAATGCCAAAATCTGTCAAAATTAATTTTTACTAGTTTTTCACACATCCCTCAGAATATCTTCGGAACCAGTTGAGATAATTAAGATTTTTTTTTCAGTCGATAAAGGAAACGTGAGCGGAGGTCACTGAATTGATTTAGTCTTTATGGAAAACCTAGTTTTTTGTAAAATTAAGTAAAACTTTAACGTTTATTTTTCTTACAGCACTATTTTCAGTAAGCGAAAAACTTTTTCATTTTAAGGAATTTTGCCATAGTGTAGTGTATGCCTATGAAATGAAGCTAACACATCAAGGAAGTTTTTGAAAAAAACGCAGTACTCTACGACTTGTACGTCTCAAGTTATTGCTATTTGAAGTTAAGTTTCTGCGGGCAGGATACTTCATGAAGCCTCGCTCGTCGATTCTACTGTGCTTTAATCAGTGTGCTATGCGTGTTGTGGGTGCATACGTAAAATATTCTTATATCTTTAATATAAATTTTATTTTCATAAGCACTTAGAAGGTTTTACTAATCATTATTGTTAATAAAAAAAAAATGAGATGATTATTTATTTTAAAATACCATGATACAAATTTTAAACTCATTAAGAACTTGATTTTCAAACTCTCTCTGGTTTATATCACTTGGAGTAGGAAAACAACTTGCTGGAGTTTTAAATTCTTTAATTTTTTTCTATAAGATAACCGCCGCTTTATATAAAATTAGAATTTCGTTTTCTTCAAAAGTCTGGAAATGTTCACTTAATTTTATTTTGGTAGAAGGTTGAGAGTCAAAACTGATTGTCTCTGATTCTGATCTATCACTTTGGTCTTTTATTGTTTGGAGAGTTGTGGTAGCAGCAGATTTATTTTGACAAGCTTTGATATTTTATTTGCCTATGTACCGACAATAACAGCGTTTGTGATATTTAGTATCATAGGCAAAGAGATATTTGTAACCAGCTAATTTACAAAACATGTCAATGTCTTGTCGCTTTTGGGCAGCTTCGATTATTTTAGTGGACGTGTTTTTCCCAGTCCCTAAATAAGAATAAAAACTTTAATAATAGCGCTATACATTATTATTACATTATATAGCAAGAAGTTTTTTGCTCAAATAGTGATGTATGATGTCAAATAATATTATTCAGTATTTTCAATAAAGAATTCATCACTATAAATATATGTATAAAATACATAGTCATAGTGAGATATTTTTCTGCAGACGTAACTCGACTTCTCTCTTCTTTTCTGTAGGATAAAAGTGTACCGGCCGCTTGTCAACAATATATCGACTAGACTGATAATAAGGTGGTAAAGAAGTAGAGAAAGGAATAACGTTTCAAGAGGAAAATCGTGCTATATTACTTAAAATGACCTATTCAAATAATAGACTAAAATACACTTCAACAACCTAGTGAACTAAAAATGTACATTAATTACTTATAGTTGGGTAGTGTATATTTATTGGGCAGTCAAAAAACGCAACAAAAACTTTACGAGCTACTTATTAACGCCAGTGAATCATTCGGCATGGTCTTATCAAACAAACAGACGTACATTAAAAACCTATAAAACCTATTCAATTTGCACGCGAGATAGTACAGAGAGTAGCGGTATTTTAATGAGGCCGTAAAGTTTTTGTTGCGTTTTTTGACTGCCCAGTAAATATACACCCGAGTATACCTGCCTGCACAGATATTAATTAAAGGCTTTCTTTCCTAATTTATTACATATTAAATAGTCCGGACGAAATCAGTCATCGACTGAGAAAATTAATTCGAATGGAATATTTTTGTGCCATCTTGTTCAAAATATTCCAAGTTATAAGAAAGTACAGTTTGCCAGATGGAAATGTGGCCAGGAATTCTTTAAACAAAGTTTTTTAAACAAATTAGAAAAATTTACTTTTTCGTTTGGGAAAAAATATTTTTGTATATTACACACCAAAACAAACCAAAAATGTTTTTAGGCAATTTTCTCTAAAGTTGATAGATTTCGAGAAAAAAAATCCTAAAGTCTTAAAAAAACACGGAATTTCCGCTTTTCAGGGCTCAAGAACTGTATAAAAATTAATGTTTTTTAATGTAAGAAAAATTTGTATTTATTCTTTAAAGCTTATACCACAATATACTGTAGATATATTTTGTTATTCTTTAGCATAAGTGCTTGTTTTTTTAACTGTTAAGATATGGGCGCGCGCGCCAGACAGCATTGGAAAAACTGTATTTACAATTGTTGGAGAAAAAAGGTGAAACAGCTAATGATGCTAGAATAAATATTATTCGCGATCGGGTGATGGAATAAATCTTAAATTGAATAATATCTCATGCACGTCAAATGTCTTAACACTTGCATATCTTGAAAGTATCTGCGCAAACATATGTTTGGAAAAATGCAATATTCTCCACATAGATTGAATTAGATCTAACACGTTTTAGTTACAAATATGAGGATAAGATGCATATACCTGTATTTATGATAAAAAATTATTTGATAGATGGCTTAATAGAAGCGCGCGCGCGCATATCTTAACAATTAAAAAACAAGCACTTAAGCTAAAGAATAACAAAATATGTCTACAGTATATTGTGGTATAAGCTTTAAAGAATAGCCTTACATTTTTCTTACATTAAGAAACATTAATTTTCATATAGTTTTTGAGCCCTGAAAACCGCAAATTTCGCATTTTTTGAGATTTCAAAATTTTTTCCTCCAAATTTATCAACTTTAGAGAAAAATGTCTAAGAATATTTTTTGTTTATTTTGGTGTGAAAAATACGACCATATTTTTTTCCGAAATTTTTCTAATTTGTTTAAAGAAACTTTGTTTAAACAATTCCTGACCACATTTCTATCTGGCAAACTATATTTTCTTATAAAGGAGCACATTTTGAACATGATGGCACAAAAATATTCCATCCGAATCATTTTTCCCGGTCGATGAATGATTTCGCCCGGACTAAAGCGCATTGTCCGAATACTGAATTTCTCTTTATTGCATCCTATCGAAGACGATGACGCATTTTCAATTTTACTAGATTGGGAAACATTTTTAAGATTTTGCAAACTAATATAGGTTTATCTGTAGGCTATATGAAATTTCACTTTGACTTTTTCACATAAAATGTTTTCCTTTTGTTGCAAAATCTTTTCGGCACAAATGTCTTGCGTTTTATCCGCGGCACATATAATTGTTTTGTAAACCTTGCAATCTAGGATTTTGTGTTACTAATTTGTCATTTTCCTTCAAAGTTTGGCCACAAAAAAATACATTCCATTGTTAAGTACTAAATAATATGTAAAAACTCAATAATTATTACTCATTTGTATTCACATTACACAAAGAAAAGTTTGTTTCCAACGGGCAATATAAGATTACTTGTATTGAATACTCCACACACTTGCGTAGCGCCGCGCTGGGTGCATCTAGGATCGAAAAACTCTAGCTTTAAATAACAAAATTTCGAAAATTATAAGTCGTAGAGAACTCGGGTTTTTTTAAAAAAAACTTCCTTGAGGTGTAAACTTTATTTCATATAAAGATAGCATAGCAAAATTCCTTAAAACAGATTTTTAAGGAATTCAACATATTATATGTTGAATTCAGATTTACCCTTTTTTATGTTTTCTCTGCGGGCAGTGATCTGTGAAAAAAGACCTGATAATAACCTTAATTTTAGTTTGTTAAATAGCGCTTTACCTCTTTTTAAGAGTTTTTATTAAATCTCTTCGCATGGCTTTGTCCTACAGTTGAATTCCATTAGGTGGATTTTTGTTCATTCTTACATTTTCTTATTTCCACCGATATCATACTCTGTTTTGTTATCATATTCTGATATTCCAAGTGCAGCTACAGTTCTATAGCTAAGAATTACCAGCACTGTCTTGTAAGTTGGAGATATTTGGGCAATAAATTGTAAGATTTTTTAATAAGAAATTAGGTCGGAATTAATCTTAATATTTGAATGTTAAAACGGTTCAGAATTAAAAAAAAAAACATAGTTTACTGGAATTTATGGATATTTCTCGAGCTTAACGATTATGAAAACAAAAATATTCCAATAATTCAAAAATATTTTTGCAATAGCACAGGAAATGAATGACGCAATCTGGGTGTTTTTCTTTGTTTTATCTTCAAATTAAATAGGTACCTGCCCGCAATGACATCTAAACTTGTTTATCTTCTATATATCTATGATACAGTATATACCCCATGAAGTGATGTATTTTTATAAACATATTGATATTATATACAAGTTATTTTTAAATGATTGCGAGCTGATAACATGTTAACAAGTGTTTACGTTCGTAGGATAATTTACTTAGAAAAACAATTATTTAATCACGACCGCTTTGTTGCAATTTGATCATTTCAAAATTTTATCATTATTCAATTAGTTAATAATCTTCACGCATTATCAGAAACATTGATTTTGTGGAGATTTATGAGAAACTATTTAAGATCTCCATTGTTTTGTTAATACTTAATACGTTATAATCTACCATACTTATATGTTCCATTGAGTATTGTCAAAATGCGAGATTTTGTATCAGATTTAATCCAAAGGGTAATTAAAGTCCCCATTCTTACGTATTTGGGTAAATTTGCAAACATATTTAAGTAGAAGCGGCGTTCCTAAACCCATTAATTAGGTATTAATGTTTACTGTAACCACAAGTCGTATTATATAAATCTATAGTACTACTAATGGTTGTTACATAGCATATGCCCATTTACCAACTTTATGAAAATAACTGATATTTATTTATATTTAGCACGATCTGTATAACGTTTTGATTTAATTTTTGTAAGTGAGACTACTTCGAACCAACAGAATTTTCTTTGTATAACTGCTATTTCTTCACATTGTTTTATAGAGTTTTTTTTTGTATCTTAGGAACCCAGTCATGTTTTTTTACACTAAATTATGTATTCCTGTTGCAGCACTTCAGATCACTGATTGTCTACTAAGCCTGCAAAACATTTATATTTATTTCAATTTAATTTGTTTATTTTGCTTACTCTGTACCACATGTAGTTATTTTTCGTACCTCTAAAACTTCTTACGTGCACACCTGTTATATAATGTAATGTATTTACTGGATCATCACAATACAGCTTGAAAACAATTTACTTTATTTATTTGGACAGTTCGTACATATTCCTTATTAAGTTATGTATGCAATTTAATGTCAAACTATTATTGATTAAAGATTTCTTTAATCGATTATATATCGGTTCTGTAATTTGACTGAGAAAGGAAACCCAACTAGAAAAGGAATTCGATTATGGTACACTCCTATACTAATTAATTGAGTCATTCATTAACAGATGGCGACGCTAGTAAATTTTACTTTATATTTTTAATAATATACAACAGGGTGTCCGGAAAGTAAAGGGACCCAGCTTAACTGTAACGTTCTGATGTCAAATGGAGCCGTTTACACCAAATATACCTTAATCCAAAGGTGGCTTCCTTAAGGAGTTATAGGGCCTTGAAACATTTTTTTTTAAATTTGATAGTGGGTATAGTTCGGAAAACAAATGACTAATCAAGCTGAAAATTGGTACACATATAATTTGGGAGAGTCCAGATATTATGAGTGGATAAGTATTTCCCCATATCATAGATGGCGCTGTCGTCATATTTTTTATCATAATTTTTTATTATTATTATCTACTTGTTTCATGTCGATAAAATGCACTGTTCTCAATACAATCGCACTTAAATATTTCAGATCATGCTAATTTCTCTGCTATGTAATATTTTCTTTGATATTTTATCATATTTTGAGAAGATGCCGCCACACAATTTAATTTCAATCTCTGAAATGATGGATATGATTATGGTTTATTGTCAAGTCCAATTTAATGGAGGAGCTGCAGCAAGAAGGTACAGTAAACTGTATCAAAATCATCACCAACCTAACAGAAAACTGTTTCAAATTCTGTTTCAACGGCAAAAAGAATATGGGGATTTTCGAGTGAGTTACCATGCAGGACGATCAACTGCTCGAACCATCGGAGAAGAAAACGATATTTTAGAGCGAGTAGCAGAAAATCCTGATATTACTGTACTGCGTTTATCTGCAGCTACTGCTGCATGCTTAGAAGACAGTTCAGGTAAGGATTGTCAGTCATTAATAAATCTTTGTTTAGAAATTTGTGTATCTTGGAAAGGAAAAGAATAATAGATTTGCGTATCGTCAGCGTACATATGTATTTTTGAGTGTTTTATGAACTTGTGAAATTGCGATGTGTAGATAGTGAAAAATCAGGATAGATCCCTGTGGCACGCCTGTCAACACAGTTCTGCTAGTGGAAATAACTCCTTTTAGCCATACTTGCTGGCTACGCTGTTCTAAATAACATGATAATAAACTCGTTGCATCGTTATTTGCACCACTTGACTTCAGTATTTCAATAAGTATTTCATGGTCAATGGTATCAAAAGCTTTACTGAAGTCAAGCAGTGCCAATGCTGTTAAGTTGCCCTCGTCACTTGCCTGAAATATTTCATCAGTAATAGTTAGCAGTGCTGTTGTGCAGCTATAAACTGACCTGAAACCTGACTCTGTGGGCGGCAAAATATCGTAGCTATCAGGATATTCTCTGAGTTGTGTTTCCATTACATTTTCCATAAGTTTAGAGAAAACCGATAAAACACTTATTGGTCTAAGTTCGACAAAAGTGTTTGGAGAAGATACTTTAGGAACAGGGGTTACGATAGCTTTCTTTCAGGCAGACGGAAATTTTTCCTGGAGGATAACCGAATTAATAATATTAACTAAAAACGGCAACAAATAAGGACAACAAAGTTTTAGAAATAATGCCGTTAAACCATTAGGTCCAGCTGAACAAATTTTTAAATTTAAAATAATTTTTCTCAGATCTTCAGTACTAATAAGTTTAAACGAGAATTTGGTTTGGCATATAGGATTCGTTGAATAATAATTAATAATTTCCGTTCTGTCCCCAGAAATTTTTGGAATAAGTACTATCTATAAAATAATTATTAATCGCCTCAAGATCCACCATTATATGCGGTAACTGGTATTTAGTTATGTGGATATATTTAACAGTTTTAGTTACCTCCACAATTGCTTAGAATTCTTATTAGCAGCGGTATAACTAAAGTAAACCCTCTTTTCATTGGAAATTGCAGTGTTGTTAAATTGCCCATTTGCTTATAATAGTTCCAATGTTGCGGTAACTTAGTTCTCCTAAAAGTAGTTTTTGCTCTATCCTTTAACGTCATCATAAATCTGACATTTTCAGTCAATTTTATTTTAACAGTTTTTTTTGGCATGTGCTGATCAAATAAAGTTAACAGCTGATGATTAAGATAATCGACTTTGGAATCAACATCACGGATAAAAAAATTTTTTTGAAGTGGGAGACTTTCTAAATGTCATGAAATTTATCTTCATCGAAAGTCTCTAAACGTATACAGAAATGGTTCCACTTTAGGTATCGTATGTCTTATAGTGCACTGTATTAATGTTAATATACTGTCTGGATCGTTTGTTATATGATTAGATCAATTAATGACACACCAGTATTAGCTATTCTAGTAGGATTTTTCAAAATTTGTTGCATATTAAACATTTCAAGCATAGACAATAAATACTAGGCACTCAGGTAATCAACTTGGAGAAGGTCGATGTTTAAGTCGCCAAGGCAATAAATATTATCAGAAATTTGCAAACAAATATTAATGGACTCTTCTAAAGCATCAACAAAATGTTTTGCGTTCATCTGTGGAGGCCGATAACATACTCCTACATTAACAATTTTTTCATTAAAACGTAGAGAAATCTACTTTTGTTCAATTACATTGGAAGTATGAATTAAGTTATACTGAAAATCACTTCTAAGATAGAGAGCGACACCTCCTCCTCTAGTTAAACTATCAGCATGTAGTAAAGTGTAAACGCCGATACGAACGCAGTCATTATTTACTGAATTGTTGAGCCATGTTTCAGTTAAGTAGAATAAGTCAATATTCGAATTTATAAGAAAGTTTTGAAACACATTAAATTTAGGAATTAGTGAATGAATCCAATTAGCCAATTTAAAAAAATTCTGAATCATACTAATTTTATCAATATCTAAGAAAAAGAGAAAGATAAAGAGTATGCAGGCAAATAAATATATAACATAAATAACTATTAAGACTACAGTGTCGTTGCAGAAAAGTGTATATAGGGACTAATATAAATAAATAGATATACACAAAATTTACATTTTCACAAATAAATGAGTATAAAAATATCAAAATTAGATACAAAGAAAAAAAGAGAAAATGTTTATATTACATATATTATAATGATGTCCGAATTTATAATTAATATATTTCTTATTGTTTCTCACTCAGGAGATGTCTTGTATCACGACAGAGCCTACTTTTTTAGTATATTCCGCAAATGATTCCGTGTTCCTATTCTTTGAGGTTTTTGTGACTCTTGCCTAGCCTTTGGAGCGACCTTACTCTGGTTGGTACTCGGATTTACTGATGAACATACCTGATTCCCACGAATAGTTTTAAAATGTTTTCTTAGCCGCCTCTCAAGTTACCGAACTAACCCCCTGAAAGATCTCAAGGATCTTGTGATAGGTAAAGAGAGACGAGGACCTACAGTTTAATGTGGACTCCGAACCACTCCTGGGGCCATTTTTTTAATGAAAAAATTGTCTCGCCTTGCGGGAATCGAACCCACTTCGCTAGGCAACTTAGTTGGCTAGCTAGAAACTTTAGCACGCTGAGCTACCGACCCCCAAGTATTAACGTTATTTATACAACCTGTGTCAGCTTCGGCTTCAGAGTCGCTACCTGAGCTTAAAGACAGTAAATTTACAGAGTCGATGTTTTTAAGATCTGCAAGCGTGAATGCTTCACCATCAATTATGAGTTTATTTTTTTATTTTTTTGTTTGTAAGTCTTCAATTCATTTCCTTTCCAATAAATTCCAGTCTTATCTAGATGAGACTGGTTTTAAGGGAAAAAGAGACAAATCTAATCATTTTTCACCATATATGGTGCCCACTTAACATCAATATTTCATTGTCTTTTTTTCCGAATAAAACAAAATTTGTCTTATATGTCACAAACGGGTAAGTTTCACCCCTCTTGAAAGTTCTCAGTACCTACGAGTTCGGCTTAAACCAGCTAGTCGTTCGCATTTGTTACATTGTTTATTTGCCATACTAACAAAAAGGGAAATGAACAGATAACATGGTACAGTTCAGACCTTAAAAAGTTTATGAGTGAGTCTTAAAGGGATATGCAAAAGAACAAGTCTAGAAACTGATACCAAAAAGTATTCGGATCTGAAAAATGAAAAAAATAATATCATGGACCTAAAATATTTTTGGCTATTCATTAACTATTTGAAAGAAGACAAAGAACTTTTTAAGACTATAGTATTTAACGGTATAAGAGATATATTATTTAGGAATTACTCAGGCAAAACTTCCTCACTGATAAAATATTACCTAGTTTTCATCTTTATATCGATGCTCTTTCATCTGAGCATGCATAAAAGTACTACGTTTAAAAAATCATTATTAACAAACACAAACTAATAAAATACTGCCCAGTTTTTCTCTATTTATATGAATATTTTTAATTCCGAATGGAGAGAGACCTACCAGGGGAGCAATTGAGCAAGCAACACTCGAAACGTGGAGGGTGCAGGTCTGGTTCGGCGAGAAAAAATATTGACAATAAAAACAACTTAAACTCTCTTTGAACATGATATTAAAACAGGTAATAACACTAGAAAATTATCATAAAGATTAAAAATATTGTACAAACTAAAACTAGAGAGATGCGCACTAATAAGTATTGGTAACTAATCCGGGAAAAATCTGAATGAAAAAACTCGTTTGACATAGCTACAAGATTTAAATAAATAAAATCTCCCTCACTTACAGCCCTCGCTTGGCTATTTTTTAAACTACCAATATTAATGCATATCACTACGTCCTTTCTTTCTTCGCCGATTTCTTCATAAGCCAAGCCTTAAATAAAGAAATTGTTCTCTAGTAAGGAAGGATTTTTAATTCAAGGCTCGATTGGTTAGTTTTTGAGAAAATTGGTCACGAAAGAATGAAAGTAGTAAAATGAATTAATTTTTGTAGCACCTCAAACTGAGATATGTTTGTTCTATGCATTTAAAGTTGGAAATCAAGTAATTGAATTTTTTTCCTTTTTATCTTTTTTGTATCCACAAATAACTTAATGAAACATTATTATCTTGTTTACTCTATATCAGTTATAGTTGATACGGTTATATGTCAGAGCAACTATATTGTATATCACCATATTCTGATATATTTCTTGGCTCACACAGAAAGAAGATACGTTATTAGTAATATTATTAACATCGTATGGATTTTTTATATTCTAAATGCCTTGAACTTGTGAAATATATCATCGAATTAAGGAAAATCAAACAAGCACATTGTAGAAATAAGTCAGTCTTACATCAATATTTATTGAGGAATATAATTTTATGTCAATATATTCATGTGACTTAAGAAATTATAATAATTTATGGTTGGAGTTGCGTAAACAAATATTTAAACCAGTACTCACTGACGGCGGAGCAAAAAATTGACATATTTGAACACATTAATCTTCTCATATCAAACATCTAGTATTCCTATTTGCAAATATAACATAAAATTGGGTAAATAATTTACTATATATTGCGGAATTATCCGCTTGGCGCCAAATAATTCAGAAATTTGCATGATTTATGACTTTTCGATTAATAATGTCAGGCATGTATGATATTACACTTAAAGGTATTACAGTAAAAAATATGTATTTTCCCACCATCCATGTATGTTTCGAAATTGTTTATTTTAAATAAGAGTATGTCAGTAATAATCAACCATAATAGTATAATTTAAATCAATATAATATCACTATTTTATTTTTATAGTGCATGAATTTACTTTTTGCGTTGTTAAATTAAAACTATAAAATGACATCATTCTGCAAAATATTTGGGGCCGATTCACATACAATAAATGTGGCACGAAAAAGAGAAATTAAGCGACACATTAATCTCAAATTATAATGCTTTGACTTTCATTATAAGTGCATCAAGTCTACTAGCTTTTTATTGAAGCAAGTCTAGCCGATGCCGCGTTGATTATTAAGGTGCGAGGTGGCCATCGCGGGTTTGAGCCCCGGTTCCGGCACTGTTGGAGGATATGGTTGTATGTCCGATTTTTTCAATGTATAAACCCCTGTCTATCTCTCTAGAAAACAAAATTAAAAAAAATGAAAAATCAGTTATTTAATAAAAAGAATAATGCAAATATAGCTAGACAGATAGTAAAACGGAACTTAGTACATAAAAACTACACAAAGAGTTAAAAGGCACACAAAGTGTTTAATTATTTTGAGATCAATTAGCATCCAATTAGAAACCTATTTGCAAGAAAAATTACTTATTTTTAGCAACAGAACAAATAATGATTAGAATCGACAAACCACAATATCACACACTTCTCGTTTTTCAAGTTTTGAGGGGTTGGAAAATCTTTCAGTTTCCTTCCGCACAGAAACAAACCGATGTGTATTATATATCTTTACGAAGACTAGTCTTATAACTATCTAGAACCGCCCCAAAAGAAATATAGTAATCTACTGACACTCTTTGCATACGATCTTATTTTAAATAAATTAGAAAACAACAACCAATCTATTATCTTACGAAGAAAATACAGTCAGTCCAAGGGGGTTTAGAAGTCGCTGATATAAGGTGCGAATTTTTTTCTTCGGCAAGATTCAGATACTGCTCATGAAATTCTGTCACTACTACTAGAATGTGGATTTCAAGTTCAAACAAGAAATGTTGGCAAGAAAAAAGTCCTCTATTTTCAAGAGCGGTTTAGTATTGCTAAAAGGCTAAAGCATCACTATATTAGTAGAAGCTACTGGTGATTGTTTTGAACGTCGAAATAATGGACTTCTAATATTTAAGGAGAATTAATGACTAATGTAAATTATGGCGCTTAATTACATATGGGGATTAGAACATGAATTTTCTTGCCTAAGAGAGCAAATAACATCTGAGATAACTGAAATAAAAAACGTTTTGAACGGTATTAAACCCAATGAGATCTGCAACACCAGTGGAAAAAAAAACGTATGCAAGAGTAGCTAGTGAGGTGGTAGTAGTCAAACCAAAAAATAAGGATCAAGAATGTAAAAAAACTCTAGAAGCTGTGCAAAAATGTGTAAATCCTTCAGTTTTGGAAGTAGGCGTAAATGAAATAAGAAATGCTAAAGAAGGTGGAGTTGTAATCAAATATAGTAGTAAAAGTGAAGTTAATAAGGTCAAAACAGTAATTGAAAAAAAGTTAGGAAAAACCTATAAAACAGATGTACCTGAATTGAAAAATCCTGCTGTAAAAATTGTGGACATAGAGAAGGAAATGACCGAAGATGAACTGCTTACTTGCTTGAAGAAACAAAACTTCTTTCTCAATCATGGATCGCTATTTTTAAAAGTAAAAGTCTTCAAAAAAATGAAAACTAAATTTATGGCTATTCTGGAATGTGATTCAGAGTCGTATCAGAGAATGCTTAAAGAAAAGTTTTTGTACCTTGATTGGGCAAGATGTCGTGTGTTTGAATATGTAAGTGTTTTAAGATGCTTTGCCTGTGGTAGATTTGGTCATAAGAAAGAGCAATGTAGTAGTGTTCCCAAGTGTCTAAAATGTGCGGTAAGTGATCATACATCTGATCAATGTGTCAGTGATATTATCAAATGTATAAATTGTATAGAAGCTCATGAAACTGTTAAAACGAATTTTAATGTATTTCACTCCATATATAATGTTAATTGTCCGATGTTGCAGAAGAAAATAGAGATACAAAAGCAAAAAATTAAATTCAGTAGCAATGATGAATAGCAATCAATCTTTAGTAGTAACGGAATAAAACTTAAAATTTTACATCAAAACATACAATGTATAAGAAATAAAATTGATCAGATAGAAATCGAATTAAAATTACATGAGATGGATATTGCATGTTTTAGCGAACACTGGCTTCAACCATATGAGTTAAATACAATTCATGTAAATGGTTACAAAGTAACCACAGCTTTTTGTAGGAACAGTTTTAAAAATGGAGGAGTGATAATATTTCACAAATCTTCACTAAATTTAAATATCAAAGAATTACCTGACATTAACAAAAAAGCTATTGAGAAAGACTTTGAAATAATTGGTGTTAAACTTAAACTTAATGATAATTATTGTATGAAAATTATTACATTGTATAGGTCACCAACAGGTGATTTAAATACGTTTTTACAAGACTTAGATCTAATTTTAAATAGTTCTACAAATAGGTCCCTAAC
The DNA here is from genome assembly GCA_963675555.1 of Leptura quadrifasciata. NCBI lineage: Eukaryota > Metazoa > Arthropoda > Insecta > Coleoptera > Cerambycidae > Leptura > Leptura quadrifasciata. The sequence goes on from OY776674.1 coordinate 32,653,591, forward strand.
AGTATTATGTGGAGACTGGAACATTGATTAACTGTCAAACACGTTTAGCAAGCATCGTTTACTCGATTTACTTTATTCATATAACATTGTATGTCACATAAATGAACCTACTAGATACGCTATTGGTTCTTCAACGGGCATTGACTATATGTGCAGTAATAATTTTAATATTCAATGTAAAGTTGCTGTAAATGGGCTGTCGGATCACACTGCTCAAATTTTTATTAGCCACTGAACAAATGTAAATATTGATATAAATAGAAATGTTAGAGCTAGATTGTTCTATAGAATTAATTTTGAATCCTTTGAACAGCATGTAAGTAAAGAAAATTGGCTTGGCACATATAACGCTGCAAATCTGAATGATGGTTTTCAGTACCTTCTGACTAGCCTCCTCTACTATATTGATGTCAGTTTTCCATTTATATTACATAAAAAAAGAAATATAAAAAAAGGAATGGATAACTCAAGGCATAAAAATTTCTTCAAAAAAATTGAAACTGTTGCATAAAGTCACGTATAACAGTAATAGGGAGGAAGACAAGTACATTTATAACACATATAAAAAAATTTATCGCAAAGTTGTTAGAGCTGCTAAAAAATTACACAATGATTACATATATTACAGATCCTTAAACAAATCAAAGGCTGCCTGGTCAATTATAAATAACGATATAATGAACAACAAAGCTAAACAAAATACCATCGAAAGCATCCGAATTAATAATGATTTAACACATGATACAGAAATAATAGCTGATAAGTTCAATCATTTTTCATTGATAATCCAACAAATTTAATCGAAAAATTCTCTAACGTTGAAAGCAACAATCGTATACAACCAAATAAAAATTATCCAACTATATTTCTTGAGCCGGTGACTGAAAGTGAAATATTTAATATCATTATGGAGCTAAAATCCTCCAATTCAAGCGGTGTTGATAATATTAGTTCGAATATGCTCAAATCTATAGTTTTTTATATTGTTCGCCCTTTAACATATCTGATAAACAAGTCGCTTGATGAGGGTAATTTTCCAGATATGCTCAAATTGGCGAAGGTCATTCCCGTATATAAAAGAGGGGAACACACAAGCATTGACAATTATAGACCTATTTCGCTTTTGTCATCAATTTCGAAAATATTGGAAAGGGTGATCTTCAACAAAATGATTAAATACATCTCAAAGTTCAAGATCTTATCTGAGTCTCAACATGGCTTCCGGGAAGGTAGATCGACTCAATCGGCCATCCTTAATTTCCTTGATAATCTATATGATAATTTAAACAATAACAAAAAATGCTTTGGAATATTTATGGATCTTAGCAAGGCATTTGATCTTGTTGATCATGAGATATTGATTAACAAATTGCATGGATATGGATTTAGAGGTAAATGGACTGGACTGGACTGGTTGAAGTCGTATCTAACCAATCGGACACAACAAGTTTCAATAAATGGTCACCAGTCTAGCATATTGAACATATCATATGGCGTTCCCCAAGGTTCTGTACTGGGACCGTTATTGTTTTTATTGTTTGCTAATGACTTGTCAGAAAGTTCAAATGGTAAAAATTTAACTTTGTTTGCAGACGACACTTCCTACTTAAGTACTTGCAACAATATAGTAGATTTAAGGAACTCTACGCAGAATGTACTGAATGAGCTTACGTCTTGGTTTTACAATAACAGATTGGTAGTAAATCAAAATAAAACAGTATTTATACATTTTACACCAAGATTAGTACAATGCAACGAAAGTCATCTTTTAAAAATAAACGGAAAATCCCTTGAACAAGTTCTGTCAACAAAATTCTTAGGTATATATATATAGATAATTCTTTAAGTTGGGAATGTCACATAGACGTACTATGTAAAAGGCTGTCCTCAGTTTGTTTTGCGTTATATCGGCTAAGGGATATTTTAAATAAAGCTGTAATTTTATCATATTACTATGCACAGTTTTATTCTAAGATTGTGTATGGCATAATTTTTTGGGGCTCTTCACATCATATTGATAGGGTACTTATAACGCAAAAACGGGCAATTCGCAATATCACCGGTTTAAGTAAATATTCTACTTGTAGAAACGTATTTAAAGAACTTAAAATTTTACCTGTAACATGCGTTTATGTTCTTGAAATTGTCTCCTTTGTAAGAATTCATCAAGATGAGTTTTTGAAAAACAATAATTATCATAATTATGTAACCCGTAATCTGAATGATTTATTAGGTCCCATTCACACTTTATCTATATATAAGAGAAGTCCTAGATACATGGGTATAAAATTGTTTAATAAATTACCAGACCACATTAAAGCAATCACGACCATTAAATCATTTAAAAATTCTGTAAAACTTTTACTGCTTGATCATTCTTTTATACTATAAGTGAATTTTTAAATTATGTGTTTTAACTGTTTTTATCCTGTAATTAACATGTATTAGTTTGTTTTTACAAAATTTGTTCGTGCTATTTTATTTTTATTGTAGTTTTATTTTTATTTTATTGTTTGTAATTTATATTGTAATTTTATATTGACATTATTTTATACACTATTGTTCGTATTTGACTTGTCTTATGTCATTTTCTTGTATGATCTAATGGACAATAAAGATTATTATTATTATTATTTTTTTTTTTTTTTTTTTTTTTTTTTTTTTTTTTTTTTTTTACAAAAAACCAGTCACCCTACTCTGTGGCTCCGACCCTCACAGAGGGGAGCTGGTAATACCAATAGCCACTCCCCACGCCCGTGGGGTGAGTGACTACCGGGTCCGCGAATCGTGTGCCCTGAGTAGACGTAATGAACCGAGGATGACAGCCTTCTGCATTCTGCCGGCTAAGATCTCTGCCGAATCTCGGCATGCCGGTATGATCTTTAGTTCTGAAAGCAGCGTCTGTCTCATTCCACCGAGGGCTCCTATAATCAGTACCACTATTTTAACAGAATGGCCTGGATAAAGCCTGCGGAGTTCGAAGAGCAAATCTCGATATTTTGTCCGTTTTTCCTCCTCTTTCAAGACAATGTTGCTCTCAGCGGGAGCTGAGAATTCCACGACATACATTGTCTTGAGTTGGTGGTCGAGGAGTACTATGTCAGGCTTGTTGGCTTGTATTTGCCTGACGGTGGGAAACGAGTAGTTCCAATAAATTAGGCACTTCTCATTCCCCACAACGGACTCAATATCCCCCGGAACGTAAGGCAGCACTGGTGTTTCGTCTATCCCATACGAGTGCCTTAGATGATAGTAAAGCACTCGTAATGCTGCGTTGTGTCTATGAATATAGGCCGAGACTGCGTAAGTCGGGCAAGCCGACAGTAAGTGCATTACAGTCTCCGGCGCCCTGCGGCAGGCCCTGCAGCTGACATCAGGGACCTCCATACCCATGACACGACGTCGATAGACGAGAGTGTTAAATACACCATCCTGGCAAGCCATTATGAATCCCTCGGTCTCAGACTTCAGCCCAGCTGACCTTAAGAAGGCGAAGGTCAGCCTTTCGGATAAGCCGAGATCTTCTATATTTTTATAGAAGATCCCGTGCAATGGCTTATCCTTATGGAGCTGCAGAAGGATGTTGTGTTCTGCAGCTCTAATGTGGGCTTTTAGTCGAACGGGTTCCAACTCGGTGACAGAGTCGGGGTTTACCCGCTCGACGTCGAAGATAAGACCAAGTTCATCGGCTGCTCTGCGTGCTGCCTTAAAGAGAAAAGCTCCTACCTCTGCATTTTCATGGTCTCGGACCATGCAGAGGAGGGGATCCGAACTCCTGATGACCTTACATGCTCCCTCCAGAACCATCCTGCTATGGAGACTCTCCAAGCTCAAGAGTCCACGGCCTCCCCGATGTCGTGGGAGATATAACCGTGGGACGGACGATTTAGGATGCAAGCTCCTATTGAGATGCATCTTCTTGCGGGTTACTACATCGAGTTGACGCAGCTCTTCTCTAGTCCACTTCACTACTCCGAAAGAGTAGAGAAGGATCGGAACGGCAAGCATATTTGTAGCAGACACCTTGTTCTTCCCCGACAGTTCTGAAGACCAGATCTGTCGGAGTAGGTGCTGATACTTGCCGCGGAGAGCGTTTTTCACTACACTCACTTCTTGGGTGGAGCGTTGCTCGACACCCAAGTAAGTGTACGACTCTCCGGCATCTAGATGGTGTAAGATGCTTCCGTCCACGAGCTGCGCGTCCTCTCCATAGTCACCGCATCGTCCTCTCTTGAGATGGATCAGTGCGCATTTGTCCAACCCGAACTGCATACCGACAGCCTGCGTATACTCCTGTACCACCCTAAGGGACTGTTGGAGATCCCTCTCTCCAGAGGCATAAAGTTTAAGGTCATCCATATAAAATAGATGGGTGACCTTATGCCTCCTGTCGCCGGGGGTACCGCAGTTGTAGCCGCGGGTTTTCCGGAGCGAGACGGATAATGGCAGTAGTGAGATGCAAAACAGAAGGGGGCTGAGGGAATCTCCCTGAAATACTCCTCTTCTGAATGTTACCGACTCTGTTTGGACTCTATCGTTACCCGATGTTATGGTAAAGCGAGTCCTCCAGAGCGGCATCAGTTCTTCAATACATCTCACTACGGGACCGGGAACCACAAGACATCGGAGCAAGTGAACAATGAGCTCATGCGATGTCATGTCGAATGCCTTGCGGTAGTCGATCCAGGCCATAGAGAGGTTCCGCTTATACTGCATGGAGTCCTGCGTGACACATCTGTCAATCAACAGGTTCTCCTTGCAGCCAGCGACACCTCTCTTCGACCCTCGTTGCTCATATATCCGTTCGTAAACCGGTTCAACTGCGTGGAGCACCCGCATGTACAAAATGCGTGTAAACACCTTGTAACATGCGTTTAGACAGGTTATCGGTCTGTAATTCTTTGGGTTGGACAAATCTCCGTTCTTGGGGATCAGCACTGTCCGCCCCTCAACAACCCAAGAAGGGATTTGCTGCTCCCCATTTAACCAGGAATTAAATATTCTGGCCAAATGGTGGTGGGTGCTCGATAACTTTTTCCACCAAAAGTTATTTATCCCATCGGGACCTGGAGCAGCAAAGTTCTTAGAGCCATCAAGAGCCCTACGAACCTCTTCTGGGGTTATTGGTTCGCACACTTCCTGTGGTTGCTGAAGCCTTTGACAAAAGGCTTCAAAGTGTGCAAGGGCAGGAGAATCTCGGTTGAGTGGAGGCCTCTCCTCGTACAGCGTTTTCCAGAAGTTCTCCACCTGATCTGCAGTCGGCGGATTGTCTACAACACGCGGAGGCGGTTGGAAAAGGCGCGAGGGCTTCTCGCGGAACTTTTATTATTATTATTATTTTTTTTTTTTTTTTTTTTTTTTTTTTTTTTTTTTTTACAAAAAACCAGTCACCTTACTCTGTGGCTCCGACCCTCACAGAGGGGAGCTGGTAATACCAGTAGCCACTCCCCACGCCCGTGGGGTGAGTGACTACCGGGTCCGTGAATCATGTGCCCTGAGTAGACGTAATGAACCGAGGATGACAGCCTTCTGCATTCTGCCGGCTAAGATCTCTGCCGAATCTCGGCATGCCGGTATGATCTTTAATTCTGAAAGCAGCGTCTGCCTCATTCCACCGAGGGCTCCTATAATCAGTACCACTATTTTAACAGAATGGCCTGGATAAAGCCTGCGGAGTTCGAAGAGCAAATCTCGATATTTTGTCCGTTTTTCCTCCTCTTTCAAGACAATGTTGCTCTCAGCGGGAGCTGAGAATTCCACGACATACATTGTCTTGAGTTGGTGGTCGAGGAGTACTATGTCAGGCTTGTTGGCTTGTATTTGCCTGACGGTGGGAAACGAGTAGTTCCAATAAATTAGGCACTTCTCATTCCCCACAACGGACTCAATATCCCCCGGAACGTAAGGCAGCACTGGTGTTTCGTCTATCCCATACGAGTGCCTTAGATGATAGTAAAGCACTCGTAATGCTGCGTTGTGTCTATGAATATAGGCCGAGACTGCGTATGTCGGGCAAGCCGACAGTAAGTGCATTACAGTCTCCGGCGCCCTGCGGCAGGCCCTGCAGCTGATATCAGGGACCTCCATACCCATGACACGACGTCGATAGACGAGAGTGTTAAATACACCATCCTGGCAAGCCATTATGAATCCCTCGGTCTCAGACTTCAGCCCAGCTGACCTTAAGAAGGCGAAGGTCAGCCTTTCGGATAAGCCGAGGTCTTCTATATTTTTATAGAAGACCCCGTGCAATGGCTTATCCTTATGGAGCTGCAGAAGGATGTTGTGTTCTGCAGCTCTAATGTGGGCTTTTAGTCGAACGGGTTCCAACTCGGTGACAGAGTCGGGGTTTACCCGCTCGACGTCGAAGATGAGACCAAGTTCATCGGCTGCTCTCCGTGCTGCCTTAAAGAGAAAAGCTCCTACCTCTGCATTTTCATGGTCTCGGACCATGCAGAGGAGGGGATCCGAACTCCTGATGACCTTACATGCTCCATCCAGAACCATCCTGCTATGGAGACTCTCCAAGCTCAAAAGTCCACGGCCTCCCCGATGTCGCGGGAGATATAACCGTGGAACGGACGATTTAGGATGCAAGCTCCTATTGAGATGCATCTTCTTGCGGGTTACTACATCGAGTTGACGCAGCTCTTCTCTAGTCCACTTCACTACTCCGAAAGAGTAGAGAAGGATCGGAACGGCAAGCATATTTGTAGCAGACACCTTGTTCTTCCCCGACAGTTCTGAAGACCAGATCTGTCGGAGTAGGTGCTGATACTTGCCGCGGAGAGCGTTTTTCACTACATTCACTTCTTGGGTGGAGCGTTGCTCGACACCCAAGTAAGTGTACGACTCTCCGGCATCTAGATGGTGTAAGATGCTTCCGTCCACGAGCTGCGCGTCCTCTCCATAGTCACCGCATCGTCCTCTCTTGAGATGGATCAGTGCGCATTTGTCCAACCCGAACTGCATACCGACAGCCTGCGTGTACTCCTGTACCACCCTAAGGGACTGTTGGAGATCCCTCTCTCCAGAGGCATAAAGTTTAAGGTCATCCATATAAAATAGATGGGTGACCTTATGCCTCCTGTCGCCGGGGGTACCGCAGTTGTAGCCACGGTTTTTCCGGAGCGAGACGGATAATGGCAGTAGTGAGATGCAAAACAGAAGGGGGCTGAGGGAATCTCCCTGAAATACTCCTCTTCTGAATGTCACCGACTCTGTTTGGACTCTATCGTTACCCGATGTTATGGTAAAGCGAGTCCTCCAGAGCGGCATCAGTTCTTCAATACATCTCACTACGGGACCGGGTACCACAAGACATCGGAGCAAGTGAACAATGAGCTCATGTGATGTCATGTCAAATGCCTTGCGGTAGTCGATCCAGGCCATAGAGAGGTTCCGCTTATACTGCATGGAGTCCTGCGTGATACATCTATCGATCAGCAGGTTCTCCTTGCAGCCAGCGACACCTCTCTTCGACCCTCGTTGCTCATATATCCGTTCGTAAACCGGTTCGACTGCGCGGAGCACCCGCATGTACAAAATGCGTGTAAACACCTTGTAACATGCGTTTAGACAGGTTATCGGTCTGTAGTTCTTTGGGTTGGACAAATCTCCGTTCTTGGGGATCAGCACTGTCCGCCCCTCAACAACCCAAGAAGGGATTTGCTGCTCCCCATTTAGCCAGGAATTAAAAATTCTGGCCAAATGGTGGTGGGTGCTCGATAACTTTTTCCACCAAAAGTTATTTATCCCATCGGGACCTGGAGCAGCAAAGTTCTTAGAGCCCTCAAGAGCCCTACGAACCTCTTCTGGGGTTATTGGTTCGCACACTTCCTGTGGTTGCTGAAGCCTTTGACAAAAGGCTTCAAAGTGTGCAAGGGCAGGAGAATCTCGGTTGAGTGGAAGCCTCTCCTCGTATAGCGTTTTCCAGAAGTTCTCCACCTGATCTGCAGTCGGCGGATTGTCTACAACACGCGGAGGCGGTTGGAAAAGGCGCGAGGGCTTCTCGCGGAACAGTTTATTTTCCGCAAGCCCTCTCGCCCGCCTCACTAGTGATTTTTTACAAGTCACTAGCATCCGTATCCTGTCGAGACAGTGCTGTTTGATGGTTTGCAGCACTGCCTCATTGAGTGTGTGATGGACGCGTCTTAGGTTGGCGGCTAATCGACGCACTTTAGGCGTGAACGGCCTGTTGGCCGCCATATAGTCCATCACACATTGGATACGGGATGCGTGTTGCCTCGCCGACCGGATCTTGGCTTCCATCTTTTGTATGCGCCGCTGCGCTCTCTCCTGTGGGGAAGAGGTATTTCGCCTCTCCACCTGAGAAGAGCGTTGAGCAGCGGCATACACGGCACAATTTATGTGCCAGATGTCAGCCTCTTCTGGTAGCGCTGTACGAAGTTCAGCGTCCACTCTGGCCAGGTCTTGTGGCCCGGGGGTTTTCAGATGGTGTAACCCCCTTCTGGTACTGAGGCCCTCTGGTATTGGCGGAACGAGGAGTGCTACGTCCTCAACTGGTGATTGTGGCGGCTCTTCGGCCACCTCATTCACCGGTCCAGGAGCAGCCCTCACGTAGCCCCTACTACGAAGGTGGGATACATAGTCACGCAGATTTTGTGGCGTGAAGGCGCTATGCTCTGGTAGCCTCTCACACCACAGAGCATGCATCCGCGCCATGTATCCCCTCCGCGCGGGCTCACTGCTTTCATAGCAATGCAGAAGTTCATCCCTCAGTTCATCTGTCCACTCAAAGCGTCCTTGGACATTGCCAATTTCGTCAACGGGCGGTCCGTCCGGTTGGGCCCCACCACCTTGCCCTTGACCCCTATCCGCACGGGGTCGATCGTGGGGGCCCTGTCTTCGGCCTGCCGGAACCAAAGTTTAGGGTCTGTGGGTGGTTAGCCCAGCAGACCCACGACCGACACCAGAGGGGAAGACGCTTTCCCCTCCCGGGTGCACTAGGGCTGCCGGTTCGGTTTTGCACCCCAGCTGGAGTAAGTGGTGGCGCTACTCACCAAAGGCTTGATAGATGGAAGTCAGCCCCTCCTGCTTATTTATTATTATTATTATTATTATTATTATTATTATTATTATTATTATTATTATTATGTAGAAGCAGTGTGGAAAGCGGAAGTGAAAAGTACTAAACGAACCACAACTGAAAATGAGATTTCCTTTTATTTTATTATTTTATGCAGTGCCAGTTGAACATGGATCGGGACCTGTAGGCAAAATTAGGCTGAAGGCTTGGTTAAGACCGGTTATTTTCGGAAAATCAATCTCCATAACTTTCTGGAATTTGGGGTGTAAATCACGAGGACCTTCTTATTGACATATTGTTTAATAACATTTTTACATTTATAATTTCTGGTGATTGAAGGAAATAAAATTGTAATTGTAGTAAATAAATAAAACGGAGCAATCTTGGTTGTGTTGGTATATTACACATGGTAGATATAGCGGGAACCGCATGCTTAACAAAGGGGCGGGAGATTGATTTGTCATTCCAAATTTCGAAAGAAATCAGAAATCATTCATTTTTTTAAATATTAATAAAATACATTTTCAAGGTAATTTGTTGCAATCAGAATAATCGTGAGATTGTATATTTTAAAAATTTGCTAGAGATTAATGTATTTATATTATTCTTAGAATATGAAAAAAACCTAATGTTGGTTATGTACACACATAAAGTAGTAAGCGTGCAAAAACGAACTACGGGTAGAGCAAGAGATAATACAAGATAGAGATTCCCTTGCATATTATGTAGGACCAACCATAAGTTGAAGAAAACTTAAAAGAAGGAGTTAAGAACTACTACGTAGTAGAAACTTCAAACTACAACTGAAAACGTCGTATGAGTTTGTGTATTTTAAAAATTTTAGTGAAGTTTACTTATTTAGATTATTTTCAGATCATGGAAACAAAATTTTACAGTCAAGTGAAACCTTTATGGATCAAGAACTACTCAATTTTTCAATGAGAGTCTGAGAACTTCCTTCAACTTTTATAGTGCCTAATTCTGTTTAAAGAAACAACCTTACACTAGCTCCGGATTCTGGCAAAGGGAGCATTTTCATAGGGACTATTTTCCACAAATCAATATTTTTGATGTCTAGAAACATTTACAAAACGCCAAAACATTTGAACATTACACTTGAATACACTACTACTGGACGCGCGTTTCGTTAACCGTGTTACATTGAAAAGATTATTATTTTGTTTTTTGTTTTTCCATGTACCTTTCAAAAATGTTATGTATGTTTGAAATAAATATCTCGTACGAAAAAATTAATATTTTTGGAAAACAAATTAATTTTCAAAGCATCAAAATGTAGATTTAACATTTAAAAAATTCTCTATAAACATCATAAAGAACATTGTAAAACCTACACTTAAAGTAATAAATCGTCCCAAGAACAAGAATAATCGACTAGACAATTTTTGTTAATCGTCGTCTTTCACGGTTCTAACGAATGTTTTGATTAAAAATTTGAGACGCTTGTTCCAAATAATTACAGAATATTCAGATTCATACGAAGTAAACAAACACACGCAAATTCATGGCCAATCGACCATTAGCAATGCAATATTCAGGACACCACGCCTTGGCACGGATTGATATTTGTTTACTTCTTATGAATCTGAAATTTGAATATGCTTTAATACTGCATTTTCAGTGAATTTCTTGATAATACAAGCTTTACATTCCAAGTTATTAAAAAAAATCGGTATTTGTCTATTCTCTGCGGTTATAATTATTTGTAGATTATGTAATCAATCTAAATAATGCAAATTAACGAGTTTTGTAGAGAAATTTGTAGCGAGAAACATATCTTTTGTTGTTATATTGTAATCCCATAATTTTATGATGTGTTGCGTGGATAAAACAGGTTGTGGCAGCGTTAACTTTTGATGAGTGTGACGAGAAGTAAGAATTGCATATTTTGAGCCAAATTTGTAGTACCCCATTTTGCATGAGAGTAGTGCAGGTAGCCCAGTTGCCAGGGGTTTTAATTCGTAATTAATTTTTACCTCGCTAATTTTTTCATGAAAGGCTATTTTTTTGTTAGTAGAAAGTGGCTCAAAAAAGTTTACCAAAATCTACCCCCAGGAACCCTTAAAAACAACCCTCTGAAACCGAAAAATTCGTTTTTTTGCTAATATCTCGAAAAATAATAAAAATGGATAGCACCACGGGAAATTTTACATAAAAATAGTATAACAGTTTTTTACTAAATTTTTCCCTTAGCATGAGAAATTATTACAGTTCGCTCAATATTTCAAGCGCGTCGCACAGGGGAAGCATGTCTCGACCGCCGCTACATCATAAAGACAATTTGCACCAATTAAAAACCGTTTTAGACAAGTTTTCAAGTGAAAATTTCCTAACCTTAAAAAATGGAAAAAATACCAATGATTTAAAAGTTAATTTTTTTTACCCTGGATACTTTACAGCATAAAAATTTATCTTAGATTGAAGTTTAAGGTATAAACAAACTATATCTACAAGGCTTTTTTTTAGTATTTTATTTAATATTTATGTTTTAATACAGTGGAAAAAATATATTAGCAAAAAACTAAATTTTTCCGTTTCAGCGGGTTGTTTTTAAGGCTTCGCGGGGGTAGATTTTGGTAAACTCTTTTGAGCCACTTTCAACTATCAAAAAACTAGTCTTTCATGAAAAAATGAGCGAGGTAACAATTAATTCCAACTTTTCATCAAAATTAGTCTCTGACAACTGGGAGGGGTCCTTTATATTTGTATTGTTATAAATTTTATCTTATGAAACAAATTATTTTTACAAAATTGTAGCCAATTCCTTCAAATATTACACAATGATGTTCTTTCCATGGCGAACAGAACATAAATTAAAATATCACGGTCGAATTTATCCATGATATTATACTTCCTTGTATTCATGGTATTACTATGTACTTTCTTCCACGTTATTTAGTATAATTACTGTAGTTGCACAATCAAAATAATTTATTATTCTTAAACATTGCGCTGGATGCTCCTAAATGGATTTACTTTCGAGGTATGGTAAATATTTAATGCTGCATAAGAGTCAAACTTACGCAACACAAAGAAGTTGGTATTTAATTAGGAATTTAATTATTTGTTTTTCTTACACCGGAAAGAAATTGTATTTAACTACAACTACTACACATTAATGCTAACATTTAGACTAGGTATTAATTCCTGAAAACTATTTAGATAAGCAATAATAACGGTAAAAATTATTATATTGACCTGAATTATTATTTAACTAATTATTAGATACGGAACACAGAACTGCTGATGTTTTAAAGTAATGATATCACGTATGTTAAGTTCTTTCTTTAACATTGATAACCTCCTGTACCTCTTGAAAAAAGATATATGTGAGTGTCCGTTTCTACACGGATCGAATCGGATCATAAACGACAAAGTCGTCCGCCATCTTAAAACCGCCAACTTGTTTTTTTCTTATATGAAAATGTTAAAGTATATTGTCACCGGACTTATACACGTGCAAAATTTCAAAGCTCTAGCTTAATTAGAACTAATCGAAATTTTGATTGCAACATTTGACCTAAACTAACTAACTAACTAACTGACAAACATTGTAAGTTTAATAAAAGCTTTTAATAAACCGCTGCCCAAGGAATCACTATTTCCACTTCCAGATTTTGTATCCAAGTCTTATGCACACTAAATCCCAGTGTAATATTTTATTCCCTTTAATAATAGAGTGGGGTGGTAGAGGGGGTGGCTAATGTAAAAAAAAATTAGAAGTCCTTGTTTCTCGTATACACACTAAATCCCAATTTAATTTTTTATTCCCTTAAACAATAGGGTTGGGGTGGAAATGGGGGTGGTAGAGGGGGTAACTAATGCCAAAATAAATGTTAGAGGCCCTTGGTTCAAATCCCAATTTAATTTTTTACTCCCTTTAATAATGGGGTGGGGGTGGCAATGGGGGTGGTAGAGGGGTAGCTGACGCCAAAAAATTTTTTTTAGATGTTTCGTTTTTGTATACGCACTAAATCTTCATTTTTTTTTATTCCCTTTCATAATAGTGTGGGGGTGGTATTGGGGGTGATAGTGGGGGGGGGACTGAAAATTTTGTGACCTTAACTTTTCGTACATGCCCTAAATTGCATTTTTATGGACTCTTACTTGCTTGTTTTCCCTATTTACCATTATTTACCCATTTATCCCCGAACCCTTCAACGGAATTAGATCAAAATATAATCTAGTTCCAGATGTCGTTACAATACATAAGTGTACCAAATTACAAGTCAATATCATAAACGATTCCAGAATAAACGTGCGCACAAAAAGTTACAGACAGACCGACAAACAGGAATTTTTTTGCTCAAATTTAAAATCTCGACGTTTCATGAGATGTAGCTATTGGCTTTAATATTCACTTCACAAGCACCACAAATATAAATGCCTTACGCGATTTTAATTTCTTAGAATCTAATGTGCCTAAGTTTCATAGACCTATATATATATATATATATATATATATATATATATATATATATATATATCTGCAGTTTCTACTACTGATGTTGAATTATTTATAGATAAACTAAAATCCTCAAATTCTCAAAGATTTCTCGCGAGCTTTTGATATGGTAGATCACCAGTTGCTCAAAGCTAAACTCGCACGATATGGTGTTCGAGGGAAAGCTTTGGAAATATTTTCATCCTATCTTGACAACAGAGCTCAAACTGTAAAAATGGCCTGTGGAGCTGAAAGCGAGACTTGCTGGGTCAAGCAAGAAGTTCCACAGGGTTCAATTTTGGGACCACTATTGTATATTTTGTTTGCTAATGACATTATCGATTACTTGCAAAGAACATCAAATGTCCGTGTCGTGTGCTACGCAGATGATACAAATGTTCTAATTACAGGAAATAACTCAAAGAGTAAAACCACCACTGAAATAATTTATCAGGAAATTATATGCTGGTCTTATAAGAATAATCTAAATTTAAATAAAACTAAAACTGTTTCCATACAATTTACATTAAATAACAATTCCGAAGGCCTAACACTTTTTAATGGTACTGACCTTGAGTTAAATACCTGTGATGCTAATAATTTGTTAGGCGTCACTTTTGACAAACACCTGCAATGGGCTCATCACATTGAAAATCTGGGTCTAAAGCTACGAAAAAGTTGTTTTGCTCTAAAATTTATGTCTAAGCATTGTAGCCAGGATATCCTTAAAACCCTTTATTTTGCCAATTTTCATTCTTATCTGAGGTATGGAATTGTAAACTGGGGTAATAGTACTAATGTAGCCAGGGTATTTTTACTGCAAAAACATGCAATTCGTATAATGTTAAATTTGAGTTACAGAGAAACTTGTAGAGATGCTTTTAAAGTTTTAAAAATTTTGGCTGTTGCTAGCCTATACATTCTGGAAGTATGTTCATATGTCCACAAACACAAATCTACTTTTTTAAATAATCAAGTTGGACATTCACATGATACTCGATCTAAACATCTCCTACTGCCTGACTGTCATAGAACTACTATGTATCAGAGAAGTTTTCTGTATCAAGGGTGTAAATTTTATAATTTATTAGACGAAGATATTAAATCCTCTTGTAGTATACATGTTTTTAAAGGAAAACTTAAAAAATTGTTGCTAAACAAAAACTGTTACACAGTAAATGATTTTTTTAATTAATTGTATTTTAATGTCTCCTTTTTCCATATTATTGTTTTTTCCTCTTTTTAAATCCATATGACATAAATCTAATCTATTTTTATAATTATTTTAGGGTCTGACTAAGTCCAAAAATGTTTTATATATTTTAGTCACATCATTTTATAGTGTATTGTTTTCTATTTTTGGTTCTGTTTTTTTAATTATTTATGTGACATTTTCTTCATCGACCTTATGTATACCTTTTTGTGTACATATGTTTTTTTCAATGGAGAAATAAAGATTATTATTATTATTATTATTATTGGACCTTCTGCTATCTTCAAATTAATTTTAAAAATCTTCATTTTTTTTAAATTCTTTTTAAACAACCCTGAAAACTACAACAATCCTTATTTTCTTAAAAATTCCGATAATTGTATTTTTCGTTCAGATTTCTAAAAATTTTATTATTTTTTTTAATTTACGGCTTTTCGAAATTGCGGTAATTTTCAATGGGTAAACTTTTTAGTTTATGGCGTTAGAAAAAATTTAAATCCATTCACTATAGGTACCTGGGTTCCATCGTTTTTCATTTATAATGACTAATTACACTGGACTAATAAATAAAACTATTTACGTCAAATACATATTTTTACAAACTAATTAACAAACAAATTTTACAATAGGCCTGTTTTGTCTCTCTGTGTTGATTCAATATGGTGATTCCGACAAACAGATTTTATTTGAGCCAAAGACATTTTTGTCTTTACAGTCACTCTAATTTAGGGAAAGGAACAGCCGCATTTTCCTGTGTATGTTTCCTAACAGTTCTTTTAAACCATAAACAGAAAAATCAACAATAGTTAGATCCGCTGTTGCATCAATGTTATTAGAACATTCAGCCTCTTTAATCGTTATAAGGTGTTTAATAGATTTCTAGGATCTACCAGATCATCATGCTAACGTAACAGAGCTGTAAAGTATAAGCATTGCTGACAAGTGACTGTATTCTGTAAGTTTGCACCCCTGAAAAGTCCCTACCTAAGGGAAGATGGGCGGGGCCTACTCACCCAGATGTTATCATTAGCCAGTGGCCTGAAATGGGAGGAGTCAGCATGTCTTTTGTTTGCAAGGTAAATAATATTTTGCACAATATATACACCTTTATAAGGGAGAGACTGTGACAATACTCATATAAATTAAGGAATATTAGCACATTCTAAAATGCTTTGTGGGTCTCGTATGCATAACTATGGTTAAACATCAGAATGTGAAGGGGTTGTTATATTAGATTCATCCACTTGGTGACGCGCTTGACTACCCTCATGGAAATAATATGGAATGCTTTTGCTTTACTCTTTTGTTTTGCCCCCGCGGGTTTGCTAGCAATTTAGCTTTAGTACTTACTATTTTATTTTCAATTCATACCCATTTTTGCGTAATTATTGTTTTGTATTATATCTCGGTTATTTAATCTTCTTAATAATTTTTATTTACATCAATACCTATATTGTTTACTGATTCAATTTTGTTATTATAATTTCATTTTAAGGATTTCACTTACGTATTAAAAATGTAATAATTATTTTTCTCAAATCCAGAGAATTCTCAGACCATTTGATTTGAATGGTTTTCTAGATATTGTTATAGTAAATACGGCCAAAATTGAAACTGGTCAGTTTTAAAGCACAGGACCGTGCGCACTGAACTTGATATTTTGTCCTCTATATTTGGCACTGCACTGGTTTAAAGGTAATAAAACGGACAGACCTACTAGCACAAAAAAACTCGTAAATCGTTTCTTATCAGTCAACCTGGAAGTCTAACAACGTGCTGTCTATGTGCCAGTGCAGTGTATAAATACTTATTATAATATCAAGTATCAAGCGTAGGAGTTTAATTAGTTACTGTTCATATTTATAAATATTTATTACTGTATAAAAGGTAAAACATTTTAATTATTTACTAATTTACTATGGCTTTCTGGAGACCATTTGAAACAGAGGATAATATAATAACGCCCGAAAATCCCGAAATAGTTGAACCGGTTATTGTCGAAAAAGCCGAAATAAAAAAGAGTTTAAAAACCAAGATTTACACGTACACAGTCAATGTATTATTTTAAATATACATGAATGTTTGAAAAGCGAAAATCCTGAACAATGTGAGAAAGAAATAATACGACGTATTAACGAATTAACTAAAATATCAAAATCAACAATTTATCGCGTAATTCAAGAAGGCGATGTTATAGATCACAGCACAAAGAGGAAACGGAAAAATACGAAATTAAAAAATATTGATGATGCCACTAGAGACGTAATACGGCGTATAATTTATAATATGTATGAAGAAAATATAGTTCCTACGTTAAAAATGATTCAAGAAAAATTGAGCGATTATCCTCATTATAATTATAGGTCTTTAGATACACTACGAAATGTCTTATTAGAATGCGGTTTTAAACTTAAAAAACTTGACAGTCGTATGGTAATTATGGAATCGCGACGTATAGTTTCACTTCGAGTAGATTATTTGGAAAAAATTAGAGAATATCGTAAACTAAACAGGCATATAGTGTATCTAGACGAGACGTGGTTTGACACGCATGATGTTGTTCAGTATTGTTGGGTAGATAGTTCGCACAATTGTGTTTTAAATACTCCGTGTTCTAGAGGAAAACGCGTTATCATACTTCATGCGGGAAGTGAAAATGTGTTTGTACCCAATGCGTTGCTCTTGTCGGCCAAAAAAATATCGCAGTCTTCTGCAGACTATCACGAAGACGTGACAGTCGATCTATTCGAAAAATGGTTTTCTCAAGAGCCTCTACCAAATATTCCGCCAAATTCGGTAATTGTATTAGATAATGCTTCTTATCACTCGCGTATATTAAATAAAATACCAAATAACAGCACAAAAAAGGAAGACATTTTAAAATTCATGAGAAAAAAAATGGAAATTCCTGTAAAAGTTCCAGTAAAACGCGAATTACTGAAAGGAATAAAAGAACAGAATTTCAAAAAGGAATATGTTATTGATAACTTATCCAATATACACGGTCATACACTTTTGTGATTACCTCCATACTATTGCATATTTAATCCTATCGAGATGGTTTGGGGAACACTAAAAATACGTTTACGAAAATGTAATAACTCTCCAACGTTAAGCGCGATAGTAGTTGATTATATAAGAGAAGTAATAAATGACATTGACAATAATACTGATTTATGGAAAAATTGCGTTAGGCATGTAATTGGAGAAGAAAATCGATATCCAACGCTACCGTCTAGTGCGCCGATTTTAATTCAACTGGATAATGATTCCTCCTCAGAAAGTGAAGATTCGGACGCGTCAATTACCATTTAACTTTTCTTCATTTTTTCATTCACTTTTTCATTGTTACATTTCGTGGAATATATTTTATTTAGTTGACAAGAAATTTTAATTTAAGTTTTATTTATGTTTTATATATACAAATATTCATTTTTGTTTTCATATAATAATTCTTTGCTTTGTTCAAGAAACTTACGTTTTTATTTTAGAAGAAACTAAAATTTTTATTTAATTTTTGACTAAAACCGTTGCCCCTCGTTAATTTAACCTGTCCCATCCCCTCCTGGCAAGATATGTTCATACCTTCTCGTTGGACCTTGCTGAGCAATAACATATTTCGATATAATATGGGTTAACTTTAAAACTAAAACCAATTAATTTAAATATTTAGACTTTATATCTAAAACTGATATAATACCTCAAAAATATGTTATTGGCGAAATGAACCTAATAAACAAAAAATAATAAAAATGAATACAATTTTAACATTTTATTATGACAATCATTTCTATTTACCTCCGCCCATGTACAATAAAGAGATACCGACTGTTTTTGCCGGCTTTTAGTTTTTATACGGTTTCAATTCCCGTCGTATACACTTTACGTACTAGCCTTTTCTAGGCCATATGCGCACTAGGGGATAACTCAAATGGCAGAACGGAAAAGTTAGTTAAAAAAATATATAAATGACATTTATTTTCTGAAAGACAATATAAAAGATGGGTGAATTTATTAACTAATGAAAATGAAAGATTTTACTTACATATAGTTGAAATCACGAATGTTGTCGTTACGTCATCAATATATGTAGTTATCAACGACATGCAAATTTTCTGTCTTTGTAAATACAAAACGCATATGAGCTAAAAAGCAGAAAGTCACGTCTCCTGGGGTTACGACAGAAGTTCCACGCGTAATAATGCGTTTTACAAATGAATAATACAGCCGCTAGTCGTAGCAACCAGCGTCGAACATTCTGTCAGTTTTCTGTCAATTCAGCGGCGTGCTGTGGATGCATATATTATTATCAAGTTTATTAATTTTATATTTCTATTCCTTTTTACAAGTTTTTAGTGTTCTTACCGTGCGTTTCAAATTTAGTGTTTGTCTTGTTGTTGTTTAAAATAGTTTGTAAGTGCTTTAGTTTTACAGTGTAAAAAAGCAATACCAAAATGCCCGGCAAAAGATTGGATGAAGTAGATAGAGGTATGGTTATGAAATTAGTTGAGTACTTCAACCAAAAAAAATGTAACGGGGGTCCATGAGGTGAATTGTAAAATTAATTATGGCAGCGGGTATATATAAAATTAATTTTCTTTCAACGTACTTCTAATGCATTGGGTATTTGTGTGCAGACGGTGGAACGATTTGCAAGAAAACCGGTGAGGAGCAGGAAGCCCAAAATTCTACTGTGGCAAAATATGAACCTAGTTAGTTAGTCTGCTATCCAAGTCAATAGCTCAGTTGAATAAATGGTTAAACCATTAAACTTTGACCCGATTATCAAGGGGCCCGTTGACACATTTTATATGAAAATCGGAATGCTGAAGTAGTGTTGCCGCTTGGCGAAAATTTTATACTATTAAAATTGCATACAATAATAATTGCTATTTTACAGAAAAACATGTAACTATGAAGACCTTAAAGGAGAAACTGGTCAATAAGACCCGAGCCCTTTTGTGACGTGGCAAAGCCATGCATACGAGCAGCCATTGAGGAATGGGTGCAAAATAAATCTCTGGAATGGTGGAGGAATTTCCAAAGACAGAGAATGGCCAAAGAGTTCATTAAAGAACATTCGGCCAAATTTACGGAAGATCTAGTAAGCCAGAATAGGAAGGCCATCAGAGTAATAGTAGGCCTTCTAACTGGGCACTGCCGGCTCAATAGACACATGAGTCTAATGGGCCTGGCAGAGGATGCAACACGTAGGTTCTGTCAAGAGGAAGAGGAAACCTCAGTTCACGTATTGTGCCACTGTGAAGGACTGGCGAGACTGAAATTCCATGTACTCAGAGAAGAAAACCAAAGGCGGACAGCTATACAAAAGGGTCTTTATCAAAGTTGTGGAGTCTAGTACAAAGGACAAAGCTGGATGAGGTACTATAAGGAATGTATTCTAGGAGCACCACAATACACCTGAAAAGGTCGCGGTGGTAAAGGCTAAATAGCCAGCTCCTTTCTCAATCTAATCTAGATGAGATCTGGATTTTTGCCAAAGGCAACAAAAACAGGTCTTGGTAGAATACGTCAGTAAAAAGCATGCGGAAGCCGGGTGAATTCGAGGGAAAGCGTTTTATGTTGTTACATGCAGGTCATAGTAGAGGATTTGTAGAGAATGCTTCCCGTATATACTCCACAGTCCCTAAACTGGCAGACTATCATGGCGACATGAATGGTGATATGTTTATGAAATGGGTTAAGGTAAACTTGTTCCGAATTTAGAGGAGTCATCGCTTATAGTCATGGACAATGCACCTTACCACAGTGTATTGGCAGAAAAGCAGCTAAAATCATCTTGGAAAACAATATACCTGTAGACAGTAATAAGTTCAAGGCAAAATTATTAGCGCTAGCCAAAACACATGCAAAACCTAATAGATAGCCATGACAGAGGGCGATGTTCTAGTTTTAATAAACAAGTTGAAAAACTCAAATTCTTCTGGCATTGATGAGATTTCTAATACATTATTAAAAACTATTGGTGTGTATATAGTTCGTCCTCTCACATATATAATTAATCTATCAATAGAACAAGGCATATATCCCGAGAAATTGAAAATATCTAATGTAATACCTCTTTTTAAAAAAGGTGACCCAAACTTAGTTATCAACTATAGAGGAATCAGCCTGTCACCCAGTGTATCAAAAATCTTTGAATCTGCAATTAATATGCAGCTTGTAGATTTTCTTACAATTAATAATATGCTCTCCCAAAATCAACATGGTTTTACAAAACAGAAAAGTATAGACTCAGCACTAAGCGAGTTTGTAAATGGGATAGTAAATGCACTGGACAAATCAGAAATGGCTATGGGACTTTTTGTAGACTTCTCTAAAGCGTTTGACTGTGTCGATCACTCTCTTCTATTAACTAAACTGGAAAAATATGGGGTTAGGGGTATTGCTCATGAATGGTTCAACTCCTATTTGTCAAATCGCCTTCAACAGGTAAAAATTAAAGATACTCTTTCCAGCTTAGCAGCTATTAATACCGGAGTTCCGCAAGGATCCATATTGGGTCCAAACGCTTTTTATTGTTTTTATTAACGATTTGATAAATTATTTAGAACAACCACTGTGCTCAATAGTATCATATGCAGATGACACTAATATTTTGATTAGGTGTAGGAACTTGTCTGATGCGGAGAATTGTGCCATTTCAATCTATAAAAAGATCAACTATTGGGTTGAAAAAAACAAATTATGTATAAACCGTGAAAAGACAGTGGTCGTAGTTTTTAAAACTTCACAGTCTAGTCTAAATGTAAATAGTAGTCTAGTTTTAGATGTCAACACAAATATTTAGTATTCTGATAACTCAAAAATGCTAGGGTTAAGGATTGATTGTCATCTTAAATGGTCTAGTCATATACAGGATGTCTGTATTAAATTGTCTAAAGTATGCTATGCTTTAGCTTTAACATTTAAACAATGCAGCGTATCAATTATAAGGCAATTGTATTTTGCATCATTTCATTCTGGCATTAAATATGCCATTGTTCATTGGGGCCAATCACCTGATGCGCATAGCGTTTTTCTCCTACAAAAACGAGCAGTGCGTATCATGGCTAATTTAAAATACAATGAATCTTGTAGGGATGCTTTCAAATCATTAAATATTTTGACTATGATATCTGTATATATTTATGAACTTACTTGTTTTGTGTATAAAAATAAAGCAAATTTATTTCAAAATAGAGCTGCACATCTGTATAACACCAGAAAGAAAGATCTCCTTATACCACATAAACACGAAACAGCGTTGTATCAAAAAAGTCTTTTTTTTAATGGATGTACATTTTTTAATGCTCTACCAGAAAATGTTAAATCTCTACCAGCAATCTATAAGTTCAAAACTGCAGTAAAATCGTTATTGTTAAACAAAAATTGCTACACCATTGATGAATTTTTATCGACTACTTAAAACATAAATATGTGGATCTTTATACTATTGCAAGTCATACCTAATAAAAATATTGTAAATTTTATTATTTATATACTATGATTTTATATGTATATATATTTAGTACTTAAGGCTTTCTAAAAATTTTAAATTAAATGTATCACTTTTAAAACTAGTTTTTAGATAACACAATTTTATTGTATGTATATTTTTATTTATTTGGACAAAATTTCTTAAACTCCATTAATGTACTTTTTTGAAATTAATAAAATTATTATTATTATTATTATTATATGTTGTCGATGAATATCCGAGGGAACATGGCCATGAGGTATTGCGACTGCCACCGTATCACTGCCTAGTTTAATGCCATAGAACTAATCTGGGCACAGACAAAGGGATTCTACGACGCGCATATAGGTGAAGAAGGATATATTGATGACAAAGTGCTGGCTATGTGGGAAAAATCTCTACAGTTATATACTGTGGAAAGATGGGTCTCTGTTGTCAAACATACAGAATTTTTAATTGACATATGGTGGAGAGAGCATATTCTGGAGAATGTCTCATGAATTATTATTAACGTTGGGGACGGCAGTAGTTCGGATGACAATTTCACAGAGAGCGATTTTGACTAATTTGTTTTATTTGCCTCTTAAGAATGGTTCGCGGCCTATTGACTGTTCGTTACATTTTAGCTGTATTAAAAAATAATTCATTTATAATCAGTACTTCATTTTATGAATGTTAAACAGCGAATTCTTTTCAGAACACTAAATATGCTTTTCAAAATGAAAAACTAATTGACTCCAGATTATTTCAAAAATGAAATTAAATTACTTTATCCTTAGTATAATGTTCCAATAGTCAATAGGGTAATTTATTACTAAGAAGGTATTTTATACTCTATGTTACATTTAGTCATCAATATGAAATATGCTCTACAAATGTATGTATGTTTCTAATTAATTAATAAATTGCCCTCTAAATAAAGTAATACTTTTACTAGCAAACATGATATTGAATGGGGAACAAACATATTAAAGTTTGTCGTGCTTTTAAACTTTCTCAAAAAATACTTTTCCTCTATCTCTTATTTTTATATATTTGACAAAAACAAATGTAAATAAACACTGTTAAAATTCATTGAATTGCATGTTTATGGCCATATATTTTCATTACAAAATACTTCCCTTTCGTGTCTATTGATACGCCCATGCGTGACATTAGTGTGACCTTGAGTTAATCTTGTAGGATTGTAACAGTTAGCTAAATAGGGAAAAAAATAACATGAATGAAATGAGTTATAAATATAATATTAAATAAAAGTTTTTAATTGGCAATTGGTAATTGGTTCAGAAATTAAAGGATGATGACGTGAACGACAACGTTCGTGATTTCAACTATAATTAACCAGCACTCCATCAGACAAAGAAGATATTTTTCACTTTTAACTGCATTCTACCAAACCCCGAACGTGCCCGGCGCATCCACCTTATATCACATTGGAGGCTAAGTGAATACTTAGTAAATAAAACAAATGGTAAAAAACAACAAGATACAAGTTTATTTAATGACAAATAAAAATTAATCAAATGGTGTACTTACAATAGAGGAGCCATCCCCTAGCAGAGGGGAGTTGGGTTGTGAAATGTAAAGAAAAGATCATTTTTGGTGTATGGTACCTGGTCCAACTCCCCTCTGCTAGGAGGTGGCTCCCGGAGAGTTACATTGTAAGTACACCATTTGTTTTATTTTTATTAATTAATAATATCGCATGACAATACAGTATTCCACCGTTACTTTTGCAAATATCCGCACGTAAGGGGCGCGGGGGTGAAAATTTATTAAGTATACTATCCAACCGACACCTCCGGCAAAACGTAGAATACAAAGGATTTTCGCTTGATCAGAGACTTCTACGTCCGTTTCTTTCTACGTCCGTTTTTTCCCATACAAATGGTACGATATTAGTCCCGGTGACATAATGGAATGCCGTTAGATTTGCACCTCGGAACCCATCTCCAATGACTGAATTTATGTAAATTGGTTCTATACATTATAAATAATTAAAATATGACTAAAATTAGAAAATAAAAAAATATATATTTTTTTAAACTTGCTTTCCTTAAAGTCGTATTAAAAAGTAAAAAATAAATACAAGAAAAGCAAGGCGTGCGCATCATGCGCATAATCATACAAAGTGCATACGCCTTGCTTTTCTTGCAATTATTTTTTACTTTTTAGTACGGCTTTAAGAAAAGCAAGTTTAAAAACAAAAAAATTTAAATAACTTCCAACGGAAAATTATTTTTAACACATTTCGAATCTACCCTTTCTAAACAATACCAGTCTTATTTTAAAACTACTGCTAACACTTAGTCTTTGTTTAACAGTATTATATCCACAATAATGAATCATTAGCATTAGTAGAACTTGCAATTTGTAGTTAAATATATTTATTCTATAATACCATGTCAAACAAATATTACGCATGCAGACTATTTGCTCAAAAGCACGTGTTGGCAGAACAAAGCTAAAACTCATAATAATCTATACGTATCACTGTTGCCCGTGGCTGCAATATTCCATCCCCTGTGTCACATTATTTACATTGTCACATTTTTTTAGTAACAATGAATTCAAATTAATTTTAATTGTATGTTATGAAGTAAATAGAATTTCGCTAATATAAATTTATATACAGGAATATTAGCAATTTTGTATGATTTGACCGTGCCCCAACAAAAATATCTGTGTCTACAGAGAAATGTTGATTAAAATTATTTGTCCATTTGTCAGCAAGAACCTGAGGATGGCAGATGGGATTCTGTCGAAACGTTGTTCAAACAATCGGGATTCTTTCGGCTTCGGCAGTTTATCAACAAAGCGGGAGAGCACCCCGAAAACTTTAAAAACAATTTGAAATATTTTGAGGATAACATCTACCGCAAAAAAAATGGTTTTGATCCGTTGAGAAATGCGCCCTCTAGTGTGTTTACAAGTTTCGTTATATAGCATATTATTATATAAGCTTTTGAACGGAGGGGATTTTTGGGATCTGGGGACCATAATCGAAGAAACTATAGTGACACGCTGCACTCTGCAATAGGTAGATTAGAAATCTAACTAAAAATTATGTTGCAACTTTGACTGTCATCTTCAAGAACATCAGTAAATACTACACTAAGTGTGAAAAATGTTTAGGATATTGACAATTTCTAGATTAAAGATTTTTTAATTTTACATGTATCTATATTATTCATTATTTTAATTTTGCTATTATATTCGTTAATATTGTTAACTGATTTTTTTTTCTAGAGACCCAAAGCCAGCATCAGCAGTATGCAACGACGAAGTGAATAATGCAGTCTCGATTTTATTCACAAGCCGTTCGAGCGCAAAATGAATACCAAATTGAATAACAAATAGGCTAGCTTGGATTAATTCAATTTGTGTATCATTACCATCGGTTTAAACCTTATTCTCGGCATCGCATTTCACATTCAACTAGTTTCGTTTACGACGGCTTTTGTATGTAAGAAAGTGAGGATAGACAACCCCACAATTACTGGATGCTTCTGAAAATTAAATGAAAGGAAGACTGTTTTGTCATGAGGGTGACATAAAAGCTACACCCTACTTCGATCTAGTCAATTTGATATGGGAGATTTGAGGGATAAAGCGATCCGTGTAGAGATGATGCAGTGCCGTCGAGAAGGTTTTAAGCAAATATCTGTACATAATTGGGTACAAATTACGAAAATAATTCAAAATATTGTGTGATCTATAAACCAGTGGCGTACATTTTCTGCAGAATAAGTCCAATTCCTTGAGATGAGACAAAAAATATGCTAGATAATCAAAAATTTCTTATTTTGAGTGATACATTGACACTCGCAACTCGAAAATGATTGATTTATTATTATCTATTAGTTATTACTATTTATAACAAATTACAAAAAAAACAAATACAGTCAATTTTGGCACGGTAACGGTAATAAAAAATTATAGCACAATAAAAACAGAACTCATATAATCTAAATAGTATACGTACGTTCTATAAATATACAGGAACGATGCTCCCAATTACAGAGCTGTTTTAACATACACATAGACAGTTATACAACTTTCCCTACGACATTGCCATCTGCCACATTTGAGACTCGAACTCAGGAGTGGTACAGCAACTAGCCGTGTTGTCTCTTACACAACCTGGTCTAGTTCCGTTAACACATGAGAAACGGCACTAAGCATCAATACCCTAGCCAGGATTCGAACCCGGAACTCCTTAGTTACAAGCCTAACACCATTAACCATTAAAATCATTTATTTAGATACTTATAATTTCACAATTCATTTTGCCTTAAGTTAATATTTCATTTATTTAATTTGACCATCATACATCGGGAATTTGGCGGAAAAGGATGTTATGTGTCAGTGTGAAGTCGTTAGCGTCTTTCCAGAAACATCGGTAGTTTCTGGTGTATAAGTTGATGTACGAGTCGTAGTGGATTTTGTGGGTCGGACCACCTCCTCACCCCGTGTTCGAGGATGATGAAAACGATGGTGGTGGGCAAAATTCTTTTTAAGCATACACATCCCCCCAAAAGGCAAAAAGCCACCCCCAAATTGGGGTGAAACGCAAAGGGGCGCGCTTCCATCGGACAAACACCGGTTTATCCCCGTTTTCGAGGATGCTGAGACCGATGCCAGCCTTGAAAATGATTCCATGGTTTCATCGAATGGAACTGCACAGGATGATGAAACAAGTGCGGTTCGTCGTCGCTGTTCCATGGCTTTTATGTTTTTTGTGTTGTCAGAATAGCCGTTGAATACGACAACAGTACTGGAACCGTAATGATTTAACGCATTTTTTCACTTAGTCCGCGTCGTACCTCCAAAACGTTTAGGCGTACGAAAAAAGTATATAGGACCTTTAGGGTAGAAAATTTACAGATGTACAACTTTTATAATGGGTGTTGTTCCCGATTGGGCCATAAAAACTGTGTTAATCGCGAATCCGCGGTTTCCGGAACCTTCCAACGCCGTTTTCACGAAATCCTCCGGGTTTATCGTGACGTAACTACCAAGTGTCATTCAAGACTTCGAAATAAACACGATAAAATAAAAAAAAAATCGTAGGCCACGAATTTAGCACAGAGGTTAATTTTACAGCTTAAACGCCTGGAGTATTCATAAATTTTGGTTTATAAGACTTGATATTGTGACGTTTGAAACATTTTTTAATAATTCTCTCATTATCTATGTTAAGTTATATGTATTATACGAAGTTGATCATTCCCGGATCTTTTAATAACACTGCCAGTTTCATTGAAACGAGTATTTATTGCGGCTCGAGTTCCATGACTAATATCGTCTCGTAAAGGATGTGTTCGGATAAACTCCGCGGCTACTTTCTCTGCTACTACAAGCCTCATTATCAAATAACTTTATTATTTCGATTTTTTCATTTAAATGCACACGCATTTTACGATTGCACAGTAAGAACTTTGCACAATAGAACTCAAAGATTTGTCAAATTGACATTTAATTCAATAGTTTTTGTTTACATAACCAAAATTGTAAGCGTGTGTGGAAAAATATTGAAAAAACTAAAACATATGAATTTTGTAATAAAATTTTACTGGGGCTGAAAATTAGATTCTGAATAATTTTTTTCGATATCTGCAAAGCTGTATCAGTCTGTTAATTAATTTTAAGTTGGTTAGAAAATATTTGGGTGTTTTCATTTTAAATGAGACGCATACATGAATAGAATAGAATAGAGTAGGGTAGGGTAGAGTAGAGCAGAGCAGAGCAGAGCAAAACAGAACTGAGCTGAGTTGAGTTGAGTTGAGCTAAGATGAGCTGAGTTGAGCTGAGTTGAGCAGAGTAGACTAGAGTAGAGTAGAGTAGAGTAGACAGTAGAGTAAAGAACACTTTATTCACCTCTGTTACCATTTACAAAAACATGGATAAGGTAAGTCACAACAATAGGAACATGTAACACGAGGTACATATCAATAAAAGCAGCAAATATTACATTAGAATAAATACAATTAACATACATTAATAGTTATTTGAGATACAAGTGTAAAAAGCCATACTTTATTGCACGAATGGCTAGATTAAAAATGCGAGCGAAGCGAGTGTTTTTAAAAGCCAATTATTGTAAGAAATGGGCAATTTTTCATGAATATTTGTAAAACTGTATCAACTTTTTGTGAATGTTACTTTGACGGTTAGTATTATTTGAGTTGTAGTTGAAGTCTCCATTCTAATTATGTTACTTCATGGTCGTGACTGAAAATCTGTTCTAAGGAAACTACTGTGTCTCTCACGACATACTAATAAAAAAGTTACGATTATGTGGTATTAGAGGATTACCTCTTACCCTTTTTGAGTTATATTTAACAAATCGCAAACAGTGTGTGTCCATAAACAATAAGAATACTGATTTTCTAAATGTCACGCACGGGGTACCTCAAGGTTCTGTTTTGGGACCCCTACTGTTCATACTTTATGTCAATGGCTTTTCTCAATGTATGGATCCCACCAAGACTATTCTGTTTGCAGATGATACCACGCTCCTGTGTTCTGATAAAAACATAAACAACTTGTTAGATCTCTCATCATCACACGAAAAATTAGCTCAAAATTTGTTTACATCAAATAAATTAACGCTCAACTATGGGAAAATGCAAAAGCTCACCATATCTTCAAACAGACATCTAACTACGGGTGCCTATGTAAAACTCCTAGGTATTTATCTGGACGATAACCTTAGATGGTCACATCACATAGAGCAACTTAATCTGAAGCTCGCTAGCACTACTTTTATCTTCAGAAAATTAAAAGCTTTTATTGATTTTAACGTACTGAAAAATACTTATTTTTCCCTTTTTCATTCAAAACTATGTTACTCAGTTGTCTTGTGGGGAAATTCCTCACATGCAATAAAAGGTTTTCGGCAACAAAAGAAAATTGTAAGAATTCTTGTAAACGTCAACTTTAGAGAACACTGTCAACCTATATTTATTATGCCTCTCCCTTCACTCTACATATATTACAGCTTGATCAAAAAATTCATGAGAGCGTCTTCAATTTCTCTACCCACTCTGATTACCACCAACACAGTACTCGTTCTGCAGGCCTTCTTATGAATCCACGTTACCGTTTAGCAGTTAGTAAAAAAAACTCCCTCAACTTAAACCTTTACAATCATTTGCCTACACAAATCAAGCAGTTAAATCTAGTTGGCTTTAAGTCAAAAATTAAAAAATTCATCCTAAAATACTGTTTTTATTCTGTTGATGAATATTTACGAACTCCATACATACAGTGACCCTATAAGCATGAATGTTGTATGCATTTACTTGCAGAATATTTGCTATTTTATTTCATCTTCTCTTATTTGTTTTGTTTTTATTCAATACTTGTATGTTTGTTACCGTTATTTGTTTATTTGTCATATATATAAAAAAATTGTGATATACTTAACGTTAAGACATTATTTTAGTTTGATTGTTTCTGTTAATTGCCGACTGGTAGCTAACCAGATCCATGTATTCTGTTGACTTGCTACAAATATTGTAAAAAATGTGAATGTAGTCAAATAAAGTCTATCTATATCTATCTATCTATCTAATAATATTTAATGGTAATGTAGAAGAGTTTCAAAATACTCTCCCAGAAGTTATGGAGATGGAACAAGCGGCAACGTCAACTTCAATATCTGAGAAGTAACGAAAACAATATGAGTTGGTGTATAAACGATTCTACGATTAGTGTGTTACTGATAATTTTTTTAGAAATTGTGCAATAAAAGCGTGCAATAAAATTTTGTGTGTGTTCATTAAGTGATTTTTTTAGAGAAACAATAACAAAATACGTCTTATTTAGCCTAGCACATATTTGGTTCTCTTGAACGTTAATCTTCGCCTGGTCGTGTAGACAGCCTATAATTTTAGAGAATGGGCTTATATCAAAGTCCCCTATAATTTTCGATTATTTGCGAGTCGCCCTTTTTAAAAATTGGTAACATTTTAGAGAGTATTAACTGAGTTGGAAATTTCCCTGTAGATATGGAGAGATTTAGTATTTTAGTAATATAAGATAGTAGTTCCTCGCTCAAGCTTTTATTAATTTTATAGGTACTGTCGTGAGCAGAAAAAATAGGACAACTTTTTTTTCTAATGTAAATCTGCCTCTATTTGAATATGTAATGAGTATCCGAAATAAAACAGATATCACTTTGTAAATGATGGATGGTTAATGAGACAAATTGCAAAGTGGAGAATAAACGGTACGATTAGTAGAAATCCTGGATCAAAGGACAAAAAATGTCCTACTTAACAAGAAACTAACTATTAATATTTCGTTATTGCACCATTTCTATTTATAACTTCTATAAGCCTGTCTGGCATAAAATTAAATAACCTTATACAATAATCATTAGTAATAATATTTTCCCATGCATTATTTATTGTTTCCAGTAATTCTTCGGCATTCCGTGGTCTCACATTTCGTTTTTGGATACTTCTTACGAGTAGTCCCCATACTTCTTCCACAGGGTTAAGATCTGGACTATGACTGGGCCAGTTAAGAACATTGATATTGTTATCTTGAAACCAGTTAGTCACGGTATAAGCGTATGAACTGAACAATTGTCTTGTTGAAATATGAAGTCATTATTAGGAAAAAATTGTAACACAGATGGGAGCATAATATTGTCTAAAATCCTAATATACGTTTCACTATTAAATCGTTCCTCAATATGCCACAAAACAACAAGACCACGTGCCGATATCCAAGCACACATATTGTCGGAAAATCTACCACTTTTATCATTGTTAGATATATATTTCTCATCGAATCAAGTATTTGGAGGGCGGTAAACACGAATACGACCGCTGTGTGTTGACTGGAAAGTTTTTTCGTTTGTAAAGATAACATTGTTCCAAAAATTTACATCATGCGCTAAAAATTCAAGCGCAAATCCTACTCGAGCTTCTTCATGTTCAGCTTTAAGTAAGTATTTCTGTGCTGCTGCATGACAACGTAGCTCCGATTATCTTACTCGCCGGCGACCAGTACCACTCGATCCAGGAAAATTCGTTTCTTCAGCAGCCTGAATAACTGAGTAAAATGGATTTTCTACTAAAGCATTTACCAATTGCATATCTTGTTGTTGAGTTGATATCCTTCGTCGCCCTCATCCAAGATTTTTACTAACCGTACCGTTTATTCTGAACTTTCTTAAAATGTTACACACCGAATTTTTGTCAATATTGTAACGCAGTGCAATTTGTCTCATTGACCATCCATCTTCTGCTTTAGCAATAACTCCAGCTTTAACTAAACCGCTTATATGAGGCATACTATTTTTTGCACACTTGCAATAAATTATGACAACTAACTGACAATGTCACAAAAATTAAAGTTAGATGTACACAACTAGATTTTAGCAAAATACCGTTATAAGATTTGTCCTATTTTTTTTTGCTCACGACCGTACGTTATCCACCCCGGTAGATTTTTTATTTTAATATATAATGTAATTAATTTGTCGTCGGATATTATAGTGCATATTAAAAATTCTTCTTTATATAAGACAAAACATTGTCAAATCTACAACAGCTAATAGTATCTACAACAGTTCCACATGCAGTGATAGTGGCTTATTAGTTACCTTACATCACTTACCGGCTTATGAAAAGAGTATTTCCTTTGTGGATATCAAGATATTTAATGAATTACTTCAAAAGGCTTCGATAATATTACCTAACTTATTAAAAAAGAATCTTAAATTTTCTTATGGAAAAATGTTTTTACAGTCTTGACCAGTAATTCGTATTATTTTTATTATTATTGTAACATATTTCAAACTCTAATTTCTCAAAACTATATATTTTGGCTTAGTTACCTACTTTTTACTGCAAGCCCCCGAATGCTGTTGATAAACTGTCAAATTGGACAACTAAAACTGAAACTATTTTGCACTGTTTTGACCTCTTTTATAACATACATATTATATTCCTTTCTTATAAATACCTGTCATATTTTGTCGGTAAAATAGACATAATTATTACAAAATAATACTTTCGCTTGGTAGCTCGTCGCCATAGAGATCAAACGATCAAATGATTTGGTTTACATAGATTATATATAAATACATCAAGCAAATCCTGCAACACTAAATCCATTTTTCAGCGATAATGATCGTGAGTAATACCTAACAGAAAATTCCGCAGGTGATTATACCTATCTTTTGTCGGCGTTCTCAGAAAAACCGTGCTTTTATGTTGAATTTATAGTTAATTCCTGTTTATACATTTTTGTTGTCTACAATTTTAGATTAATTGAACTCAAATTGTTTTTGCTTTATATGTTGGTAGCTAATACTCATGATACCTTGAGCTATTATCATACGTAACACCGTACATTTAGAAATATTGTCTCGACGGAGGATTTAGACATGTGCTTATGAATACCGAATTATCTATCGTCACAGTGACATAACTCTTAATCAATAAATATTCATCCAAATTATAAACCCCAAGAAACCCAACGAAAATAAGAAGCTTGGTTTTCTAATCAAGGCCTCACTGTAATATGGGATATACAGAGAGATTTATTTACATACAGGGGGTTTTCCTGGGAACGGAAAGAGATATTCAAATTTTGTAAAAGCCAATTAGTCCATTTAACGAGATTCCAAAAAGGCTAAAACATCAAAAGTTTGTAGGATCGTTTGCAATACATCCCTCCCGTGTTTTCGAGGGTGAGAAAAACAACGAGAGAGTAGGGTGAAAAAAAAAACAACACCATCATGCTTTCGAGTGATTTCGTTGTTGCAAGCAGGGTAGTTTCTATCCCCGGAGGTCGCTTAGGTCAACTGTGGCTTTGTAACGGTTAGTTTCCCTGATATTCCCATAAAAACTCCGATCCGACGAATCCCCGTATACCTAGATTTGATAGCATGCAACAGGGGGTGGTTTTTATACGTTGGAGATAGTTGCAGGAGAGTAGGGTGAAAAATAACACCACCATATTTTTTAATTTTACGGGCGGCGGTAGGTTCAACTCTCGGGATTCAGTCCGGGGTATTCTAGTGTAAATTAACTGAATTTATTATTATTCTCCAAAAAAACTCGATTCGACAAACCCTCGCAAGCCCAAGACCGAAAAGCCAGAAATTGGGGTGGTTTTTCCTTGATAGGGGTAGTACGCAGAGGTTTCAGAACTCGAAACCATCACCATCATTTTTGTCACCCTCGAAAACGGGTGGGGAAATGTATTGCAAAAGACATTACAAACTTTTGATGTTAGGACCTCGTTAAATGGACTAAGTCGTTAGATGTTCTTGATTTTATTTTGTCTTTCAGATGTTGTCAATATCTCTGGCGTCTTTTTGTAAAACCAACAGTTTTCAAATTATCTGATATTTTCTATTATTAATTTTTCAAAGTATAATTTGGTTTAACTTCTGTACCTTTTTGTTAATTACTTAAACTAGCGGCCCTAAGTTTAATTTAAAAATGTAAGGTCAAGCAAGTTGGTGTAGTAATTTATTTTGATGTTTATATAAAATATGTAGTTTATTTTAAAAGTATATGTTTAAAATTGTTTCCTCCTTCATGGATACAGACGTTAAACCGTTTAGTGAATGCTTCCCCAAATGCTTTTAATAAGGTATTTCTATCTACTGTGGCAACACTTGCATATATTTTGTTGTATAGGTCCGACATATCATCGATTGGCTGACTGTAAACTAAATTTCTTAGATGTCCCCCTGAGAAGAAATCTAAGGGAGTTATATCAGGTAATCGTACTGGTAATCTGATTACTCTATTAATTCGTATCGATCTTCCAGTATTTGTTCGACGCAAGTAGCTAACTACTGTTCTTGAATTATGTGTCGGTGATGAAACCAAATTATGTGCCCTTCATGAAAAATGTTTCTTAATAAATTTGGTAGCTCCTTTTGCAGGGACCTCAGATATCTTACACCATTTAATTTTCTATGAAAGAGATTCAGAGTTCAGATCATGCATCCATTTAATATTCCACACCAGGCATTGCCTTTTGTTTGTTTGATTAGGTATTTCTTTGTACCCAACCCGTATTGTCTTGAGACCAATAACGAGCGTTTTGTGTTATCACACGCCCATTATTATAAAAGCAACTCTCATCACTTCACAACACATTTTTCAAGTAATTCTGGTTTTCTTCGTATAACACTAATAGACAATTTTTCAACAAAATTTATGCGACGCTCAATATCACCAGATCTTAAATGATGAACCTAATGAACTTTATAGGGGTGGTGATTCTCTCTCTTTAAAATTCTTTGACAAGAAGAGTAGGAAATATTTGTTTCAGGCGATAATTTTCGTAACGGAAATTACTTGTAAGCTCGTAAACTCTTAACTGTAAATTCTCATAATACTTACTCTTTTCAAATCCCTATAATGCTCGTAACGATTGTGATTATAAAACCTCTTCAAATCTCATTCATAAATTAGTGTGAAAGCTTTTAAAACATATCTGCAAAATTTCATAAAAACAATATTTACTTATAGTACTTGTAAAACTTACAAATACTTTTAAGAAATATCATGGAATCTCTCTTTGAAACTTTCGAAAATTTTATACGAAAATGCTTGTAAAACTCTTAAACTCTTGACTGTAATTCTTGTAAAATACTTTCTCTCTACAATCCCTTAGAATGGTCGTACAAACTGTGATTATAAAACCTTTCCAAGTCTCATAGATTTATAAATTCATGTGAAAGATTTTAATCCCATAACTGCAAAATATCTTAAAAACAATATTTACTTATAAGTACTCTTAAAACTTGCAAATAATGTTAAGAAACATCATAGAATTTCTCTTTGAAACTTACAAATACTGATCGATATCGGAACAATACCGTATTATTTATCATATAACGGTATGAATACTGATAAACTTTAGGAATGGAATTTACATTGAAAACACACAGAAACAGACCAAAACCTACAAAATTATAGTTTTCGTACGGGAAACTTACATTAAAAACAAAATTCAAATAAATCGTCAAAACATTCCAAAACTTTGTAGCTACATACACAGTTTGCAATAGAGGGTTCTCATGTTCATGTTGCCTACATATACCGTTTCCCAGATGCCTTAAATAATTTGCCAGTTCATTAAATTTAAACTGAAACTAACGTTGCTGTCTTATTGTCATCAATTAATTTATTTTTTGTACTTGTTTGATGATTACTTAAATAAATTACCAAAAGCGTTATAAAAGTAAATATCACAATATTTACTTTGAAAATGATGGACATTGCTATTGCTGCCTTTTTACTATCTTTCCATATCTTATAAATTCTGAAAACTATTTCAAATACATATGTAGTCGGTTATATAAGCTCATCTAATATTTTTTTAAATAATCATTGAAACTCTCACTGAGAGAGAGAGAGAGAGAGATTTTTAGTCTTCTTTATATAATACGCCAATGGATCTAATGTTGTTCTTTTTCATTGGAGATAAATACCTACTCTTTCGCCTCTCATTTTTCTTACTTGTGGTAGCATTATAAAGGATATTGGAAATAATATTTATTATCCCGTTCGACATCCGCCACTGTTCGCCGGATAAAAGGAATCGTAAAGAGATATGGGCAAGTGGTGTAAACGGCGCCAAGCTGAGAGCAAATAGTGAGCTCAATGGAATGATTTGAATCAGCCCTTGTGGATTAGCCATTGTTCGGACCTATCATTCGGTATTAAACCTTTTCGCACACACATTACTTCTCTGTTTTCACCCCTGCCTGCACACATCGTCAGCACGGAGAAAGGATGTTGAAACATGGGATGTGGAGCAAAAATAAATTTTTAGGGAATAGGTAATATAAGTATTTTGAGAAATAATTGACTGGAATTATAATAAATTGGGGTAACAGCACATTTGTTGAAAGAGTATCTGTATTGAAAAAAATACGTGTATACTCACTGAGCTGATTTACACTTTCTCGAAAGCTGTCGTGATGTTTCAGAAACCTTAAAAGATTGACGGTAGCTGGTATATATAGCGTTGTTGTATTTCCGGGTGCTCTCACGCGTCGATGATCAGCTGTTTCCGGAGCCCCGGTTGTCTAAACGACGTTTTGATAAAATATCATGTGCCATTTTCAGGTTCACGCTGAAAGCTATCTATTATTGCTCCTCGTTGCTCGAACTGAACTGATTAAACGCCGGGAGGAGCCGATCATCGACGCGGGAGAGCGGCCGGAAATACAACAACACTTCATTTAACACCCGCAAAAACCTAAAAAACAACATATATATTACTATGATATCTCGCCTGCATGTTGAAGCTAAAATATCCCACAATATAATTTTTAAATTTAATTCTCAAGGTCGAAAGATCGGAATCAATGAAGAGAACACATAAAACACACAAACAATAAAACAAATTCAAATCAACTGAACAATGTATTGTGATAACAAATCTGTATCAATCAACTTAAAGACAAAGACTCCCTATCTAGTTAAATAAAAGATAAAATTCTGAAATTAAAATAATTTGGATATAATTAAGTTAATTAATAAGTAATATTTTTAGTCGCAAACTGGTCGCTGTTGGCTCTCGTCAGTGCAAGGTAGGCATGTGACGACCGACACGAGGATCCTTTGACTATTTGGTACATCCCGGTATTTTTACAATAGCAACATGTAAAATAGTCAGCAGGCGCCATCTAGCGGTCCAGTGTCTGTTGCAATCGAAAAATAAATAGCCTGACTGGGCTTAGCATAGTTCAAATATGCTTTTAGAGGGCGGAATATTGAAACATAATATTTTTAGTCGCAAACTCCTCTATAAAATCCTTATTTTTCTACAAGGAACATAACCAGACTGCAACCAACAGCTACTCTCTGGGCTATGTGCCCCGCCGAGCGCTGAATTACAAGTTACAATCCTGGCGCGTTAAGTGTGATAATTGCATATTACCATCAAAACGCTAATGCTCGAAACTGCAGTCTGTAAGTGGTGTGTGACGGCTGGTAAGAGAGCTCCTTTAAGTAGGATCAGTCTTTCGGCTGGTATTTGTTGCAATCGAAGCATTAGCGTTTTGATGGTAATATGCAATTATTACACTTAACGCGCCAGACTTGTAACTTGTAATTCGGCGGTAGGCGGGGCACATAGCACGGAGAGTAGCTGTTGGTTTCAGTCTGGTTTCGTTCCTTATAGTAAAATAAGGATTTTATAGAGGAGTTTGCGACTAAAAATATTATGTTTTAATATTCCGCCCTCTAAAAGCACATTTGAACTATGCTAAGCCCAGTCAGGCTATTTATTTTTCGATTGCAAAAGTCACTGGACCGCTAGATGGCGCCTGCTGACTATTTTACATGTCGCTATTGTAAAAATACCGGGATGTACCAAATAGCCAAAGGATCCTCGTGTCGGTCGTCACATGCCTACCTTGCACTGACGAGAGCCAACAGCTCGAAACTGCAGTCTGCAAGTGGTGTGTGACGGCTGGCAAGAGAGCTCCTTTAAGTAGGATCAGTCTTTCGGTTGATGTTTGTTGCAATCGAAGCATTAGCGTTTTCATGGTAATATGCAATTATCTACACTTAACGCGCCAGACTTGTAATTCAGCGCTCGGCGAGGCACACAGCCCGGAGAGTAGCTGTTGGTTGCAGTCTGGTTACGTTCCTTATAGTAAAATAAGGATTTTATAGAAAAATTTGCGACTAAAAATATTATGTATTAATAATCCTCCCTCTAATAGCACATTTGAATAATTAAATTGTCAAAAATTCACCAATTTAAAATATTTTTAATTATTTCCAAACTATTAATTTATCGATTGAATTTATACTAAACTAGTGAACATGAAATTTTATATATATTTTGTTACAACCTTAATTCCAGCCGCACAGTGTCACTTATCTGTAACGTCCAATTTATATCCCCTATTCTCTTTCCAAAGGAGATACCATCTTGAACGAGGAATCGTTTACTTGACCTTAAAATGAATTAATATTACTCTTCTTTCACCTTGTCAAAATCCTAAAACTCGATTTTTTCTATTCCTTCCTTGAAAATTCTTTAAATAATTTTCTTCCTTCGTTTTACTTTTCTTCAATTAAACCAAACAGCGATCTATTCTCTATTTTATTCTAATATTATTTATTCTCCAAAATCTTTCTCTCTCCTACAATTGTCTCCATTTAATAAAAGAAAACAAAAAACACGCATGCAACTCTCTACTCAGAATAAAAATGCATCTTATTCACAATACACAACTCAAATTGAGCTGAACGTATTCTTTTATATCAATATATATTATTATATACAATGTTTCCACGGCAAAGGGGTATTGCTTCACCCACAAACTATTTTTAGTATGTTGGACTTTCAAATATTTATAGAGGGCGCTGGTAACAGCTTAAACATAAAAATTGCATCAGGTAAAGTGCCTTTTCTGTGCGAAATATTGAGAAATTTTATTAGAAAAACTTGCTCAGAATTTAAAAAATATGACGTTGTATCAACTTACATTTTTTATCTGTTTACAAAATTTTATTATTAAACTAAGAAGTGAAGATATTAATATAACTGATAATGTAAACAATAAACTATGAATTAGAAACAAACTTAGTTTTATACACTTAACGTATTTTTTGACAACGTTGGTATTCGATCATCGAGAATTGCAGAAAGGATTCAGAATGCGATGAGGAGGGATCACGAGATGAGATTGGCCAGTTGTTAATTCTATCATTGTCATTTGCGCCCGATCCAAATCTAGATTGGAATGTTTACCACATTAGTTTTATTGGATAATCCGATTTCGCTGTGCCAGTTAATTGAATTTTCTAAACGTGAACATATGATGATATTTTAATCAACGTCCGGTGTCCTGCGGTGTCAGCTGAAAAAAGCCCTCATGGGGATTTACGACTAATGTTGATTAAAATTCATACAGGGCAAAAAATCTAATCTATATTAAAGTAATCGACTATACTTTTCACGAGAAAAATATTACTTGGCGTAATAAACTATTAATTAATTTAATACCACACGAATTATAAACCAAGAACCTATATATTCATAAAAGTTGAATTTCATTAGTATAATAATTATTAAAGTCGAGGTAAGTTTAATTTCTTCAAAGTATAAATATTTGTAAGATTTACTCTTAATAGTACAGTTGTGTCAAGTACTTCTAATCGTGGGGAAAGTATAAAAATATTTTGGTGTAAACTTATAAATTCTTAAATATCGGAAATGTACTGATATATTAACAACAACAAGAGTACCAGTCTTTGAATAAAACAATTTTGATTGAAAAATTATACTATTAATCGAATAGCTGGTATTCTTGACTAAATACTTATCAATCTTAACGTGATTTGTTCTAATTTTGAAAGAAACGAATCTCGCAGGGAGTTATTTACTATATTTTAACCCATTTATGTACAAATTAGATCCATAATATTAAAACAATGTGCTGGATATGAATATTTGGAACAGATTCTCGTCAAATATGTAATGCAGATGGTTTATGTATGTATTTAAAATTAAGATATACCAGGTGGTCCAAAATGTTCTCCTGATATTTCTCCTGCTGATAGTACATCCAAAAATAGTATTAATTGTAGTCTCTTATATAAACTTATTTCCGAAAATGAATAATAAGAGAGATATCCCCATTAAAAGGGAATAATACATTTCTGTTTTTCTGCAATATCTTCCGGCTCCCTTAAAATATCAAATTAATATTTTAAACTTAGTCATAGACCATCTGGACACTAATTTACATGGTAATGTTGGAAAGAAACATATACGAGACTGTTTACATTTCCATAATTAGCACAAAAAGTTAAACTGAAGCGTGCCGCTCAAAGTGCCGCGGTTTTGCTATACCCACAAGCCGACCGGACTGCTAAAGTAAAAAATGCGGCACTTTGAGCCGCACGCTTCAGATTAACTTTTTGTGCTAATTATGGAAATGTAAACAGACTCTCATATGTTTCTTCCCAACTATATCAGTCAAAACCTCCCTTATGGTTAAGAAGTAGTTTTAGGGAATGACTATCAGTATTTTCCTCATGACTTTTACATTTTTTCAGGTTTCTAAAAATTATTATTTTTTTTTTTTTTTTAATACATTTATTTAACGTCGGCCTATTTCCGCTACTGAGGCCTAACACCGACGCCTGTAGACGAGCTACCCCCAACCAGGAATTTTGCCGAACCTCTTCCCTTAAGAAGAGTAGGGATCTTTTACTTGCCTAACATTTAATAGACAAGGGACCGACGGCTTTACATCCCCTCCGAAGGATGGTATATCTCCTATACAACCCTCGCCTAAGGTTGTATAGCTTCCGCGCATACACTGATATACAAGCCGCTGGAAGATGGGTGAGGCGAGGACGTGGTCTTCGTTGGAACGGTCACCAATCCAACTACTAACCACGCCTAACGTTGCTTTACATCGCATATCGAAGTATGTACATAGTAAAGACGCACCCACGCTCGCCCCAAAAATTATTATAAAAAACTAATTTTCAGATCGTTAGAAAAATATAAAAGGCATTCCTATTGCATTTCGATAAGCCAAGCCGTTCTCGAATAATTTATGTTTAAAAAACAACGTGTATTTACAATATTTTATTAATAAATTCTTTTATACATAAACATTCTGTGGACACTCTTAACCTGTTGAAACTATCATAATGGAGGCGCCCATGTTCTCATTAGATCGTATGAAAAGTAGGACTAGGTAGTTATATTTACGTGTTTGAAAGGCCCGTTTACTTTGTGGGTTTATCTTATATAAATTTGCAGTAAAACTATCTGCACAAATATATTTTATGTTTATGATATCGCAATTTGCTACGTGTACGTATCCTTCTATATCTGATGAAATATTATTTTTGATGACCGTCTTTTAGTGTATTTTTGACTTATTAGAAAAGTTTTTATGTTAAATGATTATGTTTAGTTGAAAAATCTATTTGTTTAAAAAAATAGTTAAAAACGAGAAACAATTGCCATGTTAAAAATCATCGTTAAGTACTTTCGAAAGCCTACAATTGAAAAAAAAAAGTTAATTTTGGAGCAAATGACATAATTCTACAGAATCATGACCTGACTAGGATATGATCAAGCCATACTGAGAATAGACATCAAGCAGACATAATGATATAAGCGCTGCCGAAATCAGAAATGGATAAAATGGAAGATCCAAAAGAACAACTCTAGAAGCAAAAACACGAAAAGAAGAGCGGGAAAGTACCATATAGTGAACACGCAGAAAGGCTTCGGTATTTATGATTCGAGCCCCACGTTGGGCGTAGTGAACGCGCAGACAACGTAAGAGCTTTGTGTGCACTTAATTTATTAAAAGTGAAGTTCGGGGGATTTGCACTTAAGAGGAGTTGAAACAGGATAAATGGCTCACCCTGTATAAGCCCCTGTTGATGGTTTTGAGGTATTTTATTAATTCATGAAGTTATATTTAATTTAACTGAATTTATTTCTACTGGCAGGCAATTTTTCAACACCCTGTATATGATTCTTGAACAGAACACTTCTGTGTGTAAGCTTGAAGCAAAACCACTTTTGTTTAATTCGGAATTTTATGAGCATGACCAGTTTCTTGGAGCACCCTGTATACAGTCGTAAATTATTAAAACACTTTGTTTTAAACGGGTTATAATATTTATTATTAAAACGAACACAGAATTTAAATAAACTAAAAATATTATTCTATTTGTTACAGTTATTAATTTTCATAACTTGTCGACAGCGAATAAATTCCGTTTGAGGATATTTGATTCAATGATTTATTAAATTGTCAAAATTCACTTGGAATTAGTTGCGCGGCGGCAGATTAAATTATTTATTAGTGTCTGAAAAAATTCACTTAAAACTAGAGCACTAGGTGCGAATTGAATAGATGTGCGAAGGCAGATTAAATTAAAATAGAAAACAAACTTTTTACAAGGTTTCGGCCTTGGAAGCAGCGCGGGCACTGGATTTTTATATCGCGAGTTACACCGTTGAAAACTTTATTCAAACACTGTTGGTCACCACTTGGTGACAGAGCGTTGAGTTCGCTCTTTTATACCTTTTGGTAGGGTTTCGTTTTTCGTGCCCCGTAAATCGAGCGGAAACGTTTTTACCCCCAATAAATTTTAGAAAGTTGGAACCAGCCATTCCGTGCGGGCTATGATGACTCATCGATTGCATAATATTGCATCATCTTGTAGAAAATGAAAAATTGAAAATGAAAAGTACACGACTGTTTAGGTAATTAAAAAGGAAGTTAATTGATAATTGAATAACATTTGAATCTGTTTTGGTTTGGGAGAAATAGCACGATAAAGAAGGCTAAATATATTGAACCCGTCCTCGTACGGCCATATTTTACGCACTCACGTAATATGGCTATTGAGTTGTCGCGCGCGATGATGTTTCGGGGGTTAATATGGAGTTGAAAGTGTGTCAGCGCGTAGGAACGAGAATAAGTCGTGACATTGTTTTGGAAATGTGTACTTAAATGATTGAAATAACAATAGTTCTAGAGCAATCCGAGTAAAGGTTAAATTTGAATGGAAAAAGAGTTGTAGAAAATTTATGAATACCAGTTTAAGATTTATACCGGAGGTACAAGAAGTATGTTGGGTGACGAATGATAGTATATGGGGGCTGTATTTTTGAGGTGACTGGTTTGAAAGAATTTTGTTGTAAAATGGACGAATGGAAACTTTTTATGTGTTTTTCGATTGTTTTGAATTATTTTAGAATCATCGACGTTTTGTGAATTTTTTCAGATTTTTGACGATTAATTTGTGGTTTTTGATTGAAATGAAAATGTAGATGACTTTTTATCGGTGTTTGGCCTTTTGGCGCGGATAATTGAATTTTTTGGCAAATTTTGACATTTCGCTTTTTGTTTGTTCTTATAGGGAATGAAACGTACTATAACAATATCACGTCACAATACAGCAATGCATCTCACAACTCATACACTTGTCATTCATTTAAAAATGTTAAAAAGATATGATTTAAAATGAGAAAAAAGTTGTCTTATTCAAAAATCATCAAATTCTTTCGTAAGCCTAAAATTAGAACAAAAAAATCATTTTAAATCAAATGGTACAATTTCACGAGAGGATCATGAGCAGACTAGGGAATAATCAAGCATATCAGGAACAAACAACAAGCAACATTAAAGGAATGCCATAATTAAACCATAATAATATTGCACTGCCGGAATCAGAAACGAAGAAAACAGTAGACTCAAATAGGAGCAAAAGCACAAAAAGAGAAACA
Organism: Leptura quadrifasciata; assembly: GCA_963675555.1. Classification (NCBI taxonomy): domain Eukaryota; kingdom Metazoa; phylum Arthropoda; class Insecta; order Coleoptera; family Cerambycidae; genus Leptura; species Leptura quadrifasciata. The sequence continues at coordinate 32,697,080 of OY776674.1, forward strand.
GCAACACGCCGTATGATTACACAATGGAGAATGATGGAGCAACGTATCTCACAACTCTACACAGTACCGGATTAATCCCAGAGCAATGAGGCATTGCCTCGGGGACCCCACCAAAATCGGGCCCCCACCAAATTACCCTGTAAATTTATTTTATTAAAAATTTAAAAAATGAATGAATTCTTTTGAAATTTGGAATGACAAGTCAGACACCCGCCCCTCAGTTAAGCATGCGGTTCATACTAGATCGACCATGCGTAATATACCAACACGTTCTGAATACGATGATAAGCAAAGAAATAGCTATGGAGTTCGCTTGTATCAGCTGTTGGTAGATAGAAATTTAAAATATACGTTCCCCAATGTAAATGCACTATTAAAAATTTATCTGGTAATAATGCCGACAAATTGTACTAATGAGAGATCATTTTCAAAATTAAAATTGACGAAAAATATATTAAGATCGTCTATGAGCCAAGATAGGCTCAAACATTGACCAGTATGAATATCTTGCGAGCGTTGGACTTTTTCGCTATTATTGAGGAATTCGCTAATCAATGAATGAATTTACAGGCACCACATAAAAAAATCGTAAAATACACTTTAGTAACAACATGATATGTCGGCAGACTGTTCTATAACAGCAGTTTGCTCAAAGAAACACAGAAAGTACCGGCTGCTGATACTGGGTATTGGTTATTATTCATTTTATTTTACATAAATTCCAAGTTTAAAAAATCGGTTCGGAACAACTCGGATAAACTTTCCTTTTGTATTTTTAATTATTGTAAATCTACCGAACTAACACCCCCTGTTTCCGCAATAAATGTTTATATCGTCCAATCTCCGTTATTTTTCAAGCAATCTTGATAAAATATGAAACACACAATTTTAAAAGGCACCAAATGGAATTTACACACTGACTATAGTTTTCTTTATTAATCTTACTTTTACTAATTGTTAACAGATTCTCTCCCTGCATTTTCTAGGGGGAACTAGGAGAAATTAGTCATGTAATCTCATAGTGGTACTAATGGAATACATATTATGCATTAAATTTAATGATAATTGTTATTGCAGTTTTGGAGAAAATAATTATTTAATTCTATAAATTCTGCTTCTTCCTGCATTTTTTTTAGAGGAAAAACATATTTAATTCTTTAAATCACACCCCCTGCAACATCCACCCCTGAATTTTCTAGAAGCAACTCGTCATGCCATCTTATACTGGTACTAAGGAAGTATCTATGTGATAAATTTGATTGATCAAAATTATCAGAACCGTTTCAGAAAGAAAATATTTAATTCTTTTATACTTATCCTGTCCGTTCCTGCATTTTTTTATAAACGGGTCAAGTCATCTCATGCTAGTACTAAAAGAGTATTCATAAAGTAATTTTAGAGAGAAAAAAAATTAATTCTATAACACTCCCTTTAACATCCTCCCTGAATTTTCTAGAAACAACTAGTCTATACTGGTGTTAAGGATATATTCATGATTCATTCATGAGCAAAATCGTTAGAACAGTGTTTTAAAAAAACAGTCTCTTTTTAAAACAGTGTGTTAAATTTGGACAACATTTTTAGAAACGTTTTTGACCAAAAATATATTTAATTCTTTAAATTTCGTGCTCTGCAATATCCGTTACTGATTTTTTCTACTAGTAATTAGTCTCGCCATCTTTTACTAATATTAAGGAAGTAATGTCACTTTTAATCAAAATTATTAAAACCGTGTTACAGAAAAAAAAAATTATGAGGCCCTAGGACGTTCAGACCAAATAAGGACTAAAACTGGACGTTCTTTGGATATCGTGTGTTGAGAATTGTATAATACAATTTTATTCTCAAAATACTTTAAAATAGTCCTCTAAAAATACATGTTGTCCGCCTTAGTTATTTTTTCTTGATTTCTATGTTCCATGAGCAAATGATTTAAAAAATTAAACCAGCTGCCTGACTAATACGATTTTCAGGTAATTCAAAGATGTATCAAATTCTGCATGAAAAATTATTGGATTGCCATTAAACGAAATGTAGGCAAAGTTATTAATTATCAAATGAGGTTTTAAGGAATGGAAAATTATAAAATTAGGTACAGGTATTCTTTCTTTTTCACTATGTATGTATGTTGACAAACAAATGTTTAAAATTTGAATAATAAAAATTATTATATGTATTAGTATCGTGGCTGCGTGCGACATCTTCTGGTTAGGGTCTGGACTTATCAAATACTGCTTCGCGTTATCTGCTTTGGATGAGAGCGTTTGAAATTAAATTGCATGTATTGCTCACAGATGTCTATAGTTCAATTAAGTGTAAGTTTAATTTCTGGGATAAATTAATGGCATAAATTAATATGAAAAGCATATTAAAAAACATACTGGCCTGGGCCTCAAAAAATAAAGGCACCATTGAAAGTACGGTGTGTAATATTTCAATAGACATACAACTCTATTATTAAGCTTCGACAAAGGATGTGAGCAAAATACCTAGATGAGTTTTTTAATAAAAAATTGACAATTTTCAGTGGACCCTGATAAATGATACGCATGTAGGCTACTTGATTGATGAGTTTGTTAAAGATGAGCTTATAGTTCAGTAAAGTCGCTTGGAAATTCCATAAATTCTTTATTATGTTATCTGATCTGTTTATGAATGGTACCTATATCTGAGATTGCCATATGAGATGAGACAAACATGTTAAGGTGTTAGTCAGGAAAAGTCGGTGCTTGATTCCGAAATATAATTTCCTAAAATTATTTTTAAATGAAAATAATCTGATCTACTATGCTTTGGTTCAATCGCATATAATTATCATACAGCATGTCCCATTTTACTTGGAATCGCCCCTATAAAAAGTTTATTTAATATCCGAGCATCTTTGTGTTATATTAAATTTTACAAAACATAATAGCGTGGCCTACTATGATTTTTTTTTTCGGGTCAGAAAATGGTGAAATCTTATTAGCGATTCTTTTATTTCAAATCTGAGCGAGCCACTGGATTCAGCAGCCCCCCCAAATGTGTTTGCACCAAATTTTGTTGAAAAAGTTGTATTTTTGGATTTTTCCTGAGAGAAATCAAAATTCAAAAATTGCCGAAGAACTGTTGCATAGGATTGTGTATTTATGAAAATAGTGCTTTGACTGAAATAACTCTCGATTGAATGATTCATTGTTAAAAAAACATTTCTCATCGAATCGAGTATTCGGAGGGCGGTAAACACGAATACGACCGCTGTCTGTTGACTGGAGAGCTAGATTTTAGCAAAATACCGTTATAAGACTTCTTATCTAATTCTTCTTCTTAAGCTAGTTGTGTACATCTAACTTTAATTTTTATGATATTGTCAGTTAGTTGTCATAATTTATTGCAAGTGTACAAAAAACTAATATGCCTCATATAAGCGATTTAGTTAAATCTGGAGTTATTGCTAAAGCAGAAGATTTATGGTCAATGAGACAAATTGCACTGCGTTATAATATTGACAAAAATTCGATGTGTAACATTTTAAGAAAGTGGAGAATAAACGGTACGATTAGTAGAAATCCTGGATCAGAGCGACGAAGGATATCAACTCAACAACAAGATTTGCAATTGGTAAATGCTTTAGTAGAAAATCCATTTTACTCAGTTATTCAGGCTGCTGAAGAAACGAATTTTCCTGGATCGAGTAGTACTGGTCGCCGGCGAGTAAGAGAATCGGAGTTACGCTGTCATGCAGCAGCACAGAAATACTTACTTAAAGCTGAACATAAAGAAGCTCGAGTAGGATTTGAATTTTTAGCGCATGATGTAAATTTTTGGACCAGTGTAATCTTTACAGACGAAAAAACTTTTCAGTCATCATACAGCGGTCGTATTCGTGTTTACCGCCCTCCGAATACTCGATTCGATGAGAAATATATGTCTAACAATGATAAAAGTGGTAGATTTTCCGTCAGTATGTGGGCTTGGATATCCGCACGTAGTCCGGGTGTTTTGTGGGATATTGAAGATCGATTTAATAGTGAAACGTATATTAGGATTTTAGACAATATTACGCTCCCTTCTGTGTCACAATTATTTCTTAATAATGTGTAACTAACTGGTTTCAAGATAACATCAATGTTCTTAACTGGCCCAGTCATAGTCCAGATCTTAACCCTGTGGAAGAAGTATGGAAACTACTCGTAAGAAGTATCCAAAAACGAAATGTGACACCACGGAATGCCGAAGAATTACTGGAAATAGTAAATAATGCATGGGAAAATATTATTACTAATGATTATTGTATAAGATTATTTAATTCTATGCCAAACAGACTTATAGAAGTTATAAATAGAAATGGTACAATAACGAAATATTAATAGTTAGTTTCTTGTTAAGTAGTAGTAGTAGTCCCGATTTCTACTAATCGTACGGTTTATTCTACATTTTCTTAAAATGTTACACACCAAATTTTTGTTAATGTTAGGTATAACGCAGTGCAATTTGTCTCATTAACCATCCATCATTTACTATAGCAATAACTATAGCATTCAAATAAAAAATAAATTAAAAGTGACATCTGTTTTATTTCGGCTACTCATTACATATTCAAATAGAGACAGATTTACATTAGAAAAAAAAGTTGTCCTATTTTTTTCTGCTCACGACAGTACGTATCTTCTCAGTACATGCCATGTTTACATTGGACTAAGAAATTGCAGGAAGTAGGAAGTGCAAAGGAAGAACGAACAGAAGTAATAGGTGATAGAAGGCACAATAAAAGAAACTGGAAAAGACGCGTGACGATGTGTATTTGTTTATATCGGTGTGTGTATGTGTAAATAATGTGTAAAAGTGTAAGTAAAAGAAACTGCAGTATGTACATGAAGTTAGTATATAATTGTAGCTAGGCCCCCTGCCCCCTTGCAGGCGAGCAAAGGGCCGGTGTTTGGTCTGAGTTTCAGTTTCTCAATTTTTTAAGTGACAAATTAATTTTATCAGCCGTTTTGCTTCAATTCTCAAGTTTCCTTGGCATATCATGAAATTATATCCAACAAATGCCTGGCTTGTTCTGATTAGCCACTCCGATATTAATTAGCTTATATATTCAATGATGAATGAGTTCAGCGGATATGCTTGTGACAATATATTTAAGTTGATTTCCTATTTCGAAATTTACGGACGACTGATCTCTTACACCAACTTGAAAGCAATAAATTTCTTTTCACCAATGTTTATTTTCATAAGTTTTTAGGAAGTAATATTGAACATTTTTATAGAAGCTTGCAAGCAAGGAGAATTAAATAAAACAATTACTTTGTATTGTTTTGATAACCTAAATATCTTATGATATGAAACTACTAGGAATTGCTGTCGGGCATGGCCGACTGCGATTACCCATTTGATTAACATTTAACAATTAATTAAGTTAAGTAGATACAATAAAGGTTTCTAAATTTTTATTTATAAAATTTCTACTAAAATTTATTGAACTAAATACAAAAATTACTCACTTAATATATCAAAATGTATTTCCATTTCGCTTCGTCCTCATGCAATCAGCATAACGAATTTTGTAAACGGTGAGAAGAAAAATTTTTATTTTAACTAATAGAAGATATCTCTCAATGATCTTGATGTTAATATTCGTAAACAAATTTTATAAAATAATTTGATTCCAACATTTATATTGTCTGAAAGTTATTTGTGGCATTCTACGAATATTCTTTCCTATTATTTGGGTTTTCTACCACATGTACTATTATCCTCTTCAAAACAAATCACCGAATCTACAAAATAATAGAATTATTGGAAAAAAGGCCTCTGCGCCCATGACGTTTACGCCAAACGTCACGGGAGCAGAGGCCTTTTTTCCAATAATTCTATTATTTTGTAGATTCGGTGATTTGTTTTGAAGAGGATAATAGTACATGTGGTAGAAAACCCAAATAATAGGAAAGAATATCCAATATTTATCATTAGAACATTCTTGAATGCTAATAACTACAGAATAGCACAAGCTTAAAAAGCTATCCGGTTGTTTAACAAATTTTATGGTTAGCTATGGAAACCATTATAAAACAGCTACGTACTTTTTAGTTTACTTTTACTTTAGTTTTACTTTTAGTTTTTATAAAATTAACCACACATAAAATGTATTTTATAAGGTAAGTAATAGGAGTCAATATATCAATATCGCATATAAATACATCATAAATTTGATATTTAATAGTTTTCTTTTTCATCTCAAATATTAATTAATCAATTATGTCCTAAAAACTGCTTTACATAGTAGCATTTGTAGTATATAGTAGTATTATAAACAGCCAAAAAGTTTCAGCACATATTTCTGAGGGGATATATAATGTTTTTGATTACCTCTTCATTCGGTAATTTTTTATTATACTTACTTAATAATAATTTTTCAACGAAAAACATTATTTAAATAAAACAATTCTACATAATATATTTTAATTTTTCTTTTTTCTTTTTAACTGAGCAATTTACACCAATATGAAAATTTTGTTAGAACAATTTCTAAATAAAGTATTTTTTATATGAAATGTATGGTAACTAACACATTTGAACTATGCTAACCCAGTCAGGCTATTTATTTTTCGATTGCAACAGACACTGGACCGCTAGATGGCGCCTGCTGACTGTTTTACATGCCGCTATGCCAAAGATACCGAAATGTACTAAATAGTCAAGTGATCCTCATGTCGGTCGTCCCATGCCTACCTTGCACTGACGAGAGCCAACAGCTCGAAATTGCAGTCTGCAAGTAGGGTGTGACGACTGGCACGAGAGCTCCTTTAAGTAGGATCAGTCTTTCGGTTGGTGTTTGTTGCAATCGAAGCATTAACATTTTGATGGTAATATGCAATTATTACACTTAACGCGCCAGACTTGTAACTTGTAATTCAGCGCTCGGCGGGGCACATAGCCCGGAGAGTACCTGTTGGTTGCAGTCTGGTTACGTTCCTTATAGTAAAATAAGGATTTTATAGAGGAGTTTGCGACTAAAAATATTATGTTTTAATAAAAGCACATTTGAACTTGGTTAAATATTGATATAAGAAGTGACCTGTTATCAATTCCCAGATATAACTTTATTCGACTTGATATAAATAGCCGAGGTGGGGTCTATATATATTTATTAAGACTACATTCCAGTATAAAATTATTTTCCAAGAAATTAATGACACGTTGGAGCAATTATGGCAATGCTAGGTAAGCATTATGCCATAGGGATGCTATACAGGCCGCCGAGATCTAATATTTTAGAAACATTTTGTTCTCTAGAAAATGCGATGTCTATTATAATACCTGACTGTGACATAATTCTAATGGCTGGAGATATAAATATAAATTTATTAAGCGATAATCAAAGTGTCATACGCTTTAACAACTTTATTGAATCTTATGGACTTTTTCAAATCATTACTGAACCTACCAGGATTACCGAAACCACACAAACTTTTTTTGACGTAATAATTACATCTGAGACTGGATGCATTAATAGTGGAGCAGTGGTTAACCTACATGGAATCTCAGATCATTGTGCCACAGCTTGCAATATTAATAAACTCAAAACTAAAAGTTCAAATAAATTAATCACTTTTCAAAGCTTTGAAGATTTCGATGAAAACATTTTTTGAACGGTTTCACGATATCGACTGGAATTTTATCTATCGCTTAAGAGATGTTAATGACATGGTTAAATTTCTAAATGAAAATATTATAAATATTTTCAATGATTGTGCTCCTATCCGAACGGTTAGACTAACAAAACCACCTGCACCTTGGCTGACATATAATATAAGGGAAATGATTAAGAGACCTGATAAAGAGTTTATTAAATTTAAATCAACCAAATCTCCAGCTCACTGGAACTATTATAAAACCCTTAAAAATCAGATAAATTATGCTATAAAAAGAGAGAAAAAGCTTACATGGAATACATAATGGCACAAAAAACAGTAAAACGACATGGAACACTCTTAGGTCTTTAAAAATACTAAATAAAATAACGTGTCAGAATCCAGACGCAGTTATTTAGGTGTACCGCAGGAATCCATAATCGGACCTTTGCTGTTTTCGATATATATATTTCTGATTTTTGTAAGATTATTGAGAGTTTCACTATAGATAATTATGCAGACGAACCACAAACTTATTTGCCCTTTACTTCGGACGAAGGTGTTCTGGCTGCCGACAAAATAGGTGATACATTAGTTGATATATCGGCGGCTCACAATCTTCAAGTAAATGCTAATAAGTCATCTGTAATGATGTTTGGTCCTAAACGTAAGCGGGAACTTTTAAAGTTAAAGTAAAAATAAATGGCGTGGATCTATCTATTTTAAAGGACACAAAAAACCTTGGACTCTGGTTGGATTCAGACTTATTATTCTCTACATATATAAGTTACTTATGCAAACCGTCATATAATATCCTCAGACAACTGTATCCTCATAGACAAATATTAACTTCAAAACTTAAATAAAATATCTGTGAAGTCCTCATTATTTAAAAAATATCATACTGTGATACAATTTATGGTCCTGCCCTCCTGAAATTTGACTCTGGTAGACTACAAGTCCAGAATGCGTGTTTTAGATTTAGTTTTGGCATTAGAAAATACGAGCACATCAGTTATAAAATAACTGAAATGGACGGATTAAAACTTGACAAGCTCCGAAAATTACATCTGCTATCTCTTGTGCACAAAGTGTTGCTGTCCAATAAGCCAAAGTACTTATATAAAAAATTAAACCGATTTAGAGATAAAAATGCTTTTAACACTCGGAATAATTATGTACTAGTTATACCTAGACACTCTACCACTATGTTTAAATGTTGTTTCACGTACAATACATGCAAATTATACAATAGCTTACCTGCTCGATTTCAGAATTGCACTATAATGAATTTTATGAAAAAGTCAAAAATGCATTTAATTCAAACTTCATCTCAACACACTTAATAATAAACCTCAGCTCAGTATATAACTTTCTCTCCGATTTGTACCGAATTTTATATAAAAAATAGAAATAAAAAATCCATGTAATAAAATATAAAAGTAAGTAATGCATTTAGCATAGTAATGTAGGGTTTAAGTTGAAAAACGCTCTTCGAGCGATAATTCGCTTTTTCGGCGCATTATATCTGCAATTTGCAGAACTTTTGTAAATTGTAATATTTTGTGAACGAATAAAGACGTATTATTATTATTTCAGCGAAAACTGGTACATATAAAAATTTTTTATCCTTAGCCCCTCTCTCTCTCACACTCTCTCACACACATCCATCATCCCTCCTTCCCCATTTCTGTCCCTCCGCCTTCCTCCTACACTGTTTCCACTCCTACCTTCTTTCCTCTTGTTTCTCCCCCTCCTCTATTCTTTAAAATACAACAACTTCTATACTTAAAATTGATTTCTTAATTTCTGTTTCACATAAATTACGAGTACACTGTACCTACTTTTACACCCTCTTAAGTCAAAAATACATGCCTGTGAAAATATGATTATTTCATTTGAAAAACTGTATTGAAATGAAATTGAAAAGAAAAGAAGAGATAAAAAGTACTTCTTTGTAATTCTGGCATTTGAAGTTACTGGTTAAAACATTATAAAAGATGTGCATTATGTTATTGTAAAATAAATAAATAAAAAAAGGTTTAAACGGATTTCTTGCAATAAAATACTTAACGATCACAGAAACTAAAATATCAGTTCTTAAAGCAACAAAGTAAATTAAAATAATATTACAAGCAAGACAACAAACATTGAAATAAATTTAAAAGAAACTAGATGGTATGTATGTATTTTATTGATCTTTAAGCCAATTTACATCGGATAGATAAGTCAAAAAAAAGAAAAATTGGTATATAATTCACAATATACCTACATAGTTATTTAAGAGATATAAATCACAAACATTTTGAATAGTACTTAAAAAACAATATAGTAACATTAATAACAGAGGAGATAAACATATAAAAAAAATATTCATAATTACATAAAAAAGCGTAAAATCTAAGGTAGAATTTCACATTATACAAATTTAATTATTTTGTCCGGAAAAGGTAACAAATTCCTCAACTGAATAGAATACATTTTCGAGTAAGTGGTTTTTTAGTTTTGATTTGAAGCTGGTCAGTGTGGTTGCACTACTTATTTCCCGAGGAAGCATATTAAAAAAGTAACAGCCAGCATATTGAGGTGATTTTTAAAAACTTGAATAGTTAAATCTTTCCAGGCGTATTTGATTATTTTTCCTAGTTAGGTGGTCATGGACATCTGAATTTTTTATAAATTGAGCTTTGTTTGTGTAGATGTAAACTAATATTTTAAACAAAAAAATACTTATAAACGTCAGAATTTTTTTCTCTTTAAATGTTTGCCGACATGACTGTCTATAACTTAAATTGTACATAAGCCGAATAATTCGTTTTTGGGCAATGAATACTCTGCTACTTTCGACAGCTAGTCCGTAAACAATTATGTTGTAACTGATTGTTGAATATATTAGTGAATAATACGCAGTGAGGAGTCCTTGTTCATTCAGGCAGTTTTTTAGAGTTAGTATGGCAAAGTACTGTTTATTTATTTTAGAACATATGCAGTTAATACAATCGTTGTAACTTAGGCATTCGTCTATGATGGTTCCAAGAAATTTACATTGACTATCTACTGTGATGGGATGATTATTTATGCATAGTTTTAGGTCTGCTATTTTGGGTCTCGAGCATTTATGAAACTCGATAGCCATAGTTTTGGAATAATTTATGATGAGCCTATTTTTTTGACACCAATGATCAAATTGCATGAGGACATTATTTACTTTTTCGATAACCTTTGTGATGCTTGGGTCTGAGATTATGATATTCGTATCATCAGCAAAAATAAATACTTCACCATCTAATATATAGTCTGGAAGATCGTTGATGAACATTAAAAAAATTAGGGGTCCAAGGACACTACCCTGGGGGATGCCCGAGTTAACCTCAAATTGTGACGACATCTTGTCGTGAATTCTGACTAATATTTTTCGATTATTCAAAAATGAATATATCCATTGTTGCAGGGAGCCCTGTATGCCTAGTTTTGATAATTTTTCAGACACAAAATTGAAGTTGAGGCTGTCGAAAGCGCGTGACAGATCAAAAAATAACCCTACTATATATTCTTTTTTTTCCATTTTTTCAATAATATATTGAATAAAATTTAGGGTAGCGGTTTCCGTGGAGCGCCCTTCCCTAAATCCGTGTTGGTTATGAGCAAAGATTTTGTGTGTTTCTAAGAATTTGGTCATTCTCATGTAGATAGCTTTTTCCATAATTTTTGAAATAATACTTAAAAGGGCGATAGGCCTATAGTTTTGGATCAGTAGAGGATCGTCTTTTTTATATACGGGGATAACAACTGAAATTTTTAGGCGTTTGGGAAATTCCCCAAGTTCAATAGATTTATTTAAGATAGTGGCTATGATTTCGGACAGTTCACTGCTGCATTTTTTTAATAGTATTGCCGGCACCTCATCGTGGCCCGTTGATTTTTTATTTTTTAAATTAGATATTATTTGGCTAATCTCTTCCGCTGTAAAGGGCTCCAACAACAATGAGTCATTCATATAATTTACTGAAGTGGTACAAGAGTTTGAGATATTATCACCAAAATGTTTTTTTAATTGGTCATTTGTTACCGAGACAAAATATTCCCCAAAGATATTTGAAATGTCCGTAACATCAGAAATTAGTTCATTATTGTGATTTATTTTGTATTCTGGGCGATTTCTGTTTCTATTGAGTTTGTTATTTACTATGTTCCAGAGAGTTCTAGGTTTATTATCTGAGTGATTTATTGTGTTTAAATAAAAATTTTGTTTTGCATTAATTATATTTTGGTTATATTGTGCCTTGAGCTTTTTATAATTTTCATTTAATTCCTTTTGATTTGGATTAGTTTTTCGAAGCATATTTAATTTTTTTAGATTATCGGACTCTGCTTTTAATTGGGGAGTGTACCAATTGTTGTAACCATTGTGATTTATTGTTTTGCCTTTTTGCTTTGATTTAGGAAATGAAACTTCAAAAGCCCATGAAAAGTGATCCCAAAATTGTTCAAAATAGCTATCAATATCACTACTTTGAATTGAGGGAAAAGTAAATTTTTTTAAAAGGAATTTGAACTCATTTATATTGCTGTCGGAAAATTTTCTAATAAATGTATTGTTCCGCGTATCAGTGACGTTACTATAAGTATTTGAATCATGAAGTTTTATTATTTGTGCGGTGTGGTCTGAAATTCCTGCGTCTATAATGCTGTAATTTACTTCATTTTTTACATTTGTTATTAGATGGTCTATAGCTGTCGCACTAGTACTTTCTCCACGGGTTGCAATACGAGTTGGTTGCCGAATTAAAGATTCCACTCCATATGACTCTAGTATATCACATAGTATCCTTTTTTCAACATTGTTTTTTAGGATATCAATATTTAAATCTCCACATATTATAATTTTTTTATACGAATTAGTCGCGATATCTAATATTTTACAGAACTGAATGAACAATGTTAATATTTTATTTCAGAATGTGTTCAAAATGATTCCCATTTTCTTGTACATCTCTCGCCCTTTTTAGAAGTGAAAAATCTCACATTTTGAAAAACGGCAGGAATATTTCTAAATCCTTCGGCTGGTTGCTAAATTCTTTGCTGCAGAGAACGTTGAATTTCTATTTGAACAGAGTAATTTTGTCCTTCATGGCTTCCCAAAGACATAAGTCAATTGGATTTAAATCAGGGGACCGAGCAGACCAACTGATTGAACCATCAGCTCCTCGGCCTATCCAACGTCCTGGAAAAACCCTTGACAAACATCGCCTGTCTTGCAGGTTATAATGGGGCGGAGTACCGTCTTGTAAGTACCACATGTTTTCTCTAATAACATGATTAACAATATCTAATTGCTCAGGCAATTCATTTTCCAAAAAATGTAGACAGTCAGCTCCATTTCAATGAAGAGAAAAGAGCACAGGTCCAATTACATGGTTTCATTTTAATAATTTGAGTATTATTGCCATCATCTGGTTTAGGTCAAATATCCGAAACAGGCAAATCTGTACACCCTATTATTTTCTTTCTAAAAATAAGTAAAAAAAACAGTCTTTCAAATATTTTCTGCTGCTTTACGCTATTATTTTAAACTTATTTATCCGTTTTTAAATGCGTAAAACAATAAACATGCACTAATTTTGTCTTCGATATAACTTCATCAACAAGATAAAATTAAATTTCATGAAAGATATTTCCACAAACACAAAATTAGATATGTAGAAAATTTATAAACATATGACTAGTTAGGCACAAAAGCAGAGCCGGGGTCAATAATTCTGTCCTTATTCGGGGGTTAATTAGCAAGTAAATAAATAAATTTATATTATCCAAGAGAAGGAGTATTTACAAGAGCAAAACAAATAAGTAAGAAAAAGTAGTTTCTAAATTTTATAGCCTAAGTAAATGATATGTAACTAGCATCATTACATAAAAGGGCTCAGAATGTTTGAAAAAGTAAGTATGCAGAATAATTGTATATTACCTTCAAAACGCTAATGCTTCGATTGCAACAAACACCAGCCGAAAGACTGATCCTACTTAAAGGAGCTCTCGTGCCAGTCGTCACACACCACTTGCAGACTGCAGTTTCGAGCTGTTGGCTCTCGTCAGTGCAAGGTAGGCATGTGACGACCGGCACGAGGATCACTTGACTATTTAGTACATTTCGGTATCTTTGGGATAGCGACATGTAAAATATTCAGCAGGCGCCATCTAGCGGTCCAGTGTCTGTTGCAATCGAAAAATAAATAGCCTGACTGGGCTTGGCATAGTTCAAATGTGCTTTTAGAGGGCGGAATATTAAAACAATATTTTTAGTCGCAAACTCCTATATAACATCCTTATATTATAAGGAACGTAACCAGACTGCAACCAACAGCTACTCTCCGGGTTATGTGCCCCGCTGAGCGCTGAATTACAAGTTACAAGCCTGGCGCGTTAAGTGTAATAATTGCATATTACCATCAAAACGCTAATGCTTCGATTGCAACAAACACCAGCCGAAAGACTGATCCTCGGCTGGAACTAGATCAAAATATAATCTAGTTCCAGATCTCATTACAATACATAAGTATACCAAATTTCAAGTCAATATCACAAACAGTTCCAGAGTAAACGTGCGTAAAAAAAGAAAGTTACAGACAGACCGACAGACAGTAATTTTTTTTATTGCTCAAATTTAAAATACCAACGCTCATGACATTTTAAGCCTATTTCAGCAAAAAAATTAAAATGTTTTTTGCGTCTATACTTCCACTGGACGTGGCAGTAATTATTAAGATCGGACAATGTTTAGAAAACTTGCAATCAAAAGTTATTGCCCAGTGCCGTTTCTTTAGCTATGTGGACGCATATGAGCAAAGTTTACAACCATATATGGATATCCACTCGTGGTCAGGAGCAGCAGACTTATCGGCTGAACGAAAAATTAATTTACAACATGGTGATTCGGCCGTCCATTACAAACGTGGCACCGGTGTGGTACAGCAGGGCGAAAACTCAAAATTCTAGAACATAAATTTATGCACCTCATGTCAAATTCTGATAGATACAGCTCAGTCAGAGACCTCTACGCGCATAGTCACGGCATTATTCTATCAACAGATTATATCAAAAATCATTTCAAAGATATTGTACAGTTTCAAACTAGATGATAGCTCACTAACCTACATCATTATACTGTTCTGATTCATAACTTAAGTATTGTTAATACAGTTAGTTATTTTCTAAATATATCTATAAAATTAAGATTTTTTAACTATTACATACAAATTAGAAATACCGATGCCATCTGTGCCTTTGAATAAATTTTAAGAGATCATAAACCGCATAAACGTATTAATAGAAACATAAAAACGATTTTGAGTAATAAAGTCAGTAACTAACATTCACTGCCTAAGATCTACAAATTAAAACAATTATCTGTAATAAATACATGGTTTGTATATCATCCTATACTTTATTTGCTGAATAGAAATAGCTAAGCCACTCCTCAAAAAACTGCGCCGCATTTTAACAGAATTATTATATTGGTTGATTTTTTAAATCCTATAATAAAACCAACTGTTTTATGTTTTTGATGTTGTTTAGTTTTTGGAGTTTGTCAAAAACAAAAATTACTGTTAAGTCATTTGTTACCTTTATTTGCTGTTATTTCCATTCGTCTAAGAAAACAGATTTTTTAAATTCTTTTTTGTACATTTGTGTATATCAAGGTATGTAATTAATCTTGATTAAATATCAGAACCACTTTTTCTTTTTGAGGTTAGAAATTTTTTCACGAAACTTGTCGCGTGTAAAACTGGTCATTGCAAACATTGGTCAAAATTAATGGGGAGTGGCTTAACTATTTCTATTCAGTAAACAGAGAATAGTAAACTGTGCTCTCGCTACATAACTTGGCTTTGAATTATGAGCATTATTTATTATTCGACAATACCTGTAATAATCCTTTATTGGTCCAAGAGATCATACAAATGATATAGGACAAGCCATATACAAAAAATATTAACAGAAATAAGTATATAAGTAAGAAAAAAAAGAAATATACATACATACACCCATGAATGATTCCGTACATGCATTCATGCATGTTATACATAGATAGAAAATACATAGAACTACAAACATAAAAATTTAAAAAAAGAGAGAAAAAAATAGGTTAATTACAAGATACATTAATTTAAGATACAAGAAATTCATTAACAGAGTAGTAAGCTTTCTTTCGTAGCATTTGTTTAATAGCAGATGTGAACTTCTTAATACTGGGTATGGTTTTTATACTATCTAGTTTATTATACAAAGTGATATCCATGTATAGGAATTGGCTTTATATAATTCCATTTGATCTATATTATATTGCAAATCAAAACCATGACGCGTAGGGTAATTATGGAAAGCATTTTGAAAATTGAAATGAGCAAGATACTTTTTAACAAAAGTTAATATTTCAAGAATATACAGTGATGTAAGGTTAATATGTTATTCTCAATAAATATGGACTTGCACGACTCTCGGTATTTGAGTCCAAACATACAGCGTATGGCCCTTTTTTGCAACATAAATACACGATTTGACATTGATGAGTTCCCCAAAAGATAATACCGTATCTCAAACGAGACTCAAAATTAGAATAATAAAAAAATTTACCACGTAAGAGCTGGAAATTTGGCATAACCTTTTCAACGCAAAACAGGTACTGGCACACTACTTATTACAAAGAAAATTTATATGAAATTTCCAATCGAGGGATAGATCAATGAACATTCCTAATAATTTAAATTCTGTTGAATGCTCTTTCCATTTAACTTAAGTAAAGGACTAGATATATAATTCGAAGCAATAGGATGGAACTGTAGCGAGTATGTTTTTTCTTGGTTTAGAATAAGTCTATTATTTTTAAAATAATTTGCAGCAGCAGACAAGTTTTCGTTTAGCTTGGCGATAGCTTGTTCTTCACTTTCGGCACTGACAATGATAGTTATGTCATCTGCAAAAGCATTATAAAAAGTAGAAAAGGCACTGTCTATGTCATTTATATATAATAAAAATAACAATGGTCCTAGTATACTTCCTTGAGGGACTCCTATGTCCACCATTAATTCACTTGGCTTGGTATTACAAAATTCAACAAATTGTTTTCGGTTAGCTAGATAAGATTGGAGAACAGACTTGCACTGACCCCGCAGACCATAACACTCAATCTTTTTTGGTAGAATGTCATGATCTACGCAGTCGAATGCCTTTGATAAATCAATGAAGACAGCAATTAGCTTATTTCCTCGATGCAGATTTTCATAAACGTAATTTAAACTATTTACAAGAGCCGATATTGTTGATCGTACAATGTTGATTTACTTAGGTGTATTAAAAGTTGTATGATATTTATGAGAATTTGGTACGAAAATAAAAAAGAAAACAATAATTTATGTATGTATAGATTTATTTTTCTTTTATGCTTTTTTTGGAAAGTTATTACGCAACACTGAAAATCAAAAAGTAAAACGAACTAGGAGTCTATTAATGAGTTTTATTGACATATATTTTTGTAAAAAATTAATTGCCTGGAAAATAGAATTTTCATATTGGATTTCCTGAACCGCTGCAGGTTTGGGAAATGTGAGAAATGTGAAAATCCTAAATCATTCTCATTTGCCTGTTTATGAAAACAATTCCTTTTATATTATTAAGATTTTGTTGAAGGTACCTTAAAGTAGATATATATTTTTTTGTTTCTGTTTAAGAACCTACAGATTTCACAATTTTGCCAGATTTAGCAATGGTAGACAGTTTTAACTTGTCGCTTAATAATAAATTATGCAAAAACTGTTTGTGTTGAATTTAAAAACAAGCGTAGAGTAACACAAAATGCTTATAATTTTGCATTTGACAACCAACAGAGGACTCAGCCTTCTTCTTAGGAATAACTTTCGATAGTCATTTAAACTGGAGTCATCAAACCGAAAAGGTATGTGCTAAACTCAACAACAGTTTTTATGTTATGCATTCATTAAAAAATTATTTGATTACTAATGCAATGCTGAATGTATTGTTACGTATCTACACCTTTTAGTAAATATCTCCAAGCGTAGGTTCAGTACTTGCAACAAAAAATCTCACTAAATTACAATAATTAATCCTTATAATTACACACTAACTATAACTCTCAATTAGTATAAATTCACTACCATGTTACTGTACTAATTTGTCCACTGTACTTTATCTTCTCTGATGACTTGTGATCTAAAATATGACTGACTCCAGCGAGTTGGTTCTGCTAGTTATATATCTGTAGCGCTTATTCTCGACTCAGCCGTTCCGGACAACTCCTCGATCCTTTTGATATGTCATTCCGGATGATTCTATCGTTTCCTAGAGACCCTATAAAGTAGAGACTGGCCACTCGAATGGGAGGCACTGATTGGTCCGTATGAAAAGTGGATGCATAATGGCGGCGGAGTTGCTTTCATTTTGACGAGCATAGTGTCATTAGACTCAATGTAAAAGGTTAAAGTTAAAATAACAGTCTGTTATCACAGATTTAGTCGCGAAACAATTAATGGTAACGTTATAACTTACATATATTTTTCCACTTTGTCAAAATAAATACTGCAACGTGATAAACACACTGATGCCACGACCACCTAGATGCTAGGTGGTGTTGCTGATGCACACGCGCTAGAGTCCCTATACACGCGCACACTGAAACTATCGCCGCCATGATGCATCCAATTGGGTGGAGTGGGGGCCGAGTGGCCAGTTTCTTATAGGGTCTCTATCGTTTCGTTGGTAATAGCGCCATCTCTGGGCCAATTGACGAACTACCGTTTTCACTGGTAGCTAATTAGGCAAGCTTCCTTTTACTCTGCTGCTAGGGATTAAACCTCTATTCATCAGAGGGCGTGGATGTACACATAACAGTATATGATTCGTTTATACACTCTGCCATTCCCTATAATAGCATAGTGTGGGGTCAGTCCAGCCATATAGAGAGAATATTTATTCTTCAGAAGAGTATACTCAGATTAATGTTCAACCTTGAATATAACCAACCTTGTCGTGAACTATTTTACGAATACAAAATTTTGACGATGACATCTATATATTTGATAAAGATCTTGTTGTATATTTACGTGAACAGAAACAAATTTATTGAAAATGGAGATTTTCATAATGACTATAAAAGAGAAAGGAATTTAATTTCCTTAAACACACATAACCGTGTGTTTTCTAAGAAATCATCTATCAACTCAGGTTGTCATCGCATCTTTGACCGGACCAAATTAAGCACTGCATATCATTATTTAGCTAAAACCTTAAAAATAGGTTTGGTCAACAACTCGTTTTATTCTTTAAATGAATTCATAAACTTTTTACAACCCAAAGTCAACTGACTGTGTCATATTTATAAATTGTCCTTTTATACTATTATATTGATAGGTTTGCTAACTTTGTTCATGAATAATATTTATATATTTACTATTATCATTTTATGTCATGAATATGTAGTGCTGGTAGAATTTCCCTTTGGAGTTGCGCAACCCCCCAAATGGCCAAAAACCACCCTCAAATGAGGTTAAAGGTTTATCACATCTTCTCCATCGGTGAAACTTGGTGTACCTCCCGTTTCCGAGGATGCTAAATGTGGTGGTGATGCTGAATGTTTTTTCTGACCCCCTCCAACCCCTCTACCGGCTAATAAACACCCCCGAAAGGAGTGAAAATCTTTTTTTATATCACCGGCAAAATGCATATAACGCCCGTTTTTGAGAATGCTGAACACGGTGGTGATGCTGAATGTTTTTTTACCCCCTCGAACCCCGCTAACGGTTAATAAAACACCACCGAAAGCGGTGAAAATCTTTTTTTGTAAAATAGCAGTGGTAATATTCCGTACCGCCCGTCTTCGAAGAATATCAACCATGTAATTCTACTTGTAAGAGACGTAGGTTAAATTAATGTAGATAAAGTATGAATGGAAAAAAAATGTATTGTAAGCATGTGTTTTATCTTTATAATAATGTCTATTATTTTTCATCTAAGGAAATTTAGTTAAGCTTATTTGTATGCGTCGATATAAATTTTTCTATCAATTTTTGGCAATAAAATAAATTGTACGTAACAATGATTCAATAGACCTATTTTTGTAAGTACTCGATTATCTTCTTCAGCTAAATGATAAAGAAAGACAATTATAGTTACGAAGAGAAGTATGATTATTTTATTATCCTGGAAAGCGGGCGGGATATTAAAAAAATATATATTTTCACTCCTTTCGGGGGTATTTGATAGGCGTTAGAGGGGTTGGAGGGAGTCGGAAGAAATGTTGACCATCACCATCATGCTCAGCATCCTCGAAAACGGGCGTTACATACATATTTCCGTTAATATAAAAAACGATTTTCACCCCTATCGGGGGTGTTTATTAGCGGTTAGAGGGGTTGGAGGGGGCCGAAAGAAACATTCAGCGTCACCACCGTGTTCAGCATCCTCAACGTTAAGTTTTTTTTTACGCCTGTAGACGAGCTACCCCCAACCAGGAATTTTGCCGAACCTCTTCTCTTAAGAAGAGTAGGGATCTTTTACTTGCCTAGTATTTAACAGACAAGGGACCGACGACTTTACATCCCCTCCGAAGGATGGCATATCCCCTATACAACCCTCGCCTAAGGTTGTATAGCTTCCGTGCATACGCTGATATAGAAGCCGCTGGAAGATGTGTGGGGCGAGGACGCGGTCTTCGTTGGACGGTCACCTACGTTAAGTTACACCGGTGGAAAAGATATGGTAAGTGTTTAACCCCCCTTGATGGTGGTTTTTGGCCTTTTTGAGGGGTTTTGCAACTCCAAAGAAAAAGTCTACCAGCACCATCGTCTTCAGCATCCTCGAAAATGAGGGAGGGAGGTACTCTCGTTGCAATCAGACTTTGTATTGTTATTTCAAATAAACAATTTCGCAAAATGACTTGAACCATGACATTATAAATAGGAACAACCATTTATTAGCGATCTTGCTAATACGGCAACCCTCAAAAATTTTCTTATCATATGTACATAAAAATGTATATACACTGACATATCATCCATCATCTAGAGGTAAATCTGATTCTTCGACAAAAAAGGATGTAAAAAATAAACACCGTACCAACTCATGCGCGTTCACCTGGATTGGTATCTAAGTGGTTACTATATGAAAATTCAAATTTAAATTAACATGCTATTTGACGATGTACGTATTAATTAAAACATCTACGCTATTCATCACAGGTACTGAACACCTACACGCCTCTTTTGGCGGGAAAAATAATAATTTCTTGAGTGGAAAATTAAAGCTGAGACTCTTGAGGCCGTAGATGCACTTTAATTGTTTCGAATCTGAAGTTCGGGGGAGTTGCCCTAAAACTGCCGGACAGGGTCAAAAGCTACACTCTGTACATAACCAGAATGGTTGGATTACTTTTTGTTTAATAAGATTATATAATTTAATTTCTTAGCCATTTTGAAAGTCACTGGCAGGGCCGAGAGTAACATCTTGTACATCAAATAACGATAACGATTTTACAAATTTTATTTAATCACTTGAACAGAGTTTAGAAAGTAATTTATTTATTTTTACAATAGATTGTTTTTTAAGTAACTTTTCGACAATTGAATTTCGACTGGAGAAGTTTAGTTTAATTATTTTTTAATTTATTTATGAGTTTTTTATTTCTGTATTCTGGAATTCACTTTCACTTTATTTATACGCGAGGACAGATTATTATTACTTAGAAATTAACACTCTTTTCTACAAGGTTTCGGCCTTGGAAGTAGCGCGAGAACTGTATTAGATCACGAGTAACACCGAAATAACTAACTTTATTTGGGCTCGTGGGGCTCGGTTATTTATACTATACCACCGTTGTGCTTTCGTGCCCCGTGAGTCAGGCACGAACGTTTTTACCGCCTCTTTAGATCTGGATTTGGAACCATGTAGTCTGGATCGGCACGATTGCATAATATTGCACAACATTGCGCAACACATTTGCAAAAGTATGAAATTTTGAAATAAAAATTATATGGAAAAATCGGCATTGAAAAGGAGAATTTTTTGATATAAAAATAATTTTTTGATTTATTCGGGTGTAGAAGTTATTGAAGTTTTATTATCTGGAAATTAAATGGTTTCGGAATGACCCCGTAAAATCGAAACGAAGGTCCGACGTTTTACAGTTGCAAGATATGAATAAGATATGAAAATGTTCTCGATAAGTGCGTGGTGAATAATAAGATATATGAAAATGTTTCCGATACACGTGGAACGAAAATAAGATAAGATTTGCAAAGAGAATGCGGTAGTAAAAATTGAAATGGGAAGCGGGTGGTAGAATTTGATGAATCGAGTTGGAATGTGGTTGTTAGAAGTACAGAGAGTAGTTTGATGTATACGAGAGGGGTGGTTGAAAAATAGAGAAATTTAAAACGCAAAATCTGTTTATGGAAGATTAACGAATTGACATAAAATTTTGTGACCATGGGTATGAATAGTGGCTTTGATGAATTTTAAGATTAATTGGGTCTGATGATATTTTTAAGATGGATTTTTGAATAGGTTCGAGTCCTGAAATGGTGAATTTGAGTGTTTGGTGGTATTTGACGGTGAATGCATGTCATTTGAGAATTATCGGTTGTACGTGAATTTTTACAGAATTATTTTTGAAAAACCGTATGTTTTAGTTGATTTGAATATGGTAATAACTTTTCTATTGATTTTGACATGGTGCACTTGAAATTTTATTTATTTTTGAAATTTTGGAATTTTTTATGTTTTTTATAGTGCTGATAAAAGTACTATAACAGTACCCATTAGAATATCAAGGATTTAAATGTGCTGGAGGACTCTACTATGAACTTCAAGTGCATTTGAAAGATTATGTTAAAAGAAAACCTAGAAATACCATACAGTTAAAGCTACTAATTAAAATAGTTTTTGAGCAATGCCGCCACTGTTTGCAGGATTTACAAATTATGCATTTACTTGAGACTGTCTTTACCTTTTTGCCAAGTTAAACCTTTTAACGCAGCCATACGTTGTAACATCTGTCACACAAAATATTTTAATGGGGTTGCGGTATGAGTCTCAGCTACAAAATGAGAATAACCGGACGTAGCAACTTAAGGCAAATTTATTTGTTTCCATTAGATTTTATACGCTTAATATGTTATCTAAGCAGACGCAAAAGTACTTGTGCAGTTTATGTCTCAGCATAGTTCTACCTTCTTGGCAACTCGAATACGTTTTAGAAAAAAATGTATAGACCGTTAAACTAAAAAGTGCCAGTCATAATAACTGCTGCCAGATTTTGTAACCTGCAATACGGGGACATTAGATTAGAAAAATTTAAAAATAAATACATAAATGTAGTGAAGTGAAATTAAAGTTTTTCAGGGAGTGTCAAATTATAGCAGTCTTTTTTCAGTCGATTGTAAATATCCAAATTAAAATAAAAGTACATTTTGGTAAGAGTCTATTTATGCCTTGGGTTTTAATTGAGCATTTTCTGAGATAAGAGAATGAATATATTCGCAGTATTTGATACTAAAGTTTCACATGTATATATTTTTGTTTCCATATTAAATAGCCGTTTTATTTCAATAAGTTTCACTTTTGAAGTTTCAACAATGGACAACTGCCATTCTTATGCATTACTAATTAGGAATAGTGAAAATGTCAAATATGTGAGACTGTTAAAAAGGGGATGCAACTAAACTCAGTGCATACGGTTTCGGAAAAACTTTTGATTGGGTAGGGTATTTTATTACACAAATGTAAAACTATAGCCATAATCGAGTCTCTTCTTCAGTGGCTTCATAGGGACTTTAGTTATTGAACTCTTATAGTTAAAATAGACAATTATGATTCAATGCTATTTTGCCCTTCATCTGGAGTTCCTCAAGGTTCCTACATAGATCCACTTTTGTTCTTAATTTTTATCAGTGACATTAACAGAACTAAAATGTAAGGCACTATTATTTGTGCACGACTTAGGGGTTTCTTTAAGAGTGGCAATGTTTGTTAAAAGTTGCAAAATAGCTTAATAAATACCTATTAGCTTGGCGTGAAAAGAATAATATGGTAAACATATTTAAAACACTAATGTCTTCGAAAATTAAATATCCCATTTTACTTAAGTATTAGATAAAAGTAGCGTGCATTGCTTCGTATAAATCGTATTCAAGGATTAGGAGTGATTTTGTTATTTACTTCGTAGGAAGTATGCAGATATTATTGACATAAATTAAATTTTAATATCATTTATATTAATCTTTGGGCCAAACAGGGTCGGACTAGATAGTTTTTGACATATTTTGAATCACTGTACTTTTTTTTATCGTAGTCCAAGTATACACGGTGTTCACTAATTGGCGGTAGTTCCTATAATGCTTTTTTACATTGCATTTTTCTCAAAAAGGTATTTTAAAACGAGGGCTAAAATTAGAAAATTATTAATGTGGCATCATAGCAAAAGTCAAAGCCAATTCTGTTGTACAGTCTAAATGAATATTTCTGTTTTTTTTTAAATATAACATTAAACATTTGACTTTTTATTTAAAAAAATGTCGGTTATTTGGCATAGTAGACAAAGATGTTAAATGAAAAAAATACTTCATTATATGAGCACAACTATTCTTTAAAAGGACTACCATCAATTAGCAACCACCCTATATAATACCGTTGCAACTAAAGGCTCAGCTAAAATGTACACTAAAAATATTGAGAAGTACCGTAATCGGGGGTGCATAGAAACACATTTTGAACTTTGCGGCTTTGGTGCAGAAAAACTATTCATTCAGCTTTCTCAAAATGAAAAATATAGAAAACTCTGGTCCTTCCTACTAGATGCATTCTCATACATTACTTTTTCAAAAATTTGACCAGTTTGACTACAAAGAAATAAAAGATATGTATATGTTTCTATTCACCCCACATTGCCACTAACTTATTTTTAATTAAAATTGCCATTACTGTAAACTGTTAAATTTTTATTTAAATTGGGAATATTTTTCGCTGGAAAAATTGAAAAAAATGAAATATAATATAAAATTACGTTAATTAAACCGTTTTTTGTTGTAACAAACCATTACAAAATGTTACGAATCTAAGAAACAATATGAGATACTGATATCACCAGGAATAAAATTAAATAAACTAGGGCGAGGTCCCACTAGAAGGTGGTTTCTGAAGCAAAAGGGGATGAAGCACTCTCCTGAGGGATGGGAACTCTTTTGATCTATATTTGGATGTCTATTAAGAGTCTGCACCCAAATTTTTAGAACTTTATAAATTATTTCCCCTATTTGCCATTTTAATTGCTAATTTACTTGACTATCTAGAATTAAATTATAAAAGGTGGTTTTATTGATTATAGGTGTTATTCATAATTGTAGGAATATAAAAGAATTCTGAAATGAAAAAAAATATTATTTAATAAGGTGATATGTTTTTAGGTAAAATTATCAGACAACGCGATTGTAGATTAGTGAAGAATTTGTTGTTCCTTGTCGCACATCTGATTTTGGAAGAACTTTATTAATTTACCGTAATTTAACAATAAATATATCGGGTACATTGGGAAAATAATTTTCCATCTTGCTCGGTCTTAAGCATCTAATTACTATATAGTTTTCAGACTCTATTTCTTGCAGCTCACGGCATACATAAAATTTGCCGGTCTTATTAGTTGAAAAATACGTCTTGTTGAAAATTATCCATCTGTATTTGGAGCTTCATTTTTTCTACCTAAACAAATATTGTTATTTTCATTCCCGATAATATCATCTTCAGAATTATTAATACTATTTCCACTACAACCTTATTTTGTGTCATCAATAATAATAGCACTCAATGCCAACACTCTTTTCAGAAGAAACATGGATTTTCTTTTTGTTTTAAGAATTTGTGCTTCTCATGTTTCTTTGGACATTTCTAAAAAACACTTTTAAGGGATTATTTGTTTGCGCTTCAATTTCTTCTGGTGGATATCGTTTAAGGATCTGTTGCCTATCACAATACATGGTGATATGCTGGTAGCAAAGAACTCAATTTTAATGCTCTTACTACTAGCTCTAATTTCTAAGAGAGATAGCTTGCAACAGACTTGGGAATTGTTTATTTGGCAAATATCCTGTGTTTTCTTTTTCATTTAGTCTTTACCCATACTTGTTAGTACTGCTAAGAGGCAAAAAATAAATTTAATGTCATTTGCAGCCTTCGGTTTCGGTTTATTTGGATGACATTGTGGTAGTGTCGAAGGATTTCGAATCTCACCTAGAAACGTTGCAGAAGGTTTTTGATCACTTGCATTCTGCTGGGCTGATAGTTAGTTTTGACAAGTGTCAATTTTGCAGTCCTGAGCTTAAGTACTTGGGATATGTTGTAGATAAGTACGGTTTCCGTCCTGACCCAGCGAAAGTAGAGTCGATTTTGAGTGTACCTTCTCCGAAAAACGTTAGGGAAATTCGTAGATTTATAGGCACAGCATCTTGGTATCGAAGGTTTGTACCGCAGTTTTCTACAATAGCGGCTCCTTTGTCGAACCTCACAAAGAAGAATGTTAGTTGGTGTTGGTCACTTGAATGTGAGAAATCTTTTAAACTTCTTAAGGAGTGTTTGGTTACTGCACCTATTTTGACCTACCCTGATTTTGAGGGTACCTTTTATGTGCAGACAGATTCGTCGGCATTCGGTGTCGGTGCCGTGCTCACGCAGCAATTTGAAGATGTCGAAAAGGTAATTTGCTATTTGTCCCGTTGTTTGACTAGCCAGGAGCGCAAATATAGCTCGGTCGAAAGAGAATGTATCGCCGTAATTTGTGCAGTGGAGAAGCTACGTCACTATCTGGAAGGTTTCCACTTCAAAATCATAACAGATTGTCATTCTTTGCTATGGTTGCAGCAGCTAAAAGATCCCCAAGGTCGATTGGCCAGATGGGCACTTCGTCTGCAGCCTTATGACTTTGAACTGATTCATCGCAAGGGCTCCGAACATACCGTCCCTGATTTTCTGTCTCGTTCAGTACCAGTAACGGTGGAATCCGTCGAGGTATTCTCGGTCACGGACCATGCCGATTCTCCCACCCATAAATGGTATTTGAGAATGCTGGATCGAGTCGAACGGTCTCCTATGCGTTATCCCTTATGGCGTATAGAGAATGGCCAGTTGTACAAGTATGTACGTTTGCGTTATCCCGAGTTAGCAGATCCTGCCGACACTTGGAGACTGGTTATACCTAAAGAGAAACGCCTAGAAATAATTAGGTCGTTGCATTGTGATGCGAGTTGTGGACACGCAGGGGTCCATAAGACTGTGGCTCGAGTGGGAAATAGGTATTATTGGCCGAAATTAAAGGCCGATGTGGCTAAGTTCATTAGGCAATGTGAGATTTGCATAAGTACTAAACCCGAACAGAAGTCACTTAGGGGAAATTTATTGAGTAAGACACCTACCGTTGGAAAACCTTGGCAATTAGTTAGTGCCGATCTGATGGGTCCATTACCCAGGACGGCCAAGGGTTATCAGTTTATTCTTGTCGTGTGTGACAATTTTAGTAAGTTTGCCATGGTGTTTCCGTTGAGGTCAGCTACCGCTAATAGCATATCGCAGGTCATTGAAGATAATGTAATTCTCTTATTTTGCGCTCCGAAGACTATAGTGGTAGACAATGGTCGTCAGTTTCAGAGTAACCGTTTCCAAAATCTCGCGAAAACTTACAATATCGAAATAGCGTACACCGCAAATTACCACCCTCAATGCAACCTGACTGAAAGGGTAAATCGTGTTGTTAAGACTATGTTATCTGCATATGTAAAGGATAATCACAGGGCTTGGGATCAATTTTTGCCGAAAATAGGTTTTGCCATTAGATCGTCGAAACATGAGGTTACAGGCCTAATGCCTAATTTTGTCAATTTTGGACGTGAAATTTCGTTAGATGGCAACAGTGATAAGTACGTACTTTCTGAGTCTGAGTATCTAGTTGTAAACCCTGAAAACCGTAAGCTTGCCTTCGCTAAGATTTATAAGGATGTTCAGAGTAGAATATTAAAGGCCCATAAATCCAGTAAAAAACATTATAACCTAAGACGCCGACCCGATAAGTTTGTTTTGAAGCAAAAGGTCTGGAGACGTTCTCACGCCCAGTCTGATGCCTCTAAATATTTCACGGCAAAGTTAGCACCTAAATTTGTGAGTCCCTTCACGATTAGAAAAATTCTCTCACCATGGACTTATGAGCTCGAAGGTTCTGACGGTAAACGTTCGGTGTAGCACATAAAAGCTCTGAAAGCACACCCTCCCGATGACAACTAGTTGTGGTCTGTTAGTTCCGTTGACGTACTTAGGCATCCGAATAGGCAATGACGAATTCGTTTTTTTTTTGTGTTGGTCTTAGTAACATGTCACTTCTTTCGTTAATTTGGTAGTATCATTTGCTTTTCTGGTTCATTGGTCTTGCTCAGGTGGCTGAAACCCACTGAGTAAGTTTTCACCTCTTTCCGCCTCACGGGAGGAAGTGTCTTTGGTTGGATCTCCGTGATGGGGGATGCACGAATACCATCACCGTGGTTATACCTGCGAGGGGTAAGAGTCCCCAAGAAGGTCTTGTGTGGCGCTTGCGTCTTAAGGGACTCCGTCTCGTTGGGGGCGCTCACATTGCTGGCAGCTGCCTTTAAAGGTATCCGTCTGGAGGGGCTCGAGCTTGGGAGGTGCTGCTTGGAGGTAGCCTGGTCGAGGCCTGGTTACCATTACCCGGGTAGGCACTACTGGGCTTCAGACTAACCTCGTTGTCTAGCAAGGGTAGTCATCGTGGTGTGACGGGGAACACTCCCATACCTCATTGTTTTGCTCGTGGAGTAGCCTTGGGGCGAACTACTTCCTAGCTGTTAAGTCCTTATGCGTTTTTTTTTGTTCTTTTTTCCCTTCTCTTTTTTTTCTCTATGTATTTTTTTTTATTTGTGTTGTTATGCCTGATGGTAACTTGGGAGACGAGTTAGCCATTCCCGTGCATTTAAGTCTCCTTATTTTTTGACATTGTTTTTGTTGTTATGCCTGATGATAAACTTAGGGGACGAGTTAGTCATCCTCGTGCATTTAAGTCTCATTATTTTCATTGTTATGCCTGATGGTAACTTGGGAGGCGGGTTAGCCATCCCCGTGCATATTAAGTCTCCCCACCAATTATCCATCCTCTGGTGAGAAGCTAGTAAGAGAAAAAAAATCTTCGATTTTTTTTTCCTTGCGAGTAAAGGGGGAGTTGTTGCGGACCTCTAGCGTATGCGACCCACCATACGCTTTAGCGTTTTGTGGGCCGCATTATAACAACTGCTACACGTCCGTAACACATTTCGCTATTCTCCACGGGAGGGCGACACATTTGCGGCACTTGATCAGGAGAGAGCGGAAAACGAAGGGAACCATTTTTGTTGGCTTGGCGTGGGTAGCTGATAATTCTGTGAACCTTGTTAATCCAAGGCATCCCGGTGGATTTTAGAATTATCAACTCAAGAAAATTTCCTCAATCTGTTGTTGTTCCGTTTAGCGGAATATTTTGTGATTGTGAGTAAATTTTATCTGCGGAAGCAGGATATTAAATTACACAAGGTAAGTTAACCTCTTCACGCCATCTTGCCCGTTCTCTACCCACGTGTTTCGCAAATTTGCAGGCTTTCCTTTGGAAATACCGTGTCAACCTGAAAGGCGGACTCGACCCCATTTATCCGACTGTGGCTTCCAGGAGTTTTGGTGGATTGTTCCCTCATCAGTGAGGTAAATTATGTTTCATTTGTAGGTTATGTCAGAATTGCCCACATTAAGCACGCTTCACGTGCATTTCTGACTTTGTAAATTTAAATCGTGATATCTTTAGGGCTCTACGGACGGGGCTTCTACACACGTCAGTGAGAGTTCCACGGACGGGGCATCCACACACAGTGGAAGGTGCCAGGGCTGGTGAGGCTACCATCAACCCCATCCTTGGGTCCATTTCTTGTGTCCCGAAGACATCTCCGTAGGGCTACAGTTCTTCCACGTCCGGACTCGGTATCATACCACCCTAAACAAGTGTGTTGTGTTTATGTTTATTTGTTTTACTTACCGGGGACTACCTTCAGTGGTTCGGCTGGATACTTTTGCATTTTAACTTGTAGATATTTAAAGATTTTATGCATTTACATATATTTAAGGAGGTTCTTTAAATCAAACCTTTGTGGCAGAATTTATGAGCAATTTATGAGGACATTGTAAACCGATGTGTAGCTACACGAGGCATTTTATGAATGTGAACTTGTTAATCGTGAAATTGGCCACAACTTTGAACATCGCCAGGTTACATGCTAGAGAACCAATATCTGTAAATTGAATAAAATAGTGTATTTCATTTTTAAAGAAAGTGTCATTATTTCATCTGCAGCCACTACATATGGAAACCTCAGTGAGTTGTTAAGTAAGTAAACTAATAATTTTTCATAGTTTATGTAAGCTTGGACTTAACGCCCTGAGATAGTCTGAGCTAGAGAAATTTTATCGTGGGTACGTACATCACTTTCCGGGTTAAGTTTGCCTACGATCTCTGCTACGCTACAGTAGCCCAAGTGATTTCGTTACGTAATATCTGATAATCATTAAGATCCAACGTATCTATTTGTTCATGTACGTGAAACCCGTAGCAATTGTGGTACTATTGAATCACTTCGTATGATTTTCTACCTTGTAATCTGTGAAAGAGGCTTTGATCAAACTCTTATTTCTTGCATATTTTGTTTTTGGTCCATTTTACATCCAATTATCATAAATGTGTTTATTTTTGTATATCATGGCTGGAGGTAATATTTCACAAAAAGGAATAACTACAAACATCTCCGAAGATACATTTCTTGTGGAATAAATTTTTATATTACTAATTCTCCTGTTTAAAATTACTTTTTGCAACTAGAATCATCCAAAAAATTAGTTTCGTTGTAATTTTCAATATTTGCTTGTGGCACATTTATCAGAACCAAAGTTAAATTATCAAAATATTAATTCCAAATGACTCTGGAGATGGCAAATCTAGAACGTTTGATATTTTCAAACCGAAATCACGTGTGTAGGTTTTCAAAAATCGTATCCAAGTAAATTTTACTAGCAATCTTATGTCAAAAATTTCAAAGGGGTAGCCTCATTCAGAGACAGTAATAATAACATGAACAATCATTTCTTCTTCATGTGCGACCTACCCTCAGATTCTGCTTAACCCCATGTAACTTAACTGTCGTGAATATTGTTTAGTAATTTGAGACCTGAAGTATAATAATAATATTAACAAAATGTTCAATGTTTTGTGTTTTAATTTTTGTATTAAAAGGATTTATGGTCGAGTCCATATATTATCAGTACTCAAAAAATGCAACAAAAAGCGGATTGCTTTCGTCAAACAAGCCGACGCACATTGAAAACCTATAAAGCTAAGCGAGCCAATTTGCGGTTGAGACAGCACAAAGAGTGATGGTATTTTAATGAGGTCGTAAAGTTTTTGTTACGTTTTTTAGTGCTGATAATACGTGATTATTAATATTATATTATTATACCGGGTGTAACAGGATTATGGTATACCCCCTTTTCTCCTTTAGTATTGAAGATCATTGATTGAAATTTAGGATATGCTACATGCATAATAAGCGGCACTTTTTGACATACAATTGATTTTTTTTCACTTCCGGTTTCGCCGGAAGTGACACTAACTTTCGATATTTAAATGGAACACTCTGTATATTATTGAATTTTTGAATCCAGCATAATTTTCTGAATCCAATGATGCCAAATAAGTGACATTTCAAATATCAATTTACTTTATAATATAATTTTTAGTTTTCCATTTAAATGTGTCATGACGGTTCCGATTTATTCTAAATGGCCCGTGTAATGCAACAAAAATCGAAATCCCGTTAAAAACACTAAATTACGTGATTTATGAGCAAATAAAATTCACCAAAATTGTTTTTGGGGCAAAACTCAATTTTTTCAAACGGAACCATATCGGTACCGTGGTACAATTTATTAGTACTATTAATAAGGAATTTATTCATATGTCGTGTTAAAATGTGCGACAAATACAAACAAAATTACAGCTAAAAGAAAATAAGAAAATACAATTTTATTCTAATTACCTTGTTACCATAAGGTGGTTTTGGAATACAAAAAATTAACACAAAACATTACAACAGTTGTTCAAAATGCTGTCTATGAACGCCAATGCGCACTTCTGAACTCGCAAAGCTGTTTCCCGAAGAACGTACGCCAATTGCTGAGCCGTTATGCTATTAGTTGCTTGACTTACTCGTAGCTCCAGATCTTCACGGGTTATAACGGCGGTTGCATAAACAATATTTTTTAAATGGCCCCAAACAAAGAAATCAAGAGGTGTTAAATCAGGTGACCTACACAAGACCATTCCTCGAAATTACGTTTTCTCCGAATCAATTACTATCCTTGAATTATGGGGAGGAGCGCCATCTTATTGGAAATACATTTCCTGTCCTAAATCTAATGGTAACTCATCTAAAACGGCCTCAATCTTATTTTTCAGGAATCTCAAGTATCTGGCACCAGTCAGAGGTCCTTCAAATATTATTGGACCGATGATTCCAAGCCAAACAGTGAAACCGAGCCTCACTTGGAAGTTACCCTCCCGTCATAAATTTTGATTTTCTTGTGACCAATATTTTGTATTTTGTCGGTTAAATAATCCCAAATTTGTAAACCTAGACTCGTCCGAAAATAAAATCCGTCCCAAAAAATCATTGTTTGGCTGCACGTTATTATAATGTATATGTATAGTGTAATGGGGTAGTGAAGCGCAAGTTATAGCCTCTCCTACTCAATTGTTAACCTCACCTTCGCGATGAGTTCAATTTGAACTTGGTGCGCCCTGTTTTCACTAACGAGGCTCTAACGACCGAGTAAGGGCGGAATAACCCTTACCTTTTGCCGTGAGCACATCCACCTTCTCACGAAGAGTGCGGTAAAAATAACCGACCGCACACAAAGGTTGCTTTTGGAATCGTTTGGTTACCCCATCGTCGCAGTCTCCTTCTGTGCCATGGGACCACACCACTCGCCTTCCGCAACCGAGCTGGTCAGTTGCATACCTGCTCCAGCTAAAACTTCAAATGCAGCTTCGTTTTCAGTCGATTAAGGCTTTAAAAAATGATGGAGCGTTCAAGTGGGACAAAATCATCCGGAGGTAAAATACCCTCCCGATCGGATCTCCGGGGGAGGGTGCCCACAGGGACACCTCATCGAATGTCGAAAAAACACCGACAAGTTAAATCCAACAAAACTAATTCTTTCATCTACGGCGCTTGGAATGTTCGTACTTTGAACGACAGCACTCGCACCGATCGGCCTGAAAGAAGAACTGCTCTAATAGATAGAGAACTTCACCGACTCAATGTTGACGTTGCAGCTCTCAGCGAAACTCGATTTTTGGAGGAAGGTTCTCTCACAGAAAAGTACTACACCTTCTATTGGAAAGGTCTTCCCACCAATTCAAGAAGACAACATGGAGTAGGATTTGCCGTTCGGAATCAACTTGTATCCAACTTAACACAAGTACCACAAGGCATATCCGAGCGACTAATGCTGCTACGCTATGAGCTATCAGATGGCAACGCGGTAAATCTAATAAGCGCCTACGCTCCTACTCTGGATGCAAGTCACGAAACCAAGGAAAGCTTCTATCAACAGCTGGAAGAAACCCTCTGTAGAATACCTAAAACGGAACGACTCGTTATTCTTGGCGATTTTAACGCTAGAGTAGGGAGAGATGCAGACACCTGGCCAGGCATCATAGGCAAGAACGGTTTGGGCAACATGAACGCTAACGGTCAACTACTCCTAACTAAATGCGCCGAACATGATCTAGTTATAACAAACACCATTTTCCGACAAAAGGATAAATTTAAAGGCACCTGGCGTCACCCCAGATCAGGTCACTGGCATCTACTGGACTATGTTATCGTACGTAGGAAGCATCTCAAGGACGTCCAAATTACAAAGGCGCGCATTGATAGCGAATGTTGGACCGATCATCGTCCTGTTGTCTCTAAAATGAAAATTGTTATGAGACCCAAACACCGAAGAACTCAAGTAAAACGTAGACTCCGTCTCTGTATTAGTAAATTGCGTGACCAACAAACCGCCGAACAGCTAAAGCAAAAAGTTCAAGAGAATTTGAGTGCACTAGAAGAAACCAATTCTGTAGATGTCGCTGCTACCTGGACACAAATTAAAGACAGTTTAAAAAGTGCGAGTGAGGAAATTCTTGGCACTGCAGCAAGTAAAAAACAGGAGGACTGGTTCAATGATAATGAAGCGTTTATACAAGAACTTCTTGACCGCAAACATATTGCCTTCCAAAACGCTATCAACCACCCCAACGACTCATCAAAAGCAGAAGCTTTTACCCAATCTAAGTATGAAACGCAACGCGAAATCAGAAGAATAAAGAACGAGTGGTGGGCAAGCAAGGCCAGAGAAATTCAAAGGTACGCCGATTCACACGACTACAGGAATTTCTTTCAAGGAGTAAAAGCAGTGTACGGCCCCAGTCGGAAAAATATGTGCCCTATTAAAGATTTAAATGGAAATCTCCTCAAAGAAGACCAGGAAATAAGAGCCCGATGGAAAGAACACTACTCTAGCATTCTTAACCAGCAAAGTCAAGCCGA
Source organism: Leptura quadrifasciata (assembly GCA_963675555.1). NCBI lineage: Eukaryota > Metazoa > Arthropoda > Insecta > Coleoptera > Cerambycidae > Leptura > Leptura quadrifasciata. The sequence continues at coordinate 32,731,416 of OY776674.1, forward strand.
TCACGATATTATAAATCTTATCCCTCAGTATGACACCTTCGAAGACTTAGATAAACCACTAACAACGGAAGAGATCTTAACCGCCATTGGGCAGCTAAAAAATAACAAATCTCCCGGCGCGGACTCACTCCCAGCTGAGATCTTTAAAGCTGTGTCGTCAGAGGTCATACCCTACCTCAAAAAACTGTTTGATGTCGTGTGGGAAAGTGGTCAAGCTCCGCAGGAGTTTCGTGATACACTTTTAATCAACCTCTTCAAAAATAAAGGGAGCGCTGCAGACTGTGGAAATTACAGGGGTATAGCTCTCCTGGCTGTTGGAGGGAAGATACTCACTAAAGCGATGGCAAATAGGCTAACACCTGTTATGGAAAAGTTACTTCCTGAAACACAGAGTGGCTTTAGACCAAACCGAGGCACATCGGATTTAATCTTCACACTTAAACAGCTTCAAGAAAAAGCACTCGAACATCAAGGAGAAATTCACATGGCCTTCATTGATTTAACCAAGGCGTTTGACTCGGTGGACAGGGAAGTGCTCTGGAAAATTATGTTCCGCTTAGGTATCCCTAGAAAATTTGTGGAAGTATGTCGCAGTCTACATACAAACAACAACGCCCAGGTTATGTATAATAATGAGGCAACCGAACCTTTCCAAACCCTCACTGGAGTTAGGCAGGGATGTGTCCTGGCACCCCTACTTTTTAATTTGTTTACCACTGCTCTAACAATTATTGTTGACAACAAACTGACAGTCAGAGGAATAGGTCTCAGATACCGTTTTGATGGCGGTCTCTTTAACATAGGGCGCTTTAGAGCTTTCACGAAGACACGCACACGATTCATTTGTGATCTCCAGTATGCGGATGACTGTGCACTTTTAGCCTCTACGCCGGAAGAGCTTCAAGAACTTTTAGATGTGTATGCCCAGAGCTATGATTCCTTGGGACTTAAAATCAACATTGGAAAGACTAAGATTATGTCAACTCCTCATCAAGTGAACCAAATAGACATTACACTTAACGGAAATCCTCTTGAAGTGGTGGATCAGTTCAATTACTTAGGCAACGTTGTTAATGACAAAGCAAACATGGACAGCGAGATTCGCAATAGAATTAACGCTGCATCTAGAGCACTCTGGGGACTTAGAGAGAGAGTATTTGACAACCACGACCTTGCTTTGTCAACGAAAATGGCTGTCTACAGAGCAGTTGTCATTCCAACACTGCTATATGGATGTGAAAGCTGGGTCACTTACCGTCGTCATGTGAAAGAATTAGAACGTTTTCAGCAAAGACACCTCAGAAGTATGATGAAAATCCGTTGGTTCCATCACATATCAAACGTGGAAGTACTCAGGAGGGCAAACAGCCTTCCAATTGAGGTGCTTATTTCAAGAGCACGCCTAAGATGGGCAGGTCACGTTCATCGTATGCATGATAACCGCCTTCCTAAATGTACACTTTATGGTGAATTGCTAAGCGGTAGAAGAAGGCGTGGCGGTCAACGAAAGAGGTTCAAAGACGCTCTCCATGAAAATCTAAAATCCTGCGGTGTTGCAGACGAGCAATGGGAACAACTTGCAGCGGACAGAACCGAATGGCGAGGGGTTGTGGCCAGCTATCAAGGAAATGTTGCTGCAAGAAGGCCAGATCCAAGACCTAACCAGGTCTATGTTTGTCCTGACTGCGGTCGACATGTGCTCTCCCGAATTGGCCTCTATAGCCATAGTCGTGTGCACCGTAGATGAATGGGAATTACAATAGACTACACCTTTTACTTGTTTTTTATTGCACAATTTATCGACTGTAACATTTTTATACTCGGACTCGAGTAACGGCTAATAATAATAATTATACAAAATCCAATTGCAATATTCCATCCCACGTTCGTAATCACTTTCGACCAAATGCTGGTGCAATTCGTATTTAAAAGATTTATAGTGGTATTTGTGCAAAACTCGGCTTACTGTTTGGTGACTGATGTTCAATTCAAAGCCAACTTGCCTTAAAGAAACAGTCTTATCAACTTCTATTCGAGTCAAAACATTAATTTCCGTTCCTGCATCAATAATGTAGTTTTCTTCGGCATCATTTTTGGGCGCTCTTCGGAATTGGTTTTCAACACATTTAAAATAATTTTTCGATGGACATTGTCTATCAGGATATCGTTGGGCATGAAGGTCGATAGCCGCAACTGCATTTCTTTTAGGCCGCGTCCATACACAGAGCAACTGGTGACGGAAACGCGACGGCAACTGGAGTTGCTGTGTAAGAACACACATAGTTGAATGTCTACATTTATACTGTGGCAATTCTAAAGTGACGGCGACGCGACTGGCGATCAACGCGGTAACTAGAATTGCTTCAGTCACAACATGCTGTAAACTCGAGTCACTCGAGTCTCAGTTGACGACGGTATTTCAATGAAAAACAACGTATTTTTTAAACGATGGCATCAGAGCAGGAAAATATCACATTTGCGCAGTTCATTGAGAAGTACCCATGTTTGTACGATAATACGTGTAATTGGTTTTCGCCAATTAGTTGTTTTTTTCTCGATACTTGGGGTTATCAAATTTAAAAATAAATCGAAACTACTTTTAGTCATTCGGAAATAATTAAAAAATTTGTCCGGGTATTTTTCCAAATCTTTTAGTGTATGCCACTGACTGTGGTTCACATTCATAACATTGTAAGGGTGAACGCTGTACCGTCTAAGTGGACGTCTTCGCAGTCTTTTTTTCTTGATAAGATATGCTACAACAGCTTCCTCCTCTGAGGATGACATGCCAAAAACACTGCAGAAATAATAACGTATTCTTGCGATGACGACTAACCATGAACTGACGTCGCCTTTGGTATAAACACATCTGTAAGCCTATCCCCAGAGACTAGCAACTCTCTAGTCAGCAACTCCAGTTGCCCTCGCGTTTCCGTCACCAGTTGCTCTGTGTATGGAAGCGGCCTTACATTTTCCATACATAATTAGCATGTCCACTTTTTCATGTCTTGTATAAATTTGGAGCATTTGCAACACAATTAACATGAATTTTGAACAATTTTTAAAGACACAATAAAAACACCGTTAAACCAACAAATGTTTGACAAGCTAAAATTTCATTGTTTTCAAAGCCACCCTAGTTACTTCTTAACATTTCATTAGAACAAAATTGTATTTTCTTTTTCTTTTAGCTGTAATTTTGTTGTATTTATCGCACATTTTAATACGACATATGAATAAATTCCTTATTAATAGTTCTAATAAATGGTATCACGGTACCGATATGGTTCCATTTGAGTTTTGCCGCAAAAACAATTTCTTTGAATTTTATTTGCTGATAAATCACGCAACTTAGTGTTTTTAGCGGGATTTCGATTTTTGTAGCATTACACGGGTTATTTAGAATAAATCGGAATAGTCATGGCACACTTAAATGGAAAACTAAAAATTATATTACAAAAAAAATTGACGTTTGAAATGTCACTTATTTGGCATCGTTGGATTCAGAAAATTATGCAGGACTCAAAAATGCAATGATATACGAAACCGGAAGTGAAAAAAATCAGTTGTATGTCAAGAAGTGCCGCTTATTATATATCCTAAATTTCAATCAATTATCTTCAAACCTAAAGGAGAAAAGGGGGGTATACCATGATCCTGCTACACCCGGTATTTATAGTTTATTCTTTTTATACAGTTAAAGTGTCATTAGTATAAAAATGTTGTATTTTAATTAGTTTGCCTGTACAGAATAGTTATGAAAATTTTATTGTTTGTGCTGTTAGCCTAATTTAACCTACTTCATTTTCTACCTAGCTAAAAAAATTCTTTGAGTAAAGGTAAATAATTAAATTTTGTTCCAAGTAAAATTAAATATATTTTTTTTAATTCGGCTGTTTTATTTGCCAGTCTGGAAACTAATACTTAACTATCATACAGGAAATAATAGTTTTATAAAAAAAACTGCAAATGAATAATGTTGTTGACGAATAATTTTAAATTGTGCCTTAATATAATCAATTAAAGAGTTGGTAAGTATATGCCTGGCATTTTTTCGTATACGTCTGCAACGTTCGTTATCTAAATGTGGGGTGCCATGTGTGCCACTTATTTGATGAATTTTTTATCATCTTGTCCAAATGTAATTGCTGTTCTCACAAGTTATTTAAGATGACTTGTAAACACTTGTACTTTAAAAAATATATGATTAATTTCTTTCTAATTGAACAAAAAAAGTCACACATTTTTTATAAACCACTCCAAGTCTATAAAGAGAATGACGGAAAATATATACTTTGTATCAGCGGTATCACTAATATGTACTGCAAAAACAAAACAAGCAATATGTTTAAACTATTTTGTAATTCATTTAAAATAGAAGTTGATATATTTTAACAATTTGTCACATCATTCTTGTATTTTTCTTTGAGAGAACCACATGAATTTTTTTCTTCTTATAAATAGCACGTATTATCCCCTCAACGTAATCCGCATTAGAAAGAATAATAGGAATAATTTATTTTCAGCTTATGGGACAGGATGGGTGACAGCTACTTCATGAGGGCTTAAGTTATTGTCAAGTCTTTGACAAGTCACGTAATGTTTATAAATAAAATGCGGAGATAATTGTGAAATTGACTGTTATTTATGTCTTCTTATATAAGCTATCAGTTAGTACCTAGTACATTATAACAGGATTGAGCAGTGGCGGTCCTAAGGGGGGGGGCATAGGGGCCCGATTGCCAATTATAAAGATCACTCTACCCTATATTTACTTTCAACAGATCACAATAAAATATGCCCAATAGTGCTGTAGTAGTCCTGTCGGAGACACTCTTTTGCCGACATTTCGGTTATTTGGTACATACTTCTTCAGGGCTTAATAGTTACAATTAGGGTGATCATATGTACTTATTTTAGTTAGACAATACTTTCTTTTCGGATAGTGTCCTACTGTCCTTAAAAGTGCTACGATTTACACGTACATAAACAAATAAATACGTTGGATAGTGATGGTTATAAGATATTACATAAAGAAACTCACTTGCGCTACTGTAGTGTAGCAGATATCGCAGACACAACTTACCCCGGATAAGTGATGTAACGTGCCCACGATATCTATCTATAACTATCTCAGGGCGTTAAGCCCAAGTTTACATACACTGTGACAAATTATTAGTTTACTTACTTACACAAATCACTGAAGGTTCCATACGTAGTGGTCGCAGATGAAATAATGACACTTGTTTTAAACATGAAATGCAGAATTTACAGAATTTACAAATATTGGTTCTCTAGCATGTAACCTGGCGATGTTCAAAAGGTGTGGCAAATTTCTTGATTAATAAGTTACAACATTAATAAAATGCCTCGTGTAGCTACACATCGGTTTACAACGTGTGGATAAATAATAATAAATTCGGCCACAATGGGTATGATTTAGAGAACCTCCTTAAATAAATATAAATGCATAAAATCTTTAAATATGTACAAGTTACAATACAAAAGTAAGTATGAATGGAATATAACCGCGCAGAACCACTGAAGGTGGTCCCCGGTAAATAAAAACAACACACTTATCTAGGGTGGTACGATACCGACTTCGACGTTCAAGAAACTGTAGCCCTACGGAGGTGTCTTCGGGACGAAATAAATTGACCCGAGGATGGGGTTGATTATAGCCTTTCCAGCCCTGGAACTTTCTACTGTGTGTGGATGCCCCGTCCGTGGAACCCTAAAGATATCCCGATTTAATTTGCATGATCGGAAATGCACGTGAAGCGTGCCTAATGAGAGCAATTCAAATCTGACATAACCCACAAAAGAAATATAATTTACCTCACTGATGAGGGAAAAATCCACCAATGTTCCTAGAAAGCCTCAGTTGGATGAATGGGGTCGAGTCCGTATTTCAAGTCGACACAATACTTCCAAAGGAAAGCCTGTAAATTTGTGAAACACGTGGATAGAGAACAGATAAGATGGCGTGAAGAGGTTAACTTACCTTGTATACTTAAATATCCTGCTTCCGCAGTTAAAATTTACTCACAACAACAAAATGTTCCGCTAAACGGAACAACAACAGATGGAGAAAATTTTTCTTTGTTGACAATCCCAAAATCCACCAGGATGCATCGGACAAAACGAGTTTTGTGGGATTATCAACCGTATACCACCATAAAAAAAATATCTCTATGCTCTTCACCAGCTGGAAGTATATCGCGCCTCCCATGGACAATAGCGAAACTCTGCTACGGACGTAGCGGTTGTTATTATGCGGCCCATAAAACGCTAAGGCGTATGGTGGGTCGTATACGCTAGAGGTCCGCAACAAAAGGTTCATTAATACACCTAAATGTACTTCTTTTTCTTGAGATACAAAAAATTCGAAATTTAAATTTTCATTTATTTTTTGCAAAACTGGGGTTCGAAATTAAATGAATTGAATGTTTTGGAAAGTGTGAATTTAAGGAGATAAGTTTCAAGAAATCAAGTTTTTTTTTTCATGTGAGGCTTCGTAGGTCTGGTATTGAATAAAGACGAACTGTTCGGCGAAGTTGGTCTAATGCAAGCCAACGTTGCAGAAGACAAAATTGCCGACTGGAATTCCGAAAATATTTGCACTATCACACTGAAGATCGCTGGCCTGACTCGAGTGTCTGGATAAAGGCAAAATAAATTAAAAAATTTGGAGATTTATGGGAGTTTATTTTTTGTTTTCATGAGACAAGTGCGTGGATTAAGCGACTGTTCTCCAATATTAGTAACTATTGGAGTTCACAAAAATCGCAAATAGAGATATTCACATTAAAGGCTGTGATGCAAGTTCGCACGAACATCAATGAGAGTTGTAATAAAATGTTCCAGTTTCCAAAAGCCACACCGCAAATTTTGAAAGCAATCCTAAGTTCCTAAAAATGCGACTGGTACTTTTAATTTAAGACCATTTGACCTTGAAAAATCTAAAACTTTCGCCTGCGACGCATTTTTACACCCTGCAACCTCAACTTTGATAAAAACCTACTTTCATCATTTTGCTTCTTTTTCTGGAACAAATATGATCACCCTAGTTATAATGCAATAGGCATAATAATTTCATCAACACATCAACTTTATGCTTTATAGTCGATAGCCGAGTAGGTTAAGGCGCGAGGTGGCAATCGCGATTAATCACACAGACATCGCACCACCAGGTTCGAATCCTGGCTCCGGTACTGGCACTGTCGGAGGAAATGGTTGCATGTACACGTTTTTTCAATGTGTAACCCCCTTCCGCACAAGCCCTGGCTTCTGGAATTGGGGGTTGTCTAATTTCTGTGGTGTTTATTATTTATTATTATTATTATATTTAATAATGATGAAATCTTTGTGCCTAAAGATGTTGCATTATATAATTTTTAAACCTTGAAGAAGTATGTACCAAATACACGAAACAGTTTTTTTTATTGTCCTGTCTCCGACTATTTACGCGTTAATCATTAAATCCCTTTGCAGCTGATGCTACGTGTACACAGCTGTGCTGCCCATCTTTGATGGGCCCCCCCATGTCGATATTCTGGGACCACCACTGGAATTGAGTAAAAACAAAGCAGAGCCGATGAATTCCTTCAATTTTAGCCCGGGTGAAATCACTCATCGACCGGAAAAATTAATTCCGATGGAATATTTTTATGCCACCTTGTTCAAAATGTGCTCCTTTATAAGAAAGTACAGTTTGCTAGATGAAAATATGGGCAGGAATTGCTTAAACAAATTAGAAAAAATGACTTGTTCCTTTCGGAAAAAATATTTTCGTATTTTTCACACCAAAACAGATCAAAAATGTTTTTAGACGTTCTTCCCTAAAGTTGATAGTTTTGGAGAAAAAAATTCTTGGAATCTCAAAAAATGTGAAATTTGCGATTTTCAGGGCTAAAAAACTATATGAAAATTAATGTTTTTTTTATTGTAAGAAATTTTTTTATCTATTCTTTGAAGCATTTGCCACAAATACTGTTGATATATTTTGTTATCCTTTAACTTAAGTGCTTGTTCTTTAATTGTGAAGATGTGCGCGCTGTGCGCGTAGCTATGATATTATATAAGCATATAGGTATTTTTATAGAACATACGCTTACATTAGCTCGTTGTGCATCCACTGAAGTATAAAACAATTATATATATACAATATGAAACATTACAAATATTTAATATAAGTAGAATAATTGTAAGTAGAGTAATCTATATGAACTTCATTTTTTATTTAATTTATTTTAAAATACTTAAAGTGATTATACAACTTACACATTTTTACAATAGCAAGATCACAGCAGCATATAGATATACAAGTAACGTTATTTTTTTATAGCTATATGCATTAGTACTTCATGATTTTTTACAACTGTACGCTATTATTAAGCCATCTAACAAAAAATCTTTTTGTCATAAATACAGGTATAAGCATATTATCGTCATATTTGTAATAATGCACCGTAAAACGGGGAAAAAGTGGCCTTCTTCTTGAAAATTTTTTTTAAAGGTACAACAATTTGGGACCTTCACAGCATGAGCACGTTGCGTACGGCTGTACAAAAAAAAAAGTTGATTCAGCCGGCTATAAGATTTAATTTGCGGCATCACATTTCTGCCATGCTGGCCGCTTCAAGAAGAGATTTTTGCCATTGGGCCGGCGTGAAACATGTTTTTTTTAGACACACAAGGCTATTAAATCTCCGTCCGGCTTATGCGAATTGGTCAGTAGACCGGCGCTTTTTTTTCTACCATATATTTAGCATTGTACCGCAGATGAAGCATATGCCATCTCAATAAAATATGTTTTGCGGCATTACATTGATGACACGCCGGCCCAGTGGCCAAAAGAGTGCGGCATCCGCACGATCTCACACCGTACGCAACGTAATAGATTAGGTCCTTGGCCATTTCTAATGACCAATTACAACATTTTTTAATGAAAAATGCCATAAATTTGTCAAAATTAATTGTTTTTACTGTTTCACAAATCCCTGGTGATATCTCCGGAACCAGTTGAGATAATTATATATCTATTTGTTTAATTGATGAAGAAAATGTAAGCGAAGGTCACTGATTTGATTTAATTTTTATGGAAAATCTATTTTTTCTGTAATACTAGGTAAAACTTGAAAATTTACTTTCCCTGCAGCACTTCTCTACGCCTTATAGTTTTCGAAATTTTGTTATTTAAAGCTATGAATCTTTTGACCCTAAATGCGCCCAGCGGGGCGCGCCACGCAAGTGTGGACTATTCAATACAACTAATCTTATATTGCCCATTGAAAAAAAAACTTTTCTTTATGTAATGTGAATGCGAATGAGTAATATTTGTTTTTATTGAGTTTTTACATATTATTTAGTACTTAACAATGGAATGTTTATTTTGTAGTCAAACTTTGAAGGAAAATGACAAATTAGCGACACAAAATCCTAGATTACAAGGATTCAAAACAATTATATGTGCCGCGGAAAAAAGAAAATGTGTGCCGAAAAGATTTTGCAACAAAAGGAAAACATTTTATGTGAAAATGTCAAAGTGAAATTTCATATAGCCTGCAGACAAACCTATATTAGTTTAATTCAGTGAAATTGAAAATGCGTCATCATCTTCATTAAGATGCAATAAAGAGAAATTCAATATTCGGACAATGTGCTTCACATATAATGAATTAGGAAAGAAAGGCAAAAAGCCTTTAATATCTCTGCAGATACGTATAGTCGGGTGTATATTTACTGGGCAGTCAAAAAACGTAACAAAATCTTTACGACCTCATTAAAATACCGCTACTCTCTGTACTATCTCGCGTGCAAATTGAATCGGTTTATAGGTTTTTAATGTACGTCGGCTTGTTTGATAAAACCATGCCGAATGGTTCACCGGCGTTAATAATTAGCTCGTTAAGTTTTTGTTGCGTTTTTTGACTGGTCAGTAAATATACACCACCATCATACATCACTATTTAAGAAAAAAATGTTTGCCATATGATAATTTCTTTAATTAAAGCGCATCTTATGATGACTGATATCTTCTAATTTGCTAAATTCTTTTTAATAATAATGTATAGCGCTATTATTAAAATTTTTATTCTTATTTAGGGACTGGGAAAAGCACGTACGCTAAAATAATTGAAGCTGCCCAAAAGCGACAAGATATTGACATGGTTTGTAAATTAGCCAGTTACAAAGACCTCTTTGCCTATGATACTAAATAATATAAAAACTGTTATTGTCGGTACATAGGCAAAGGAAATATCAAAGCTTGTCAAAATAAGTCTGCTGCTACCACAACTCTCCAATCAATAAAAGACCAAAGTGATACATCAGAATCAGAGACAATCAGCTCTGATTCTAAACCTTCTACCAAAATAAAAGCAAATGAACATTCCCAGACTTTTGAAGAAAACGAAATTCTAATTTTATATAAATCGGCGGGTATCTTATAGAAAAAAATTAAAGAATTTAAAACCCCAGCAAGTTTCCTACTCCAAGTGATATAAACCAGAGAATGTTTGAAAATCAAGTTCCTAATGAGTTTAAAATTTATATCATGGTATTTTAAAATAAATAATTATCTCGTTTTCTTTTAATTCCAATATTAAGTTTTAATATATAAATGTATTGATTTCAAATAATGTGCAACATAAATAATGATAAGCAAAACCTTCTAAGTGCTTATGAAAATAAAATTTATATTAAAGTATATCAAAAATATTTTACGTATGCACCCACAACACGCATAGCACACTGATTAATGCACAGTAGAATCGGCAAGCGAGGCTTCATGAAGTATCCTGCCCGCATAAACTTAACTTCAAATAATAATAACTTGAAACGTATGAGTCCTAGGGTAAAGCCTTTTTTTTTTCAAAAACTTCCTTGACGTGTTAGCTTCATTTCATAAGCATACACTATGGCAAAATTCCTTAAAACAAAAAAGTTTTTCTGCTGAAAAAAGTGCTGCAAGAAAAATAAACGTTAACGTTTTACCTGATTTTACAAAAAACTACGTTTTCCATAAAGGCTAAATTAACTCAGTGACTTCCGCTCACGTTTCGTTTATCGACTGGAAAAAAATCTTGATTATCTCAATTGGTTCCGAAGATATCGTGAGGGATGTGTGAAAAAGTATTAAAAATTAATTTTGACAGATTTATAACATTTTTTCATAATAAAAAAAGTTGGACCTCCCTAAAAATATTGTAATTGGTCATTTCAATTTCAATTCAATTCAATTCAAAAGATATTTATTCATATTAAGATAGAAACAGTTGCCTCTCCAGGACCTACTCCGGAACCGATCGTGTAACCACTGCGTTGACGCGGTGGAGGATTCCAGGATCGGGCGGAACTGGTCTGGATCGGCGAAAACGTCAAGTAAAACAACTAAACCTAAACTCCTTTTTACAAAGATATAAAATAGGTAGTAACATTGAACCATGCTTGAAAAAACAAGCTTAACAAAACTTAAAACTACACTTACATTTAAAGAACTCGCGCACAAAAAAAAACACTATTAAAATTTGTATCTGGACGCAAGCACCACAACTCAAACGAGGTACCTTCCGCGAGATACTACAATGCGGGGCTGCGCAAGGCTGGCCTAAACTTTGATTTTAAAAATTTTGATTTCGGAAAGGTTTGCTTTCTGAAAAAGATTGATGTGAAATTAATTTAAAAACAAAAATGTACAAAAAGAAACTAAGAAAAACAAACAAACGCGACAAAAATACACAAATAAAAAGGAAAAGGGAGACAGAAAAGGAGTAGAGATGAGCGAAAGGTATGAAATACTAGCAAAAGATGGTTAGGGTTAGGGAAATGTATAGTTATTGAAATTTGGCTATAGTGGTTGCCGGAAAATCGGTAACGTCTGGTATGGTAGAGAGTGTTTAATTCGAAATGGGGCATTATGCTGTCTAATTTGTGTTATGTGTCTTGTTAGTGGACTATCGTCCAGTTTGAATGAGTAGAAGTTTTGAGAGATCTGTTGGACGTAATCCGCTATCGGAGTTATGTCGTTGCAACGTGCATATAGGTCTCTGAGGGATGTGTACCTACCAGAATTTGAAATGAGGCGCATAAATTTGTGTTCTAGCACTTTAAGTTTTCTCATTGTAGTGGCCGGTATGCTGCACCACACCGGCGCCGCGTATGTGATAGACGGCCGGACCACCATCGTGTACAACAGTTTTTTATTCTGTCTGTTAAGTCTGCTACTCCTGACCGTGAGCGGATACAGACTTCTGGATAAGGAATAGACCGTCCGTACTGTCTCATTTATGTGCGTATTGAACGTCAGTCTTTAGTCAAGTCTCACTCCCAAATACTTCACGCATCTTTTGGTTAGAATTTTGCTTCCCCTGATCAAAATTGGAGTACTAATTTTATTATCAGTAAAGCGACGCGTGAATACTATTGCCTCGGACTTCTCAGCGTTCACCCGAATCTTCCACTGGTCGTAATAAGCCGTGGCACGAGCCATGTGCGCTTTCAGCAGCATGTTCGCTGCTTGTGCGTTGTGCGAATGTGCGTACATGGCCGTATCATCGGCGTACTTGGCCAGCTTCGTATTCGGGAACTCTGGAAAATCAGAGACGTACAAGTTGTACAACTTCGGTGACAGGCACAATCCGTGCGGGACTCCCGCGCGAATATCCCGCCACGTTGAGAGTTTGTTATTCACCCGGACTTGCAGGGTTCTGCCTGTCAGGAACGAGTGAATAAGTTTTGTTAGGTGAGTGGGGAAGTTATAATTGTGAAGTTTGTAGAGTAATCCCGGGATCCAGACGGTGTCGAACGCCTTCTCAACATCGAGGAGCACCATGGTGGTGTTCTTCCCAAGGTTGTATTGCACTTTAACGTCGTTAACTATCCTAACGACCTGTTGACCTTCTTGAAACCGAACTGAGACTCATCGTCAATGTGAAGCTCCTCCTGAACAGTGTTCAATCTGATCAGGACGACCTTCTCCACCAACTTAGAGATCGCCGACAGCAGCGAGATGGGCCTATAGCTGCCGGCAAACTTCGCGTTCTTGTTCGGCTTCAAGATGGGAATGACCACGGCGCCTTTCCACTGGCTGGGCCAGTGCTGTAGTCGCAGGATCGCGTTAACGATATACGTCAATTGTACAATACCTTTCCTCGGGAGATATTTGAGCAGCTTGTACTCGACGCAGTCCTTCCCCGGGACTTTATTGTTTGGCAAGTCCTTGACAATTTGTGCTAGTTCCGAGGGCTTGGTCATGACCTTTAGAAATTTTCGTCTCGTCAATTGTATGTCATGGCCAATGAGTTCTTGTACGTCATTTTAGATGCGGTCGTGTTCTGGATTGTTGGGAATATTTGCGTTATGTATAGTCTGGAAATGGTCAGCTAAGTCCGTTCGCGTTTGTGGCCATTTCAGACGGCCAAGGACCTAATCTATTATTCTGTGAAGGTCCCATGTGGTTGTACCTTAAAACATTTTTTTGAAACATTTTTGTCGCTTTTTCGGTAGACTATAAGCAAAACGTGTTAGGTGTATCTGGAAAATATTACATTTTTCCAGATATATGTTTGCGCAAGTATAAGGCATCTGACTTGCATATGATGTTATTCAATTTAAGTTTTAACTCCTAATATACATACGGATAAGTTGACACAAATTTACAATAAAACATATATATTATTATTATGGTTATGATTATTATGACTATGAAAATGCATCTTACCAAACGGTAACCTGGGTTAATATTGTTTAAAACAATTTTATTTACAACGAAAAGAAAAATATCATAAGTAATCAATAACATGTCAGGGTCAATTTAAATCTAATATCAAATAGAATAATAAATAAAACGTAAAAAGCAGAAATCATGTACCCATTTTGCACATATTGGACAAAATTCTGAACTTTACCCTACTTTAGTCCCGGCACTCAATTTAATTAGGACAAATCAATAATAGCGTGCATTGAAGTCTTGTAAATAAATTTCTGTTGGTAGTCGTTTTAATTAAGTAAAGCTTATGAAGTTCTTTATAAAATATACGTTAATTAAGTAATCATTTTGATAAAAATGTCACTGCAACTGAACAATTCATTCGAATCAATTTCTATATTAGGAATAGCCCTGCTAAAATATTTTTAAAGAAGGATTCTAAAAAACAATTTTTCTACTCTGGATAATGGAGATATAATTTCACCCTTTCACCCATTGGAAACAGCGAAATAATGAGATGGTTGTTTCATCAAATCCAATTTTCATTTATTTATTATTAGTAAATTAATTAAGTAAAGTAAATTAAGTTACCCGTCAAGAAAATTCGCTGCTTGGTCCCAAAAATTAAATTCCTTAAATTAATTCTAGATGAAAGTAAAGTAAAAATGCTCTACTACACCCTATATATTATTACATTTTCGAGAAGCCCTTTTCGCCCTGATTTTTTTTATACATTTATTTAACGTCGGCCTATTTCCGCTACTAAGGCCTGTCACCGACGCCTGTAGACGAGCTACCCCCAACCAGGAATTTTGCCGAACCTCTTCCCTTAAGAAGAGTAGGGATCTTTTACTTGCCTAACATTTAATAGATAAGGGACCGACGGCTTTACATCTCCTCCGAAGGATGGTATATCCCCTATACAGCCCCCGCCTAAGGTTGTATAGCTTCCGCGCATACACTGATATACAAGCCGCTGGAAGATGTGTGAGGCGAGGACGCGGTCTTCGTTGGAACGGTCACCCATCCAACTACTAACTGCGCCTGACGTTGCTTTACATCGCATATCAAAGTATGTACATAGTAAAGACGCACCTACGCTAGCCCCCCTTCGCCCTGATTTCAAATATGTAATATTGTATAGGTCTATTTTAAATACTTCTTGACATATTTGACATTTAGAATGCTGAGCTGCTTTATCGCTAGAAGAGTGAGTCATGCTTATCAAAACGCAAGTGAAACAAAAATATCAATGTAGGCCACGAAAATAATTATTTTATTATTTATTCAATTTCCAACTATCATTATTAACTCCATGTCAACAGCCGTAAATAGTTGTTTATTCACTAGTAAAATAAAAAGTTTTTTCTACGACTGCTATGAAAAGTGCTGCTAACTACGCGCTACTAATTACGCTTGAAAATTATTGATTTCACATAGCATGTGATGAATCTTTAACCCACGCTAACATATGTAAAAACGCTTTCACGTATGAAAAGCGCTATTTTCAACATGTAAATTATGTATGACCTAACTACAATCACATGTAAATAATTAATATGATATTAGAATTAACTTCATTTTTAATTCACTAAAAAAACCCTAGGCGAGGGTTGTATAGGAGATATATCATCCTTCGGAGGGGATGTAAAGCCGTCGGTCCCTTGTCTATTAAATGTTAGGCAAGTAAAAGATCCCTACTCTTCTTAAGGGAAGAGGTTCGGCAAAATTCCTGGTTGGGGGTAGCTCGTCTACAGGCGTTGGTGTTAGACCTCAGTAGCGGAAATAGGCCGACGTTAAATAAATGTATAAAAAAAAATTCACTAAAAAACAAATTTAACAAAGCAAGAGAAAACTCTTTATAATAAAATAATACTAGGTACATAAGTAATCAATTAAAGAAATTGTTCAAATTGGCCACCATTATTTTCAATGCAAAGCTCATATAGTCCATTTAATGAGTCGGGATTTATGATGAAATTGACAAATGTTTGCGATTCGGACTAGACAATGCCCCCCCCCCCCCGGTTTCGAGAGTGCTGAATCAATTTTCCCACCTCGGCAATCCCCTCAAATTGGCCAAAAACCACCCCCAAATCCCCTTTTCCGTAAACCCGTTTATTTTCCCCAATCTTTCGACTAACTGTTATTCCCTCGAGTAGAATGGAAGATCTCTTGAGGGATTTGACTTCGGCCACCCCTACACCAGGTTTCCACCCCTCTAGGGGGTTGAAAAATTAATATTTTTTTCCGAATTTTTTTTTATATTTTACAGGTGTTTCCGTGAGGAAGGTGGCAGGTGACCAGGGTTATGTAATCATCCCTGGGGGTTGTTTCCAGCTTTCAAAGGGGTGGAAAAAAGAATATTTTTTTTTGTGAAAAAAATAATCTTTTGTAGAAGGCGTTTCTTTAAGGAAGGTGGCAGGTGACCAGGATTGTGTAACTACCCCCCCGGGGGTTGTTTTCACCCTTCGAAGGGATGGAAACATTTTTTTCTGAGGGAAAATTAATATGTTGTAGGAGGCTTTTTTTAGGGAGGTGGTAGGTGACCAGGATTGTGTAACCACCCCAGGTTGTTTTCACCTTTGAAAGGAATATCCAAGAAAATGTGACCACATCATTTAATATATCGTAAATTGATGTTATTGCTGAAATAAACTGGATTTATAAAAAAAATGTAGACATCATTAGTAATCGGACCTTCCGGTAAAGAAGAAAAACGATTCAAAGGCCGAGCATTCACATATTGTAGCTATTCCGTAAGTTACATGTTTGTGTGCACATTTTGAGTATTATTTATTATATTTGTATTATATTTAGGCAGCATTGTGTGGTCCAATGTTTTTTTTATTGATCCAAACAAAATCACAAGAGAATATTTATGATAACAAAAATTATTTGGTTATTTTTTTAATTTAACGAATTCTAATTTTTGTTCGGTTGAAATCGGACAATTCGATGCCTAGTATACCTAGGTAAAATTTTGCATCGACGGACACTGTGAAATTGAAACATGAAACTATTCACTTTGACTATTCAGTATGCAGCATCAGGTTCCTAGAATTAGGGAGATCTGCATATCGGTCAGTCAGATGGTCAGCCACTGACTGCACGCGAATTAATGCTAATCTCGTATTCTTTGATTCTGCTGTGCCGACGCCGGCCGTCCAGTATAGACCAATCTGTTACATGGCGTTTGAGGAACGTGTGGCCATATGAAATAAAATTATATCCAGACACGTTTAAAACAAAATTATTCTCTATTTTACTTCTCGCAGCATAAAATAGCTATTTCAGAATGCGGCATTATAAAGGCAACATCAAGCTCCTTCAGAACGAGGTTGGCGATAGGGAGCTCGTACGCTAGTCCTTTACCCCAGAATCTCTCCCATTCATGCTTTGAACGAAATGCCGCCCGTCACTTAGCATAGCAAGTCAGCTACTGTGGCGGTATTATTAATATGTGGCAAGGGTGCGTTTAGTGGTCCTTAAGGATATAAATGTTTCAAAAATCAACTTAGGCTCTTTGTGCACTTCCCGGGTCGACTATAATTGCCCTGGAAACTTCTATTATGACAAAGTCGCCAAGTCGCCACTTTATGGATTTGCTATTTTTATAGTTCTCTACTTCCAAATTAGTCGCCAGAATGAATGAAACATTCGTTCCAATAATAGCTAGTATGAGATCAATAACAGGTTATTTAACATAAATGAACTAATAATCGTTCGATGTGGGCGTAGCAAGAGTGCATTAACTATTAATAAATATTACCTGCGTTGTAAAGTCAGCAATTCCCTTTATTAAAAGCTTACGGGACACGCTACCTTATAGAATTGATCATCTCACCATGAAATGTAAACTATAAATAATATAAAATTCAGAGAATGGACGTTACGTTGTAGAAAAATTCTAATTCGAAATTTGGAAGGCTTGGAAATAAAAAAAGCTTATAATGAGATAAATATTTCAAATGTTTATGACGATGAAATGATCGGTGAGCAAATTGGTACTACATTTAAGCTATTAGTTTAGTAATTTCAGTTTAATACATAGCATTAAAGCCTAACGTGTAGGACCGTCTCTAGGTGATTTCTATACAGGGTGTCTCACGTAGGCCGTTCGTTAGAATTTTTTCAACTTACAGTTGGATTACAAACTTGAAACTTCGTATGCAACCATAATCGATCATGCCTATTCTACATAAAATATTTTCAGTCCTCCAGCTATACAGGGTGTGCCAAAAGTCGATTCCAGCTTTGTTATTTTAAATGGAAACCTAAATTTTTTTTGGGCGCAGGCAATTTTTAAATGTCTCAATAAAAAATTGTAACCTACTGTTTTTTTTTGACGTAATTCGAAAGAAAATTGAATTTTAGGGTGAGCTATTTAAGCATTCCCTATACCTAACCTCACCCCCAATCGAGTTATTCAATAAAAATCAAGAAATATCTTATTTTGCCGAGATATTGCCTGATTTTTCGCGCATGCCATGGAAACAAATGACAATTATAACAATTTACTTAAAAATATGTATGTATATCTTGAGTTATTGGCATTTTTTTGTAGTAGGCTTTGGAAAAATACCAAATGTCAAACCTAGCCACTATTGTGCCATTGTTATCGTATTGTTTTAATAATTCGTGCAATTTTTATCATGGAACATTATAGCCCAGGCGGTATTTGTTTTAGTTGTAGTATGGCAAATTTTTGGCTTAATCGCTCCTAAAAATCATAACAAATAATAATTTTGCTATGCGCTAGTTTGAAAACATGGGCGCAATTTTTTATAAAAGAAAATGTGAAAAAATTCCTAAAAAATTTCATTTTTTCTTCCTATTCATTCATATGTCCCTAGGCTCTCCTAATTAACGGATTTTAATATATCAAAATGGATTTGAAAATTTAAGTACTTTCTTATATGTCAAAAACTTTTCAACTTTCTAAATCCTTTAGTTTAGCCTCAGCGACATTTTGAAAATTTACAAATTTTTTGCGAAGTGTAGATTGCACAATTATTATGCAAAAACTAAAAGTCCGATCTTGATGAAATTGAGTGGGAAGATTTATTATGTTAAAAAGTTTTCTTTAATCAAGTATGAAGGTCCTACGTAATGAAAAAATTCCACAAATAATTTTTTTGAGATTTTTAATACTTTTGCAATAGTAAAAATAAATTTTTGGATTCGTAACCAACTGCATCTTATTCAGAATTGCATTAAAAAAAATTTCATTTCTATAACTTTTCTCTAAAAGCAATAGTTACTGAGATATAAAAGAATAGGAAGAAAGAAACGGAATTTTTAGGAATTTTTTCACATTTTGTTTAATAAAAAATTATGTCCACATTTTCAAACCAGCGCATAGTGACCCAATTTACCAATTTTTGTCTTTGATTTGTTTGTAATTTATGGTGAAAATAACAGAATAGTTGACAGAACATTAGATTAGATTAACAAAGGAGCTAGTTATTTAACCGTAGGAGCAGTTTTTATAGCCCCCATGGCGCACAGGCAAGCAAGCCTTTGTACGCCACTTAACAGCCTTATTGCTCCCGACTTAGTCTACCGTACGTGATCCATAGGTTATCATGGGTCTCACTAACTACCCTGATGTATAACAACAGGTTCATTTTGGGATTTAGCCCCCAGTTTTTTCCACACATTTGCCTACATCTTTCCAGAGCGATTGTAGCTTTCTGTGGGACTTTTTGGATGTGAGAGTTCCATGTTAATTTTTAATCAAAAATTACTCTTAAATATTTTGCCTCAGAGGCAAATTAAATTTTCACTCCACAGAACATGCCTCGCGTTCAGTTTCAAGTATACCTAGGTTAGGCCTAAAAATTTTTTTGATCATGGGAAGGTAGTTAAGCCTCTTGTGAGAACTAAACCTATAACAGGAAATAAAGATATTGAAATTAACGCCCTGGGATATTTTCAAGCATATCCACGTGCTTCAATCAGAATTTCTTATACATCGTTTCAAAGAATTCTTTGTCGTCATAAGTTACACCTTATAAATTTATAAGGCTAGAAAAGCTACATCCTGGGGTTTACGAATGTAGAATCAACGTAATTTTCTATAAAAAATCATTTGTACACACTGTAACGAAATTTCAATTCCGTTACCGTTTTTTCCCATTTGTACTGTTATCTTATTAAAATAAAGCATTTGCTTCACTCGAATTTAAACAGATGGAGAATATTTACATTGGCTCTCTTAAGTTTCGATACACCTTGGCCGTTTTTAAATAGAGCTAATGATCGCGATTGGTAGGGACACATGGCCTTCAACGAAAAGAAAGGTGCGTCAGCAAAGAGACAGAAAACGTGGTTTCTGTATGGGTTGAGTGCCCATCTACAAGTCCGTCTCGTCGCGTAGGGGTCCAACGCCACGAGATAAGCCGCTATGGCGCTTTTATCCGGATTTTTTCGAGCGGTTAAAAAAAATTCTGGACAGCTTACTCCACGGGAAAACTGTCCGAGGGAAAAAATGGCGAATTAAAAAAAAATTGCGAATCTGAACCTAAAACTTTGCAGGTGAATTAAGTACATAATCGTAAGTGTACAGAAAAATTTTTTTTACTCCATGTGCCCTCATTACCGAACGGTTATTGTTTGAAATTTAAATTTGCAAAAATTTATAAAGTCATTGCAAACTTTGCTCTAAAGCTCTTCGACACCCACAAAACTTGGAAAAAATATTTTCTGACAAATTTATTATTGACATACTTGACCGAGATTTATTCCGTCAGAAAACTTTTTTTTGAATAAAATACATGGCAAGGAATCATTTGAGCACAATTTTCTTTACTCGGCTTACTTTTTTTTTTAATTCGGAGTAGGGGTTGTTTAGTTATACTGGTAACTCCTCCGTACAGTAAACTGTCAGAAAATATTTTTACTATCATTAAGGGGGGTCAACTAGATGCCTTTCAGTTATTTTCTGACAAATGGTAGGAGGTTTTTAACCGCTCGAAAAAATCCTGGAAAAGCTCCGTAGCGGCTTACCCCGTGGCGTTGGACCCCTACTCGAAAAGAGGGATTTGTAGAGGGGCACTCAACCTATACAGAAACCACTTTTTTTGTCTATTTGCTGATGCACCTCTCTTTTGTCGCCATCTCTCTAACCATTATAGCCTCGCTATAATTCATTGGTTTTTTATCAATTTGCAAAGTTAATTGGTGTTGTTACTTTGTTATTTTCATCTCTGTTACACTGGTTTCACCCTTTTTTCTCCCATTTTTATGTAATTCCTGGACAAATCAACATCGAGAGCGAAGGTGGATCCTCACAAGCACTAGATATACCGGCTGGAATTGTGGAACATTACAAGGGATTTTGCTGGCAATAATCGGAGTACTACTAGCATTTAGATACACAGCAGAAATATATCTCCTAGCTGTTGCAGTATAGTCAATATTTGTATTCCCATCTGGAATTCCGTCTAATAACCAAATTAAGGATTTGAGTAAGATCAACAGTTTTGCCACCAAAAATATTGGTCAGAAGAATAAGCCTTAATATACTTCATCTATTCCTATCCTGCGCGGCTATTATCCATGGTAGTCCTGCCACTCTCCTGATGTCATCATACTATCGAGTTGTTGGTCATCAACCTCTATTTCTTTTATCCCTCCCCCGATCTCCATTGGAGCATCCTAGCGCTAATGAGATATCGATCATTGTCCTTTCCATAACCCTTTGTGTCACTTCCAGTTTCGTTATTATTTGTTTTGTGAGGGTCCAGGTTTGAGGTCCATATGTTATGACAGGTAGAATACACTGGTAAAAGACTTTGGATCGCAAGTGCTGGAGTATCTTTTTGTTTTTCAAAATGAAAGCTAGTTTTCCGAATGCCACCCATCCGAATCGTCGCCTTCTCTCTATTTCCATATCTTTACTTTGTTTTCCCAGGGTTACACTTTGTCTCAGGTATATATGTTATCTAACGTTGTCTATCCGGGTTCCATTTACAGTTATTTGTGGATTTTGTCGACACATTGTTTTTGTTTTATTTAAATTGATTTTCAAACCTATTTTACTTGATGTTTGCTCTAATTCCGCTATCATATTCTTTAGATCTTCTTCGTTTTCCACGAACACAGAACGACGTCGTCTGCAAATCTTAAATGATTTAGTCTTTCGCGCTTGATGTTTATTTCTTTATTCGACCAATCCACCTTTTTAAAAATGCCTTCAAGTGCCAAAGTAAGCAGCTTAGGCGAGATTGTATCTCCCTGTCTAATACCTCTCTCGATCGAGAAGCTATTAGTGCATTCATGCATTTTTGCTCTAGCGTGTTGATATATATTTCTAATCAATGCAGTATATCGAGAGTCTATTCATGCGTAGTTGAGTTCTTCTCTATATAATATTAAGAGTTTCAAAAGAAGATTAAGAGTACACCATTGTGGGTGTCGAAGTTGATATACTGCACAGAGAGAGGCAAGTAACACTAGGTAAGTTAAGTTGGTCAATGTAAGTAGTATAAAGTCAGCTAAAATGTTTTATACGCATAGTCACTTTTACGATCTACAATCAAATGTATTTCGATTCGTTTCTTATGAATGTTTAATTCCTTTTTTATTAAATTTCAATGAGTTTGTTGTCTTTATAGCATTAGGAAGAGAGTTCTGTATTTCACTACCTAAGTACCTGTGACTTCTTTGACCAACTGTTTTGTCAATTTTTGGAATTTTCACCGACTCTATTTTGTACCTCGTGTTATGAGGATGGTCACTTGATTCCAAATTGGACTGTTTTTATAAGAACGTGACGGCAAAGATTGGCAAAACAATTGTCTTAGATCAAAAACGTTACACTCTTCATACTGTTAGTTTCTCAGAAGAATACATAATCGGCGGTTTTTTGTAAATAACTTTAAGTATCCATTTTTGCACCGTTTCTAAATTTTTTATGTAATAATTTGTAGCATTACTCCACGCTATAGTACCATAATTTAGATGTGATTGAACCAACGCATAGTAGAGCACTTTTAGTTTATTTTCATCTAGAATTAATTTAAAAAATATAGATTTTGGGATCAAGCAACGGATTTTATTTACTAGTACCTTAATATGTTCGTCGCATCTCATACGGCATTCTATTATTGTGCCTAAGTATTTAATGGTTTTTAACTATTTTTAATTTTATGTTTGGCTTATTCTCCTCCATAACCAACGATTCGAATTTTGGGAGTCCTCGACTGGTTCTGGCAAGGAGCGAGACAAATGCTTTTTTTGAAATTTACTGTTAATAGCTTATTATTAAAATATTTCATAATTTCTAATATTTCACGCTCAATTTTATTCTTTAGTTTCCCAGTCATTACCTTAAAAAAATATAACCGTGCCATCGGCAAAGCTGATTATTTTAGAGTAATGGCCCGAGGACTGTACCCTGAGAAACTTCGCACTTGACTGTTTTAAAATCACTATAACTGTCCCCAATCTTTACACAGTGAGGTCCTTCACAGAGATAACTTCTCTGTAATGTATTTACGGGACCATGAATTCCAACATCATTTAGAGTATCTAACAATTCCAAATGACTTACTGTGTCAAAAGGTTTTGCTAGGTCAATGAAGACTCATAGAAACTTTTTTGGTATATCTAAAGATATGCGTGTTGTCAAGTCAGTTATTGCTTCATCCGTCGACCTAGCCTCTCGGAACCCATATTGATTATTTGATAGTATATTGAATTTATTGAGAAAGCACATTAATCCCTCTTTTAGAATTTTTTCATATATTTTCGTAAGCTGAGAGTAAAGACATTGAACGCTAGTTATTAAGATCTACCTTATCATCGGATTTATATAAAGGTTTTATAACAGCTACTTTGAATGCCTGAGGGATTTTTTTGTGCAAAGGATGTATTTATTGTGTGATCTCATCAAGGCTTGAGGATATTTATTACACAATTTATTAATCGTCTCTTTTATTTCACTTTTATTTGCGTTTTCAGGAAACATTGAATTTCTAATTATTTTAGATCAATACTATATGTAGAGAGTTTTTCATATTAGATTTTGTTTGAATGACTTTTCAAAATGTTTATGTATATTTGTTTATGTTTATTGTATACACTTTTATAAACTTTTATATACTTTGCCCACTTTTAATTATTTTATTGACAAAGCCGATATTGTTATATAACATGATTATGGCTAATAAAATTTATTCTATTCTATTTCATGTAATTATTATTACCATTCCCAATAGACGTAATCGAGTAACCACCCATTATATATGATTCAAGAAAAATATGTGAGTCATAGATTCACAATAAAATAATGCTTATGTAAATAATAGGCAACTAATGAATTCAATATATTTTGCTGATACTAATGAACAAAAAATAAAAGAAGTAATACTTCAATTACGAAATAATAAACCTCCGGGTTATGATGGCATTATGGCTGAAGCTATAAAAGCAGCTGCTTCCACATTGATTCCACCATTAGTTTACATAATTAATTTAATATTAAAGACAGGAAAATTCCCAGCAGTCCTAAAACAAGCAGTTGTAAAGCATTTATACAAGGGTGGAGATAAAACTTAATGCATTAATTATCGTCCAATATCGCTGATGTCCACTCTTTCTAAAATTGTGGAAACAGTAATAAAATACAGACTTATTGCCTTTCTTAACAAACATGATATCTCTCAGACTTCCAGTTTGGGTTTAGAGAATCTAGATCCACTCAGGATGCTATTAGCCTCCTTGCAAAAAATATCTACAAATCTATAGATAATGAAAATCCTAGCATATTGTACTGTACTGTATTGTACTGTATTTCTGTGGATCTAGCCAAAGCATTTGACACAGTAGATCACAAAAAACTTTTAAATATTATGAAAGGAATTGGTGTCAGGGGGATTGGAGCTAAATTACTGAAAAGCTATCTGTCAAACAGACAACAATGTGTAAAAATATAA
Source organism: Leptura quadrifasciata (assembly GCA_963675555.1). NCBI lineage: Eukaryota > Metazoa > Arthropoda > Insecta > Coleoptera > Cerambycidae > Leptura > Leptura quadrifasciata. Next base: position 32,756,070 of record OY776674.1, read on the forward strand.
ATGGAACTTGCAGTGAATTTAATGTAATTGAATATGGCGTTCCACAAGACACTGTATTAGGTCCTATTCTTTTCAATATTTATATCAATGATATGTTTTCTCTACCCTCACAAGGACAGTTTAGCTATGCATACGATACAGCAATTTTTTATACAGGATCTACCTGGGAAGATGTTATTGAGACAGCACAACGAGATTTTAAAATGACAAAGCAGTGGTTCGATTCTAGAATGTTAACAATTAACTTTAATAAAACTATGTACATATCATTTCCCACGAGTAATAGTAAATCCTATAACTTCAAATCACTGGAAATAGAATGCGATAATTCTTTATACCAGATTCCAATAAAGTATAATACTAAATCTGGAAATTATTATTGATTCACATCTTAAATGGGACGTTCATATTAATAAATGAACACAAAAATTAAGCGGTCTCCTGGCGAAATTAAAATATCTCGAAAACATTTTAGACGTTAATCTACTCACTACAGTTTATTATTCTTTAGTGGAATCACAACTTCGTTATGGTATAATTACTTGGGGAGGTGTATACAATTGTCACCTAACAAAATTAGATATAATGCAAAAATGGCTCTTAAAAATCATTCATCAAAAAGAAATTACCTCCCCAACCAATTTACTCTTTGAACAAGCAATGTACTTGATATCAGACAATTATATTGTCTTTCAATAATATGTCATCAAAAAGTAAACCTAACCAATACCCAAAAAATCGATCATGTGTACAGCACCAGGTACAGCAGGAACGCATTAGAAGTACCTCATGCTAGGAAAACTATTGGACAACGCTGTTTTCTATTCTTAGGACCAAGAGTGTTCAATAAACTATCCCTTGAAGTAAAAAAAATTAACTCCGTAAAACTGTTTAAAAACAAAACAAAGAAGTGGATAATGTCTCTGGGTAGACTGCATTTACATCAATTAATGGACATAAAAAATACTTACATTTTCAATCAGAGGTATTACTAAACCTCCTTTGTGAATTTTCCACGTTTCATATCTCAATGGCCTTATATTGTTACATTTGCACAGAACATACCTATACAGGGTGTTGCATCATGAGAGGGACATAGCTTAATAGGAGGTAGAGAACATCAGTGGTAACCGGAACCTCCCATAGAAATGTCTCATTGGGCCTTCTTTACGAAGTTACAGGGTGTTAAATAATTTTTGGCCAAACCTGTTTTTTGTCATAACTTTGACAGGGAATGAAATAACACATTCATAGTTGGTACGGCTAATGTACTCACGAGCCCCAAGAGGTACATGTATAAAAAAAATATATCCAGGTCCGGACTCACTATAATTTATGTTTCTTCTTTGCATCAATAAAACATCACCCTGTATATATTTTTTTGAAATTTCGATACGATATTCGAAAAGAGCAAGAAAAAACAAACAAAATGGCCTATTTCATTTTTTTGTTACACCTTCGTGGTTATTTAAATACGTTGTTAAATGTGCAAGAAAATGGATTACAGAACCCTATTAAATGAGAGGCACGTGAAATAAATAGTTTTATAACTAAAATTTGCAAAAATTCTATTGAGCCTAGGTGGTCTGGGTGAATCCTAATTCCGGCACGTTTTAAAGGTCCATTTTGGTAAAAAAACTGTGGTCCTAATAAGTAATCGGGTATGAAATAACAAAATTTTTAATCAAATTAATAATTTCAAAAAAATATATACAGGGTGATGTTTTATTGATGCAAAGAAGAAACATAAATTATAGTGAGTCCGGACCTGGATATATTTTTTTTATACATGTACCTCTTGGGGCTCGTTAGTACATTAGCCGTACCAAATATGAATCCGTTATTTCATTCCCTGTCAAAGTTATGACAAAAAACAGGTTTGGCCAAAAATTATTTAACACCCTGTAACTTCGTAATGAAGGCCCAATGAGACATTTCTATGGGAGGTTCCGGTTACCACTGATGTTCTCTACCTCCTATTAAGCTATGTCCCTCTCATGATGCAACACCCTGTATATATGCATATATATATAATTACATGTATAATTACATATATAATTACATATATACATTTTATGTTTAGTATATATCATTGTAAAATTTCTTTTTCCACTCTTTCATACCCTGCGTACAAATTTATTTTTGCAGGATTTATTGCACCGTAAAGTAATATTAGCTATAAATATTATATCAACGTAATAAATGTATTTAAATTTTCGTCTTCAATAAATTATTATTATTATTATTTTCTTTATTTAAAAAAGTATTAACTTTTTTTTTTAATATACACATTTATACAGTAGTAAGTGAAGGTAATAACCTTACTATTACCTGTACTTCCATTACGTGGAAAGTGCTGTCTCTCTAGTTTATTGTAAAAAGGCATAATAAAGCTTTTATCGCTTTTCTTTATAATATAATATATAACAATAAAACCAAGTTACACTAACTTATCCTATTTTAAAAGGAGAGAAAAAGCTCGGCACTGTAGCGGATAATAATGATACTAATAGCAATGTTTTTACTACTACATGAGGCCTATCTAACAATTTGGCCATGACGCTAATATATCTTTAATAGAGATTAGGTAGTTGTATCCATAATTTTGCATCAATAAAGAACACGTCGGTCGGCATCACTTTCATAGCTATAATAGGCGCCACATTAGAAGTCATTATACCTGGAATTTAAATTATTAAAATGGTAGCTCTTCCAACAGTTCATCACTGTTCAACTAATTTATTTTCTTGCTCCTGATATTTAAATGGATATTTTTATTAACAAAAGTTGATGGAAGTATCTAAACAATTCCCATCAATGACTTAAATGTAAGACATTAATTGATTGTCTAAAATGGCAAAAATCGTGATGCTTTGGAAGTATATATTTCAAAAACTGTTCATTTGTGGATATCGTATCGGTTGCGACTTCTGCTTTGGAGATAAAAGTTTACAAGTCAAAAATGTATACAATTTTACCGATGCCTGGACATGGACAAGCCCTCCAGGTTGGTAACATAAAAAATGATTGACTGGGGCTTTAGAGCATAAGGGAGACTCTTGAGACTTTTCGTGGTTCACTTAATTTTATTTTTGAAGAGGTTCGGGTGGATTGCTCCTAAGATGTCGGACAGGGTCAAAACTACACCCTGTATAAATCCCAGTGGTTCGATTCACTCGTATTTTATGTATCTGAGTCTGATTTTAAAATGTATTGTTTAGTGTCTGTGAAGTGGTCTAAAGCTTCCCCCTATATATCCCTTCTTGAAATAATACACTTTGTTTTAAAACGAAATTAAAATATTTATTTAAATTAAATGAACAGAGTTCGTAAAACTTTTTAAACGTAAAATATTAATTCTAAAGAATAATTTGGAAAAGGTAACTTTTCGATAACGGAAATTCCGACTTAAGAAAAAAATTCATTTATTTGTAAATGAATTAAAATGTCTGAAAAAATTCGCTTTGTTTTATGTTCCGCGAAGGCAGAAGGTTTGGTTTAATGCAGATTTGTTTTATAAGGCGCGGTGGCCGAAGATTAATTTAAAGCATATTTAATTTATGGGGCGCGGTGGCCTAAGATTTGTTGAGCTTTTTTACTTGGGGTAGCCAAGGGAGCGGTCACGACGGCATAGTTACAGGGAATTATCGTTTACGTTAAAGCGTATAAGCTGGACTAGACAGACGGCACTAAATTTTATGAATCGAAAGAGTTACTAATATATTCACTTTTAATTCACTAATAAAACTTGATAAGACGCAAGAACTAACTTTATAGATAACTAAACTAGACTGCACTTGGCCTGAGCTCGTTGCGTTCGGTCTTTTATATGGTCCGTCGGGGACGGTGCGCGCGGAGATCTGGAAATGTCCTTCGCCATTCCGTGCGCGCACGACTGCGCAATATTGAAAAATGAAAAATTATATGACCGTCACGGCATTAAAATGGGGAATTTTTTGATATATGAATGAAGTTCGAATAGACTTTAGTTTGGAAGTTATTGACGAAAATAAATTGAAGAAATTAATTAAATTTGGAATAACCCCGTATAGTCGTCCCGAAGGAAACGAAGTAAGTTTTGATAACAACAGGGAACGGTTGTAAATAATTATTAACATTAATGGGGATGGTAGTACCAGTACTTTATTGGAGGATATGAATGAAGTCTGATTGGATTTGGATATTAAAAACGCCAAATGAGAATTTAAAGGGCAGATTATTCAACAGAAAATTAACGGGAGTGAATTGAAATGTCTCAATCGAGGTGCGGTAAGTAGTTTTGATTTTAATGAAGTTCATCTAGGCCCAATATTTTTTAAGGTGATATTTTGTAATGTTGGAGCCGTAAAATTAGATATTTGAACAATTTGTGATATTTGCTGGTAGATTGAGGTTAATTATGAATTATCGATGCATCATGAATTTTTTTCAGAATTTGTTTTTTAAAATTGTAGTTTCTTTACTAAATTAGGTGTTAGATTTCTTATTTATCGTGTTTTGACAAATTGACATGAAATATTGAATTATTTTGCAAATTTTAAGATTTTTGAAATTTTTTTCTATACATTATATATGAAACGTACCATAACATGCCCAACTTCTATAAGAACTATGCGGGGTCCAGCTGGTCGGTACCTCGTCCCAACTAATATCAAAGTAGCAGTAATTGAAAAGGAAACCTTGAATGAGTAACTGTTGCGTAATTGCCACTAAATTTTCGACTTTGATGTAAAAGTAACTTCATTTGGCAAATCTACAGCGTAGTTGTTACAGTGCTGGCTACTTTCCAGTTATATGTGACTTCCAGATAAATATGTGAAATATCTAGAAACCATACATTATCTCATTAATATACCTGGGGACATCTTCCAGTAATTCTTCCAAGCTCTCTTGCAAAAATTTCAAATAAATTTGACCATTCACACGTGTATCAAAAAAATGTGGTCCTACCACATAATTACTCCCCAAACATTCAACGACCATCTTGTTTGGTTATTTGTTCGTGAGATGTAAGGATTGGTTGTGTCGTAATAATGAAAATTATGACGGTTACCATGTCCATTTTTATGAAATGTTACTTCATCAGCAAATAAAACAAAGTCAAAAAAATGTCTTTGTTATCCTATTTTTTGTTTTACCCATTAACAAAATTGTATTCGGTTTTCATAATCCCTATTAATCAGTTCTTGCATTAGTTGAACGTGGCAGGGATGAATTTTGTTTTTTTGTAGGATTCGATGGACTGAAGATCGGCTTATATCGTTTCCTTTTGCCAATTCTCTTATACTGCGATGAGGATCTTCAATCACGCTCAAAAATGTGACTGTTTCATTTTCTTCATCTACTACATTTTTTGTTAGTTCCTTTTTCTCATATTTCACTTTCTCCGTATTGTCAAATTGTTACATCAACCTTTTAAATTATTTTCGAGATGATAGCAAACAATTTTTATCACTCGCACCCAGAACATAAACCCTATATATCATTTCTTCTCTCGAAAAATTCAATATTGCAAACTGCGAATTTTAAACTAATTTATAACTTAAAATAAGTGTAAATACTTTGTCACAATAGTTAATAAATAAACATCAATAAGATAACTTTCAATTATTTCCACTTTATGTCATAATCATGTCTACTAGATCAGTTCGAAATGAAAAGTATTATAATTTAACGGTTTTTAATGAAAAAGTAAAAATATTCGGATCCCCTCCTCTGCATGGTCCGAGACCATGAAAATGCGGGGGTAGGAGCTTTTCTGTTTAAGGCAGCACGCAGAGCAGCCGATGAACTCGGTCTCATCTTCGACGTTGAGCGGGATAATCCCGACTCTGTCACCGAGTTGGAACCCGCTCGGCGGAAAGCCCAAATAAAAGCTGCAGAACAAACCATCTTTCTGCAGCTCCATTCAGATAAGCCACTGCATGGTGTCTTCTATAGAAATATAGAAGAACTTGGCTTATCCGAAAGGCTGACCTTCGCCTTCTTAAGGTCAGCCGGGCTGAAATCTGAGACCGAGGGATTTATATTGGCTTGCCAGGACGGTGTATTCAACACCCCCGTCTATCGAAATCGTGTCATGGGTATGGAGGTCGCTGACGTCAACTGCAGGGCCTACCGCAGAGCGCCGGTGACGCTTATGCACTTGTTGTCGGACTGCCCGACATATGCAGTCTCCGCCTATATCCAAAGGCACGACGGAGCACTACGAGTGCTTTACTACCATCTGAGGCACTCGTATGAGATAGACGAGACACCAGTGCTGCCTTATGCTCCCGGGGATATTGAGTCCGTTGTGGGGAATGAGAGGTGTCTAATTTATTGGAACTACTCGTTTCCCACGGTCAGGCAAATACAGGCAAACAAGCCTGACGTAGTCCTCATAGACCACCAACTCAAGACAATGTTCGTCATAGAGTTCTCGGCTCCCGCGGAGAACAACATTGTTTTGAAGGAGGAAGAAAAGCTGACAAAATATCGAGACCTACTCTTCGAACTCCGCAGACTGTATCCAGACCATACTGTCAAGCTGGTGGTACTGATTATAGGAGCTCTCGGTGGAACGAGACACACGCTGCTTTCGGAATTGAATATCATACCGGCATGCCGACAATCGGCAGAAGTCCTGACCAGGAGAATGCAGAAGGCTGTCATTCTTGGTTCATTGCGTCTGCTCAGGGCACACGAGTCACGGAACCAGTGATCACTGACTCTACGGTGTAGAGAGTGGTTACTGGCGCTCCAAGCGTATCCTCTCTGGTATCGGAGGCAGGGAGAAGGACGACTGGTTTTACTTAAAACAAAAAAAAATGTTTATTTACCAAAATACATAAATACACACAGCGAATAGGGTTTTCCCAGAAAAAAAAATATTGCTGAAATACTTAACTCACGTAAAAAAATGATTTATGGCATATTTATTATCTTATTAATTTTACTAATAGTAACAAAAAAAAACTTGAAGTTTGAAAAATATTGGGTTCATTTTAAACAGCCATAAATTGGTGCGTTGTGACGTCAACACCCTAAAATCCAATCACAGAGGTTGTCTCTGTTCAAGATTGTTTATTAAACTTGGTCTCTGTTAACATAACATAACCTCTCTTTATTGACACACTCAGCACTTTCCTACTTTAGGTAAATTATCAGCGGCACCTTTAACATATCCCTCTTCCACTTGATTCCATTTTGATTGTAGAATTAATAAAACATAAACCAGAGACCGATAAAATAATATTTTCACTCTAAACAATACAAACATAAAAATATAAATTTAACGTTTTAGGTTAGTCATCTGATGTGTAATGTCGGTGAAGGTTAAACCTAAACTACAGTACAAAATATTTACGTCCGACGCTTTCACTAATAATTTGTGCGGCATTTATCTGGATTCTGATTGGCCAATATTTACACCTCTACTGCTTTAGACCAATCACAGTACAAACATTACAAATTGAAATTCTGAGAAGCTTTAAAGGAAAGCTTTCTTTAGCACACAGTTAGAATCTATTACAAACTAATTATATCCATAATCTCATTGGTTTTCCGGGTAGATACGTAATTCTGGCGCCTAAAAATGCCCGTTTTAAAAAGCAGTGAAATTATCAGCAAGTTGTTTTAACGATATTTTCTTAGAAATAATTCTTATTAGAAAAGTAAATTGTTGTACATTAATAAAATGTTTTATTATATCATTTTCACGACATAAATTGTTAAAATGAAATTAGTGGGAGTGCTTGTTAAAATACTGAAACCTCGTTTATTAAAACTTTTTCTCCTTACAAAACTACAACATATTTTAAAAAATCTCATGATTCACTTGCATTTCCATGGGACATTTTAGGAGGTTATATTTACATTTTTTGACAGCATGACCACGATGACCAACATTCAAAGAATTAAGGAAGGAATACAGGATATTCAGTGGAATACTATTGCCCCAGATATAGATGATGAATAAAATTTTTAATTGTGATGGTTGTTAACAAAGCTTTTCTCTACTCGCTTGTTACAAACAATTATAGTACATTTTAAACGGAATTATTTATTATTTATCTAAAGTATGTTTTACCCTTGACAGTTTGGAAATCGTTGCTGACTGTGATATATGTATGCAAACACACATATTGAATAATTCTAATTTATATACCTAAATATAATCATGGTCCAGTAATAAATGGCCTTTTATTTCACTGTTCTCCTAAACTTTGTTCTATATATATTAGGTTCTTAACAAAAACATGAGCAAGGGTTAAGCTCTGGAAGAAGAAGACGAGTTCTGGAACGTTTTTATCTTCGGTGTTTCTACAGTTTCTAACGTAAGCATTAGCCAAGGTTGAACTGAATTTTATGCTGTTCATATTTTAAATTTTAATTTTTAATTAGTAATAATGAGGAATATAGAAGTGAAAGCCCGTGTGAGAAATTTAAATGCCTTAGTTACAAAAGCAAAGTCTCTAAGTAAAGAAACTGGTCAAATAATAAAACAACATGATACATTTTTTAATGTTCCACAGGGCCGGCTGAAGTTAAGAAAATTTGAGGTTATTATTAACATTTATCTTCATAGTGTTGTAAACATGTTATAAGGGCCCTATTGTGGTTATAGGATGGAAACGCAGAATTAATTTACTATGAAAGACCAGACACAGAAGGTCCGAAGCTGTCCTCTTTTGAAAAAGCAGATATTTCGTCTGAAAATGTCCAAAACCTCCATTCCGTTTTAGATAGAGCCTTAGGAACACGAAGTGTAGTGCAAAAAGTTCGTCATTTATTTTTAGTTGGTCAGACAAGAGTCCATGCTGATTCGGTAGAAAGTTTAGGGGATTTTATGGAGTTGGAGGTAAAATAAAAATGTAAAACATTGATATAAATAATAAATAAATAAACGCCACAGAAATTAGATTAGATATATTTTTTAACAGTAGGTATACCTACCATAAATTATAACTGCATCAACAATTTTTAAATTTCCTTATTGTGGCAGTCTGTATATTATTTAGAAATTATAAGTAGTAACCAAATGTACAGAAGTAATCTGGTTTGTACGATGAAAATTAAAATTTTATTTTAGGTCGTTTTGAGAGATGACCAAAGCCCAGAAGATGGACAAAAAATTGCACTCGAATTGATGGAAGAATTAGAAGTCAATAAAGAAGATTTAATATCTGGGGCTTATGCGGATTTGCCAAAAAACTAATTAAATTTCGTGTATAAATCCATTTTATTTATGTTCAACTATGCATTTATAAATACTTATTACGTTAACATTACAATAATAAACACTTCAGTAGCCCTATTAATTTGTTAAAGTTTGTTCAGACCAAAATTTTCATATTTTTTCACCCTGTATATTGTAAAATATTTTTAAAGTGTGTGAGCCTTTTGACACTATACCACTTCCATTAAAAAATAATTTTTCAAATTTTCTAATATGACCTTTATTGGACTTTGAGGCACCCTGTATGATTAAGACTAAAGCGGGGATTGCAGTCGAACTTTTGTTGAAGAAATTCCAGTTCTGAGCTATTTTCTTTTTCTTTATATGAATATACTTTTGTTGTATTTTATTGCAAAATATTATTACCGGATTAACTTTCCAAGGATTAATATTAGCTGGTCCAAATTTATTATACTTGATTCAGTGAACATTGCACCAGTAATTATGGCATGTCATCATAATTTCAGATATCTTCAGATTAAAAACTAATTAAAGTAAGCAAGAACTATTTATTTCGTTTCTGAGAGGAGAAACAAACAACTAAAAAGGTAGTTATTTATTTGGTCTTGTCCTAAAAACATGCCCAGGCACTTTAAAGACGTTCGTTAAAATTTACCAAACCAGTCTTGTATGCGTACAAGGAAACCCCTTTGCCTTATTTATCTCAGTCGTAAATAATGATCATTCAGCAAAATGCATGCGCTTGTATCCTTAACTTTAACGATGTAACATTGTTATAAAAACCCGTTGTATATTCTTGTATGTCATCAGTTTTGGAATATCGAATTTCAACTTCCAGTTTAAATATACAGATTAAGGATATTCAGCTTTGTTAATTCCACTTACATGTATATGAAATGCGGTCTGAATAAAAAAGAAATTTATTTGTTTTTGGGGGCTCTTATGCACTTGCATCCGGATGGCGGGAAAGTGGAAATATGTTATAAAACCTCTAGTATTTAGAATTATTTTAAATTAATGTCAATGTGCACACATCTAATTCTGAATGTGTTCTTTAGATTCTATAAAAATAAACTGATTTCAAAATGACACGAACCAATGAACCATTCATTCATGATTCGAATGCCTAAATTCGATTTCAACATTAGATTGATATCTAATGAAACTACATTGAAAATGAAGTTTAAATTTAAAAATTATAATTTGGTATGTAAGTCGGTAATGTAAATTATAGTAAGAAATATAACGTACTCGGCACCGTGAATGTAATTCGATAATTTCTCGTATATCCCTGAACTAATTAAAATATTCAAAACTCGACAGAAGAGTAGTGCACTATTTTTTCTTCTGTGAAAAATAAAAAAAAAATTCTTTCATGAAAAATATGTTTTTTTTTTCAATAGTCCAGTGTCATTTTAAAGAATAGTTGTGCTCATAAATTGAAGTAACTATTTTATTTAATATTTTTTGTCTACTATGCTAATTAACCGAAATAAAAAAATAGTTAATTAATAATAAATAAATAACACCACAGGTAATTACGACTCCCTTTATCCCGGAAGGCTCTAGAAGAGCCTTGTGTGGGAGGGGGCTACACATTTAGAGACAAGGGACACACACTCAATATCCGTGTATAGTGGAAAAATCCCTCTCACCGTATTTTCCACTACCACGACAGGGGATCGAACTCAGAACCTTTGGGTGAAGGGCAAGTGCGCTAACATCTCGACCATCAGTCATAGAATTTCTAAGATATATGGGAAAGTGACACAAGCTGGCAACGTTGCACGTTATATTTGTCATCGCTCGCAGTAAGCGCTCGATGTTGGTCGATCAGTGTTTATTAGTTTATTTACGTTATCAGTAAAGCAGTGCAGTTTCTCGATAAGCGAGATCTAAGATAAAAATCGAAGGATTTCACGATATGTTAATTATTTATGGTCAAGCCAAGACAAATAGCTCTCGTGCAGAGAAATTGTACCGCCGGCGGTTATTACGATGAGGTTAAGTATCACTGTAAAATAAATAAATAATGCATTTATTTCCAACAGGTAAATATCCAATTATAATAAACAGAATTGCTTCAGAGAACATGAGAATATGAATGACAAAAATATAAGAAATATTCAAATACAGAAGTAAACCTAAAATTTTGAAATAGTATACATTATAAAAAAGATATAAGAAATACATTAAAATATAGGAGTAAGCAGAACATTATGAAATAAAAAATAGAATTCCAAATAAAATGATATGAACTGGAGTCTAACATTGTACATCTTATATATTTGAGATAATAAAACCTATGTAAACGGCTTTTAAAATATAAAAATAAAAATAGGGCAAATAGCATGGTATCAGAAAGCGCACAGTAGGTGTATATATATTATGAGTTGCTTCTTAGATAAAAGCCAATTACACTATTTAAAAAATATCTTACACACATTAAACATTGGTGATTTACACATAAGATTGGTACGACTAAAGGGGGTATAAAAATAATCGCTATAACGAGAATGCAATTGAGGAACCAAAAAGCAAAGCTTATTAACAAGGGATGGTCAATCGGTATTGCTGTTAACTAGACTATACAAAAATTAAAGAGCAGCACATTTATTTATTTCACTTAGTGAAGTCATATTAAACAAATCTAATAGTAGGTTATTATCAGTATCTGGCTGTGGAAAGAAACCATTAGTTTTAAAAAACATGAACTTTACAAATTTTCTTTGGACAGATTCAGTTAATAAAATCAAATTTTGGTATATAGGAGACCATATGAGAGCAGCATATTATTCTAACTTGGATCTAATGTATGTACGATATAATATTTTCAACCTTTCAACACTAGAGAAACAGCTCCAGTTTCTGAAAGGGAACCCGAGCAACTTAGAAGCTGATTTTGTCAATAAAAGTCACGATTTTGCATTTGGAGATGTTTAATTTAAGAAAGTTGTTGGATCACCACGTAGAAACTTATTTCTGTTTGTAAGTAAATGCAGTCACTAAGAATGTTTATATTTGTAAAAATTTTGAAATCGTTTGCAAAAAGTAGATGCTGATAGTTAAATACTGATGTTATGTTATTTATGAAAATCAAAAACAGCAGGGACCCCAAGTTGGAGTCCCGAGGGACGCCTGGCGTTGCTGTATAATTAAGAGATATGTGACAGCCGTGTTTCACAAATTGCTTCCTTGAGAACAAGTATGATGTGAGAAGCAAGGTTAATGTAGCCGAAAATCCAAAACCTCTTAACTTGGATAGTAACAAATAATGATTTTACAGAATGGGTAAGTCTATCATCTAATCATATATTTCGGGGTATTGCTTAAACGTCACTTTTATGAAGCAAAGATGTTATCTACAGCAATTTTTTGTGACGCCGAAAGGGTTAATTGCAAAAATATGTTCTTTGCAGAGTGTATACCAATACATTCGCACCTATATAAGCTGCGTGTTTTAATTAAAATTTCAAAATAACCAAATTGATAACCGTAATTAGTTTGACAGCATAGTGTATCGCCACTACTTCTGTGCTGCAACGTGCACTTTAAACTAGTGCAAGCGGGTTTTTTGCCTCGAGTGCCAGTTTTTGTTTAAAGTGTAGAAACACCACTTCACTTCTCTATTAACAGTATAATAGAGGCCTGAGATAGAATCAGTCCTCCACCGGTGTTTTTATTAAAGAACACGCCAAAACCCTCGATGGACTTTTCGAAACTGTAACAAAATCCGCATGAAAAGCCGTGCTTCACGTAAAAATGCCGTTTGAAGAGGTTTTTATATATAAATTCACATTTTCGCTCTACGGAGCGATTTCTATGCCAAAATCTTGGAAACTCATCAAGGAGTGTAATTTTAGAAAGTGTAGTAAATGTAGCTGCACGGGGACGTAATGTCGCCCCGATCACAAAATTTAGAAAGTATAATGAAAACCCTTTTACGAATCCATGTTGTGCAGCACTGCAACTCATGCGTTGTGTTGAATATCAGGAGAAGTTATCCAGTCTCTAATCAAAGTATTTCGAAAGTTTTAGCGAAAATAGCCCTTAGCGTCGAGGGTGCCCTATCATTTTCTAGCAGTCGATTTTGACGGGAAAATGATGGGTTTTAAGCGTATTTGCCCTAAACCGGTTCCTCAGCGATTCGGTGTCAGGAAAGTATAGTTACCATGTACTTAGAATGTGCATGGGATGGCTTTGCCTGAACGTATGAATATGCAGAATATAATCCAAAGTCGTTGCGATTCAAGCATTTTTAAGGTCCGAGGAGCGAACTAAATTAATATTGAACTGATAATACCTAAATAGACAGGCAAGCAAAAGCCCACCAAAATTATAAACATTGAAATTTTCTTGAATCTTTTTGTGTAATCGTTAGCTATAAACCACATTGGATGGTAGTTGGTTACATTATGAGTCGTTCCGTACCTCACTATGTGTTGTACACGGGCCAAACTATAGTTTGTCAATAAATTTTTTTTGAACTTTTTTGTAAACAAAATTTTTTTTAAGATTTAATATATATTTTTGAACTTTATATTGTCTATTTCTTGTATTTTCAAAATTCCTTTTCAGGTTTAAATTTAAGAAAATGTTAGTATTTACTGTGTTAGATTTATAGTGTTACGACGTCCAATTGGTACCATCAGTGAAGCAGTTAAGCAAAAACCAACAATAAGTATAGATTTTGTATTATTCTCCATCTGAAACAGTCGTTTTGAACCCTTCTTTGTGAACGTTTAATATCCATTTTGGAAAGTATATTAAAAGTCCTTCACACGTGTAAAGATGGATCGTTCACATTTTCTTCCTTCCCAAGGAAGTACTTACAAAAAAATGTTCGTTTTTCATTTCTACATCATATCGTCGAAAAATATAAGGGTGTTCCATTTGAAAAAATTGAGAAAATTGAATTTAAAATGTGCTTAATTGAAAAATAATTTTTGGCCACCCTGTACATTTTTAGGAAATGAAAATGATTCAAAAACATTAATTAGATGTCTCGTAACTGATATTCACATAATTCTTTCTTAAAACCCATAATTGTGACTGTGGTGATTTTTTTTAATGTCCATCTGCAGATTGCATTATTCGACAAAAAATTCATTACATCCAAGTGGTTGGAAGATATTCAATGCTACTATAGGAATGAATAGAGCCTGGAAAGAGGCTTCAAAAAACGTACTGATATACATAACATTAGATTTAAAAAACAGGCACTTGGCAATTTCGTCTTGGCTCGCCCAGTATGTCCGAAAATAATTTACAGCCATAGACAGCTCGAAACTGCAGTCTGTGGTGTGTGACGACCGGTACGAGAGCTTCCTTAAGTAAGATCAGTCTTTCGGTTGGTGTTTGTTGCAATCGAAGCATTAGCGTTTTGATGTTAATATGCAATTATTACACTTAACGCGCCAGGCTTGTAACTTGTAATTCAGCCCTCGGCGGGGCACATAGCCCGGAGAGTAGCTGTTGGTTGCAGTCTGGTTACGTCCCTTATAGTAAAATAAGGATTTTATAGAGGAGTTTGGGACTAAAAATATTATGTTTTAATTGGGTTTTGTAATTGATAGCGAACTAAAGTTTGGAAGTCATATAGACCATATTTTAAAGAAAATTGGCAAAATAGATTTTATTCTTAGGACGGGTAGCTCCCTATCTAACAACTCCGAATAAATTAACCGGTTACAATTCTTTGATATTGCTTCATTTTACGTATTGCTGTTCTGTGATATATATTACCTGTACAAATATTGACAATTACAGAAATTGCAAAACAAAGCAATGAGAATATTATTAAAATGTAATAGATACACCAGCATTCAAAGTATGTTGAATTTGCTAAACTGAATCTATATTGAGAAGTATTATTTGGCCCAAGCAATGATATTCATTCACAAAATGAAAAACGACGCATTACCGGAATATTTAATAAATCACCTAGTTGTAGTTAATGAAATACATCCCTACCAAACCAGGTCTGCCTTAAACTTCCACCAATTCTAAAAAATTGTACATTGAATAACTATTAAACTTTCTTCATAAATGTATCAGTCAATGCAATCTTCTTCCTTAATGTCGTAAACATCTTAAAAGTGTTCAAGTATTTAAAACAAATATAAGAAATTTAGACAAACATAAGGCACTTATGTATATGTGTACAAGTAGCATAGGTGTAATACTGTATTAATTCTATATGTTCTGTTTTATTTTTAGCTTATAACTTTACAAATTTAGTCTGTAAGCTTGCAGCCGTAAATATGTGATAAGTGTATTTTTAACAGTTTATACTTTATTAATATCTGTTCTCTGGATAAATAAAGATTACTTTACTTTACTATAACTATAAAAACTAATTCATTTGTACTCCTATCTGTAGGTATACGGCATGTGATCTTTGGGATCTGTGGTATATTAGCACGAAATATTTATCGAATGTTAACAGGGCGTATAATTTGTAGCGTAAACACAGAAATTTTTATTATTAAGCTCCTAACGTGTAAGGATCGAAGCTTATGGATTTGCAGCCATATCACCTTTATTTTATAAATAAATCAGGTAGGTATCCGATAGGTATTATCTACCTGCCTTTTTATGTACAAATAAAGCAGTTGAACATAAAACTTTACTATATTTACTTTTAGTTAATGTGATGCCTTTCTTGCCTTTTTACTGTCGTACAAAATGGTAAGGTTAGTAAACTGTAAACAGAAACACATTGACTTTAGGCGGCTGTAATTCCAGAAAGTGTTATAAAACAGAATATCCTAGAACTTATTTTGCCGGTGCGATGGGAAGAACGTGGTCCTGCATTTTCATTTAGATTTTAATTGTTTTCAAACATAAATTAAAGGTGTGACCTGTTAGTTATATTTTGAAATGACAAATGAGGCGACAGTCTTTAGATATACGTTGTGTGGGGTGAGGTTAACTACAATTTAACAAATTATTGAAGGTAAACTGTAATTGAAAGAGAGCAAATGTGACAGTTAAAATACATTATGAAATATGTAGAATTGATTGTAGGTGGATCATAATGGAATGTTATAAATGAAGAAGAAGGAACGTATTCTCGTAAAAAAAATATATAATAACATTTGTAATGAAATTGTACGTTTACAATATACAGGGCGTTGTTAAAAATTACAATTACTTTAATATCTTTTGAAGAAATTTAGATATTGACATCAAAATTTGTGTGTACAAATACATGGGTAGATTTGTATCTAACGTGGAGAAAATTAGTCACCAGCTATAATCAGAGTTATTTGTTGACATTTTTGCGTAGGTAAGGAAACACAAATTGCCACAAACTATAATTTTTAATTAAAATAGAAATTAAGAAACATGAACGAAACAAGGGATTTTTAACACTTTTGAAAAATTATTACCATAACTTTGCAAGAGATGTTCCAAGTGACGCCTGTCTGTCTGAATAGAACTTTGGATTCCTTATCTCATAGATCCCCTTATCCAAAAATTGCTGGACTCTCGCGGATCCTTCTTCGATCCTATGAAGAAGAGTTCATTCATCGGAAATAATAACAGCATAAACATAATATTTCAAGGGGCCACATAGATAATAATCCAGTGGATTGAGGTCCGGACGACGGGGTGGCCATGCTATAAGTCCTCCACGACCTATCCATTGATTGGAATAAGTTTCATTGAGTTATATTCATGCTGCCAAGAAAAGATGAAGTGGATCACCATTACGCTTAAAAAAATGTGTTACCTTATGGCAGCATATGCTGAAGTCCAAACCAATTCAAAAATAATCCAATCTGTAATTTTTTATATTAATTATATTTAGACTCAATATAAATAATTATAATTATTACTTAATTATCTTATTTATATTAACGCCCTGGCGGAGTTTAGCATTAGCTATTCCACCACCCAATCAGGACACATACATACACATAGACAATTATACAACGACCATTCCCTACGATATTGCAATCTCCCGTAGCTGAGATTCGAAACAAAGCTAAACATCCATACACTAGCCACGTAAGCGTTGAGCCACTGAGGTGGTCCTAATTTGATGTTATGTTTTGTTTTCAAATTAAGCTTATGTTACTTCTTTGTTCTATTATTCTTGAGGTTGAGGCGAGTTATTTCGCGTTAAGCATATAGTCCAAGAAAAAGTAGTTGAAAAAACCCCAAAAGCTCTGTGAGATAAATAAAACATGGGCACCCCCGTTTTCGAGGGCTGAACATGATGGTGATATTTTTAAGGTTCTCACCCCTTATAAATTACCCCTAAACTCGATAAACCACCCTTATTTCGCGTTTTTTCCATCGTAGACATGCGGATCGGTTTTTTGGGCACAATTCGGGTAGGTCGTATGAAATTTAATCACTTTAATAATTATTGTATTGATTGAAAGCTCCACTAGTGAGTGCATTCTGTGAGTCGGGTGGAACCTCGAAAAATGTGAATCTTTCCTAGCCTAATGAGACTATGTCTCGTTTTCGAGGATGTTGAACACGATGGGGGTGGTTAAATCTCTCTCCGAGGTCACCCCACCCCCAAACAGACAAAAACCACTCACGAAAGGGGTTAACCGCGTATCCGCCGTCTCCTGCTAGCAAAACCTGTGTAACCCCCGTTTTCGAGGATGCTGAGCACGAAGGTGATGTAGGACTCCTCCTCGAGTCCCGCCAAATCTCCAGACGGCCAAAAACCACCCACGAAAGGGGTTAACCGCGTATCCGCCGTCTCCTACTAACAAAACCTGTGTAACCCCCGTTTTCGAGGATGCTGAGCACGATGGTAATGTAGGACTCCTCCTCGAACTCCCACCAAACCTCCAGACAGCCAAAAACCACCCCCGAATGGGGTAAATCTTGTATCCGCAGTCTCGTACCAGCCAAACCTATGTTATCCCCGAATTCGAGGATGCTGAGCACGATGGTGATGACGATCCCGCCAACCACCCCAAACGGCCAAAAATCGCCCCCAAAATGGGTGAAACGCGGATAGGAAGGCTTCTCTTGGCTAAACCCGTGTTATTGTCTGAAAGTTATTTGTGGCATTCTACGAATATTCTTTCCTATTATTTGGGTTTTCTACCACATGTATTATTATCCTCTTCAAAACAAATCACCGAATCTACAAAATAATAGAATAATAATAGTAACCCCGTGTTACTAATGTTTCACTGGAAAGTGATTTTATAACGATGTTTTATATTTATATATAGCGAATAAGTAATTGTATGCGTCAATATAAGTGTTTTATATTTATATATGGTAAATAAGTAATTTTATGCGTCAATAGAACTGTTCATTATTTAATATAATAAAATAAATGAAATTGTGCCAATGATTGCATATACCTGATTTTTCCCATCTAAAACCTAGGCACAAAGTATGCACCCATTTTT
Organism: Leptura quadrifasciata; assembly: GCA_963675555.1. NCBI lineage: Eukaryota > Metazoa > Arthropoda > Insecta > Coleoptera > Cerambycidae > Leptura > Leptura quadrifasciata. Next base: position 32,774,646 of record OY776674.1, read on the forward strand.
TTTTCAGCTGAACAGAAAATCAAGATACCTGTAATCATCATCCGGTACGTATTCAATGACCTGTGACCTTACTCACTTACTTCATAAAACCGCGTATCAAAGGGGTAGTTTTTGTCCGTTTGAGGGGTCGGTTCGCCTCGAGGAGAAGATCCAGCATCACCATCGTGCTCAGCATCCTCAAAAACGGGGGTAACACAGGTTTGACAGGTAGCGGATACGCGGTTTACCCTGTTCGGGGGCGGTTTTTGGTCGTTTGGGGGGGTTGGCGGGAGGTTGAGGAGGGGTCTCGACATCACCGTGCGCTCAGCATCCTCGAAAATGGGGATAATACAGGTTTGGCTGGTTGGAGACGGCGGATACGCGGTTTACCCCTTTCGGGGGTGGTTTTTGGCCGTTTGGGGGTGGCGTAACCTCGGAGAGAGATGTAAATAAGAGCATAATGTTCAGCGTCCTCGAAAACGGGGGAGGGGAAACATAGCCTCGTTAGGCTAGGAAAAATTCATATTCCTGTCCAACTTACAGAATGCACTACACCTTTTATTGGTCTGAATAAGGTTCAGTAAATAAAAATATAAATTTTTGCTTTGATTTTGCATATTTTGGTTTTCGTTGAAAAGAAAGTGTTATGGAAGCAATATAATGCTGTTCAAAAATTATATTACCTTGTTATTGACTTATGTAGTTTTAGTATTCATAAATAAACATTTTATGCAGGGCAATTTCTGATGACAATCCCAAATATATTTTTCCCAATTCGAGTCTGCATTTGTCAAAAACACAGTAAACACGGTAAATTTGGCATACAACTTATTAAAACAATATCTGTCAAATAGTCCCCAGCGAGTAAAAATTGTCAATGCTCTTAGCACTAAGAAAGTAAGTGGAACTCCACCACACGGAACAGTCTCAAGTCCTACCTTATGCCTATCAACGTCCTACTGGACAAGAACTTTGGATGCAGTATCATATCATATGCAGATGACACTGTACTGATATGTTCGGGAGAGATCTGGAACTTAGCACGACAAAAGGCGGCTAAGGCAATATTTAGTAAATCTGCAAAGTATGCTAAATAGAAAGACTCTCCTAGTGTCATAATAGTCTAGCGGAATCCCTAATTAGGTATGGTATTAGCGTCTGGGGCGCAACTTATAATGCAACCCAAAAATTTGGTAAAAATTGTATACTTATGTATCAGTAACGAAAAACTATGAAGGGTTACGTATGGACGTGTTCTGAAATCAGCTCAATGACCTATATCTCCCATTAAGAAATGTACAGTTACTTACGAAATGCTCTGTGTAATGAGGAGTAGTAATTGACGTTATATTTATATATAAGTTATTAATCATTATATGCAATTAGTTAACAAAACATTGGCTAGTGTCATCCTTGTGTTACAATTACTGATTATTGTTTATTCTACGAATTAATACAGCATTAATAACCAAGATGAAACTAAATTCTAAACGCCGTATCTAAGATTAACTTATAACCGTGCCAAAACAATACGGAAAATGAAAAAATTGCCCAAATCTATAAATTCTCAGCCACAAAGTATCACATGTTCGTTGTAGTAACAATTTCGCACCCATAAAATTTAATGAATTCGTAATTCGGAACAAATCTGCTTGATTTATGAACATCTAACACGCAAAATGGGTTTATTCACAAGTCTGAGCGTCTCTACGTCCTCTTGTATGACTAATTCAGAACTTTAATCAATAACATATCCCTCCGTGTTCCTAGTGATTCAGGAAACTTATCCATTTAGCAAACTTCTACGTGACAAATAATTTTATTACACAATTGTTCTATTTGAATGGTAACGTGTGCCAGCTGCCAAAAATCTATAGACCGGTGTGAACTATAGAGTTATCAATGATACAGGGAATGGATTCTTTTATATTCAAGATATTATAAGGCGAAATAATTGCTTATTTATTTACTTTTTCTATTTTGACAAGAGCTTGGAGATAGGGATACAAACTATAAATAATATTAACTTTATGCTTATATGCACAATATTACAGGGACAGGGTGTACAAATTAGCAGTGTAAATAAATAGTGTTTATAGTAGATATAATTTAATATCATTTTGACATGATTAGAAGTGTTAACTTACAAACACGTTTTCAATCTCATCGCGATTGTCTATTTTTTTGGTATTTCAGTATTGCGAAAAAAGATACCGCACCGACCGAATTAAAAAATTTAAATATCTATAAATATTACCGTAGAAATGGTAAAGTGTATGGTGAAAACCGTATCGATACCGATTTATTGGTTACAAAGATAGACGGTATGAAAAAACAAAAATAACAACAAACTTAATATTTTTAGTCGCAAAATCCTCTATAAAATCCTTACTATAAGGAATGTAATCAGACTGCAATCAACGGCTACTCTCCGGGCTATGTGCCCCGCCGAGCGCTGAATTACAAGTTACAAGCCTGGTGCGTTTAGTGTAATAACTGCATATTACCATCAAAACGCTAATGCTAATGCTTCGATTGCAACAAACACCAGACTGATCCTACTTAAAGGAGCTCTTGTGCCAGTCATCCACACCACTTGCAGACTGCAGTTTCGACCTGTTGACTCTCGTCAGTGCAAGGTAGGCATGTGACGATCGACACGAGGATCCCTTGACTACTTGGTACATTTCGGTATCTTTAGGATAGCGACATGTAAAATGGTCAGCAGGCGCCATCCAGCGGTCCAGTGTCTGATGCAACTGAAAAATAAATAGCCTGACTGGGCTTAGCATAGTTCAAATGTACTTTTAGAGGGCGGAATATTAAAACATAATATTTTTAGTCGCAAATTCCTCTATAAAATCCTTATTTTACTATAAGGAACGTAACCAAACTGCAACCAGCAGCATCGAAGCATTAGCGTTTTGATAGTAATATGCAATTATTACACTTAACGCCCCAGGCTTGTAACTTGCGCTCGGCGGGCCAGATAGCCCGGAGAGTAGCTGTTGGTTGCAACCTGGTTACGTTCCTTATAGTAAAATAAGGATTTTATAGAGGAGTTTGCGGCTAAAAATATTATGTTTTAATATTCCGCCCTCTAAAAGCACATTTGAACAACAACAAACTTGTTCCTCACGCGCATACCATCCTTGCCGAACATATAATTTCAGAGGAGTATTAAAGTTGTGAGAAAATGATTAAAAAATAAAAAACTAATAGGAAATTTGTACACAATGCCGATTATTCAACATGGAAAAAAAACAGTTCGGTAACTCATATTTTACAATCGGAATATGGTTTCAAAAATACAATTGAAAGGCTCTAAATATAGATCATGATTACAACAAAGAAAAAATGTATACATTAAGCCGACATTCATCAAGAAAACTTTTTGTGTATGTGTATGGATGTGCATACAGAAAGTCCTTGTTTACCAGACTAAATCCGGTTATCTTTATGTATAATATGCTGAAACTAAATTCAACGTCCTTATTGGCCCATGGCCCATCGCGTCCCAATTTCTTACTAATATCAAAATATAGCCCAACATTGGTCCAATTGTCTATTTTTATGGAACAGCTTTCCGTACTTCCGCAGTGAGATAGAGGAAATGCAAAATTATGCCTCTAAGAATCTGCCTCTTTTAAATACTTGCAACTCGATAAATGTGTAACGCATTATATGCACATAAAATTCTTAAAATACTTATAAATAACCCATGTACTATAAATACTATATGTATTGCGATAATGTTATTCTTAATTTCTATGATTGTTAGTGCAGGTCTGAATTGAATTTCAGTCAATTAAATGTATGTAATTCAAATTCTCATTACAACTTTAATGTGCCGGGTGACACATGAGACATGTAGCAACCTCTAATTTTTTTTAATTAATAAAATAAAATTTAGTAATTTGCAAGAATGGCATAATCAATAATGTTACTTTTTTATAACTTATAACGGACAACTTCCTGTTCAACTGGAAATGACCTCAACATTCTTATTTTAAATCGAAGTCTATATATATTTTTTCGGCTCGACTTACTCGCCTTCAAATTTTCTTTTCATTCGTGTATCGACGGCTTAAAAATGCATTTTATTGAAATATAAGTCTAGGTGACCATGACTTGTAACATTTTGATGCTGAGTAGGCTGTGTTTTTTAGACGTAGTCAATTCCTGCCGGTAATCAGTAATTTTTTATGTTTAAAAAAACATTTAAAAATAACTAATAGTTTTTTAAAAACTAAGATGGGGCCAATATTTTTAAAAACTTTAATTTAACTTGCAATGTTTGTTTGTTAGTTTGTTTAGGTCAAATCTTGCAATCAAAATTTCTATTAGTTTTAATTAAGCTAAAGCTTTGAAATTTTTCACGTGTATAAGTCCGGCGACAATATACTTTAACATTTTCATATAAGAAATAAACAAGATGGCGGCTTTAAGATGGCGGACGAGTTTATGATCCGATTCGACTTAAAATAAATATCTAGGTTTTTTCGAGATCATCAATTATGAATTTTTGGTCAAAATTTATATATTCAAAATGGCGGCGCGAATATGGCGGAGGAGTTTTGTCATTTATGGTCCAAATCGATCAAAAACAATATCTGGGGATTTTCTAGGTCGCGAATTATGAATTTTTAGTCAAAATTTAGAAATTCAAAATGGTGGCGCCAATATAATAAATAATAATAAATACACCACAGGTAATGACGACCCCCTTTATCCCGGAAGGCTCTAGAAGAGCCTTGTGTGGGAGGGGGCTACACATTTAGAGACAAGGGACACACACCCAATATCCGTGTATAGTGGAAAAATCCCTCTCACAGTATTTTCTACTGCCACGACCGGGGATCGAACCCGGAACTTTTGGGTGAGAGGCAAGTACGCTCACCTCTCGACCATCAGTCATACAATCGATCAAAATCGATATCTGGGGATTTACGGGGTCGCGGATTACGAATTTCCAGTCAATAATTTTGTTCAAGATGGCGGATGACTTTACCGTTTATGATCCGATTAATCTCAAAAACGATATCTGAGGATTACCATGAACAAAAACCAGCCCAAGGACTGATCCTACTTAAAGGAGCTCTCGTGCCAGTCGTCCCATACCACTTGCAGACTGTTGTTTCGGGTTCGTGTCAGTACAAGGTAGGCATGTGACGAACGACAGGAGGATCCCTTGACTATTTGGTACATCTCGGTATCTTTACAATAGCGACATGTAAAATAGTAAGCAGGCGCCTCTAGCAGTCCAGTGTCTGTTGCAATGACTGGGCTTAGCATAGTTCAAGTGTGCTTCTAGAGGGCAGAAATATTAAAACAACATTTCTGTCGCAAGCTCCTCTATAAAATCCTTATTTCATTAATATGGAATGTAACCAGACTGCAACCAACAGCTACTCTCTGGGATATGTTCCCCGCCGAACGCTGAATTACAAGATAGAAGCCTGGCGCGTTAAGTGTAATAATAGCATATTACCAACAAAACGCCAATGCTTCGATTGCATATGCGTCACATGCCTACCTTGCACTGACGAGAGGCAACAGCTCGAAACTGCAGTCTGCAAGTGGTATGGGACGATTGGCACCAGAGCTCCTTTAAGTAGGATCAGTCCTTCGGTTGGTGTTTGTTCTGAACTGAGTTCAGTTCGAGCAACGAGGAGCAGCAGTAGGCAGCTTTGAGTGAAAACCTGAAGATGGCAAATGAGATTCTGCCGAAACGTCGTTTAGATAACCGTGACTCCTGGAGGAGTCGACCATCGACGCGGGAGAGCACCCGGAAATACAATAACACTTCATTTAACACCCGCGAAAATTTAAAAAACAACATATATATATATATATATATATATATATATATATATATATATATATATATATATATATATATAAATAATTTTTTTTATGATAGAAAAGCTTGTTGCTTTTCACATGAAAATCTCGCAACAAGCTTTTATATCATAAAAAGAATTATATATTGTAACAAAATGATGGATTTGATTTACTTCAAAGTTTATTTTCTACTTTTTAAATAAAAGCTTTTTATAAAAATACTTTTTTATATAATTTTATTTATACTTACCTAATTCAATTGTAATTGTAATTTCTTTTTTCTTTAAAATAAATAAATCAAGTAAAAATATCAAAGTAAGCAAGTTTTGAATAACTTTTCTTAGTAACAGTTAGTCGTATCTTGTACAGAAAAATCAGTTGACTAACGAGGAAATTATTTTTTGTGAATTTCGAAGACGTATTTCACTTTTCGAAAATAAAATTGTGGCGCAAATTAGTTTCCATCCAAGCAGAGGGCTGAACTCAGGAAGATGAAATTTTCTTAAAGATTTTCAGACCATTTCACCTATTTATGAGTTAATTTGCGAAATAAATATACGAACCGGCCACATAAGAGAAAATAATTAATAAATATAATATGCCGCAGGAAAACTTCCTGCTAATAACATCATAGAGATCAAGTGGTTTTTTTTAACTATTTTTTTGTACATGTTGAAAGAAATCCTGCCAATTCATACGGAAAAATAAAAGAATCACTATGGCCCAATTTTGGACCTTATTTGCCAACTGTCTTTTATTGTTTAATTTCGATTGTAAGCCATAACATTCCTTTTAAAAATGTGAAATTTGCATTGTCTGTTTACAAGGCGAATATAGAACAAAATGAACAAAAATGCGATAATAATAGGAATTCTGCGTAAGAAATTCGATAAACAGCACTGGTATGAAGCTAGGATAATAAGAATAGTTATTAACTGATGTAATTATGAAATTTCCGCTTATATAATAATTAATTAGTTGATCGTTAATGAAATTTACTCCGTTTATTTTGTCAGCTTGTGTAAATAACAATTAAATAGGGTTAATGGTTAACGACCCGATTAAGACTGTAAAAAACTAGTATCGAACAGATGTCGTAATTCATTAATTCATAATATTTAATTACGAATAATACATTTAGTGGACTAATTTGTTAACGCGGGATGTAAACAAAAGGCTTATTTATGAAGGTGAATCACTTTATCATTGATTTGTTTATTATATCAGAGTTGAAGAGTTCATTGATCAATAATTTATATGCAGTTCATAATAAGACGGCTTCTAATATGTTAATGTAGAACAAAAAGTAGCTTTTGTACATATTCCTCGTATATTGCGCAATATAATTTGATTTATTGATGCTTCCGGCATTTAATCTCCGAAGAGCTCTTACAAAAAAACTAAAAACGTCTAATTAGAACTGTTTCAAATCTACCGAATAGTCGATATCAAATCTAATGGATACCGGAATATATAGGTATAAACTTCTCGTTTTTACTAAATTTTACGGCGTTCAATAAATCTCTATAAGAAATGGAAGGTGCAAAATGTCTCCAAATTGGTTCTGGATCAGAGCAAAATTACACAATCATAAACAATCCCCAGGAGATCTTTTGCATTCCTAGGCCCAAAACTGTATAATACTTGAAGTAATAAAGCAGGGGACCATCTCTTCTTTTAAAGCCAAATTGAAATCGTTTATTCTATCCACATCTAGAGAAATAATTCATAATTATATCGAAATGAAAATTAACTAATCCATTAAAATATTATATGTGTATGTATGTGTGTATATACATGTGTATATGTGTGCATATATATGTATATATATGTTGTTATCGTTACATGAAGTCTTTGTGTTGTAATATAGGCTATATAAATTATATGATGAAAGTTAAAAAATTTGGTAATCTTACTAGGTATTCACCATAATATCAACATTTTTCTCTGTACTCAATAAATCTGCTTTTGCTTCCATTTATTTATTTATTTTCCACTTATTCACCATTTATTTAAATGTAATATATTATTATGCTTATGGGTTATTATGGCTCATATTTTATGCTTGTGGTGTTTACTTATATTTAAAATGTGAGTGTATTTATTTATTTTGCTCTTCTCGAAACAAGTGTTCTATACACTTATCGAGTATCTTTATTTATTTACTATAATTTATTATATTATGTATAAGCAATATATGTATATTATGCAATTTATGTACGTTATCTGTTATTTATTTATGTGCATATCTGTATGTATATGTATTTACCTGATACTTTGTCAATAAATAAATTATTATTATATTATATTATTATCACTAGAATTTCTCGCGCTAGATATAATTTTTCTAATCAGTGCGAAATTCAAACTAGTAGAAGTTGTAGCAGAGCGGGGTCGATCGCGAATGTCCATTTGATTAACATTTTATTTGATTGTGTCGATTGTATAAAATACATGAACTGAGGTCGGTTCATCCGCGTGTGCGGTTTGTGAAAAGTTCGACGAAGATGTCCTTTTGCAGTATATTAGGAAACAAAATAAGGATTTGGTGAAGAAGAATTCTGAATGTAAAATTTTACGTATACAGGCTGTCCATTTATCAGGGCCCTCGAGAATATCTCACTTAATATCGGTCGTTCAAGAAAAATTATTTTTATGAAAATTGTGCCGATTTATATAACCTACAAAATGGTTTAAAGACATTTGAAATCCATGGCCTACTTTAAGAGTTATGGCGGAAAATATCGAAAATGCGGAAAACGTCTAGGCCAAATATCTCCGTTATTTGAAGAGATACGAGAAAAATTCTAAGGCGAAAATTTTTTGGAAAACAAAACCGCTGTATTTTGAGATTTACTCTTCAGGCTGTTATAAAAATTATTTTGAAACGGGCGGGAAATGGCGCCATTAAATAGAGTATTTTCCTCCATTCCCGCATTTATATTTTTGTACGCCTTGTCTTAATGTATTCCTTTTCCCCACTCTGTTATTGGATTATTGTAATCTGTTGAATGGTTGTAGATTAAATAAATAAAATAAATAAATAAATAATGGACCAGATTAGTGTGACGTATAAAGACCTTGAAAATAGGCAATTTTATAGTGTATGATGTCATAGCGCGTTCAATGAAAAATGTCACATATTATTGTGTTTATACAGTCACATAAGGTGAAAAACATTATATATAAAAAAATCTCCTTTATACAGGAAAATCTTGCGACAAGCTTTTATATCATAAATAAAATTATATAATGTAACAAAATGATGGGCTTGATTAACTTCAAAGTTTCTATTCTATTCTTTAGAGCATTTAAATAAAAGCTGTTTTAAAAATATTTTTTACATAATTTTATTTTTTACTTTTTAGTCTCTTGATATGCTGTAATCCTTAGATATCGATTTTGAGGCGAATCAGATAATAAGCGGTAAAGTCGCCGCCATCTTGAACTAAACTTTTGACTAAAAATTCGTAATCTGCTGACATGAAAACCCCCAGATATCGATTTTGATCGATTTGGATATAAATGACAAAAGTCGTCCGCCATCTTGAAGTCGCCATTTTCAATTTCTAAACGTTGACCAAGAATTCATAATTGGCGATCTCGAAAACTTTCAGATATCGATTTTGAGTCGAATCGGATCATAAACAGTAAAGTTGTCTGCCATCTTGTTTTTTTCTTATATGAAAATGTTAAAGTGTATTGTCACCGGACTTATACACATGTGCAAAATTTCAAAACTCTAGCTTAATTAGAACTAAACGAAATTTTGATTGTAAGATTAGACCTAAATAAACTAACAACAAACAAACATTGCAAGTTAAATAAAAGCTTTTAAAAGGGGGTAAACCTCGAAATTAAAGATAAGCTATAAACTTGTATAAATCTTTGCTTTGACATTTTATAAGTTAGCTCAAAAGTCTCATATAATCTCGTGTACGCGAGTCAAGATATTCAAGATGAAAGGTCGCAAAACTGTTTTTTTAAATATCTCATTTCCTTTGCTCTAAACGACATTTGGAGTTATTAGAAAAGTTGTAGACCATAAAATTCACTACCAACCCGGTCTTAGGCAATATTTTATAAAATCAACCGTCTCGAGATAGAGCGCGAAGAGTGGAAAGCGCTTAGCCGTATATTTGAGGATGCTAGGTCAACTGTGGAATCCAATACATAGTACGGATTCAAGCTTAGACAAATATTCACGTTCTAAAAGACATAAGTATTTAATTTTTGCACGCCTTCAGTGGATATGATACATCTGCGCTACTTAAGAAAGGAAAACTGTCAATTATTATTGTCAGCAGACTCGGTGAAAACCGCCTCGTGTCTCATGTACTCTTAGTTTTAATGTACCCTACGGGTAAGCGTCCACTGATCGGCATCGCGTGGACGGTACATATCGCACGAATCGGATTTATTTTGTGCACTGCGCTTAGTACTCCGGATCATCGATATCGTCGGCATCGGCATTTTCCCTCCGCAGTTAACTATCTGGTGTTAAGAGGAGCACGCATTATTTTTATTTTTTTTTATTTTAACGCCTTATTTAGATTAATGTCTTGGCGGCGTTTAACATTAGCTATTACACCACTCAACCGGGACATATATATATATTATATATATATAGATAATTATACAACGACCATTCCCTACGACATTTCCATCTGCCGCAGCCGAGACTCGAACTCAAGAGTGGTACAGCAACTAGCCGTGTTGTCTCTCACACAACCTCGTCTAGTCCACTGCTACCAACTCGGTAACACATGAAAAACACCACTAAACATCCATACCCTAGCCAGGATTTGAATCCGGAACTCCTTGGTTGTAAGCCTAACGCGTAGAACCACTGAGCCGGCCGGTTATTTCGTTAGTTATTGATGAAGAAGATGTTGTTATAATTTGCTTTGCTTTAATGATAGAATATTTGAAATCATCGACCCCAAAAACCCGTAAAACGATATGCCACATCGGTAGCGGGGATGGGTAGTGGCAGTGGGGGTGGATGATCAAAAAAAAATGTTGATGCCTTTCGATATTGTACACATAGTAAATCACAATTTTATTTTTTTCACTTCCTTTAATAATGGGGTGGGGCTGGCAGAGGGGGTAGCTAATGCCAAAAAATTTTTAGATGCCCTTGGTTCACGTATACACACTAAATCCCAATTTAATGTTTTACCCCCTTTAATAATAAAGTGGGATGGTAGAAGGGGTTGCTAATGCCAAAAAAAATTTTTGATGCGTTTCGTTCTTGTACACACACCAAGTCGCATTTTTATTTCTTTTATACCCTTTCGTAATAGCGTGGGGGTGATAGTGGAGGTGACTGAGAATTTTGAGACCTTGACTTTTCGTACATGCCCTAAATTCCATTTTTATGGACTCTTACCTGCTTGCTTTGCCTATTTACTCTTATTTACCCCCGAACCCTTCAACGGAATTAGATAAAAATATAATCTAGTTCCAGATCAGATTTCGTTATAATACATAAGTGTACCAAATTTCAAGCCGGTACGCAACGGATTTTGATTTCGTCTTCGGAATTCCGATCGGAAATACCGAAATGCGATCCGTGCGATGTCGATATGTGACCGCCGTCCTATTTAAAATTATGTAGTTAATAAACATCCTATCCGTGCGATGCGTACAGTCCCTCCCCTCTAATCCACTGATTAGAGAAAGACAGCATGAACCTCACTGCCGCTGTCTCTATTGTGATCTTAAGCCCTTTTTCACATTGGGCAATTTAGCAGCGCGATCGGGCGTGCAGCCGCAGGTAGCCGCGACGACTTTCTTTAGATTAGAACCGCGCGACATAGTCGCCTATCCTTTCACTCAGCCGCACTACTAAGTCGGGCTGCTTAGTCGCGCAGTGTGAAAAGGGGGTATTACGGAGCCGCGCACTTCGTCTATATTTCTATCTGTATCAGGTATCAATTGATTCATTTTTATTATAAAAGCAAATAATTTTTTATCTAATTGATAAATGTAAAATAATACTAAAGTGACATCGTGTTTTACTTAGAATTCATTATTTTTATCTACACAATTTTCGATAAAATTGTTAATAAAACACTCATAGTAAATAAAGAGAAACGAAAACCAGTTTTATAGAAACTTGGAGGTATTTTGAATACATTTTACACTGCACTTAATAAATAATTAATATTTATCTACTAAGCGCTTATATTGTATTGCATGCAAGGACCAAAAATATTTGAACTTATCTTGCTTAAATTTCGCCCGCGCAGATACACATTGAATCGATTGAGGATCTGTAACTGGTAATGCGCAATAGACAACTTCTACAGAACGCGTAATACTGCTGATTTCTGATGTCGGGTGGGGAGATCCGAGATCCAGGTGAGAAATCATGGACTGGTGTCCTATCTACACGCCATGCGATTGCGATACGTCAGTTTTAGAAAGTAGCTAGTGTGGAGTGCGTTGTAAGTTTACAAGCATCGGGCTTACATCGTGCGCGCGGGAGCACACTGTTTATGTTTTTGACAGGTGTGTGGTGACGGTGTCTATTATACGTGCTTCACAAACATGTTAACTGGACAGACTTATATGTGAATTTACTAAATAAATGGCCATGGCTAACGAGATTGTTGTAGTGAAACTGGGAAAAGTAGTTCTAGATGTTATTTTGTTAAATTGCGGTAAGTTGATCTCCTAGGTTATGTCATATGGGTCAATTTTTTAATTGCCAATGTCGATTTATAGTTGTAGCGCATACATACATAAATAACTACCATGAACTTGGGCTACTTAATTCATGTTAAAAATAAATTACTGGCGCAAATATAAATAACAAGTTGTTACTATTTATATCTTATTTAATTTCTTGCAATAGCAAGAATAATAGAGATGAATTGTTTTAGTTGGCTGGCCAATTCTGTTCCTGTTTCTTTGGGGTAGTGCGTATCAACGTGGATTTTTTTGTGATGATGAGAGTTTACGACACCCTTATCATGAATCAACTGTTCCCAGTTGGACACTTTACATTACTGGAATCGGGTTGAATTGTGTAGTGGTAAGTATCGATTTATAAGTGACCAACTTGCTTCTTCATTTTGGGTTTAATTACATACAATAAATTATTAAATGTGTAAAAACACCAGTGACAGGTGAATTTATTATGAACGATCATGAAGTCGCTTTCAAATATTTTGCTTAAGTTTTGTGTAAGGTAGGTGTAGGTAGGTAGGGTATATTTTTTATATCAATGAAATGTGGTAAAATTAATATAGGTACTCAAAAATCGAAAATGATCTTGGAACTCGGTAATTTTATTTTGGAGTACTTCTCGAAGTACTTAGATGCAATAAATTGATAGCTACTATCAATATTTTAAGCCAATGTTAGGTAGTAGGTATTTTTTGTTTTATTTTCGGTTGTAGGTAGTTAAATAGAAGTACCCGAGGGTTCAACCACTGACCCGAAATTTGTACACGCATTCCAGGAATACTGTATTCCTGAAGTATTCTCGTGATATTCCTCAGGAATACCGTATTCCTGAACTACCTATTCCCGTGGTATTGCTTAACATTTGTACACGTATTTACGGTAGTGGTTGACGAGATATTCTCAATCTCTTCTCGATCTTATCAATTTCACATTGATTCAAATTTTGTAAACCTGTTAATTAGACAATTAATAATTACAAAGTGCACATCCAATACATTTATTGGTAATACTAAAGGATAACGGAAACCTCGAATTTTTGCGTGATTTTTTCAGGATACCCTACTTTCGAGTCGTAGAACACGAATCCGAAATTAGTTTTGCGTACATACGACCCGTTTCTCAAAAAAAAATTTTTGAAAATTTTTCTTATTGCACGCACTTTTTCATGCACTAATTTATACACCAACAGCACTTGTATATCGTCTTTTTCCTTAATAAGATCACACTATGGCTTTATAGAACAATAAACCCTTCACTTATGACTTATTTTTTTTTTTTTGGGAAACGGTTTGTATGCATGCAAAACTAATTTCAGATTCGTGTTCTACGACCCCAAAGTAGGGTATCCTGAAAATATCACGCAAAAATTCGAGGTTCCCGTTCTCCTTTAGTATTACCCATTTATTATTTTAAACTCGATTTTAAAACGTAAGTATATATAGTGTGACCCATTTGAAATCGGGACACCCACACAAAATTTGTATTTCCCATCTGATTTAAAAAAGTTTTTTTAATGTGGAGTGTAGGAAACTGCACTTTAGGATAAAGTGTCACATTTTTTTAACAAAAACCAAGGCCTACTGTGTAATTCCTTGGGAGTGAAAGTTCACGAAATCGTATTACCTAATAAAACATCTGAGTACACCACTGGATTAAGCACCCTCTGAAATAGGCCCGTACAAAATTTCATAAAAAAATATTGCATAATAATAATTCTGTGGTCAAAATAAAAATCGGTCATTCTGGAGTTTATCCACTTCTCGATTTTTGAGTTTTTTTTTGCGAATACATTTATAAGCGAGTTATATGAAGCGTTTGCGATTAATAAAACGTTGCGAAAATGTATAATAATCGAGGAAATTGACGGAAAAGTGGAGCGAATAGATGTGCTGGGTGAATAAAAATAAGTGAAAATACGTTTTTAGGTCACTTTGAAACGATTGGCATTGAAAAAATCATTTTATTGCAAGGGTAAATAAGATAAGAGTAATTACAGCATTATATCTACTAAATACCTCTAACCTAACCTAACCTAACCTAACCTAACTTTTTCGGTTTGCAATGAACAATACGTAAAGGACCCAAAAAGGAGTAAAATACGAGGATTTCAGGACACTTTCACATGAAAAGCATTTAAACAGTCATTTCAGGACAACGGAAAATAAGAAGCATCATGACAAATTTGAATGTTTATTGTGGTACGACGGAACTCAATGAAATCAATGAATTGCAGTAATAAGGAATCAAATGCCATGACTCTTGATTACCCTTTCCCTAAAATGTCTTTTTCAATGTTAATCGTTTCAAAATGACTTAAAAACGTTGCATTTTCACTCGTTTTTACACATCTGGCACCCCTAATCGCTCCATTTTCTTCGATAATTAAACATTTGCGCAACGTTTCATTAGTCACAAACGCTTCATATAACTCTCTTAATAATGTATCCACAAAAAAAAATCTCAAAAATCGAGAAGTGGATAAACTTCAGAATTACCTAAAAATCATATCGTTCTTATTATTTTATCTATTCTTATCAGTAATTCATGAAACAATTGAAAAAAGTATTTTTGTTAGTAACGACATTTAACAAATTTATTCGAATGCCGGAATATAAAATAAACGCTTTTTATATTATATTTTTCTTTCTTCCACCAATCCGCCGTTTTTTTCGCAACATTTATCAAACTTTTTCGTTCATTTATGGTTACTTTTCTGAGTTGTTCTTGGGTAATAGCTGCACATGTTTCAATTCTTCTAGCGCATAGTTCGTCGACTACGGTCTTGACTTGTAAAATCGAGTGGCGTCAAGTCCGGGATCTTAGCGATCATTCAATAAGTGGACTGTTTCGATCTATACACCGATTTTCAAAATTTGTATTCGACCAATCCCTTACCACTATTGCATTTTGTGCACAGGAGATGGATCTAATTGAAATTTTAAATTCTGATGTGCTTGAATTGCTGGTCATGTAGTGCATCCCAAAAGTTATTTTCCAGAAAGTTCAGAAATATACGTTAATTCAAATTACTCTTAGAAAAAAAAATCAATAACTCTACAATCAAGTACTCCGCACCACACGTTTATTTTTTCCGAGTACTGGGTCTTTACGTTTATGATCCAATCAGGGTTTTCTGCAGACCAGTGAATGCTGCTCCATTTATTGTAAATGTAGCTTCGTCGCTGAACAAAATTTCATTTAAAAAGTTCCTGTTCAGATATTCTCCCTGGGCCCACAAACAGAATCCCAATATTCTTTCCTCATCTCCCTGTTCCAGAGTATGTAAAATTTTCGGCTAAAATGGTTTTTATTTTTTTGTTAACCTAGCGCCGAAATCAATTGACCGATCTCGGTCAAATATGATATTTAGAGTCCTCTTACAAACATCTCTAGACTTTTTGTAATTTTCGGTAGTTCACTAGGAAAAAAAAAATCGATTTTCTCAATGGCGGCTCTTTGCAAAAAACTTTAAATTGTTTCCAAATATAATTTTTAGTGTTTCTCGTTTTAACTAGGACACTTTCATTGATACCTTCGTTAATATTTTCTTGTGAAACATCAAACTGCTTTTTCTCATTCATTTTGTGTGCAAAAGTCAAGATGAATACGCAAAATGTCAGATTTTAATAGTTTCAATTTTAGTTTGGCACACGGCTGCTACGAAAAATGTAACATACGTTATTCTCGATTTTTTCCACTGATCGATAGCCATTTTTCTCACTTTAAAGAAATCTTATTGGGCGATTTTTTTGACAATGTTCGTTTTGATCGGTTGTAAAGTTAGAATATTAATATATATAAGATATAACAAAGTCAGACAATGTCAAATTTTGCACTAGTTTTGGTGATAGTTCGGAAAATTGTGAAAATTTATACATATACGTAGATGCATATATCTTTTTTGAGTAAAAACTGTGTGTATAATAGTTATTTATTAGGCTAGTGACTTATATGTAATAACTCACGTGTCTAATACAACATTTTATCCAACACTTTCATATAAATGCTTTTTCAGTGACAAATAATAAAATTATTAATTGTCAATGTCAAAGTCAACAGTGTTTCTCCTAAAAATATAAAATGCAAGTAGCTAAGTTGCTAAGTAGGTTCTGAATGGATGTGCCGAGAAAGCTGTGGTTGTTTATACATTTTGTTTGTAACCAGGGGTTTGTTTAATAAACATTGTGTAATTAGCATCAAAATGGAAAATTGTGAAAGATATAATATGCAGACCGAGAAGCCAAAGAAGCTACAACCAATTTACAAGATTGTTATTGCTAAAAAAATACAGGGAGAGCAGCGCAACGAGTCAGGTGCTACAGACGTCGTTACTTGTATAGAGAACAATTGTGTACAGGAGAGCACTTTTCTTTGTGAAAAATCGAATATGATGACAATTAATAAATATTAACATAAATATAAATAAATAAATAAAATAAGTGTCAGCGGATTCTTTGTTTTCTTAATTTTCCGTATTATAAAGACAATAAATAAACTGCTTGGACTTTTTTTATATTAAAATTACTCTTCAGTGACTAAATCACTTTACTTCACTAATGACCTAAAGTATACTTTTGCTCACTACTTTAACTCACTAGTGGCTTACGGGCCACTTTATACCTTTAGAATCTTATCAATAAAGATCACTTTATATGAAAGTGTTGGATAAATGAGTTTTTACCGTTTTTTAATGTATCGTAATGAAAATTGTCAGATTTTTTTTTAATATGGCGGATTGACCTATGAAGATCAGACGACTAGATTATTTCATTGAGTATTTTTGTTATTCCCATTAGATTACTAGATTGCCATATATTACGCAGATAAGAAGAAAGTTCCTGAAAGTACAGACGAAAAGTGCATTTAACTTTTCAAGCTCCACTCACTTATTCGAAAAAACGTTTTCTTGTAGTACATTAGATCAAAACCCATAAGAATTGTCCACAAAATTTCCCGGCCAAAAATAATCGATTCGATTCTACTAAAAATAAGATTAATGAACCGAGTTATTATAAGATCGCGTGCATGCATCATCATCGTTCTAAAACAATGTGATTCAACTTCTGGCCTGGCACTGGCACTTTTATAACGTACTTGGCAACATTAAAAGTCATGACGTTTATTGATTGCACTTATTCGTAATTCTTTCTAAAACGTATTCCTTGTAAAAACAATCGGTCTTTATCACATATAAAACTTCTCGTATTCTAGTTGAAATAATTGCATAGCTTTCCTCGACGCTCTACTTTCTGTTTGAGGAATGATTAGGATTCACCTCCTTATTTACTTTATCTACTGCATCAGAATCGACAATTCAAAAGTGTTCTATTTGGAAATTGTGATGGCCAATGAATAATATTGCTCAGTTTAAAAATGGAAGAGAAACTGAGCAACTCGAGACGATTTGTAGATAGCTTCCTACATCTACCTACTAGTTTGTGTAATATTCTCCCTTAGTTGAATATATCAATCCTATATTTAGTCCAATCAGTAGGGAGTTTTGCACTCCAAAAGGTGGGGGTAGTAATAATTTTCAAATTAAGGTCTGGGCCCTGACAAAAAATCCAAGTTTTCGACTTTGGGGTGGGAGGGGATCGCTTGCGCCGTCATCTTGAATAAAAGGTACAAAAATTCTTTTTTTTGAAAATAACTCCGCAGCGGTTGATCCAACGATGAAAATGTCTGCAACAAAGTTAAAGAAGGCGCACTTCCTCACATTTTTTGTATAAAGTTTTTTTGTAAGCTTAATAAGTAACGAGTTACAGCGGCGGGAAGGTCATTTTTCCCAAAAAATTGTAAAAGTCCATTTTTGTGATTTTTCAATTGTTTGTCTCTATTTATACATAGTCATATCAATTTTGTAAGATCAAAGTATACTTATGCGCACATCACCTTGAGGTAGAGTAAATGGCGCGTCTTTTTATTGTGGTATCCCCGATATTCCCCGTTTCGCAATCTTAGATGTAAATGACGCTTGAGCCACGCAATTATATTATTAGTGTTTTAATTTTTTTGATGGTTTTGACCGGTTGATGTCCTAAAATGTCATCATCATCCGTGCTTCTGAGAATCCATTGTTCTTCTATTGATCAACACCTTTGTCCTCACTGTGGATACGAACCTCTGGTACATTTTCGCATAACTGACCACATACAATAAAGCACTTCAACCCCGCTTTCCTGCAACCAAGTGTATGAAGTGAATTTTAATAAGTTCTCGGGTGCTGGTTACTCTGTTATTGTGATTGAAGCGAGCCCATTGCTGCCACGTTTTCAGCCCCATTATTCTGGATTTTTTGGATCTCATACCATTTTTGGACTTCGTGGTACGTCTTGAACGCATGATACTGCGCAGCGTCCTTCGTTGGTGGCAAAGAAGCAAGATTGAATTTGCTTTTCGTTGTAGATTTAACGAAATGTTTGCAGCGGACTTCTTTCAAGGTTTTCTCTTCCATGTTGCCACCATACAAAGCAACGAGAAAGCGTGCTTCAGCCTCTGCGATGATGCTCTGGTCTTGCATCCTAATCAGATGCTAATGGTGGCACCGAGTCCTGCGGTTTCTGGACAAGTGAACAAAATTCACTGTAAAGAAATGCGTGGTATCCTGCCGTACCCCTCGCTTTTTGGAGTGGAGAGAGGACTGCCCGTTTCAAAAGAAACAAGAACACCCACGAGGAAAGGTCTTTACTATATTTGCTCTAGAAATCTTCTGCTCCACAAACTAGAAATATATATTCTCTGCTAACTTAAGGAAATTTATATGTAACAAGAGAAATCACTGTAATTTGAAGTAGATATCACTGTATAATCTTATTGTAGTGTGGAAAATACATTAAAAATAACAAAATAAGTGTAATTTGTTCTTACTAAATTTATCGTCAAAAATGGGGTTTTACTATTTTTTGGGAGATATATTTAACAACATATTTAAAATAGTAGTTTGTGCAACAAGAGTGGATATGATAGCCATATCGCACGAGAAAGAAAATTGAGCACGACGCCGTAGGCGGAGTGCCTCAATCTTTCGAGTGCGATATGGATAATCCACTCGAGTTGTACAGTATACTTTTTCTACGACCGGATTAAGAAAAAACTACAAATAATAGTTTTAATCAAATTTTAATATACAAACTTAGCTACTGCTTAATCTTATGCTCTAGGTGAAGACATTTTATAAAAGCGGCAGTAGCCTAGTGGTTTTATCTATGCTTCGAAAAGCAAGAGAGAATTGGTTGAATCCCCCCATATAGCTACTTTTTTTTTGTCATAATATACCTCTAAAATTTTTTTCTGTATATAATAATTTCAATAAAATTTTAGGTGGTATACCGTTTATCGATTCTTCACTGGAATCACTCATTTTAAATTATTTTCTAGCCCAAACTGCACGAATATACACACTGACAACTACTGACAATTACTTTGACAGCTTACGCACCAACTTGAATTTTTTAAAACGAATAGTTGCCTGTACTTAATACATGAACTGTGATTGGTCGATTTCATATCCATCCTAGAACGTATATGAAATATATCCGTTCAGTTAACTGGAATGGCCCACTTATCCATTCTACAGACTGTACGGAAAACAGCAAATTTACATAAGGGAGTAGAAAAAATATATTACCACCCCAGTTTTTGTAAGGCAAAGGATTTTTTTGACCCCTAGTGACTGGTTTAATTACAGTTCATTATAATTTTGACACATAAAATATAAAGGTGAAATTTAGCCATCGAAAGTTCTTGTAGGTCTTTTATTTTAGTTTATTATATTGTGTACTTGACCCTTGATTTATTGATGATCCTCCCAATTATTGTTATCCACGTGTAGTATGGTTTCTTTGTTTCTACTCTGTTGCTGTTTAATATTGGTTCTTATGCTAAACACTGCTTTTGATACAAGCTATCAAAAGCAGACTTTTGACACAAATTTTCTAGTAGTGTATTAGTCTTCCGATGTGTTTCTCTAGTTGTTGGAGCAGTAAAGGAACAGGTGCAATATCCATTCATAATCTGACATTCGCTCCTGTTTTTGAAACCTTACCAATTCAATTCAACAAAGATTTATTAAAATTAAGAGCATATAAACAGTTGCCTAACCAGAGCCTGCCCCTGGACCGACCATGCAACTACCGCGCTGACGCGGTCGCGAATTGCAGGATCGGCCGGAACAGATCTGGGTCGGCGAAAACAAAAATGAATAACAACTAACCTAAGCACTTTTTGCAACAAGCAAATAAAATTAGGTAATACTATTTGAACATAAAACAATAAAGATTTTTAAAAACTACTTAAAACTACACATACTTTTAGTAATTGATTCACTGTAACACTTTTTTTAAAAATTTGTAGTTGACGCAGATACCTTAATTTAAACGAGGCACCTTCTGCGAAATTCATGAACGTCGAGCTGCGCTTAGCTGGCCTAAACTTTTGGCTTTAATAATTTTGATTTTCAGAATGTTTAATTTATTTGATATTCGTGATGAGAAGTGAATTTAGAAAAACAAAAATGTGCAAACAGAAAACAAGAAAAACAACAAACAAAAGGGACCCAAACAAAAAGGAAGAGGGGGGCAGGAAAGATTTAAAGATAGTCAAAAGGTATGCAATATTATTAAAAAAATAAATAAACATCACAGAAATTAGACAACCCCCAATTTCAGAAGCCAGGGGCTTGTGCGGAAATGGGTTGCACATTGAAAAAACGCGGACATACAACCATTTCCTCCGACAGTGCCAGTGCCGGAGCCAGGATTCGAACCTGGTGGTGCGACGTCCGTGTGATTAATCGCGATTGCCACCAATTCAATTCAATTCAACAAAAATTTATTAAAATTAAAACATACAAACAGTTGCCTAACCAGAGCCTGCCCCGGGACCGACTACCGTGCTCACGCGGTCGCGAATTGCAGGCCGGCCGGAACAGATCTGGGTCGGCGAAAACAAAAATGAATAACTAACCTAAGCACCTTTTGCAACAAGCAAATAAAATTAGGTAATACTATTTCAACATAAAACAATAAAGATTTTTAAAAACAACTTAAAACTACACATATTTTTAATAACTGACTCACTGTAACACTTTTTTTAAAATTTTGTAGTTGACGCAGATACCTTAATCTAAACGAGGCACCTTCTGCGAAATTCATGAACGCCGTTGCACATGGCTGGCCTAAACTTTTGGCTTTAATAATTTTGATTTTCAGAATGTTTAATTTATTTGATATTCGTGATGAGAAGTGAATTTAGAAAAACAAAAATGTACAAACAGAAAACAAGAGAAACAACAAACAACGATTGCCACCTCGCGCCTTAACCCACTCGGCTATCGACCAGACCTATTAAAGGTGGATAGGGTAATTGGAAGTTATAGTTAGTTGGTGAAGCTTGGCTATAGTGGTTGCCGGAAAATCGGTAACGTCTAGTATGGTAAGGGGTGTTTAATCCGAAATGGGGCATTATGTGTCTAAGTTGTGCTATGTGTCTTGTTAGCGGACTATCGCCCAGCTTTGAATGAATAGAAGTTTTGAGAGATGCGTTGGACGTAGTCCGCTATCGGGGTTATGTCGTTGCAACGCGCATAGAGATCTCTAAAGGAGGTGTACCTTCCAGAATTTGAAATGAGGCGCATATATTTGTGTTCAAACACTTGAAGTCTTTTCATTGTCGTGGCAGGTATGCTGCAACACACCGGCGCCGCGTATGTAATGGACGGCCTGATCACCATCGTGTACAACAATTTTTTATTTTGTCGATTAAGTCTGCTACCTCTGACCATGAGTGGATACAGATTCCTGGACAGGGAGTAGACCGTCCGTATTGTCTCATTTATATGGGTATTGAACGTCAGTCTTTGATCGAGTCTTACTCCCAAGTACTTCACGCATCTCCTGGTTGGAATTTTGTTTCTCCTGATCGAAATTAGTATTAAAAATTTGTTCTCAGTAAAACGACGCGTGAAGACTATCGCCTCCGACTTCTCAGCGTTCACCCAAATTTTCTACTGGTCGTAATAAGCCATGGCACGAGCTATGTGCGCCTTCAGCAGCATGTTCGCTGCTTGCGCGTTGTGAGAATGCGCGTACATGGCTGTGTCGTCGGCGTATTTGGGAACTCTGGGAAGTCGGAGACGTACAAGTTGTACAACTTTGGAGAGAGGCACGATTCTTGCGGGACACCCGCGCGAATGTCCCGCCGTGTTGACAGTGTATTAATCACTCGAATCTGCAAGGGTTTGCCCGTCAGGAATGAATGAATGAATGAGTTTAGTGAAGTAAGTTGCAAAGTTGTAGTGGTGTAGTTTGTAGACTAACCCCGGGATCCAGACGGTGTCGAACGCCTTCTCAATATCGAGGAGCACCATGGTGGTGTTCTTCCCGAGATTGTATTGTACTTTGACATCGTTAACTGTCCTAATGACTTATTGCACTGTGCTGCTGCCCTTTCTTAAGCCAAACTGAAACTCGTCGTCGATGTGGAGCTCTTTCTGAACAGTATTTAGTCTGATCAGGACGAGCTTCTCCATGAAATCTTACCGGTGCATAGTGCGTTAAGGTTGCCGTATCCAAGAGAGAGAGAGAGATCCGATAGGGAAATATTCACTGTTTTTTATCATAACTTCTTATTCTAAAACACATATTGCAAACAAACTATAAGACTACTTAAGTAGGACTATAACAAGAGTAGTTCTATAAATTTTCACTCAATAATTTCAAACATATGCGAAATAGTTAGATTTAAATTTAGGAAATACGTATATTGACATATTCTTTTAAATTAAACCTGAAACTGAAATTTTTGAGTGAAAATTCATATCACTACACCTGTCATAGTATTAATTAGATAGTCCTATACTTTTTTTTACCAATATATGTATTAAAAACAAAGTATGGCCAAAAATAATAAATATCTCTCTCTCTCTCTCTCTCTTGGATGTGCCCACCTTAAGTCCTTGTCCATTCCAGGCGTTGACCCTTTGATGATGGCTTATCCAAGGGCTGTCTTTTGTATTTATTCTGCTCGTTCGTATATAAAATATTGTATAAATTTTCACTTCACGATAGAGTATGTGGTTAAACTTGTGATCCTGATTTAAAGACAATGTAAAGTGGTTAATTGTTTTTTATAACGAAGTCCAGTGCAGATAGTTTTAAACTTTGTTTTACAGAATATAAAATAAAAATTTATATTTATTATATATAATAAATATTGTCTCCTTAAAACTGTATCTAAATCGTACATGTAGCAATAAAATTTATTAATATAATTATAAATTTAATTAGATGCGTACGTAATTAAATAAACTTGATAACCCTACTAATATGCAGACCTCTAATCGACTCGGTGTCTATTATGATGCTCTATGATGTCACTTGTCTATTATGGTACTTTTGTTAGTACTACAATAATTAATTATTAACCAGTATTAATACACAGTTTGATAGAAAAGAACATTATAGTTAATAAACTGCTTTATGTATAATAAACACATTAAAAGATGTAATGTAAGACGCAAATCAATCCCCAAGACTTTTAAGTTTAAGTAAAAACTTGCAAAATTCTGGCAGTTTTAAAAAGCCGAAACGTATATATATTTCTAAAAACTTCTTGCCAGGGAATATTTAAACAAAATAAATATTTCCCTTACAAAGTAACGTCTAGTTCATTACTTAGAACCAGGTTATCAGCAACGGAGAATGGATTTTTTATCGAAATCTATTATTATATTAGAGGGGGGGACAATGTGTTAAATAGAATTATGTGGACCGACGAGAGCAGGCTTCACAATAATATATCCAAACATAACTAGATACTGGTCGCAGGAAAATCCTCGATGGTTGAGACAAACAAGAAACCAAAAAATCTTTGGAGTAAATATTTGGTGTGAAATCGATAATGGATACATAATAGGACCACATCTTTTTCACGGCACGTTAAATGGTTATCGATATTTAGATTTTTTAGAAAACGATTTGCCTCATTTATTAAATAACGTTGCAATTGAGTTATATACCTAATATTTGGTTTCAACGAGATGGCGCACCACCGCATAATGCTCAAATTGTTACAAATTATTTACATCGTACATTTCGAGAAAGGTGGATTGGTACTAACGGTGTTATCAGGCGGCCAGCTCGGTCACCTGACCTAACTACTCTATTAGACTTTTTTGTGGGGTTATTTGAAAAGTACTGAAGATATGATATGATAAGTCCCATCATTTCATTAGGAAACATAGGGCCTCCACAAATTGTCGCCATCTGACTCTGTTCCTGGCAAGAACTTTTATTTCTTCCCATGTCTTGTTCATTTTCGTTGCTTCTTCTAACACGGTTCTCTTCCATGTCACCTTTGGTCGTCCCACTCTTCGACTGCCTTGGGGGTTTCAATCAAGGGCCACCCTTGAGATAGTGTCTTCTGGTCTCCTAAGTGTGTGGCCTTATTTCCAGTCGTATTTCTCTCTATCCTGTTATATTCCATAGCTCCCTGTTAACGATTTGATTTGGCCAGAATATGCGCATTATCCTGCGCAAACACCGGTTGACGAAGACCTGTATCATGTAGTCAGTGGATTTAATACTCTTCCACGTTTCACATCCATATAATAGGACTGATATGATGTTGCTGTTAAATAGGCGTAGTTTGGTTCTCTTCGAGTATACGGAGGACCGCCAGATGCCGTTAAGAGGACCATACGCTCTCTTCGCTTTTAAGAGTCTTTGTCCCGATCCGTTCCTCCCGTATTATTGACTATGCTACACCTAAGTATTCGAATTCGGTGACTCTCTCTATTAGTGAATTTTGAACATATAGATCTTTTTGGTTCAGAGTCATAATGCGCATTTCTTTGCTTTTACTGGTGTTTATTTTCAGTCCTACCTTAGTTGCCTCTCTTTCCAGGGACTCGAGCTTCACCTTAATATCCCGTAATGTGAGAGACATGAGGCAGATATCGTCTGCATAATCCAGGTCTTCTAGCCTACCCGTGAGCCCCCATCTAATTCCTGCCTGCGTACGGTTTACTTATCTCATTACGCAGTCTAGTGTAATATTAAACAATAGTGGTGAGAGTTCACATCCTTGTTTCACTCCTCTGCTAACAGGGATTTTTTCACTCATTTGCCCTCTGTGTAATACTTGACATATTGCACGATTATAGAGTTCTTTTGTTATACTTATTATTTTTCTTAGGATCCCTTTCAGCCTCATGGCTTCCCAGATTTTATTGTGGGCTACGGTGTCAAAAGCTTGGAATCTATGAAGACTAGGAGGAGTGGCGAGCGCCATTCATGGGATGCTCCATGATTATCCTGAGGGTGTTGATTTGGTCAGTGCAGTGCAGTGCAGAGCTTCTTCTTCTTCTTGTGGGGGTGGGCTGATCGTCTCACTGATATGCTGATGCCACCTCTTTAGTTGGTCTTCTGGGTTGTTTAATGGCCGGCCGTCTTTATCTTTCAGAATAGGGTGGTTTTTCGGTTTATTTTTATTTGCTAAACAGTTGGTGATTCTATGAAGCTCTCTGCTATTCCCTGCTTCAGCAGCTTCTTCTGCAGCTTGGGCAAGGTTATCAGCCCACCGTCGTTTATCTTGTCTGGCGCTTCGCTTAACAACCTTATTAAGCTCCCGGTATTCTATAGTGTGTCTGTCCTTTTCTTCTTCGTTCCCGGCGTTCATTACGGCTCCCTTTTTGTCTTTTCTCTTCGCTATTATATCCCAGATGGTATCGGATATCCATGGCTTTTTGCTATGTTTTTTTGAGACCAACTGTTTCGTCTGCTATTTCAAGGATGTTTTTTTCATATTTTATCCATGTGCTCATGCTATCCGGTGTTTCGTCTATTTCTCTCAGTCTCCCAGCCAGATTTTCCTCAAATTCCTTTTGAATTCGTGAACCTTTCAGTTTCTCTACATTATATTTCGGTCTGTTTTGCGCTTCTGGTCGAATACATTTTGCAATTTTTAGACGCAGTTTTCCAATTAAGAGTTGATGATCACTGGCTGCGTCTGCCCCTCGGTAACATCTGACATCGAATAGTGATTTCTTCCATGTTTTTTTGATGGCTACATTGAAGATATGGCTGATATTTATAACAAAATTTATACTTTCTTTGCAGCGACTAACTAAACTAACAACTAACAAACTAAAGTTTGTAGATCTGAACTCTTAAAGAGATACAATATGTATGTTCAGAACGATGGAAACAATTTTGAACATTTAATCTAAGTTTTAGATTAAATTTCTGTGCATTTTTAAATAATTTTTCACTTGTTTGGGATGTGTAAAATAAAAACTCAACCTAATCGTTTTATTAAATTTATTATTATTACTAATAGCAGATGTATGGTTACATTTGAAAATATGCTCAAAATAATATTTTCTTTCATCTTTCATAAAAAAGTACAGGGTATCCCATTGAAAATTAAACAATAATTTAATTTCCGGTCAAACCGGTACCTAATTTAAAATTTGTTTCATTACTATCCAAATCGGATTATGTTACTATGAAAAATGTCTTGAACGATCTATCGTCTAAATTTGATTTAAAAAAGTTAACGATAAATGATAAATTTTTCAATTGAAAATAATGTTGTACCCGAGGTTGTACCCAACGAATGGAAGAAAGCAATTGCGAAACCATTGCAAAAAATAATTCTCCAGAATGGAATCGCATAGCGATTTTAGACCTATCAGCTTATCGAATGTTCACGGTTATGGAAAGAATTGTTCAGAATTAACTCATGATTCACATTAATAATAATAACATTCTGCCTTTATATCAGTTTGATCTTCGTGAAGGTCGTAGTACAATTACAACACTGATAGATGTCACTGACGATATTTTGAAAGCTGTAGATAAATCCAAAATTAACACAGCAGTATTACTTCGCTACACAAAAGCTTTTGACTTGACTTTGACTTAATTGTTTGGGTGTTGATCCAATCTGAATTGGTTGGCTTAGGACTTATTATCTGGAAGGTCTCAAAGGGTTAAAACTAATGTATTATCGGAATCAATGGCTGTCAAATAGGGTCTACCTCAGGGATCGATAATGGGCCCTATTTTATTTATTTTATATATAAGCTGACTTATTAGATGACAGTCAATTATACTTATCGTATAGCCCGGATAATGTTCACATAGCCATGGAAGGAATTAATACTGATTTGCTTGCAGTTCACAATTTTTCCATAGAACATGGCTTGCAGCTAAATGCAAAAATCAAGTGCAATAAATTATAAACCTAAGTGGTTACAATTTTCAGATCAATCGTGTAACTTACCGAGGTTGAAACTATAAAAAATCTTGGAGCCTGGTTGATAATTATCTCATTTTTGCCTTACAGACTAAAAACACTCCATAGTTTCAAAAATGTAATACCTATTTCTACTAAGTTATAACTTACAGAGTTTCTATCTTCTATCTGTTGTAGACTATGGCCATATTGGGTATGGCCTTAACAGTTGCTGAACAATACAGATTTTCTTCAAACTTCAAAA
Organism: Leptura quadrifasciata; assembly: GCA_963675555.1. NCBI lineage: Eukaryota > Metazoa > Arthropoda > Insecta > Coleoptera > Cerambycidae > Leptura > Leptura quadrifasciata. Next base: position 32,802,667 of record OY776674.1, read on the forward strand.
TTTATGTATGAATTTTTCTGCTAATGTGCGGAAATGGGGCCATATAACACGCTATTATTATCAGCATAACTGGCTTAATTTGTGACAAAAATGGAAATTGCATCTAGTGTGTATGATCCACAAAATGATAAATAAAATCCTGCCGAAATATTTGTATGAGAGGTTGGTATTCCGTGCCCCATTGCATAATAATCACCTGCGTTTTGTTGATAGACTCTTTATATTCCTGAGTGTTCATAGATCTACCCAGTATAGATCGCCCTTCACATTTCTGTCAGCTAATTTATACAACGAAATTCCAGAAGTATTTAAAAGTTTTTCATACTAAACATTTAAAAACAAAATTAAGTCTATGTTCCTAAGTGACTAATTATACCATTATTAATACAATACCATATATGTATGTCTGTGTTACTTTCTTATCTCCTTACTTACTCGCATATCTGTTTATAATGGAACTTTTTATTTATCATTGGCCTATATATTATTGTTAGCATTTAGTTATATGTATATATTTAGCAATTAACCTACATTCTCAGTATATACTCTATCTTATGTAGCAACTGAAGCTCGTGGTTGGGATTGATACCAGATTTTAGCTAACACCCCGCCACACTAAATATTTTTTTATTATCATTATCTTCGTCGTCGTCATGATGATCGTCGTCATGATCATCATCATAATCATCATGAATGATCATCATCATCATCATTATAAATATCTTGAAAACCATTGGTTTTTTGACAACTTTTTTTTTTTAATGTAAATCTGTCTCTATTTGAATATGTAATGAGTAGCCGAAATAGAACAGATATCACTTTTAATTTATTTTTTATTTTAATGCTGTAGTTATTGCTATAGTAAATGATAGATGGCTAATGAGACAAATTGCACTAACATTAACAAAAATTTGGTGTGTAACATTTTAAGAAAGTGGGGAATAAACGGTACGATTAGTAGAAATCCTGGATCAAATGACAAAGGATATCCTACTTAACAAGAAAGTAACTATTAATATTTCACCATTTCACCATTTCTATTTATAATTTCTATAAGTCTGCTTGGCATAGAATTAAATAACCTTATACAATAATCTTTAGTAATAATATTTTCCCATGCATTATTTACTATTTCCAGTAATTCGTCGGCATTCCGTGGTCTCACATTTCGTTTTTGGATACTTCTTACGAGTAGTCCCCATACTTCTTCCACAGAGTTAAGATCTGGACTATGACTGGGCCAGTTAAGAACATTGATGTTGTTATCTTGAAACCAGTTAGTTACGGTATGAGCAGTATGAACGGAACAATTGTATTGAAATATGAACTCATTATTAGAAAATAATTGTGATACAGAAGGGAGCATAATTTTGTCTAAAATCCTAATATACGTTTCACTATTAAATCTTCCTCAATATGCCACAAAACACCAGGACCACGTGCCGATATCCAAGCCCACATATTGACGGAAAATCTACCACTTTTATCATCGTTAGATATATATTTCTCATCGAATCGAATATTCGGACGGCGGTAAACACGAATACGACCGTTGTGTGTTGACTGGAAAGTTTTTCGTCTGGAAAGATTACATTGTTCCAAAAATTTACATCATGCGCTAAAAATTCAAGCGCAAATTCTACTCGAGCTTCGTTCAGCTTTAAGTAAGTATTTCTGTAGTGCTGCATGACAGCGTAGCTCCAATTCTCTTACCGGCGACCAGTACTACTCGATCCAGGAAAATTTGTTTCTTCAGCAGCCTGAATAACTGAGTAAAATAGATTTTCTACTAAAGCATTTACCAATTGCAAATCTTGTTGTTGAGTTGATATCCTTCGTCGCCCTGATCCAGGATTTCTACTAATCGTAACATTTATTCTCCACTTTCTTAGAATGTTAAAGGCCAATTTTTTCAATATTATGACGCAGTGCAATTTGTCTCATTGACCATCCATCTTCTGCTTTAGCAATAACTCCAGATTTAACTAAATCGCTTATATGAGGCATATTAGTTTTTTGCACACTTGCAATAAATTATGACAACTAACTGACAATGTCACAAAAATTAAAGTTAGATATACACAACTAGATTTTAGCAAAATACCGTTATAAGACTTACCCTATTTTTTTTGCTCACGACTGTACCTATTTTGAAGGTTCGAGAGATCGATTAATTTCTTTGCATCAGAACACCATCTATATCTCAATGATGAGAAAGGGCATTTTCATTCAAAAGTGAAGTCATTTATATATTCTAGTAAATGCTTTTTACATAATTCAAATATCTCTTTTGGTCATCCAGAAAAAGTTCCCGGGAGTTTTAAGTGATGCTCTCTTTATCTCTAAGTATGATGAAATTAAACGAGTCAGAATTTCTCGCCGATCATATTTCACTTTACAGACAGTAGTAATAAATTTGACAAATTAATCAGAAAAGTATAATGAATTTATGACAAATGAATTTGTCCAAGTGTAATGTAGAAATGCAATTTAACTAATTGCATTAGGAGAATCATTCCCAAGGACAAACATGTAATAATAATAGGATCTAGAGAGTTTTACTGTAAAACAAATTCACAGTATCAGCGGGGACCAGTTGTTTAGTTTAGTTATTTGGTCATTATTAATGATAATTGCTAAAATTAACTTTGACAAATTAAAAATTTATCTTACATGAATCGTCAGGCCTGAACCTAATTTATCATAATGCAAATTAAAGGTACTAAATACCAGTTTGTTTTATCAATTCCAACACAGTTAACACAATCGACTTACCGACTGCTAATAGTCGTTTAATTAACATTTTACACTGACAAGTTATATAATTTACTTAAATTATAAAACTCTGTTGACGCGTATACAGCGTGTCTCAAAAAATAAACGCATTAAATTATTACATAATTTTTTTTAACACATTTCTCTGACGTTATCGACATTTTTTTAAATGTGACACCCTATATTTCATTCTAAAAATTGAGAGTCCTCTTACAAAGGAATTTTGTGATATATTTTTTTTTGTAAACGCAACCTACGAAAAATAAAATTATCTTTACAAAGCGTGAGATGTACGCAAGAATTTCATTTTTTATTACAACAAATGTTCAAAATGTGCATCTTTAACAATTTAACAATGACCAAATACGATGTTCGAAATTATTAATTACATTTTCAATTATATCTGGTGTTATGTTTTGTATTTCTTCGTTTTAATCCAACCATTATATCTGGTCTATTTACGTACATGTTGCTATTAAGATAACTTCACAAGAAAAAATCCACTGGACTTAAATCAGGCGAATGTGGCGGCCACTCAATAAACCGCCTTCTGCATGTCCATCTCTTTGGAAATATTTTACTGAGATAATTTCTAACGGCAAGTTCATGATGGGGTGGAGCGCTACCTTGTTGAAACCAAATGTTATTAGTAGGTATAGTCGGACCATTATATTTAGGAAAATAACTTGCGAGGGTCGGAATAACTTCTGCACGTAAAAATATCTCCTCCCCGAGAATTTTCCTTGTTATCGACTGCTTATTTTTTGTCGAATTTTCTATATAGCCTTCTGCCAAGGAAATCGAACTCCAACTTTCGTGCCTCTTGAACATCGATATGTTAGCTCCTGCATCCTCAAGGAAGCTAGCAAAACATGGAGAGCCCAAAGAATTCGGCAATCTTTTCAGATATAGAACCAATGCGTTTTGTGTCAAACTTGTAACACTGAAGGAGATCTAGACCATTTATTTTTTGTTTGCTCAAACCACATTGATGCGTGCAACGATCTATACGTCAACCTTATTAAACTAAAAATAGAAATCCGTTTTAATATTTTAAGCCTGTTATGCTTAAACAAAAATAGCGTTTTAAATTTACTTTTGCGATTTGTAAAAAAAGCTTTAGTAGAATTTAGGTTTAGCTTTGCTTCTTTGTCTTTCCTTAGCCTATATTAGACCAGTGGTCTTGACTGGTTCCTAGGTCTGAAGCGAGTATCCCCCTTTTTTCCCAATTGTTTTCGTCTATAATACTTTCCTGTTAGAATTAGGTTTAGCTTAGGTTTGTTTCTTTTTTTTATTTTTATTTTAGATATATAGCAACGTCCTTAATACCACAAAGAAAAAACAAATACATTTAAACCTACCGCTTGTGTAATACATTTTGAATTTCTGTACGTTATGAAAAATCGGTTATAATTAATACTAGACGGACATAGGCTTGCTCATTTTTGAACAATTTCCAAAAAATTTGCTCTATATAATAATAATAATAATAATAATAATATTTATTTACGGAAATAACATACAGAAAAAATATACAGATATAATTTGTACTATTTATGTAAACAAATTGGATAAATTTACAGTAAGTTAAAACTTGTTTGTAAATTATTGGTAATTTCAGAACCTAGATGTACAATATATTTAGTGTATTCTTATTGTTGCATTTTACAAATAGTCTAAGACTTGTGTATAAAAATTCACATAAGGTAATTCGCAGAAGGTCCTGAAATAACCATTAACCTATATAATTAACAATAAGAAAAAGATATGAAGTAAGCATGACAGGCGAATTATTGAAACTATTGGAACTAAGTGGAATGAGTATTTTTTTGTGTTTATATATTTTTTACATCTATTAGTCGATGTATATCTAGCCTGGGAATGCTTTTAATGTCTCTCTGGTATTGTAAATAATCTTGAAACATTGGTTTTTGTATTAGGAATGGCGACTTAAATAAATGGCGTAGTATCTTCAATGTTCTCTGTGGGTAAATAAGTTCATTTTTCTACAGGTTTCAGATACAGTACCGATCAACACTACTTTCATTAATTATTAAGTACTTTTCATCATCTGCCTCTTTCACAAACCTTTCAATCTTTTCTTTGAAAAATATTCTGGACTTTTTGGGTCTAAAACCACTTGATTTTCTTTTGAGGAACGCGATAACATTGGAATGTTTACTGATGTCCGCATTTCTATTTAGCTATTTGTAGTTTGCAACATGGAATAATTACTCCATAAAGTAGCGGACGCACATTTTACAGATAACTGGGGACAAGTACTCAAGTACATCAAAATAACTTTCTCCAAAATATGAAATATCTTCATTTCTGCACATCAAACATACAATTTTTCACAAGTTGGTATAGTTCAAGTAGGAATAAACTGAGACAGAAAAAACATAACAAAAACTTTACGACCTCATTAAAATGCCATTACTCTTTGTGCTACCTCAATCGACCCTCGACCGGCCCTCGACCGCAAAGCTTCTCGCTCGTTTTTAATGTGAGGCGAGTCGTTTGATACATTGATGTTAGGAATACCGCCGGTGGCCCGCGGCGATAATAATGATGTCGTAAAGTTTTTGTTTAGTTTTTTTTTTGTGTCAGGAAGTCCTTACTTGGACAGCGTGCATAAAGCAGCTTCTGCTTCATTTTCAGGATCATTAGAATCTACCTTATAATCACACATTTTGCTCTTTAAAACGAATAGTTTTAGCCAACAATTCGACAGCTCCACATATTCAACAAAGTTTGATGTTTGCATACATGCAACAATAGCAACCAGTACATACCAACCACCTAGTAGCCGACTTGTGTATAGTGATCTAAATAAATTTATGGTGATTTGAGAAAATGAACGAAGTTATTATTTTTTTCTTTTACTAAAATAAATATTATATGACGATTTTACGAAAAATTTTGTTGGATAAATGTTGCGAAATAAAGGTTTCAGGCACTTGACGTGTTGTCAAAATCGCCTACGGTCCCGTTTGAAACACCACCATTTCGCAACTTATATCGAAGATAGCTATTTTCCTAGGTTGTGTTTGCAAAAAAAATTTATATCAATGAATTCCTTTGTAAAAGGGCTATCAATTTTTGTGGAATAAAATAGAGTAACTGATATCACTAATTCATGTTTTTGTTTTTTTGCGAACGCAAAACAGAAGAAGAGTTATGAATTTTATGCGTTTCTTTTGGAGTACACGGTATAATTATAGCATATTTGAACTGTAACATTTTATTCTGCTCTAATTGCTATGCAGGAGAATTTTGTAATTAGCTAGTGCAAACGCCACGAGTGTTGGCGAGGGTAGGGAATCTGTATATAGATAGAGGTATAGATCCAGCGTAAGCATCGCTATCATGATTGGTGTAGTCAGTGATAAATTATTATAGCTCGTGATCGTACTGTTCACCGATAGGTCGACTATGTTCCCCTATAGTCCTCACCGCCCGCCAATACTCGTGGCGTTGACAGTAACCATGTTAGTATTGTTATATGCCGCTCTCTTACGACCGACGAACAGTTTAATCCCTAGTAGCAGAGTAAAAGAGACCTGCCGAATTAGCGACCAGCAAAATGGTAGTTCGCCAGTTGGCCCAGAGATCGCGCCATTACAACTAATAGACTAGAAAGCGGTAGAATCATTCCGAATAACAGACCGGAAAACTCTAGAATGGGCGCCACGTATATATAAGAAGTGGGACCAGCGCATCGGGGTCACTTAATTCAAAGTAGTTTTGAGTCAAGTGATCAAATAAGATAATGAACAGTAACAAGTTGTGAATTATAGTAGTGAGTCTATAGTAAATAAAAGTTATAATTAGTGTGTTATAAAGGCTAATTATTGTAAATTTAGTGATAACAAATCAGTGGTTAGTGAAAATTCGTGTTGCAATTATTGTACCTATACATGGGGGGTGTTTACTGGAGGGTGTATTCAATTTTAATTATCTCTCGATAATGCTAACATAGTTAGCAAAACTCACATCGAGTAGTAGTTCATTGAAGGAGTCGAACGAACTACCGAATATTTGAGCCTCGGACTAGACAATGCCTCCCCCCGTTTTCGAGGGTGCTGAATCGATCCCCGGGGTCAAACCAATTATTTTTCAATTAGAGATGAAACAAAATTTCCACTCATTTGAAGGGTGAGAACAACCCCAGGGGGTGGTTACACAACCCTGGCCACACCTTCCTCAGACAAACACCTCCTATAAAATATTATTTTTTTTCTCACAAATACAAATATCAATTTTCCACCACCCCTTACAAGGGTGGAAGGCTGGGATAGGGATGGCTGATGTCAAATCCCTCAAGGGACCTTATGTTCTACTCGAGGGAACAACAATTAGTCGAAAAACTGAGGAAAATAAACGGGTTCACGGAAAAGGGGACTTTGGGGGTAGCCAATTTGAGGGGGTTGCGAGGTGAAAAAATTGGTTTGACCCCGGGAATCGATTGAGCATCCTCGAAAATGGATGGGGGACATTGTCTAGTCCGAGGCACAAACATTCGGTAATTTCGTCATAAATCCCGACTCTTTAAATGGACTATAGTGTCTTCTTGTACAGGGAAGAGGACCATACAAGTTACGAAAGGTTCTTGATACGGTGTTTAAACAAATTTTCTTTAGTAGCTCGTAGCCTTTATGGCTTAGTAAATATCATAAAAAATCTGGTGTAATTTCACATTCTGTGGGTATTCTTGTTTGAACAATTTGATCTAAATACTTTGGCGTTATTGCTCAACGTTTTACTGAAGCGTTGGTTGTAACATGCAAATTTCTATTTTAGTTTTGTGAATATTTCTTTAGAAATTCATCTAAGATTTGCAAAAAGCTAATTGGCTCACGTTGCTATTTTAATCTTAGCAAACGTCATAATTTCTGCAGGTTCGTTGCCTTCTTGAGGTCACTTTTGTCATTTAACTAAAGTAATTTTTAAATATGCACTAAATTTTTTATAAATAGCATAGGTATACAAGTTATGTATGGTCCACTACTAACTGGGTTCTAAAGTTTTTTTGTAAAATACGCGTTTTTGATAAAAAAGAAATCTATAAAATACAGTATTTAGGGTGATTCACGTACAACTCCCCAGGCAGTTTCGGTAATAACGAAAAGAGGTATTCAATTTCTGTAAAGACCAGTCGTTACATATTTTTGGTGGCATTATTTTGTCGTTAGAATGTTGTCAATGACAGTGGCGTCCGCGACGTCGCGACGCCGTAAAGAATATATTCGATGACTGGAACTTTGAAAGTATAATATTATTAAAGTTTGTTTAATACTAAGTGCTTTTTGTAGTATACACTTTTCTATTAAAGCCAGTGGTTTTCAAGATAAATCGAAATAATATAAAGTCAAATAAGTTTTTTAATAATTTGTTTTGACATTTAAATAAAATATGTACATATGTGTTTATTTCTAAAGTAAATGTTCAAAATTGTTTCCTCCTTCAAGGATACACATGTTAAACCGTTTAATTATTTCTTCCCCAGTTACTTTCAATAATAAGGTATTTCTATCTACTGTGGCAGCACTCGCATATATTTTGTTGTATAGGTCTTCCATGTCATCGATTGGTTCAGTGTAAACTAAATTTTTTAGATGTCCCCATAAGAAAAAATCTAATGGAGTTAAGTCAGGTGATCGTGCTGGCCACCTGATTACTCCATTAGTTCTTATCCATCTTCCAGGATATGTTCGTTGCAAGTGTCTAACTGCTATTCTTGAATTATGTGCCGGCGCCCCGTCTTGATGAAACCCGATTATGTGCCCATAATGAGGAATGTTTGGCAGCTCCTCTTGGAGGAATTTCCGATATCTAACACCATTTAACGTTCCATGAAATAGATAAGGTCCGACTATGTATCCGTTCCACACCATACGTTTACTTTAAAAACTGTTTGCTTTCTGGTTCTTTGTACCCACCCCGGATTATTTTGAGACCAATACCGAACGTTCTGTGTTGTCACAAACCCATTACTATGGAAGCAGCTCTCATCGCTCCACAACACATTTTTTAAACAATTCGGATTTTCTTCATGCAATACTGACAATTCGGCAATTAAATTTATGGGACGCTGAAAATCACCAGGTCTTAAATAATGAACATAATGTACTTTAAATGGATGGTACTTATTTTTATTTAAAATACTTTGACAGGAGGAGTAGGAAATATTTGTTTCAGACGATAATATCCGTAAAGACATATTTTTGGATTATTTACAATATTGTTTGTTAATTACTAAAGCAGTACTTGCATCATTTGTAGCCGTTAAGCGTTTATTATGCTTTAACTTGTTAAAACTTCCGTAATTTTTCAAATTATTGGTTAAAAAATTCTTAGGCAAACTGGCAAAACGTAAATGGAATAACCTTTCGGCTTCACGAGAATTTTTTCTATATTCTCCGTAGATCAAAATCATGTTTAATTTGTCTTCTTTGGTGTACACAACCATTTCTGAATTATCTTGTAAAACGCATTCAAAAATTTGACAACAGACGTCAAAATAAATTACCACACAACATACTTGACTTTATATTATTAAATTAAGCTTAGAGGATTACTAGTTTATATAGTTAACAAAACAATAGAGGGGTTAATGCAAATTATGCCTTAAAAAAATTTAAAAATAAGAAATATTAGATAATTTGAAAGACATTATATGTATATTATTTGGTTTCTTATGCTATGTTTCAATGTTCCAGCTATCGAAAAATAATTTTGCACTTCAACGCCATCTTTGTACAACCATTTGAAAGATTGCGAATCACCTTAAACTAAGTACCTATTGTATGTAATGAGTACCTTTGAGCGAATTTTAATTCTTTTGCTAGTTGCCAAATATTTGACTGAATATTTTTTTACGATTTATCTTGAAAGCCACTGGTTTTAATAGAAAAGTGTATACTGAACTAAACAAACTTTAATAATATTATACTTTCAAAGTTCCAGTTTTCGAAAATTTTCTTTCCGGCGTCGCCACATCGCGGACTCCAGTCATTGACAACATTTGAACGACAAAATAAAACCACCAAAAATATGTAACGATTGGCCTTTACAGACATTGAATATCTCTTTTCGTTAATACGGAAACTGTCTGGGGAGTTTCATGTGAATCACTCTGTATATAAATATGGTATTGTTTCAAAACTTGGTATAATTTAGTGTTATGTGTATCCTCCTTACGCATAGAGGTCTCTGTAGTTAGTCCGTCTTAGCAGAAAGAATCCAGCAATATAATGGTATAACATTAGTATTACATACTGGAGATTATTTGTTAAAATTATAATTAGACCAGCAGCTAACTATATTTTTATACCTTTATTTTTTAGAAATAATTTTTAATACACTTTGACCTACCTCCCAAACCCCCTTTTCAAGTTTTTTAGAATCTCCATCTTGTCTCCTGGGAATAAAATGGTGGACATATGTTTTTTCCGTGAATGTTTTAGAGATAATTTTTTGGAAAATGGATAGCCCAGATATTTTTTGGAGAAATATACATTGTTTCTTTTTGAAGACGACACGGATCAGGATAGTTTTTTATTTTTCGTTATTTACATGTAGAAAAACAAATTTGAACTATTTTTGATCCTAAATACTCGTAGCCGAATCACACAAATTTTTTGGAGAAAAATCGTGTTGTTAGGGCATTTTCAAGCTCTACCCTGTGGTTCAGACACATCGGAACGGAATAGTTTTTGTCTTTCGTATTGGTAAACCATATCTGGGCTATCCATTTTTCACAAAATTATCTCTAAAACATTCACGGAAAAAAATATGTCCACTATTTTATACCCTGAAGACAAGGTGGCGGATTCTAAAAAGTTGAAAAGGGTTTGGAAGATAGGTCGTTAAGGTGTATTAAAAGCTACCTCTAAAACATTAATGTAAAAAAATATAGCTGTCTACTGGTCCAATGGTACTTGTTCATATATGTATAGCCCAGTCGCCAGAGACTAATTTTGATGAACAGTTAAAATTAATTGTTACCTCGCTAATTTTTGCGTGAAAAGCTAGTTTTTTGCTAGTAGAAAGTGACTCAAAAAAGTTTACCAAAATTTACCCCCGCGAACCCTTATAAACAACACTTTGCAACGGAAAATTTCAGTTTTTTGCTATCTCGAAAAATAATGAAAAAAAAAAACGGATAACACCACGTGAAAGAGCGGGAAATTTTACAAAAAAATAGTATAATAGTTTTTTTTATAAATTTTTTCCTTAGCATGAAAAATTATTACAGTTCGCTCAATATTTGAAGCGCATTTCTCGGCCGCCGCTACATAATAAAGACAATTTGTAGCCATTAAAAACGAAAAATAAAAAAAGGTAACATTTTAAAGAGGAAGAATTTAGCTTTCCAATGGCATACTTACTTTTAATTTTTATTATTTATATTTCTTGTAAATTGCACGTGAAAGTTAAGCTTTATCATTTTAAAACATAAATATTAAATAAAATACTATTTTTAAAAATCCTGGTAGATATAGCTTGTTTATACCTTAAACTTCAATCTAAGATTAATTTTTATGCTATAAAGTATCCAGCGTAAGAAAATTAACTTTTAAAGCATTGGTATTTTTCCATTTTTAAGGTTAGGAACTTTTCACTTGAAAACTTGTCTAAAACGGTCAAAAAAAGCTTGTAGGTAAAAAAGGTAGTTTTTTTTACCTACATTTCAAGAAGAGTAGTTAATTTCACCCCTTTGTATACACGCTCTAGATGGATGAAATAATTTCGTTACATGCCTTTTGATGAGTAACCGAGATGTACCAAATTTCGTGTTTTTCCGATTACGTTATTTTGAGATTAAAAACCGTTTTTTAGCTCACCCCTTTAAGGGGATGTGGTGTAGCTGGACAAGAAAGGGTTATTTTGAAAAATTTTATACGAAGATCCCGCCTTAATTTTCGACAGTTAAATTTTTTGAACATTACGGGACACCATGTATATGGTATCTAAACAGAAAAATGAAGCTCATTGAAAAACATCGTAATTGTTACACTGGGTGTAACAGGATCATGATATACCCCCCTTTTCTCCTTTAGTTTTGAAGATAATTGGTTGAAATTTAGGATATACTACATATATAGTAAGCGGCACTTTTTGACATACAATTGATTTTTTTTAACTTCCAGTTTCGCCGGAAGTGAAATAAATTTGCGGCAGTTTGAACACAGTTAACAAGGATTTTAAACAATTTTTAAAGACCCAATAAAACCAACAATATATATTGTTTTCAAAGCCACCTTAGTGATTTCTTAACTTTTAATTAGAACAAAATTGTATTTTCTTTTAGCTGTAATTTTATTTGTATTTATCGCATATTTTAATACGACATATGAATAAATTCCTTATTAATAGTACTAATAAATGGTCCCACGGTACCGATATGGTTCCATTTGAAAAAATTCAGGTTTACCCCAAAAATAATTTTGGTGAATTATATTTGCTCATAAATCACGTAATTTAGCGTTTTTAACGGGATTTCGATTTTTGTAGCATTACACGGGTCATTTAGAATAAATCGGAACCGTCATGGCACACTTAAAGGGAAAACTAAAAATTGTATTATAAAAAAAATGATGTTTGAAATGTCACTTATTTGACATCGTTGGTTTCAGAAAATTATGCAGAATTCAAAAATGCAATAATATACAGGGTGTTCTATTTAAAAATCGAAAGTTAAGTGTCACTTCCGGCGAAACCGGAAGTAAATAAATCAATTTATGTCAAAAAGTGCCGCTTATTATGTATGTAGCATATCCTAAATTGCAATCAATTATCTTCAAAACTAAAGGAGAAAAGGGGGGGTATACCATGATCCTGTTACACCCGGTATATTCAATTTATGAAGTCTTCAAATATGACATTTTCTCATACTGTTCTCAACGGTTTTTCTAAAATTGCATTGTTTTCGTATTCTGTAACTCTGAAGTTATTCACAGCAGAAGACGAACGTGGAAGGTAATTGTTTTCTCTAAAATATTCCGTAACGAGAAATCGGACGAAAACGAGGTACTTCTTAAAAATATTCTTCAACCCCCTAAAAAAACAAAGCGGCGGCTTGACCTGACCCTTTCGTTAATAGATTTCATCGAATTTTTACTAGGAACGTCATCTTTATGATCAATCAAAAATCGATAACTATCACAACGAATGTTATAATGTTATAATATCTTACTGTACCAATTATAAACAAATTCGTATACCTAAAGCGAATAAAACTTAATATGCATTAATATTTGATGCCCACAACTCGGCGACAACTGCACTTTAATCAGATAAACAGTGAAATACCAAGAATGAGCACTTCAAACAATAGGCGGAAGAGATATCAAATGACTTAGAAGATTTCTACCTGTGATATCGTGTGTCGTGTATTCCTACATAATGTACGGGTTTCAGGTTTCATCTAGCTCCACTTGAAAACCTTAGAACATTTAGTCTTCTCTGATTTCACGAGGGTACGTTAATTAACGTTTAGATATTTTATCCCGTTATCTGATTGGATTTGTATGTCCACTAAACATTGTATAATACGCTGTTCTCATGAATAATTTTCGTATTCTTATTTCGATTATTGCTACTTTATCTCAAGGTTTATGTTTTTACAACAAAAAGTAAATGATTTTTTCTTCAGTCGGATTTTATTGCAGCTCCTAAAAAAACTACTTTAAAAAATATTCTCATGCCATTCAAGGGTTAATTTGGAGGGTTCTGCAACAATATCTGTGTTGTTCTGTGATTGTTATCAAAGGCTTATAGTGCAACACTATGTATAATTAAAAATTATATGTATAAACCCTTGTGAGTCAATCAAAACGGGCAACTTGTGGAACATTTATTATAATTTTTTCTACTGAGTTATTTGAAGAAACGAAAAATCATATTGAAAAAATTTTATCAAAATGTGAAAAAGCATTGAATATATTAAAAATGGTAACACATTTATCGTGGGGTGCGGACCCCAATATTAGCTTAATGATGTATAAGTCATTCATTAGATCAATCATAGATTATGGCTTCATTTTCTATGATCAAGCAGCTTTATGTCACCTAAATAAATTAGACAGAATACAAAATAAATCTTTAAGGTTATGTTTGGGACTGATGAAAAGTACTCCAGTTCACAATTTATTAGCAGAATGCCAGGAAATTCCGTTGGTCTTTAGAAGGAACATGTTATGCAATAAATACGTACTCAAATTATATACAAAAAATAGCGAACTAATCAATAAAATACACAAATTATATATAATGGACTTAACACACACGTTTTGGAAAAATAAAAAGAGTATTTTACTAACACAATGTTATAGCGAAATAATTCAATCCAAATATGTAGATAGGTACGATATGTTACCCATTTTTAGGATGAAGTTAGAAATTCTACCGCAAACTATTTTCTTTAGAAATTATGAAAAATATCCTAATACCATGATAAATCAAATGTTTTCTTCAGATCTAAAAATGTATAATGAGAATATTTACTGTATATATACTGATGGATCAAAAACTTTAGAAAATACATCATGCGCACTCTATGATCCTCAAATAAATACAGGTCTATCTTTCAAACTATACGACGAGCATTCAATATATAACGCTGAACTAATAGCCATCTTAGAAGCTCTAAATTATGTAGGCAACATACAGCATAATCATTTCATAATCTTGACGGATAGTAAAAGTTCAGTTATGAAAATATCGAATATATTATACAGCTCGAAACTCGACTATATTCTAGTAAATATAATTAATCAAATAGGATCATTGCATCGCAACGAAAAAAATGTTACCATAGCATGGATAAAAGGGCATTGCGGCATTAAAAATAATGAAATAGTGGATCAAATGGCAAAGACAGCTGCATCCAATGATATAATTAAAAACTATCCTATTACTTCGGATGAAGTTTTCACATGTCTAAAAAATTATATCTTGAAAGAGTGGCAAGCTAAGTATCTGGAAGATAGTAGGGGTGCCTACTATAAGAAAATTAATTCAAATCCTAACAACCCACCTTGGTATAAAAGAATAGATGATCCAAATAAACATTTTATAAAAACAATTTGTCGATTAAGAACCAACCATGGAATTTTTCCTAGCCACTTACACAAAATTAACATTTTAGAGACACCAAATTGTATTTGTGGATTAATAGGAACGACACAACACATAATTCTGGAATGTAAAAATAGATGGGCCTCTATTAATTCCTTATTGGATGAATTGTATATATTAGACATCAAAACACCATTTAATCTGCAGTCGTTATTAGCAGAGAAATCATATTGCGTATATTTGTCTATTTATAAATATATTTTAAGGGAAAATATTGAAATTTAAAAGCGTTTAAACATGTAAATAAAATTTATAAAAAATCGTCACATTAAAAAAAAACATCTACGTAATAATTAAAATAGTTTTAGGGTAATTTTAAGTAGTAGCAACAACAGAAAAAAAATGTATATTATTAATAATGTATATAAGTTTATATTATATTATATTACATTAAGTCAATCCTGCTGTCTGTCCTAATGTATTCCCTCCGAATCCGTGGTTCATCTTCTTTGTTGAAAATTGCCATGACAAAACCCTTGGCGTATTTGTGTCCCTGTGAAATTCCCAAAAAAAAAAAAAACCAATGAAAGAAAAAAAATTAAAAATACTTATAAATGTCAGAAGGCACTAATTTTAATAGAGAATATAAGTTTTATGTGTGGGCATCTCCTTTATTAGTAGTGTTTTACGGTTTGGATTTATTGTAGACTTGATTTTCTTTTTATATGCATACACAATTTTAGATTACCATAGGACAACATGGCACTGTGCGAATGGTCACGCTACCCTAGCCAAATTCTTGAATATAGATAGATAGATAGATATTTGAAGAAACCTCTTTTTTAAGTTTATTTTTTAGTTTTGTAATCATTACTCAATAAAACGAAATTGGTTGCAATTAGCCATAGGGGAGTACTTACAAAAAATGTTCGTTTTTCATTTCTACATCACATCGTCAAATAATAATAATTTTTGGCCACCCTGCATATTTTTAGGAAATGAAAATGATTCAAAAACATTAATTAGATGTCTCTTAACTGGTATTCACATAAGTTTTTCTTAAAACCCATCATTGTGACTGTGGTGATTTTTTAAATATCCATCTGCAAATTGCATTATTTCAAAAAAAAATTCATTACACCCAAGCAGTTGGGAGATATTCAATGTTAATATAGGAATGAATAGAGCATAGAAGGAGGCTTCAAAAAATGTACTGACTGATCCTAGTGTGGCAATGGGGTGTTATAGGGGGCAGCTAATTTTTTTTAGACGTTTCGTTCTTGTATACACACTAAATCACATTTTAATTTCTTTACCCCCTTTAATAATAGGGTGGGGGGTGGCAATGGGGGTAGTAGAAGGGGTAGCTAACGCTAAAAAAAATTTTTAGACGTTTCGTTTTTGTATATACATTAAATCCTATTTTAATTTTTTTTGCTCCCTTTCATAATAGTGTGGGGGTGTTTTGGGGGTGATAGTGAGGGGGGGTGGCTGATGCCAAAAAAATTTTGAGACCTTAACTTTTCGTACATGCTCTAAATTGCAATTTTATGGACTCTTACTTGCTTCTTTTGCCTATTTACCCTTATTTACCCTTATTTACCCCATTTGCCTCCGAACTCTTCAACGGAATTAGATCAAAATATAATCTAGTTCCAGATCTCGTTACAAGACATGGGTGTACCAAATTTCAGGTCAATATCGTAAACGGGCAAGAAATTTTTTTCGCTCAAATTAAAATCTCACCGTTTCATGACATTTTAAGCCTATTTCAACAAAAAAAAATTATTTATTTTTTTGCGTTACTATACTTCCACTAGACGTGGAAGTAATTAGGTACCTTATTGGATAAAACTTCAAACTATTCGATGAATAGTAGAAACGCATTTTACATCCGTGCCAGGGCCTACCTGATTTAAAGAAAATCAACCGAAAATCAGTTTTAATCAGCGTTAATCCCGAAACATAATACCGAAATATAAAAATTTTAGGACATTTACTTCCATAATTCGGTGGAGATTATGCTTATTTTGTTCATTAAAATAGTTTCTGAATAAAATTGGGTTGGTTTTACATTCACTTTATAAAATAGTACTTTCATTTATATTCATGAAACGTACGTATTTGCCTCGATATCTTTCTAATAAATTTGCATGTAATCAGTTAATATTCTAAATGAAAATCGTGCGACGGTTCACTGGCTTGAATATTATTCTTTAGAGCTAGTAAATTCATATCAGTTCGATTTATTTAAGAAATTAACCACAACGAGTAAAAAGTAAAGCGTGGGAATAATATTTTAGTATTGATTTTATTACAAATTCTATTAGTAACCGTTTGATATTAAATGACCTTCCTTTTATTCCATTTCCATAACTATAATTGACTGACTCATCATATCGTGCTTGCTGTTACTACCAGAAAAAAATCATTCAGTTACTGATAGAAGAGATTGTGAAGAATACAAGTACCCCATTAGTTGATGAAGGTCTTTAATTTTTTATGCGATTTTTATAGAGAAAACAGATTTATTGCATGGTATACTATTAGAATATTTAATTATTTAATCGTTTTTATATTTTTCGTGAATAACACATGTTTATAGTCGAGTATAGTTTTGCTGGGCCGTCAAATAACGCTACAAAAACTTTACGATATCCATCGTTGAACCTTGCGGCATGTTGTCATCAAACAAGCCGACGAACATTAAAAGCCCATAAAGGTAAGCGAGTCAATTTGGGAACGAAATAGTACAGAACCGTACTTAAAATTCGTATGTATTAGAATATATACTTATATTAATAATATTAGATTTAAAAGTATTGTTCGATAAATAGATATTCGATACCGTTTCTGGTAAATATAATACTTTTACCCTATTTTGTGTGTGTGAAGATAGGAATATCTTATATATTGGTGAAACATTGATTAATTTTGGTACTCTAAATTAACATTAACATTCTCTTGTTGCTCAAAGATTTGGCAGATGCCCAATAATAATAATATAATATATCCTCGAATATATAATATTATTGTTGCCCAACAAAGACCGCAAGGAGGTAGGTACGAGCATTTCCCTGCCAAAAATGTGGGTACAGAGTCGAGATTTTCGATATTAAAATAGTTAAAATAAATAAAGTAGATATCTAAATTCTTTAAATAAATAAAATATTATATTTATATCGATAATCCTTACTTGATCTAATCGACCCAGGTTAACTAAATAAATTCAGTTATGAAAAACAAATAAATAATTATCAAATAAAATATATACAATAATAATCATAATAATAATAATAATCAAATAATATATACTTATATATAAAATAATGGACTACGAGGAGGTACGAGCATTTCCTTCCTGATAACATGATAAATTCTCACTGTACGCTAAATCACATAACTTCTTATTCAAAGCATTAATTCCTACTCACTAAACTCTTCATTACCACCTTTTGAATCGGTATCTGTATCTAGAAAATATTATTAAACGCTTTTGATTAAGGCAGATATTTTTTCCTAAGTCAATGTAGTCATCTTCAGTTTTAATCACATGCTGAATATATTTTTGCCAATAACTTGGTGTTATTTCTGTCACTTTACGTTGGCATCAAGTTTGGGAAAACTGTTATTTTTTCGAATGTGTCTTTTTCGCTGATATTAGTTCGATCAAGTTGAAAATACAAAAATATGGGGGTAACCGTAAAACTGTATGTCTTTGTGCTTCGGCTTATCAATTTCATATTGTTTTGAGAAATTTTGCTTCTTAACAATATCCAAAAGATTTTTCTTTTTAAAATTTTCTTGAAATGTCACTTTGTGTTTTTGAAGAAATTCTTGAACGTCTTTTTTCTGTGTTCAAGTATTCGGTATTTTTTCCATTTGTCACGAATGATATGAATCATTATGTAAAACAATTACGTTGTTTTTTTTTCTATATGTAGTAGCAATGAAGTCTGAAACCATTCTTCAAAAATATCCGCAGTCATGTTTTGGTGGTAGTCAGTGAACGTTTTAATTTTTCAGTTTTTTTTCGCTTAATTTGAGGCCGTTATACACACTCAATCCAGTTTCTGATTTACGATGTAGAATTGTTAATCTGCTTCCTTTATTTACAGGCATATTAACTTTACATTTCTTTGAGTCATCTGTCCAAGTTTTTGTCACTGTATCAAAAGTATTATACCAAGTTTCGTCTAATTAATTATTACGACCTAAAGTCAGGACAAGCAAACGAGGTCCCAGATCTTACGAATTCTTGTAGTGAGAGCGAACAATAAAGAAAAACAAGTAAAAAGAATACAATTTATTATAAAAAATCAGCAAAGTACAATACAAAAATTGAAAGGTGGAAATCTTACAATAAAATATATAACAGATATATTAAAGTCTAGGGTTTTCTCAGCTTACGCTAGGGAAAAGAATCATTAATTTAAACAGTTTTACAATGTTTTCTTAAATGTTTGTTTTCTTAACCGCCTCTCAAGTTACCGAAGTAACTCCCTGGAAGATCTCAAGGATCTTATGCTAGGCAAAGAGAGACGAGGCCCTACAGTTTAATGTGGACTCCGAACCACTCTTGGGGCAATTTTTTTAATGAAAAATTGTTTCGCCTTGCGGGAATCGAACCCACTTCGCTAGGCAACTCAGTTTGCTAGCCAGTCGCTTTAACACACTGAGCTACCGGAAATATATACAGTAATTACTTAGCTTTTACATAATTTGGAGAGTTTTCCAGGCGCTCCAGACTTGAAGGTTGTTGATCGAGGTCCTCGCAATGATTAGATAAGTTTTTTTCTCAATCATAAAGCATAAATCAGGGCAATTTCGTATACCAAAGACCATGTACCAAAGAATAGCAAATGATCTAAAAGTCCAATATCCAAATAATCCAAAAATAGAACAGTTGGCAAGTTCTAACTCAAAATCTGGCCTTACCAAAATCGTCCAGAATACTCTTCTGAACGATATCCTGCGTATTAATCTGAATAAATCGAAATTCCAATTAAACAAATCAAAATATTAATTGAAAATTAGGTTAAATTTAGTTTTTGATCCGGTATCAAACCGACTAGCAGCCACGTGCTTTTTAACTAAATTAATCCCTAGTAAGTTTTCGGCTCAATTTCTTGATTTAAAAAGGAAATTTGACGGTGGTTGGGTAATTTATAACTATTTTTAGCGCACAAAAACAAGGAGAAATGACTTAAACTGACAGTTCTACAATTCGGCTGTCAGAGTACCAACTTGTGTAATGTTAAAAACTAAATAGATTTTTATGGACTTTCGATCATTAACTATCTTTACACTATCATTTTGTAGACAATTTTTATACGGTGATTATTGTAATGGTTTATATTTTAGATTTCCATGCCATACACAATTATTTTAAATTATGTTGAAACTTTACTAGTGAGCCGTCTTCTAGGCGAAAAGTGGTAATTGGATAGTAAATTAGACTGTAGTGACATCTATCGCTAAATGTGTAATTTATTACTATATATGGATGAATTGGTATACTATTATTAACTTGCGGAAACCAGCGAAAGATGGCGCATCACATACTTAATATAATGGTCGTTGTTCATTTCGAAATTTTTTAATAATTTCCAAATATTCCATACGCCACCGTACAGTTCTGCCGCTTTCCATAAGACCTGCTCTTTTATTAATCATTTTGAACCTACATCCTATCTTCAATAGCCATCGCCGAAGTGTTTTTTTCATTAACTGACACTAGATCTTTTCTTCTCAGTTCCATATGTATTGGTTGTACAGTTGGTATCCCTTTTTCTTTATACTTGCTGTAAATTGCATCTCTTAGCAATTTCATCATAGACGAATCTAATGTTTGTGATATTCCTTTGTTCGATATAACTTTTCTTTTCTGTACCCCTTCCTTAATTAATTTATAAACAGTTCGTTCTGGAATTTCTGCTAAGTAGACCGTTTTCCTTCATTTTCTTTTATATTTTTATTACTTTTAAAACCATTTCTTGAGTCTGTGGGTGTAAAATTGTGCGGAAACTTTCTTCGTAATTTGTGAACTATTACCACCCACCACATCTTTCTGACTCTCATTATTTTACCACACTCACTTGTAAACAAAAAAACCTCCGAATATTCACTACCCCCCAAAATATTTATAAAACACAACTGTATAAAATACGTTTAAACATAGTAAAATTGTACATACCTGTAAAAGTGCTGTACATAACTTCACCGAATGAAATAAAATGTAAACAAGAACACAGACTGTAACGCGCTGTGAAAAGTGCGTATCTGGACGCAATTACTTTTGCGATTAGTTTAAAGGTATTTTAATGAGGTCATAAAGTTTTCATTACTTTTTGGAATATATTCATTATGTAAAAGTCGTCTAATTTCTAATTGTATTGTTAGGTATTAAAAGTAGTTGATGGAAATGGAAATTTTATATTTCATTACGTTCTAATACTGATATTTGATGTTGATGTTTTCGCAACATAAAAATAAAAGTATCTTCAGAAATATTACTAAGCAAGATGATGACTATGATTAATGGAAGTCGCAGTCTGATGCAAAATTCTGACACTGGCTCTATTTTCATGCATAATGCGGCATGAAATAACTGCTATTTTTATTTTGCATACATTTTATGATGAGCTGTTCTGCGTTCACGAAGCATTTTACATGTATTTTTTTAATGAATTCTTCTGCACTGGAGAGTAAAGATGGTGATTTTAAATTATTAAATGTTCGGGGGAACATGGGGGTTTTCAATTTGACGTACGCAAATTATTATTTAGTGTGACTATTTTATAAATTACAAGAGAATTCTTACTAAGTACCTTTCTGTGTGATTGTTTTTTTATGTGTTGGTATTAGTGTGTTTTAAATACTAGTTTAGAAGTAAATATTTTCTCTAAAATAGATAATTTCTACACTCTGCATAGGTGTTTGCGATTTTATGGCTCGGTAAAATTATCCAGAAATGGCCCAGGTTGTACACAGCTTTCAATAATGATCACAGGACACGTGACCACAAAAATATAGACAACCAACTATACACGATGGTATTGCACTAAACAGAAATACCCTAAATCCATTGGCGTTCTTGTTAAAGGTAAAAAATTTATGATAATTCATTTATTCATCAAATTTAAGAGTTTTTTAATATTAAAAGCAAATTTAAATGGGATGCCTTTTATAGTCTAGTATACTTTAACTTGGCGTGTGTATGTATGAGTTAATATTTCCGTACGATTTCATTTTCTCTTGTACACAAAGATCCAGAAATATTGTCCACGTAGACAATGTTTCTAGACTATTGCTTTAACTTTGTGTACAATATGGTAGAAAATGAAATCGTACGGAAATATTAACTCATACATACACACGCCAAGTTAAAGTATAGTAGACTATATCTGAATAAAAAAAATGTTCGCAAGAAATAAATTGTTACACCTAATTGAAAATAAGCTTTATTTCCACAGACAACATGAATATAAACATTCGAATTAAACAATCCACAGTAAATAAAAGAAATTACATAATAAAAACTTTTGTTACATGAGATTTAAATTAGAAGATGAATGAATACATTTTAATACGAAATGCCAAGAAATTATAACAAATGCTCAAAATGGCTGCCTTGAGTTTCGAAACACACATGGACTCTTCGTTTCATATTTTCGAATACGTTCTGTAACTGATCACTACAAATATTGCGGATTTCTCTTTCTATTGCCTCTTGTAATTCGTCAATGGTATGTAATCTATTTTTAAAAACATTGTTCTTCATGTGTCCAAATAAGATATAATCACAGGGCGTTAGATCTGGAGACCGTGCAGGCCATAGTCCCTGGCTGACTAATCGGTCATCGTAAAACTCCCGTAAAAAATCAAGTCAAATCAATCTCTTGCTATATGGGCAGTAGCGCCGTCTTGCTGGAAATACCCATCTTGCAGTTCATCATCATGCAACTGCGCCAGAAATGGCTCTAAAATGAGAGTTTGATACCTTTGGGCATTAATTGTTTCACGAAAAATATAGGGCCTATAATTCGCCTTCTGGATATTGCCACCCATACACCAACTTTTAAGGGGTGTAAACTTGTTTCTACGTAAGTGTGAGGGTTTTCTGTAGCCCATGTCCTGTAGTTCTGACTATTGATATAACCTGTTAAGTGGAACCATGTTTCATCAGTAAAATAGGTTAAATCCAATACATCGTTGTTATTTAAATTTCCGTTGAACCAACAACAATATCTTACTCGGCTTTCAAAATCAGGGGGTAATAGTTTTTGAACAACGGTTACCTTGTATGGATGCAAATGAAGTTTTTTGAGTGCTTTATGGGTTGTTCCAACTGAAAAACCTAAAAAAAATAAATATCGTTGATTTGTCGTTTAGGTATATTAAGACATCTGAGGAGAACCGATTCCCAGTTTTATATATTTTTTTATTTGCATTCAGGTTTTATATATAAACAAGAGTTTTAGTAGGTATCGTTATTAGTTGTTGATAATAATTTTCACCAAAGAAATTCATATTGCATATTTTTAAGAAACTAAATTTAAATGGTATGTAACGTATTCAGTAATTAAAAAAATTTAGTGTAAAAGTACCTACCTGTTTGAGCGGACAACTTTGGTATGGATTTTGTCGGGCTTTGATTCATTTTTTCTCGAACGTCGTTCATAGCCACTTCAGTTAAAACAGTTGGCCTACCAGTGGATTTTCCCTTGCAAAGGCAGTGTGTCTTTGCAAAACGATCAACGAGTACATATTTACGATTTGAAAATGTGTCATATGGAATATTTGCGTCAGGAAATTTTTCCATAAATTGTTCGATGCATGATTGCAATGAATACTTCCATGATCCATCTTCGTTGCGAGTTCCACTTCGAAAATGAGCCATCAAAATGAAGGCATCTTGCTCTGGCGTAAAAACCATGGCAAGACAGGACTAGAATAAAATTTAAAAAACATTACTTAACCTAACATTCTTTTTCTCTTTATCATTACTCACCAGAAGATAACTGATGTAAATTATGTAGTTCTGAAAAGAACTGATTAGTACTCAAATAATAATTAAAACAATTCAAAACCCGTGAAAAAGAACTGATAATTATGCAATATCCACCAAAACACTACTACTACGTCTATGATATGACATTTCAGATTAAAATAAATAGTTAAATGTTAGGATATGCCTACAAGAAGACTGTACGGCGCTAAATATTCTTAGTAGACAAACCGTTACCTTATTGGTTCCGCTGGGCGTGTTCAGCTTCAGAGCCAATTAAACTGTGCGTTGCGTCGAGATTTCGTGAAACTTCGTCGAAAAAAAACCGTCAGCAAAGATACTTGAAAACGCACCCTTAGATACATACGAATTAAAATATTCCTAGTATGGAAGGTTCTGACATGACATGGCTAAAACACGACAAGCCTAAAAGATGAACTAAAAAATCACGTGTCCTGTGATCATTGTTGAAAGCTCTGTATTTTTACTTAAGAGAGCTTACATACACAAAATATTTGACAACTCATTCAGTTAGGCTCTAAAGGCTTTTCGGGCTCCGTTTGTGGCGGTCCACCGAGGGGAGCCTCGGGTATCCCGGTGGGCCAGCACGTACCTGATTCTACAAGAAATATTGTATCTTTACTTCAAATCTTCAGATGCAGAAATTCGTATGTTTAAATTATTATTTTTCTGTGACGCCAAGGCATAAGGCCATAAAAATTTTGACATTGGTGACGCACGCGGAATTATTATTGTAATTGTAAAATTAATATCTTTAATCTTTATTTACTGGCATTATTTGCTTTTCTTATCTGCTTTACGATAAAAACCACTATTTTGACTATTTTCTCAGTTTGACTATATAGATTTCGTTGATTCTTTGGTTGTGTATCCCACATAGAGAAAAAATGTACAACCTGTGCTCAAGCACACTTTGTTTACTTAAAATTTTATGCCATATCCGCGTGTAGAAAATACTCTTATCTTTATCTATAAAGATAAACAAGTTTTAAATAAATTACAGCGTAAGAATTAAGTAATTTATTTATTTAATTTAATTTAATATAATTTATTTATGCATATATAATTTAAGATATGCAAAGAATTCGTTACTTTTCTATACTTAAAAATATTTTATTTAATTAATGATTTTCGTTTTTTATGCAATCATCAGAGATGTATGATAAAAAATGGTTTACAGAAGAGATACCAGAGATACTATACAGGGTGTCTCACCCGGAACTGAATCGATATAGAGAAAAGTACGCATCAAAAAATTTTGAAAATTTAGATAATTACTAATGTCGGTGTGGCCAATCCAACTAAAATAATTACAAGCAGCTGGCACTTCCGCTTATACCGGAAGTCGATACCAACTTGCTTATTTCAAATGGAACATCCTATATATTTTAAGGTTTTCGAAAAGAGCATAAAATTCCGAGTCTAAAATATGTAGCATATCCTATACCTAATCTAGCCGTTTCAGAGATATTTGACATTTATAGAAAATTTGACAGGTGCAACGGTTTGCAAGAACCGTTATAACTTTCTTCGTGTAAAAGATCCTCATTTGCTTTTTGTCACGAAAAAGAACACAAGGAGAACTACGTTCTACAACTGAAATAAATTCAATAATATCATATCAAGTGTTCCGTTTTTCGCGTTACATTTTGTCAACCTCAAACCGCGAAAACTTGTTTAGGTCAAATGGAACACCCTGTATTTTTTTACGTCAAGTTGTGTAAAATTGAATTTCCTTTTTTCTGGTATTAGCACTGTGGGGGTTAAAGTTACAACTTTTTGAAATATTTGCGATTTTATTAGAAATTTAAATTTGTTTATTATTTATGGAGAATGTGACAAAGTAATATCAAGAACTTGCAGCACATTTGCTACTCGATATCCACAAAAACGCAAAATAACACTAACACTGTAACATGCGTATTAATCGAATTGAAGATATGGCATAAACTAAAATAGCAAGATCAATTTAAAATATGATTTCATTTTAATTTAATAATTGCTCAAAATTATGCCCTCGAACCTCGACACATTTTTCGCACCTTCGGATTAGTTCCTCATGGGTAGCTCTTCTAATTGAATTCTGTGATATGTTTTGAAATTCATTTCTTACTCTTTGCATACAATCTTCAATGGTTGTTAATGGGCTCTCATAAACTTTATTTTTAATAGTTCTCCAAATGAAATAATCCAGAACTGAGAAATCGGGCGAGCGAGGAGGCCATAAGAAAGGTCCATTATTGGCAGTCCATTGATCATAAAAAGTTTCTTGTAAATAATTATTAATTAAATATGCGATGTGGGCGAGCACCGTGGTGTTGATAAAAAATGTTTCTATGTTGGGCGAGAGGTAAATTTTCTAAATAGTTATTATTCAAATTTTGTAAGATATTCAGATATTTCACCTAAAAAAAAAAAAAACAAAAATTTACCAATACATATTAGCAGAAGAGAAAATTTAATTTACCGTTTAAATTTTCCTGATAAAATTGTAATGCCACCACTCTATCGTTTCTTATGGCACAGTAAACATTGAACAGCCAACTTTCCTGAAAGTTTCGCTCTCTGAACATATGGGGATTTGAGTCATTCCAATAATGCGAATTGTGTCTATTAAAAAGTCCATTTTTAGTAAATTTTGCTTCATCTGTCCATATAATATTTCCCAAATAAGAATCGTGACCCTCAGACCTTATTAGAATAAACTCACAAAAATTCTGTCTTCTTAGGAAATCTGTCTCTTTTAATCCTTGAACCACATGGAATGAAATGGGTGAAACTTATATTTTAATAAGATTCTGTGAATTGAATCCTTGCATAGTCCCGATTCCAGAGCAGCTTGTCATTATGACATCCTTGGAAATGCATGAAAATATCCCAGAATGACTATTTCAATGTTTTCGTCATCAACAATGGGCTTTTTTCCTTGCATTTTTGCCTTGACAGAGCCATAATTTTTAAAATTTTCCAGTATGCGTTTTACAGTGTTTGGTGACGGTTTCCGTTTTTCTGGATATCGAGTAGCAAATGTGCTGCAAGTTCTTGATATTACTTTATCACATTTTCCATAAATAATAAACAAATTTAAAAAGTCTTTGTGGATGTAATTTAAACGTGCTGGCATTTGTGGACATAAGATAATGACTGATTGTTTCTGATCATGGCTATTTTGATGAAATGATTACAATAATTCATGAATTTCTAATAAAATCGCAAATATTTCAAAAAGTTGTAACTTTAACCCCCACAATGCTAATATCAGAAAAAAGGGAATTAAATTTTATACAACTTGACGTAAAAAAATATAGGGTGTTCCATTTAACCTAAACAAGTTTTCGCGGTTTGAAGTTGACAAAATGTAACGCGAAAAACGGAACACTTGGTATGATATTATTGAATTTATTTTAGTTGTAGAACGTAGTTCTTCTTGTGTTCTTTTTATGTGACAAGAAACAAATGAGGATCTTTTACAGGAAGAAAGTTATAACGGTTCTTGCAAACCGTTGCACCTGTCAAATTTTCTATAAAACGTCAAATATCTCTGAAACAGCTAGGTTTTGGTATAGGATATGCTACATATTTTCGACTCGGAATTTCATGCTCTTTTCGAAAACCCTAAAATATATAGGGTGTTCCATTTGAAATAAGCAAATTGGTATCGACTTCCGGTATAAACGGAAGTGCCAGCTCTTTGTAATTATTTTAGTTGGATTGGCGACACCGACATTAGTAATTATCTAAATTTTCAAAATTTTCTGATGCGTACTTTTCTCTATATCGATCGATTCAGTTCCCGGTGAGACACCCTGTATATAGTTTTGTATGTACGAAAAATTACGCAATTTTGAAATGAGGGGCCGAAACGATCGAATGTTATGAATCAAAGGCAAAGAACGGAAAAGTAAGTACCTACTTGAAAACTTCAATCCTAGGAAGAGCTGAGGTGTTCCGCATAGTCTTGATTTATTTATCTCAAGATAAACATCAAGATGAAAGTAATAATTGAGTTGTTTTTGTCTGAGAGCCGCATATGGTTTAAACAAACGTTTAATTGATGAGCTGGGAACATATCAATCTTTATTTAGTAACTTGGCTAATGTACAATGAAATATCACAGTACCTTATACAATACAAGGATACTCTTATGGTTAAAGTTTTGCACAATATCTAACACATTTAAATTTACATACCTAAGAATAATTGCATAGAAAATATAATATACACAACAATAAAATATTGATATTATTAATTATTTACATTCAGAGAGTAACGAACCAACGTTGCGAACCCTCAGCTTGCTGCAACCTTTTGGCAGACTACTTGAAATGGTGGAATTTTTATCTACTCTCATATGTTTTTTCAAATATTTGTTGCCAAAACAAAGCTCGAATTTTTCCCCATACGATGAAATAAGTTTGCCAAAGTAAAAGCTGCTGGGAGTTGTCAGGCGATTTATTCCATTCTCGCGCTTGCTATCAAGAGCGAGTGAGAAGGAATGTGCGCCCAATTCTGTGCAACAGACAAGGACGCAGTGAGGCGGCAGTGGCGACTGGTCAAGGACGTCAAGAAAACAATGTATTTTGGTATTATTTTGACAACTTTATTTATTTGCAGTACACTTGAGTTTACCATGCATACGAAAACGCGCATATTGAAAATAAAAAATGTTTTTGGGCATCAATCGTCATCAGCTTCGTCTGAACTTCGTCTCTTGGGTCGGTCAAAGACTTAAAAACCATCGGAAATTTGTCGTTGCTCGCAAAAACTTTGAAGGGTTTGACTTTACCTACCTTTGTTAAAAAACGTAGCCGTTAATCACCACCAGTGAGTGCGTGGAATGCAGGCAGACCGATGCATACAGTTGCTCTCATTTTTGACGCGAGTTTTGTACAATTTAAGTAATTTTAATTTTTTTACATTGGAAATGTTTAAAGAATCGGTAATGTAATGGTAGATATAGGAGGAGGACGTATACATCGAAAGTGAAACAAATGTTCGGTCGCCACCGCTGGACGCAGGAGTGATCCGATCGAGATAATTTGGATGGCGTTGTGTAGATTGGACCTTTGTGTATCGAACAGAAGTTATCCGGGCATTCAAAGTTTGCGGGGGTGGCACGGGGGAGGTCAATAGTGAAGCTCTACGTTTTGACTATTTTAATAAAATTATGCTGAGGTTTAAGTACCATATAAGAAAAATAGGGTGGGGCCATAAGACCGGTGTACATTTTTGAGAGTTTTCGGGAGGGATGGAGGGCCAGGGGTAGGAAAAGGATGGGAAAGGGAACGAGGGGGAAAAGATACCGACATCTTCGGATTTAGAGTGTTTAAAGTAACGATATGCCAAGTAGTATTACGTCCCCCTTATTTCTCTTTAAAAGAACAAATTGCGAAATGAAAATGGTCAAGTGGCAGCACTTGATTTAACCGACGTTTGTGCTAGCAATGATGCTTTTACAAGTGCGCGATTTCAAAATTACTAGGAGTGGTTTTCTCTCGATATGTCAGTGGAATCTTTAGCATATTAACCGATAGAATTCCAACGAAATGACCGCAGTCAAGATTTTGCAGCGGCGATGTCACAGAAATGTAAATTATTTAAGATGTCTAAGGATTCGTCTTCGTCAGATGATGACAATATTTCGTCATCACAGTACAGTCGGGGTGTTGCAGTTTGTACCGACGACTCGTAACGATGTTATAAATATAAATATCTTACGTTCTTATAAATGTTATTACGTTCTTATCTATTAGTGTTTTGTTTTTCTTCTAGTTGTTGTCAGTTAGGTTGTCTTTTGGTTGTATTTGCGTAAATATATAAATAAATCTATTTACTCGTATGTACCAGTGATGAGGTGTTTCATTTTATCAATGATAACTATGCTCATTTCCAATGTATAAGAAGATTGCTTGGTGGCGATTTCTGTTAATTTTTTTGCTTTTTTTACCTCTTTGTCGCCGAATCACTCAACCAAAATTGAAGCTCATTAAATTTGTGCATATTACCAAGTTAAATTATCAGTACATACCTTTAATTAAAATTCTTGAATTTGGAAGCGCTTTGCTGATGTAAAATATCATTCTTGTGTCAGCTTCTTCATGCTGATACTCTAAATCGATTTTTTTATGTTTAACGACGTGATTTTCGATTGAACAAAACGAGTAGCACTTTTCATCTACTGTGATAAACACCTTCTTTCCGTGTGATATTGAAAGCAAAGAGTCGTTTTCCCATTGAATAGACAAGAATTGTACCAAAGCTTATTTGAGACGATAATTTCTTTGTTGTCGACTTTGGAATTCACAATCTTTGATAGAAGGCGTCAGATAACGATCTCGATAGCAAGTGCGAAAATGGAATAATAAATCGGTTTGCAACCCCCAGTGGCAGTAGCTTTTATTTTGGCAACTTTATTTCATCATGCACGGAAAAATTCGAGCTTTGCTTTGGAAAAAAGCATTTGAAAAAACATATGGGAGTAAATGGTTAATAAATATTCCGCTAATTCAAGCAGCCTAAAGGGTTGCAGCAGGCTGAGGGTTGGCAACCCTTGTTCTTATAGTAGCACAGATGTTTATCTTCGAAACGGCGCTTGAATTAATGAAAAAACGAATAAGGGTAATTTCCAAAATTAAATTAATTGTTAAGTAATTTGTTAACCTTACCTGCAGCAGGATTTCAATAGGCAACCTGGCCGGGATGCATTAACCAATCATTAATTTTTTCCGGATTTTGATGAAAAAACAGATGGGGGTAGATGTCTTGCAGTGGGATCTCGTACTATATGGTTATATATATCGGCGTCTCGTGGAATTCGTAAAATGATTTTCATGGCCCTGTTCTGCAATTTCTGCATCCATTCTATTTCATTTTTGTTAGCTAAATACAAAAGAACTAATATGTCATCTATTGTTATTTCATAGGACCTTTTAATCTCTTCACATTTCTGATTACTACTAATTAACATGAATTTCGTTTTTGACACATTTAATTGTAAGACGTTACTGTTGCACCACTTGACTATATTTCGTAACTCATTATTTATAGTATCTACAAGGGTCGTTAAATTTTTGGAAGAGAAATGTAATAGCGTTTGGACAGCAAATAGATGTATTTGATACTTTTTATCAGATTTTTAAGATATCATTAATGTACAGTAAGAATAGCAGCGACTTGAGTGTACTGCCTTGTGATACCCCGTTGTTATTTAATATTACAGAAGCTTTCCCGTTTACTTTTGTTATTTGTTTTCTATTCTGCAGATAAGCCACTAGTCAGCTTAAAGGTATGACTGTTTAGTATCCCTTTAGTTTCTTAATTAATTATTCGTTCAACTTTGGCCTATTATAACACCGGTTCTAATAAACGAATCATCGTGTTTTTTTTAAAGAAACGTCTTCCGAAAACTTTCAAAATAATTTTAAAATTAAAAATCCGTTGAAAATTTTCAGTTATTGCATTTGTTTATAAGCAAAAAATTTGCCAAATTTTTAAACAATTCCTAGGCTCTCCTAATTAACGGATTGTAATATCTCAAAATAAATTTGAAAATTTGAGTGCCCTTTTATATGTCCAAAAATTTTCAACTTTCTAAATGCTTTAGTTTAGCCTCAGCGACATGTTGAAAATTTGCAAATCTTCAAAACGAAGTTTAGATTGCAAACTTATTATGCAAAAACTAAAAGTTCGATCTTGATGAAATTTGGTGGGAAGATTTACTACATTAAAAAGTTTTCTTTAGCCTAGTATGAAGTTCTTATGTATAATATAAGTATTTGAAAAAAATTCCACAAATAACTTGCTATTTCAAATTTTTGTTTGTTTGTATTTTTACTATTTTTGTAATAGTAAAAATGAGTTTTTGGATTCGCAACCAACTGCATCTTATTGAAAATTCAAATACAAAACTTCTATACTTTTCTCTAAAAGCGATAGTTACTGAGATATATGAAAAACCGCTCGTTGCTTCCACAACCAGATTTTGTATCCAAGTCTTATGCACACTAAATCCCAATGTAATATTTTATTCCCTTTAATAATAGAGTGAGGGTGGTAGAGGGGGTGACTAATGTAAAAAAAAAAATTAGAAGTCCTTGGTTCTCGTATACACACTAAACTCCAATTTAATTTTTTATTCCCTTGAACAATAGGGTAGGGGTGGTAGAGGGGGTAACTTATGCCAAAAAAAATTTAGAGGCCCTTGGTTGAAATCCTAATTTAATTTTTTACTCCCTTTAATAATAGGGTGGGGGTGGTAGAAGGAGTGTCAAAAAAATTTTGAGACCTTAACTTTTCGTACATGCCCTAAATTGCAATTTTATGGACTCTTTACTTGCTTGTTTTACCTATTTACCCCCATTTACCCCCGAACCCTTCAACGGAATTAGATCAATCTAGTTCCAGATCTCGTTACAATACGTAAGTGTACCAAATTTCAAGTCAATATCGTAAACGGTTCCAGAGTAAACGTGCGCACACAAAAAGTTACAGACAGGGAATTTTTTCGCTCAAATTTAAAATCTCGACGTTTCATGACATTTTACGCCTATTTCAACAAATAAAAAAAAAAATTGCGATCTATACTTCCACTGGTCGTGGAAGTAAAAATAGAAAGAATAAGACGGAATTTTTTCACATTTTGTTTAATAAAAAATTACGCCCACGTTTTCAAACTAGCGCATAGTGAAATTATCATTTCTTATGATTTTTAGGAGCGATTGAGTAAAAAATCTGCCATACTACCCGATTCGTCCAAACATTTGATTTTAAACAGATACTGCCTGGGCCTGGAAAATAGTTTTGTTAAGCTTTAATAAAAACATCACCTATTACCACAGAAAATGAACATATTAAACATATATTTGCTGAAGGTTATTTCGATTATTATCAGTGCAATGAAAAGTCATGCTTTCTATTTTAATAAATTGCGTATGACTTGTTCTAACGACTTAAACATCGATGATGTCACAAACAAGTAGGTATGACCGAAAGTAATGATCACGTACACTAAAATAAAATTAATTTCATATTTTAAAAATAACTTCGAGTGACATTTTGGTAATTAGTAAAATTCTTTACCTGTTTTTCTACCCATGATAAAGATAAACCGTGGCAGCGGCTTAGAATCTATTGTAGTTGCTTGGTGGGTGTATACATAAAAGGGGATTAGATAGAAGCATTTCGTTGTTATAAAAGTATACAAAAAACCTAACACTATGTTAGACACTTCCTAATCTTGATGAAGCTTTTCGATTCTTTAGATTAGACACCGAAAACAGATGACAGGTTAAATACCAATCTTCTAGAGTTATTTGATGCAGCAGCCGTTGATTCACTAACTGGTTGAAAGAAAATATTTATTTTTTATTCTCTTGCTATAAATATAGTTGTGAAGAAGTCGGTGCTTAAGTCGGGAGCAATTACTGCCAACACAATGAAAACAAATAATAATTTGACTCATAAATATTCAGGAGGCATCGGTTCACAATTTATTATCCTGTATACAGGAATATTTTTCAATTAAGGTAATTTTAACACAGATATTAAGTGTATTTTTAAAATAATAATAACCCATAATTGAGCTGTTGTAGTAAATAATTATAATAAATCATATTAATTATAAACTATTTTCTGTAACGGTGAATTCTTTGATAGTCAACCATTTGCCTTTATAACAATTTAAACTTGATAATGACAGGCGGCGCAATATCAGTATTAAGTACTTGTACAAGAATAAAATGATAATGTATTTTTTCTAATCCTGTTGAAAACAGAAAACTTTTTTGACTGTCGTTTGAGTTTTAAAACTATTTATAACTAGTTATAAAATGAATGTCAGCTTTTATCTTTAATGATAGAATCGTGTAACCCATTGCAAGGATAGTTAATAATAGAAAATAATTTTATTTAATATAAATATTTCATTGGATAACATTTCTTTGGGGAGGTATCTAGCTTCTGAGGATAACACTAAAAAGTAATAAGTAATGTCAGGCATTGAATTCAATGTTTAAAGCAGTGTAAAACGGTAAAACTTTGTAAATGCATCTTTATGCAAAATAAAAGAACCTGTATTAGTAGAGTGGGTGTCTCCGGCTAAATGTGTATAATGTTTTATTTTAAAATTGTTCAGTTTATGCATTGATAGGTCTATGGTTACAAAAATACAAACTACGATTGAAGGCCCGAACAAGATAGTAACAACAAATCTAGCAATATTTTTTTTTAATAAGGCTGTATTAACAGCAACGTATTTGATATTTATCACTGCAAGGGATCTGCATATAAATAGAACCCTAGAACAGACTAACAGACTACAGACAGTTATGTTTTAAAAATCATTTTTTGGGGAAGTTAGGGAACCTGAAAATATGTACATTCATCAAAAACTCAAAATCGATTTTTTGCACAATGCGTTCCTCAATACTACGTACAAGGGAAAGTAAAAATGATAAATACCCTCATTAATTATACAAACTAACTTAATAGAGAAACAATCTGGAATCAGCGAAAGTTATATTTCTGAAACGACACTTCAATTTATTATTATTGATTGGTTTAAGACAATGAGCACTCAAATTATAGTTACAGTTCTCTTAGACTTTTAAAATGCATTTGAGACAGTAAGTCGGCAGTTATTGGTATCAAAGTTAGAAAAAATTGATATTTGGGGACTATACTTGGATTATATCCCACCTAACTCTTAAGATAAAAAAATAAGATAAGTAAATAGTACATATAATGTATTAGACAATGTTTTCTGAGCACCACAAGGATCAGTACTAGGACCTTTATTATCTGTACTGTTTATAAATGACGTAGTAATACAATCAATAAAATATTGGAAGGTACATTTATTTTCAGAAGACGCGGTCATTTATTTGTATGGGAAGAATGTAAATGATGTTATTTATACCGGGTGTTAGAGAAGTATGGGAACGGTGGAAAATCTCGAGCAGTTTGCATCAAATCGAAAAATAAAAAAATACGTGTCAAAAATTTTTCAAAAAAGTACTGATACCAAAATGACCTCCCCACCTACCACCCTGTGGGTGGGGCGAGGAGCAACTTTAAAATTTCAAATGGAAACCCCTATTTTTTATTGCGGAATCGAATTCTACGGCAAAAAATACGTAAATTTTATTCCGGACATTTTTTTCGATTCTTGCATGGTGTCGCTGTAATCGCAAGAAATAAAAAGAAAACATTACTGTTTCAAGAGTAGCGTCTTGTGCCCATAGAAAACGTCCAATTCAAAAACTGAAAAACACGTATTTGTTATTTTTACGAAATCTATCCAATGACATTGGATTCGACTCTCCCACCCCTAACCCAGTGAGTGGAGAGGGGGCAACTTTGAAATTTGTAATGAAAATCCCTATTTTTTATAGCGGATTCGGATTTTACGGCCAAAAATACGTGAATTTTATATCGGGCATTTTTTTCGATTGTCGCAAGGTGTCGCTGCAATCGCAAAAAATTGAGTGAAAACGTAAGTTTTGAACGCATACTTAAAAAAATACAAAAAGTAAAACTACTGATCTTAGAGTGAATGATTTCCCGAGCTGTTTTGAGAACAGTGATTTTACACGGTCGTGCGGAAATTACAACTATTAACATTCTGTAAATTTATTAGCAGCTAGTAATATTCAATTTACATTTTTTACAGGGGAATAAAAAAACTCGATTTTAAAAAAACTAACAGTGGTTTTACCTCTTAATTCAGCCACTTCAGCCAAGTTCTTGATCCCAGCCAGTGAAGGCAAGGAGGTAACTCAGCCATTTAAGGCAAGGTGAGGATTTCGGCCATTTGAGGCAATTAGTTTACAGCTTAACTGTTACACTAGCAGGTTTTAATTTCAAGACTATAGCAGGTGTTCAAAATGGTGCCCATTGACTTCTTGGCATTGTCCGAGACGAACGTAAAAATTTTCAATAGCCCTTCTTATCATTTGAGGTGGTATTTCTGCAAAAATGTTTATTATGCGTTGCCTCAGCTCTTCCAAATCACGAGGTTTAGTGAAATAAACCTTACTCTTCACGTAGCCCCAAGCAAAATAATCAAGTGGCGCGAGGTCGGGAGATCTTGCTGGCCATTCAATAGTTCCTCTTCGAACTATCCATCGATTTTCGAAAGTACCATTCAAATAGTCCCTAATAATATCCCGATAGTGTAGAGGAGCTCCATCTTGCTGGAACCAAACATTATCGAACTCATCACCAGCAATCTCTTGTATTTTTCTCCATTCAAATTTCCAGCTATGAAAAACGGTCCTATGATTCGATCCCTGAAAACTCCTGCCCAAACATTTAATTTTTGTGGATACTGCGTGTGTGTTTCAAGCATCCAGTGAGAGTTTTCGTCACTCCAATATCTGAAATTGTGGCGATTAACTTTTCCACTGAGTTCGAAAGTTGTTTCATCTGAGAAGACAAGTAGAAATGACAAAAAAATTTGGGCTTTAGTTACTCCTTTACATCATTAATTCACTAAATTCAAGTCGCCGATCAAAATCATCTTCATTTAACTCTTGATAAAGGTGAATTTTGTAAGGATGAAATTTCAAAAGTTTCAAATTCTTATGAACTGAAAATGCACTCATATCAAGCTGTTGACTTGCTTTTCTGTTTGATAACCTTCGATTTTCAACAAATGCCTGGGCCACTTCCATTTCTCGAGCTTCCGATGTTTCAGATTTTGGTCTTCCAGATTTTGGGCGATTTTTATTTGTCCTTGTGTCTAAAAATCATTTGATGGTACGGGACACAGTAGATTTAGACATTCCCACTTGATCTACACGGAAAGTTTCGTTGAATAAAATCACAACTTCATCATAGGACCTTTCTTTATTGCCCCACCCTCACATCATTAAAAGAGAAACTCTCTCTTCCTCTGTTAAGGTAGCCATTATGCAGACAAAAACGCGAGAACTAATGAAAAATGATATAACTTTTTCCGTACAAAAGTGCGCGCGCGCCAATATCCATTGGCTGGATGTCGGTCTCGATAACTAGGGCCGAGTAGGACTATTACTCTTTGCACCTAGTTTATCTCTGTAGACCTGGACCGGCCTTCGTGATAGGTGGGCCCGCGTACTTCTACCAGACCCAGCTCACAAATGTGAGATGTGTCGTGGTATTTTCTGCGGACCTCCCCTGGTCCTGGCTGTTGAACCTCGCTGGCTGAGGTCTCTTCTGGCGCTCTTCTTGTCTTGATTTTTTCTTTCTTCGCCAGCTTGTCACCCCCGGGGGTAGTCATCGGTCGAGTTGGGTTTAGGAAGTTTTGGCTGGGACTGACTGCCGGTACGTAGGACATCAATTGATATCCTACCCCGGATCGTCGGAAAGGTAAGGATGAGCTGTGTAGCTCGGGAGTGTGGAGACCTAAGTGCTTCTTTTAGCACTTTCGGTCTCCACGGAGCAGGTAGGACAACGGGCGTTGGACGGTATGTTGTCCGACGCCCGCAAGGAGGTTGGGTTAGGGTTGAAAACGTCATGTCTCTGGTAGTGGTGGTCCGTCCTGGCGTATCTGAAACAGATCTGTTAGCGGGAAATAAAGGTTATACTTACCCGTTGTCCAGTAGCTGAACCCTCGGTCGCTTGTGCCTCGGGGCGTCGGCGGGGTCGTAATCAGTGGCCTGTCTGATCAGCGGGTTCCCATGCTCCTCGGCTTGGGCGTACAGCTTCTTCGCTCGTTCCCGGATGACTTCAGTGACCGTGGTGTACTCCAGGTCTCTGACGATGTCTGCGGTTCTCACGTACCATGGGGCGTCAACTACCGTCCTGAGGGCGATGTTCTCCACTGCCTGGATTCTCTTCATGTAGGACTTCGCCTGGTAGCCCCACGCTACCGAGGCGTACGTCAGCTGCGGCCTGATGAGGGTCTTGATAAGCGTGAGCTTGTTCCTCAAGTTAAGTCGGCTCCCATTTCCCGTCATTGGGTAGATTAGGGCTCTCGTACGTCGGGCCTTAGCTGTGATGGCGTCCGTGTTTTGTCTCCATGTTAGGCTTCTGTCCATGACCACGCCAAGGTATTTGACGGTGTCGTGCCATTGGATGTCCTCGCCATTCATGGAGACGTGTCCTGTGGGAATTTCTTTCCGCACTCGTCTGAAGAGGATGGCTTGGCTCTTGTCGGCGTTGACTGCGACTTTCCACATCGTGCACCATTCTTCCAGGAGTGTGGCCGCTTCCTGGAGTTTTCTGGTTGCGTCTCTGGCCTTCCAGGATCTGGCAATCAGGGCGGTATCGTCTGCATACAGGGCTAGGGCTGTATGGTCGGTCCGGGGGAGGTCTGAGGTATAGATGGCGAACAGGTGCGGTGACAGCACCGATCCCTGTGGAACTCCCGCCTCCACGGTCCTGTAGGTGGAGAGTTGGTCCGAGATTTTCACCCTTAGCTGTCTGCAGTGTAGGTAGGATCTCACTAGTTTGACGAGTTCGATGGGGTAACCCATACTCATCATTTTAGCTAAGAGACCGTCGTGCCAGACCGTGTCGAATGCTTTGGCGACGTCTAGGAACAGCGCCGCGGTGACTTGACGCTGGTTGAACCCCTTGGTGATCTCCTCAGTGAGGCGAAGCACTTGGAGTTCCGTGGAATGTCCTGTTCGGTATGCGAACTGTTCATCCGGGATGATGTTCAGCTCTTCTGTCTTCTCTGTTAGCCTCTTCAAGATGACCCGTTCTGCAACCTTGCTCATGGCTGGGAGGAGGCTGATGGGCCTGTAAGAAGACGGGAAAATTAGGTCTTTCCCTGGTTTAGGGATCATAATGACGTCGGCCTTTTTCCACCTGGCTGGAAAGTGCCGTAACCTTAACATCGCGTTTACGATGTTGACTAGCGCCGCTACTCCTTTCCTGGGCAGCTTTTTGAGAGCGATGTTTCCTATCTTGTCACATCCCGGAGCTTTTCTCGGCTTTAGGCTCCTCAGGATTTCCTTGACTTCCTCGGGGGTAGTCGGACGGATGTGGTTGTCATCTGGTAGGCGACGGATCCTTCGTACTCTGCGTTCGACGTCGTCCACCCAGTCCTCGTCATCGAGCTCGTTCTCTCTGCACTGCAGTTCTAAGCTGTCGGCGAACGCCTCGGCTTTTTCCTGGTTAGTGTAGACGATCCCTCGCTCTCCGTGAATCGGGCGCATAGGCTTCCTTCGGTTTCGCAGGGCACGTTGTGTGTTCCACATGCTTCTGTCCTGTGGATCCAGTGACTCAAGGTGGCGTTGCCACCCCTCCTGACGGTGTTCCTGGAGGGCGGCTTTCACTCTTCGGCTGAGGACATTGTACTCCCTTCTGTCGGCGGGGAGCCTGGTCCTCTGAGCCCGTCTCTTGGCGCTCCTTCTGTCCCTTATCAGCTGTCTGGTGACCTCTGGGAGGTTTGCCATCGGTGCTGGGTGCCTTCTTACTTCTATTTCCGTCGTGCTGGCCCTTATCGCTTCCAGGATCTGCTCCTCTAGTTTAATGATGGCCCTCTCAACGTCCTCCACGGTTTCTAGCCTGGGAATTTGTGCGATGTACTGCTGCAGGTGCTGCCGGTACGATTCCCAGTCCTTTCGTCTCTTCGTGAAGGTGGCGTTGTCCTCACTCGCCTGTCCTCCTAGGGTTAGGAAGATCGGGTTGTGCTCGGTAGATCCCTCCGTTCTGGTGGTGATCTCTGCCTCGAAGGTCATCTCCTTTAGGATCGCGATGTCCAGTACGTCTGGCCTGTGTCTGCCGTTGTCGAAGGTGGGCTGGTCCGGTCCTACCACCATCAGTTCGCCGGCGTGCTGTCCCAGGAACCTCAGCAGCTCTCGTCCTCGAGTGTTCGTTATGCCGCTGTTCCATTCCTGGGATTTGGCGTTGAAATCGCCAATTGCGACGACCTGTGTCCTGGCGGGCAAGATTGCGTCCAGATCCCCCTCGGTAAGCGTGCTGCGGGGTGGCTGGTAGCATGAGACCACTTGTATGTCGCCATTTCGTGCTGTGGACACTACTACGGCGGTGGCGTTCATGTTTTCTAGCTCAGGCAGTACTGTCGGATGGTGGGCTATGGTTTTCTTCACCAATAGGGCCACTCCTCTCGCGGGTCGCTGAGGGTTGTTTACCCAGTCCATCCTGTAGGTGTGGTATCCTGGGAAGTTGATCTCCTTGGCCGGGGTCATCTTGGTTTCCTGCAGTGCCATGACGTCTATGTCGTACCTGGTCAGGAGCTCTTCGACTTCAAGTCTCCTTTCTCGCAGGCCATTGACATTCCAGGCCGCCATCTGCAGGACTTCCGGTTTAACCTGTAAAGGCATTACAGATTAGTTAAATTTGGCATTTGTGCAAAAAATGCGCTCATCGCTGAGCACATTTGTTGCATCTGTGCGAGCACCGCTGTGAGGTTTTTGGCCTCTGGCGATGCTTGTTGTTTTGCGGCAGGGACGGTGTTCTGTCCTGCCTTGCCCTGGGCTACTCTGGCGTAGCTTGTGCCTGGCGCTACGCCGCCCTTCTGTGTTGAGGTCATCGTTGACCTCTGTACCGGCCTTTGGGTGGCGCTGGCTGATTGTTTGGGGTACTTTGGACATCCCCTATAGCTGGCCGGGTGGGCCCCCTGGCAGTTCGCGCACTTGGCCGGTTCGTCTGCCTTCTTTTTGCACTCCGTCGTCCGGTGTGCCTCGCCGCACTTCACGCATTTCGGCTGCGCGGTGCACCTGGATTGGCCGTGGCCGAAACGCTGGCAGCGGTGGCATTGGGATGCCGCTACCTTGGCTCGCTGTCTCTCAGTCCTTACAACTAGAGAACAGCACCTCGTTACTTGGAGTATCTTGTCCTGGTCCTGTGGGACTAGGACAAGCATGAGGGGCACCTCCTGTTTTGTCCGTCTTGACATCATTCGCTGGACCGCGGTAGGTGCGAATCCTTGGTCCTGGAGGTCTTCTGCCACCTCTTTGCAGGTAACGCCGCTCGGGATCCCTCGAATGACCACACGTAGCTGCCGTTCCTCTGGCAGGGCATACGTGTGGTACTCCCTCTTTTCATTTGCGAACATCCTTGTCATCCTCCGATAGTCCTCGGACGTCGCGGGCTCGATGGAGATTCCCTCCCCGGTAACTTTGGCCTTGTTGAAGTTTATACCGGTTTCGGTTAAACGACGGCTCACCGTTGTCCACGTCTCTTTGTTTCGCAGCACTACCGGGGGTACACGCTGGCTTCTTGTCCTTGTTTGAGGGGCCTCGGTCTCCTCTTTCCGGGTTTCTTGTTGGGGGACGCTAGCCTCCTGCTGGGGGGCTCTGGATCCCGTTCTGCTCTGTCTAGGTGACTCGGACTCGGGGGGGCACTTGAGGGGCTCTTCAGCCACCTTCTTTGCCGCCTTAGGGGCCTCTTCGTCTGAGTCCGTGTTGGCAGCGGGCGGATTTTTTCTTTTCCGTGTTTGCGATTCTCCCCGAATCGCACGCAGAAGCTCTTCATGCTGGGACTTCTGTTCCCTCTGCATCTGCTCCAACCTTTCGGTGAGCTCGTCTATTTTCTTCTTGAGAGCATTGTTCTCCTCTGTGAGACGTTTTATCGTCTCCTTGTCGTCCCTTGGGGTTGGGGGGCCCCCTCGGAAGCTACCGCTCTGGGATGTTTCGTCTTCACTGTACTCCATATTACCGTCCTCCACGGTAACGTCGTTGTCGGTTTCCTGTAAGGGAATACCTATATTATTATGGGAAAAAGTTATGATTAATAACAGAAAATGGTATCTTGAAAAAGACGTGTGAACTTCCTCTTCAACACTATCGACGTCACTGTCTGTGGGGCTTCCACTTCACTGTGCACTCTGATGGCTCGGTGTACGTCCGTACGCTTTCACTTCTCGATGCACACTCTACAAAAGTGCGCTCCTGCCTCTACAAAAGTTGGAAGGAACTGAACGTTCTCGTAGAAATTTCACAAAACAAATACTGTTATTAAGAACACTTTAAAAAAAACATTCAAAAAACCAAGATATCACAGATATTATTTTTTATAACTGAATGATTTTTTGTCAACACGAGTAGCTAGAGTTTGTAAATATTTACAAACTTATGGACGCTTAAGGTTTATTTCAATTTTGTGCGATTGCAGCGACACCTTTCGAGAATCGAAAAAAATGCCCGATATAAAATTCACGTATTTTTGGCCGTAAAAACCGAATCTGCTATAAAAAATAGGGATTTTCATTACAAATTTCAAAGTTGCCCCCTCTTCACTCACTGGGTTAGGGGTGGGAGATTCGAATCCAATGTCATTGGATAGATTTCGTAAAAACAACAAATACGTGTTTTTCAGTTTTTGAATTGGACGTTTTCTATGGGCACAAGACGTTACTCTTGAAACAGTAATGTTTTCTTTATATTTTTTGCGATACAGCGACACCATGCAAGAATCGAAAAAAATGTCCGGAATCATATTTACGTATTTTTTGCCGTAGAATCCGATACCGCATTTGAAATTTTAAAGTTGCCCCTCGCCCTCGTCATTTTTGTATCAGTAGATAGTTTTTTGAAAAGTTTTTGACACGTATTTTTTTATTTTTCGATTTGATGCAAACTGTTCGAGATTTTCCACTGTTCCCATACTTTTCTAACATCCGGTATAAAGAAATAAGTTATTGCTTTATACCCCAAAGAGAAACAACAATGCAGCTCCGGACACGTGTTTCAGAGTTATTGCTCCTCATCAGCGTAGCGTAGCTTAACGAATATATCTTATAATCGAGCAAAACCAACAAAGGTAGGAAAATACAGTGCACAGTACTCTTTGTACTTTCATACTTCATGTGCCACATTTAGAGCCTCAAATGAGAGCGATTAGTACGAGGAGCTCTATGTCTACTGCTCTATTTCCACCTGGCAAACACTATATAAAAGATGATGGGGTTTATGAGGCTAAATAATTAAATAAAGAAATAAGTTATTGCCTTATACCTCAAATAGAAACAACAATGCAGCTACGGACACGTGTTTCGCAGTTATTGCTCCTCATCAGCGTAGCGTAGCTTAGCAAATATATCTTATAATCGAGCAAAAGCAACAAAGGTAGGAAAGTACAGTGCACCTCACCACCTCATAAACCCCCATAATCTTTTATATGATATTATTTATGTTTAATCAGGATTTCAAAGATGTATTTGTTTGGCTGTATAATTGATAATAGCTTAATAGTAAACACCGATAAATGTAAATATAGGTATGATTCTTTGCAAAAAACGTACTAAATCGTTTACAGGTTGGGTAAAGTATTGTATTAAATAATAAAAAATTAGAAAAAATCTCGGAAATTAAATATCTTTTATAAATAAACACCACAGAAATTAGATAACTCCCAATTCCAGAAGCCAGGGGCTTGTGCGGAAGGGGGTTACACATTGAAAAAACGCGGACATACAACCATTTCCTTCGACAGTGCCGGAGCTAGAATTCGAACCCGGTGGTGCGATGCTCGTGTGATTAATCGCGATTGCTACCTCGCGCCTTAACCCACGCGGCTATCGACCAGACATTTGGTTTATAATAGATGAGTTCTTGACGTTCAAATGTATTAATCTTTATATTACTAAAAAGGTTGCACAAATGATTTGTCAATGGTTTCAAGAATACTATTACGTAAATCTATAAGTTTGGGACTGTATCAACGAAGTCACAAATTGTAAAAAGATGCAAAAATACTATAGAGCAAATAATAACAGACGACAACACAGTAATCATAAACAAAGACGAAATAGCGTCTAACTTTAACTAGTTCTTTATTGACATCGGCGAAAAATATCTAGTGACATTCCGAAACACGCACAAAAGCTGACCATAAACGACAGCACAAGCTATTATCTAAACTCCATGTTCCTGGAAGATGGAGTTACTGAAATAAAAAATATAATATGTTCCCTCAAAAACTCCTCACCTAGAAAAGATGAAACAAAACACTAAAACTCATTCGATTCACACCTGTAAACCTCTAACGCATATTATCAACCTTATCTTCAAACACTCAGACATACCTGAACCATTCAAAGAAAGCATAGTTGTCCCAATTTATAAAAGTGGTAACAAAAATTAGCCAAACTTCCGACAAATATCGTTGAAAAAAAAATTTTCGAAAAATGTCTGAACCCTAGGCTTCTTTCATATCTTGAAAAAAATAAAGCACTCTCAAAAAATCAGTATGGATTCCAAAGAAATT
Organism: Leptura quadrifasciata; assembly: GCA_963675555.1. Lineage (NCBI taxonomy): Eukaryota > Metazoa > Arthropoda > Insecta > Coleoptera > Cerambycidae > Leptura > Leptura quadrifasciata. The sequence continues at coordinate 32,846,717 of OY776674.1, forward strand.
CAAGCACAGCAGATCCTCTCCAGTTACTAACAGATAGGATTACAACAAATTTCATAACTATCTTTTTGGATCTACAAAAAGCCCTCGGTACGGTGTCACATTGCCAGTTACTAGACAAACTAAACAAGATGGGAATTAGAGGTATTGCCCACAACTTATTAAAACAATATCTGTCAAATAAACCCCAGCAACTGGAGTCCCACAGGGAACATTCTTAGGCCCTACCTTATCCCTGCTGTTTGTCAACGATTTACTGGACAAAACTTTGGATGCAACATCATATCATATGCAGATGACACTGTACTGATACGTTCAGGAGAGACCTGGAACTTAACGCGACAAAAGTCGGCTGAGGCAATTAGTAAAGTCAAAAACTATCTAGACACAAATTTGTTAAAACTGAATATAGCAAGGATTAAATTGATAGCCTTTTCTCCAATGAAGGCAGGACTACCCCAAACGGTGCAACCTATTCTTATAGACAGAGAAACGAATAGTTACATCCTAAATACCACTACTATCAAATACCTCGGCGTTATTTTCGTAAATCACCTAAAATGGAATAACCATCTTAAATATTTAAAGGAGAATTAAGAAAATTAATATAAAAATTTATAACCTGAAAAGTATAATAAATAGAAAGACTGTCTTAGTGACATATAACAGCCTAGCGGAAGCCCTAATTGGGTATGGTATTAGCGTCAGGGGCTAAGCCTACAATGCAGCCCTACAGCCTATCCAGATAACACAAAATTATATTCTACGGACAATTTTTATCAGGAAAAGTCGAGACAACTGTAGAAATATATTGATAACACAGCAACACAATAAAAAATTCTGATCTGGGATGTTTTTGGGGTCGCTGAATCTGAATCCGAGGTCTATTTAACCTCATCACATCAGGATTTTGCCATAACGTCAAAAAACCTATAATTTCAGCTATTAAACGCATATAGCCCTAAGAATCCAATCTCCTTTACAAGGAAAATCTCGTGACAAGCTTTTATATCACAAAAAAATTATATAATGTAACAAAACGATGAGTTTGATTTACTTTAAATTTTATTTTATACTTTTTAGAGCATTTAAGTAAAAGCTTTTTTTTAAAATTTTTTTTTAGATGTTAGACAACGTATAGATTTAAAGTCAGTACAATTTATTAATTTATATTTACAATAAAGCATGGTATGGCTCCAAGGTATTTATGTGATAAATTGAGTTTCGTCCGAAATACTCATGGATATAACTCTTATGGTGTACCTAAATGATGAAGTGGTAGAGACGGAATCGAAATCCTTGTTCTGTAAGGGTAGGTATTCATTTTTTAACGGTTTACCAAATGAAAAAAAATATTGTATATAATATATTGTTTTCATATGTCTTAGTTATAACAAAAAAGAATATCGATTATCTTATCATTAGGTTAGGTGATTTTATGATAAATTATGTTGAATACAAAAGATTTGTAATTATTTTAGAGTTACTTATTATAGATTTAAGATAAACTAGTGGATAGTTAATGGGCTTCTGTTTTATATACAGTATGATCCAATTATAGCTTTTTTATCTAATAGTGATACATTATTATTATTACTGTATGTTACATATGATAAATTGGGTCCAAATTCATAGTTTCATCATGTCAATACTTCTCATGATCAATAATGATAAATCGTTTAAAAATAGCTTCAACATATCTTTAATTTCAATGAAAATAAATTGCCGTTAAGTTATTTAGTGTGTGAAATGTCAATGCAGCACTTTAACGAACATGGCGCAACCACGGCCTTATTATTTTATATTTACCATCTGATGAACCTTACAGTAACATCCGGTTGTCATTTAAGCACCTATTGTGTCTCAGTCTCAGATACTACTACGCTTCTTTCACTCAACAAGTTGTTCGTCTGTACGATTTGCAGGTGTGCTATAACAATATCTGCCCGAATTATTATAAACAATATACAGATTGAAACATGTGTCAGGTCGTTTTTTACGTTTTATTGCTACCGGCAGTAGTAAGTGGTAAGGTAGCAAATCTTGGTGTTTTAGTACAGGATTCAACGGAGTTAATCTGTCTGTATTTATTTATTATATAATAAGTTTGTTTTAACAGCAGTCAGCGTAAGATTGAAGCTATAAACGCTAAATTTTTAAAATACCGTGCATGGCCCAGTTTCATTTATTTCTCTTTAATAATATTCTGTAGATGTATGTAAATATATATACATGAAGTAAGCATACACACGTCACGTAAAGTAGAGAACCCCCAAATTCAAAGCTGTCCGGAAGGGGGTTACACATTTGAAAAACCAGACATCTATTACCTACCAACATTCCAAGTGCCAATATGTGAGATTGAACCCGCAGAACACAGTAGAGTCTGCTAAAGCGAATTCGCTACAAAGCAAATTCGCTACAAAACGCGCCTAGCCGACTGGGCTACCATGCCGGTAATGTATATCTAATACTATACACACTAACTCGACGTAATTTACACAGACTTCACTTAAGCGTTTGATATTCTCAAATCACAGTTTTCTCTACCCCCAGCTGGTGACGGGGAGAAAAAGGGCCACTTTTTAACATTCGAGCCCCGGAAACGAGTTTTTCGGGCGCCAGTCCTAGTTTAAGTGATAGGACATAATATCCACAAGCCAGATACGCGAGACTGAGCAGCTCAAGTGGAGAAACAGTACTCCAGTGGGTCAATTTGGGAAATTAGACGTAGATTAAACAGTAAAACTCAGGATTCTAGAAATAATATTAGTTTATTCAATTAAACCTACTATATACATATGTATGTGTTTACTAATTGGTTACCTTCTACCAAAATCTATAGGTTCTAAATACTGGTAGAAGGGCAAGGCAATGCAACGAAAATAGTAGTACCAGATGACTCAAATGACAGGAACAGCAAGCGGTGGCAAAATTATAAAGAAGCTTTATTAATACTTGGCTAATATCTCAGTTTACTTACTCGTCTATGGACTTACTTACTTCCTGTGGCTACGGTGGGGCATGTCTGCTGCGGTGGAGCGGTCGGAACAGAATGATACACTGCACGGTTTCTCAGGACCTCTTCTGAAATGAAACAACTTGTTAAAGGAGCAAAAGTAGGCGCTAGACGAATGCGCGGCTGCTCGATGACGTAGTACGGGCTTTACCAAAATTGTTCTGCTTGGAATGATATATGACACGAACGGTATCTGAGTTCGGAGTGGATGTGAACGATTCATCTTTTGGAGTCTGAAGAACTTTTAAGATATTTCAAAAGTGAATGTTAACGTTCACAAAATTAGGGTTCAAGATGACTGTTTCAGACGGAGAATAATATGAAAATTTATACTTACTGTTCGTTTTTGCTTAACTGCTGCTCTAATGGTATCTATTGGACGTCGTAACACTATAAACCTAACACTGGATGTACCACACTTTCTTAAAATTATACCTGAAAGGGAATTTTGTTAGAAAACACAATTAAAAGACAATATAAAGTTCAAAAATATATATTGAATCTTCAAAAATTTATGGTTTTACAACAACTTTTTTAAGAAATATGTTTAACAAACACTAGTCTGGCCCGTGTGCAACACATGGTGAGGAACGGAACGATTCATAATGTACCAACTACCATCCAAAATGCAGTTTTGTGAGCTAACGATTACAACGAAAAGATTCAAGAAAAGTTCAATGTTTCTGAAATTTGGTGGGCCTTGCTTGCACGTATTTTTATTTCAATATCAATTTTGGTCGCTCAGAGCTTAAAAATGCTTGAAGCGCTACTACTTCGAATTGTATTCTGCAATTACAATTTTATACGTTCAGGCAAGGCGGTCCCATGCACATATGAGTACATGGTAAAGATACTTTTCTGACACCGAATCACTGAGGAACCGGTTTAGGGCAAATCCCGTTAAAACTCATCATTTCCCAGTCAAAATCGACTGCTAGGAAATGATGGGTGTCCCGTCGCTAAGGGCTATTTTCGCTAAAACTCACGATATACTTTGGATAGAAGCTGGATTAACTTGTCCTCATATTTAATACCTCGTATGAGTTGCAGTGCTTAACAATGTGGATTCGTAAAAGGGTTTTTAATTCTGAAATTTCCGAAATTGAAGTCAAATTTGTTATAGTTTCTAAATTTAGGTGGTCGGGGCGACATTACGTCCCTGTGCAGCGACATTTACTACACCTTCTAAAATAACGCTCCTTGAGGAGTTATGGAAATGTTTGCATAAAAATCGCTCCGTAGAGCGAAAATATGATTAAGAATATTAAAAACCTCTTCCACGATGTTTTTACGTGAAGCGAATAGTTGTTGCGTTTTTTGAGTGCCCAGTAAATGTGTACTCGATTATGCATAGGTTATTCGAAATAAAAATTACTGTTATAAATAAAAAAATCTGAAAAATCGTTACTAAAAAAACGCCGAATTTATTTTTAGCCCACTAATAATCTAGTTCTAAGTTCTTTATAAACGAGGTTTTATGAATGAAGAAAACTCTGAGCAATAGCGGCATGTTTCCACAAAAAATGTAGGAATCGCCCGTTTTCATTTCAATTCACAGTATATGCTTTATGTAATTTTCCAGATAAGGTTAGCAGGTGAGGATGATTGGGTATATGAAAATATCGATGTTTTTGCAGCTCTATCAATCATGTTAAGATTGGCTTATTTAGCAAAAAGTGATTGTGAATATATTTGTAGATAAAGAATGAAGAGGAAAAGGATTAATGTGTTTGGAACAAATATAAATTAAAAATATTGAACTTTGCTCCAAAATTTTCAAGGGTATGCGTGGTCTTTCGATGATAACTCTTTTTGATCAAAGGAATACCGATAACCTTACAAGAGATATAACGTAGAACAACACAGAATTTAAATGTTTGCATATATATATTAAGAAATAAATTAATTTTATTATTTTCAATACTAATGGTGCATATTAATAATTAATTCAGTTTGTGATTTCATTGTTATTTGGTTTACACTGTTTTTATTTGGCATACAAAACACAACACATGTGTCCTCTCGTACAAGACGTCTCAATTAACAAATTGATGTATTTGTACAAAAAAAAATTACCCGCCGTTTCTCTACGTTGAGAGCTATACAAAAGAGAAAATATACAAAATTGAGTGTCGAGGTTTGTTGATATACAACTGGTCTTGATTACTTTTCTACATGTTTGATGATGTCTAGGGATGCAGTTCTGTCAACAAGAGATTCTCATGTACGTGTAATGTATTTGAGATTTCTAATAGTATTTATATAAATGAAGGTTGCTTCTTTAACCACCTAGCGAACGGATATGCTTTATTTTTACCTCTTGCAAACGTACGTTAATGTTTATGTTACATGTGTTCGCCCACTTTAGATCTTGCAGTTTCATCTTTAGTGATGTTAGTTTTGTATGCCTTTATTATGGCTTCGTTCGTGTTTGTAAGATTAAGAAACTCATTACTATCAACTGCCTGATACACAGACAGCGTAGCCGACATTAAAATATTTTTAGCTCAGTTATTTTTTTCGATACCAGCAACATTATAATTTTGTTTTATTTTAATGATATGAATACTTCACTTGCACGTATTTTTTATTATAACTCAGCGTACAAACAAACTGGAACTTTACATACGAATAGTAAATTAAATCAAAAAATAGTTTGCGTAACTTTTTTTATAGTTTTCTATGCATATTCTCGTAACATCTAACCCTATTATTGTTATTTTTAATCCCAGTACAAATTGCGGAAGAGAGTTAACTCTGCGTTAATTTTATTCAAAGTTAGGTTAAGAAGAACATTCTTATTTTTTTCTGTCTGAAACCACATATATTCATATTCAAGATACTCACGAGCTTAGCTGCCAGTGATAATGTGAGCGATCCATGATGTACTATCCTGAGAGACGTTTTGTTACTCTTCTTAAAAGAGATGATAGGATGTTCACCTGAAGGATTCGATGCAACTTATTCAGATGTAATATACAAAATCTATACTTACTTTTTGCTTTTGCTTAACTCCTCGCATCAAATGGTATTGATAGCACGTCTCTACACTGTCTTAAAGCTAACATTCTTAATATCCATCACTTTCTTAATTAACTTGAAGGCAAATTTGCTTAATATAGACTCAGTAAGACACAATGAAAAGATACGATTTTAGGTAAAGGTATATATTGTTCTTTTTTAGATAACTTTTGGTTACAGTTACAAATTTCATATGTATAAGTATAAGGTTAACAAGAGTATAAGTTCAACAACAGTGTCGGTCCCTACCACACATGGTGAGGATTAGGACGACTCAGACAATGCAGTTTCCAACTATCATCCAATGATTTGCTTTAAGCAAACGACTGACACCAAAAAGATTCAATCAAAACTTGTTTACGACTTTGTGGGCTTTTAGCTTGCCTGTCTTTTATACCTATTTGGAAATATCATAAATAATTTCGGCCGCTAGTTTATTGCGTAGTGTAAATTGAAAAAAACTTACATCCATGGGACGTCGTTTATTACAGTTACAATAATTACTCTCGTGTAATTGATTTTTATGATAGTTTTCAAAATATTTGATTTTCATTGCAGTTACGCGAAATTAAAAAAGTTCTTTTGCCTTGTACTTCCAAAAAATATCTTCCGACAGGTTTTCACGTATTGCACGCAGTTCCTGCAAAATATTCCGGATTTCATTACAGTTACAAGGCAGTTAAAACACCACAATTAGTCCTTGGATATTGAATAAGTAAACACACACCTTTACGCACTTTTATCATAGTAGACTATGCTTGTCTATGCCGCTTCTATTGACATGCCTTTATTTTGTGACTTGTGACGTCACACCAATAAGACACCCGTTTTCAGTCACGTGGTTTTTTAAACATAATTATTCGAAATTTAAAGACGAATATTTATCTAGTAAATTTTTTTTATAGATTTTTGTAATTATATTGTCAACTTATTTAGAACATATTATGGAAAAATAATAAATTAACCATTTCTAAAATTCATGCATCAAGAAATTTAAAATTCTAGAAAATAGTGTTCATATTTTGTTATATTTTTCATATTTGCAACACACCGAAAGTAGTTTTTAGTGGGGAAATCGATTTTTTCTACTCCCTTATGTAAATTTGCTATTTTCCGTACAGTCTGTAGAATGGATAAGTGGGCCATTCTAGTTAACTGAACGAATATATTTCATATACGTTCTAGGATGGATATGAAATCGACCAATCACAGTTCGTGTATTAAGTACATAGGCAACTATTCGTTTTAAAAAATTCAAGTTAGTGCGTAAGCTGTAAAAGTAATTGTCAGTGTGTATTCGCGCAGTTTGAGCTAGAAAATAATTTAAAATGAGTGATTCGATAAACGGTATGCCACTTAAAATTTTATTGAAATTATTATATACAGATAAAATTTGAGAGTTATATGACAAAAAAAAGTAGCTATATTTGGGGATTGAACCAATTCATTTCAATTCAATACAACTTTATTAATATTAATATACAGTAAATGTGCCTCCCCAGAGCCCATCCCGGGACCGACCCTGCGACCACCGCGTTAACGCGGTGGTGTATCGCAAAGTCGGGCCGAGGCGGGACTGGTTTGGCTAGGTAAAAATGAAAACGATAAAAAGTCAAACTCCTTTTACAAAAGTAAATAAAATTAAGTGCTGTGACAAAAAATGCTTAAAAAAGAAAGCTTAACTTAAAACTGGTTAAAACGATCACTTGGCTTTCGCCGTTCGTGCACTTCACTGAATTTAATTTGGGCACTGACGCTGACTCCGTAACTTGCACGGGGATTGAACCTATGATCTCTTTCATTTCGAAGCGTGCATATAACCGCTAGGCTACTGAAGCTTTTATAAAATGTTTGCACCTAGAGCATAAGATTTAGCAGAAGCTAAGTTTGTATATTAAAATTTGATTAAAACTATTATTTGTAGTTTTTTCTTAATCCGGTCGTAGAAAAAGTATACTGTACAACTCGAGTGGATTATCCATATCCACTCTTGTTGCACAAACTACTATTACTCAATTTTGAATTCACCTTGAAGAAACAGCCATATATTTGGGCTTCAAGGTTTCACGCATACGGTTAATAAATGCAGAACAGAAGCGGGGGCATTGACATGACTAACGCCATATCAGCTTTTGTAATATTTTACTGTGATTTTTACGGTATATTATGCGATTTTGGAAGTTTGGAAGCCGATCAAATCAACATGTCTCTGCCATAGAAATTCTACTTTCGGGTAAGAGTGAAATATAACTTTAGTAATTTACTCCGACGCGCAACGATGATGTACTAAGTGCATAGATTATTTTTAAAAAGAAGAACAAGATGATTTATTCATGCATTTATGAAAGTGTATGTATGAGTAATGTAGTTTCAAGAAATTCCTTATTAAACAGTATCATCCTGTTTGCTTGGGTGGCCAGAAGAGTTCAGTTTTGTTTTTATTAGTCGCATTGTATACAATTTTCCAGCATTTAAATCACGTAAACACGTACATCTTAAAATATAAAAATTTATCTACATCGTAAATTTTAGAAGGGATGTAGAAAATGATCCTGTTACAGAAAATGTTTATAAAACGAAAATTTGTTCAATATGAGTCATATTGTCCGCGGCGTTAATCCTATGTAGGTAGTAACACGGTACTTATACAAACAGTGCTGATAAAAATAGTTAACAGTTCGACTTAAAATAAACAAACACAATTAATTCTCTTGTGGCGCTAAGACATTGATATTGGCTTTGCTGACGGCCACTCAAGTTTTATTGTATTTCTTATTGTAATTTATTTACGTTCGTGATTGTTTTGATTGCTATTTTAATCATGTAATGGACGTGTTTACTTTGTATCATTAGTTGATGAATTAAATTACGATTTAATTAATGTTTCACTTGTATTGTGTCTATGATTAAGCACTAGTTTTTACAAGGTGTATCCCTTTAAAAGAAATTTGGAAGTTGCAGCCTAACGTGACCGATTGCAAATTTATATTTGATTAATTCTCTAACTTTTTTAATTACATAACTATTTTACTAATAATTATAACCCAATATTGCCATCCTGTTCGCATAAATTTAATGTTAACATTTTTTTAAGAGTTATAGTTGGAGAACTCGCGTCAAAAAAGTGCAAGAGTTTTGGAAAGGCTGATATTTTCAGATTGAATTGTACTTTGATCATAGAAAGCCACTGTGAAGTGAACACGTCGCATCAACTACGGGGACACTTGGTGCTGGCGCGCTCGGAAAGGTGTAAAATCTATGAGTATCCCCAAAATGCTTTGGAAAAGCTCAAAATTCATCTGTAAATAGCTGATGCAATGATAAACTCAAAATAAATAATCAGACAGCATAATAATTGAACGCGTGACGTCATGTCAGCGTCACTGTATACGTGTTGCAAAAATAAATTCATTGTAAGTGATTTGGAAAATAAGTTGAAATTCAGCCATATGTTAGTTCATATAATTAAATTCATGAAATTAACAATCAGACTTGATTTTCATAGAACGCACTCAGTCAGCAATCAATAGAAATTCTATGACAAGCGCGCGCTGCTTATGATAGTTATATATGAATATGTGATTGTTTCATTATCTTCTAATTTATTTTACAGCTGAATAAAATCCACTGGATTTAAAACGTCCATATTTCAATAGAAAATAAATAAAAATTCGATTATAAAACGACGTAACATGCGAAATTGATGATTTTTATTCATATTTAATATAACATGCAGTTACGTTACAGTATATATTTAGAACTAAATAGGCACAGAGCCGGCTTTGGACAACAGGAAACATCCAAGCAAGTAAATACATTTTGGGTTCTTGTTATTCTGGCACTTTCTCTATATTTTATAATTAGCGGAGTGAAAACGATGTAATATTTTGAGGTATAACCAGATAAAACCTTCATAACATCATTTAGATAGGTCATTGGATATCCGAAAATACTATTTACGGCCTTTTTAACAGTACCGATTTTTTTTTAATCGAAAAATGTGCAAAATTTGTGAAAATTAAAAAACCTACTTTTTATTACTCACTTCGCCGTATCTTCGAAACCGTATGACATATGTTAATGAACGTTTTTTAGTTTGAAAACAGACATATAAGCGCAGGTGACAGCCTAAAAATTATAAAATACTTTTTTTTTATTAGAAAAAATAAAAGACAATCTGATAGTTTCATTTACCTGGTAATGACTTTTTCATGAATCGAAAAATTTTTTTATTTAAAGGAATTTTGCCATGGTATCTGCCTATGAATTAAAGAAAAAATATTGGAAAAGTTTTTAAAACATAAATTAACCTTCGCGCGCGATGTTCTTGTCGGATACGCCATCAATACGCGCTGTGAAGCGCTCTCACTGTGTTTTTAGGGCATTCTTGGGTTTGCTAGGTTTAGGTCCACCAAGAATTAAAAAATTACTCCAAAATGGCCAATTACGACTTTTTAACGGTAGAGTTCTGCACCTCCATTCAAAACTTGGATTTCATTTTCAAAAACATAATTTAGGTTCATATCAGAATTTATTTCAGCATAACTCGACGAATCCGAGTTCTCATTGTCTAAGTACAAAGTTTCTATTTGCGCGATCGACGTTTACTTTACAATTTTGACTAATTTTCGACTTATTATAAGCCTTGATATTTCCTGTTGAAATATATTGACTGATGCGATTTTTATGGTACTTTGCATCATAGGCGAATAAATCCTCATAACTAGATAGCTTGGAAATCATAAAAATGTCCTCTTTTTTTTGGCAGCTTATATTTTCGCGTGTATTCATACCGGTGCCTGAAGAAGAAATGTTACAATAAAAGAAGCAAAGGCCGTATTAAAACAATAATTTAGTGTCAATCAATATAATCTTGAAATAAATTGTATTTTGATTTGATAGCGTTTGTTAAAAAATATTATAAGGAACTAAACCAAATTATCAGTAGTAATGTAATAAGTTAGTAATAATATTTTCTTATGCATTATTTACTATTTCCAGTAATTCTTCGGCATTCCGTGGTCTCACATTTCGTGCTAGATACTTCTTCCACAGGGTTAAGATCTGGACTATGACTGGGCCAGTTAAGAACATTGATGTTGTTATCTTGAAACCAGTTAGTTACGGTATGAGCAGTATGAACGGAACAATTGGCCTGTTGAAATATGAATTCATTATTAGGAAATAATTGTGACACAGAAGGGAGCATAATATTGTCTAAAATCCTAATATACGTTTCATTATTAAACCGTTCCTCAATATGCCACAAAACACCAGGACCACGTGCCGATATCCAAGCCCACATATTGACGGAAAATCTACCACTTTTATCATTATTAGATATATATTTCTCATCGAATCGAGTATTCGGAGGGCGGTAAACACGAATACGATCGCTGTGTGTTGACTGGAAAGTTGTTTCGTCTGTAAAGATTACATTGTTCCAAAAATTTATATCATGCGCTAAAAATTCAAGCGCAAATCCTACTTGAGCTTCTTTATATTCAGCTTTAAGTAAGTATTTCTGTGCTGCTGCATGACAGCGTAGCTCCGATTCTCTTACTCGCCGGCGATCAGTACTACTCGATCCAGGAAAATTCGTTTCTTCAGCAGCCTGAATAACTGAGTAAAATGGATTATCTACTAAAGCATTTACTAATTGCAAATCTTGTTGTTGAGTTGATATCCTTCGTCGCCCTGATCCAGGATTTCTACTAATCGTACCGTTTATTCTCCACTTGTCAATATTATAACGCAGTGCAATTTGTCTCATTGACATCCATCTTCTGCTTTAGCAATAACTCCAGATTTAACTGAATCGCTTATATGAGGCATATTAGTTTTTTGCACATTTGCAATAAATTAGGACAACTAACTGACAATGTCACAAAAATTAAAGTTAGATGTATACAACTAGATTTTAGCAAAATACCATTATAAGACTTGTTCTATTTTTTTTTGTTCACGACCGTACACTCTAAAATATATTTGCCAAAATTATTGTCCTTTCTCTTTTCTGCAGCACTAATAATCATTTCCAGTCCTTTTTTTGTAGGTTTTTGCACAACCAGTTTGTCATTATCGTTCAATAACTGTCCACATAATAAAAACTCCATATTTTCTTTTCTGTAGCTCGAAATAAATACTAAAAATTCACTAATCAGCCAGACAATACACGACCGACGACGTTTGTTACTATATACTGCTACAATGGGGATGAAAAAGCGGAGTATTTGCCGCGCCGCGTTAGGTGTTCTTTACCTCGCTACCGCCAAGCACATCGATAGACACACGATAAGTACAAAACTATTTGCCACAGAAGGTTGATTTATGTTTTAAAAACTTTTCCAATCTTTTTTCTTTAATTCGTACGCAGATACCATGGCAAACTTCCTTTAAATAAAAAAGTTTTTCAGTTCATGAAAAAGTCATTACGAGGTAAACGATTGTTTTTTTAATTTTTCTAATAAAAAAAAGTTTTTATATAATTTTTAGGCTGTCACCTGCGCTTATGTGTCTGCTTTCAAACTAAAAAACGTTCATTAACATATGTCATACGGTTTCGAAGATACGGCGAAGTGAGTAATAAAAAGTATATTTTTTTAGTGTTCACAAATTGCACACATTTTTCGATTTTAAAAAATCGATACCATCATAAATGGCGTTTTCGGATGTCCAGTGACCTATCTAATGATATCATGACAGTTTCATCTGGTTATACATAAAAAAAATATATTTTAAAGAAGGAAGTGTCTTTTTCTTGACTTTTTACTGCGCGCCAATATCCATTGGCTGGATGTCGGTCTCGATAACTAGGGCCGAGTAGGACTATTACTCTTTGCACCTAGATTATCTCTGTAGACCTGGACCGGCCTTCGTGATAGGTGGGCCCGCGTACTTCTACCAGACCCAGCTCACAAATGTGAGATGTGTCGTGGTATTTTCTGCGGACCTCTCCTGGTCCTGGCTGTTGAACCTCGCTGGCTGAGGTCTCTTCTGGCGCTCTTCTTGTCTTGATGTTTTCTTTCTTCGCCAGCTTGTCACCCCCGGGGGTAGTCATCGGTCGAGTTGAGTTTAGGAAGTTTTGGCTGGGACTGACAGCCGGTACGTAGGACATCAATTGATATCCTACCCCGGATCGTCGGAAAGGTAAGGATGAGCTGTGTAGCTCGGGAGTGTGGAGACCTAAGTGCTTCTTTTAGCATTTTCGGTCTCCACGGAGCAGGTAGGACAAAGGGCGTCGGACGGTATGTTGTCCGACGCCCGCAAGGAGGTTGGGTTAGGGTTGAAAACGTCATGTCTCTGGTAGTGGTGGTCCGTCCTGGCGTATCTGAAACAGATCTGTTAGCGGGAAATAAAGGTTATACTTACCCGTTGTCCAGTAGCTGAACCCTCGGTCGCTTGTGCCTTGGGGCGTCGGCGGGGTCGTAATCAGTGGCCTGTCTGATCAGCGGGTTCCCATGCTCCTCGGCTTGGGCGTACAGCTTCTTCGCTCGTTTCCGGATGACTTCAGTGACCGTGGTGTACTCCAGGTCTCTGACGATGTCTGCGGTTCTCACGTACCATGGGGCGTCAACTACCGTCCTGAGGGCGATGTTCTCCACTGCCTGGATTCTCTTCATGTAGGACTTCGCCTGGTAGCCCCACGCTACCGAGGCGTACGTTAGCTGCGGCCTGATGAGGGTCTTGATAAGCGTGAGCTTGTTCCTCAAGTTAAGTCGGCTCCCATTTCCCGTCATTGGGTAGATGAGGGCTCTCGTACGTCGGGCCTTGGCTGTGATGGTGTCCGTGTTTTGTCTCCATGTTAGGCTTCTGTCCATGACCACGCCAAGGTATTTGACGGTGTCGTGCCATTGGATGTCCTCGCCGTTCATGGAGACGTGTCCTGTGGGAATTTCTTTCCGCACTCGTCTGAAGAGGATGGCTTGGCTCTTGTCGGCGTTGACTGCGACTTTCCACTTCGTGCACCTTTCTTCCAGGAGTGTGGCCGCTTCCTGGAGTTTTCTGGTTGCGTCTCTGGCCTTCCAGGATCTGGCAATCAGGGCGGTGTCGTCTGCATACAGGGCTAGGGCTGTATGGTCGGTCCGGGGGAGGTCCGAGGTATAGATGGCGAACAGGTGCGGTGACAGCACCGATCCCTGTGGAACTCCCGCTTCCACGGTCCTGTAGGTGGAGAGTTGGTCCGAGATTTTCACCCTTAGCTGTCTGCAGTGTAGGTAGGATCTCACTAGTTTGACGAGTTCGATGGGGTAACCCATACTCATCATTTTAGCTAAGAGACCGTCGTGCCAGACCGTGTCGAATGCTTTGGCGACGTCTAGGAACAGCGCCGCGGTGACTTGACGCTGGTTGAACCCCTTGGTGATCTCCTCGGTGAGGCGAAGCACTTGGAGTTCCGTGGAATGTCCTGTTCGGTATGCGAACTGTTCATCCGGGATGATGTTCAGCTCTTCTGTCTTCTCTGTTAGCCTCTTCAAGATGACCCGTTCTGCAACCTTGCTCATGGCTGGGAGGAGGCTGATGGGCCTGTAAGAAGACGGGAAAATTAGTTCTTTTCCTGGTTTAGGGATCATAATGACGTCGGCCTTTTTCCACCTGGCTGGAAAGTGCCGTAACCTTAACATCGCGTTTACGATGTTGACTAGCGCCGCTACTCCTTTCCTGGGCAGCTTTTTGAGAGCGATGTTTCCTATCTTGTCACATCCCGGAGCTTTTCTCGGCTTTAGGCTCCTCAGGATTTCCTTGACTTCCTCGGGGGTAGTCGAACGGATGTGGTCGTCATCTGGCAGGCGGCGGATCCTTCGTACTCTGCGTTCGATGTCGTCCACCCAGTCCTCGTCCTCGTCATCGAGCTCGTTCTCTCTGCACTGCAGTTCTAAGCTGTCGGCGAACGCCTCGGCTTTTTCCTGGTTAGTGTAGACGATCCCTCGCTCTCCGTGAATCGGGCGCATAGGCTTCCTTCGGTTTCGCAGGGCACGTTGTGTGTTCCACATGCTTCTGTCCTGTGGATCCAGTGACTCAAGGTGGCGTTGCCACCCCTCCTGACGGTGTTCCTGGAGGGCGGTTTTCACTCTTCGGCTGAGGACATTGTACTCCCTTCTATCGGCGGGGAGCCTGGTCCTCTGAGCCCGTCTCTTGGCGCTCCTTCTGTCCCTTATCAGCTGCCTGGTGACCTCTGGGAGGTTTGCCATCGGTGCTGGGTGCCTTCTTACTTCTATTTCCGTCGTGCTGGCCCTTATCGCTTCCAGGATCTGCTCCTCTAGGGAAATGATGGCCCTCTCAACGTCCTCCACGGTTTCTAGCCTGGGAATTTGTGCGATGTACTGCTGCAGGTGCTGCCGGTACGATTCCCAGTCCGTTCGTCTCTTCGTGAAGGTGGCGTTGGCCTCACTCGCCTGTCCTCCTAGGGTTAGGAAGATCGGGTTGTGCTCGGTAGATCCCTCCGTTCTGGTGGTGATCTCTGCCTCGAAGGTCATCTCCTTTAGGATCGCGATGTCCAGTACGTCTGGCCTGTGTCTGCCGTTTTTTTACTGCGCTAAATAATATAATATACCAATACAAATGTGGGCCTCCCCTCTACTTCGGCACGATCGTTGTATTATAGCAGGTATACTTTATACGACCACAATTGAAACTGGTCAGTGTTAAAGCATAGGACCGTGCGCACTGAACTTGATATTTTGTCCTATATATTTAGCAGTGGTATCGAGATTCGAATGGTAGTTGAAACTGTGCAGGCGAGTTCGCGACTGGCAATTTAATCAGCCTGAATGAAGCATCTACGACTGCACTGGTTTAAGGATAATAAAACGGACAGGCCTACTAGCATAAAGAAAATTCCTAAATCGTTTCTCAGAAGTAACGTGAACATGTGAGATGTGTTGTCAATGTGCCAGTGCAGTGCATAAATACCTATTATAATATCAAGCGTAGGAGTTTAGTTAGTTATTGTTTATATTTATAAATATTTACTGCTATATAAAAGGTAAAATATTTTAATTATTTACTAATTTACCATGGCTTTCTGTAGACAATTTGAAACAGAGGATAATATAATAACGTCCGAAAATCTTATCATTCTCTTATGACAAGCATTACTATTTACCTCCTCCTATGTACAATAAAGAGATGCCGACTGTTTTTGCCGGCTTTTAGTTTTTATACGGTTTCAATTAACTTCGTATACACTTTACCACACCTAATTCAGCGAAACGACATAAAGAGCAAAAAACATAAAGAGAACCGACCGCATATCAGCTTCAGTTTAGTTACAAAAAAGGCCCTAAAGTTGTTCGACTTCTTTTAAATCATTAATGGTCGTAAATACTCTATTTATTAAGTTGAGCGACGAGGGCCAATCCCACTCCTATGGAATTGCTTGAAATTTGTGCATCAAGAACTGGTTTTATTTTGTTTATTTTACTTTAGGAAAATGCTATTAATTCTCTTACTAATTTAATGTGTATTATATTTTGTTTTTGTTGAGTTTAGCTATTTATTTATTTATTTATTTTATACAGTTTTTATTTTGAAACTTAAAGTAGTATCTCCATAAATCCACTTTTCTATTTAAGAGGTTGCAAATTCAGATTATTTTAGTTATTAATGTCAGAAACATACGCAACCCGATTTTAAGACATTTTGCTATTTAAACCGTCAAGATCGTGGCCGTGCCAGATAAAAAAAATTGTGAAATAAATCTTTCGGAGTAAAAAAAGTGGCGCAAAACTAGAAGCGGCTTGCATGACCTTTTCTGCCATTTAAACAATCATTTGCATAGCTTTTGCAATTTTTAATAGATAAAATATATCATGAAAGGTAAATAAACAACTATTTGCAATATTGCAAAAGATGTCTAATAATTATTAAAACTGTTCTCCAAGGTTTGCATAAATTTCGAATTTTTTTTCAGAAAGTTACAAATTTACGTTATTTATTAATTAATTTAACACAATATTCTGGGGGGGGGGGGAGAGTGCAGAAACCGAATTTGCTATTTTTTTACCTCCAATGTTATCCCAAAATTTAAAAACTTCATGAAACTGTTTTACGAATTACATTATTGAGAACAGAAAATAACGAAGTAACTACACACAGATAGGATGAAGACTGATGTTATCTATCTCCTCCAAAAATGTTAGGATCGTGTATCCGCCTAAGCGTGTTTATTTCTTGCCGTATCCTTAATTAAAAACGTGTCGTATCTGCTATCTCCTCCTCGTGTATCGTTAATAAGGCACCTCTTGCAACTCAAGATGTTGAACACGCCCTTTCGTAATGTTTTCTTGTTCCTTCCCAGAAATTAGTTTCTCTCCATTCGTTTGCATGCACGCTTTGTTTATGAGCAAGTCCATGGCAGGGAAAAAATGTAAATTTATTCACGAATAATTATAGGATGTTACTCCAATCCCAGCAAAATGTACGCATATATATTACGTTAATACCGTTCGATATGCAACTCATTGGCGTAACAACCTGCCTTTAAAGGCGAGTACAAACTAAATTGATAATACTTTTTGTAAAAACGCGTTTTAACGATTTAAACATATGGAACAAGAAATGTTAATCTATACCGAATAGTTATGCAGGGAGTCATCTTGATAGGTATGTTTAAACTACGAGATCCTCAGCTCGAATCTATAGTTTTCCGTATTTATGTAGGATTGTGCCCTCATAACTCCAAAACAAATTGTACGAATTGGTAGTACACGTAAATAGTACCGTACTTTTTAGAAGAGATAATTTAGAAAGTTTTTAAGACCCAAAAAAGTTCCCATCTAACCCTTATTTTGGTAAAAACATCCGCCCCAGTGGTACATTTTGGCGGTTTTCCTTAATTTTCACTGTAAACCATTGTTGAAACTTAAAAAACGTATTGAACCAAAAATGTTGCCCATTAAATTCTATACAAAAACTGTTATATCAACATTTTAGCTATTCCTTACTCAGTTCTCGCAAATAGTGTTCAAAGTTAGGGGTAGCGTTTATAAGGCCGTTAAAATATGTAGAATTAGATTTTCATGGTAATTAAAAGTTGTAATATACCTACATAGGGAAAATTATCTGAGTCAAATTAAAATTTTGCTATAATATTTATAGAGCACTATAACTCAGAATTTTATCATTTGAGTTCGTTTCCAAACACCCGTGATATAAAAGCAAACACCACGAGATATCTGTTACACATAAGGAACAGGGCTAAAAAGCTCGTCGCGTTTCGTTTCTAACAAACCCTATCGAAAGCCTTTACGGCAAAGCTCTGTGAGCTCTAGTTCGGTATTCAGTCCGCCATGTTTGAACTATTCACATTTCACAAATTCATTCATAATTTTTTAACAGAACGACATCTCTTACCTCTTTTAATCCCTTATAATACTGTACAACATTTAAATAGGAAATTTCATGATTTCATTATATAAAATGCAAACTAGGCGAAAGAGCGGACGGGGCACGACAAACGATATAGTTGAAAAACGTCCCCGCTGGAGTACCGGACACTGGTTAGATGGGAACTTTTTTGGGTATTTTTGTTCCAAACACTATTAGGAATATATATACGTAATATAAAAACTGTATGAATGATTTCTCTTATTCTATGCTTTTATGTTTAATTTACGTGTACTATGAATGCGATTTTCAATAATGAAAATACAAATTTATTAGAAAGACTATATTTATAATGCAATTGTATCAAATGTACACAAATTCTGACGAAGTTTCCACAAGCACTAACATTTTGAGAAGTAATTAGAATAATGCAGATTTCTGCTTATAACAGTGCCCTACAGTTCTTTTAATGGTTCGTTCTTTTGTTAATCTTGTTGACTCTAGAGTTGAGAAATGGAAAATGAGAATATGGACTATCTGCTAAAAACGTGGATATTGCACACCATCACCTCCTCAATTCCATGTTGAAGCAGGGCAGGATAAATGCCATCTCTGCCGCCCGCTTAATTCTGTTAGGGGTGAATATTTTTCTAGTTAGCTTTTTCCCTTCTTTGCTAGAACGATATGCAACCTCTCCTAGATAGGCCTGTGGAAGTTCACCTTCAATTATACGGGAACCTGGAAATTAAGTACCTAAAATACTTTTATATTTTCTTGCTGATTCTCTGCATATTCACCATTGGGATTATTAAGCAACCCCATTCCATTTGAGCGGCGTTTTTCGACTGCTGGGGCTAATTCCTCTATTCCTTCATAGAACCGTCTCCATGATCTTCTCTTAGACTATCTCAATTCTTTGTTGAACTCGGAGAGGACTTTTTTATACTATTTCCAGTTTCCAGAGTTTTAAAAGTGAGACGATTAATGTTCCTATTTCACCAGGGTACATCTCTTTGGCCTGCCCTTTGTTTAATGGGACAACTTTTTTCATAATACGAAGTCATGCCGTTTTACAGTCGAATCGGATATGCCTATGATCCGCAAGAGTTATGTCTAAAAATTCTTTTTGCTTATTAGCCCTTCAATTTAATGAAAAAACCCAAAAAGTACAAAAATGATTAGGTATAAAAAAACACGTTTATAAATAATGTATATACTTGAATAACAACAAATAATAATATGTATGTCTGTATGTATGGTTAGCTATGAATCTAGTCCAAGGAGTGACCAGTTTCGTCACAGTGAGCTGCCTATTAATTTAAGTTACTCACAATGTCGCCAAAATGTAAACAAAACGTATTATTTAATAAGTAGTATTTATCAGTTTTGACTATAATTTTGTAAATTAACGATGTATATATCCGTATTTCCTAAATTTATATTTATTACTTCACAAAGTATTAGATTTGACAATAGCAATAAATAGTTTCCACAACAACTAAATTACTATGTGCGTCTTTATAACATCGCTTAAATTAATCTTTTAATAATCCAGGCGTTTTAGACTTTTGCTGCCAAATTCGTCCTCTACGAGAATTTTTTTTAATGTGTTTATTTGGACGTCCTGAATAACACTTGGTAGTTAGTTACCTCACGATACACCTGGAGGAATTCGTGAAAATCGCTTCGGAAGGTCGCGGAAACCGCGGATTCGCTATTAACTCTGTTTTTATGGCCCAAACGGGAACAACACCTATTATAAAAATTGTACATCTGTAAATTATCTATCTTAAAGGTCCGATACATTTTTTTCGTACGCCTAAACGTTTTGGAGATATGACGCGAAATAAGTGAAAAATGCATTTAGTTCCTTTTCTTTACATTTTTTAAATATTTTTGTTATATTGGACAGCACAGAATTGTTGAGACGTTCAAACATGGTTGGGAAAAGACACTGATCCTGAGCAGTGGGGCTGGATTAGGAAGAATGATATTTTGCCGACAGTACCAACGCAGTTACCACCAGGACCAGACATATTGTTAAATTAAATTTTTTGCAACTGTACGAAGGGTTGTGCAGGAAAATGTAGACGTAGGAAAGTAGGACTGAATTGTTCAACAGCTTGTGGACATTTTCACGGTCACTCCTGCTTGAATACCGCACCTATAAATGCTATGAATGAGGAAATGGATGACATAGAGTCTTATTAGAATGAAAATAATTACAACGATTTGTCATTGGACAATAACGTTTCAGTTACCGAAGAAGTCACAAATATTGACTAATTTAAAATCCGGCATGGATTAGGGCTCCTGGGGAAACCTCTACCTTCTACCTCTAAAGTGGTGCGGAAATGGCATTTTTTGCCTTATTCACTGTAAATAAATGTAAATAAAATGTATAAAATATTCTAGTGGAGAATAAAGATCACCGAGGTCTATAACAGCAATATTCATTTTTCACTTACTCCGCGTCGTATCTCCAAAACGTTTAGGCGTACGAAAAAAATGTATAGAACCTTTGAGGTAGAGAATTTACAGATGTACTACTTTTATAATAAGTGGTGTTCCCGTTTGGGACATAAAAACTGAGTTAATCGTGAATCCGCGCCCTTCCGAAGCGATTTTCAGGAATTCCCCCAGGTGTATCGTAGCGTAACTACCAAGTGTTATTCAGGACCTCCAAATAAACACAATAAAAAAAAACGTAGAGCACGAATTTAGGACAGAGGTCAATTTTACAGCTAAAATGCCTGGAGTATAAAACATATTTACGTTTGATGATTCGATGTGAATCAATCTTTTAGATTTTGTGAAAAAAAATTGTACATAGTAGTTAAATAATAAACATGATGAAGATAAATAAACTATGAATAGGTTAAGTAGGTGCCTAATTTGAAGATATTAAGGTAAACTATTAGTATAAAAAAGAAAACGATAAGCTTAGCACAATAAATAAAGATACAAATATTTTGACTCTTGCACAACAGCTATTGAACTCTTATATTTCCGCCAATTTTTATCGGAGAGAGATCAGACAGGTCCCAAATTATAAGTATTTAATGCCTCTAAAAGTTTTATTCGGAAAAAAAAATTTAACTTTTCACTTTCAAGATATTTCCAAAAAATTATTTTCACTCGTTTTACTCCCCCTCCCCTTTAAGTCGTTTTATCCCAGCAAACTTTGATCGGGAGGAGGTTAAACAGGTCTCAAGTTATCGATATTAAATGAAATCATCTATCATCTTTATTATTTATTTAATTTTTAGTCAATTTACAAATAATCAATTTTTCACCCCATCACATCCCTAACAAGTCTATTTCTGCCCTATTATGGATTTAACGTTTCCTTAGAAGTGTCCAGTAATTTTGTTGAACCTCTTCTCTTTCGAAGGTTAAGGATCTTTTGTTTGCCTAACATATAATAGACAAGAAACCGAAGGTTTTGCATCCCCTCCGAAGGATGGTATATCCACTACACAATCCTCACCTAAGATTACATAGCTTCCGCGCATACACTGGTATACAAGCTGCTGGAAGATGTGAGGCGAGGATAGAGATTAATAAAAGCATTAATAAAATAAATACGATAAGTTAAACAAATAACATGAACAACTTTTAAATTTTAGAAAAACTTTAAAAAACTCTCCATTTTACTGATTTCGCAATTCCAAATCAGTTTGCGACCCAAAAATTCAGATGCAGCAGGCCATTTTACATAAATTCCAATATTCAATTTTTTTAGGTTATCGAGTGGTAAACAAGATGTGAAAGTCAGATGTCTCGGTTCCCTACTCGAAAATATAATATACACACTACACTGTCAACTTCGAAAACAAAGCAACAGTTTCGGAAGCATTATGTCAATGAATCTGGCACTGGAACAGTCAGTCTACCTGCTGTGACAATGATAATGCCAAACGTAATACACACTATCGGTTTTCTTTTTATATAATCGCCTTATTTATATTAACTTCTTCTTGGCGGAGTTTAGCAATAACTATTCCATCACTCATCCAGGACAGATACACATAGACAAATTATATAACGACCATTCCCTACGACATTGCCATCTGCCGCAGCTGAGACTCGAACTCCGTAGTGGTACAGCAACTAGCCGTGTTGTCCTCGTCGTTCAGTCCACGGCCACCAACTCGGTGTCACATGAAAAACACAAGTAAACATCCATACCCTAGCTAGGCCAGAATTCGAACCCGGGACTCCTTGGTTGCAAGCCTAATATGTAAGCGTTCAGCCATTGAGCCACTTAGCGATTTTTTAAATTCTAGAGTGAAATAAAGGTTAAAATGTTAAAGCAACTTGAGTTTGAGAAGAATCTATACAAAACTGCTGCTCGTACCTGTTTATTTATATTTTCTTTGTATTGTAGAAGACATATTTAGCAGTTAGTTTGTCTGCAACGCTTCAATTTAGGAACCATATTTAGACCTGTTTTGGTTATTTAAATTTAAAATTAAGAAAGTCATATCTTGAATAAACTGGCGTATTTTTGACCACTTGCTTTGAGCTACATTTTTACAGCACGATTGGGCTATAAACATATCGATAGAAAGCTACCCCTTAATCTACGTCCATGTTAGTGAGCAACATCTTTCATACCCGCGGCACTAGCAAGGTATTATTTTTGGAATATACCGTGAAATTAAATCAAGCAAGTCTAGAAATACACGACTTGCGCAAAATGTGTGCGTGTATTATTTCTTATTATAGATTATCTTAAATGTGTCGTCTTAATGCAGATTTATGATACCTCGTGGCTTTAGATGTGATAAGGCACTAAGTTATTAGCATGAGAACTATTTATAATTTAAAAAATCGTATCCAATAAGTGATAAATGTAATGCCAAATTACAATAAATGTTTTGTACAGTTTAACTACTGTTTTATTGACAAAAGCATCAACAATCTGGAGCAGGACAATTGGAATAATTAGTAGTTAACACTTGATTAGTCTTTCTTTTGCTTTACCTTAGAAGTATAGCCCATTTACATTGTTTTAATAGATAGATAGATATGTTTATTTAGCCCCTGGCTATACAATCAAAAATACAATAGTATATATAATCTCTGTTTTACATTAGAAACCATATATACACAACACAAAAACACCAGCCGAAAGACTACTTAAAGGAGCTCTCGTGCCAGTCGTCCCATACCACTTGCAGAGCGCAGTTTCGAGCTGTTGGCTCTTGTCCGTGCAAGGTGGGCATGTGACGAGCGACACGAGGATCCTTTGACTATTTGGTACATCTCGGTATCGTTAGAATAACGACATGCAAAATAGTCAGCCAGCGCCATCTAGCGACCCAGTATCTGCTGCAATCGAAAAATAAATTCCAAATTGGAGTCTTTTGGCTGGTGTTTGTTGCAATTGAAACATTAGCGTTTTGTTGGTAATACACAGTTATTACACTTAACGCGCCAGGCTGGTAACTTGTAATTCAGCGTTCGGTGGGGCACACAGTCCGGAGAGTAGCTGTTGGTTGCAGTCTGGTTACGTTCCTTATAGTAAAATAGGGATTTTATAGAGGAGTTTTGCGATTGAAATATTATGTTTTGATATTCTACCCTCTAAAAGCACATTTGAATTATGCTAAGCACAGTCAGGCTATTTATTTTTCGATTGCAGCAGACACTGGACCGCTAGATGGCACCCGCTGGCTATTTTGCATGTCGCTATCCTAACGATACCGAGATGTACCAAATAGTCAAAAGATTCTCGTGTCGTTCGTCACATGCATACCTTGCACTGACGACAGCCAACAGCTCGAAGCTGTGGTCTGCAAGTGGGGTGGGACGACTGGCATAAGACCTCCTTTAAGTTGGATCAGTATTTTGGCTAGTGTTTGTTGCAATCGAAGCATTAGCGTTTTGATGGTAATACACAGTTATTGCATTTAACGCGCCAGGCTTGTAACTTGTAATTCAGCGCTCGGCAGGGCATATAGCCCAGAGAGTATCTGTTGGTTGCAAATACCAACTGACACGTTTAATAACGCCGACGTTTTTTGAAATTTTTTTACGTGTAAACCCACATGACTTTAAATTTAAATTATTGCAATCAACAATAACTCCTAGATATTTTATTTCCGAGACCAATGACAGATTTACTTGTTGAAGCTTAAATTCTCGCTTAAAATATAAATTTGTATCTTTGAACCTTTTGAGATTCTGCTGATTATTTATGAGCATACTTTTTGTTTTTGTGATATCCAGTTTTAATTTGTCTGTTTCTAACCATTTAGAAACAAGTTCTAAATCGTGATTTATTTTCCGTACCAACTCTCTAGGATCATGTTCATCAATTTAGACTATAGTGTCGTCAGCGAAAAAATGGTATTTGCAATTTTTAAAGATTCTTGGCATGTCATTAATATACATTACAAATAAGAGAGGGCCAAGTATGCTCTCCTGAGGCACTCCCATGTGTATAGGCAGCTCACTTGATAACACATTTTCACATTTCACACTTTGCCTTCTGTTTTTTAAATAACATTCAAACCATTTCCATACTACACCATCAATTCCATACTTGTTTAGCTTATCTAATAAAATCTCGCTATCAATCGTCTCAAATGCTCTTTTCAAATCTAAAAATATTACTCCTGACATTCTTCCTTTGTCCTTAGCTTCCTTCGACTAATTAACAACGTATTGTAATGCACTTTCGCAACTAAAACCTTCTCTACAACCAGACTACTTTCTCTAATATTTTTTCAAAAGCTGGTAACATTTATAGGTTTACAGTCTTTAGCTTTAATGGTTTTAGGTACCTACTTTTCTTACAGGAATTATTATCGAAACTTTTAAAGAATTTGGCACAATACCACGCTCTAATGAGCCATTAATTATATGAATCAATCGATCAGATAGAATGGCAATATATCGTTATAAAAAGCCAGATCAATATCATCCAGACTACTATTGTTTGCTAGATCAAATAGGTATGATTGTTTTTAATTCAGTTTTTGTCAACAACTTAAAATTTTGCATTTTTGCTCCTCCTAACTCTATAAGTTCAGATGATAGTTGCTATGAGGCACACTATGTCGTTAATACTAGATATATAGAATTCATTAAATTTTTCAGAATAGTTTTGGGTTTTTACACGTTTCAGTTTCGAATTGAATTTCTTTAAAAGTTTCGTCATGTTTTCGATACTAAACATTTCAGAGACTGCCACATTTTTTAGCCTACAGTTTTTTATCCCACTACTGCGTGAATCATGTAATTATTGTTGTATCTCAAGTAAGTAAAAATATTCCTTGTATGTGGTTAATTTAAATTTTGTTAATTGTCAACACACCAGTGGAAAAAATCATTTAGTAATAAACATGGAATAAATCCCACAGGCATTTGACAAATATTCTTAGTATGTTTGTCTTTCGGTGACTTGCACCCAAATAACATGTATACGATTAAATAATAGGACAGCTGGTTTCATTATCTGTATCAATTTTCTCATTTGATGTGACAGCAGTTGGACGTTACAATAATGTATTTCATTGAAATAAAAAAGGTTATGAACAATAATGAAAGGATTGTAGATCGCAATATAACCAAAGCTGTTGTTGAAACTATGCGGAGATTTTTTGGAAACAAACAGAACTAAACTCACTCGTACTGTTTGTTCTGTCAATAAGATAAACATTGAATTGTTTGCGCTCTCTATTATTGTCACTGTATAGTGAAATGCTTGTGTGTGCAAAAGCAGAGCCTCTGCAAACTGATATAACTACTCGTATTCATCATGTAAAAAATATCGTGTCTTACTAGGAACATTGCTGGCATGATTAATGACTAAAAGTATGCAAAAAAATTAATATTCAATAAACTACCCAGCATATTCTCACACGCTTTCTAGCTTTTCGCATTTTCTCATTAATTCTGTGACTTCTATGCAAATTACGCAAAACATTCCTGATAAGAACATGCAACGTAAGCAAAGTATTTATTTACGTCTCTATTTTTAATTAAAATATGTATAACCGCAAGTCCAGGAGCCAGCTAGGTTCTGGTGAATAAAGACTTATTTTATCCAAGGGTGGAATGAGTGATACGAGGCGCAGCCATGTGTACCCATTTCCGCGAGTGGATATGAATGTCGGTACTTACCACTAGCTTAAAAACACAGCATTATTGATCTATTTTTCAAATAAGAATTTTTCCTAAACCCATTGCCGAACAAGTTAATAACAGAGTAGTTACTGACCTAGGTCAATCATGGTTTATTTTCAAAATATATTTATGAGGTTCTTTAAAAGTCTAATGTGTTATATTTGGTACTCTATTAAATATATAAAAAAATTGCTTACTGACAGGTTATCTGAAATCCATACAGCTTATCAATAACATTCTAAAAATAAGATATATAAAATGCCAGGCCAATCTAGTGGTTCTAAATAGGTGACAGGCGATAAAGGATCTACGTGGCTCCGTGGGTGCGAATGAGAAAAATTATTATAGTAATACTTTTTATAATATGCTTTTTCTCTATAAATGAATTATGTTGAAAAATATGTAAAAAGTCATAAGTCATAATTTTATGAAATGTTTAAAAATGTGTATTGAATTATAAAAACTAACATCTGCACTTATTTAGCTCCTACTTTACATTTGAGAGGAGATAGATTTGTGATTGGCCTAGGGAATATATTTATTATTATATAGGTGTCATCGGATTATTTATTTATTTATTTATACAGCATCTAACAGTACAAAGACCATTTACAAGATGGGAAACAACACATATTTAATATACAGTACACATAGTGAGTAGCTTAAATATATATAATAAAAGTAGGAGAGAAAAAAAATCTAAATCTACAATCTAAACTGACTAGTATAAGAGCATCAAAAAAGATATAAAAGACAGCTAAAGAAAAATTGTATAGTACATGGAAAAATTAACAAGATTGCTGTACATAAGGCATATATAAATAAAAATATAAAAATAAAAATATAGTGAGGAAAATTGATAGACGAACAAAAGCAGGAAGCACCATTATTGAAAAATATCAATATTCGGATTATTATTGTAACAGGAACAAATATTATATACAGGTGAGAATTTTAGGACATTAGTCCAAGCTCTAGGTAGATAAAAAGTTTGACTATGACGTGAATTAACTCTAGGAATATAAAAGTCCAATTTATGAAGTATTTCGCTGCAATCAATTTCATGGTGAATTAATTTCTTCAAAAAGTTGATATCACTTAAGCTGCACATAGAATACATGTCAAGCAGATTTGATTGAGGAAAACCAATAGGCGGATATGAATTTAGAGATTTGAAGTAGAGATATTTGAGAAAGTGACGCTGCACGTTTTCTAATTTAGCGATATGAGTGTTATAGCAGGGCTGCCATACAAGAGATGCATACTCTAGCTTAGATCCCAGAAATGAAAAATATAATAATTTTAAGGTTGAATTATTAGTGAAATCACGGCCACTACGAGTGATAAAACCTAAAGTTTTGTTTACGTCACATACAGACGTATCGATATAATCGACAAAAGTTAGTTTTTTATCAAAAATTACACCAAGGTCTTTGAACGTAGACGGTCGCGTTAGCTGTTCGTCGTTCAGCCTGTACCCATAGGTATACTCAAAATCTCTAGCTGTAAATGACATTACATTGCACTTTTGTACGTTTAATGATAGATTGTTTTTAACACACCAGGAACTCAGATTAGAGATATTATTTTGCATTATAATGCAATCGTTTAAACCAGAGATTCTGTGTAGAAGTTATATGTCATCAGCATACATTAAGAAATGCACATCTAAAGTATCGCCTATGTCATTTATAAATATATTGAAAAGCAGTGGCCCTAGAACAGAGCCCTGGGGAACACCTGAGGATGAGCCATAATCATAGGACTTAAACCCATTATACGCGACATATTGAAGTCTATCACATAGATAAGATTTAAAGAAAGCTATGAGCGGGTCTGATATACCAAAGGTGGAAAGTTTTGCAATCAATATATTATGATTAAACCTATCAAAAGCTTTCGTAAAATCAAAGTATATTACGTCCGTTTGCATCTGCATGCCAATGGACTCAGATATGAATTGTGTAGCACATATGAGGTTGGTAGTAGTAGAGCGACCTTTCATAAATCCGTGTTGCTGACTGGAGATGATATTTTTAACGTTAGGGTAAATAGAGTCATGTAATAATAGTTCAAAGGCTTTGCCAAAGTTACAGATTACAGTTATTGGGCGGAAGTTAATTGTTTCGTTCTTATTTCGCTTTTTATGCACCGGGCAGACTTTGGAGTATTTCCAAATATCAGAAAAACAGCAGCATTTAATAGATACATTAAAAAGTATCATGAGCGGGTGAGCAAAGATAGCGGCACAGTCTCTCAGCAGAAATGCGGGGATCCCATCGGGACCCATGGTAAGCTTAGGTTTTATTCTTTTTAGTGCCAATAACACTTCATTTTCTGAAAATGAAACTATATTAATACTGTTGATATTATTGTCACAGAAATCATCTAACAAGATGTTTTCTGGTTCTAAAGTAGAGAATGATTGCTCAAAAAAGTCGGCATTTACAATATCATTAGGGTCATTTAAATCGTCCCCCTTATAAACCATATTGTTGCTGATGTTAGTCCCTCCTTTTTTGCTATTAAAGTAAGTCCAAAACTAGTTAGGGTCGCTGTTAATATTACTTTCAGCCAGATGTATATAGTTTTGGAAAGCAGTTTTAATGTTTAATTTAATTTTGGACCGGAGTCTCATAAATTCATTATAAGCAATATCATCTCCAGTTCGCTTGTAAAATTTTAAGTGCCTTTCCTCATTTCTTATATCTCTGATGATTTCAGCATTGAACCAAGGTGGAAATTGTCTATTATTATTTTTTGCGTATACATATTTGGGTATACAGGCTGTGAAAACTTCAGTTAATTTCTCATAAAAATGTTATAACCGTAATCTATCGAGTTTGAAATCCTTTAGAATAATTTATCTGACGTGTGGATACATGTCTCCAACAGGCCCTCTATCTTGTCATTATATATTTCTGTACATTATTTCAGACAGGAAATGAAACCTTCCCGGAAAATTTAGTAGAACGGTGAAATATTATTTGTTAACAAAAACATTGCCAAGTTGTTGACTTGTGGATTAACGTGTTGGGCACGTTCATTTAGGTAAAATTTAAGAGTTGGTCGGAGTGTATTAGTCATCCATGCTTCCAATTTTAATTGTAAATGACTTCACGTCAATAAAATGACGCAGCTGAATGTACGGTGTGCTTGGAAGGCGAGAGATAGAGATCTAGTAGAATATGACATTGGACAAATTTATTATACCTAATCTTTAAATTTCTCTGTGCATTTGAGGACATTAGGGCTAATTTTATTTTAGTTCTACAAAAGGGAAAATGTTTATTTTAATGATACTTATGCGGGACGATAAAAATTATTTTTGCAAGTCGATAATAGAAGAAAAAAAATTTGCTTTTTTATATATACTTTTTTTTCTCTCATCGTCCCACATTGTAATATGTTTTTAATGTCTTTTAGTGAAAGCCGTTTCTTAAAATAATGATTTATATGAGAGTAATTTGCACAGTCTTTCCGGCTTATATCCGGAGCGCTCTTAAGCATACGAATGAATACGATATACTCTTAGGAACAGTAGAATTTCATGTAGAAAAAATTTCAAGTGAGCTGACTTTTGATAAAGTTTGCTTTATCTTAGTAGTTAGTTGCAAGCAATGTGCCAAGTGTCACAATTGATTGACCTTGATAGGTACTTTTGACACAACACGAGATCCCCACAGGTATCATATAATTGAAAATTACTTTGTAGTAAGTGGGGCTCGAACCCACTTCGCTAGGTATGCTCAAAGACGGAGAGCTAGACGTGCTAACCACTGTGCTACTGTCCCCCGTATATATAATTGTAAAATTGTAAAAAATGGTGCATTAATGAATAAATGAAAATATACAGGCCAAGAAAGAAGCATCATAGTCAATCCTAAATAAAATAAATATTATATCTATGCTATGTGTATTGTGTATATAGATTCAAATGTTTATGTATGTTTGTATGTCCAAAAATCTTAGACACTTTCAGATGACGTAGAAACATTTCTTTCACGAGCAATGCCGGGTTGCTCAGCCTAGCGGAAGATAACTTCCAGGTCTGTTGGAAAACAACTGTTCATTTTAACAACAGTTTTATTCATCGCTATTTTCGAGAAACATGTAATTATTTTACTTCGTAATTGCTACCGAACGATCGCTGACGTGGTTATTATTACAATTTTTATCATGTATCTCTGGCATTAATTATGGTAGTATTCGTCATTTTGATTGTCACTGTCAAATGTTGAAAAACAAGTTCGTCAGACTATCAATACTTGTATGGCCACAAGTATATGTCTATTATTTCATTTTATATTGTTTAGTAACTTACATATTATTAAGGGAGAGGATTATCCAAATGTTTAGCAAATTATTTATTGTGTATATGAATAATTATAGTATCGTTAACTTATATTTAGGTATAAACAATTTTTTCCCACGATATTGCATGTTAGTTGACCACATACTAAATTTGCAAACTATAAAAGTGATTGAAAACGCTGGAATCATACAATAGTCTTTGTTCTTGGCAGTTTGTTTACCTTATAGGCTTTTCAAATAGTTTTTACAATTATTCCGAGAGAAATGATACTAGAGCACTCAGCCTCACCTTTCCATTATATGCTGCATTGTACTCCACGAAAATGCATATAATTGTTGAAATTGTTCATTATTGTTATAGACAATGTTATTGTTATAGACCAACAGACAGCTATATATTTCTATATATTTATGTTTTATAGATAGTTTTTAATACATACACCTTAAAGACCCTACCTCCCAAAACCTCCTTTTCAACCTTTTCAAAATCCGCGACTTGTCTTCGGGGTATAAAATGGTGGATATTTTTTTGCCGCGAACATTTTATAGATAGTTTTGTGAAAAATGGATAACCTAGATATGGTTTACTAATAGAAACTGCCCGGCTCGATGTGTCTGGGCCCCGGAGAGAGCTTCGAAGTACCCCAAAAACAGAATTTTCTCCAAAAAATTTGTGTGATCCGGTTATGAGTGTTTTAGGGCACAAAGTAATCAAAATTTATCTTTTTCTATATACACGGTGTGTCAATAAAAACTGCCAGGTGAAATATTTCGGAAAGTTTAGAGATTTTGAGTTTTGTAAAAGCCCATTGCTAGAAATGGCTTTAGTTTTGAATACAAATAGTTTTTTAATATGTTAAGGGGTAGATAGCGCTACGCTTTAATGATTTTTTTGAATAACTGGAACTTATAAATGTTTTATATTTTGAAGAGAATTTAATTTCAATTAATTTCGTTATATGGAAAAAAATCGAAAATCCAACCGTTTTCGAGAAATTTGAGTTTAAAATATTGTTCCATGCATTTTTCTAGTACAACCATAGTAGCAATAAAGGAAATATTAACGTGGGCGAAAAAATACATTTAGTATTGATTACGTTCACCTTAATGGAATAAAACGACTTCATACGCAAAATGCAATCATAGGTACTTTTGGAATTCTTTATAGACAATACTGGCGTTGTTTTGAACATTGTTTTAGTTTTTTATTGTCAAATGGTGTATATACAGGGTGTCTCACCGGGAACTGAATCGATCGATATAGAGAAAAGTACGCATCAGAAAATTTTGAAAATTTAGATAATTACTAATGTCGATGTGGCCAATCCAACTAAAATAATTACAAACAGCTGGCACTTCCGCTTATACCGGAAGTCGATACCAACTTGCTTATTTCAAACGGAACACCCTACATATTTTAGGGTTTTCGAAAAAAGCATAAAATTCTGAGTCGAAAATATGTAGCATATCGTATACCTAAACCTAGCCGTTTCAGAGATATTTGACATTTTATAGAAAATTTGACATGTGCAACGGTTTGCAAGAACCGTTGTAACTTTCTTCGTGTAAAAGATCCTCATTTGCTTCTTGTCATGTAAAAAGAACACAAGGAGAACTACGTTCTACAACTGAAATAAATTCAATAATATCATACCAAGTGTTCCGTTTTTCGCGTTACATTTTGTCAATTTCAAACCGCGAAAACTTGTTTAGGTCAAATGGAACACCCTGTATTTTTTTACGTCAAGTTGTGTAAAATTGAATTCCCTTTTTTGTGATATTAGCATAGTGGGGGTTAAAGTTACAACTTTTTGAAATATTTGCGATTTTATTAGAAAATCATGAAATGTTGTAATCATGTCATCAATAGCCATGATTAGAAACAATCAGTCATTATCTTATGTCAAAAAATGCCAGAATGCTTAAATTATACCAACGAAATTTTTTTAAATTTGTTTATTATTTATGGAGAATGTGATAAAGCAATATCAAGAACTTGCAGCACATTTTTTACTCGATATCAAGAGAGTAAAAGCCTAATAAGCCGAAGCATTTGTAGAGAATTTTAAACAAAAGTAATTTGATACAAAAGCAGTGTTTACTTAAAAACAATTATTTTTAAGATGTTTCACAAGGAACTAACCACAAACTCAGTTCAGTACAGGGATAAGTTAAACATTGTTTTAAGTTATGGAGAATCTCGTAAGAATTCTTCTGCAGCTATGGTTTTATATGGAAGATGTTTCCCTGAGAGACCAAGGCCTGATCGAAAAACTTTTATAAATTTATGTGCTAATTTAGATAGTTATGGATTTTTTTTAAAAAACAAGAACCGTTAGAAGAAAGAAAGTTATAACAGATGAAAATACGCCGTTAGGTTAGAGACAATAGAAAATAACCCCTGTTACGACCGCACCCTGTATATATATTTAAGTTTACGTTAAATTTCAAAATTATTTAATCTTGTCATATATTAGTCCTAGTGTAATTTTATTGCTAAGATTCTTCAATTTATATATTCGTGCGACATCTGTGGGCTGGAGATGGGACGGCTTGCCATTCGGTCGACAGAAATCACGAAGTTCGGTAGTTCCGTAAACCACTAAAATATTCTGAATTTCGTTAATTTGTTTAATTCCATAAACCACTAAAATATTCTGAATCTCGTTATTTATTTTGTTTAACATATATGTGTGTACGTATATTCATTCAATACAGTCCATCGCTCATCGTTCAGCAAGGAGTGAAAAACGCATAGGAAAAGATGAGTCAGTACTACTTTCCAGCCCTCGCGGTTACTCTTTGTTGTTGCTCATTCAACCCCACACGTTATTACGTAAGTTAAATGAGCAAACTAATATTTCTGTAACTGTGTATAAAGGGATTCTAAAAAATAATCAACTTTATCCATTAGAGGAGAATTCTAATTTGCTAAATGACTAATCTAGATTCCACAACAACGGAGTAATAACCAGACATAACTATCCATACTGATGTAAAGAATGATACTAAGTGGATGAGACAAATCGGGTTCCAAACAAGATTTGGGGTAAATGTTTGGTGTGGCATTGTAAATGGATACATTGTTGGCCCATATCTTTATCATGAAAATTTAAATGTTGAACGTTATTAGCATTTCTTACAAAATGATTTACCTGCGCTGTTGAGTAATTTACCAGTTCAATTAGATACTATGTGGTTTCACCAAGATGGCGCTGACCCACATAATAACAATATTGTGGAAAATTATTTAAATCAAACACATCCAGGAAGATGGTTTGGTACAAATGGGATACTCATGTGGCCAGCTAGATCTCCTGATATTACCCCATTAGATTTCAATTTGTGGGGCTATCTGAAAGGGAGGTTTATGAAGAAACAATTATAGACATGGCTGACTTTTATAATAAAATTTATGCAAGTGTTGAAGCCATCAAGAGAAATACATTACTTAAAAGTTTGTGGAGTTGAGCTATTGAATAGATTCTCCATGTACTCGAAAAAATGCATGGAACATATTTTTTATTCAATATTGTTTAATAAAGTACAGGGGCGGGTGCTTTAAAATTGAGGTAAATGTAATTTCCGGTTTAACCGGAAGTTGCAAAAAGTTCTATTGCCACATTATTCACAGTACCTTTCTATGAAGAAAGTTCCAAACGAACTATCGTCTAAAACTTAATGTAAGAAAGTTCGGAGATTTTAACTTTTCAATAATTAAATATTTTAAGCTCAAATATCAAGTTTCCGAAATATTTCACCAGAGAATTTTTATTGGCAAACCCTGTATATATACCGAAAAATAAAAACTAGCCTGATCACGTCTCCAAAATGTACAGTACATAGAAAAGATTGAACACACATAAAAAATAATCAACGAATGCCGACAGTTGTTGCATCCAGGGTTGGACTGGAATTGTGATATGTAGGTCTAGTTATGCACAAAAATGAAGTATTTTTAAATGTACAGCAGGCAACATTTATTAACTGAATTTCGTAGGATATTTTTTTGTTTATTTTTCTTCAAGTAGAATAAATAAATGTTTGTTAGAAAAATATTTGCTTACTTTTATACCTAATAAGAAAATAATGAGTTGAATACAGAGCCGCTGCCATTTTCCCATTGCCTGAAAAATGACATATTCACTGATACTCTGACAATAAATATTATATTGATACGCATCTCAAATAAATAAATAAATAAATAAACACCACAGAAATTAGAGAATCCCCAATTCCAGAAGCCAGGGCTTGTGCGGAAGGGGGTTACACATTGAAAAAACGCGGACATACAACTATTTCCTCCGACAGTGTCAGTGCCGGAACCAGGATTCGAACCCGATGGTGCGATACTCGTGTGATTAATCGCGATTGCCACCTCGCGCCTTAACCCACTCGGCTATCGACCAGATCAAATATTCTGTAAGATTGCATTTGTTGACACACCCAAGAATAAATAAACTTTCTTAGTCCACCTCTGCATCTAGGTATACTTTAAACGAGGATAATTGAAACTGGTCAATGTTAAACCACAGGTCCGTGCGCACTGAACTTGGTATTTTGTCCTATATATTTAGCAATGGTATCGAGATTCGAATGGTAGTTGAAACTGTGCAGGCGAGTCCGAGACTGGCAATGTAATCAGTATAGAAACCAGACAGCACTGGTTTAAAGATAACAAAACGGACAGGCATACTAGCATAAAAAACTCGTAAATCGTTTCAACGGCGGACTTAGAGATGTGCTGTCTGTGCCAGTGCAGTGCGTAAATACCTGTTATAATATCAAACGTAGGAGTTTAGTTAATTATTGTTCATATTTATAAATATTTACTACTATATAAAAGGTAAAATATTTTAATTATTTACTAATTTATCATGGCTTTCTGGAGACCATTTGAAACAGAGGATAATGTAATAACGCCCGAAAATCTGCCGACTGTTTTTGCCGGCTTTTATTTTTCATACGGTTTCAATTAAGTTCGTTTATACTTTATATAAAACGATAATTGGAAGGTCCAGTTAGGAGAGGGTAACGTAGGAGTGATCGGGGAAAACAATTACAGAATTTTCTTACTTGAAAGCTTATACAAGTAATAAATAAATATAATGGATTATGTGAATATTCACATGAATACAATACGATTCAATAATTATTCCGACTTATATTCAGTAAGATTTAGACAACTAATGATCTTTGGTATAATAAAAATTCAAAGATATATTTGCCCCACTTACCATCAAAGTACATTTGTTTACTACGCGGCGCGTGTTATCGGTAAGCTATAAAGACAGTACCCTTCTTTTGTGTTAAATTTTTTATGTCTGTTAAATCTTTTCGGTCTACATACATAGATATTTTTCCAAAAAACTCCATTGTTTGGGAACAAAAAAATACCAAATTTAAACAGCTTTAGGATTTTCAGCATGAAATGACGTAAAATTTTAATCGTAGGTCAACGAAACACCATAAATCTAAAATATGTTATAATTATCCTGATTTAAGCGAAAAAGAAAGGAAAGGGGGGGCCTTTCCTTCTTTTTTTCGTCCCCCATAAGTTGACAATATTTAAGTATTATTATTAGCGAAATTCTTAAGAAACAGCGCATTCTTTCTTTAAAAATTTGATTACAAGCAGCCTTGTCGAATTTAATTTACTTATATGTAATAGGTATCTGTTCGTTTTAATAATTCTTTTGACATTACACTCTGGAACATAATTTTAATTAATTTAATTTTTTTTGTTGAAATAGGCTTAAAATTGACATTTTAAACGTCGAGATTTTAAATTTGAGAGAAAAAAATTCCTATCTGTCTGTAACTTTTTTGCGCCATTTTTTGCTATCACCGCCAATACCACCCCCCACACTATTATAAAACGGATTAAAAAAAATTGATATGTAATTTAGTGTGTATACAACAAAGAAATGTCTCAAACAATTTTTTTGGCATTAGCCACACCCTCTACCACCCCCATTGCCACCCCCACCCTATTATTAAAGGGAGTAAAAAATTAAATTGGGATTTAGTGTGTGTATGAGAACCAAAGGCCTCTAAAATTTATTTTGGCATTAGTTACCCCCTCTACCACCCCCCTTGTCAACCCCACCCTATTGTTTAAGGGTATAAAAAATTAAATTGGGATTTAGTGTATATATAAGAACCAAGGGCTTCTAAATTCTTTTTACATTAGCCACCCCCATTGCCACCTTTAAGGGAATAAATTATTACATTAGGATTTAGTGTATATGTCGTAGTCACATGTCGAAATACGACTTTTCGGGAAAAGCCAAGGCAGTTCATGAAATGCCGGCAGATAGTGTGAAAACTGTATGCTACACCATTCGCCTGGGCTGCTTATGAAGAGCCTAGTTTATTTAGTCAGTTAATGTTATGATTCGTGCTTTACATGATCTGCCGTGATTTAGGCCATCGGTATTTCATGAAATGACGTGATTTAGTCATATCGTGAATGAGCCTGGCGATGAAGCCGGCAGATCATGTAAAGTACGAACCATAAAACTAACTTACTAACTAGGCTCTTCATGAACAGCCTAGGCGAATCGTGTAGCATGCAGATTACACACTATCTTCCGGCATTTCATGAAATATCGATGCCCTAAATCACAGCAGATCATGTTAAACTTCTCATTACAAGAAAATACTAACATTTTAAGGCAGTTCATGAAAAGCCTAGTCAAATGATACAAGTTGTTTTACACTATCTGCTGGCATTTCAAGAACTGCCTAGGCTTTTCCCGAAAAGCCGTATTGCACTATGTGTCTGCGACATAGGTTTTTCGGAAAAGTCTAGGCATTTCATGAAATGCCGATGGCCTAAATCACGGCAGATTCTGTTAAAATTCTCATTACACTAAAGTATTAAAATCTTAAGGCGCTTCATGAAAAGCCTAGTCACATGATGTAACATGAGGTGTTTCACACTATCTGCCGGCATTTCATGAACTGCCTAGGCTTTTCCCGAAAATCCGTATTTCACCATGTGACTACGACATATATAAGACTTGAATACAAAATCTGGATGTGGAAGTGAGTGATTCCTTGGGCAGCGATTTTTGTAGCCTCATAAGATGCGGTTACATATATTTCCAAAATATTGTAATCAAAAAGCAATAATATTACCTTCATAATGATTATAATAAACAAAACACGTTTTATTCCAATGTGTACTTGTACTATATTAAAATAAACATAATTTCTATCACCTGCTTTGCATTATTAAGGCAAGTACCAGGTAATAAAAATAAAACTTCTGTTTACAGCATCAACATACGAGAACATACGTGGTTTCCTTCAATAAAAGGAACTGGTTTCCGTTTTCCCGCTATTAATAGGACCTTTGATCATGCTTTTGCAATAAAACAGCCGGTAATAACATTTTATTGCCGATCAATTAATAAAGTGGACATTACGATTTGTTTGTTGTTTGATTCGAAACGCAGACAAAATATACAATTATCAAAGCTGTTTATCGTGAGCCATCTATCTAAATAAACAAAATCAATGAACTCATTCTTAGAATTGCCACTATCTACCTACTACTTTGGAGTATATTAAACTTTGAACGAGCAAATTGCCAATTATTTATTATTAATATCAGCTGTGGATGCATCAATTATTTGTTCTGTAAAATTGCAGTTTCGTTACTTATTGATCATAATGTACCAAGCATTGTGTAAATAAGTTACAAAGGGATTTCATTTTTTTTATTTTGCAGTTTTAAGACATTTTTATTTCTCTCGGTTACCGAAGAGGGAGAGTATATTAATGACAAAAAATCTCGTTCCGAGTTGGACTAAGTGGAGTAAAATCAGCCCGAAATTATGCCGTTTTAAAAAAAAAATGTTTTTTTTAAACATACATCGCTGTACTAAATCAATGGTTTGAGCTACTATTGTGAATTTTTGTAAATTTACTCAAAAAACTATAGCGATTCTAACGCTACTCTCCAAATTTTAAAAGTGTAAGGCCTTTTCGAGAAAATAAGCCCCAAAGTCGACACTAGCAAATTCGTGCATTGAAAACTTCACCATGTGAACAAATATGTTAATTATTCAAAATTTATGTATATACAGGGTGGGGCAATAGTGTGTCGGACCTCGACATCTCGAGTTCTACGATAGATAGAATTTTTTTTTTAAATTTCAAGTAAACTAG
The DNA here is from genome assembly GCA_963675555.1 of Leptura quadrifasciata. NCBI lineage: Eukaryota > Metazoa > Arthropoda > Insecta > Coleoptera > Cerambycidae > Leptura > Leptura quadrifasciata. The sequence continues at coordinate 32,885,712 of OY776674.1, forward strand.
ATAAAAAGTCTATAACTGGAAATTATTTTTGAACATACAGGGCGAGCCAAGACGAAATTACAGAACCAAGTGTTTTTTTTTAAAATGGAATGCTATGTATATCAGTATATTTTTTGAAGCCTCTTTCTAGGCCCTACTACTTGGATGTAATGAATTTTTTTGTTGAAATAATGCAATCTGCAGATGGATATTAAAAAAAATCACCACAGTGACAATTATGGGTTTTAAAAAAAACTTATATGAATACCAGTTACGAGACATCTAATTAATGTTTTTGAATCTTTTCATTTCCTAAAAATGTACAGGGCGGCCAAACATTATTTTTCAAATAAGAAAATTTCAAACTGACTTTTCTCATTTTTTTCAAATGAAACACCCTGTATATTTTTCGACGATGTGATCACCAGATGTGTGCCAGTCGTCACACACTACTTGCAGACTGCAGTTTCGAGCTGTTGGCTCTCGTCAGTGCAAGGTAAGCACGAGAGCTCCTTTAAGTAGGATCAGTCTTTCGGCTGGTGTTTGTTGCAATCGAAGCATTAGCGTTTTGATGGCAATATGCAATTATTACACTTAACGCGCCAGGCTTGTAACTTGTAATTCAGCGCTCGGCGGGGCATATGGCCCGGTGAACGTTAATAACGTTCGAATACGGGTTTATAGATATTAACTGTGAAAATGAAACGCATTAAAAATTCGATTTTCTCGAAAAGGCCTTACATTTTGAAAATTTAGAGATTAGCATTAGATACGCTACAGTTTTTTGAGTAAATTTACAAAAGTTCATAATCGTAGCCCAAACCATTGATTTAATAGCACGATGTATGTTTTAAAAAATAATTTTTTCAAATTACTTCTCAGACATGAAAAAAACGATTTTGCAAAATTCGGCCCTACTAAAGGAAGTTGCAGAAATCTATTTCGGATAGCCAAAATCAAGCCCTACAACATGGTGAAGGTCCCATTAGGTTATACCTTTAGCAAAAGAACTACCAGAAATAAGCGAGATGGAGGAGCGATTTTACTTCACTAACTGTGTAGATTACAAAAATTAAAGCCTATTAATTTCATCCGCCTGTCTGTCCGTATGTATATCCGTCTGGCTGCCTATCTATAAATAGATAAATAGATATTTATTGATCATAATACACAAATTGTGTTTTGACAGCTCAGTGTGTTACTGCTCCGATAGCCATTATAAGAGAGTAAATTAATGGACTGTATTTACAGCGTGACAAAAATTCTTATTTTACATAGCGAGAAAATCAATATGAAAAACAGTTTTAAAAATTATAGAAAACTTGCAGAACTTACACAATACCGACTGCAGACAATGCACTTTCCTCTTCAACAGCACCTGGCTTCTTCTCAGAGCTCTTGGGGCCAGAATTCGAAGGTTTAACCATTTTAAAAATTATTTAGTTGATACTCCACACAATAATTAATCCTAGTACTATAAACCCGAGGGGCGAGAATGTTCTTAAACACGCGACAATATTTATTACAGGGGAAATTAGGTTAACCTAATTTAAATTATTATTATTAGCGATTTCAAATTCGATATTAATTTATAACAGCGTACCATGTGAATATAAACATCTTCGGGTTTTTTTGCTATCACTCAGAATTTACAAAAAACAGTTTTTTGAAAGAGTTGCGCTACCAACGGTTTAGAATAATAATAATAATAATATTAATTATGAAACACGAGCACTGTGAAATAAATAAAAATTAATATAATGTTTTAAAAACACTTAACGCAAAAACATACAATAAAACATACAGTGACACATACAATAAAAATATATATATAAACATATATTATTAAATTATACGGAAGAAACCAGATGACATGAATTCATTAAAATCATACAAAATCATACAATGCATTGGTCAGCAGGAAACAACGTTTCATTACTGTTTTAAAACGTTCTAGTTCTAGATCTTGGACGGCATTGGGTAATACATTAAAAAATTTGTTGCATAATATCTAATTCCATTTCTTGTTTCAGTTAGTCTTAAGAAATTTATGTTAAAATTGTCGAATAAGATTGGATATTATCATAATTATCATACGTAACGTAATTTCTTGAGAGTTCTTTTATACTAAGTAATTGAACTGATCCACCACTTCAAGAGAATTTCCGTTAAGTGTAATGTCTATTTGGTTCACTTGATGAGGAGTTGACATAATCTTAGTCTTTCCAATGTTGATTTTAAGTCCCAAGGAATCATAGCTCTGGGCATACACATCTAAAAGTTCTTGAAGCTCTTCCGGCGAAGAGGCTAAAAGTGCACAGTCATCCGCATACTGAATCGTGTGCGTGTCTTCGTGAAAGCTCTAAAGCGCCCTATGTTAAAAAGTCCGCAATCAAAACGGTATCTGACACCTATTCCTCTGACTGTCAGTTTGTTGTCAACAATAATTGTTAGAGCAGTGGTAAACAAATTAAAGAGTAGGGGTGCCAGGACACATCCCTGCCTAACTCCAGTGAGGGTTTGGAAAGGTTCGGTTGCCTCATTATTATACATAACCTGGGCGTTGTTGTTTGTATGTAGACTGCGACATACTTCCACAAATTTTCTAGGGATACCTAAGCGGAACATAATTTTCCAGAGCACTTCCCTGTCCACCGAGTCAAACGCCTTGGTTAAATCAATGAAGGCCATGTGAATTTCTCCTTGATGTTCGAGTGCTTTTTCTTGAAGCTGTTTAAGTGTGAAGATTAAATCCGATGTGCCTCGGTTTGGTCTAAAGCCACTCTGTGTTTCAGGAAGTAACTTTTCCATAACAGGTGTTAGCCTATTTGCCATCGCTTTAGTGAGTATCTTCTCTCCAACAACCAGGAGAGATATACCCCTGTAATTCCCACAGTCCGCAGCACTCCCTTTGTTTTTGAAGAGGTTGATTAAAAGTGTATCACGAAACTCCTGCGGAGCTTGACCACTTTCCCACACGACATCAAACAGTTTTTTGAGGTAGGGTATGAGCTCTGACGACACAGCTTTAAAGATCTCAGCTGGGAGTGAGTCGGCGCCGGGAGATTTGTTATTTTTTAGCTGCCCAATGGCGGTTAAGATCTCTTCCGTTGTTAGTGGTTTATCTAAGTCTTCGAAGGTGTCATATTGAGGGATAAGATTTATAATATCGTGATCGGCTTGACTTTGCTGGTTAAGAATGTTAGAGTAGTGTTCTTTCCATCGGGCTCTTATTTCCTGGTCTTCTTTGAGGAGATTTCCATTTAAATCTTTAATAGGGCACATATTTTTCCGACTGGGGCCATACACTGCTTTTACTCCTTGAAAGAAATTCCTGTAGTCGTGTGAATCGGCGTACCTTTGAATTTATCTGGCCTTGCTTGCCCACCATTCGTTCTTTATTCTTCTAATTTCGCGTTGCGTTTCATACTTAGATTGGGTAAAAGCTTCTGCTTTTGATGAGTCGTTGGGGTGGTTGATAGCGTTTTGGAAGGCAATATGTTTGCGGTCAAGAAGTTCTTGTATAAAAGCTTCATTATCATTGAACCAGTCCTCCTGTTTTTTACTTGCTGCAGTGCCAAGAATTTCCTCACTCGCACTTTTTAAACTGTCTTTAATTTGTGTCCAGGTAGCAGCGACATCTACAGAATTGGTCTCTTCTAGTGCACTCAAATTCTCTTGAACTTTTTGCTTTAGCTGTTCGACGGTTTGTTGGTCACACAATTTACTAATACAGAGACGGAGTCTACGTTTTACTTGAGTTCTTCGGTGTTTGGGTCTCATAACAATTTTGATTATATAATAATGATATATATTGATATTAATTAACTCTTTCAAATCACGTTGGATGTATAGACATATTGAAGAAAACTGCTTCAGAGTTGTTAATTGATCAAATTCGTTAAATTGGTGTACAAAGTGGGTAGCGATCCTATAACTAAATTTAGCCAAACTTACATGTACGATTTATTTTGTTTAACCATAAACAACTTAAACTTCTCATAGGTAATTATTGGCAAAATGTCTACTTGAAATCATATAATCGTTTGCTGTAATTTTCCTAATTATATAATTAAGCACATGGTCCTGAGAAGTCTGGGTCGTATTGCCGAACAAAAACAATTTAATTGACCTTAATACTTCTTTGTCTGTAAATCCCATAATTATCTGATTTCCCCAATGAGCATTTTTTGTGACAAAATCCAATTAATTGTGTTGCAAACAGTAAGAAGTAAATTTGCAGTACTTTTAAATTTCTATTTGATAAATATCATGTCATCATGTCATCTGCGTACAATCACAATCATTTTAAAAGGTTTTAATTTGCCTGAAGTGTAGCTTCAAGGATAGATATTATTAACCCTATTGATAAAAATAAATTCGAACTAAAAGGAACTATAATTACGAAATAAGATTACCTCTAATACAAACATTTATTATTTATTATTATTATTTATTGCTCTACCGGGTGCCACAAAGTAGTTTCTCGCTCCTATAACTTTTATATTTTTGGATATATCGAAATGAAACTACAGAATCCAGATCCATTCAAATTGTGTTTTTTGACATTTGAAGTAATTTGATACCACTTCTGGTTTCTCAGGAAATGACCCTAATTTCTAAATATAACACCGTATATATTATTATAAATTATTACATTTTTGATTCAGGATGTATTTTTGTATATGCGTGGTGATTTTTATAAATTTCTGACCAGTTGTTATTTTTTTTATAGCAATTATAAATTTTGATCTAGACTGCTAAAAAATACGTACTTTCTCATGTTAGTTTCTACGGAAAAAAGTATTTATACATAGTTATTATTATTAACCATTTTGTAGGTGTTTTAATGCCAGTAATTTACTTTTCTTGAAATAATTCGTTTTTATTTAAAATGGGACGTTGGTAGCTCCATTAAATTGCTCTTTTTTACGAATCCATTGATACCATGCTTGGGTTTTATGCACATTTATTTAAATAAACTGTAAGAAAGCTTGTACTTTTAGTATTCTAAGGGCCGGTCTTTCCATCTCCCATTAAATTTATTCAGCAGCTAAATCCTGTGGAAATGCTTTTTGATACAATTGTAGCCGAGGAATTATTCCCAAATAAATTTAATGGGAGATGAAATGACCGGCCCTAAATTTATAGTTTTTATTATACTGCTAAGTTACCTTTGCATTTTAAAAGAGAAACAAAATAATCGAAATGACCAACGACTTCAGAATAGGATAGACAAAGCATTCTCTTGGTTTGTTGTGTATTATTTATTTGTTTACATTGCTTTAAAAATAAATACTGGTACTCAGCAGTCTATCGGCTAAAGGCACGTGGGTATATGCGCATGCAGTCCCTCTCAACACGTTTTGTTTATAATCCGGTTGCAGCGTTGGCCGCCATTAAAGTGTTTGTGAAAATCCGAAGTTAAACGTTGTAATTACAGTGGTTTTGTAGTGTTTTTGAAAACAGAATTTGTTATTGTGAATAATAAATAATGGGAAAATATTGTGTTGTATGTAGATGTCTCTTTAAAATTGGGGTTAATCGATTTTTTCACAGGTAGGTGAAATTATCTCATAGGCGTAACCTCGGGTTGGAACGACAAATAAGCAAAATTGTAAATGTTCGGTGCAATAATATTCACAAAATTCTATAGAATGGTGCGAGATCTGATTCTTTTTCCTCATCAAAAAAGGAAATTAATGCGCTAGACATAATAAACTATGTTCCAACTGCTTCTACGAGACCAATCACAGAGCAATTGGGTGCAAATAAGGAAATTGTAAGACGCATATTAAAAAACACAATTATCATTCTCTTAAATACAACTTATGCCAGCATCTTTATGAAGGCGATAATGATCGAAGGGTACAATACTGTAAGTGGTTACTTAATAAATGTGAACAAGATGACAGATTTTTGAAAATGTATTATTCTCAGATGACTCTAGATTCACAATAATGGAGTGTTTATTCTTACCTATTATTTGGGTTCTCTACCACATGTATTATTATCCTCTTCAAAAACATATCACCGAATCTACAAAATAATAGAATTATTGGAAAAAAGCCTCTGCGCCGTGGCGTTTACGTCAAAAAAACAGTCGGAGGTTATGTTTTATAAATAATATAAATCAGAATAAACACAGAAATAATGTATTTTGCTGATGTTTCGGAAAGTAGTCTCTTTCCGTTTTCAAAGCTTTTTTTTTGGAAGAACTCTTATTTTGCTGTGTATGTCAAACACTCAGCTTTAAGATTCTGTTTATGTTATTTCCATAGATACTTACTACTTACACAGAACACAGAACTGAGTTTGTTAAGTTCTTCCTTTAACATTGGTAGCCAGGTTGTACAAATATCTACAGAACAATTCGTTACGCACTTATCTTCATTTAATAAGATTATTGCTGATTCTTTAATTTTTCTTTTTTTGTTATCTACTTCTTTTGTTAAAATTTTTGCCGAGTCCCAGTTTATTCTATGTCCGTTTTCCCAAGCATGTTCACAAATCTTTGATTTCTGAATTTCATTCTTTCTAATGTAAATTCTTGTGCTCATCCAACCTCACACTGAAAGGTCTCCGGTTTTGTTTTTGTTAAGATAGATCTTAAAGTGTTCCTCGTTTGAAATATCGTCCTAACATCAAATTTGTCACCTATACGGCGTAGCTTCTCCAATAGTCCGTATACATGAGGAATTATTGCTGTATAGTGATGTTCAGGTTTTTGTCGTACCTATTTTCAACATTTATGAAAACTCTATCAACAAAGGCTTCAGCGTATTGATTTTATACTATAACCTCTTTGATAAATTTTTTCTCGTTATTTAACATTTCATTATTAGATGAAATTATTACAACACCCCTTTTAACATTTATTGACTTAATTCAGATATCTATTATTATGTGTTGGTTTTCTATAAACACTTGTTTAAATTGTATTATTTATCCTTTTAATTAAAACATTTAAAAACGGTAGTTCATTCCTACTTTCTACTTATAATGTGAATTTAATAGACGGTTCCTTACTATTTATATTTTCTAAAAAACTATCTAGTAAATCAACACCATGAAGCCAAATTGAACATGTGTGTTCTCAAAGTTCTCCATAAATATATTGCTTAAAATTGGTGATAATGGAGACCCCATAGCCATACCAAAATCCTGCTGATCATGCTAAATCATTTTCCAATTGAAAATAAGTTGTTTTTATACACATTGTTGAGAGTTCCATTATGCTATTTACACTTAATTTAGTTCTAGTTTCCAAATTATTATCATTTAGCAACCTATCTTTAACTATTTTTAAGGTTTCTAAACCTAAAATTTAAACAAAATCCGATCAATTGTAAGGACGTTCTGGCCAAAATAAATATAGACCAAAATCAGTTTATCACCCTGCATCTCAGAAATTAAGAGCGACAGGAAAATTCCAATTTCATACCTGAATACCCAAGCGGTCGTCTACCGCCCCTGGAAGTATGTACAGTTCGTCATGAAACACTCTGTACATAAAAAATTTAAACGCTATGCTCCTAATAGTTTCTGAAATACGGATAATTTAAGGCCGTGAAGATACTCTATAATGATATCTCACGGCATTAACTAATTTAATGTTTCGTCATTTCATTACAATGCTGTGTGGCTCTATTTACAATTTTGCTGCATTAATACACCATTTATCTTCATTATTCATTACCATTAACCTGTAAATGTCATTTTCCCGCCTAATGCCTTATACAATATAAACCACCAATTTGTCACTTATACAATTCTCCTATTATTTTCATAAGTTAAGCTCAGACGATTTTATTATCGCTTTAACTGGTTACAACTGTTGTGATAAATCACCTCGTCATATTTACGTTTAAAGCGTTGGTGCTTCTGCTAGCTGAGTAGGATAAACGGTTTTTAAACGGTAGCAATAGAATAATGAATTACGGCTTTATTTTTCATTTCTTCGCTTAGTGATAAATAAGTTCTACCCACTGCCAACCCTATTGTCATATTTATTAGTATTACCGTTGTACCGGCTGTCTGTTTCTGTGGCAGGTTTAATATTTCTTAATATTACTGTAGTAATGCACACTGACAGATATAAAAAGTAGCGCACTCGAAATTTTACTCAAGTTTAATCTGTCATAATTTCTAAACTACTTGATTTATTGCCACGAACCTTTTTTATTTTGAAGTAGATCATTATACAGGCCTAAACAATTTTATTAATTAAACTTTTATAATTGTAGAGGTGAGTGGATGAAGGTGCTATGTCACAAAACAGTAGTTCTGAGATAATTGATATTATAAAGAAAGTTCTGTAGATCAACAATTATTCAATAGACTTTATAGAGGCTATATTTAAAGCCTGTTCTAAATTTATATCTAGCACGGAAATTAAAGAAAAAAAATTGATTTCGTCTCATTTTTGAGACTTTTTTGTATATAACATCTTCTTCCACTAAAGGTATTTCAACAAAAAAATATTATTTATGTGAAAGAAAGTGGTAAGTGTTAAAAAAAGTATTTATTTTCAATACAAATTTCTGATAAAATAAATTAATTTATTTTTCTTCGTTTTTTCATTTCTACTTCTTGGCCAAGAACTTCTTCATAAAACCAACGATATTCTTCCTTAACATATTGCAGCTGATCTTTTAAATTTGAAATTTTCTTCTCGGACAACTTTCCTATCTTTCCATGAACTCTTCTAAACTGAACGTTTTCTGGGTGAGGTTTCCTTTTTTTATTTTGTAATATAGAGACTTTCTTGAATGGTGTACAAGGGTAATAGTTTTCCTTATACAAATAAGACCCAAATTCCTCCACTCGTAACCATTTTATGCCATCTCGAAATGCAATTTTTTCATTCAGCAGATTTTTCTTTTTTTGGACCACTTTTAGTTGAGACTGTAGACTATCTATATCACGAAAATGATTTGTCATATCAGTAACATGATTTTTTGTGGAAGCTTCTCTGATAACATCATGATACTGATCGGGTACATAAATCGTTTCTTGTTTTCTTAAAAGTTTTTCTATCCTCCCGAAGTCACGACTGAATCTAAGTAGGAATGTCCTACTTCTGGAAGTTTGTGGTCAATAGTAGAAAATATTCCTTTGAGGACTAAATATTGATATAGACATAGTGTTTGAACATTCTTGTTTTGTCCGGCACATGAATCTGACCAAACAATTAAATCCTGTTTGTGTCTGCAGAATTCCTCATTAAATTCCATGAAAGTGCATAACGCACTTGTAACTTCCTGGGGACCTCTGCTTGCCACATCTTCTGTCCATGTAAAAAAATAGCCTTTTTCGCCACTTGTAACGGCATAGTCTGTTGTAAGTCAACTGTTATGTAGAGTACATCAGGATTCTTAGCTGCGTTTTTTCTATCAAGTTGTTGAAGCTGAAATGCTGCTTCGTAATTGTCTTTATGCTTGATGTTTCCTTTACCAGAGTCACATGTGCTACAGGTATCAATGCGTGGCAATCCAAATAAATAATTTAAAAAAGTAGAAAAAATCTTGATGTACGAACATTTTTTTACTTTATACTTATGCAATTTATTATCTTCTTCGCATTTTTCAAGATATAGTCTATACATTTTTGAAATACTTAGTGTTGGCGATAAGAACTTCTTGTGCGGCTTTTTATGGCGGAAGTAATGAGATTCTTCCTCTGGAAATGATTGAATATGCGCTTTCACAAAGTCTACCACTTCATGTTCAATTTTGTGAGGTCGACTAGTATGTTTGTTTACCTCGTGAATCAGGAGACGGTGCTGAATTTCCCATCTTAAATTTGTTTTTGGATTAAATCTATTTTCTTTCTACCAACACCATATAGAGAACAAAATACAGTCTTACAGACCTGGTAGGAATTAGTATTGCAGATAATTTTAAATTTGTACGAAGCAGTTTTATGAGATTTTGCATTAGTACGTTGGAGCTATACTGTGCATAATTCAATACTTTTAAATAATAGTGAATTTTTAGCATTAACATCTAAACCTACAGAACCTGGAATGTATTTCTTTACGACTGTTTGTATCAAACTTCTCTCCGCATTTCAACCTGCAGTTTTCAGTACACATTAGGCCAAGCTTGACTTCCTTTGCTGCAACTACTTTTCCAAATCCATATCCAAATTCAAATAATTTTCTGCGGTAACATGAGTTGAAACCATGCTGCCGGCTTCGATTTCATCTGTCTTTTTATTTTCATTTTTCTTTTGGGTCGTCTGTGCTTCTACTGTCTTTATTTTTGAAGTTTCCAGTTCATCCTCTTCACTGGAGCTTGAAAAATCATCGTTTGATGGAATGTATTCATCGCCGTTATCGTCTGAAATGAGAATAGGTACCTAAGCATCACATAACGAAAAAATTTATTAAAATATTGTTCTTAAATCTATTTGTATTTACATAGCATTAGCCCAAATAACTTACTTTTTAAAAAGAAAGCTTGTAGAGGTTTAAAAATAATTATTTACTTTAAACAGTAAAAAATATTTACCTCTATACTGCTCAGGTTCCCATTCACTATCTTAATGTTCGAAAAATTGCAAATGACTCTGTTTCTGGTTACTACTGCCTTGATCACCACTCTGCAATACACTCAGAACAATTTTTTGGCCTCTGGATAACATTTTATTTATTTAACGTAGTAAAAACACTTTCTAAAGTACTGCAATTACAGCAAGAGGATGCTTTTGCTCATTGGCTTTAGAGGTTATGTTGTAGTTATTTCTATGGCATTTCAATGAATGAAGGTGTTATGTGCACATAGCGCTTTCATCCATTATGAATAAGATCAAACAATGTGTACATAACTCCTTCATCTACAGTTTTTTTGGAGGATTGAATGAAACATAATAGGTTAAAACAGAGTCTTGCCACCTTCTTCCATGAAAAATCTTAAAAATACCAAAAATGTTACATAACACCTTCATCCACTCACCTCTTCAATACAGGGGAAAATAAAATTTACTGTTCTATTCAGGAATTTTAAAGCACCCTGTAGATTTATTCGGTACTTGGAATAAGCTCAAAATACCTTCGGCGTTTTAAGCGGAATACAGATTAAATTTTTGCTTTTAATTCACCTCTTTATCTTGCTTTGTTTAGAAAATACACTTGTCTAAGCATAGTAATGTCAGATGCGTATTAACAACATTGATATATTCGTTCGATGTCAACGAAAACTTGAATTGCAACCTTGACGATGAAATTATTTAGTCAATATAAGATGCACTTCTCAAGACTTTACCTAATATGTAGGCTGTTCTCAATGTGATTAGTTACTACGTGTTTTGTTTCTTTTTTGATAAGTTTTTTTAAATATCATGTTTCTTAATTAGTATGAGCTATACGTTCTTACATAATTAGATTTTTTTAACACAGCGTTCTCCTGTGTACTGATCTGTGTAAAACATATATCATGCTATTAACACAAATAAAATTTATTGGTTGATTGCATTGATTCATGCATTTCACTTCGATCGAAACTAATGTAAATTTAGAAATCATCTATGTGCATACGTAATTTGCAGCTACCGACATTCTCTTGTACATAAAATGTGAATATATTAAATAAAAGCAGTCCTAAGGTTGATCCATGCGGCACTCCAATGTCACGAGATATAATGGTTTATAAAACAAGTTAATATTATGTTTTTGAACTAGTAATAACTTTTTTATTTTGAAGACAGCTCCTTAATTCCATAACGTTACTTTGTTAGAAGTAGAAAGTCCATAGAGTCAGAAGCTGACATATCAATAAGTACTAATACAGCTGGGCTATTTTGATATTTAACTGTGATAATACCGTCTACAATATTAAATAATGCCGTTGTAGTATACTCTGTTTTTTTCTAATATCTGATTATTTATACATCGGCATTATAATGTACGTTAAATTCTTGATACTTTCAATCGAGGAATTAATCTCCTTTTTCTTTTCCAGATGTCGCTAACAGAATATCTCAATCGACCCAACGACAGAAGAGAAATTATCTTCTTAGGTGTTAGAATCCCTAATTGGATCTACAACATATACTGTGTCATTGGAATCTTTGCATTCGGAGCAGCATGCTCACAACTCACGACTGATGTAATGAAGTACACGATAGGAAGGTTGCGGCCGCATTTTCTCATGGTTTGCCAACCGGACGTCTGTAATGGTTCCTTCCCGCAATATCAGTATCATGAAGAGTTTACCTGCACCAATACTTTATATATAAATAATAAACGAATCATGAAAGAAATGAGGTAAGGATATATATTTAATTTGATAATATTGATATGAACTGCCACCTTGGTAAATATCAGTTATTGAAATAAATTTGATGTAGTCAATCTATTTTTATTCAAATTGTCGCTCAGTGGCGAACTTATACTTGGAACATGTTTTTGATGACAATATGGAATTTTTTTGCAAAAAATTGAACCGCTTTCAAAAAATCCTTAATTTTTTTTTTAAATGTTTTCATTAAAAAATTTCAGACGGGTAGCTGGTTAATTATAATAATGATGATGATGATAATTATGATGACAATAATGACGATGATGACGACGAGAACGACGACGATGACGTTGACGACGATAATGAATTTTATTTCTTCCATTCAAAAGTACAAGTACAAGAAGAAAATCAGAATAAATGAAACAAAAGTATGACAAACGCGAATAACTTAAAAATAAAGAATTTTCGAGAAAAATGTTTCAGAAAAAGTGTCATTTCAAAAGCGAGAGTTAATGACTATATTTTTTAAAAATTTGGTGGAGGACTTCAAGGTCATTTGAAGGTCAACTTTGGTTTTTTAAATGCAAACTTCTATTTTTTTACAGACTCATATTCTGTCCTAAAAAGAAATAACTTTTGTTTCTATCATTTTTTTATTTGGTCTCGCTGTTTGCGAGTAATTAAGCATTGAAGCTCACATTGAACGTCGAAGTAGCACCTCTGACAGATTAAAAAATAACAATACCCTTTAAAAAATGATCCGTGTTTAAATTATGATGAATGCAAGAAAAGAGACAGCGCAAGTCGCGAATTTGATTTCATACGCGTGGAAGAAGGTATGATATTCGTCTTTCTCTGTCTGGCGTCATAAAATAAATTCCACTGTTAGTTTTCTTCAGAGCATCAATCAGTGAATTAGTAGTTTTTTATTGAAAAAGCGAATATATTTTTTGAGCTAAATATTGGAATACTTAACTGTTGCGGAGAAATTCGAAATGATTTTAATTTATGGAGGATCCGGTTGAAACATCGAGAATGCTGTCGATTTGTATGCACAATGATAGAAGACATCCATCCATTAGCTCGTTTTATCGTGTTGTGCATCAGTTTACTGAAGATGGGATTGTTAAGCCAGAAAAAAAAACGACAACGTCGACGAACAGTAAGTGGGGAAAGAAATGAAATTGTAGTATTAGCGGCAGTTGCAGTCGGGTCCAATTAACCGGAATATTATGCAGAATTTTAATTTATAATTTTTACTGACCTTTTTGAAGGCATTTTTTGCATTTTTCTTTTTTTGGTGACCTTTGTTGCAAATTTTGACTTATGTTGCCTTTTAACAACATTGAAGTCATTTTATCATACCTTGGTCGCATCAATTCTTATATGTACCTTTAAATCTTTCCTGTTCCTCTCTTCCTTTCTGTTTGTAACCTTTTTGTCGCGTTTGTTTTTTCTTGTTTTCTTTTTGTACATTTTTGTCTCTAAATTCATTTCGCTTCACAATTTTTTAGAAAATCAAAACATATACAACCCAAATTTTTTAAAATCAAAGTTTAGGCCAGCCATGCGCAGCCCAGCATTGACTTATCTCGCGGAAGGCGTCTCGTTCAAATTGAGGTGCTAGCGTCAGATACGAAATTAAAAGTGATCAGTGCGCAAGTGTTTAAATTTAGTATGTAGTTTTTATTCAGTTTTGTTAAGTTTGTTCTTTAAACATGTTCCTAATTTTAACACCTTTTATAATCCGTCTGCGACGGAAGGATCCTAGGTTTAGTTGTTTTAATTTTCTTAGCGCGGTGGTTGCACGGTCGGGCCCGGTGTGGGTTCTGGGGAGGTACTTTTTTATATTAAAATAAGAAACAAAGTCTTATTGATTGATACCTCAAATTAGATACACAACAACACAAAGATTTGTAACGTATTATGGCCCAAAATTTTGTAATATTTTACCCGTCCATTTTAAACAATATATAACAACGCTATTTTGTGATAAAATAACTGAATAAATAATAAACAGAAATTCAGGAAATTATTGGTAGGTAGTTAAAATATTGAAAATATAAAAATAATATAATACTGTCATCTACTGATCGTATATATCGCTTGCGATCATTATAGATTGTAGATTTTAAATAATAATTAAGCTGTTGCTGGCACACACACAGATTGTTTATGCAATCTAGGTGTACTACATAACATTAACGATTAATATGTATTAAATACACACTAAATATATATTGTTATTATTTCTTAAATACTTAATGAATTGTAATTGGAAAAAAGCAATAAATTTGAGTTGGTTGATATATCACCAGCGCATCCGGCAAATATTTGAATATAGTTGTAGATTTATTTTTTTAAATTTTTATAGCCTTATGGATCCTTTCCACTTCCCATGTTTCCTTCAGTGTAATTTTTCATTTCTGGTTTGTGTTAATTTTTGTGCGAAAGCCTGTCTGCGTGTGCTTGTACACAAACACAAAAAAATAAAATATCGGGTCTAGTCTATTACGCAAAACTTTTTTGTCTGTCTGTGTACATGCAGACCACAACACAATCACGCAAAAGTGGTATTGAGTATTTTGGCACGTCAAAATTCAACGCCCAAATTAGGCCATCTTTCTTGAAACAAGGCCTTAATTTTATTGTTATGTGCCGCCCTCTTAATCCTTGGTAGCAGATTGAAATGAGGCCTGCATAAATAGCTACCATAATATAATAGTTCACTAAACAGCCCAGTGGTGGCGCTGCCTCATAGAATATACTAGAAGGAGTAGAAACGTCTCGAATGACAGACTAGAAAAATCTAGAGTAAGCGCCACGGATATACAACAAGCGGGACCAGCATATCGAATCAGTCTAGTACAGTTCTGAATGCGTTAAGTGATCAGATAAAATAAAGAACAGTAACAAGTTGTGAGTTTATAGTAGTTAAGAGTTATAATAGTGTGTTATTGTAAGGACTAATTATTGCGATTTAATGATAAATAAATCGGTGGTTAGAAACAATTTGTGCTACAGTTTTGTACCTACGCTTGGGATTGTTGACTGAAAGTTGTATTAGTTGTAGAAAGTTATTTTTGTCTAATTAGATCGAGTCCCACAACACCTTATTACTTTTTATATTAAATTAGCTGAATAGCCCAATGTTAAATTAGCCGAATAATTGGCTGCAATGATATATCTTCAAGAATATTTGTACATCTCACCACATGGCTAAACATTCTTATTGACGGGAAAAAGGAAGCAGATTTGAAAAATTATTTTTATTGTGCTACCGATTTCGTGAACAAAAATTTACTCCACATCCTCAGACACAAGACTACAACGAAACAATTTTATAAAAAGAAATGATCATGTGACTGCATGTGGTCAATAAGCTAATAGAAACTTAATAGGAAATCTAAGACAACAGTACTGAAATCTTATTAATAAGAATTAATTTATCTAAAAAAGGACAAAAAACTAGTGTAAAGAAGTAAAAAGTTTCAGGGGCGAGCGTGGGTGCGTCTTTACTATGTACATACTTCGATATGCGATGTAAAGCAACGTTAGGCGTGGTTAGTAGTTGGATTGGTGACCGTTCCAACGAAGACCACGTCCTCGCCTCACCCATCTTCCAGCGGCTTGTATATCAGTGTATGCGCGGAAGCTATACAATCTTAGGCGAGGGTTGTATAGGAGATATACCATCCTTCGGAGGGGATGTAAAGCCGTCGGTCCCTTGTCTATTAAATGTTAGGCAAGTAAAAGATCCCTACTCTTCTTAAGGGAAGAGGTTCGGCAAAATTCCTGGTTGGGGGTAGCTCGTCTACAGGCGTCGGTGTTAGGCCTCAGTAGCGGAAATAGGCCGACGTTAAATAAATGTATAAAAAAAAAAAAGTAAAAAGTTATTGGCATTGGAATTTTGAAAAAATGTATATAATTCAAACTAATTTAGAAAATTAATGGTAAGGCACGAAATATCTGACTAGGTATAGTTTAAATATAGGATAAAATAGGTTACTTACATTTTTTTAAATAAAATAAACAAGGATTGTTAAAATATTCATTGTTTTTCTATATAGTCCGATAATTTATTTGTAGGAAAGGTAAAACATTTATTTATTTATTGCATACACGGCTCAACAGGTAAAATACCCAATTATGGAACAGGAATAAAAAGTTATAAAAACAAATCATAACAGGAGAGTACAATATAAAACATTAAAAATCGATATAAGACAAAAAAACAAACAAAAAAAAGCATAGAGAATAATACAAACTAACAAAAACATCAATAAATACAAAGTGTAAATTACAGATAATTAAAAACAAGTTTAATGAGGTACATGTGCAGTTATTAACTTAGAAAAAGACAGAAGAAAATAAAGATTAAAGTTCAGTTCAGAAAAACAAAAGTAATTTGAAAGTATTTAAATTAATTAAAAACTTCAGATTTTATATCGTTAAGGCTGCAATTAAAAATATCGAGGTTGCTACACAGTTTATTAAAATTGTTACAGATAATGAACAAGGCGAATTTTTTAATAAGTTTGTATGTGGAGTGGGTAAATAAAAAACTTGGTCATTACGAGCATTTAATCTAGGGACGTGAAGATTTAATTTGCAAATTATTTCAGGAACATCAAGATCATTGTGTAGCATTTTAAATAAGAATACTTGAGAGACGTATATTCGCCTGTCTTCCAGAGTAGACAAGGAGAACCTTTCAAGCAATTGACTCTGCGGAAAGCCAATAGCTGGATAGATACCATCCGACTTAAACCAAAGTAGTTTAACAAACCGGCGTTGAACTGCTTCCAGGTTGCTCTTATGAACATCATAACTGGGACACCAAATAAGAAATGCATATTCAAGTTTCGACCTCACAAATGATTGGCAACTGGTGCAAGCTATGAATCCAAGAGCCTTAAAGGCTTCAGAGGCTATGGTATCAATGTGGTTGGTAAATGATAATTTGTTATCAAAGATTACGTCTAGGTCGCGAAAAGTTGTAGGACTCTGAAGAGTATCACTAACCAAATGATAGTCAAAAATAATCGGAGATGTTTTCAATGACAATGACATTACGTTGCATTTACTAGCATTCAAGGGTAGTTTATTTACTAAGCACCAGTTGTTTAATTTACTAAGACAAGCTTGAAGTTGAAAACAATCATCAATATGGTTTATAACTGAGAAAATTTTAAGGTCATCAGCATATAACAGGCAAGGCAAATCAATTTCGTCCGTTATGTCATTGATAAATATGTTAAAAAATAAGGGCCCCACGATGGATCCCTGGGGAACACCAGAGGTAGCAGCAAATTCAATTGACTTGAATCCGTTAAGAGTAACATACTGAAACCTATTTGTTAAATAAGACTTGAATAAGAGAATTAATGAGTATGAAAGGCCAATTTTCTCCAATTTGATTAACAGTAGCTGATGATCGAACCTGTCAATATGTAAAATATAAATAAAAATTATAAAAATTTTTCGTTAAAATTAATATGGGCCACCAACTGTACTGCGTCCAATTAAACAGAATAAAATGAGAAGACATGTTAAAGAAAATTTAAAATAAAGATAGAAACGAAAGGGTGGTGTCCTCTAACGGTGTACTCTTCTAAAGTAGCAGTGTACAGACAACAAAGTATACAAGATTCAATCTATATGGAGTATAATTAAGGGACGGTAGATTGAATCTTGTATGCTTATACAAACGAGTTCGTAAAATAGCTACTTTAAGGCCCAAGTACAAAAAAAAATCTGTTTTCAATGGTTTAAACGATGACAAATAATACTCCACACTTAATATTAGTATTAGTATTTAGGGATGTCGACAAAATAAAACAAAAAATTAGGTCCAACTCCAACTTCTCAAATGATTAATTTTGGCTTCTAAGTGACTATCCTTATCTACTGCATGTTCCAAAGCGTTCGTTTGAAATTTCGCTGCATCATAAACTAGTCACACGTTTTTATTCTATAAGAAATACTCCCACAAATTCTGTCAAGTTACATAACATCCTGACCATCTCATAACCGATCAACCTCTCTGTTCAACCTGATAAATAGATAACCACATATACGAGTAGTAAATCAGTTCTAATCGTTATATGACTATAATCTTATGTGTTGGTTTGGAATGTACTTGTATCACATGTCTTGAGCTATGTATCTTTATTAACTATTGTTATTTTATTTCAGATTATCATTCCCCTCCGGACATTCCTCGTTCTCGATGTACACAATGGTATACTTTGCAGTAAGTTCTTTTATGTTCAATAAATATTGCGTTGAAACAATCTGAAGCCCGTATTGTTGCATTGAATTGATTTTTATCTTACCTGATTCTAAACAATGATTAAACAATGAATAGGTGTGTAAAAATAAAAATATAAAATATTTATCGACTATAAAGCTCGCATGACCGATAACGCTCTTAGGGAGTTTGATGTAATGTTAGATTTATGTAAATGTTATGTTAATTTTTTGTGTTTATAAAGCTACTAAAGGCAACTTTATAAACATAAATTAACATAACAATTACATGACATCATGCATATGTATTTACTTGGTTAAGCGAATACGATTTAGCTACTTGGAATTGTTTTCCATCCTTTTGTGTCAGACGTGATTGTTAGTGACGAATTTGGTGATGATTTTGAGAATTTCCTCGTCATGTACAGGCTGTCCATTTTATCAGAGCCCTCGAGAATATCTCACTTAATATCGGTCGTTCAAAAAAAATTATTTTTATGAAAATTATGCCGATTTATATAACCTTCAAAATGATTTAAAAACATTTGAAACCCATGGCCTACTTTAAGAGTAATGGCCGAAAATATCGAAAATGCGGAAAACGTCTAGGCCAAATATCTCCGTTATTTGAAGAGATACGAGAAAAATTCTAAGGCGAAAATTTTTTGCACAACAGAGTGTTTCAACGAGGTTTCATCTAATTTTTTTTTTCAAAACCGCTGTATTTTGAGATTTACTTATCTTCAAGCTGTTAAAAAAATTATTTTGAAACGGGCAGGAAATGGCGCCATTAAATAGAGTATTTTCCTCCCTTTTCAACGATATATCATATGCAATATTTATTCATTGGTACTACGTTAGTATTATAAAAACATTTTTTTTAAACCAATAATTTTTTTTTAACCAGCATTATACTTGCCGTCGAGAAGTATGATTAAATAAAACGATAAAATAATTCAATAAGTTGTTCAAATCTTTGCTATAATAAAACATTAACACAATTAAGAAGAATAAAGTAAATTCAGATAACAAAAACCAATTAATAATAAAAAGAATATAGCACTCAGAACATTAATATTTATCTAATCCTCAAAACAATTTTTAAGATATCATATCAAGTGTTCATAGTGCCCACCGCGATTTCTTATGCACAATCGAGCGCGGCGAGGCACTGCATTTAAAACATTACTCAGCATTTCGGGAGTAACTGTAATACATGCATGTTGAATTCGAGCTTTTAGGTCCTCTGCATTTTGCGGTGTCGTCGAAAACACCTTATCTTTAATATATCCCCATAGAAAAAAATCCGTTGGGGTTATATCTGGAGAACGAGGGGGCCATCGAATAAATCCATTGGTACCTATCCAATGTTGAGGCATAATTTCGCCTAAATAATTTAGGCAAATCTGGGAAATGTGGGGAGGAGCTCCATCTTGTTGAAAATATTGAAAGTTGTGTCGATTCTCTAAAGGTAGGTCATCTAAGAATTAATTTAATTCATTTCTCAAAAAGTTTAGGTACCTTTGATCACTGAGGTGACCATCATAAAAATAAGGACCTATTAAATTGGTGCCTAAAATACATATCCACACATTTATTGAAAAACGATTTTGAAACCCAGTCGGTCTATGCCAGTGTGTATTTTCAGAAGTCCATTTGTAATGAATATTGCGATTAAAAAATCCATTATTGGAAAAATTTGCCTCGTCGGATCAAAGTATTTTACTACATATTAATGGATCGGCACGCTTCTTTTCCAACAGCCACCTACAAAAGTCGTTCTCCTTGGTTTATCCTCCGCTTGTAACTTGTGAACTTTTTTGGCTTTATAACACCGGTAACCATTTTTCTAGCATTTGTTTTATTTATATGACAAATAATTTGAATTTCTCTTAATGATGTTCCAAATTTTCTGTATTTTTATTTCTTACATAATTAATAACTCGGTTTACCTTATTTACATTATCAGTAACACTGTTCAACCTTGTCTTCTTCTTTAAAAATGAACTATTATTTTTCAGTTTCGAAGTTAATTTTCTGAACAAAGTTTTATTCTCCTGTAGTGTTTGTGGAAATTTGTTTCTATATTCTACTCGAGCTAAGTTAAAATTACATTGGCAATATGTAGTGAACATATTATAAAGATCAATGTGAGTGAAAATCATTTTTGAAAATTCTAAATTCTTAAACGAGTGTGATTGAGTGAGAGTTTAAGTATTAACTGAGATGATCTGTCAAAAAATTAAATTGTCAAGTTTGTTCATAGCCAACTATTTTAAAATAATTGAAATAATATTGAAATCATGAAATACAAACAAATGGATATTATACTTAAATTAATTGGTAAAGACATTTTAACTTTCTGAGCAAGGAGTGATGCTTTTATGGAGGACATCTATACATTATCATATATACAACTGCGAATACTCTTTCCATAATTGCTCCATGTTGCTTTCTTGATTATTATTTTGTTTTTGTTACCTGAATTTACTTTATTCTTCTTAATTGTGTTAATGTTTTATTATAGCAAAGATTTGAACAACATTTTATCGTTTTATTTAACCATACTTCTCCACGGCAAGTATAATGCTTGTTAAAATAAAATTTATTGGTTTAAAAAAAATGTGTTTATAATGACTAACGTAGTACCAATGAATAAATATGGCATGTGATATATCGTTGAAAAGGGAGGAAAATACTCTATTTAATGGCGCCATTTCCCGCCCGTTTCAGAATAATTTTTTAACAGCTTGAAGAGTAAATCTCAAAATACAGCGGTTTTGAAAAAAAATTAGATAAAACCTCGTTGAAACACTCTGTTTTGCAAACAATTTTCGCCTTAGAATTTTTCTCGTATCTCTTCAAATAACGGAGATATTTGGCCTAGGGTTTGCCGCATTTTCGATATTTTCCGCCATAACTCTTAAAGTAGGCCATGGATTTCAAAAATCTTTAAACCATTTTGTAGATTATATAAATCGGCACAATTTTCGTAAAAATAATTTTTTTTGTACGACCGATATTAAGTGAGATATTCTCGAGTGCCCTGATAAAATGGACAGCCTGTATATAACATAGGATTGATTTAAGTTATGAATACTTTTTCATTTTTTTGGACTTGTTCGTGCTGTGCTTATGCCCCTCGGCTAATGAAGTAACAACGAACAAATGTAAGTATGATTTCTGGTTACCCATGTTTGTACAGGGTAATGGATATGGTGGAGCTAAATAGACCTGAAAAAGCCTGGAAAAGAAACGTTTTAGGCAACTGACACAAAAAATGACGTTTATGGGATTTGACAGCATTCCTAAAGTGGCATCTCTTTGTACTCATTTGTCAATCTTATTTCTTGGCCGCTTTTACTTTACACCCGCATCTACTTCACGGTCTCATGTATAAATTGATCATCATTAATATTTGAAATGGATTTAGGCTTAAAGAAAATCTAAAAGTAAGCAGTAGTTTCAAAGCTTTATTATGTATATTAAAATTAATAAACTAAGATACAGGAAAATAAAATATAACAAAGTTTATAACTATATTATGTAATAATCACAGAAATGACATGGCTTGTCGATAAACCATCTAGTGACGTTTTAATTTGTTATTAACTTGAAAACGAATTAAAACTGTCAGCCTAGTAGGCTTCTTGATAAATTAATTAGATTGAATCTGCGGTAGGTTCTTGATGATACATATTCAATAAAATAATTATAATACACACTTGATTTACTGTTTCATAAATTTTGTTCAGTTTTACCTGACATACATTTCGGTCTTGTTAAAATTCGGGACATTTTTTTTTGCTGAGTAAGGTTGTGTTCTCCAGAGAACGCGTTAGGTCAGGTCAGGTCAGGTCAGGGCCCACTGGTGAGGTTAGAACAGTTTTAATTTCCCGCGTTGCCAAAAGCCTTAGGAGGGTATGCTGCAGTAGATAAAAGGGTATTGAAATGCACTGCAATATTTCTTTAAAAATAACAATCCAATGCTCCTTTTCATTAACTAAAAACCTTAAAAATCTCGGTAGATAAGACAGGCAGGTCGCAATGCAAATCTCATAAATCAGCATAAGATATCCATAAAGATAATGCAGGTAAAATAATTTTTATCGCAAATGTTCAACAGCATAAGATATTCCTAAAGATAAGGCAGGTAAAATAACCCATCAGGCAAATGTAACTTTAGGTATATAATCAAGAGTAGGTAATAAAAGAAATATTTGCTGTATCATCATAATAAAGAATACAAAGTTACTATAATTGCGCAATAGGACAGCATCTAATAGTAAGTACAACATAATAAAGAATTATTTAACTGTCTTGCATACAGGATAGACGAACGGGTGGACCGACGGTAGGGCAGGTGGGTGGTCGGATAGATTGACATATGGACGGAAGGTTGGACAGACTGATGGATGGTGAGACAGACGGATGGATCATAGTAGCCTTAATTACTCTTATTTTTACCTAAGTTATATGTAATTATCCTATTTGTACCCAAAGTAACCCTTAATCACTCTTCAATTACCTCCCACCATTTGACCTTGACCTCAGCCCCCACCACTACAATTACCCCCTACCGCCACTCCTAGGCCCGCCCTCTTACGCCCCTGTCCCCTAATTATCTCCCACCGCTCTAACTACCCCCCATCCCTAAATTGAACCATGAACATGCTCCTGAACAGACCCTCTGTCATTTCCATAATACTTATTGTCTGTAGCTGTTATATTGCTTTTTATATACAGTATTACACCATCACATTTATTAAGAAGTGATTTATCATAATATATTAAGTTTTTGGGAATTGAAAAGTTATTTATATTATTTATTTTTCTTGTTTCTTAAAATATAATAATATCTAAATTATCCTTTGTCATCTCGATATATACTATATACTTATAGTTCATCAAAATGCTTTTGTAAACTTTAAAATAAAATATTAAAGTGTACTATACATTTGTGTGCTTGTCTGTCTCTTCCTGTATACAGTCCTCAAAATTATGAAGAAAAATATTTTAGAGATCAATAACTGCCAGCGATAGGTCCTACATAATGAAACATTAAAGTTCTGCTATAAGAAAATGCGAGGAAAAAGAATGCTTAGGATGTATGGGGAGATGCATCTAATGCTGGTTCGCTTATGTTTCTCTATTTTGCTATACTATTTTCGTGATATGGAAAGAACATTTTTTGTTCTTCTGGATTTATAAAGAGTTGGCAGTGAGCATAGAGAATTCCGTGGCATGTTGATTTCACGTTGCCTTATTTCTTTAACGCTTTTGATATCAGACATCGCGATGATGAATGAGCTGCGCTAGAATCTGACGCATTTTTATCCTGTTTATCCTTGCTGCCCGTGGCACTTCTTAATTAAACGCATTCGTTCGTGCATCGAGCATCAAGCTGTTTGACAGATGTCAGAACGGGCTATTTATAAAACGGCCTTAGGTAGATTTTAATAATAAGAAAAATTTGTCTTGGTAAGCCGGAGCAACATTTAACATCAAGGTTATTTTAGCACAATCCTTGGTTTTTATATTCGGGATATTCTAAATTTGTCGACGAGGTATCATCCGATAGACCTCTCGCGTATCTCTGCGGTACGCGATGAAAGCACCGTATGGTGAATAAAAATTGCCGTGATGAGCCTCCAAATTGAACAATTTTGACAACTATATTTTCTCGATTTAACTTATTTAAACTATGACTTGTATGTACTATTACTCCATGAAAAAGTTGCAAAAAAACGGTTAAAGCAAAAAAAATCTGTGAGAAGGATGAAACATGGGTACCCCCCGTTTTCGAGGGCGCTGAACACGGTGGTGATATTTTTAAGGTTCTCATCCCTCAGCAACTACTCCTAAACTCGATAAACCATCGCCAACTATTTCGCGTTTTTTCCATCGTAGGCATGAGGATCGGTTTTTTGGGCAGGATTCGGGTAGGCCGTATGAAATTTAACCCTACAGCATCTCATCCACTCCCGGGGTTGAAACTACCCCTTCTCCTAATATTAAAATATCCCCCAAAAAATCGAAATGCATAAAAATTTGTTTATCCCCGTTTCGAGGGTGTGTCCGGGTTCGAATCCTGGCTCCGGCACTAGCACTGTCGGAGGAAATAGTTGTATGTCCGCATTTTTTCAATGTGTAAGCCCCTTCCGCACAAGCCCCTGGCTTCTGGAATTGGGGGTTGTCTAATTTCTGTGGTGTTTATTTATTGATTTATTTCTCCCCCACCCTCCACCAACCACCCATTTATTGATCCTGGGCATGTGGGGACTCGTTGGATCGGGATTTTTAAGGGGATCTCGACATTGTAAACTGAGTTGAGTGACGAGACATACTATCAACCCCGGGGTTGAAACTGGCACCACCCCTAACATTTGGTGGAGGGTGGGGGAGAAATGTAGATTGCAATCGTATTGAGCACTCTCAAAAACGGGGATTAACAAATTTTCTTGCATTTTGATTTTTTGGGGATATTTTAGTATTAGGGGAGGGAGTAGCCCCACCCGGGCGGTGGATAAGATGTTGCATGGTTAAATTTCATATGAAATTTAACCATGTGCACCACAGATATGGCCTACCCGAATCCTGCCCAAAAGACCGATCCTCATGCCTACGATGGAGTAAAAATCAAAATAGGGGTGGTTTTCGAGTTTAGGGATTTAGAGGTAGTTTGTAAGGGGTGGGAACCTTAAAAATATCACCGTCGTGTTCAGCACTCTCGAAAACAGGGGAGTACCTATGTTTCATCTTTCCCACAGACCTTTTGGGATTTTTAAAACTTTTTCATGGACTTGACATGGATTTCTTGTGGTTTTCAAAGTGTGCAGCTTAATTATTGTCTTCAATCTTCATAAACCTATATGTACAGTATACTAATTTAATTATGACACAGGTGAATTTCTTTATGAGACTTCATATTTAAAAAATGGTATCTGAAACTAAAATAAATAACACATGCTACAAGTCAAATCCTTATTGTTCAAAAGTGCTGAAAGGAAATTAGTAGAACGGGCACGTCATTTTATTGAAAGAAAACCTATATTGTCTTGGTCGGATCGAATCTTTTTGACTTTTTTTCTGGGCCTGGTGAAATTTTTTCTCCATAGAAAATCTTATTAGATAATTCAGTCATAGTGCATTTAAAAAATTGTTTTGCGAAACTAGTTAATGCCTTTTTAATAGGTTATAATATCGTCGCCAGCAAATTATTTTGATTAGGTACTAAAAATTTTTTTCATAGAATGAATGAAAATGCAATTTATTTTTTGTTAGTTTCTCAATTTTTGAATCTCAGAAGTACTTTTTTGCATTAGCAAGACTACCTAATAAGCAATATCAATTTAAAATAAACTAACGCCACAGAAATTAGACAGCCTCCAATTCCAGAAGTCAGAGGCTTGTGCGTAAGGGGGTTACACATTGAAAAACGCGGACATACAACCATATTCTCAGATAGTGCCCGTGCCGGAAGTCGAACCCGGCAGCGCGATACCCGTTCGGTTAATCGCGATTGCCACCTCGTGCTTTAACCAACGCGTCTATCGGTTATACAAAGATTCAATGTTCTTTCTCTTTTACTCTATGAGCACTGACGGTACAAATAATACACCGTGCAAGTGACTTGGCGTAGGGGGCTCAACATGTGGGCACAAATGGATGGCCGTCCTGCTCATTTCGCCAGTCCAGTAAGACAGTTTTTAAACGATAATTATTATCCTGGATAGAATGACCGTGGTGACTCTGTAGCCAGGCCATTTATATCTCCCGACATGAGCCCTCTCGATTACTTCTTGTAGAGTACATTGAAAAAATGGTGTATAGTAGCCCAGTTAACACCGGGGAAAAACTGCAAAAAAGGATCATGCGATGCGCAGATAAGATAAAAAGTGCAACCATTGAAAGGGCCACTCGCCAAACAGTAATTCAGACTACAGTCTGCCTATAGGTAGATCAACATTTCGAAAAAATATTTTTTTTCAAAATTAAATTTTAAATTTCTGTTTGCCTTTTCTTTAATTACCAAGTTAGTTGCGCATGGTATTTTTCGTACCGTCCCTGCTGCTAATAGAATAAAAAAGATAGAAGATTAAATCTGTTTATAATTGAAGTAGTTTATTAGGAACTTTTACAAACATATAAGAATGCGAAACTCTTATGGGGTTTATTTCTAAAATCTGTTTGAGAAATACCAATATAAATTGCATTTTCATTTACTCCCTGACAAACTTTATTTCTTTTAGTAATTAAAACGGCGATAAACAAAATTTTCATGCATTTTGATTTTTTGGGGATATTTTAGTATTAGGCAGAGGGTAGTTTCAACCCCGGGGATGGATAAGATGTTGTATGGTTTAATTTCATACGGCCTACCCGAATCCTGCCCAAAATACCGATCCGCATGCTTACGATGGAAAGAAACACGAAATAGGGCTGGTGTTTCAAGTTTAGGCGTAATTGCTGAGGGGTGGAAACCTTAAAAATAGCAGCATCGTGTTCAGCGCCATCGGAAACGAGAGGTACCCATATTTCATCCCTGTCACAGAGCTTTTGAGGTTTTTTCAACTTTTTCGTGAACTATTTCTGATTATTTGTATGTAAAGTTATCACGAAACTATGTTTTTGTATATTAAAACATATCCTTTTTTGCTGATATATCCTATATCCTTTTTTGTGAATCTCTTGAATAAATGAAAATGTATTATTATGTCCAATAAAATGCATTTTTTTAAATCCAGGAGCTGCCTCCGCGCAGTTATACTAAAAATTGTTTTATTTGCAGGTTTATTTACAAAAGAGAATGACTTGGGATGGATCAAAACTGTTAAAACACACATTACAGTTTTTAGCAGTTTTATCGTCAATTTTTACTGCTATGACTAGAGTATCAGATTATAAGCATCATTGGAGTGATGTACTTAGTGGATTACTAATTGGCAGTATTGTCGCATGTATAACAGTAAGTAAATTTTTTATTAATCTATTAATGTGCTTAGTAAAAAAATATTTTTTTGTGTTAAACATGACGAAGAGAGACTTCTCACAAGAATTCTTTTATTTACTACCTCGTTTTCGTGACCAATCAATTCCTTTACATCATCATTCAACAAGATTTTTTTAATAAAATATATAAATGCAATAGCTCTATAGGGCCAGAAAATAATTTGCAGTAACCGCATGTGTGTATAGTAAATAAATGTTTTACAGTGACACCACAACCCATTAAATACAGAGTATTCCAGTCCCCTTTTATCGTGTTATCAATCATATACTTACTATTGTCTTTGTCGCCTATTTACTTCCCTTCAACGCAGCTTATGTTTGACAATGTATGAACAAGCGGCACCACAACAAAGGTACTAACTGATACTGTCTTCTCTCTGTAGGAAGCACCCTTATCTTGTAACTTTTGAATTATTGTATCAAACATTCTGAGGATCCCGGATCCAATAGTTTACGTAATTCCGTGATTATCATGAAAAATTCATGCAAATATAAGTTCTAAAAGGCTTCGAGTTAAAGGAGTTAGATACGGTTACAGTTTTCTATTTTTTGTTCAAGATTTCAAACGTTTTTTAATATATTTTTTTCAAATTCAGTAAAACAGTAGGTACATTATTAATGGAGGTATGTTTTAACTGCAATTAGTATTTTACGTATAAAAGGAGTAAAGTTTACTTTTTATAAAAAAGGATGGAACGGGAAGAATGCAATACTGCTTTTTTTTTATTTTGAATATTTTTATACCAAAGTTGCCTCTTTCTGTTTTTTTTTACGAAGAGACATTTTTTTTAAAAATGCGGAAGAATCGGAAAGGAATTTATTACGGTAGCGCTTTTCTCCGAGCATGCCTTTGAGCTGCGAAGTATAAATTATCCCCAAGAAGTGATTCGATTTCCATTATAAACTGTAGGCCCCGTCTTTTTTACTTAGACAAATATAAATCTCCTAGGCTTAAAAGGGTCATCCAGTTGACCTGGAAGGTGGTTAAGAAGCATAGAAACATCTATAACAAAAAAAAACGTAAACAAACTTTTGTATTAAACAAAGTAAGAGCCACTGCATTTATTCGATAAAGGTAAAAGAAATATAGAAATTAAACAATTAGCCTGAGCGGATTCCTGACCAATGTTCCAAAATAAAACTACACCTTTAAGGTTTCTATGAACTGGTCATAGATGAATTACTATTTTCAGAGCATGTCACACCTTAATCTAAGAGGTTCAAGTCTGGACAATAAGGTAGCCAGTCCTTTATTTGAATATTGACGTTATTTGAGTATCCTAAAACCGATCTTGCCAAGTGCGAGCATTATCTTGCATGAAAATAAAATTATTGTTTGTAAATGACACAATATTGTCCGTTTTTTTATACATTTATTTAACGTCGGCCTATTTCCGCTACTGAGGCCTAACACCGACGCCTGCAGACGAGCTACCCCCAACCAGGAATTTTGCCGAACCTCTTCCCTTAAGAAGAGTAGGGATCTTTTACTTGCCTAACATTTAATAGACAAGGGACCGACGGCTTTACATCCCCTCCGAAGGATGGTATATCTCCTATACAACCCTCGCCTAAGGTTGTATAGCTTCCGCGCATACACTGATATACAAGCCGCTGGAAGATGTGTGAGGCGAGAACGCGGTTTCCGTTGGAATGGTCACCAATCCAAGTACTAACCGCGCCTGTCGTTGCTTTACATCGCATACCGAAGTATGTACATAGTAAAGACGCACCTACGCTCGCCCCTCAATATTGTCCTAAATAAGCATTTATTGACTTTTGATGAATAGTAACTCCGTAGGGGCGTCGAAGCAAATTTCTTTTCAAAACAGTATTGGCTCACCACCAAATAATTCCCTTGCAGAGATATTGAGGCAACAATTTTTCTCCAGTACGTCATACCCGTTCACCAGCACGCTTCAAACTCATCCTGTTTTCTTCTGCAAACAAAACTTGCTCCTAGCCATCTATAGTTTCTTGCAACGCTTATTATCCTTGCTGAGGTAAACAACGCAAGCGTCTTTCCATAGCCATTACTACCGTCTTTATAGGCCTAACTGCTGCAAGTGCGTTATTATTGTTACGTGTTTACACTCTCTAGTAAACACGAAGCGTAGATTCAATAATTGCAACACGACGGGGTTGAGTGGAAAAGCACAGTTTCTTATACTCTGAGTAACAGTGAACTCTGCCCTTTGATAGATACACTATTAATTGTTTAATTTTGTAATTATTTTATAATTTTATTTTGTATTTGATTATCTATCAATAAAATCAATTATTATTATTATTAATTGTCACTAACCACTGACTTATTTAACACTAAATTATCTTGCGATAATTAGTCGCTACTTATAACTTTTAACTACTATAAACTCACAACTTGTTACTGATCACTTTGTACTAATCACAGTTCTTTCTCTTGATCTAAACTCTTTTCTCTCTGAATTAGAACTGCTCTGATGCGTTCGTCCCGTTTTTTATATACTCCATGGTGATTTTTCCAGATCGATTCATTTCATTCTAGTCCGTACTGTAGAAAAGAACTGGCAATCACTAATACCTGTCTCTGAGCAAATAGGAATCGGAGCAGGTATACTTTTATACCCGGAGCATGTTCGACCTGTTCCGAAAATTTCTATTGATTACCATAACTACTATCGTTTTGATGTATGTCCCTACACGGATTGGATGCGCGTTCGGTGCCTTGACGTAGGCTTGTGGATGTGGACCGGTAACTATAATTTGTTAACTACGTAGCGTGTTCGTAGGTAGATGTTAAGAACTTGGAGTAACTGGAACGACTAGCTGGTCCGATCCACTAGTATTTGCGCTTAAAGCTGTCTTTTGGTGTCCGCCCTGGGGCACTTTCCATGCGATGGATGGTTTTGTGTTTGTCTAGTCGCCGGGGGTATCATTGGAGGTGATGTGGTGATGATTTTTCGGAGGGTTTTTATGTTGTTGTATTGATGTTGTTATTATTTATTGTGCAATGACTAATGTTTGTCATCATTTAATTTCTTTTTTGTTTTTTTCTCTTACGGTAATATCAGCCACGCATGATTTATTAACTGCAACACTGAAAATGTAGTAAGAAACCCAGTTTATGTGGATAACCCAATTCTTCCTGTTTCTCTCAATATCCCGCCACTTCCTCTACCTTCTCTCCACCTGATACTTTCTAATTTTGAAAAATTCAAAATGGTGGATATAGGGAGCTATATTACCAATCTTAAGAAAAATAAAATCCTTCAAACCCGTTATGGGAAATCCCACAAGTCGACGGCATTGAAAAGAGGATTCCAAGGAAAATCAAAGAAACTGCGATATCTCCCTCATTTTCTTAGAAAATTAAAAGGTCTAAAATAAAGTAATTGTTCAAAAAATCAAATATTCGACTGCGTAAAGAGATAGATAGAAATATTTTATTTCCCACGTATATACGTATATATCTTACAAACTACAATAATTGTTATAGTGTACACATGTATTAAGTTAGAAATAGATACATACTTCTGGCTCTTTCCGAGCCTTAGATAAAATATATCGCCTATAGTTTGGCATGTATTATTAAAAATAATTTTCTATATTAGATTATATAATCCATTAAAATAAGATGAGTAATAAATGGTACGAATATTAAAGTAGCAGGCAGAAACCTGCGCAGGTTAAATGATATTCAATAAATCCTACAATGCAAGCAAAAAATGTAGTGTATATAATGCAATTCCTATTCATTTGTTTGTTGTAGTTACTGAGATTCCAAAAATATAAATAACCTGTTGGTTTAGTTGAAATTGTCTTCAAAAAATTCATTTAAGTTACAGGAGACCTTGAATTTTAGAATATTTTTCAACTCCTTTTTAAATAGATTTAAAGACAGTTTACGCTGAACTGTTTCTGATAGATGATTAAATATTTTTACACCTGCATATACGGGTCCTCTTCTGTTTACATCTAAATTGTATGAGGGAGTTTGGTACATGTTTCTATATCTCCTGTCATGGTTGTGGATATCAGATGGTGTGGAAAGATTATTTTGATCTTTGTATATTATTATGCTGATCTTATATACGCATAAATTCGTTAACGTAAATATGTTGTGTTTTTTAAAGTAATATCTACAAGAGTCCTGCGTTTTTAGGTTAAATAATGCTGTAATGGCTTTTTTTGCACTAGAAATGTTGTCTTGGCATTGGTTGAGTTTCCCCAAAATTCTAGTCCATATTGCATAAGAGAGTAGAAGTATGCATAGTAGTTTTACCAACATTGAAACAGATGTTATGTCTAATTGTATTTATGGCATAGACTGCATGTCTTAATTTTTTAAATTCCATTATGTGGGTTTTCCAGTCTAACTGTTGGTTCAAGTGAATACCTACAAATTTGATCGTAGAAGTGGGGATGACATGTCCCCCATTTGTTGAGATAACAGTTATTGTTTTATTATATAAATATAAAATATTAAAGGTTTTATTTACATTTAAAACCAGCTTATTAGCTGCGAAGCAATCGTATACTTCCTCTAGTAAAGTTTTTGTTATACTAACCAAACCAGACACCGTAATTTTAATTATATATTTTCATTTTAATTTGCCTTTACGTAGTCAGATTTGTTAATTTACGTCTCAATAATCAATGGCATGCCCATGCCGCAGTGAAACTATGTGTTTTTAAAATTGCGAAAAGTATGTGGTATGCATGCAAATACTATCTTTGGACCTCAAAGAGGAACCCGCTGGAAGAAGTTTTCACAAGAAGAGTCATAACAGAATCATTTTCGATAACTCGGTATTTAACGTTGCTTTTATTGGTTGCAGATAACGCCAGATATTGTCTGAAAGTTATTTGTGGCATTCTACGAATATTATTTCCTATTATTTGAGTTTTCTACCATATGTATTATTATCCTCTTCAAAAACAAATCACCGAATCTACAAAATAATAGAATTATTGGAAAAAAGCCTCTGCGCCCGTGACGTTTACGTCAAAGGAATAGTCAGAGGTTATGTTTTGCAAATAATATAAATCGGAATAAACACAGAAATCATGTATTTTGCTGACGTTTCGGAAAGTAGTCTCTTTCCGTTTTCAAAGCATTTTTGGAAGAACTCTTATTTTGCTGTATATGTCAAATACACAGCTTTAAGATTCTGTTTATGTTATTTCCATAGATACTTACTACTTACACAGAACACAGAACTGATGATATTTTCTTTTAGATAATGTTGAGTTTGTTAAGTCCTTCTTTTAACATTGGTAGCCAGGTTATACAAATATCTACAGAACAATTCGATACGCACTTATCTTCATTTAATAAGATTATTGCTGATTTTTTAATTTTTCTTTTTTTGGTATCTGCTTCTTTTGTTAAAATTTTTGCCGAGTCCCAGTTTATTCTATGTCCGTTTTGCCAAGCATGTTCACAAATCTTTGATTTCTGAATTTCATTCTTTCTAATGTAATTCTTGTGTTCATCCAACCTCACACTGAAAAGTCTGGATAACTCACCCACATAACATTTATCACATTCGCACGGGATATTGTACATACAGTTTTTAGAATTCTGCTCCCTCATTACCGGTTTTGTTTTTGTTAAAATAGATCTTAAAGTATTCCCCGTTTGAAATATCGTCCGAACATCAAATTTGTCACCTATGCGGCGTAGCTTCTCCGATAGTCCGTATACATAAGGAATTATTGCTGTATAATGACGTTCAGGTTCTTGTCCCTATTTTCAACATTTATGAAAACTCTATCAACAAAGGCTTCAGGGTGTTGATTTTGTACTAGAACCTCTTTGATAAATTTTTTCTCGTTATTTATATTTCATTATTAGATGAAATTATTTTGGCCCTATCGTATAAACATTTTACAACACCCCTTTTAACAATTATTGACTGATTTGAGTTAAAATTTAGATATCTATTAGTATGTGTTGGTTTTCTATAAACGCTTATTTCAATTGTATTATTTACCCTTCTAATTAAAACATCTAAAAACGGTAGTTCATTACTACTTTCTACTTCCAATGTGAATTTAATAGACGGTTATTTACTATTTATATTTTACAAAAAACTATCTAGTAAATTGCAAAGATGTCGTCAGCATATCTCCACCAGACAACCGGTTTGTTTATACAATTTTGAACATGTGTGTTCTCAAAGTTCTCCATAAATATGTTGCTTAAAATTGGTGATAATGCAGACCCCGTAGCCATACCAAAATCCTGCTGATAGAACTCATTGTCCAATTTAAAAATAGGTTGTTTTTATACACATTGTTAAGAGTTCCATTATGCTATTTACACTTAATTTAATTCTAGTTTCCAAATTATTATCATTTAGCAACCTATCTTTAATTATTTTTAAGGTTTCGTCTACCGGAACATTGGTAAAAAGACTAACTACATCAAAACTAACCACCAGGTGTGATTCATGAATATCATTTTCATAAATTTTTTCTATAAAATGTTTACTATTTTTAATATATGAATCGGTATTTCCAGATAATGGATCAATTATTTTAAGTAAAAATTTTGCCAAATTATGACATGGTGAATTAATAGAACTAACAATTAGTCTTAAAGGAATATTTTGTTTATGTATCTTTGGTAAGCCATAAAAATGAGGAGGCTTACTATGGTGTGGTGTAAGGTTCCTTCGTTCAAAATCATTAAATTCATGTTTGTATTTAAATAAAGTTCTGTAAATTTTGCTCTCTATTGATTTTGTTGGATCTTTGTTTAGTTTTGAGTAGGGTCTCTCATTTACAAGAATCATGATGTTTGTGTTATATATATATCTTTATCTATAATGACTATTGCATTACCTTTGTCTGCTGGCAATATTTTTATACTTCCATCGCGTTTTAAAGAATTTATCGATAGCTTTTCTTCTGGAGTTAAATTATCTTTAATTTTGTATTGCTTCTCTAAAGCAATTTTTGCCCGTATGCGATATTCATTCCCATTTGTAATTGCCTAATCTGTTTTTCCCTTATTAAGTTTCTAAATTTATGTAAATACGTACCTTTTTGAAAGTTATTTGTGGCATTCTACAAATATTTTTTCCTATTATTTGGGTTTTCTACCACATGTATTATTATCCTCTTCAAAAACAAATCACTGAATCTACAAAATAATAAAATTATTGGAAAAAAGCCTCTGCGCCCGTGACGTTTACGTCAAAGGAATAATCAGAGGTTATATTTTGCAAATAGTATAAATCGGAATAAACACAGAAATACTGTATTTTAATAAAAATCTCTTAATATGTCCTATTTAACTTTCATCTTATCAGTTCTGTGTCTATATTTGTACTGTGGTGATTGATATGTGTACCTACGGTTATGTATATATTGATTTTGTGGTCACTTTTACTACTATAGTAAACATTTCAAGACAAGAAGTTTTGAATATGCACGTTTTTTTTTTAATACAATTTGCTTGTTAAACTTGAATATATCAATGTGTCTCTAATGTTGCAGGCATATTACTTGACAAGGTTCTTTACTAAGAGATATGATGTAAAATATGCGTACCTACCAATCTAATGCTTGCTTTATACCCGTTGTTCACATTATCACACTCATGGTGGCAAAGGTATTTATTTTAACATTTATTTATGTATTTGTATTATATGTTGCTATCGTCTTGTCCCATTTTCATGTTCATATAATTTAATTCTGCACTTACGCTAAAGTACACACTTATACTATTTATTAATGAGTTCTTTATTGAGCCAAACGCACATTTGATCGTATATTATTAATAATTTTTATGTGAACACATGTAGTAAACATAGTGTACCATCATAATATATTTTATTTTATGTGCCATATATCATTTAGTAAGAAAGTTATATATAAAACGTTTAATTATTACTGGGCGTTAATGGTGTTGTGTAATTAGGTATAATTCTTATTAGAAATTAAATTCATTGCTCTTTACCCAAAATAAAGCTTAAAATGGTACATGAAAGAAATAATATTATAACATATTTGTCACGTACGAAATGTAACGTGATATTTAACTGTTATGTTATGACTGACATTGTACTAAAAACTCCTATGGAGGTAAGTGTTAAAAAAATTACGGTGTTGAATATGTGCCAGGGGCGGCTTACTGCGCGGAAAAAAATGCGCAAAAAAGCCGAACTTTTTATAATTTTAAAAAAACTGAAATTTGTCTTTTGTTAAAAAGCACAATATTATGTACGTATTTAATAAACAGAAATCGTATCCGTCGCACTTATTATTTGACAACAAAAACTTCTTTGATGTTGATACAATTTATATTTTCTCAAATTTAACATTTGAAATAAACGTCCAGATCTAACAAAACCAATGGAACATAACTATGCAACAAAAGCTGTTGAAAACAATAATGTCAGAATTATAAAAAGTAATAAAACAGCTGTGATAAAAAATTTTGATACTATAGCAATGAAATTATACAATTTATTACCTAAACAAATAAAAGAAATTAATCATAATTACATGTTCAAAAACAAAATGAAGTTGTTTGTTACCAAAAACTTAGAGATATTAAAAAATTTGATTAATTCTAAATTAGCACATTAATAATAAATATTATAAACTAAATTTGTAAGCCATAATGTACTATTATCTTAAATGTTTCCATAATGTTGTGTGTATGAGTATGTGCGCACGTGTGTAAGGATTTGTACATGCGTGTATGTATATATATATTATAAATGTGTGTGAGTATGGATAAATGTATAGTATTTTATATTAGTTCTGAACTATGTTCTATTTTAAGTTTAATTTTGTTGAATTGTATGTTTTCTTACACTTATCCTTATATGCAAAGTACTTAGTATAACCTTGTACACCAGTACCCCAGTACTAACCACAGAACCTCCTAGAGAACTTAGTGTTGGTCAAGTATGGGTACTAGGTACATTTAGTAATATTATTTGTAATTTTTAATATTTTGTATTTTCATATTTTTAAATTTGTATTTCTAATTCTAATTATTTGTAACATAAAATTATAAATAATAAATAAAATAAAAAAAAATTATTATTGCAAAAATAATAAATGTGTAGTAAAGTAAAAATACTTACTACTAAAGTCCAGTATTCCACTCAGTTTCGGCTCGTCGGGGGAGGCAGAAGAGGCTGAACCTCCTCTACAATTTTGGGAGAGACAGAATATCTCCTAACTAATATTTTTTATAAGTAGAAACATCTACGTAGCTTTATCTCAATTCTCAATGTTGTTAATTCATTAATTAATTTTCAGTGTACAAACAAAATTTAAATTTCTTTTCCACAAACATGTAACGTAGTAACGTTACAGTCTGGATAGTCCGCGTATGCATATTTCCCGGCCTCTCATTGCGGATCGCGTTTGGTCAGATGAACTGGAGGCTAAGAGAAGCTTAGCTTCCATTTCAATACGTCATCCTTATGTGATAAGTGACATTGAATACTTGGCGCGTTCTCCAAAGACGCATGTTGGATATGACAGTACCACAGCTAGGCCTTTGGCATCCAATTTCTTTCTAGCGCATGTAAACTTCAGACTTCAGTGTCTTCAGTTGAACATCTCTTTCACAAGAGAAGAAACGGTTGTTAGTATTAGAATAGTGGCAATTTGCGACTTAAACATATATAAA
Organism: Leptura quadrifasciata; assembly: GCA_963675555.1. Lineage (NCBI taxonomy): Eukaryota > Metazoa > Arthropoda > Insecta > Coleoptera > Cerambycidae > Leptura > Leptura quadrifasciata. Next base: position 32,922,840 of record OY776674.1, read on the forward strand.
ATATTTAACGGTCGAAAAATGAGCGCTCTAGGTGAATATTTTTTCGACATATTTTGTTGTTCAGACGTGGTGGGGATTATTTGTTGTTAAATGGATTTAGTTCTCTTACTTATGATGAAAAGGTAAGAATTTTAAATACAGAAGGTTTAATGATTGACGAGTTAACGGTATCAACAGATAGAAACAAATTATATTGTTGGAAAAGTTTGTTATTTACTAACGATTGGAGAAATGTGCAAATTGCACTTATATTACAATTTAGTTATCTTTAAATTTCAATCCCCTGTAGAGAGTATCACGAGAATTAAATTGGCTAACATCAAGAGAAAATTACATAAATTTGTGTAATGGTAGACATTTTTAAAGTGCTAGAAAACACAATGACCTTGAATTTTCTGAAAATTTCTGATTGCGGCACGCGGACCGCCCGCCCGCCCTCCTGCTTCCTCACATTCAAAACACACGAGCCGCCACTGATTCCACTGTTTCCTATGAAAAGAAATCGATTCATTGCCACCAATGAAGGTGTACAATGTGCGTTTCCAAATCAATTGATTGGTGGCATTGAATCGATTTCGTTTCATAGGAAACAGTGGAATACTGGATTTTAGTAGTAGGTATTTTTACTTTACTCATCCTTCATTATTTTTGTAATAATTTATCCACTTTGCGTTGACTTATATATTTTGTTAAATATAATTTAGTCCTAGTTTTTCGCCGACTTTGATTGCAATAAGTCGCCACCAGTTGCAGTTGCAGATGAGAGCTAACGAGCTCGAAACTAGTCTACGGCTGGCGATACACAACAGCCCTGCACTGTAGTCCTTTCTTTGGGATAAATCTATTATCTGGTAGACAAAAAAATAGTGGCAAGTATACAATAATTTGCATAGAGCAAAGCTCAAAAATATCGGTTTTTGCATTTTTCTTGTAAACGGTAAGTGTTCTTATACTTTTTTTCCTACGAATCATCGTTCCTGAGATATCACCATTTGAAACATCGAAAACACTAATTTGCACGCCTACGCCGTGTATACACACCATCGGACGTTCAATATAAGTAATAATATTAGTTTGTGTAACTTATACATATAAATTATCCGATTCTGAGAATATACACTTAAAGAAACTCAGTCCCTAATTTCATTTGCCCGTATAACCTTGAGCAACAGCTGTCTGCTACTCTGTCAGCCATTTACGGTTGCCTTCAATCAGTGAACATTGAAATTGACAACACAAATGCTACTTTCATCAATCGATGGAAGATATCTATTACACCGCGTTGTGTGGGATCGAGAAGAAACATTCAACGTTATTTTTGATAAATATGTTCAGGATGTACATAGACATTTTGGTCATAGAGTGACTATAGTATTTAATGGTGATACTGATTGCCTAATAAAATGGGAAAATTTGTATTAAATAATTCAGAGCGGGCTGACATTTTGGGAACGGGCTTATTTTGTGGCACTTTTTAACATATTAAAAGTCCCCACCCGTAGACGCCGACCGAGGAGAAGGGGAAGAAAATAGTTTAAAAAAAATAGTTTTTTCGCAAAAAAACTCGAAAAGCATCAATTTTACTGTAAAATAAGTTATAGGTAATAAAAATCCGCACAATTTCGCTTTTTTTTAACTTCGTGCGACCTATTGGAGCCGAGATAGGTTTTTGAAATTTTGACAGTTTTACGACGCAACGGAAACGCCCGTTTTTTTTTATTAAAATACCTAAAATAGTTTTTTTCATCAAAACCTCATTTTTTGGAATTCAACTAAACTTTGGATTCAGGGTTTTAGAATGATTTCGAACAAGTTTTATTAATAACATTTTTTGATTAAAAAATGTTTACTGTAATTTTTTTAATTTTTTCATATCATTTAAATTTGGGTCGTAAATGGCCTTGCATTTAAAGATGGAAAGCGATTTTGTGGTCTTAAATAGACCTTGGTGACCTTTATCTTTTGAAATCAGTTTGATTTAAATCGGAGGAAAAACAAAAGAATTATTGCGCTGTTACACTCTTACATTGTATAAGGTTAACATAAATGAATTATATCGTTCCCATACCACACATAGTGAGTATAGGAAAACTTTGCGTATTACAGTTTCCAACTACCATCGAATGGTTTCCGTTAGAGCAATCGACCGACGCAAAGAGATTCAATTTAGAAAATTTAAGTTCGCTCGGAAGTAGAGTTTAATATGCTTGAACCGCAACGAATTAATATTTTTACGTTTAAAAAACATTTCTCCCATGCACATAGTACATGGCATATAAGGACATATGTACCCCGAATCACACCAAATACATCATAAATCTTGATAGCTTCCCGCCAAAATTGACTGTAAGTTTTAATAAACCGTCCTTAAAAAGTATTTTGACGTCCTTGAAAAATCTCCCCTCAAGGATTAACCACAAATCCATTCTTGTAAAAGATAAATCTTTGCAAGTTGCAGTGCTACACAATTGTTATTAGAAATTTTATTTTGGAAGTAATAAATTAATTTTTGATGTAGTTTACAAAAAGTTTTTAACGCAGTTTTGGAAATAATGTTAGCTAGCTAACGTCATTATATTGTTATAATGTCTGCCTGGGATATGCGGGGCACTGCCTTAGGTAAGTTGCTATTCCCCCGCGGTTCGTGGGGTTCAATATGGAGACTTATTTTTTTAAAATCTCATAATCTGAAGAGCCTATGGAACGGCATCACAGGTGCTGATCAATAGGAGGAAGCTGTCCTCCAAAGTAGAGGGGACGAAATCGATACCACCCTTCAAGCTCTAAAACTCGAGGAGTAGTGGGCAACGTTGTGCGGACCCGCTAGGAAAAGGTTTAAATTCTTATTGGAAAAGGGCATGTCTAAGGACGAAGGAAAGGGCCGAAAAGGTTCCGTTCAGATGAAAACACCCCAGAAAATAATCCACGGAAGCGGATTAAGAAACAAGAAAGGGCCACATCGGGACCCTCAACATCGACCGAAAAGCCTTGCTATAATTAGATTGCTGCGGGTATTAGGGTTGGAGTTCTCTCCACCAACTTCCCTGCAGAACAGCTAACTATGGAGCAACTGAAGGCCATCCAGGAATCACTCCTAAATAAAATTCTAAAGCTAAACAGAGGCTGATATAAGGCTTTACTTCCATTTCAGATCCGGTTGGCTGGCCCTTATTTGTGGCCATAAATCCACAACACAGTAACTAAGAGTAACTGAAGAGGCCCAAATGCCTCACACAAAATTTCTGATGACCTATCTACCATCAGATAAATCAGGACTACTCGAATAAGAAAATCCTGAAGCTTTTTGAGGCACAAAATAAAGGCCTCATCTCAACCAGCTGGACGATACTCAGAAGGGAAACCAAAGGCACCTCAGAAGAATTAACGTTCTCGGCAGACTTACAGTCTGTCTAGAAACTAAAATCCAGGGGTTTGCTACAATATGGCACAATAACGAGAAACCTATTTGCCATCGACTAGATCATAAACTATTGAAAAACTGATTGAAATAACAATTTTATCTCTTTTAATGTACATAATTTCCTTCCTGTATATAAGACCTTGAATTGTCGTATACTTTTAATGCGCTTTTTAAACAATTAAAAACAATAATGCATCTGAGATCTGCTACGTTATTAATTGTTTTTCTTTTTTTTTTTCAGTCCAGATATTTCTCAACACTCTTCACTTCACGGGCGCAAAAACTTGAACTTTTAAAAATGGAACAAGGTGAATTGCGAAATTTAAATGGAAATGGGGGACACAATATTTAATTGTCTAGTGTAATTCGACTGAAGCAGCTTTTTAAACGTCTATGAATTTAAAGATGGGCGAGAAATATTATTGCCATCTATGGTACAGAAACTCCTACGAAATACAACTCTGCTGGCTCTACTTTGATTGTTTTATAGCTTTAAAAGCGTCATAAAATTAGATGTACTCTTATTGGTGTTCTAGGCAAAAGTAATTTGCCTACCTGAAATGTTATTAGCCTTTTAACATTTTCTATAGTTCTCAACATATTAAGTAGTTGATTTAGAATTTACTCAATGTGTAAAATGTTATATTGTTGGTGGAAATGAACGAATTTTAGTTCAGCTTTCACTTTTTTAAAGCTTATTCCTTCTATAATATGACTATAGTTCAGAATTTTTGAAAATCCTGACAATTCAATGCATGCAGGAGATTCTCGACAACCTTTACATAATCATAATCCTTTATTCACTATTATCATATACAGTGACGTCCATAAGTAACGGATGAATTCATTATCTACGTAATTAACAATTTATGAGTAAAATCCTAAAACACGTCAATTTTTAATTCTAAAATGACATTTTTTGAGCATAATTTTATACATCCCCTTCAATCCCCTTGAAATGACAGCTACCCTTTAAATATTTTAAATGGAATGAGGATGCGTGTGATAGCTCATTTGAACGGGTTTTTAATTCTCTATCCAACAATATAAAGTTTTTTGAATTTTGTATAGCTTTGAAAATCTTCCTTCTTTTTGCTGTGGATTGTACAGCCAAACCAGATCCCCTACCCTGAATCTTACCACACCGACGTTATGGTCATAACGGGCCTTCATTAGATCACTACTCTACATAGGTGACCTCTTGGTGGCCGCATCTGCACAAACCTTGCATTTGTGACATCAATCTTCCACATCCTGATGGCTATTTATCCAATAAAATCGTTCCCGTACTCTAGCCAAAATGCTCTCCGGATATTCTTTCGTCCACTTCCTGAAGTACTTTTGGTATCCGGCACCTAGGTATCACCACACGCATTGTAACTTCCTTCCCATCCGGGCTCTCCAACGCTCTCCGTAGTAGGCCATCTTCAAGGCTTAGGGAATCCCATTGCGCCCACAAAGCCTTCAGCTCGACACTTTTGTCCGAAACATCCTTCCATTGTGGTCGCGCTCCTTTTTCTTTTACCTTCTGTATAGTCCCAATACCGTCATCGCTCAGTTGTTCCTTCCTTACAACTTCCTTTGTCCAGTCCTTCGGAATCTCTATCTTAACCGCCTTCACTTTTGTTACATCCCGCTGCATCTTCACATCCTTGGCATTCACTTCCTTAGGCCTCATTTATACTTCTAGGTGGCAGGCGGCGGGTGACGGGTGATAGGCGACAGGCGACGTCACTTGTAACTGTGGCGCATTGTTTTAAATGATAGCGTTTATAGTATGACCAGGTGACAGGAGGCAGTGCGGTGACATCGCCAGGTCACCACCCGTATCTCAGCAATGCTACAGATTCGAGTGACAACACCCGCAGTTTTAAGCGACACTTCTCATTGAACACACGTGTTTTTATATGCAATGTCAAGAAACGCGATTTCTAGAGACTATCGTGAGGTTCTAATAAGAGAAGTGCAGACAAGACCTGCAATTTGGAATGATGCGGACCCGAACCACAAAAATTCTGATCTTATTGATAAGAAATGGCGCGGAATAGCAAAGACCTGGCACCTCATCATTCTCTAACATTAATAACATACGACGCATTCTGAACGCCATCTGAATTGAGACTGAAATAGTCCTCTTGCCTTCCTACATGCGTATCTACAACCCAGTAAAGTATAAACACAGATATCAACTGACGCCTACCGCCCATCACCCACCACCCGTCACCCGCCGCCTGCCACCTAGAAGTATAAATGAGGCCTTAGGGTGTCCCCGCGACAGTACCTCTTGGCATTCATATATATTCATACATTATAACACCGGATTCCTTTTTTCAGCCTTTCACCACTTCGCTGCTGCTTCGGCTCCTGTTCCAGCGATTGCGATTCCTCTCTCGACTCCGGCTGCGAACGTAATTAGCTTAGTACTTGCGCAACCATTTTCTGTGTGTCTTTTAGCATAGCCATCAATTTCGTCTTATTGGAGCGGATATCCTCTTTTTTGCAGCATTTACCATTTTCGACAATCTCGCATCATATGTCCTGGTTTACTGCACTGATAGTACCGTGGTTTGCTGCACCGGAACCTCCGCTAGGCTTTACACCTTGTCGGTTTCCTGTTTTCCTGGAAAACTTGTCATTAATTGGGTGAACATCTTGTGCATGTCCTTTAATTTGGTGTCCAAACTCGTTTCCTCTGATTGGACTTCTTCCACAGAAACAGCTAGTACTCTGTGCCATGTAGAATCGATATAGGGGGCTTCTATCACAAGTGCATGAATCAGTGCTTCGCTACTACTCTTATGCCGAGATAGCCTATGAACCCACCTGATCTCGTCTTTCATGCCATCAATAAACGCGTTAACTGCCAATTGGTCCTGGAACTGCCTTGGTGCATTCGGGTAAACCAGGTATGTCAGTCGCTCAACAGCAGCCTCAAAATCTTGTAAAGTTTCCCCAGTCTTTTGTGTACGTGATTTCAGCTGACATCGGTATACTTGGGCGAGGTGTTGATCGCCATATCTTAGATCCAATGCTGCGCCACTGGAATCGTCTGAAGCACCTCTGATGCTTGGCCCCTTAATGCTAAATAATGCCATAGCCTTTTCTTCATTAACCCAGTTATTAGCATAAGCCACTGCTTCAGGCTGTCTTTTGTATGTTGTCCATGAAGTTTGACCATTGAAGGAGGGAGGTTGTAATCGAGGACCTGACGATGATACTACTAACTGGCCTCCTTTGTTCCTCAACTGCAGTTTAAGTTGTTCTCTTTCAGCTGCACGAAATTTTCCCTCCATATATATTTTTCCTTCGAGGTTGATAACCTTTCCTTCGACGCCGGTAACTTTTCCTTTAACTTCACTTACTTCAGCATTTACGTTGCCCATATCTTCTTTAATTTCACTTTTGAGATCTTCAGTAGCTAAAAGGATAGCGTCTTGGTGCACCTGGGTCAATTTTCTGAATCCTTCATGACGTTTCTTTTCTTGTTCTTGTTGTCTCTTTTCTTATTCTTCTCTTTCTTCTTGACGTTTTCTTTCTTTTTCTTCTTCACGTCTCTTTTCCTGTTCTTCCATCATTTTTCTCAGTTCATTTTTTTCTTCTTTCTGGTCTAGCATCATTTTTCTTAATTCTGCAAATAAGTCCCGTGTTTGTCTTTCTTCAACCATGCTTCTTGTTTTCATTAAAAACTAACAAACAACACTAACAAGTCTTATTTAAAGTTTATATCAGGTACAAGTCAAATATTTCCACAAAATCCGGAATAGAATATTCCAGAAGTTTTCTCGAAAAGTCACAAGTAGGTCTTATTCAGTGTCTATATCACTTCCTAGTTGACAGAAATTAGTTAACTGCACTCGTTTCTAAATAGAATGTTCTGGAAATTTTCTCAAAATGTCACAAATAGATCTTATTTAGTGTCTGTATCACTTTAAGTAGACAGAATTCAGCAAACTGCACTAGTTCCCAAATAGAATGTTCTGAAAATTTCCTCACACTAGCGCAGATAAGTCTTGTTTAATTTTCCAGTTCAAAGCACTTCAATATCTGCAGTGGTTTCCAAATAGAACAGTAGAATACTCTGGAACCTCATCGAATTCTCTAGAAATCGTGTTGCAATTCCACTTCTAACGCCAATTGCGACGTGTTTACACCTTCCAGTAAACACCCTGTAGGTTCGATAAATTGCAACAACAATGTTCACAAACCAATGATTTATTAATCACTTAATTTTACAATAATTACTCTTTAAAAACACAGAACTAATTTTACTTTAACATAAATTCACTACTTTAAATCACAACTTGATACTGTTTCTTATTTCATCTTATCGCTTGCTTGTCTCATATAAAACTCTTATAACAGAACTGTTCTGTATACAGAACTGAACTGTACCGGCTTTTCTGCTGCGCTTCTATATACAAACACAGGCCTTACAGATCATTCTGCACGCATCTCGTCGATTCCCGTAAGTTCGTGCCCTTTCTAGTAATTTCCATGGCTCAGCGGTCGTCACAGGGCCGGCTTCAGCACATAACAATATAAATGGTAATAACACAAGAGATAAAATTTTGTCAGCGAAATTTTGCGACTACCACAGAAGTTTGTTGCTTGGCAGTTTCGTGAATGACATGTTTAACTCTTATTTCAAACTGCAATGAAAATTTTAGACTACAATATTTCGTAATATCACATCGTATGCATCACATCAGATCATCATTTCGAAAATTGTAAATTGCCTTCATCATTTAATGGAAGGAATAAGTGAAGAACACATTGGAAACATTTTGAAAATTGCGTAAATCTTATATCAACCACTTAATATGTTGCGAAGTATATTTCTAATATTAATTGTACCACCTACCTACTTAAAAACATTGACCAGACTAGATTAAATTTAAGGGTACCTAAATTCCTCAAATGTAACTGCCAGTATATGTACCAAATAATTTCGTTATACAATTCTTCTAAAAGATATTTTGGCAGCAATACTAGTGAATATTATAAAATAATATTAAGTATAGGTATATAAAAAGTATTTTACATATTTATGATTTAGTTTAATTTATTTATTAAGCTGTGGTTTTTGTTAAGTATTATTTGTAAAATATGTAACATTATTCTTTCGTACTTACAGGCAATTCGATTTTATAAAAAAATGTACAAATGAGTGTTTATATTTTTCGACTGTTATTAGAGTTTTTATTTTTATTCTTATTCTTTTGTTCTGTAAACTCTTAAGAGTATAAATAACTATTTCATTATATACCTCAGTTTTTGTTTTGTGATACTTGAAAATAAAGGTATGCTTGTTTTCCTTAGAAGATGATATTTACATGTGAGTTATATATATTTATTAAAGAATTCGAAAAACTATTAGCAAAAATATATTTGGTTCAAAACTTGTGAGTAGTTTCATTTTTATTGCATGTGAAATTGGATGACGAAGATGACGCCTTTTAGCATAGTCTCCTCCAGTCTTCAAGTCCAAAATTGATAGGTTATAGGCGAAAAAATTAATTTGGCGGACTACCCGCTGTGCGAACACCTGTTGATCTTGAAATCCCTCCCGCATAATCCGTTGGTCTTTAAGTCAAGTGGTAGGGGTAACCCAGAACTGATATTCTTTCAAGGTCAACAGGCGTTTGCACAACGGGTGGGTTGCCCCGCGACGGAAAATGTTCCCACGCTTATTAAAATTTTCTCAGGGTCGACCGACATTATGCCTACAGTTAAAAGTAATTATAATTAATGGTAATTGAAGTAAAAAAATAAGGATAAGTGAGTGGATATAGTGAGAATTTTTTGAAAAAGGAAATGCTGACATGATCAACATGTATTTTTTTTATATCGGGACATGTATCTAGTGAAATAAATATGTGGTAAATAAAACTGGGGTATATTTAATTTACTATACTAGCGAAGTGGGTTCGATTCCCGCAAGGCGAAACAATTTTTCATTTAAAAAAAATTGCCCCAAGAGTGGTTCGCGACGGAAAATGTTCCCACGCTTATTAAAATTTTCTCAGGGTCAACCGACATTATGCCTACAGTTAAAAGTAATTATAATTAATGGTAATTGAAGTAAAAAAATAAGGATAAGTGAGTGGATATAGTGAGAATTTTTTGAAAAAGGAAATGCTGACATGATCAACATGTATTTTTTTTATATCGGGACATGTATCTAGTGAAATAAATATGTGGTAAATAAAACTGGGGTATATTTAATTTACTATACTAGCGAAGTGGGTTCGATTCCCGCAAGGCGAAACAATTTTTCATTTAAAAAAAATTGCCCCAAGAGTGGTTCGGAGTCCACATTAAACTGTAGGGCCTCGTCTCTCTCTGCCTAGCACAAGATCCTTGAAATCTTCTAGGGAGTTACTTCGGTAACTTGAGAGGCGGTTAAGAAAACATTTTTTTTTTAAGGCGATGTTTCATTATAATTTTAATGTAAAATGTAGGTCATGTTTTTGATTCGGACCTGATTCTATATCCGAAAATATATAGATAAGTTTTTTTGGACCGGAAATGTTTATTGAGACATGGCATCTAAACTGCTTCACAAGTCATGTCAGTTTTCCAAGTTCATCAAGGCCGAATTCTTAGGGAAGTTAAGAATAATTAAGTATAGCCAATGGTAATTTTGTTAAAAAATAAGGATAATTGAGGATAACCAATGGTAATTTAGGTAAAAAAATATGGATAAATAAGGATATCCCGGCACTTACTTATCATTTCACGTCTTACACGTGATTAACTGCAAACAATAGAATTGACGATGCATAACCTTAAATTACGCATGTATGTGTTCAAAAATACCGAGTATGATGTACATTGTTTTTATTACTAATTCTAGTGTGTTTTAATCTGATGAACAATGTTTTACACTTTAAATTGAAATATCTTTCTTCAAATGCCATATTTTAACCTTAGAACAAAAATTTTGATAAATTGTTAATCTATCCATCGAGACGATTAATTTGATACCCAACATCGCATATTTTGGAAGACCGAAAGTTGTTATATTTATTGTCGATTCTGATGTATTTTGATCTGGTACACAGAGTTCTACACTTTAAATTGAAATATCTTACTACAAACTTACTTTTTTAATCTTAGTACGAAAATGTTGATAAATTATTCTATACATCGAGACGATTCATTTGATACCCAACGTCATGATGAAATTCTAAACATGGGTCTCTGGACGACGGACGGATGGACAGACTAACAGGTGGACGGACCTTAAAATTACTCCACCGCTCCCATGCAACCTCGCAGCATTATATATATAATTACCTCCCACCACACTGATCAGCCCCTCCACCCTAATTACCCCACCACTTTAGCTCCGCCCCTATGACGTCACTGTCTGGCGCAAGTGCCCCTATATTTACTTGTGAATTAGGCTTCATCCAGAATAGAACTTTCAACACTGTTCGTCAAAATCCACTTATACAGATTTAGCGGGAAACGTCGGTGCCGTCTTCCAGTCATTGGAACTTCTGAACGCGAACCGAAATAAATTTTCCTTTTTTAATGTTCCGTACACTCTTGTCTTAGGTAACTCCTAACTGATCATTGAATTATCACTGATGACATATCATACTTCCTCCTCCTGTCGAAGAGACCTGGGCGCATGATCATATTTTACTGTTGAAATTTACCGTGTCCCTTACTAAGTTGGAATACCTCCGAAAACGTTTTATGATTTTGTGCACGGCGGTTTGGTATTCTTTCTTTGCGCGCCAATATCCATTGGCTTGATGACGGTCTCGATAACTAGGGCCGAGTAGGACTACTACTCTTTGCTCCTAGATTATCTCTGTAGACCTGGACCGGCCTTCGTGATAGGTGGGCCCGCTTACTTCTACCAGACCCAGCCCGCAAATGCGAGATGTGTCGTGGTATTTTCTGCGGACCTCCCCTGGTCCTGGCTCTTCAACCTCGCTGGCAGAGGTCTCTTCTGGCGCTCTTCTTGTCTTGATATTTTCTTTCTTCGCCAGCTTGTCACCCCCGTGGGTAGTCATCGGTCTAGTTGGGTTTTAGGAAGTTTTGGCTGGGATTGACTGCCGGTACGTAGGACACAGTAAAGGTGTGTCCTACCCCGGATCATCGGAAAGGTAAGGATATGAGCTGTGTAGCTCGGGAGTGTGGAGACCCTAAGTGCTTTTTTAGCACTTTCGGACTCCACGGAGCAGGTAGGACAACGGGCGTTGGACGGTATGTTGTCCGACGCCCGCAAGGAGGTTGGGTTTGGGTAGAAAAACGTCATGTCTCTGGTAGTGGTGGTCCGTCCTGGGGTATCTGAAACAGATCGGTTAGCGGGAAATATAAGTTATACTCACCCGTTGTCCAGAAGCTGTACCCTCGGCCGTTTGTGCCTCGGGGCGTCGGCAGGGTCGTAATCAGTGGCCTGTCTGATTAGCGGGTTCCCGTGCTCCTCTGCTTGGGCGTACAGCTTCTTCGCTCGTTCCCGGATGACTTCAGTGACCGTGGTGTACTCCAGGTCTCTGACGATGTCTGCGTTTCTCACGTACCATGGTGCGTCGACCGCCGTCCTGAGGGCGATGTTTTCCACTGCCTGGATTTTCTTCATGTAGGACTTTGCCTGGTAACCCCACGCTACCGAGGCGTACGTCAGCTGCGGCCTGATGAGGGTTTTGATAAGCGTGAGCTTATTCCTCAGGTTGAGACGGCTACCGTTTCCCATCATCGGGTAGATGAGGGCTCTTGTGCGCCGCGCCTTGGCTGTAATAGCGTCCGTGTTCTGTCTCCACGTTAGGCTTTTGTCCATGACCACACCAAGGTATTTGACGGTGTCGTGCCATTGGATGTCCTCGCCGTTCATGGAGACGTGTCCTGTGGGAATTTCTTTCCGCACTCGTCTGAAGAGTATGGCTTGGCTTTTGTCGGCGTTGACGGCGACTTTCCACTTCGTGCACCATTCTTCCAGGAGTGTGGCCATTTCCTGGAGTTTTCTGGTTGCGTCCCTGGCTTTCCAGGATCTGGCAATTATTGCTGTGTCGTCTGCATACAGGGCCAGGGCTGTGTGGTCGGTCCTGGGGAGGTCTGAGGTGTAGATAGCGAACAGGTGCGGTGACAGCACCGAACCTTGCGGGACTCCCGCCTCCACGGTCCTGTAAGTGGAGAGTTGGTCCGAGATTTTGACCCTTAGCTGTCTGCGGTGCAGGTAGGACCTCACTAGTTTGACGAGTTCGATGGGGTAACCCATACTCATCATTTTAGCTAGGAGGCCGTCGTGCCAGACCCTGTCGAACGCTTTGGCAACATCTAGGAACAGCGCCGCGGTGACTTGCCGCTGGTTGAACCCCTTAGTAATCTCCTCGGTGAGGCGAAGTACTTGGAGTTCGGTGGAATGTCCTGTTCGGTACGCGAACTGTTCATCCGGGATGATATTCAGCTCTTCTGTCTTTTCTCTGAGCCTCTTCAAGATGACCCGTTCTGCAACCTTGCTCATGGCTGGGAGGAGGCTGATGGGCCTGTAAGAACACGGGAAAATTAGTTCTTTCCCTGGTTTAGGGATCATAATGACGTCGGCCTTTTTCCACCTGGCTGGAAAATGCCGTAACCTTAACATCGCGTTTACGATGTTGACTAGCGCCGCTACTCCTTTCCTGGGTAGCTTTTTGAGAGCGATGTTTCCTATCTTGTCACATCCCGGAGCCTTTCTCGGCTTTAGGCTCCTAAGGATTTCCTTGACTTCCTCGGGGGTAGTCGGGCGGATGTGGTCGTCATCAAGCAGGCGGTGGATCCTACGTACTCTGCGCTCGACATCGTCCACCCAGTCCTCGTCCTCGTCATCGAGCTCGTTCTCTCTACACTGCAGTTCTAAGCTGTCGGCAAACGCCTCGGCTTTTTCCTGGTTAGTGTAGACGATCCTCCCTCGCTCTCCGTGAATCGGGGGTATAGGTTTCCTCCGGTTTCGCAGGGCACGTTGGGTATTCCACATACTTCTGTCCTGTGGATCGAGTGACTCAAGGTGGCGTTGCCACCCCTCCTGACGGTGTTCTTGGAGGGCGGCTTTCACTCTTCGGCTGAGGACGTTATACTCCCTTCTGTCGGCGGGGAGTCTCGTCCTCTGAGCCCGTCTCTTGGCGCTTCTTCTATCCCTTATCAGCTGCCTGGTGACCTCTGGTAGGTTCGCCATCGGTGCTGGGTGTCTTCTTACTTCTGTTTCTGTCGTGCTGGCCCTTATTGCTCCCAGGATCTGCTCCTCTAGGGTAATGACGGCCCTCTCAACGTCCCCCACGGTATCTAGCCTGGGAATTTGTGCAATGTACTGCTGCAGGTGCAGCCGGTACGATTCCCAGTCCGTTCGTCGCTTCGTGAAGGTAGCGTTGTCGTCACCCGCCTGTCCTCCTAGAGTTAGGAAGATCGGGTTGTGCTCGGTAGATCCCTCCGTTCTGGTGGAGATCTCCGCTTCGAGGGTCATCTCCTTTAGGATGGCTATGTCCAGTACGTCTGGCCTGTTTCTACCGTTGTCAAAGGTGGGCTGGACTGGTCCTACCACCAGCAGTTCGCCGGCGTGCTGTCCCAGGAACCGCAGCAGTTCTCGTCCTCGAGTGTTGGTTACGCCGCTGTTCCATTGCTGGGATTTGGCGTTAAAATCGCCAATTGCGACGACCTGTGTCCTAGCGGGTAGAATTGCGTCCAGATCCCCCTCGGTTAGCGTGCTGTGGGGTGGCTGGTAACATGAAACCACTTGGACGTCGCCGTTTCGTGCTGTGGACACTACTACGGCGGTGGCATTCATATTTTCTAGCTCAGGTAGTACCGTCGGATGGTGGGCTATGGTCTTTTTAACGAGTAGAGCCACTCCTCTTGCGGGTCGCCGAGGTATGTTTACCCAGTCCATCCTGTACGTGTGGTATCCTGGGAAGTTGATCTCCTTGGCAGGGGTCATCTTGGTTTCCTGCAGTGCCATGACGTCTATATCGTACCTGGTCAGGAGCTCTTCGACTTCAAGTCTCCTTTGTTGCAGGCCGTTTACATTCCAGGCCGCCATCTGCAGGAATTCCGGTTTAATCTGTAAAGGCATTACGGATTAGTAAAGTTTGGCATTTGAGCAAAAAATGCACTCATCGCTGAGCACATTTGTTGCATCTGTGCTAGCACCGCTGTGAGGTTTTTGGCCTCTGGCGATGCTTGTTGTTTTGAGGCAGGGACAGTGTTCTGTCCTGCCTTGCTCTGGGCTACTTTTGCGTAGCTAGTGCCTGGCGCTACGCCGCCCTTCTTTGTTGAGGTCGTCGTCGGCCTCTGTACCGGCCTTTGAGTGGCGCTGGCTGATTGCTTGGGGTATTTTGGACACCCCTTGTAGCTGGCCGGGTGGGCCCCTTGGCAGTTCGCACACTTGGCCGGTTCGTCTGCCTTCTTCTTGCAGTCAGTCGTCCGGTGTGCCTCGCCGCACTTCACGCATTTCGGCTGCGCGGTACACCTGGATTGTCCGTGGCCGAAACGCTGGCAGCGGTGGCATTGGGATGCCGCTACCTTGGCTCTCTGTCTCTCTGTCCTTACGACTAGAGAGCAGCACCTCGTGACTTGGAGTATCTTGTCCTGGTCCTGTGGGACTAGGACAAGTACGAGTGGCACCTCCTGTTTCGTCCGTCTGGACGTCATCCGTTGCACTGCGGTAGGTGCGAAACCCTGGTCTTGGAGGTCTTCTGCCACCTCTGTACAAGTAACGCCGCTCGGGATCCCCCTGATGACTACACGTAGCAGCCGTTCCTCTGGCAGGGTGTACGTGTGGTACTCCCTTTTCTCGTTTGCGAACATCCTAGTCATCTTGCGATAATCTTCGGATGTCGCGGGCTCGATGGAGATTCCCTCCGCGGTAACTTTAGCCTTGCTAAAGTTAATGCCGGTTTCGGTTAGACGACGGCTCACCGTTGTCCATGTCTCCTTGTTCCTCAGCACTACCGGCGGTATGCGCTGGCTTCTTGTTTTTGTTTGAGGGGCCTCAGTCTCCTCTGTCCTGGCGTTTTGTCTGGGGACGTTAGCCTCCTGCTGGGGAGCTCTAGATCCCGATCTGCTTCGTCTGGATGGCTCTGGGGGGCACTTGAGGGGCTCTTCAGCCACCTTCTTTGCCGCCTTAGGGGCCTCTTCGTCGGAGTCCGTATTAGTGGCGGGTGGGTTTTTCCGCTTCCGCGTTTGCGATTCTCCTCGAATCGCACGCAGAAGTTCTTCGTGCTGGGACTTTTGCTCCCTCTGCATTAGCTCCAACCTCTCGGTGAGCTCCTCTATTTTCTTTCTGAGGGTTTCGTTTTCCTCTGTGAGACGTTTTATCGTCTCTTTATCGTCCCTTCTGTCATCCCTTGGGGTTGGGGTATCCCCTCGGGAGCTACCGCACTGGGACGTTTCGTCTTCACTGTAATCCATGCTACCGTCCTCCACAGTAACGTCGCTGTGGGTGTCCTGCAAGGGAATACCTATAATATTATTGGGAAAAGTTATGGTTAGTAACAGTAAAAATGGTGTCTCCAAGTGAGGGAGACTTTATTTATGCCACTTCACTGTGCACTTTCTTGGCTCGGTACGTCTGCACTCGGTCACCTCTCGATGCACACTGTCTTTCTTTGCGACTCTTCCATTTCCGTCCACACACAAAAATAATATCCTAATATACTCCTCATTACTAAATTGAAACAGCATCTTAAAATCTTCAGTTTTGTAACCTCAAAAAGCTAGCCAATATATCCAATAGATGACGCCATGTGTACTCGGTTTAATGTCATCCTCAATTTGTATCATATAATATATGATGTAAATTGAAAATGACATATAACAACAATTTAAATAAAGTGAAAGAAATGAGCCAAATTCATAAAAATAATGAGGAACAATCTAAGCCAGTTCCGAATATATCCAATAGATGAGGCTATGCGTACTCTTGTTTAATGTCATTATTATCATTCTCAACTTGTATCATATATAATCTTTAAATAGTTTGTCGGAAACGGTAATTTTTAGTAAATAAATGTCCTACTGTGTAGAGCACTTTGTTACACAGCAACAAGTTTTCATTTTTTTTTATCCTAAAGAGTAACAAGGACATATTTTTTCGTATTGCCATTGACGGACACACAACCGAGTACAGCTGGTGCACTCTGGCGCATAAAATAAAAGAGAATGTTCCCCGTTATCAGCTGTAATTTACCAAGGGCGCTGATACGCGATAATTTTCTCTAATAATGAACCGAAAGCTTGTTGCTTAGTAATTACCCGACGCCGTAAGGCAGAGGGTAATTACTTAAAGCAACACGCTTGAGGGTCATTATTAGAGAAAATTATAAGCATTTATCAGTGCACACGGTAAATTCGGTGAGATAATTTTTTGAAATTCTAATAATATGTCAAATCATGAATGTGACATTTTAAATGAATTATAAAACTGTCAATAATATTTTTTTGTTGCATAGCAACATAAGTGATCATCTCCCTAGGGAGATTATCAGTGTAATCCTTTAATAACTGGATGAATTTTGACATGTGACTAGAAATGGACGGATTTTATTGGATTTCTATTTCGTCAAAAAATTATCAATTTGAAACTTATATTGATTACCAAAAACAGTTAACACTACTTTGTATTACAAAAGTGACAAATTTGACAAATGCCTACTTGTGATTTTTAATGCGACAGTGCAATACGCCGAGTACTTTGTTTTGAGAAAAAAAATACTTTGCAAATATTTCACAAGTACTTTTCTATATTCCAGGGGAGGCAACGCATTATCTGAAAAAAATTTTGCAAATTCCAATCAAATATTTTTTCCACAAATTTTCTTCGTTCGGTCTAAGTAGTCATCCCTTAAAGTTTGATATGGGTCCCGTTCTCCAGTACGAAATTATATCTAACCTAAATTTGATCAGATCCATTTAACGAGGTTCCAACACGGCCAAAACATCAAACGTTTGTAGGATCCGTAGTAATACATTTCTTCCCCCGTTTTCGAGGGTTAGAAAAACGATGATGATGGTTTCGAGTTCTGAAACCCTTGCGTACTACATCTCTATCAAGAATAAACCACCCCAATTTCCAGCTTCTCGGTCTTGGCTTACGAAGCCTCGTCGAATCGGGTTTTTTTTGGGGAGTATAATAATACATTCAGTGAACAGGGTAGCTCCAATTCCCGGTGGTTTCTTAGGCCGACTATGGTTTATTAACGGTTAGTTTCCCTGATATTCCCATAAAAACCCCTATCCGATGAATCTCCGCATGCCTAGGATGGACAGCATGGAACAGGGGATGGTTCTTATACGTTGCGAGTAGTTGCGGAAGGGTTAATTGGGTGAAAAATAACACCACCATCGTAATCTCTGTCCTCGAAAATGCATAAAAAAACCTTATCGAGTCAGTATACCTTTATTCCTTGGGAATATTACTATTACGGGCGAGGGTATAGGTTCAACCCCCGGAGATCGGTCCGGGGTATTCTAGTGTAAATTAATTGCATTCATTATTATTCCCCCAAAAAAAAACCGATCCGACAAGCCCTCTCGCAAGCCCGAAACCGAGAAACCGGAAATTTGGGTGTTTTTTCTTGATAGGGGTTTCAACGGTTTCAGAACTCGAAACCCCATCACCATCGTTTTTCTCACCCTCGAAAACAGGGGAAAAATGCATTGGAAAAAGTCCTACAAACTTTTGATGTTCACGACCTCGTTAAATGGACTATGACTGACTCTATTGTTAAATTAAATGGTTTCACCTTGTATAGAGCCGATAGGGACGTAGGTAGAAAAGGCAGCTCTTGTATCTACCTCAACAATGAATATTTTATTAACTGTACTATAGATAATACCTATTAAGTATTAAAACCAGGGATGGAATATCTCTTTGTTTAAAAATCAACACCCGGCACTTCTGCTCCATTATATGTATTGTTTGTAGGCCTCCTTCGACAAGTCTTAAAAATGATTCTAAATTATTTGAAGAACTAACCAGATTATGTAAAGCTTATAAGGACGTAATTATTTTTGGAGATTTCAACTTTCCCGATATAGACTGGTCCCATCCAACTTACCCTGACAATATAAACTCGTCATATTTATTTCTTGATATGCTTTTTAGCAACAATTTGTCGCAGCTTGTTAGTCAACACACTAGGTTTCGAGGTAACCAACTTCCGTCCTTGCTAGATCTTATTTTAACCTCGGATGAGAACCTACTTTCGCCTCTTGATTATCTACCCCTTTTTGAAGCCTCGGATCACGTAACATTGTCATGCAGTCTACAACTTCTGATATGCGAGAATAATTCGGAATGCAAGAGGAAATGGCAAACTATAATTGATTTTGAGAAATTAAATAGTCATCTAATTCGCATCAACTGGTATGACACTTTAGATAATCTTAGCACAGATAAACAATGGTCATGCTACATTGATGTAACTCGAGAAGCCCTATCTGCATGCAGTCATAATGTTTATAATGTTACAAAGATAACGATGAACCTTGGACAAATAACTCCATTTTGGCATCGTTAAAATTTAAAAAACAGGATCAGATTTTTACGATCCCGTGATGCTCGAGACTACGAGGTACATAGAAGCTACTCAAGCAGGTTTATCTCTGTTCTGATAAATGCAAAATCTCAACATGAAAATAAACTGATTCTTTCTAACAAAAGACTATTTTACAAATACATTCGTAACTGCTTGTCTTCCACGGTGCGTATACCTTGTATAAAAAATGACAGTGATGAACTTACACAATCTGATCTTGAAACCGTAAATGTATTTTCTGATTACTTCTCTACTAATTATAGCGTTGAACCAACTGGTAACATTCCTAATATCATTACGCCCACCAATACAAACCATCGTAGTTCAGTTGTAATGAACCAAGAGGTTGTGTACAAAAAATTAATCAGCCTTCCGAACAGTTCATCAATTCCTGAGGGCCTTTTGTCCATTATCCTGAAGCGCTGTGCTCAACCGCTAAGTCTACGTCTCTCTATTATCATAGAGAACTCTCTTAGATCTGAGCTGTTGCCTGAAATCTGGAAAATAGCCAATATTATTGCCATATATAAAAAAGGTGACAAATTCAATAGAGAAAACTACCGTCAGATTAGCCCCTATAGACGTGTCGACCTGTTGTCTGTACAAAACATACATTCGTCCAATACTGGAATACGGCTCTGCTGTGCGGACACCTAATCTGCGTAACCGAAATCTTATAGACGGTGTTCAACGTGCGACTACCAGGCTGCCTTTTGACCCTACCTGGCCGTCTTATAAAGAAAGACTTCACATCTTCAATATTCCTTCGGTAGTGAATAGACTTAAACGTGGTAATCTGATAACTATACATATCGAGTTTTACACGACACATTCTCTGTCGACTTAAAGCACCTTTTTAGTAGAAATTCTGATGTTCGACCTCGTGGCCATGGTGTTAAATTGTGCCATGAATTTTATCGCTGCATCGCTAGGAAAAACTTTTTATGCAACCGTGTTTTTGACTGTTGGAATTCTCTACCTTATTTTGTAGTATGTTCTTCTTCGACTAATTCGTTCAAAAATAATATTGACTCTTTGCTTTTCAGTTTTTAATGATACTTTTGTTCATTCTTTTTTTCCCACGATTTCACTGTATTTTTGACTTTTTCTAATTATGTTATTATTTTAGTCTATAGTTTATAATTTTAATCCATAATAATTGATATCTATTTTTTGCTGTGTTAATGTATTATTCCAATTTGTGTATATGTAAATATTTCTTTATATTAAGTTTTACAGGTTTTTCAACCTCAACTCTTATTTTTGTAATAGTAATAATAATAATAATATGTTGCAAATGTATGTCACATGCAGGGCCGCCAAAATAAACTTGAATTTTATTTAATGGCACTTGCTGGAAGAGTCGACATTTAGATTTCCAGGTGCGGGTTTGACGCTGGCCCAGAGACAGTAAGCGAAGGGAAATTGATTTTGAGCCAGCTGCCGGCCAGAGTGACCTATATATGTCGCACTGTTAGAGTATAGGTACCAGTAACAGGCTGTCAAATAATATACTAGGGATAGGGCATAGCGTCATCAAAAAGCCGCATGGAAATGTTTACTGGGAATAAAGTAAAACTTATATTGATGCAAAGTGTATTAATTCGCAACTTAACAACTAAGTATAAATCAATTTACTAATAATTAATTAGATATATGCACTAGTAATTAACCATGGCATCTAAGAATAATTGATCTGCATGTTTAGTATTTATTTGTATCATAACCGTAGGCTGCAAATATTGGTCCAAGTATTGATATTTCCATTATTAACGTTCGTATATTAGTGTCATGTAAGAATAAGTCGCCTTCATTATCTAAAACAGCAAAAAATGCTAAATATAACAGTATAATATACCTAAAATCTAATTTCAATCTTTTATTTAAAGAAGAGATCTACTACTTTATAATCATCAACTGGATGGTATTCAAAACAAACAAAAATAGAAAATGTTCTCCGAAATTCTTTCGGTAATTTTTGTTGTTATTTTTTAATGTTTTGTATAGTTAAAATGAGCAGTAGTTACAATGTACTAGTTTTGTATTGTTTTATTTATATATAATTATTTTTACAGGTGTCACCACTAGAGTGCGCATTAAAAGGTGAAAGTAAGCAACTTTATAGTTCTGGTTATATTATAATGTGAATGTGTTGTTTACAAGCTAAATTAAAAAGATTTCAACCATTTTGTTGAGTTACTGAACCCCAGAGAAGTAATTCTCACATAGCAATTTTCGAATAAAATCCCAAACCGACCCTCAAATTTCGAACCTGCTCCACTACTAGAACGAGAACATTTGCATTTTTCGTTCCTGCATAGATCACGCAGTGCATACACATTTTTGTTCCAAGTTCTTAATAGGAGCAATAAATCATAGATAAAATTTAACGAAAAAAAACATTAAATTTTACAATACAGGTGTCCTCAGACCATTCAATGTGTCTATAATGTAGTAATTTTGCTTACCCCCACAAATGTAGCCAATGACATAGTACTGAACGGTCCAATTTCTAAACACAAAGCTCGATTACATCTCATCATTATAACCACAAACAGTTCTTTTACTGCTAGGGGTTCTTCATACCACTTACTGACGCATAATGCGTTTCCTATTTCAGAACTCTACAAACGTTAGGATTTTAATTGAAATATGCTGTGCTATTTATACCGTCAACGCAACTGCTCTTTCGGTCGCAGTATAAAAAAAAAATTCAGTGTGTTGGTGTTATTCAACCTATATTAGGCTTTTGAAACCATTAGAGCGAATGAAAACAAAACTGTATACACCAAATTATCGTATGCTTTCTAAAATGAAGAGCGGCGGAGGAAAGAATTTACTCTTTCTATTTTAATTGTCATTCTTTGTTTCTGTTCAAAATATGAGGAGCGGGGCAGTAGGGCGGGGGGTTGAGTCCCAAAAAATGTTTTTTTTCATTTTTTGTCATTTTGCCGCCTCTCCAAACCTCTGCCCGGGGCGCATGTTTTATTTGTTAATTTATTTATTTGAATGTCATTTGAATTGTGAAAAATGGAAGCTAACTTAAATTTAAGTATTTCTAATGAAATTTTATTAAAATCTGCGGAAACAACGGAAGAACTGATTCCCACGAAATCTACTGATAGGTACAATAATGAGTATCAGCATTTTTGCAAATGGGAAAAAGTTTATCAAGTAGATGAAATTGACGAAGATGTTATGTAAGCATACTTTTTGGATGTGGTAAGTACAATTTTTTGAGTTTGAAACCTTCCTTTTAAGTATTTAGACTAAATAAAAAGTCGAAGAAAGTGAGTAGTGCGACATTCTGGTCAAAATACTCAATGATTAAATCGATGATGCTGGTTTACAGGAATGTGAATATTTCACGTTTTTCCAAATTAACAGCATTTCTGAAGAAACAGTCAGTTGGATATGAAGCCCCTCAGTCGAAAATTCTCAGCAGAGAGGAGGTAAACCGTTTTATAAAAGAAGCACCTACTAAGGAGTATCTTTTAGTAAAGGTAATTATACAAATTATTTAAGCAGTATGATTTTATTAAAATATTTTGTAATATTTTAGGTAGTTGCGGTGATAGGCATAGCTGGTGGTTGTCGTCGAGAGGAGTTACACAGTATAACTCTTGATGATGTACAAGATACAGGATCACAGTTAGTGAAAACGATTCCTCATACAAAAACAACAAACATTAGACGTGTGTTTACCATCATCAATGAGGTGCAAGGAAATTTTTAGAAGGTACGTTGGAATACGGCCTAAAAATTTGGGAGAAAAAAAGTTGTTTATAGGATACCATAATGATAAATACATCTCTCAGGGTCTGTTTCTGAAACGTAAAATAAAGTTATTTATTAATAAATGTCATAGTAACAATTGTTGTCACAATTGTAACTATGACAGTAAACGAATAATTAACTCTATTTAACGTTTCAGGAACTGGCCGTCAGAGTTGAGATTCACACAATTGGAGGAATACCTGAAAATAGCTGAATTTCTTAAATTAGAAAACCCTGAAAATTATACGGTACACTGCTTCCATCGTACATCTGCGACTTTACTTGCAAATGCTGGTGCCGATCTGTCGGTTTTAAAGCGACATGGTGGGTGGAAAAGTTCTTCGGTGAAGAATATTGAAGATTCCATCGAAGGAAAAGTCAAAGTAGCCCGAATTATACTGGAGAAAATTTTGTAGAGGTGCTGCAACAGCAAACCAAAATTGCTACTACTACAACAGTTGAAGCTGGTGGTATACCAAAAACTCAATTTTCAGAAAATTCGAATTGTACTATTACCATTATTATTAATAATAGTTAGGTTAGATCATTCTCTTTTGCTTTAATTAAATCTGTCAAAAAAGTTACGCTTTGACGTTTTATTTTGTTAATAAGAAAACAGTCCGGAAAGTTGCCTAGCAACCTTTTTCTGGCACTGATCCCGTAATATAGTCGAGGAAATAAAGCACTGTACCTCCGAAATTTCCGCAGCAAGACGGATTTTAATGAGGTTTTTTGCATTCGATTCGTGAGAGCATCAGGAAATTTTGTGAACTAATCTGATGAATAGCAAATGAAAAATTGCATATTTGCATTGTAAAAATGCATTGTTCAAAGTGCATTTAGAATAATTAATTTGCAACTCGGTAAAAATTGATTGAAATGAGTCCAAATTTGTTACTCGGGGTTTTTCGGGGTCGCTGAACATGAATATCATGGCGGCAATGACCTCCGAGGTACCTGGAGCCCAGGGTGGATACTATCTACCTCATCTCCTGGAATGAGGGTGGACCTCATCTCCTGGAACTTCTTGTGAATTTGTAATATATTTAGTTGAAATTCGTTACTTGGGGGTTTTCGGGGTCGCTGAACACGACTATCGCGGCGGCAACGTTTTCCGAGGTACCGGGGCCCAGGGCGGACGTCATCTCCTGGAACTTCTTGTGAATTTTGAATATACTTAGTTAAAATTCGTTACTCGGGGGTTTTCGGGGTCGCTGAACACGAATATGACGTCGGCAATGGCCTCCGATGTCCACTTCCTCCGGTGGACCTCATCTCCTGGAATTACCTTGAGTATAGCATCATTTTTATACGAATTTGCATATATTACTCAAAATTATTTATTTATATATTATAATGAAGATGTAGATTCAAACAATATTTTTCAAAAATAATTTCTGAAAACTCCAATTGTGTTAATGTTTTATTGTTTAAAAAAAGAACACAAACTTATACAATGAAAAACATTTATTGTTTAATTACACATTGAAGTTTTCTTCTTCATTCTCTTTGTCTGCAAATCCAATTCCAACCGATAATTGCTCTTCTTCTAAATAATGTTCTACATTAGAACAATTGCAGCCAGCACAATTTTTGCAAGCAACATTGCAGATTATAATATTTAAATACATAATTTAGAGTAACATATGCAAATTCGGTTAAAAATGATGCTATACTCAAGATAATTCCAGGAGATGACGTAGATAGTGTCCACACTGGGCTCCAGGTCCTCGGAGGTCGTTGAAACCGTGATACTCGTGTTCAGCGACCCCGAAAACCCCCGAGTAACGAATTTCAACTAAATATATTACAAATTCACAAGAAGTTCCAGGAGATGAGGTCCACCCTGGGCTCCAGGTATCTCGGAGGCCGTTGCCGCCGTGATATTTGTGTTCAGCAATCCCGAAAACCTCCCGCGTAACGAATTTGGACTCATTTCAATAAATTTTTACCGAGTTACAAATCAATTATTCTAAATGCACTTTGAACAATGCATTTTTATAATGCAAATATGCAATTTTTCATTTGCTATTCATCAGATTAGTTCACAAAATTTCTTGATGCTCTCACTAATCTAATCCAAAAAACCGCATTAAAATCCGTCTTGCTGCGGAAATTTTGGAGGTTGAGCCGTTTTTAGTGCTTTATTTCCTCGACTAATAACCCATTTTCCGGACTCAAATTAATGATATAATCAAACAATTACATGTTCGCAATAACGTCGAAAAATTTCTGAAGGTGACATTTTTCGGAACTGCAGCGAAAATTGTATTTCGTTATTTTGAATAAATTGGACATTTGCTTTGTCGGATGAAGTGTTACATAGAAGCGAGTGCAATACTTAGTTTCTGCCAAGTCGATGGACGTATTAGTCGAAGAAATAAAGCACAAAATCAGGCCAAACAAGCTCAAATTGGCGCAGTAAGATGGATCGCGATGGGATTTTTTGCATTCGATTCGTAATGCCGTCCCGAAACTTTGTGAAGATAGTTATTGAATGCATTTTGAATAAATAAATTATTGCAATAAAAATACTGATTTTAGAAAAGCAACGTTAAGAAGCATTAAATAACTATTTTACAACTCGGTCAATTATTATAGAAATAAGTCCAATTTCGTTACTCGGGGGTTTTGGGGGGTCGCTGAGTACGATTATGCAGTCGGCGACGGCGTCCGATGCACCTGGGGCCCAGGGTGGGCGTGAAACACGTCGTCTTCTGGAGTTTTGCCTCCAGTTTATAAAACACGGAGCCAAAATACTTACTCGGAGGTTTTGGGGGTCGCTGAGTACGGTTATGCAGTTGGCGACGGCGTCCGATGCACCTGGGGCCCAGGGTGGGCGTCAAACACGTCGTCTTCTGGAGTTTTGCCTCCAGTTTATAAAACACGGAGCCAAAATACTTACTCGGGGGTTTTGGGGGTTGCTGAGCACGATTATGCAGTCGGCGACGGCGTCCGAAGCACCTTGGGCCCAGGGTGGCCATCCATACGTAGCTTCGAGCCCTGTCCGCTTTTAAATTTGGCGCCTTACATATTTCACAGTTGGTACTAGCATCCAACTTACTAACACGAAACTTCTAACATCTTTCTTGAAGGAGGAAGTATAACCTATTTGTGGTTATGTATTTGTTCTATCCACGTGATTCTCTCAGCTGTTTTACGTTTTGTTAAGATGTAATATCCAAGTTACTTGTTTATTATAAGTTTGTAGAGAAAATAATCTTTATTATCAGTGAGTGACCCGAAAATACACTGTCTTTGTGATGTAAATTTTTTTTAAATAAATCTTTAAATTTTTTTATATGTCCTTGCTGAATACACATTCGTATTCAGCGACCCTAAAAACCCTCTAGTAAGTATTTTGGTTTGGTATTTTATAAATTAGGGGCAAAACTCCAGAAGACGACGTGCTTGATGCCCACCCTGGGTCCCAGGTGCCTCGGACGCCGTCGCCGACTGCATAATCGTGCTCAGCGACCCCGAAAACCCTCGAGTAACAAAATTGGACTTATTTCTATAATAATTGATCAAGTTGTAAAATAGTTATTTAATGCTTCTTAGCGTTGCTTTTCTAAAATCAGTATTTTTATTGCAATAATTTATTTATTCAAAATACATTCAATAACTATCTTCATAAAGTTTCGGGACGGCATTATGAATCGAATGCAAAAAATCCCATCGCGATCCATCTTACTGCGCCAATTTGAGCTTGCTCAGTGCTTCATTTCTTCGACTATATGCGTTTCAATTTAAACGAAACGAATTCATCGGAAATCCATTCTACGTTAGAAATGGTGCCGTTGGAAATTGCAACTTTCAGTAAAAAATTATGCCATGAGACGTAAAAAAACGTACCTCGGACGTTTTAAACTGAAACTGCAACGCCAGTTTACTTAACAGGCAGATGTTATCTCAACGACATCGATAAATTTCTGAAGATATAATTTTTTGAACTGAAACCAAAACTACTTTTCGTTATTTGTCGAAGTTATTGACGCGGTGAATACTTAGTTTCTGCCAAGTCTATGAACGTATGGGCTTCAATTTGAGTGCAAGGAATTCATGGAAAATGCGTTTTATGTCCAAAATGGTGTAATTGGAAACTACAACGAAAATTTACTTTTTTAGCATTCCAGAACATGAAACTGCGTTTTAAAATATGAAAATTCTTTCAAAGATAAATGAAATGCACTGACTAAATAATCGGACAAGGTCACATATACAGGACTGTCTACAGTTATTTTAGTTTTTAATAGCATAGTAACAGCGGTAGAGTATGTATGCTCCTCTGTGAAATAGAATAAATTGTGTAACCAATTGGTCTTATAAACATTTAATAAATGTTTAATCTATGGAAACATTTTGTAATTTGGAAACAAAAAATGACTTAAAAATAAAACAGTATACCTAATACTTCTTGTTTGCTAATTTATTTACTATACCAACCGTCCGGAATTGTACATTCGTCAGCAGTTACGTTGGCGGCATATTCCAATATAAGCCTAAATACAATGATACATACATTTTCCATTATTTCATTGCCATACCAGTAGTACACCAGAAGTCTGATGAACATGCAACATACAGACTCTACACAAAATATCAAACTAAACAAATTCATTTCGATCTGGAAAAAAAATTAATTTACAGTAAAGTTTATAGTCAGATATTTTTGCATGAATCAAATATTGTATTTTAAGAAGAACGTCGTCCCTATAATTTAATTATATTTAATAAGGAATTGGATCGCATTGGCCTCATCTTTGTTGTAGAACGTATGGACAATTATTTGTCTCTTCTATTCTCTCTCTTAGACAATTTTATCTTGGAAAGAATAGTAAACGAAGATATAATGTTATTGATTTTAATGACATTTCTATCTTTAAGCAGCTGAAAATACAAAGCAGAGCTTTCCAAGACAATATTCAACTTCATAAAGCAGGTACCTACAAGATTGCAACGTTAACGTTCTGGGTCGACTAGAATATTAATTAGATTTATTATTACGGTATATATTATATTACGGTAAGAAAACAAATCTTGCTGTTTGTGGCGTTCCTCATACTACATACTACTGACTGTAACCAGCCATCTTTAAAATTTGGTCAATTGGTATCTAGGACACAATAATAAACGAGAGATATGATTGTGATATATATTACATCAACATTATACAACTGTTAACCCTGGAATAAAGAATCATTTTGCAATAATTTAGATTTATTTATACTCATAGTTCCGGTATAATTGGTGACCACGACGTGATTTCCAGCTTTAGGTATTATTTGATATCCCCTATTAAGATTCCCCGCAGTTGCCGCATTTCAATTCACCAAGCGACGAGTCATAGAAGCACATTCCTGGTTTGCGCAGCTATTTTTAAGTCTGGTTACAAAGTGCCGGTCCGATTGAACATCCCAGTAGATCACCAGCAACAAAATTGAAGATAAAATTGACTCGCAGTTCAATGTTGCTCGAATCACTAATGATCGGAAAAGTGCGGCGCTGTCATATCCAGTCTTCCTAAGAAAATAGCAGATATCATTTACGACGTTATGTAATGACCACCCGAACAAAATTTATATTATAATTTACGTTCAACAATTTTTGCCCGTTTATCTTCAAGCGAAGGACTTGATAATTTATTGAGCGGTTCGCAAATGAGCCAACGTAGTCTGATTTTTATCGCCTCATGTTAGGTATTGTTGGCGGTTCTAGAATGGTAAGCCAAGGCTTGCTTATCAAACTTTGGCAACGTAGACTACCTAAACCCATTTATATAGCTATTACAACTTTTGGAAAAACGGATATTGAAGACATCATTGATATTGCTGACGGAGTCTGGGAGGTTTGTCAAAACCCTGTCATGTCTCAAGTTAATCAAAATCCCTCAAGTCTAAATTCATCAGCTAATCTAAACTATGTATTATTACCCTTGAGCTCTTTAGAAATGAATTTTATTTCACTAGGAAAAACATGTCAAATCAATTAAATCAGTCAAAAAACTAACAAACACTAGCGTTCCAACAGCAAACATTAGTACTCTCCATAGATCTCGTCTTTTTGTCTATGACAATACAAATAAATTACGTTTCTTGGTAGATACTGGTGCCGATATGTCAGTTATTCCAAGCCGTTGTTGGTGAAAGTAGAGTACAGTAAGAACAAGGAAGACAACCAGTTAAAAGAATTTGAAGCAAAGTAAAAGAAAACCAATTTTTTCAAAATCGGAGAAAGAAGATAATTGTAAATTATTTTAAGGCGCAGAAAACGATTCTTAGTGGAACCGATAAATTACTTGAATTGTGTAGGAGCTTAGCAGATTGCAGCTGAACATCAGAATAAGTGATAATGTGCGGCTGGAGGCTTTAATTGAGCTACGCGGAGTAAAAGGTTGTAATAAATTTCACATAAATTTCTTGTATGTCTTTTAATAGTTTGGAGAATAATTGAAAATATTTTAAATAGAAAATTTCGATCCTTAATTTATTTTTATAAACAAATTTTATTTTAAATCAATCATTATCCAAATTATTTTATTTTTAGTATCGTATTGATATTTTAGCTAGATAGGGAATTTTATTTATTTTTATGTGTATCGTACATTACTGTTCTCGTAATACACTTCGATTTCATTTGAATTTGTTTCATTTGCTTTGTGTTTCTATAGCCCTATGTTTTCTTTCTTGCAAAGATTCCGAACTTACGACTTTGATATCTAAATTAGAAATTTTATCGTATAATATTTAACCGTCACTGCAGCCGGCGGATATCATAGCATATATATATATATATATATATATATATATATATATATATATATATATATATGCTATGATATATATATATATATATATATATACATCTTTCTATCAATTCTGAACCATTAGACAATTCATACAATCCTGAACCAGCTATTTATAGAAGAGATAGACAAAAAATATTTGTTTATACTGGAGTATATAGGGGGTCGGATAACCTATTCTGTAAAATATACTTTGATATTTTTATAACTAAACGTAGGTGTATATCTACACACTAATGACATCATCCTGAACCAATACGTTAATATGACAAAGCTGAACCATTTTATACAGTAATATATAGCTGAATGTTACATCCTGAACCACTTCAATGTTGCCATTTTTAAATACTATAGGATAGCTACCTGCTATGTTTGTATTGCCAAGGGTCATAAAATACTCGGACTTCTCGCATATGCTTCTTACGCACAACTGAAATTTGATATTTATCAAGTGTAAGTATCTTTCTGAAAGAAGGGGATGAATTTTAGGTATTTAAATTGTAAAAGGCTAGAATAAATACGGTTTATTTTTAATTTTTGCTGTTTAAAATTATATATATATTTTAAATATACAGGGTGTCGTAATTACGTGCAAAAAATTTAGCTGTAGATTGCCTGTCGAAAATTTAGACCGGGTTCTTCCTATAAAATTTTTCAAAACAACCTTTTCCTGTCCAGCTACACTCCCTTAAAGGGGTGTGCCAAAAAAAAAAGGTTTTTAATTTATATCTCAAAATAACGTAATCGGAAAAAGACGAAATTTGGCACATCTCTGTTACTCATCAAAGGGCATCTAACGAAATCACGTCAACCACCTAGCATGTACACGAAGGGGTGAAATTTACTACCCTTTTAGAAATTTTGTAAATATCTTTGTGCCTGCTCTTTTCTTAAGTTAAAAAAATAACTAAACATTATGATTAATTTAGAAACTTTTTCATCTCTTCAAAGAAATTCGTAAAATCGACCATTTTTGGAAAAAAATTAAATTACATCTGCCTAAGTGATCAATCAAAAGCTATGAGCAAAATTATATTAGTGTAAAATACTAAAACTAGGCTGGTGTCAAATTATAATCTGACAATATAACGTTGTTTCTTGCCTTTGAAATAATAAGATAATCATTTCTTATTGCTTAATACTAGTATTTTTCTAACCAGATTTTAAAATGCATAGTTCTAGTAATGAGGAATAATATGCAGACATACATTTAATTTATGGTGAATGTAAAGGAAATGCTTCAGCGGCAAAAGAACGATATCGTCATAAGTTCTCTACACGTACTGTGTCAAACGTTCGTACTTTTTCTAATATTCACTTGAGGTTACAAAAAAGGAGGTGTTTTAAAAAAACAAGTCATGATTGTGATCGTCGGAGACAAATAGGAGATGCAATGGAGGCACACATAATAAATACATTATTTTGGTGAACATCCTGAATGTAGTATTAAACTGGCTGCTCATCAATTCCACACAACAAAAACATCAGTATGGAGGATTTTGAAAATCATCAATTATCATTTACAGATAATACAAGAGCTGTTCCCTCGTGACTTTCCAGTAAGACTTGATTTTTGTAGAATTATACTTAGACGCCATTACATTTTACAGTACTATTCACAGATGAATGCTGCTTTACTCGACGTGGAGATTTAAATATTCGTAACTAGCATTTATGGAGGGAGGGACGATAATCCTCACGCTGTTGTAAATGCAGGATGTCAATAAACTTTTCAATAAATATTTGGGCCGGAATTATAGACAATAAATTAATAGGGCCTTTTGAGTTACCAAACAGATTAAATGGTCCAGCTTATTTAAACTTTTTATAAAACGACCTGTATCAACTTATAGACGATTTACCTCTTGGATTACGTCAAACACTTTGGTTTATGCAGAATGGTGCGCCACCTCATTATTCTTTAGACGTTCAAGAGTGGCTACCCTCAACATTTAGAAATCGATGGATTGGCAGGGGGCGAGAAGCCACAATTAAATGGCCCCTCGGTCCCCTGATATGAATGCACTGGACTTTTACTTTTGTGGCCACTTGAAAAATGTTGTTTACTCGACACCTGTCCCTAGTGTCGAAGTTTTAAGAGAGAAAATTTTTACTGCTGCCAATGAAGTTCGAAACTCCACATGTTTTACTTATAGAAGGCAGGTATGGCAATTTTAGGAAACGGTTGCAAACGTGTATTCAAGTTGGAGGTCGTCATTTTGAACAAATGCTTTAATATCTAAAAGCAACAATCGTTGTCTTCATGTTTAAATTTTTTTACTGTCTAAATTCATCTTTTTTTTCCGATTACGCTATTTTGAGATAAAAATTAAAAACCGTTTTTGGCACGCTCTTTTAAGGTATTGTTGCTGGACAGAAAAGAGTTATTTTATACGGAGAACCCGTCTTAATTTTCGACAGAGAATCTACAGTTAAATTTTTTGCATGTTATTTCCAAACATCCTGTATATGTATATATATTTACTTTTAAAAAGTTTAAAGAGTATGCATTAGAAGTTGTTTTCAGATATATGGGAGGTTCCCCTAATAATCATCACTTTTTTGTAACAATTCCCTTAATATTTCTATCTTAATTTTTCATTCTATATTTAACTGTATTATTTTCCGTTCTGGTTTAAAAGGAAGCTTCACTTCTGAATGACTTTTGATTATGCCTAAGGTTGACTTTTTTAGAGAGAACCAAACAATGATAAAAAAAATTAAAGAGTCAAATTTTAAACGTCAATATTTTGAAAACGAATATAATGGAGTGGATATATCCAAATTATTGCTGTATGTGGAATTGTGGTATTGTCTGGAAAGTTGAAAAAATAGTTCAGATAGATACAAGTTGTAGAATAACATACAATGCCCAACCTAAGGAACATATTTTTTTAAATAATTTATTTTTTGAATCATGTTTAATTCTTTTTATTTATTCATTTATTTAATTGCGATATCCGACAGGGGCAGTGCTCAGTTATAGGATAAAGAGAGGAATATTACAATCACGAATGAATTGGAATAAAAATACATGTTAAGCATAAAGAAAATTAAATATAATATTTTTAGTCGCAAACTCCTCTATAAAATCCTTATTTTACTATAAGGAACGTAACCAGACTGCAACCAACAGCTACTCTCCGGGCTATGTGCCCCGCCGAGCGCTGAATCACAAGTTACAAGTCTGGCGCGTTAACTGTAATAATTGCATATTACCATCAAAACGCTAATGCTTCGATTGCAACAAACACCAGCCGAAAGACTGATCCTACTTAAAGGAGCTCTCTTGCCAGCCGTCACACACCACTTGCAGACTGCAGTTTCGAGCTGTTGGTTCTCGTCAGTGCAAGGTAGGCATGTGACGACTGACACGAGGATCCTTTGACTATTTGGTAACATCCCGGTATTTTTACGATAGCGACATGTAAAACAGTCAGCGTCTAAAAAGTAGACTATTGAAATTTTAGGTCAAAATGCCAATTTGTTTAGTTGTGTATTTCTTACTTTTAACCTCAATCCTTGCTATAAATTCACATTAAAATTTGTCAGAAAGAAAAATGGTATAGCATTATTTAAAGCCTTTTTGCATTGTAGGGGGATTAGAGAATATATAAAACAAGTCCCAAATATTCATAAATATTCTTTTAAGTGAGCAATGAGAAATGAAATATTTAATTCTTAATTTTAAGTGATATATTTAAAAACTTACATTGTGCCTAAAAATATACCGATTATGAAAATCAAATACACTTTAAGGCATTATAAAAGATTATTTTTGTTTGATAGTGTATCCGTGAAGTATCCCGCATTAAATTATTCTATAAAATATATTTTAGATAGAACATAAAACGGATAGGTTATCGTCCGTCCAGGTGCAAAAATAGTATCGCCGAGCTTATTAAATTAATTTTTAATTTGAAGAGTTATCTTCATTTTGAAAAACTTAAACTATAAATAATTCTTTCAATATTCGAAGAATGGGATGCTGTTAGCTTAGCACAATTTATTTTTTTAATATTTGCACGCTAATAAATTACTCTTTATAGATATACAGTATGTTACAAAAATAGCTATCACTAGGAATATTTACATATAACATATTACATAAACACCAGACAATATTATATTTCTACATACAAAGCAAAAAATTACAGAAAGTTCTCTTATTTTTAACAATCATACATATTCTGTTAAAATAGCAACAGAAACATTGTTCTATGCATTTGGGTCCGAAAAACGAAATACAAATTCTCTAGTTTTAACCCTAATTTTATCCAAGTTTTTTTTAAACAAATATACGGGTCAAATTTAGCCTTCACATACTTCTTTGCAACAATGTTTGTTACCTATACTTATTTTACATACATTTTAAATTATTTAACTAAAATAATACTGGAATCTCCAGCATTTATTTAAAATGTATAGATACGGGAAGAATAAAAAAAAGTGAAAGTAACCTGTACACGGGTTTGCCGTTTGAATCCTACCTAATTTCTGACTGTTTATCCTTTCATTCCAAGACGCCTCTTAGAAGTAAGGGTAGGTAATGATCATTACAACTATTTACATAAGTCGTTTCTGGACTGAGAAAAACCATACTGAGACCATGGAACAATAACATAACATAGTTCACTAATTCACTTTCTCAAAAGAACAAATATACTTGTGTTATATATTTTCAGTAAGTCTACATCTACTATTTCAGAAAGTATAAAATCATTTTTATTAGGTTTCGTAACAGATGCCTAACTTTTTCATACTAGGTATATTGGATGAAATTAAATTGATTATACATTAATTGTGGCAAATAAATCCTAAAATGTGTAAAAACTAGAAATAGAAAAGTATAAATTTGTCTTTTTATTTCGTCTCATACCATCAAAATATTCCAACCGGTTATAATACAAAGATGCGCACTGTAAAACTCTAAATAAATACCCTCACTATATTACATTTCAATATAAGTTTAACGATAGCTAGCAACAATTTATTTCTTGAATCACGTTTTTCCTCCTTTTTCTTTATTTATTAACGATATTTTTTCAATTACAAAATTTCAATCACAAATTGAATTAGATTGCAAATATATATATAAAGAAAATTTTACACGTAGGATAGTTATGGTATAATTTGTACATGGTAACATTTTTTGAAAGAGGGTGAAACAAATGTCAAGTGCCGCACATGTTTCCCATCGACCATTTAGGTATTTAAATTTTAAAGAGCCTGGGTGGTCGAGCGGCCGACAGCGAAGACTTGACTTTAATTTATTATTGTGAATTTAAAAGACTTTATTCTACTTTGAGCATATACTAATGCACAAATAACTTTAATAAAAATGGCATTTATTTACCGCTCTTAAAATATGTAATATTTAAGAAGTGATAAATTTTTTTGTTTCGTTCGGCATTAAGGTTTCAAATGGTAGCTGTTATAACTTCATAGTAGAATAGAGTAAGACGATAAGATAAAACAAAAGTCAATGGTTAAAGTGCTGTTCTTTGTTACACATGTTACCCATAAACAAAACAAAATTGGGGTATTTAAATTTTAAAGGGACACAATATATAACACTGTGTGGTCCACTAGAGTCCGGCGCCAAATCTGAGACACCCATATATTGTAATATTTGTATGATCTAGTTTTATTTATATAACAAATGAACCAACGGTTAGTAGAAGACTTTACATTAATTTACTATTGTTGGTTTAAAAATCATTCATTGTATTTTGAGCATTCCAGTCACTTGTACTTAATAAAAATTTTATATCGGTGTTTCGATTTTATTTTAAATTACATTGGATTAAACCGATATTTAACAACTCTTAATATTTATCTTATGGTTTTGGTATTTTTGGCGTAAACTAATGCGTAAATAGCATTAATAAAAATATATATAATTATTTACCGCTTTTCTAATATTTAGTATACAGCGTGTGGATTGAAACATGACCGTAAGTCTTAAAAAAATATCTTCGGAATTGATGCTGAAATATAATTCTTTTTGGTATTTTTGGCATAAACTAATACGTAAATAATATTAATCAAAATAACAATTATTTATTGCTTTTACAAAATTCAGTATATTTAGGAAGTGGTAATTTTTTCTTCGCATGGCATTAAGGTTCAAAATGGAAGTTGTTATAACTTCACAGTAAAATTTATCGGTGTGAAAAAGTATAATTGCACTGTTTATATCCTTGATTTGGCAGGATTAGAGAATATATATGAAACATGATGCAAATTTTAACACAATATAGGTACTAATAATAATTTATCTCAATTTATTAACACAGTACAGAACAGAAGTATTTTTGTGAAAAGCTCCTTGTAGAAGCTTGAATACGAAAAATATTTCAGTTATTGATAAATTCTTTTAAGCGAGCAGTCATACGTGATTCTTGGTATGTATAAATTATATGCTTAGATAAAATAGTATTGTGCGTAATAATATGCTAATTATAAAAATTCAACTAGTGTTAAAATAATATTTTTTTTAAAAGTGGTTAGTAACAAGTTTTTGAATGCGTTTGTTATTACAAGGTAGTTCAGAAATGGTTGTGTACATCAACGAAGACAAATTAATCATGATTTTGATCTACGGAGAATGTAGAAAAAATTCCCATGAAGCCGAAAGATTACTCCATTTGCATTTTCCCAATTTGCCTAAGCCAGACCATAAAATCTTTATTTCTTTAACCAATAATTTGAAACATTATGGAAGTTCTAAAAAGTTAAAGTATAATAAACAGTTGACGGCTACAAATGATGCAAATACTGCTTTAGTAATTGACAATATTGTAAATAATCCAAATATGTCTTTACGGAAATTATCATCTGAAACAAATATTTCCTACTCCTCTTGTCAAATAATTTTAAAGAAAAATAAGTACCGTCCGTATAAAGTTCATTATGTTCATCATTTACGACCTGGTGATTTTCAGCGTTTCATAAATTTTATTGCTGAATTGTCAGTATCACATAATAAAAATCCAAATTATTTGAAAAATGTGTCGTGGAGCGATGAGAGCCGCTTCCATAGTAATGGGCTTGTGACTATACAGACCACTCGGAATTGGTCTCAAAATAATCCGAGATAGGTACGAAGAACCAAAAATTAAACACTTTTTAAAGTAAATTTATGGTGTGGAGTATTGAACAGATACATAGTCAGACCTTATCTATTTCGTGAAACGTTAAATTGTGGTAGATATCGGAGGTTCTTGCAAGAGGAGCTGCCAAATTTATAAGAAACATTCCTCATGATGGGCACATAATCTGGTTTTATCAAGACGGGGCACCGGCACATAATTTAAGGATAACATTTAGTCACTTGCAACGAACATATCCTAGAAGATGGATAGGAACTAATGGAGTAATCAGGTGGCCAATACGGTCACCTGACTTAACTGCATTAGATATTTTCTTATGGAGACATCTAAAAAATTTTGTTTGCACCGAACCAATCGATGTTATGGCAGACCCATACAACAAAATATATATGCGGGTGTTACCACAGTAAATCGTTATTGAAAGTAATGGTTTAACATGTGTATCCATGAAAGAGGAAACAGTTTTAAACATTTACTTTAAAAATAAATACATACATATGTACATATTTTATTGAAAAGTCAAAACAAATTATTAAAAAAACTTATTTGACTTTATATTATGTCGATTTATCTCGAAAATCACTGATTTTAACAGGAAAGTGTATGCTACAAAAAGTACTTAGTATTAAAGAAACTTTAATATTATACTTTCAAAGTCCCAGTCATCGAAAATTCTTTCCGGCATCGCGACGCGACGTAGCGGACGCCACTGTCATTGGCAACATTTGAACGACAAAATAAAGCCACCAAAAATATGTAACGACTGGCCTTTACAGAAATTTAATACCTTTTTTCGTTATTATGGAAACTGCCTGGGGAGTTTTATGTGAATCACCCTGTATACTTAAGTCAATTTAACGTCATACTACATAGCATACAAATTTGTGGTAAGCTATTCAAAAATAACAAATGCCAAACATCTCATAATAGTAAAGCATATTTTTCACAATAATTAGTATCTTAAAATACATATACATTTAGAAAATTATAGAAGCTAAATTTCGTAGAAAATATGAAAATAAATATGAAAAACCCATTAATATATTGCTAAATTATCAACTGGACCATTTTCCATTGTTGGCCTTATATTAGACCTTATAAAAATGTAAAGATCTGGTATTTCAATTTTGGGTATAAATTATTTTTAAAGAATTGATGAATAAAAAAGAAGAAAACTTCACACCTATATACCTTACGGAAATAAGACTAATAATTATTATAATTATTTACTTAAATCATTCTTGGACTGAGAAAAATAATTATGAGATTATCAGGATAACATAAGGTTGTAGTTTATGAATTTTTTCAAACGGATGAATCAAATAGAAATTTATAAAGCTTTTTATTTGTATTTTTTATGTCGTCTGATCTTTTAGGAAGTTTAAAATAATTTTTATTTGGTCTCGTAACAGATCTATAATTTTTTAGGATTACATTGCATTGAATTAAATTAATTACATTAAATGTCGCAAGTTCCAATAAATCCCAAATCATCGAAATGCTACAAACAAAAATAATATAATGCTTTTGATTTTAATTTTGTCTCATATCCTATAAAAATATTCCAACAGGTTACATAGATACGCCTGGTAAAACTATAAATAAAATCTCTCAAAGTATTGCATCCTAGTATAGGTTTAAAGATACCAAAACGTTCTTATAAGTACAAAGACATTAATACACTATTGCCAAACCTATTGGTTCAGGTTAGTAAGGGAGACATGAATGGCAATATACTGTATATAAAACAGCGCCACCCGCTAATGCAGCCAAACACTGAACTAAAAAACACGTCTTCCTAACTAACCTGAACCACCATTAATTAGTCTGTAACTAATTCTCCCGCGCATTTTTTCCCGCCAAATATATATGTTAAGAAAGAATCCGATCCTAAGTTTGTCAAGGAACGTTTCAGTTATCTACGTGAGATACCACTAAATAAAAGAGAAAGGAAAACGAACCTGAACCACATATATGGTTCAGGTCCGTCCGGCTGGTTCAGGATTGTGCTTACAAATTACTATTTCTGGTTCAGAATCATACCATTGCTCTATATATATATATATATATATATATATATGATATTACATATGATTTGCAGGAAACAACTACTCAGCGGGCAAATACCCCGACCTGCATTGAATTATACCTTACAAATCATGAATGGTACCCAATGTCACTTGTCAATTCCCCGACCAGACATAGACCGGTTTCGAACTTATTAGTTCTCATCAGTATGCCATAGGTCGTGGAACAGACAAATGACAGTGGCCAACCTGAAAATTATACAAACTGATGTAAATGGTGTACCGGTGAGAGGTAAGTGAATCCTCTCCTGTGGTCAAATGCTACTATGCACCAGACATCATAGATCACTCCATGGTGTATAGCGATTTGCTATATATACTGATCAGTATAGGTTGGAGAGTGGCGCGCTCTGGACGGCAGCATATATAAGGAGTCGCATAACGCGGGGAACGTCGGTTCAGTTCGAGCAATGAGGAGCAGCGGTAGGCAGCTTTCAGTGAGAACCTGAAGATGGCAGATGAGATTCTGCCGAAGCGTCGTTTAGACAAACGTGACTTCTGGAGTAGTCGACCATCGACGCGGGAGAGCACCGCACCCGGAAGTACAATAACACTTCATTTAACACCCGCGAAAACCTAAAAAACAACATATATATATACATCTATAACTTAATTTAGGTACATTTTGCATTAAAATGTGTACTTTTGACAATAATCTTAGTCCCATATATTGTGCTTTATTACAAAGATCCAACACTATTCCAGTAAAACTGCTTTCACACTTGTTTTCCTGTGAATTAGACAATCCTATTTAGATAATTTTGGGCATATTTTTTTGGATATCAGTTGTTTTGATCATATAAGTAATCTATAACTATTAAAGTTGTACCTACCACAAGAAGGGCAAGTACAATTGATGCTAATTGCATTGAACTTTGTAAAAAGTCTAAAACCATTATATTTCCCATCGCAGTGTTAAACTCATTTATATACCTAAAATGAAATGAAGACATTTAATAACATGTTTTTTCTACAACCGTGAGGGAAGTAGTTAGTTATCACACTAACTTGCGTGCGGTAAGTACCACTTTAACCCACGTGTGTGCGAGTAAGTGAAATCTGGCAGTATTTGTAAAAATTTTAAATTTTATCAAAACTTAAGGTTTTGTTGACATTTCATTTAAAGGATGCTGGTAGCAATAATCAAAAAGAGATCGTTTTGCAATTTCACACGCATGCTGTGAAAATCTAGCTACCACATTTATTACACAATGTAGTATTATCTACAATCGTGTGGTATATTGTTGAATGTCGTAAGCAGTACTATACAATGTGCATTGTGGTAAAATGATTTTACCTCACTGGTAACAGATAAAAGAATCTTTGACAATACTCATTGTTAGGGAAATATTGTAAAAATATTTTTTATATTTTTGTGAATTATTTCACGGCTGTAGATAAGAAATAGTAACGTCTTGACTGATATCACTCACGCGGTGAAGATATAATTACCACCCTTATTGTGTAATGTACTACTTCCTTACAGTGCAATGTTAATATTCAATTAGCTCTATTATATTGAACAATGACAATGAAATATTATATAATTAGTTAAAATTTCAATTGTTAATGATTTTTTGGCCAGGTTTTGGTCTTGATCAATTTTGTACAATATTAAGCTGAAACAAAATTTCCTAAAAGGAGACAAACTGGTGTCCGTACGATAAACTTAGAATTGACAGCCAAATTAAATAATTGATACAAAAAATCGGCAGCTACTGAAAGCGGCTGGAACCTCCCCACTCGGTGGATCTTTGAAGCCGAAAAGAGCATTAAATTGTGTAACAAAACGGCACTAAACTTAATCCGATCTCATCCAAAACCTTTTCAGATCTTCTGGGGCACTAAAAAACCCTCAACTTAATGAATTTACAATCATCTATGCGAGTTATTACCTACATTGTCGCTCGTTGAATAATATACTATTAGGATATTAACAACTTTAACATCACTTGAATGACTAAGAAAGTCTAGTTATCCTAAATACTACAGATTTGTAAAGCAACAAACTGAAAATTGGTAAAGTGATAATCTATAACAAATTCACCAACGAAGGTACAGAAAGCATATGATATTGATATTGTTACATCTACCTTTAAAGTTTGTGACAATCCACTAAAAGTTACAAATGTGCCGAAATCTTATTAACATGACATGACACCAACGTTATCGGATGACAAACGATGACAATGACAATCATCAAAATTTGCTCATGGCAATCCGATCGCTCGCGGCTGTCTTTGTTAAATCAAACATTAGCATTTCAGTAATTTTACTAGATTTTAGAGGAATATTTGTAGTTTAATTCTTCGATTTGTTTGTATATATATTTAAAAACGGCACTAAACGTAATCCGCTCTACTTCTAGAGCAGTGAAGAAACCCTCACATGTGAATTGACACGTGATGTGATGAGTTTCACAATGTAACGGCTACGCACATCGATCATGTCATGCGAAATGCGATCTATGCCATATTTGCTTTGTTTTAAATTTTTTTCACGGAAACCAAATCGAAAGGGTGGAAGTGTGATATATCGTTGAAATCAGAATTTTAACTGCTTTTTAATGGTTCCATTGCAAATTGAAAGTAAATATAAAATAAACAACTTGTTGCGTCAAAATGGCACTAAACGTAATCCGATCTCAACCAAAACCTTTTCAGATCTTCTGGGACACTAAAGAAATGCACACGCAAAGTTTCATTCAAATCCGTTCAGTAGTTTCGGCGCTATCGTGCTAACACACATACACACATAGATACACACATACACACACACAGACATTTTTCAAAAACCACTTTCTTGGGTTCCTAGGACCTCAAAACGTAAAGATTTGATGTTATCTCAATTTTCGTTTTTGAACCAATTTTAGTAACCTCTCAATTTTATTGTGGAGAGGTTAAAATAAAATATCTCAGAAATTATTGTTTTTCAGTTTTCTTACCAAACTATTTCCTTATGTTTCAAACAGCATTCCCTTAGAGTAATGAAACTGGCCTCGTCTCGACTACAATTAATTTGATATTTTATGTTTGTTACGTATTTATCGAAGTTTGATAAAATAT
Source organism: Leptura quadrifasciata (assembly GCA_963675555.1). Classification (NCBI taxonomy): domain Eukaryota; kingdom Metazoa; phylum Arthropoda; class Insecta; order Coleoptera; family Cerambycidae; genus Leptura; species Leptura quadrifasciata. Next base: position 32,964,637 of record OY776674.1, read on the forward strand.
GTATTAAAATATTTATTTGGCCTACTGGAAACATTATGAGACTGAACATAAACATATCCATATTCAATACGAAAAATCCTCCGACAGTACAATCCAATACTTGCCACAAATAACTCTGCAGATAATATTTTTGTTCATCAAAAGGAAACCATGAAGAGACAGGCAGACGCTTTATTATTACTGTTTCATTTCTGCTAGGATAATATTTTACCAAATCATTTTCGAAGATAGGATGTGTACAATACATAACCATATCTGAAATTAATATTAAAAAATAAATACAAACTGGTGATTTAAAAATAGAAATTACTTTATTTACGGCATAAAAACGTACAGAATAATTTTGCTTTGACACAAATAATGTTCATTACTAAATTCTAATGAAAATGCTTGTTCTTCGATGACATATAACGAATCTCTTTCAAGTAAATGCAAAATGCGAATTTTTTCAAGTTAGAAATATTTGAGGTGGGAAACTTCTTTATTTATGAATCCGATGATATTTCGCTTCACGCAACAAATCTATAGATCCCTCAAAATATCAAGAATAACGTCAAAACATTTTGTATAATTTGATGAGGCGTTTTCGGATTCACAGATAAACCTGGGATTTTACGCCCCGAATTTTCGCAACTACGTGAACTAAACTATAGGGCTTCTCAACTAGAAATACCTAATTTTCATTACACTTTCGATATTATATTATTTCAGAGAAAGTATATTTTTTAATCTGTTACGGAACCCTCTAAGTTGTAAATACCAATTGAAGTACTGAAACCAAGAGAACGTTTTACAAGTCGTTTGGGAAACGTATTGGGATATAGTCTATTACTGTTAGAAATCTCTGTTAGAAAGACTACCAATAGGTAGGTTTTTCACGAATCAGTTGTTACAGTGATGAGTATGAACCTCGAAAGAGTAACCGCCGATCTGCTGTCGGCTTCAACCATAGTTTTTAGGTAGAAGGTTAAGAGAGAGGGTTTTCGCATAACTCAAAAACGGTTTTGCCCTAAACCGGTTCTTCAGTGATTTAGTGCCAGAAAAGTATAGTTACCATGTACTCATATGTGCATGGGACCGCCTTGCCTGAACGTACGAATTTATAATTGCTACAATATAATTCAAAGTCGTTGTGATTCGAGCATTTTTAAGCTCTGAGGAGTGAACCAAATTATAATTGAACTAATAATCCGTAAACAGATAGGCAAGCAAAAGCCCACCAAAAATTTTTAAACATTGAACTTTTCATGAATCTTTTTGTGCAATCGTTAGCTATAAACCGCATATTGGATGGTAGTTGGTACATTATAAGTCGTCCGTTCCTCACCATGTGTTGTACACACGCCAGACTATAGTTTGTCAAAACATTTTTCTTGAAGTTTTTGTAAAACATGAATTTTTAAAAGAGATTCAATGTACATTTTTTGAACTTTATATTGTATTTTTCTTGTGTTTTCAAAATTCCCTTTCAGGTTCAATTTTAGGAAAGTGTTAGTACTTACTGTGTTAGATTTATAGTGTTACGACGTCCAATTCCAATCCAATCAGTGAACCAGTTAAGCATAAGCGAACAGTAAGTATAAATTTTGTATTATTCTCTGTCTGAAACAGTCGTTTTGAACCATTCTTTGTGAACGTTAATATTCATTTTTGGAAAATATAGTAGAAGTCCTTCAGATGCGAAAAGATGGATCGTTCACAATATCTCCGAAGATGTTGAACGTTTTCTATACGCATTGTAGTTCTGTTATATTCATCGAATGCAATGATTGAGTCTAAATGAAAAAGATTTTTTTATGTGCCGCAGGTACCGCTTGCAAAATGAATCAAATGTTCCACCATCGGTCCAAAAAACGCGATAAAGGGGAAATCCGCCATCTACAATATAAGGAACGTCATCGATATCCAATTCATCTGCCACGAAAGGGAAAATACTAAGGAGGCTTGATTTTCTGGCTAATTTCATCAAACAGTGCCAAAGGAAAGAAGTCAAGTTCATAATACTATCGTAGATCTTTCTCCGATTTTTTAACCAAGGAAAATATAGAAATGATCGACTGGAACAATTGTGTGCTACTTTAAGCCCACTGTTGATGGTTACAATCGGAAGTACCCTGAAACTTCGTTTTATTTTCAGATCTTCAAAATTTCCACCGATTAGCCTATAGAAGTCAAAGATTATCGGTATAACGATGTTTTCATAATAATACCCGCCATGGAAAAATTCAGTACCCTCTACCGCAAAAACGGTTACATTTACGAAAAAGTTTTATAGAATCTTTTTCATTGGAAATTTACTTCAATTTTTATCCAAAAGATTATTTCGTAAGAACAACAGTTCGCGAGTTTTTGTGAAAAACTGTTTTTCTTAACCTTTTATCACAAAAATCAAGGTGAAGTCGGCAGCCGATCGGCGGTGACAGTACTGGATTATTATATAGGACCAATCTTGTCCACATAAATCCAAATCCAATCCAATCCTTTATTCACCTTTTTTGCTATGTACAGAGATATAGATGAGGTTCGTCACATGTTGATGGATGACCACCAAAAGGAGTAAATAATTATTATATATTACAGATATGGGCAGTGTGAATAAAAAATAAGTTTTTACTTTAAGCATTACGTTATAGCATCAGCAAAAGCTTTTAGCTTCAGCTATAAGAACTAGCATTTGCTGAAAACAATGTGAATAATCTTTAGCTGACACTTATAAGCTTATGCTATAAAATATCAGTTTAAGCTGGAAGCAGTAAACACGTGTCGTGTATCTGTCATTAGTGTCATTTCATTACTTACTGTAAGTTTAGAAAGACTTGCATGCGTTTAATGTTGTTGTGATAACAATGAGTTCCGATAGCGAATCTTTTCAATCCGAAGTTGATGAACAAAGTACAAATTTCCGATTTGTCGAGGCTTTAGGGAATCATAAAGTTTTATTTAATAAGTCGCAATTGCTGACAATAAGGAAAGCGAAGGAAAATGCACAAATAATCATGCAAGAATCATACCAGTTAATATTTGGGAAAACTGTTGCATTAAAACAATTGAAAAAGAAAATTCAAAATATGAAAAATGAATTAAAGAAAAAGACAGACAAGAAAGCAACAGGGAATAAGAAAATTATTCTTAAAGAGTGGTGGGAAAAGAAATTGTTGGAGATTATAGACAGTGATGTGAAAAATCCAGTATTCAATAAAATACCCGGAGCTGTGACTACGGCGTCAAAACAATTAGAAGGCATTACAGTAAACCACCATTTACCTGACGACAACAATGCAGATATTCTAGTTAGACCACTGCCACCGCCTCGTCCTACACCATTGAAACCAAAAAAATGTAAATTCAACGAAGAGGAAACAGAGGAGACTGCGAAAATAAGCATACCAGAGCTACAAAGATTGGTTCTTCTTGAACAGCTGAAACTTACAAGGATGCAGATAGAGCGAGAAAATTTTTTATTAAACAGACTAAATCAAACTCCGCGGGAAATTTCCAATTATAGTTCAGACATAAATTATGGCAATGTATACGCTGAACTGTGAGTAAATATTTATTGAAAATAAATACATACTAATTAAAGTTGTAGTTGGTTGATTACATTTTTTATTCCTTCTCTCCTCTGTTGTCCCCGTCTACGCAAAATTACATCTGAATTTTCTAAATCATTTTCCTCATCGAAAACCCCTCGTTGATTACCATTTATATCTACATCTACTTCATCGAAAGGAATGTCATCATTTAAATATTTCGATATATTATGAAGAACGGCACAGCTAACAGTAACAGATGCGACTCTGTCTAGTTTTATTCTAATTATATACTGCAACATTGGAAACCTTCTCTTTAGTTGACCGAAGCATCTTTCAATGAGGACTCGTTCTCTTTTGAAAAGTGTATTAAATGCCATTTCTTCACGCGTTTGGGGATTTATATACGGCGTCATTAACCACGGTGTGATTCCGTAACCCGAATCACTCAATAATAAAAAAATTTGCCGCATATTATTCATTTGGGCATAGATGGTAGATCTCTTAAGTATTCGATTATCATGGACAGACCCCGGCCATTCAGCGTCTATAGAAGTAAATTCTTCTTTTGCGTTACACGTTGCCTGTACATTTGTAATGGGGTAGTGAAGCGCAAGTTATAGCCACTCCTACTCAATTGTTAACCTCACCTTCGCGATGAGTTCAATTTGAACTTGGTGCACCCTGTTTTCACTAACGAGGCTCTAACGACCGAGTAAGGGCGGAATAACCCTTACCTTTTGCCGTGAGCACATCCACCTTCTCACGAAGTGTGCGGTAAAAATAACCCACCGCACACAAAGGTTGCTTTTGGAATCGTTTGGTTACCCCATCGTCGCAGTCTCCTTCTGTGCCATGGGACCACACCACTCGCCTTCCGCAACCGAGCTGGTCAGTTGCATACCTGCTCCAGCTAAAACTTCAAATGCAGCTTCGTTTTCAGTCGATTAAGGCTTTAAAAAATGATGGAGCGTTCAAGTGGGACAAAATCATCCGGAGGTAAAATACCCTCCCGATCGGATCTCCGGGGGAGGGTGCCCACAGGGACACCTCATCGAATGTCGAAAATCACCGACAAGTTAAATCCAACAAAACTAATTCTTTCATCTACGGCGCTTGGAATGTTCGTACTTTGAACGACAGCACTCGCACCGATCGGCCTGAAAGAAGAACTGCTCTAATAGATAGAGAACTTCACCGACTCAATGTTGACGTTGCAGCTCTCAGCGAAACTCGATTTTTGGAGGAAGGCTCTCTCACAGAAAAGTACTACACCTTCTATTGGAAAGGTCTTCCCACCAATTCAAGAAGACAACATGGAGTAGGATTTGCCGTTCGGAATCAACTTGTATCCAACTTAACACAAGTACCACAAGGCCTATCCGAGCGTCTAATGCTGCTACGCTATGAGCTATCAGATGGCAACGCGGTAAATCTAATAAGCGCCTACGCTCCCACTCTGGATGCAAGTCACGAAACCAAGGAAAGCTTCTATCAACAGCTGGAAGAAACCCTCTGTAGAATACCTAAAACGGAACGACTCGTTATTCTTGGCGATTTTAACGCTAGAGTAGGGAGAGATGCAGACACCTGGCCAGGCATCATAGGCAAGAACGGTTTGGGCAACATGAACGCTAACGGTCAACTACTCCTAACTAAATGCGCCGAACATGATCTAGTTATAACAAACACCATTTTCCGACAAAAGGATAAATTTAAAGGCACCTGGCGTCACCCCAGATCAGGTCACTGGCATCTACTGGACTATGTTATCGTACGTAGGAAGCATCTCAAGGACGTCCAAATTACAAAGGCGCGCATTGATAGCGAATGTTGGACCGATCATCGTCCTGTTGTCTCTAAAATGAAAATTGTTATGAGACCCAAACACCGAAGAACTCAAGTAAAACGTAGACTCCGTCTCTGTATTAGTAAATTGCGTGACCAACAAACCGTCGAACAGCTAAAGCAAAAAGTTCAAGAGAATTTGAGTGCACTAGAAGAAACCATTTCTGTAGATGTCGCTGCTACCTGGACACAAATTAAAGACAAAAAGTGCGGGTGAGGAAATTCTTGGCACTGCAGCAAGTAAAAAACAGGAGGACTGGTTCAATGATAATGAAGCTTTTATACAAGAACTTCTTGACCGCAAACATATTGTCTTCCAAAACGCTATCAACCACCCCAACGACTCATCAAAAGCAGAAGCTTTTACCCAATCTAAGTATGAAACGCAACGCGAAATCAGAAGAATAAAGAACGAGTGGTGGGCAAGCAAGGCCAGAGAAATTCAAAAGTACGCCGATTCACACGACTACAGGAATTTCTTTCAAGGAGTAAAAGCAGTGTACGGCCCCAGTCGGAAAAATATGTGCCCTATTAAAGATTTAAATGGAAATCTCTTCAAAGAAGACCAGGAAATAAAAGCCCGATGGAAAGAACACTACTCTAACATTCTTAACCAGCAAAGTCAAGCCGATCACGATATTATAAATCTTATCCCTCAATATGACACCTTCGAAGACTTAGATAAACCACTAACAACGGAAGAGATCTTAACCGCCATTGGGCAGCTAAAAAAATAACAAATCTCCCGGCGCCGACTCACTCCCAGCTGAAATCTTTAAAGCTGTGTCGCCAGAGTTCATACCCTACCTCAAAAAACTGTTTGATGTCGTGTGGGAAAGTGGTCAAGCTCCGCAGGAGTTTCGTGATACACTTTTAATTAACCTCTTCAAAAACAAAGGGAGCGCTGCGGACTGTGGAAATTACAGGGGTATAGCTCTCCTGGCTGTTGGAGGGAAGATACTCACTAAAGCGATGGCAAATAGGCTAACACCTGTTATGGAAAAGTTACTTCCTGAAACACAGAGTGGCTTTAGACCAAACCGAGGCACATCGGATTTAATCTTCACACTTAAACAGCTTCAAGAAAAAGCACTCGAGCATCAAGGAGAAATTCACATGGCCTTCATTGATTTAACCAAGGCGTTTGACTCGGTGGACAGGGAAGTGCTCTGGAAAATTATGTTCCGCTTATGCAAAATACGGCTCAAAATTTACCAACAGATAGTGGTAATGAATATCGCATACGGGCAAAAATTGCTTTAGAGAAGCAATACAAAATTAAAGATAATTTAACTCCAGAAGAAAAGTTATCGATAAATTCTTTAAAACGCGATGAAAGTATAAAAATATTGCCAGCAGACAAAGGTAATGCCACAGTCATTATAGATAAAGATATATATAACACAAAAATCATGACTCTTGTAAATGAGGGACCCTACTCAAAATTAAACAAAGATCCAACAAAATCAATAGAGAGCAAAATTTACAGAACTTTGTTTAAATACAAACATGAATTTAATGATTTTGAACGAAGGAAACTTACACCACATCATAGTAAGCCCCCTCATTTTTATGGCTTACCAAAGACACATAAACAAAATATTCCTTTAAGACCAATTGTTAGTTCTATTAATTCACCATGTCATAATTTGGCAAAATTTTTACTTAAAATTATTGATCCATTATCTGGAAATACCGATTCATATATTAAAAATAGTAAACATTTCATAGAAAAAAAATTTATGAAACCGATATTCATGAATCACACCTGATGGTTAGTTTTGATGTAGTTAGCCTCTTTACCAATGTTCCGGTAGATGAAACATTAAAAATAGTTAAAGACAGGTTGCTAAATGATAATAATTTGGAAACTAGAACTAAATTAAGTGTAAATAGCATAATGGAACTCTTAACACTGTGTATAAAAACAACCTATTTTCAATTGGACAATGAGTTCTATCAGCAGGATTTTGGTATGGCTATGGGGTCTGCATTATCACCAATTTTAAGCAACATATTTATGGAGAACTTTGAGAACACACATGTTCAAAATTGTATAAACAAACCGGTTGTCTGGTGGAGATATGTTGACGACATCTTTGCAATTTGGCCTCATGGTGTTGATTTACTAGATAGTTTTTTAGAAAATATAAATAGTAAGGAACCGTCTATTAAATTCACATTAGAAGTAGAAAGTAGGAATGAACTACCGTTTTTAGATGTTTTAATTAGAAGGATAAATAATACAATTGAAACAAGCGTTTACAGAAAACCAACACATACTAATAGATATCTACATTTTAACTCAAATCAGTCAATAAATGTTAAAAGGGGTGTTGTAAAATGTTTATACGATAGGGCCAAAATAATTTCATCTAATAATGAAATATTAAATAACGAGAAAAAATTTATCAAAGAGGTTCTAGTACAAAATCAATATCCTGAAGCCTTTGTTGATAGAATTTTCATAAATGTTGAAAATAGGGACAATCAGGTACGACAAAAACCTGAACGTCATTATACAGCAATAATTCCTTATGTATACGGACTATCGGAAAAGCTACGCCGTATAGGTGACAAATTTGATGTTAGGACGATATTTCAAACGGGGAACACTTTAAGATCTATTTTAACAAAAACAAAACCGATAAACAGGGAGCAGAATTCAAAAAACTGTATTTACAATATCCCGTGCGAATGTGATAAATGTTATGTGGGTGAGTCATCCAGACCTTTCAGTGTGAGGTTGGATGAGCACAAGAACTACATTAGAAAGAATGAAATTCAGAAATCAAAGATTTGTGAACATGCTTGGGAAAACGGACATAGAATAAACTGGGACTCGGCAAAAATTTTAACAAAAGAAACAGATACCAAAAAAAGAAAAATTAAAGAATCAGCAATAATCTTATTAAATGAAGATAAGTGCGTATCGAATTGTTCTGTAGATATTTGTACAACCTGGCTACCAATGTTAAAAGAAGAACTTAACAAACTCAACATTATCTAAAAAAAATATCATCAGTTCTATGTTCTGTGTAAGTAGTAAGTATCTATGGAAATAACATAAACAGAATCTTAAAGCTGTGTATTTGACATACACAGCAAAATAAGAGTTCTTCAAAAAATAGCTTTGAAAACGGAAAGAGATTACTTTCCGAAACGTCAGCAAAATACATTATTTTTGTGTTTATTCCGATTTATATTATTTGCAAAACATAACCTCTGACTTTTCCTTTGGCGTAAACGTCACGGGCGCAGAGGCTCTTTTTTCCAATAATTCTATTATTTTGTAGATCCGGTGATTTGTTTTGAAGAGGATAATAGTACATGTGGTAGAAAACCCAAATAATAGGAAAGAATATTCGTAGAATGCCACAAATAACTTTCAGACAATATTTAGATAACAGGTATGGGCCTAATATAAAACAATGTTTCAGATTTTTAGAAAAATGTTATAAGAAACTAGCCAGATCAGAAAATAGTATAACCTTTTTGTGTAAATGTCGGGAACATGATGTAATTCCGAAGTTTTTACGGCTAAAAGTACCTTTCCAAAATGCGAAAACCAGAAAAATTTTGGACAAGGCAAGCAAGTCCATGGTTAGGGAAAGGATTCAATATCATAGATACCAAAAAGAACGAACTATTGGGGACATTACTTACACGGAGAATGAATTAAGCAGAAACATTATAGAACAGGATTATCAGTTTATAATCCAGAATGTCAGGTTGAGTTACGAAAACTATTTTAATCTGCAAAAAGGTACGCATTTACATAAATTTAGAAACTTAATAAGGGAAAAACAGATTAGGCAATTACAAAATATAAATAATAATCCTTTAATTGACAGGACTGTCATTAATATGTCAAAAAGACTTTTGTCCATTTCAGACAGGCTTGTACTATCAAAAGGTTTAAATTTTGCAATAAACCCTAAAACTGTTCCAAAATTTGACATAGTAGCGGCAATAGAAAAAACGGCTCAAAATTTACCAACAGATAGTGGTAATGAATATCGCATACGGGCAAAAATTGCTTTAGAGAAGCAATACAAAATTAAAGATAATTTAACTCCAGAAGAAAAGTTATCGATAAATTCTTTAAAACGCGATGAAAGTATAAAAATATTGCCAGCAGACAAAGGTAATGCCACAGTCATTATAGATAAAGATATATATAACACAAAAATCATGACTCTTGTAAATGAGGGACCCTACTCAAAATTAAACAAAGATCCAACAAAATCAATAGAGAGCAAAATTTACAGAACTTTGTTTAAATACAAACATGAATTTAATGATTTTGAACGAAGGAAACTTACACCACATCATAGTAAGCCCCCTCATTTTTATGGCTTACCAAAGACACATAAACAAAATATTCCTTTAAGACCAATTGTTAGTTCTATTAATTCACCATGTCATAATTTGGCAAAATTTTTACTTAAAATTATTGATCCATTATCTGGAAATACCGATTCATATATTAAAAATAGTAAACATTTCATAGAAAAAATTTATGAAACCGATATTCATGAATCACACCTGATGGTTAGTTTTGATGTAGTTAGCCTCTTTACCAATGTTCCGGTAGATGAAACATTAAAAATAGTTAAAGACAGGTTGCTAAATGATAATAATTTGGAAACTAGAACTAAATTAAGTGTAAATAGCATAATGGAACTCTTAACACTGTGTATAAAAACAACCTATTTTCAATTGGACAATGAGTTCTATCAGCAGGATTTTGGTATGGCTATGGGGTCTGCATTATCACCAATTTTAAGCAACATATTTATGGAGAACTTTGAGAACACACATGTTCAAAATTGTATAAACAAACCGGTTGTCTGGTGGAGATATGTTGACGACATCTTTGCAATTTGGCCTCATGGTGTTGATTTACTAGATAGTTTTTTAGAAAATATAAATAGTAAGGAACCGTCTATTAAATTCACATTAGAAGTAGAAAGTAGGAATGAACTACCGTTTTTAGATGTTTTAATTAGAAGGATAAATAATACAATTGAAACAAGCGTTTACAGAAAACCAACACATACTAATAGATATCTACATTTTAACTCAAATCAGTCAATAAATGTTAAAAGGGGTGTTGTAAAATGTTTATACGATAGGGCCAAAATAATTTCATCTAATAATGAAATATTAAATAACGAGAAAAAATTTATCAAAGAGGTTCTAGTACAAAATCAATATCCTGAAGCCTTTGTTGATAGAATTTTCATAAATGTTGAAAATAGGGACAATCAGGTACGACAAAAACCTGAACGTCATTATACAGCAATAATTCCTTATGTATACGGACTATCGGAAAAGCTACGCCGTATAGGTGACAAATTTGATGTTAGGACGATATTTCAAACGGGGAACACTTTAAGATCTATTTTAACAAAAACAAAACCGATAAACAGGGAGCAGAATTCAAAAAACTGTATTTACAATATCCCGTGCGAATGTGATAAATGTTATGTGGGTGAGTCATCCAGACCTTTCAGTGTGAGGTTGGATGAGCACAAGAACTACATTAGAAAGAATGAAATTCAGAAATCAAAGATTTGTGAACATGCTTGGGAAAACGGACATAGAATAAACTGGGACTCGGCAAAAATTTTAACAAAAGAAACAGATACCAAAAAAAGAAAAATTAAAGAATCAGCAATAATCTTATTAAATGAAGATAAGTGCGTATCGAATTGTTCTGTAGATATTTGTACAACCTGGCTACCAATGTTAAAAGAAGAACTTAACAAACTCAACATTATCTAAAAAAATATCATCAGTTCTATGTTCTGTGTAAGTAGTAAGTATCTATGGAAATAACATAAACAGAATCTTAAAGCTGTGTATTTGACATACACAGCAAAATAAGAGTTCTTCAAAAAATAGCTTTGAAAACGGAAAGAGATTACTTTCCGAAACGTCAGCAAAATACATTATTTTTGTGTTTATTCCGATTTATATTATTTGCAAAACATAACCTCTGACTTTTCCTTTGGCGTAAACGTCACGGGCGCAGAGGCTCTTTTTTCCAATAATTCTATTATTTTGTAGATCCGGTGATTTGTTTTGAAGAGGATAATAGTACATGTGGTAGAAAACCCAAATAATAGGAAAGAATATTCGTAGAATGCCACAAATAACTTTCAGACAATATTAACAAACTGACAGTCAGAGGAATAGGTCTCAGATACCGTTTTGATGGCGGTCTCTTTAACATAGGGCGCTTTAGAGCTTTCACGAAGACACGCACACGATTCATTTGTGATCTCCAGTATGCGGATGACTGTGCACTTTTAGCCTCTACGCCGGAAGAGCTTCAAGAACTTTTAGATGTGTATGCCCTGAGCTATGATTCCTTGGGACTTAAAATCAACATTGGAAAGACTAAGATTATGTCAACTCCTCATCAAGTGATCCAAATAGACATTACACTTAACGGAAATTCTCTTGAAGTGGTGGATCAGTTCAATTACTTAGGCAACGTTGTTAATGACAAAGCAAACATGGACAGCGAGATTCGCAATAGAATTAACGCTGCATCTAGAGCACTCTGGGGACTTAGAGAGAGAGTATTTGACAACCACGACCTTGCTTTGTCAACGAAAATGGCTGTCTACAGAGCAGTTGTCATTCCAACACTGCTATATGGATGTGAAAGCTGGGTCACTTACCGTCGTCATGTGAAAGAATTAGAACGTTTTCAGCAAAGACACCTCAGAAGTATGATGAAAATCCGTTGGTTCCATCACATATCAAACGTGGAAGTACTCAGGAGAGCAAACAGCCTTCCAATTGAGGTGCTTATTTCTAGAGCACGCCTAAGATGGGCAGGTCACGTTCATCGTATGCGTGATAACCGCCTTCCTAAATGTACACTTTATAGTGAATTGCTAAGCGGTAGAAGAAGGCGTGGCGGTCAACGAAAGAGGTTCAAAGACGCTCTCCATGAAAATCTAAAATCTTGCGGTATTGCAGACGAGCAATGGGAACAACTTGCAGCGGACAGAACCGAATGGCGAGGGGTTGTGGCCAGCTATCAAGGAAATGTTGCTGCAAGAAGGCCGAATCCAAGACCTAACCAGGTCTATGTTTGTCCTGATTGCGGTCGACATGTGCTCTCCCGAATTGGCCTCTATAGCCATAGTCGTGTGCACCGTAGATGAATGGGAATTACAATAGACTACACCTTTTACTTGTTTTTTATTGTACACAATTTATCGACTGTAACATTTTTATACTCGGACTCGAGTAACGGCTAATAATAAAAAAATAGCCTGTACATTTATGCTGGTGTAACATTTTCTGTTGCAGTATTCGTCTCCATGCTCGGATGGTTTCGTAATTCTTATGTGTGTGCAGTCTATCACGCCAATTGCACAAGGAAATTGGTATTTAGCAGCCCACCCTTGCTGTGCTTCATACATATTATTATTTGTAGGAAACTGTATCCAAAGATGTGACTTTTCCATGATTTTAGTCAATACCAGTTTTACCGTTTTGCTGACTGTTGTTCGATGTACACCTTCATCCTTTCCAACTCCGATTTGAAAGCCAGGGTCGCTTATGAAGCGAAGAAATATTTGCATTTTTTGTCATGAGTTTAATGACCCGCATCTAGTTTCTCCAGTATCTTCAAGGAAATGTTCTGCTAACCACTCAACGTTAACTCTAGAAAATCTGTACAGTTTGTGATCTCATTATTGGGGCATTCAGTTCGTCTTGGATAATATTTTCGATTCCTAATATTCATAAACTGAAGCCATTTTTCAAACTATTCGATCAAAGTTATCGATAAGGCTATTTTCTCCAAGCCTCATGACAGCAAACTTGACAAATTATTAGTTATTACTTAAAAATTGCATCAATAGCTGTACCTTATTCACACCTATTTTTAGTTTTAACTGGAAAAAATAGATCGTACTAAAAGCAAACAGAATAAACTTATCAGTTTAAGCTAAAACTACTTATTATTCACATAAACCATAGTTTTTGCTATAAAACTGTGAGTAAAAGTTCATACTACAATTTTAGTCACACTGCCCAATGTATATAGAGAGGAAGACTAGTCGTACTTCTTATTATTAAAAACTTTTGAGACATAACGTCAGTTATTAGAAATACAAAAAACAGAAAACAAAAAACATTACATTTTTTTACGTTCTTAAAAATTACACTTTTTTACATTGTTAAAAATAAAATACATGGGATGTCCTGCTGCTATTTTTTAATAAAGATTGGTTAGTTGACAGTTTTTAGAAATGATTCAAATTCATTCAGGTCATAAAAACAGTGGTCTAGCAAGATGCTTTTTAATCTATTTTCAAACTGGTTGTGGACCATATATTTTTCAACTCTAAGGGGAGCAGATTGTAATAAAAAAGGCGACTTTTTATGATAACTATGAAAAAATTTATTGGTATAGATATTATTTTTATTTCGTGTTGGGTATGAATGAATATCGCTGAACTTTGTGAGATCACTCTTTTTGTTATGGATAAAAACCATCAGTTTTAAAATATAAATTCCTGTTACAGTAAGTAACTTTCTTGACTTAAAGGTGGGTCTGCAAGATTGCATGTATGTCAGATTGAACAGAAGCCGAATTATCTTTTTTTGAAGGATGAAAACACGAGAAATTTCAGTTGCTTGTCCCCATGATATAATATTGTATGAAATTGTCGAGTATACTGTAGCATAGTAGAAATTTAAAAGTGACTCTTCTTTAAGCGTATTCTTTAGGGTTGACAGAGCAAAATAGGATCTGTTCAACCTGGCACACATACCATTGATGTGTTCGTTCCAGCTCATTAAACTATCTATGTAGGTTCCTAGAAACTTTGTTGAATTATTTATTGGCATGTTTTTATCGTTACTTTTAAATTGTGGGTTTACTGGCGCTCTGTGTAGCTCTGTAATTTCTAGACATGTGGTTTTTTCCAGGTTTGTTATAAGATGATTCCGTGCGCACTATTTAGAAAATTGCTTTATTGTATCGTTTACTTTTGATTCCAACTTATTTTTAGTCTTTGCACAAATTAAGATAGTTGTATCATCTGCATACATGAACACAGTACCATCTTGTATATAAAGTGGCACGTCGTTCATATACAGCAGGAATAAGAGTGGTCCCAGCACACCTCCCTGAGGAGTGCCTATCTCAGAGCAGACTCTGTGGATATCCTTTGCGAAAACCATGTTGGCTATTTGCTAAGATATTATTTTTTGTTAAATAATCTATTAGCCTAGCATAAACGGCTTTTTCTAGAATTTTTGAGAATGGACTTAATGTTATCGCTCTATAGTTTTCTATCATTTCTGGATCGCTTTTCTTATATACTGGAGCGATTTTTGACTTTTTTAGGTAGCTGGGAAATATACCTGACGCTACGGATTTATTAATTATTAAAGTAAGATAGGCACTAAGTTCATTGGCACAATTCAGAATTAAACTGGTGGGAACTTCATCTAGCCCAGTGGAAGTTTTCTTTTTTAAATTTAGAATTATGTTTTTGGTTTCCGGTTCCTTAAATGGGATAAAAAACACCGAGTTACAGATAGGTTCTTGTACTGTACAATTATCATTAGAATTAGAAAAGTGTAAATTTACTTGGTCTTTTACAGATGAGGCAAAATGTTGCCCAAATGCATTTGCTATTATTTTACAGCCATCAGTACGAGCATTGTTTAAGTTTAGATTTATTTTTGTACATTGGGTCTTCTTTTTATTTAATTTTAAGTTGACTAATTCCCACAATTTTTTATTTTTATTTTGAGCTGAATTAATTAAATCATTGTAGTGCTTTCTTTTTTCAGATTGTATTTTTTTACTGATGTCTTTTTTGAGAATTTTATATTTATTTTGTATATCCTCGTCTGCTGAGAATTTTCTATACCAGTTTAATTCTTTTAATTTTTTTGTCTCGCTGATTAACGCTTGTGACAGTTTAACACGATTTTCATTGTATGCGTTGCGTTTTGATTTTATTAATTTTTTTGGATGTGAAACTTCAAAGCACCAAGAGAAATGGGTCCAGAATTATTTAAAAATAAATTCTGAATCAGCGTTGTCATTAGTATAAGCGTTTCCCATCCTAAACAATGTTTTGAATTCATTTAGTGACGAATCATTGAAGATTCGCCGCGATACTACAGTTGGGTATTCTTTTTTTATTGCAATCCATGCCTTCCATGAGAACAATCGGATATTCCCGGGTTTATAACTTTGCATTCATGATTTTTTTGTAAATTGGTTATTAAATAGTCGAGCGCAGTCGAACTTGTACTTCCTTTAGAATTAGTTGCAATTCTTGTGGGCGCTTTGATTAGTGATAAGAGTTGGTATCAGTTAATTATACCGTGCAATTTTTTATTTTGCATCGATGTCTTCAATTGATCGATGTTGAGATCACCACACATTATGACATTTTGAAATTTACTTACTGCACGCTTAAGAATTTTGTCTAATTTTAGAAGAAACATGTCTAAATTTCTTGAGGGGGCTCTGTATATTGAAATTATACATATCTGATCATCAAAGTTAACAGCGGTACACTCAATACATTTCTCTGCTGACAAATTTTTAATATGCTTGATTTCTACTGACCTATGAGTAATGTATATAATCCTTGCGACAGAGGCTAGACGCCTGTTTATAACCCTGAATGAATATGCTCTCCAGTTTAATTTCATCTAACCAATGTTCAGTAAATACCAGAAAATGTGGGTCCAAGTCCTGGGTCATTGCATCAACTAAATCTAATCGTTGAGCATTTTTATTGGTGTGTATGATTTCTTCCCACCCTAAGTGCATGTATTTAGCGAATACTTACTCACAACAATAATGACAATAAAAAATTTGATAATAATTTGACTCTGCATTACATGTGAATTATATATCTCAATAATCTTATCATTGCCACATCTAAGTATTCGTTCTTCCAAAACCATAATTTTACGAATAATATTTTTTACTCTAGTCGTTTTCGTTGCATATGCTCTCCAAATTACGACAGAATACAGAAGAGTAATACTAAGGTTTGCCATTATCTCTCCTACAATCACAACTTCGTCGCATAATAAGAAAACCAACTTAATTATAGCCGATATAATAAATAACAGATAGTACATAAAAATGCATTTTGAATATACGTTATATAATTTACGTAGCAATGGATTTTCTTCAAATATAAAGGGCCAAATACCCACCAGGGCGAGTGCGTACTGTGTTATCTTCAAATGTTCATTTCTCGGAAATATCTAAAACAATAACAATAATAAGGAAATGCGTTATTGCCTTATACATTGCCTCGAGCAAACCTTTGTTGGTTTTGTTCGATTCTAAGATATATTCGCTAAGCTACGCTACGCTGATGAGGAGCAATAACTCCGAAACGCGTGTGCGTAGCTGCATTGTTGTTTCTCTTATCTCTCATAAGGCAATAACGTATTTCTTTATTTAAATATTCAGCCTCATAAACCCCCATCACCAGTAACAATAATGATGATAATAATAATTTATGTAGACTAAGAGCTACTGTGTGAGGGCTATCTCTCATAAATCAATATATTTGGTGTCTAAAAATCACTTTCACAAAACGCCAAAACGTTTCAATACTACAATCAAATACACTATTCGCACGTTACAGTACTTTATCATCTTCAGGAGATGATTAAAACTGAAAATTAGTCTTATTCGTCTTGGATTATGTTGACTTAGTTAATGAAACGCGCGTCGAGTAAGGGAGCTTGCATAAAAATTTAAATGGGAAAATATAATACTAAAAACATCAGGTAACATTATAATAACACGTATATTTCACAAAACGTGACTGAAAACGCCCAACCGTTCGTGGTGACGTCACACAGTAGAACAATGCCTGGTAATCGCCGTTCGACAACTCATTCTAGGCAGCCAGTTGTGGGGTTAGTTTGTTTTATTGCAATATCAAGAGGCCCGGTCCAGTTTCGCAGCTAATTTTCTCTCACTGTCGTGTGAAAATGAAGGGATTCATATACAGCAAGATTCTGCTTTCTGCGCCATTTGGCAATTTCTTTTCTTTTATAAACAAAACAAAATCATTTAACTTTGGAAATTACATGCGAACCGAGTTGTTTATCGTTTCATCTTCCAAATAAATGCCTCTTTAACTTGTCATCTTATTTACGGCATTGCTATTGATGTTTGAATTTTGAGATCTGTCATTCCGGTTATATTTGTATACTAAACGGAAGTATAACATCGACGGATATGGAAGTCGCTTAATTTAATCCTGTGACAGTGACATTTATAAATAACGCGAATATAGACACAAACAAACTAGTATAAACATAACCTAATTTTTTTTTAAAGACGGTGAAGTTGGGCGCGAGTGGGTTCTCTAACCTAAACATCGAACATTTAAGTAGGATTTATTGCAAGCAACCCCCCATCCCCGGTCGGGGGTACATAACCTCGAAGAGGTTTAGAACGCTTTTCGGAGAAAGACGGTTGATGTCCTCTGAGTACAGGACGGGAGCCGTAGGCGTACAAGGTCGGGTGGGGTAGCATTTTCGACTATACCGACCACGGGGAATCGATTACGATGGTTATCGATTATATCCGATCACTCCCGAGGGCATTATTCACCGTTTTATTCACGACTTGGAGAATTGAAAAACCGAAACAAGTTTCAGGGGAGCTCACACGTGTAAAAGCTAGGATTTTAAGCAAAAATCCGAACTCTACACGAACACTTTCTAAGTTTCCCAAAGACACGCGAAGGCGCGGGAGGTATCGTTATCGACTAAGTCGACCACAAGGAATCAATTTCGACCATTGCCGAATCGATCCGATCAACGGTACAAAGAAAAAGTGTTCTGTGGCCAAACTAAAGGTTAGAAATAAGTAAAATGTTACTGGAGGACAACTAGCACCTCTATCTTTTGCACCACTTTTGACCGACCATTCAAATTTTGACCGGGATACTTAGCGAAGTTAAAGACAACGCGATCTCTCGTTTTCGAGTAACTTGAGGTCATAGAATCGTTTGCCACCAGTTCCAGTTCGATCCGATCAACCATTCCGGGAAAAGTGAATTGTGATCAAACTAAAAGTCAGAAATAAATAAAACGTTACTGGAGGATAACTAACGATATAACTTTTTCACTACTTTTGATCGACCTCCGAAATTTTGACCGGGATACTTAGTGACTCTGGGAAAATGAGTTAAAGGCAACGCGATCTGGGAGGTCAAAAAGTGCTAAGACCGAAATCAGTAAGTTCCTTGACACCATCGAGACCAGTAGTAAGGCACTCACCGATTTTCTGTACTCCTATCCCAAAAAAATTCAAGTGGATTCAACTAAGGAGGATACCATGAAAAGATAAGTGAAATCACCCCCCCCCCCCCCTCCACAACACTTCCAATGTATAACACTACAAGCTAATTTTCTATGTGGCTTCCCCATACCCCCTGACCATCCATGATGTTTATCTTTTTGACTATATACTTCATGATGAGCAACATAACCTTTGTTTAAACCAAATTGGAAGACAATAACAAAAAGCGCTTTACCGTTATCGTAGTCCCCTGCACCTTCCGACCACCTTTACTTTCTGATATAGATTAAGAATTCAAGAAATCGTGTAAAGATCATTTTTACCCTTATTTATTTCATTTTCACAGACTAAAGTTTCTCCTATTAATGTGCATTGATGGTAGAGAATAAAATATAACAAAAATCGCTTTACTGTTACCATAACAAAATGCAGATAAGAAATTTATGAAATTGTGTATAGTTGATTTTTACTCTTATTCATTTTAATGACTAAATTTTTTCTATTTTTCCTATTAATATACGTTGATAGATGGTAAGGAGTAAAATATTACCGATCAGAAATTTCTAAAATCAGTCTCTCTTAAGCATTGTGTCCTCGTCTTGGGCCGCGGGTGAGATAATAATAGAAAGAGACAGAAATTAATAGCAGGGAATG
The DNA here is from genome assembly GCA_963675555.1 of Leptura quadrifasciata. Taxonomy (NCBI): domain Eukaryota; kingdom Metazoa; phylum Arthropoda; class Insecta; order Coleoptera; family Cerambycidae; genus Leptura; species Leptura quadrifasciata. Next base: position 32,984,011 of record OY776674.1, read on the forward strand.
GAACAAAAATCAAGAACAAGAATAAACAAATTGAAAGGTGTGCATTGAGTCGGACGCGCGGACGTTGACATGATCACGCGCGTGTGATATCTCCACAACCAGCCGGTATATTTCACTCTACAGAGCCTCTGTTCAGTAGCCGACATTACATGGGATATATATGACGAGACCACGGGCACACGCGTGATAATTGAGGCCTCGCACGTCCGACTTGACCGGCGCACGCCGTGTATAAGATAATGAAATAAGAATCGGGAGGTTTCGTGATATACGGCCGCTATCTGCCTGTTTCACTCTCTTTCGCAGGGTTTAAATTAAAAGTTGACGTCCTGGCTCTCCTAATGAAGGAATTTGAAAATTTTGAAAGGGATGAAAATCCCCGTCTTTTTAGGAACATTTCATCCCCTCTTCTCTCCCTTTTAGTGAAAAAAACGAATTTGAAAAAAATTTCATTTTTTCTTTTGCTTCCCATTTTTTAATTTTTGCCAAAAATCAATTCGGACCAAATGGAAGTTGTATCTGCCATAAAGACAAAGAAATTGATTTTTTATAATCGCACGAGCAGATCCGGAGATATTGCCGTTTTCCAGTTTTGCACGTTCCCCACTCTCATCCCTTCCGTAATTGTCCTAGAGAGCTCCCCCGGCCTCGACCTCTTCCTATTACCATCCACAACAGAATAAAAAATTACCCTCCTAATCCCATCCCTTATCTCTTAAACACCCCTGTCCGATCCCTTTTCCTACCCTGAAACTCAATCCCTTCAAACGACCATATCTCCGGCCCTAATTGGCCGATTTAAAAAAATAAAAAACCGGTTTACGCGCCTCGAGGAGACCTTTCTTTTTTATTCGAAACATTTTTTTGTCCGGTTCACCAATCGCACGAAAACTGAAAAAAACCGATTTTCCATATGTTCAACTGAACCTCTCCCCCCCCCCCCCCCTCCACCTGCCTGGACGATGTGAAAGTGTCAAGAAGTCGTCCTCTATAAGATGGGAAAAAATTTAAAAAAAAACACTTGTATTTGACCCCCTTTTTTCCGCCAGATCTGCTCCACTACATAGATAAATATATAACACACTTCGCATAAGATATAGCAAATATGAAAATTTATATTTTTTGCGTGATATTGCCAATCAATTTTTAATACGTTTAGTGGAAGTGTGTTACATTCACTTTAAAGCAAAAAGCATTATTGTGGGAATTAGTTCCACCTTTTCATCTAACCCGACTCGTCTAATATGCCAAATTCGTGTCATAATGCTGTATTCGGAAAGAATATTATTACCATATTTAAGAGGTATGTTTGTGCTGTCTGGGAAAAAGGGAAGGGTGCGCGTGCACTTCTAACTAATTCAGTTATAGTATTTAATTTTGGCTTCTAGCTCTCTAAATTTATTTATTAATTATTACGAAGTTCTAAAATAGCTAAAAAATATTTTAATGAGTACCTACCATGTTACACCGATATAAAATATCTGAAAATAAAAACCAACAGAATCACAGTCACGTTCAATTCTCTTAGAGATGTATGTGGTATTATTGGTTTGAAAGTTTTAGTATGTAGATATAGGTGAGCACTAGAGAACATATGCAAGAATTCTCATCTCTAAATTTGCACCTACGCGGTTTCAGCTAAATAAATTATGTCAATCTCATCAATATCTCAATCTAGCTCAGTTAAAATCATTATTAATTCAAGATATTAATAAATAAATAAATATGGAAAATGCGCTCTGACTGATCGAGAGACGAAAATATGCATAAGTATATATTAATTGATTTCTATGCTTTTGATCTGTCCTGGATATATAATTGCGAGAGTAAGTATTTATTTATTACAAGTGTACAACACGTACTTAAGCTGAAACAAAAACTTATAAATGCAATTTGTTTCAAAATTCACGTTTTCATCAGTGCCTGTAGCTCCTTATAGGGTAGGTTTTTCGTTACAGTGGAGTCAAATTAGTAGCCCGAGAGATGAGCGACAAAAAAATGCAATAGTTTTCGAAAGGCTGTTTTTTTAATATTATGTCACGTTTGTGATGTAGAGAAATAGTCTGCCGTCAGTCTGCCAGTTTCGTTTGGCGCGGGGCTTTAACTTTGGAAAAAAATATACGTCGCAACTACTTTCTAAAATTTTAAAATTGATTTGCGAGCAGTATACTAATTAAAAAACTGTTTTACCATGGTCAGTCTTAAAAATCTTGGAACCGGATGCGTCAACAGCGTATTTAACTCGTAAAAAATCTAACGATAATTCGCACAAACCTCGTTACATTTTTTCCTGATTAGAATTAATATCGGAAAAGGTTGTGAAGGCAGAACTAGATCCGAGACGGGAGACTTTGCGTTCGGTTTTTACGTAGGTGCAGTGGCGGCCCGTCAGGGATGGTAGGGTAGGCAGTGCCCACCCAATTACATAAGCATTAGATATAAAGGTATTATTTTTATATATTTTTGTTGTTAAATAATATAGTAACATTTTGAGGTTAATTAATTGTAGTATTAAAATTTAAAAAATAGTTTTATTTATAAAATTATTTTTACTACATATTATTCTGCCTCATATAGGTATAGATAAGCTTATGAACCCGTTTAGAAACCGGGCCTAATGTTCTCTGGCGTAATACTATCTAAAGTGTCATGCGCCAAGCCAGGGCGGGCAAGCATCGCTCAGAAATCGTGAATTCAATCATAATATAATACGTCTACGTACATGTTGGTTATTCACTTCGATCTTACGCCTGTAATGTATATCAAAACGAGACGTACGTCGTGCATGCTTACGCTATTTACGACCTAGAGTGGGCCTGCTACCCCTGAACAAAACTTGTAATAAACAATATGAATATTGAATAGAATATGTTCACAATTGAAAAGATATCAAACAGGAGAAATAACTAGGTAATGTGTAAAAATAAATGTATAATATTCAAATATGGGACTTCGCGCTCGGTCAGATTCGTTTTATTAAATAAATTCATAGTGCCTGCAGATATACGGTCGTATTTATATCATATCTTTTTCTTAATTTTTACCAGGTTTGTATAATGCCATACGTCAAACTCACCGCAGAATTCACTTCTTATTATTTTTTATTTGCTTTTCCACAGGGAAAATGTTCTTAAATATTTATATCTTACTCACTTGGAAATTCGGAAAATATTTTCAAATCGTTTGCCTAATTTTATATTATTGTGTATTGTCTGACTCGGTTATATATTTATAATCAGTAGAATTTATTTAAATTCGTTGGGGTAGCTTCTTTGCATTTGAGATTATAATTAATATAGTTCCGTTGTTTTACTAGATATCATATTTTATTCGTTTTCCGAGGCTTAAACGCGTTTTCTCATAAATTAGTCAAACTTGTCTTCATTTCGTATCTTATAGTTCAGTCATAATTTTCATTGTACCGGAATTTCTTATTATTTAAATTATATTTTGTTGTAAATATTCTCTATTGGAAATTTAATCATATGTAACTCAAAATTTCAAATCTCATTTTTTTCTTCATCTGATACATTTCAAGTGTTATTTTCTCTAATTTTACAAATCACTTTTTGGAGAATTTATTTACCTTTCTGTACAAATAAAATCAGTTCTTATTTTTAGTTTATTTAGTTCATGCACTGAAGAAGTTTAGTGGGAATTTATAACAGTAATTGGGAAAAAATATTTTAAAATAGTATCTTGATATTTGTTGATCATTCTTGGACCAAGTAAATGCTTTTGATTTCATTATGTTTGTAATTTTTTTCATTTTTTTATTATTTTTTCTCACAATATTTGCGTGTTGTCCGGTTGGCAATACGAACTTTACATATTTTCTCTTTCTTTTGTTGTAAAAGATATTTGATGGGTAATATTTATTTTTCTGTGCACGAGACCACGAGGAGGGTTCAATCTAGGAAGACGAAGATTTCCTTTATATAAAATCTGACAGCAACACACCTTCTATCTGCAATAATCACCTTGTCTGGAGGATTAGAAGTCATCAGTACCTATATTTAATATTCCAGGACAGCTATTAGCTAATGTACCACCAACTTGTCCGGAAAATCATCTCTTGAAAGATTATACCTACCACCTCGACTACCAGTATAGGAAATGTGTATATGTTCGTCCGTCTCCCTTAAAAATGCCACCGAATTCACCAGGTCTTAGCCAGTAAGTTTACCAGATCATTACTATCTGTAATTGTTAAACTTGTTTTACTTCTCGAACTCATAGTAAATATTCCATGCTTTTCATCATTTTTTCATTTGTTTATTTTTAAATGCTTTTCATCGGATAATAATTTTGCACTAGAGTTAGTAGTCAAACAACCAAGGAAAAATAGCGGAAAAAATTCATGTAGAAACCAATTTTGGCACAACTGTATGGGAAGGTGTACTTAACAACATACTAATTAGTCGAGGAAATAAAGCACTCAACCTCCGAAATTTTCGCAGCAAGATGGATTTTAATGCGGTTTTTTGCATTCGATTCGTGAGAGCATCAGGAAATTTTTTGCATTGTAAAAATGCATTGTTCAAAGTACATTTAGAATAATTGATTTGCAACTCGGTTAAAATTGATTGAAATGACTCCAAATTCATTACTCGGGAGGGTTTTCGGGGTCGCTGAACACGAATATCATGGTTTCAACGACCTCCGAGGTATCTGGAGCCCAGGGTGGACCTCATCTCCTGGAACTTCTCGTGAATTTGTAATATATTTAGTTGAAATTCGTTACTCGGGTGTTTTCGGGGCCTCTGAATACGAATATCACGGCTGCAACGTTCTCCGAGGTACCTGGAGCCCAGGGTGGACCTCATCTCCTGGAACTTCTTGTGAATTTTTAATATACTTAGTTGAAATTCGTTGCTCGGGGGTTTTCGGGGTCGCTGAACACGAATATCACAGCGGCAACGGCTTCCGATGTACCTGTAATTTTTACCGAGTTGCATATCAATTATTCTAAATGCACTTTGAACAAAGCATTTTTGATTTGCTATTCATCAGATTAGTTCACAAAATGTCCTGATGCTCTCACGAATCGAATGCAAAAAACCGCATTAAAATCCATCTTGCTGCGGAAATTTCGGAGGTTGAGCCGTTTTTAGTGCTTTATTTCCTCGGCTAAATAGCACTGACGGTTGGGAGTGAAGCTAGGGGGGTGGGGTCTCTAAAGATCCCTTGTTGCAGTTTTTCGTTAATAACTCGAAAACCACTTCGTCTAGCGAACAATGTTCATCTACTAGATTAATCTATATAAAACTATCTACAAAAAAGGTCCTATACATTTTTGCACTAGGGTCAATACTTAAGGAGATATGGAGGGGGGAAATAGAAAATTTAAAAGAAAACTGTTTTTATTGTTAAAAATTAAATGGCTACTATTAAAAATTAAATAATTAGTGTGCAAGGATGTATCTTGAACATTAAATTTCGTCAAAATCTATAGTTTCTTAATCATCGGTGCTGTCTTCGATGGAGGCTTCATTCATACATGATCCGAGGCACACGGCGGCGCTTTGCGGCAACCGCAGCGCACTCCACACCCAGTCGTGCATAGGCAAGAGACTATATTTAAAACGGCGTCGGCGCCACAGGGTCGTTCGTGGTAACTGGGCTCTGGATCCCATCTTTTCGCCTGGCTCAACCCCATTCTGTGGGTGGTAGGGGGTTGCCAAGCCACTGTTTTATCTGTAAGAAAGTAATCAGACCAACGTGAGTATTTAGCACAAATTGATATTTGTAATTTAAAGAAATCGGTATTTAACAACTATATGTAAATGAATTTACTTGTAGATATACTCTGAGCGAGTGTTGTTTTGAAGCTCGTCTGGTAGGAGGAAGAGTGGCCATGTCTGATTTGGGCTTCGTTGACGCTTAATATACAGCCAGAAAAAGCTTCCCGCCAGCCTGTTCAATATCCTCAGGTGATGTTGAAAGGTTGGATAAGCTGTCCATGCTTACGACGTTTATCAGGGATACATTTTTTTGATAGGCTCATCGCCCTTAATAAATAAATAAATAAACACCACAGAAATTAGACAACCCCCAATTCCAGAAGCCAAGGGCTTGTGCGGAAGGGGGTTACACATTGAAAAAACGCGGACATACAACCATTTCCTCAGACAGTGCCGGAGCCAGGATTCGAACCCGGTGGTGCGATGCCCGTGTGATTAATCGCGATTGCCACCTCGCGCCTTAACCCACTCGGCTATCGACCAGACTAATAAATGAAGGATTTCTTCTAAACTAAAAGAACTTCGAAAAAGGCAAGTGTAGCACAGAATTAAACTTATAATATCTAAAGCTGGCGAAGTTTGTCAAATTCCATCCTCCTCAGTCCTGGAAAACTACAATATAAGTGAAAATGAACAGTTGTGACTCTCAGTTGATTTGTAGCGACTGTGATACATGCATCCATAAATACTTCATATCTCCTTCAGTATTGATCCTAGCGCAAAGGTGTACAGGACCCTTTTTGTAGAGAATTTTATATAGATTAATTTAGAGGCAGTAGTTTTTGAGTTATTAGCATGTTTAGATGTTTTTATTAATATATATTAGAGACCCCCTCCCCTTAGCTTCACTCCCAACCATCAGTACTTTTAGTATGTTATTAATGACACCTTCCCCTACAACTGGGCCAAAATTGGCTTCTACATGAATTTTGTCTTTGGCCTCGGCTGTGCCTCGATCGCAAACTTCGGATTCAGCTGAGAAAGATCAACTTTACGGCCTTGATACACAAATAACTATTCTATATCCCAGGGCAGGCAACGCATTATTTCAAAACAAAAAATTCTCAAATTTCAATCAAATATTTTTTTCCGCAAATTATCTTCGTTCGAATTTGAATGTTATTTATTGGCCCATACTGGAAGTGTCGACATTGAAATTTCCATGTAACGGTACGATGCTGGCTCAGAGACAGAAAGTGAAGGGAAATTGATCTTGGGCCGGTTGCCGGCCAGAGTGACCTATTTATGGCGCGCTGTTAAAGTACAGTATACCAGTAACTAACAGGCTGTCAAATAATATACTGAGCATACGACATGGAGCCATAAAAAAATCGCATGGAAATGTTTGCTGGGAATGGAGTAAAAAGTAAAACTTATATTGACGAAAAGTGTATTAATAGCGCTGTGTTAACAATCAAGTATTTTAAATCAGTTTGCTAGTAATTTCTTAGATAATAATATGCACTACTAATGAAGCATGGCATCTGCGAATAATTGATTTACATGCATAGCATTTATTTGTGCCATAACCGTAGACTGCAAATATTGGTCCAAGTATTGATGTTTCCATTACTGATATTCATATATTAGTGTCATGTAAGAATAAGTGGCCTTTATTATCTAAAAAATATAAGAAAGTTAAATATAAGAATACAATATACCTAAAATATAATTTTAATCTTTTGTTTAAAGAAGAAAATTACTACTCTATAATCACTAACTGGATGGTATTCAAAACTAACAGAAAGAGAAAATGCTCTCCAAAATTCTTTCGGTAATTTTTGTTGAATTATTTTTTAAAGTTAGTAATAGTTAAAATGAACAGTAGTTACAATGTACTAGTTTTGTATTACTTTATTCATATATAATTCTTATAGTCACCACTAGAGTGCGCATTAAAAGGTGAAAGCAAGCAACTTTGTAGTTCTGGTTATATTATAATGTGAACGTGTTGTTTAGAAGCTAAATTAAAAATATTTAAAGCATTTTACTGAGTTACTGAACCACATAGAAGTAATATTCTTTCCTATTATTTGGGTTTTCTACCACATGTATTATTATCCTCTTCAAAAACAAATTACCGAATCTACAAAATAATAGAATTATTGGAAAAAAGCCTCTGCGCCCGTGACGTTTACGTCAAAGGAATAGTCAGAAGTTATGATTTGCAAATAATATAAATCGGAATAAACACAGAAATAATGTATTTTGCTGACGTTTCGGAAAGTAATCTCTTTCTGTTTTCAAAGCTTTTTTTTGGAAGAACTTTTATTTTGCTGTGTATGTCAAATACACAGCTTTAAGATTCTGTTTATGTTATTTCCATAGATACTTACTACTTACACAGAACATAGAACTGATGATATTTTCTTTTAGATAATGTTGAATTTGTTAAGTTCTTCTTTTAACATTGTTAGCCAGGTTGTACATATATCTACAGAACAATTCGATACGCACTTATCTTCATTTAATAAGATTATTGCTGATTCTTTAATTTTTCTTTTTTTGGTATCTGCTTCTTTTGTTAAAATTGTTGCTGAGTCCCAGTTTATTCTATATCCGTTTTCCCAAGCATGTACACAAATCATTGATTTCTGAATTTCATTCTTTCTAATGTAATTCTTGTGCTCATCCAACCTCACACTGAAAGGTCTGGGTGACTCACCCACGTAATATTTATCACATTCGCACGTTATATTGTAAACACAGTTCCTTGAATTCTGCTCCCTGTTTATCGGTTTTGTTTTTTTTAAAATAGATCTTAAAGTGTTCCCCGTTTGAAATATCGTCCTGACATCAAATTTGTCACCTATACGGCGTAGCATTTCCGATAGTCCATATACATAAGGAACTAAATCACGTATTTACTGTGCATTTCTTTTAATCAAAAAGTCGAATGTCTAATGTTATGTTTTAAAAAACACAAATATTCATTTTTATTATTATTAGCCGTTACTCGAGTCCGAGTATAAAAATGTTACAGTCGATAAATTTTGTACAATAAGAAACAAGTAAAAGGTGTAGTCTATTGTAATTCCCATTCATCTACGGTGCACACGACTATGGCTATAGAGGCCAATTCGGGAGAGCACATGTCGACCGCAGTCAGGACAAACATAAACCTGGTTAGGTCTTGGATTCGGCCTTCTTGCAGCAACATTTTCTTGATAGCTATATATATTCATTTAGATAGTTAGCGTTGGCTTTGACTTTTGCTATGTTGCCACATTAATAATTTTCTAATTTGGCCCTCATTTTCATATGCCTTCATGGGAAAAATGCAATATAGAAAACTTATTCCATTAAACGAATACTATCCACCACTATAAAAACTACAACCAATTAGCGAACACCCTGTATATTAATCAGGTTGTAAATGACAAAACCATATTTATGCTGCACTTTATCATGACTATGGGTTAGGTAATAATACAAATTTCAATTTCAGGGAATATTTACCGTGGTAAATGCTGGAATTTGCTCCTGCTGGTGATGGCAAGGACAAGAACACTTAGAAACAAAATAAAATTTTAAGTCTTTCATATTGTTTCATTCGTCAAAGTTTTTTCTCCCACCACAAAATACATAGGGAAAACGTTCACTGTAATTTCCTTATCGTTCCACAACGAGTAAATCAACCAGAATTTTATAAAAGAGGAGACTTAAAGTATTTCCTATCAATTGATATGTAAAAAAATTAAAATATTTCTTTCAATAATATGAACAGTAGTACTTTCCCTTCTGAATAGAAGCAAAGTATTTCAAAGACCCATTAAATAAATCAAAATAAAGAGAATTAGATACAAACCCACTTCAAAAATCCTCATTGGTACTCACACTCCCTGCTTAAAAGTGTGTTACATAGAATTGTATATATATTTTTTTGGTATAATCGAGTACACATTTGCTAGGCACTCAAAAAACGCAACAAAAACTTTACGACCTCGTTAAAACACCATTACTCTTTGTGCTATCTCGACAGCAAATTGACTTACTTACCTTTATAGGTTTTTAATGTGCGCCTGCTTGTTTGATGACACCATACCACCTGGATCAACGACGATAATAATGAGGTCGTAAAGTTTTTGTTAAATTTTTTGAGTGTCCAGCAAATGTGTACTCGACTATAAGATGGTAAGATGTACTGATTTTCGACTTATCTAATATAACGAAAATGTAATGTTACAACATATCTTTTAATTGCTTAGAAATCGTAATTTTGCCTCACACCACAAAAATATGTGAAGGAGGTACTCTGTGCCTATTACTCTTTAGCAGTAATAAGCAAAAATATGACATTAGAGAGTAGCCCCCGTCCAAAATTTATTTTAACAGGAAACAAAATTACGATTGTTTTGATAATAAATAATATGCATGGAATGTAATATTTTATTTTCTTTCTACTACACTGCAAGTCTCTATCTCTTACAGTTTTTAAGATAAACATAGTTTATTAAACGCTGAGTTGTTACTCTACCGAATGCAAATGTATGTTTTTTGCTCTTGGTAAATATTCGAAAAAAAAACATGCTACTCTGCGAGCTAACCTTTGAAAAAAGGGGTGGGTGTGAATTATTGTCTGACCCTGCTGTTGATATGAATCATATTTTACAATATTGCAAAGAGGATAATTTTCAATTTTTATCAAATTTATAAACTATGCTATTTTTAAAAGAATTGAGTTTCATGGAGTCTTTAAAATCTATCAGTAGCAGATGAAAAACCAATGTTTTTTTTCGGTTTCAACCCCCTGAACGTGGTCTTCACCCCGATATCATTGAATGAAGTTAGGGACTAATTTGGTATGCCTGCCAGCATCAAAGAAGCGTAATTAGATTTTTATCTTGCAATGCTGAATGGGTCACTATATATAGTGAGTCGATTAAATCGCTCTAGAACATACAATTTTTTATAAGGTATAATGTAATGCGACCTTAGAAGTGTTGACTTGTATCTGTAGAATCTAAAATTAGGACTTGGTTAGTTGGTCATACTGAATAATTCTGTAATTTTTGTAGATTATTTTCAGAAGATGATACATGTGGCGGAAAACTGCAAAAAGAAGGAGATAATATCAACAGAATGTCATAACTAACATTTAGTCAATATGACATCGGAACAAAATACCTAAAGCTATGGAAGATTCAATTGACGACTTACATTTAAAACAAGTATTTTAATTTGCAATGTAAACATTTTGCTTACCCCCACAAAGGTAGTCAATGACATAGTACTGAATGGTCCAATTTCTAAACCCAAAACTCGATTACATCTCATCATTATAACCACAAACAATTTTTTTACTTCTAAGGGTTCTTCATACCACTTACTAACGTATAACGCGTTCCCTATTTCAGAACTCTACAAACGTTAAGATTTCAATTGAAATCTGCTATGCTATTTATACCGTCAACGCAACTGCTCTTCAGTCATAGTAAGTAACAGAAATATTCAGTGTTGGTGTTATTCAACCTTATTTAGGCGTTTGAAACGTTATAGGCAAAGAATCAAGAAGAATGCCTAAAATGAGTTTATTTCGGAACTACCATGAAATTTCAGTTGTATGCAGCGTCGAGTAATGGCTTTGATAGTTAGAAGTATACTAAAAATTGACTTGCAGTAAAAAATTATATCATGAGACGTAAAAACGCTCCTCGGTCATCCTCGCTCCTTAGAGGGAAGCTGCACCAAAAATTAACTAAGTGGACAGGAATTTTCGCAACAACGTCGAAAAACTTTTGAATGATAAATTTTTCGGAACTGTAGCGAAAACTGTATTCCGTTATTTTTAATAATTGGAAATTTGCTTTTTCGGGTGAAGTGTTACGTCGAAGTGCGTAATACTTAGTTTCTGCCGAGTTTAATTTGAATTAAAAGCATTAGTTTTTTTATAAACCAGGTATGTTTTAATAATAAGGTAAATTGGGAAGGAACCTCTTTTAAGCAATTTATTTTCAGGGAAAGATTATTTTTAAAAGTCACGAGAGAACCAATTGGAAGTCGCTAATTATACTTAGATGGATAAATATATAAATAATAAACTAGGGACGATATAATTCAGTTATTTTCAAATACCAGGTAAAGTTTTAATTACAAATTGATTACAAGTAGGTAGTTTAAACCGCGAGAGTCAATTGTTTAAATTAATAACGCTCCAAAATTTTCAATATACACCGGCTTCAAAAATCATAATTTGTTTTAGAATTATAACTATTAATACAGGGGCTATTAAGTTCGTTTTCTTTCTGAAATCATAGAAATAATTGATTTGCAACCGAATTGGCCAGAAATTAACAATTGACGTTATCGGTTATAAACATTTTGTTATACCGCCAATTGATGACTGCCTGACTCACATATGCTCGCGCAATGTGCGTCCGATAGGATGAATTTTAGCTTAGCACGAGGACATCCTGCCTAGGCCTTCTGCTAAAGATATCTTTTGTTTCCTACTCCCGACCTGACCAGTCGACTTTTGGTAATATTTCATTGCTCTGAATTTATATTTATTTTATGGTAATTTTGGACTTTAGAATATTTTCGGTATTTTCTATAAATAATTTTAATTTGTATTTGTTATATTTTGATAAATTGTGCCTTCGGCAACCTGTAGTAATTTTCAATAAACCGATATATTTTACCGTGAATAATATCGTCATGGGACGCTGCCTTTAAAAGGGACACTCCAGAGGTGTACGTCGAAATTTTGATACAATTTATTGTGATTTTATTTTAATTTTGAAAATAAATTATTTTTCCGTGAAATTCTCAGCCGGGGACGCTGTCTTTAAGTGGGACACTCCACCTGAGCCGTACCGTTATTTGATATTTTTTTAAAGTAGATTCACGGTGTATTTTCCGTGAAATTGTCAGTCGGAGACGCTGCCTTTAAGTGGGACACTCCCACTGAGACGTACCCTCTTATTTAATAATTAAACATTCCATCACCGGGTTCACCACGTCAAGTTCGTAAATTTAACTGATTCATAATATCAAAAGGTCACTTTGCTTTTGCTATAAATTTCAACATTTTAATAATAATTTGTCTGTCTTAAATTTAGCGCAAATTTCATTTTTGTTGCACGTGTCAAGCCGCCGGCTTTGCTTGTCATTTGCTTTCAGTCTTCATTTTGCATTTACAGAATGTTATTGACCTGTTGGCTTTCATTTTGTATAAAAGCCTGGTCAACAATAATAGAGTAAAAATTTTAATTAGAGAAATAAAAAAAAGTGGGGAAATTGTAACTTACTAAAATTTTAATATTTCCGAAACTTGGGTAATTAAAATTTTTTAATGCATCTGAAATACCAACTTTTTTGTATAATTTTACTGTTTTCCTGTAAATATATATATATATGCACATTTCTTAAAATACATACAATACATCGTAATTTGATTTTTGCTTTGAACTGTAAATACTTTCAGTATATTATTAAACTGTCTTGTGTGCCTTATTTTGAGTCTCTACTCTCATATGCATAAGCCTGAGATAGTAAAAGTGTTAGACATAATAAAATCGTTACAGCTGCCCATTCCTTGAGATAGACGGCCTACGTTTCAAGCCCTGGTAATAAACCGTCTTCACTGATTCTATCTGGGGCCTCTATTATACTGTTAATAGAGAAAGTGGGGTTTCTACACTTTAAACAGAAACTGGTGCTCGAGGAAAAACCCGCTTGTACTAGTAAAAAACGCACCACGGTCGTTTTAAACTGAAACTGCAACGACAGTTAACTTGGCAGGCAGATGTTATCGCGACGGCATTGATAAATTTCTGAAGAAATAATTTTCAGAACTGAAATCAAAACTACTTTTCGTTATTTAGAAGAAAATTTACTTTTCGTTTTTAGGCTAAAGCCTTACATCGAAGCGGTAAATATTTAGTTTCTGCCATGTCCATGAAGCTCATGGTTCAATTTAAATGCAAGGAATTCATGAAAAACGCAATTTACGTCCAAAATGGTATAATTGGAAACTACAACGAAAATTTACTTTTTTAATATTCCAGAACGTGAAACTGCGTTTTAAAAATTGAAAATTCTTTTATTATTTTAGTTTTTAATAGCGTAGTAACAGCGGTAGAGCACGTATGCTCCTCTGTGAAATACAATAAATCGTGTAACCAGTTCGTCTTAATTTTATAATTTGGAAATGAAAAATGATTCCTTAATATGAAAATAAATCAATATAACAATAATTTTTGTTTGCGAGTTTATTTCCTATACCGTACGGAATTGTAAGTACGGCAACTTTTCTTATGATCGGGGAGCAGTTACGTTGAGGTATTCCAATATAAACATAAATACATTAATACATACATTTTCAATTATTTCATTGCCATACCAGTAGTACACCAGAAGTCTGATGATCATGCAACATGTAGACTCTACACTAAATATAAAATTAAACAAATTTATTTCGACCTGGAAAAAAAAATTAATTTATAGTTCATAGTCTGATATTTTTGCATGAACAAAATATGGTATCTTAAGAAGAACGGTGCCCTTATAATTCAATTATATTTAATAAGGAATTGGATCACACTGGTCTCATCTTTGTTGCAGAATATATGAGCAAGTCTTTGTCGGCGAACTCATTGGGACTGAGGTCCGCTCAATCAAGGTTAATCCCATTTATTACTCTTAGACAATCTCGGTAAGAATGATTTCCGTGAAATTGAATAACATTGATGGTCTCATCGAACGAAGGATCTATAATGTTATTGGCTTCAATGGCATTTCTACCTTTAAGCAACTGAAAATACAAAGCAACTTTCGGGGCGAACGTAGATGTATCTTTACTATGTACATACTTCGATATGCGATGTAAAGCAACGTTAGACGTGGTTAGTACTTGGATGGGCAACCGTTTCAAATGTTATAGGGTATTTCCCCTATAAGTCAAAAAACAAAAACAAAAAATTGTAAAATTGACAAAAAAATCATATCGATTCATGCACCATGGCAAACCATGTAAAAAAGTCAACCAGACCCAGTTTACACCGAAAAACCACATCCAAGGTCACAAAAATCAGAAAAAATTTACAAGCACTCGATAATTCTAAAATAACGTAAATTCACCTATGTCAAACTTCAAATATTCATTCTAGTCCATTCATAAAACATTCACTACAAAAAACGCCCCTTAAAAATACAGCCCCCATATATTCATCAACAAGACCCAAATCACTATCCGTATCTAAAATTTCAACGTCTTATTTCATTTCGTAAACTTTCTATAAACCATTTCACATTCAGAATTTTAATACTTCTTGACCACCCCTCGTATCCTTTAAACTTAACATTTTAACTCATTTCATAAATTTCTTGCAACTACTTCGCATTTTATTTCTCCCTACTTTTTGACCACCCCTTGTATACTTCAAACCACGTTCCGTGCCTTAAAGTTCAATTTAATTTCATCAATTTCTTGCAACCCGATTGCTATTTTAATTTTCACCAATTTTGATCGCTCCTCGTAATACGGCATACAATATCTCGATTCAAACTCAACCCGTACCCGTTAGGAACATTCTCATATCTTATTTCCAGACACCACGCACCTATCGGGAACATCTCATATCGTTTCTCTCGTAAACATCGGACCTCCGTTAATACTTTACGGGGTCGTGTCAGATTTTGGCAATTAAACGTTAATAACTCCCAAACTAAAATAGATTCAAATCTCGTTCTTATTTCAAGAAATTCCCCTTTTCTTGCCAAGTTTTCCATATAACTTTCTTTTTCGAAATCTTAAATTTTCAGTATTGCGCAATGCGTCGCAATCAATGACTCATCCTCGCTCGCACGGAGCGATTTCCAGCTTTTCCAGACGTTTTAAAACAGGATGCGAGACTCGATGGGGTCCGATAAACGCAACTTTTCTAAACATATAAATACACGAGCACAGCCTACCCGAGGCAAGTTCAGTTTTGACGGTGACTCCTATTGGCGAAGTGGTTTAGTGAAAAAAGTTATTTAAAAGTGATTTTAAGTGTAATAAGATGATTTGCTAGTGCTTCCGGTCCGGTTACTATTTAACTCAAGTTGTAGATACCTCCACCGTCTAGTTAGGCTTTCTTACTCCCTGTCCATGCATACTTTTCGTGACTAGCCGTTCAGATCTAGCTTCCCGGGCCGAAACCTGGTTAAAACGAGTTAGTTTTAGGAATTCGTCTTAAGTGGCCCCATTTAGTTTTAAGTAAATCCTCGCCTTAAGTGTCTCCCGGTTAGTTTTAGTAAATCCTCACCTTAAGTGGCCCCTTTTAATTTTAGTAAATCCTTTCACCTTAAGTGGCCCCATTTCATTTCGCCTTCGCGGCCCACGCAGTTTTAAACAAAAAGTGAATTTTTTCAGAAGAATCAAGACAAACCATTTAATAAACATTTTTGCTAAGTTCCACAGACTGAATTTATGCCGTCGAATAATTATCCACTAGAAGAAACATTTTGTTAAATTAAATTACCCTTCATTTTTAAACTCCGTTCAGAAAAACCTTAAATAAATAATTGCTCGTTCCGTTTTAAATCAAGTGTTGTTTTTTGAAGAATACCATATACAGCCGTTGACCCTGTCAGAACTCGAAAGACTATACAGTGCTAAATAAAAATAAAATTTTAAACAAAGTGTTACAACGGTTCCATACCACATTATACAGGGTGTAGCAATTGACTCTAACTACCACACCAGAAATCGAACCCAAAGACTTCTCATATCAAAGATAAGTGCACGAACGCCCTCTAGGGTCTCAGCTCTAACTCACCACTGCTTCAGATCTTTTATCTCCCAACGCAGAGGGCTCTTTCGTGTTCACAAATAAGACCGTGTCCTCGTCTCACATATCTTCCAGCGGCTTGTACATTAGTGTATGCGCAGAAGCTATGCAACCTTAGGTGAGGGTTGTGTAGATGATATACCATCCTTCGGAGGGGATGTAAAGCCGTCGGTCCCTTGTCTATAAAATGTTAGGCAAGTAAAAGATCCCTACTCTAGTCAAAAGAAGAGGTTCGGCAAACTTCCTGGTTGGAGGTAGCTCGTGTGCAGGCGTCGGTTATAGGCCTCAGTAGCGGAAATAGACCAACGTTAAATAAATGTTTAAAAAAAACTTTCCCAAGACAATATTCAATTTTATAAAGCAGGTACCTACGAGATTGCAACGTTAACGTTCTGGGTTGAATAGAACATTAATTAGACTTAATATTTAAAGACAGGGTAAGAAAACAAATCTTTCTATTTAGCATGTGTATAGATCTGTATACTATACGCATATTATAAGCCCACTACTTGAACATCAGGGTCATATATCATGCAATGAAATTGAAACAATGGAGAGTTGTACGACTTGCGGCATAATTTAATGAAGAATAACAATGTGCAGGGGTACTTTTTTTTATTAGAAATATGGTATGAATAAAGTTAATTGGATTGAATCTGTGGTAGGTTCTGGATGAAACATATTCAATAGAATAATTATAATAAACACTTGGTTTACTGTTTCATGAGTTTTGTTCAATTTTGTCTGATATATGTTTCGGTCTTGCGACCATTATCGAGAAGACTTAAGACTCTTCGATCAGTTGGGTACCTTGTTACATTTTGAAGGTAAACCTATGTTTAATAACTATTATGATATTATTGTTGAAACATTATTATTTTCAGAAAGCAATCTGAACAATGCCGCCTTTCAATTGGATAGAAGTTACTCCAAAATTCAACGAACGCTAAAGAACAACTACAGACCGGACAAAATATTACCAGTTCAGCATTTAACGGAAGTTCAGAAAAAGAAGCGACGGGATTTTTCCACCGGATTATTCGGAAATTAAACGAAGATCCTGATTATTTCAATAAAATATTATGGACAGGCGAATCATCGTTTTCCACAGCGGGTATTTTTAATACAAAATATAGACGCTCCTGGGAAAGAAAAAATAGCATAAAAGGATTGGTTCAGCAAATAGAAAAAAACGGTAAAGACACTGTCAGCGTTTTTTGTGGTATTTTCCGCAGTAACCAATATTGTATAATTTTATCTTAAATCGCCTATCTACAAGACATTTTCCCAAGAGTTGAAAATATTTTTTTTTAGAATTTTCCATATAATGAACTTGATATTATGATTTTAATGGATGGGGCACCTCCACATAGAAGTTCAAAAGCATTTAAACAATGCATGAGAATAATGGAAATATTAAATGGCCACTGAATAGTCCAGATCTTACTCCACTAGATTCATTTTTATGGGGATTTTTTAGAGGACATAGTTAATAAAAATAATAATCACAGTATTCCTGCTATTAAAGAAGAAATTCAAAATGAAATAAATAGTTTAAACGTTGTCAATAACGATATCATCTTGAGTTTATTAATTGTATTTGTTGTTGTTTTATTAATATTATATGTTTATAATTAAATATTTGAAATAAATTCAATAACTCTAAAACGGTTAAAGATAGGACGGTCATAATTGTGCCATATTTTTGAAATAAAAAAAAAGTAATTAAAAATTCAATAATATACAGGGCGTTCCATTTAAAAAAAGAGTATTGCTTCTTGTACCCCTCAATTTCTGCATAACATTCATTCGAACCTTTTTTATCTCCAATAATAACGATGATAAAGGGTGGCCTAAATATAATGAATTACTCATGTACATCAAGGGCACTTCTTATGAATATACATTTGTCCGTACTTCTTCGTTAAATGAATAGTTCTCATGAGGTTCGGTGCGAACCATAAATGCTCGACTAATGTATACAGGGTGGCCCGGATTTAACTTGCGTACACAGAAATCTCGTAAACCACGAGAGATACAAAGTTGGTTAAATGAGGAAAAAGTTTCCTATTTTGATGAGTAATAAAATGGTTCATAAAAGTTCAAGATATTCCGATGGGTTCCGGAGATATTCGACAAAACACGTAAAAGGTAACTTTCGTTTTTTACATCTAGCGTTGTTAGTATAAAAGAAATAAAAAAAGTTTTTGTTGTAAAAGAAGTTTCCTATAATTTACCGTCATAAGATTTACATTAATTAAGACGCTTTGTCTCATCAGGGCCACCTTCGATTTTTTTTAAATACGGACTTGCTTTTTTATTTCAAATTTTCATAGCCTATGTAAGACTAAATACAATAATATATTACACTTATCATTTTTCTACGTTTCGTCTAAGAAAACACCATCAGTGTTGTTGCTTCTTATATAAGACTGTTGTATTCTTAAGTAAAACACGGTGAGATGGATCGTTTGAAAGCTTATTTAATAAATAATAATTTTTATACATAGCCAATGATTTAGATTGTAACTACAAAATAAATTAATAAGGGGCAGCTCAGAATTATTTACAATTGTACCCTGATACACAACAGCCATCTAAAAGGATGTTTTCTTACATTTCAAAAAATATGACGTTTGGCAGCGTAAAAAAAGTAGAACTACATATCGAGATCGATACAATACTGTGTTCCTGCACAAATTCAAATAAACCCTGAAAATTCTACTAGACAAATTGCTCAAGAGTACGGGGTTGGGCCCTCGACGATGAAAAGAATTTTGAAGAAACATAAATACCACGATTATAAATTTCAAAAAGTCCAAAAATTGCACGCTGGAGACTCTGATAGAAGACTGGAATTCTGTCGTTGGTATAATAGAAAACTACGTATTGATAGTTTGTTATACACTAAGATATTATAGACAGATGAATGCAAAATTACTAATAGTGGATTACTTAATCCAAGAAACAAACATGTGTATGCAACTACTAATCTACATTTAATCAAAGAAGTTAGACCACAAGTCCGTTTTTCCCAAAATTTGTGGTGCGGTATAATCAATAATCGGATTATTGGACCCATTTTCTTGAATGGGACCTTAAATCAGTACCGATATCTGGGTGTATTAGACGAAGTACTCGATGCAATGCCCTTAGAAGTAAGACAAAATCTTGAATACTTCATGCAAGACGGTTGTGGTGCACATAATGCTGGAAGAGTTGCACAGCATCTTAATCAATGTTTTCCAGGTAAGTGGATTGGTACTAACGCACCAATAAGATGGCCTCCCCGATCACCTTGTCTTAACCCCATGGATTATTTTGTATGAGGTTTCCTAAAGAATGAAATCTACGACAAATCTATGCCAACTAATCAACAAGACCTTCGTCAATGAATATTAGATGCATTTGCATAAATTACGCCAGAAATGGTTGCTAAAGCTACATCCTAAATATCTAGGAGAATTGACCTCTGTATTCAACAGAATGGACTACGCTTTGACCTTTGTTAGTACTATTTATTTGAGTGCCAATTTTTTCTAGATTGTTATAGCTTAGAATATTGTTTGTTCATTGATTTTGTTATTTGTTGTATTATGTTTATGAAAAAATTTTAATTTATATTGTAGTTACAATCTAAATCATTGTCTAGGTATAAAAATGATCATTTATTAAATCAGCTTTCAAACGATCGATCCATTTCACCTTGTTTTACTTAAGAATACAACAGTCTTATAAAAAGCAACAACACTGATGATGTTTTCTTAGATGAAACGTAGAAAAATGATCAGTGTAATATGTTTTTGTATTTAGTCTTAGATGGGCTATGAGAATTTGAAATATAAAAGCAGGTCCGTATTTAAAAAAAAACGAAGGTGGCCTTGCTGAGACGAAACGTCTTAATGTAAATTTTATGACGGCAGATTATAGGAAACTTTATTTACAACAAAAACTCTTAGAAATTTTATTTGATATCTTTTATACTAACAACGCTAGACGTAAAAAACGAAAATGAGCTTTTAGGTGTTTTGTCGAATATCTCCGGAACCCGTCGGAATATCTTCAACTTTTATGAATCATTTTATTACTCATCATAATAGGAAACTTTTTCCCATTTAACCAACTTTGATCTCTTGCGGTTTACGAGATCTCTGTATACGCAAATTAAATCCGGACCACCCTGTATACACGGGAAATTCACCGAAATTGATTTTTGACCTTCAATTAATTCATGCTCACTGACCAAAAATATGGCGACATATCTAATATATTTGAAAGTTGAAAGTATGTGTCCCAAAATCTGCACGAAACAGCTGTGAAAAGACGCAATCGATAGCATTACTAAACAAAAATAAATTTAGGTGCATATTGCCTTAAAATGTACTTTTGACAATAATCTTAGTCCCACATATTGTGCTTTATTACAAACATCCAATATGACTGTTCCCAGTAAAACTGCGTGACTTTTCCTATAAATTAGGCAACACTATTTAGATAATGTTCAACATATTCTTTCGGATATCAGTTATTTTGATCATATAAGTAATCTATAACTATTAAAATTGTACCTACCACAAGAAGGGAAAGTACAATTGATGCTAATTGCAATGAGCTTTGTAAGAAGTCTAAAACCATTATGTTTCCCATCGCAGTGTTAAATTCATTTATATACCTAAAATTAAATTGATAATAATAACATGTTTTTCCACAACCGCGCGGTAAGTAGCTAATTACCACACTAATTTGCGTGCGGTAAGTACCATATTAACGCACGTGTGCAAGAATCTAAAATATGTCAGTATACGCAAAAATTTTAAATTTTATCAAAACTTGAAATTTTGTTGATATTTCATTGAAAGGATATTAGTAGTAATAATAAAAAATAGTTATCGTTTTCAGCTCGTTTTGCAATTCCGCACGCGTGTGTTAAAAATCTAGCCACGACATTTATTACACAATGTAGTATTATCTACAACCGTGTGGTAAACTTTTGAGTGCTGTAAGTAGTACTTCACCGTATGCATTGTGATAAAATATTTTACTGCGCTGGTAACAAATAAAAGAAAATTTGACAATAAAAATTGTTAGTGAAAAATTTTAAAAATATTTTTTATATTTTTGTGAATAATTGTCTGTTTTTAAACCAGGAGGACTCTTTCGAATTTGCCGCGCTAAATCATACACATGTGATTGGCTGCGCGTTCGCCAGTTTTACACTAGACCAAATCGTGACATACATGTCAGTTGAATATTTCAACCAAATTTCGAAGTGTTCATTAATTATTTATCACCACTCATTCTCGTTTGTAGAAATTTGAAAGCAAAAGGAAACAGTTCTTTACAGAACTAATTATATGTTATTTATATTTATTATACATATATTCTGGAAGTTTTTTAATCTGAATGTTGTGGCAAATTCAAGTTTAGTGGAAGTTTCACCAGTAAAGAAACGCAAACGATTAGATTTGGGTGCTTTAGCATTATCTGAGAAGCAATGTGTAATAAATATGTATAAACAGATGTTGAGAGGAAAAACAACGGTCAAAATGTGTGAAATCGTATAATTATGAATGCAGTGGGTGAGATATTAAACAATGTAACATTTGTAACATACCTACTTTAAACACTTTTACTGTTAGGAATTGCAAAGTCAACTGTATTCCGTATGATAAGGGAATATAGAAAGACTGGAAATATACGCAGGCCAAAAAAACTTGGAGAAAGACCAGGAATTATTACCAGATTTGATGAAACAATGAAAAACTCTGTTCGACAAATAAAACATAGTTTCTTCTACAAAAATAAAATGCGTACCCTAAACAAAATTCTACATGAAATAAATAGTCGCCCAGATTTGCAGAAGTTTTCACGATTCTCATTATATAAATTCATGAAGGAAATTAATTTCAAGTACTTAAGTTACATTTACATTGTCGTATAATGTACAGTTATGACTGGTATTCGTTTGATATTTACAATATGATTAACATAAGATGATTTTTTTTCAATAGTTTATTATAGCTGAATGTTACTGCAGTTATGATACTAACCGTGCATTTTTAAAATAATGTGCTCATGAAAATTATTCAACATTTGCATATATATATTCTTTTTGTAGATATGTAAGGCGCAACCGCAAAAGTATATTAATAGAACGTCATGACATCATTATATGGAGACGAAATTATTTAACATCTATTAAAGAATATAGAAAGGAAAATCAATCTATTTATTATCTTGATGAGACATGGGTAAACGAGGGTCATACAAAGGAAAAAATATGGGTAGATGAGAGCGTCAAAAATCGACGACAAGCATTTA
This sequence comes from Leptura quadrifasciata, assembly GCA_963675555.1. Lineage (NCBI taxonomy): Eukaryota > Metazoa > Arthropoda > Insecta > Coleoptera > Cerambycidae > Leptura > Leptura quadrifasciata. The sequence goes on from OY776674.1 coordinate 33,006,851, forward strand.
TTGAGTGTGTACCTACAGGCCTAAAAAATCTTTCTGGTAAAGGAAAACGTCTGATAATTGTTCATGTTGGATCTAAATTGGGTTTTGTTGATGGAGGATTGTTGGTTTTTAAAGGTATAAAAACTACAGATTTCCATGAGGAAATGAACGCAAAAGTATTGGAAGAATGGTTTCAAAAGGTATTACAACTATTACCTGACAATGCTGTCATTGTAATGGACAATGCTTCATACCACAGTAGCAAGGTAGAAAAAATTCCAACAACATCGTCGACAAGAAAAGATATGCAAGATTGATTTTGATGTACATATGGTGCGTTCCGAACTTCTACAGTTAATAAACCTACACAAAGAGCGATGTAATTCGTATGTAACTGGTGAAATGGCAAGAAGAAATAATAAAGTTGTATTGAGGTTACCACCATATCACTGTGAATTAAACCTTATCGAGTTAATATGGGCTCAAATAAAAATTAAAGTCAGAGAATCGTACATTTAAATTAAAAGAGGTCAATGATCTTTTATTGCAAGCTATCAAAGATGTTCAAAGCAGTCATTGGAAAATTTGTGTTGAGCATATCATCAAAGAGGAAGAAAAAAATTTACAAATTGGATGGAATCATGGACACTATAATTGAGCCGTTAATTATTTCTATTGGTGCTGAAAGCGACACTTCATCTGAAAGTTCGGGTACAGTGACCTAAGTGATTAAGTGATAAGTGCTAAAGTATTTAAGGACTTATTCTAGAGGTGTTTAAGATGACTGATATATATTTAATTATTGTTGTTACTTCAACTATGTATTCTGTAAGTTCATAAATGTAGTGTTTATTACTTCTTAAAATATACCTACGTATAATGTTCGATATTACCATTGATTAGATTTATTAAGTTTCACTTATGCATTACTTTAAGTTTATTAATAATTAATTTTATGTATAACATGTATGGCTTGTTTTGTCTTGAGTGACAAAGTTACTTATGTAGTAATTATTTTTTATAGTGAGCATGTCATTTTGATATTATGTTAGCATTAATGTTTTTTAGGAATGTTTGCTGATATCTCTTGCAAGTCTCATCATGGTTCTTCTTGCAAGCAGTAATTGAACCCTGTGATAATTAATAGTTGTGTATTTAATAGGGAAATTTTGTTTTACTTTCATTTACACACTTAATGTATTACAGACATATAATTTAAAAATTAAACGCAATTTATATCTCAAAGCTTCCTCAGTACATGGCAAAATTGGACGTGGAGGGAAAATTATATATATCATTGACACATCAATTGAAAATAATTAAATTTGTTTTTTTTTATTATTGTTTAATAAGGTTCATATACCAAATCAAATTTCAAATATCTCAAACAATATTCTTTATTGGAAATATATTATTAAGAATGTGAGGAATCCCTAGACCCCTTTTTAGTAAGTACCTATCTTAGACTGCATACACCTGTACTGTAGTCGTGTAAGATTGATTGCTTAGATCCCCTAAAATATTCTAGAGTAATTTTCTGGTAACTTTTATAGTGTAAATTGGGATTCTACATTTAGTCCTCCTGGTTTAAAAACAGCCTTTTTTTATAATACAGTTAGTAATGTCTTGACTGATATCACTCACGTATGGTAAAGATATCATTGCCACCTTTATTATGTAATATACACTTCCTTACAGTGCAATGTTAATATTTAATTCGCACTATTTTTCATTATTATTACGAGTAAATACTTTAAATAAGATAATGAAATATTACATAATTGTTCAAAATTCCAATTGTTTAATATTTTTTGGCCAGGTTTTGGTCTTGATCAATTTTTTACAATACTAAGGTGAAACAAAGTACCTACCCTAAAAGGGGACAAACTGATACCATCACGGTAGAATTGACAGCCAATTTAAATAATTGATACAAAAATAAAATATCTCAAAATCACAAATTATTGCTTTTCAGTTTTCTTACCAAATTATTTCCTTGTGTTTCAAACAGCATTCCCTTAAAGTAATGAAACTGACCTCGTCTCGACTACAATTCATTTGATATTTTATCTTTGTTACGTACTTATCGAAGTTTGACAAAATATGTATCAAAATTTTTATTTGGCCTAATGGAAATATTATAAGACTGTACATAAAAATATCCATATTTATTACGAAAAATCCTCCAATAGTACAATCCAATATTTGCCACAAATAACTCTGCCGATAATACTTTTGTTCATCAAAAGGAAACCATGAGGAGAGAGGCAAAGGCTTTATTATTAGTGTTTCATTTCTGCTAGGATAATATTTGACCAAATCGTCTACGAAGATAGGACGTATACAATACAGAATTATACCTGAAATAAATGTTAAAAATAATTCAAACTGGTGGTTTAAAAATAGGCATATTTACGACATCAAAACGTACTAAATAATATTGCATTGATACGAACAATGTTCATTACTAAATTCCAATGAAAGTGCTTGTTCTTCGATGGCATATAACAGGCCTCTTTCAAGTAGATGCTAAGTGCTAATTTCTTCATGTTAGATATATTCGAGGTGGGAAACTTTTTCTTTATTTATGAATCCGAAACTGTTTCTGATAATATTTCGTTCCCGTAATAAATCTGAAGATCTCTCAAAATAGCACGTCAAAAATTTTTGTGTAATTTACAGAAGCGTTTTCGGATTCACAAATAAACTTGGAATTTTCTCCCATAGTACAGGCAAATTAGATTTAAAAAAAAACGCGAATAGAAGAAATAATTTAATAAAGAAATAATATTTGAGATGTGTACATTCGATAGGGTTAGAAATAGATATCCGAAAAGTTCCCACCTCATCCGGGAACGGAAAGTCCCTTTTTTGCAAAAAACCATCCGTAACGAGAACTTAATGTTACAAGTTTATTCCGTGCAGAGTCGTTTCGGGGTTATGTCACTGTAACTTTTAATTTATAAATTGAATTTGTTGTTTTGCCTACTTCACTTAGGGACTTTCAGTTTTTGTTCACCTTACCAACGCGCTGAGTGAAATTCTGTAGTATCTGTGGCTATCCAGGGACGCGCCTGAATTTCTGTGTAATTGTTAATAATTATTTCATCAGTCATCCTTTCAAGTTTGTTTATTTATATTTGTAATAACTTTTGGATTGTCCAGCAATGGTCTAGTTATTATTTCAAGCTGCAAGAAAATCAATCCTGCACGGCTATGAGAACATATGTTTCTGTACTGTGTTCTGTCATATTCGGCGTCTGATGTGATCATGGTGTCGGCGGAAGCTATTTATTTTTTTGGAGAGCGTTTTTTCTCTTGGGTGCGGCTCCTATCTTTCTTTTTTCGGCTGACCATCGGTAAAGGTGCCTGGTATCATTTTGGTTGTACTTTAAGCTCCAACCTTTTTGATTGTCCGCAAGGGATTTATGTACATAGCCTTTCAGAAGTTATTCTCCACCACTGTGTGTTGCCTTTGGTGAATTTTGATATTTATACATGGAGAGAAACTTACCTTCGTGGGATTTTATGGTTTAGGCACTTGAAATTGTTCACTGCAGGCACTGCTGTTCTTCTATGTAAATTGATTTTAAATCTGGGTTTTTAACACGTGTATCCTGGTGTCCACGATCCGCTTTGTGAGTCGGTGTCCCTGGTTATTTGTATATAGTAGTCGCAACAGAATTATAAGGACCCTTAGGAAAAAGGTAACGAACCCAGTTGCTCCCTGAGCATAAACAATATTAGACATTATTTACAACATTATTTTCCTCCTCATTAGGGTTCTAGTTTTGGGCTCTGGATTCTCCTTTTGGGCCAAGAATTCTGGATTTCTTATGGGCTAAGTACCGGAGATCTCGCTCGGAATTTCTTCTTTTGGGCCTAGCACTCTGGATTGAGCCAACACAGAAGATCCGGTTCCGGATGCACTTTTTTACATAACACCACCTCGATTGGGAAACCTGTGGAGCGTAACCCCTGGAACGCAAGCAGTTGGGCCTTCAGCCATTTATAACCTTTGTTCCATTTATTATTAATCTTTTGCCTCATTTAACAATTTTTTTTTACTTCATAAAATAAACACCTTTTTTTAACATGTAAACCACTTGTAGCTACACCTGGGAAATTAGTAAGTATATGACAAAGTTAATACAGTTAATTAGTAGTTAATGTGGCCTAAGTTTTAATAATCATAAGATTTGCACTGCTGTATCGGCTCCTGTGTGAGGAAGGAAAGGTCTAAGCACCCCAACAAATATATATGTATATCTCATGTAATATCGACTCTGCATTTAATAAACTATAATATATTTGAACATTCGTTTGTATTTGCTCTAGGCAGTACGCTGGTCGTACCTAGACCCTGTGGTCCCGCAGAGCTAGCCGCACGCTTTACTTTGGGGCTCATACGTGTGGTAGTGTCAAGTTTTTTTTTCCTCCCTTTTTGCGGCCTACCCCAAGTCAATCCCCTCAGGCAGACATCAGCCTAACATATTTTCTATACTACCAAGTGCTGGTGGCATTAACGCTGGTTTTTCATTTTTATCCCTGTTAAAGAACACGCCAAAACCCTCGATAAATTTTTCGAAACTATAACAAAATCCGAAATATTTCCCATGAATCGCGTGCTCCACGTAAAAACGCCGTTGGAAGAGGTTTTTATAATTAAAATAACATTTTCGCTATGAGCGTTTTATATGCAAAAATATCAAAAACTCACCAAGGACTGTAATTTTAGAAAGTATACTAATTGTCGCTACACAGGGACGTAACGTCGCTTCGACCACAAAATTTTAGAAAGTATCATGAAAACCGAACCCTAAGCGTCGAGGGTGCCCTTTCATTTCTTAGCAGTCGATTTTGGCGGAAAAACGATGGGTTTTTCGCGTATTTGCCCTAAACCGGTTCCTCAGTCATTCGGTGGCAGAAAAGTACTCAGACGTGCATGGAACTGCCTTGCCTGAACGTATGAATTTATAATTGCCACAATATAATTCACAGTCGTTGCAATTCAAGCGTTTTTAAGTTCTGAGGAGCGTCCTAAATTATTATTGAAATAATAAAAATACGAAAATAGACAGGCAAGCAAAAGCCCACCAAAATTATAAACATTGAACTTTACATTGAATCTGCGTGTGTAATCGTTTGCTATAAACTAAACATTGGATGGTATAGTTGGAGACATTGTAAGTCGTTCCGTTCCTCACATTGTGCACGGGCCAGATTATTGTTATCATACGTTTTCTTGAGTTTCTCGTAAAATCATATTTTTGAAAAGATTAATATATATTTTTGAACTTTATATTGCCTTTTTCTTGTCTTTCAAAATTCCCCTTCAGGTTAATTAAGAAAGTGTTAGTATTTACAGTGTTAGACTTTACAGTGTTATGGCAACCAATGGATACTATCAGTGACAGCAGTTAAGCAAAAGAAACAGTAAGTATAGATTTTTGTATTTTTCGTTTGAATCAGTCGTTTCGAACCCTTTAAGTGAACAATATAATATCCACTTTAGGAAGGGTAATAAAAGTCCTTCAGACGGGCTAAGATGGATCGTTCACATCCCCACCAATTTCGCAGTAACAGCGTCCAAACTAAGAGGTAGTTTGGCAGCTAATATCTCAAAACCGGTTACTTTAACGAGAAAAATGTCCAAAAATGAATTTATAGGGCAGAATTGTCTCTATGAGATGCATGTCTAGTAGGTTTTGACGCAAGTAGTTTTTATTTATTTTTCCGTTTGTTCCACAAAGATGCGTTTTTAATTTGACCACGCTCGTTTCCACACCACTCTTGAGGTAGGTGGATATTTTTTAAAAGTGGTTTACTCTGTAGGTCTATTCCACTAAAATTCTGCCCAATTTGACTCATCATCGACGAACTATTCTTCAAATTTGGAATTTAAACATCCTTGCCCATTGCAATTAGAGCACATTATTGAGCAGCGCAATCCAACCTTAACACAGCTGCATTGTTTTCCGCAACCCTTTTTGCAGCCACAGGACACTAGCTGAAGGGTGGAAATTGGTACTGGTACTTTAACGAGAAAAATGCCCAAGAATGAATTTATACAGCGGAATTTTCTCTATAAGATGCGTGTCTAGCGGGTTTTGATGCAAGTGATTTTTATTCATTTTCCCCTTTCCAAAAGATGCGTTTTCTAGTTACACGTAAAATATGTACCTCAATAATTTATGTAAACCATTCATTCTAGACGACTTTAGGAATCCTAATTAGGAACAGATGTTTGAAACATTGTGATATGTAGGAGAAGAAAAAAGCACAGATCAGAATAGACTATTTATTAAACCTGAGAGTGCCTTGTCTCTCGAACCTTCGGTGTGTGTGGAATAAACGAAAGAAATATATGCAGATACGTTATTATTATTACATGGACTTAAATGAGCGCGAAAGTATTTCTGTAGATATATGGAGGCAATTGTAATGCAGCAGTTTCATTATTTTTCACATTTTCGACTGCATTAAAGATTCATTATAATTGTAGAAAATAATAAATAATTAAACAGAGAAAACCGAAAAGATCTCTGTACTGAGTTAAACATAACTACAAAAACACAGATGTAGAAACGTAGAAACACATTACATTTTTTTACCCCTCTCCCTAGCACAGTAGAAAGACCACGTCAATTATCATTTTTTATCAATGGTGTCGATCACCGACATCTGATTATCGACGGGTTATACCCACTCCTTTTTATGTCTGTTAAAAATTGTCTACTACGACATTAGAGAATAATGAAATGTTCATTTCATTAGACAAATGGTATTTGTCGTCCACGACATCGGTGTGGTGACATTTGAGAATCGACCTCCTGGTGGTGCATTCGGTAAGAGTGCGCCCTAATCAGTACTGCCGTTGGCGGTAATTGAGTTAACTTATAGGGTTTATTTATTCCTAGAGAGCGTTTATAACAAAGAAATTTACTCATTTATAGATTTCTCAGTTTTCAAGACTCCGCACAGTGCAATAGCAGCTGCCTTCACAGTGTTGCTTTTCCCTTAAAAAAAATTCTGATGCTGAGACGCAACCGCTAAGCGCATGACCAAATAGAATATTCTCTTTGCACCTTTTATAGCCTTTCAAGTTGTAAAAAGAAAAGAACTGTCTTTTAACATTGCCTCTCCCTGGTTTCAGCAAAGAAATATCACTGCTGGAATCAACCAGTGCTACAAGGAGCACAATCTTTTCCGACGATAACTATTTTTCTGTCTGTGTAAGAAGGTGCGAGTGAGAAGGCAGTTTTCACAATCAGGACATCTGTATCTCCCGCTGTGTGTTCCGCATCAATATTTTCCTTTTGTAACTTCTCTTTAAATAAGTTAATTATGCTGATGCTCTTATTATTTTCATTCGATAAAAATTCTGACCAATCGTCACTGCCGTAATATCTCCGAGGATGTTCAGCGTTTTCTGCACGCATTATACTTTTGTTATATTCATCGAATGCAATGACTATAATTTTTATTTACTGCAAATTGAACCAAATATTCCACCATCGGTCTAGAAAACACGGTGAAGGGGAAATCTGCTATCTACAATATAATACATGTCTTCGGTGTCCAGTTCATCTGCTACGAAAGCGAAACTACTAAAGGTTTGAATTTTTGGCCAATTTAATAAAATAGTGCCAAAGGAAAAAGGACAAGGGCGTATGTGCAATAATATCGTAGATCTTTCTCCGATTTTTTCACCAAGGAAAATAAAGAAAGGATCAACTAGAACAATTGTGTGAGCTACTTTAAGCCCACTGTTGATGGTTGCAATCGGAAGTATCCTACAACTTCGATTTATGTTCAGATTTTCAAAGTTTCCACCGATTAGCCTATACTACCAAGTCAAATAAAGACTATCGGTGGAACGATGTTTTTATAATAATACCCGCCATAGAAACACTATCTCTATCGCAAAAACGGTTACATGATTATTTCGTAGGAACAACAGTTCGCGGTTTTCTTAACTTCCTTTTCTCTTCTCTTACCCCAAAAATTGATGTGAAGCCGATCGGCGATGATGTCTTAAGGATTCATACTCATCACTAAAACAACTGATTTGTAAAAACCTACCTACTTTTGGTTTTTCCACAGATTCTCCATATTTTTTAACGGTACACGGTACTGGGCTAATAAGAGCAATCTTTGAGAATGCCACATACGTATCTTTGCCCAGTTTTATTGATGTGTATGTTTTTCTTTCCACCCTAGGTGCATGTATTTAGGGAATACTTACTCATAAAAATAGTGACAACAAAAATTTTGTTAGTAATTTGACTCTGCTTTACATGTGAATTATATATCTCAATAATTTTGTCATCGCCACTTCTAAGTATTCGTTCTTCCAAAACCATAATTTCACGAACAATATTTTTCACTCTGGTCGTTTTCGTCGCATATGCTCTCAAAATTACGACTGAATACAGAAGAGTAATACTAAGGTTTGCCATTATCTCTCCTACAATCACAACTTCGTCGCATAATAAGAAAACCAACTTAATTATAGCCGATATAATAAATAAAAGATGGTACGTAAAAATGCATTTTGAATATGCGTTATATAATTTACGTAGCAATGGATTTTCTTCAAATATAAAGGGCCAAATACCCACCAGGGCGAGTGTGTACTTTGTTATCTTCAGATGATCGTTTTTCGGAAATATCTAAAATAATAACAATAGTTTATTTATTTATTTATTTATTCAACAACAACTTTACAGGCGAAGCCCAATTACAAAGTTGTAATGGTAAGAACATTTACATGAGACACTAGACAACACAATCAGCATAGGAGAACTAACAATAAAACAGAATTACAAGAAATATAAAAGATATCCACTATACACAAATATAAAACCTTAAATAACATACAGTCATGTCACGAGAATACAGCAGGCACCGTTTAAAAGTTACAGTAATCAGGTGTATATACAGAGTAAGAGGATAATATGTCTAAATGACAGAAATAAGTAACAAACTTATACAGCTTAAATATTATTAAGAGTGATCGATCTAATATTTTTCATATAAATGGAAGGGTAAGTAAATCAAATTTCGAGTGGGCAATGTTACCTAATATACATAATCTCACTAGAGGACTAGACAGGTACATATTTGTTTTAAATTGAGGAATATAAAAAAGAAGAAATTCCTACCTATTCGGTATGGTACATTAAATGGCAATCTTGAAAGAAACTCTGAGTTAACAGAGTAGTGATTTAGGAGTAGATATTAACATTAAACAAGCCAAAGCAAATTATTACATTATCAAAATCAAGGCTGCCTCCAACAAATCAAAAGAGACTTGGAACATTATCAACTCCAAATTAGGTAGAATTTCTAATAAAAAAATTACATATGTCGCTCATAATTCATATAAGGTCAACAATGCCAGTGAAATTGCTGAAATATTTGCTCTCCACTTCTCTTGCGCAAGTACAAAAAGCATTTTAAATCATTTTGGACAAAACTTGTCATTGCCGTGTACGAAAGTTAGTAGTGCTACTTTCCAATATCAGTTTGATTCATCCCCTGTAACTGCACGCGAAGTTTTAGATGCATTAAATCAAATAAAAAATAAAAAATCCTCTGGAATTGATGAACTGTCTGTTTTAACTATTTTAAATATAATTGATCTTATTATTCAACCATTCACCTATTTGATAAATCAATCATTATTCCAGGGGCACTTTCCAGAAGTATTTAAAACTGCTTTAATTATACCACTCCATAAGAAAGGTGATATTGAGGACATCGACAATTACAGGCAAATTTCACTACTTAACGCATTATCTAAACTTTTAGAAAAAATAGTTTCCAGTCGCTTAACGACTTATCTTGAATCTAACAACTTACTGTGCACTTCACAACATGGATTTAGGGCAAATAGATCTATTGAAACAACCACATATCAAATGTTAAACTATATTTATGAAAATTTAGACAATGGCAAAATAGTTGTCTCGTTACTTTTTGATCTCTTAAAAGCATTCGACACAGTTTGTACACATTTCTTAATTACTAAATTGTCAATTATGGGACTACCAGTAAATATTCTGCGCTAGATTAAATCATATATGGAGGGGCGAAGTATGATCATTAGTGTTAATGGGGTCAGATCTGAGGCACAAGACGTAAAACTTGGTGTTCCCCAAGGTTCTGTCCTGGGCCCACTATTATTTTTAATATATATTAACGATTTATCTAACCATTTAAATAAAGGGCTAGTCACAGTGTTTGCGGATGATACTACCATTACAGTAGCAGCCGATACTCCGCAAGAATTAGAATCTGCAGTTGCTACCATTATGGATGAATTTAGCACCTGGTGTCAACGCAATAGGCTCATACTCAATGACACTAAAAGTACAGTAATCAACTATTACATCAGGAAAGGTATGCCAAATGACACATGCCTATTGCAAAACATCAAGTTCAGTGAGAAGGTAAATTTCTAGGAACTCGCATAGATAATAGACTTACCTGGGATGCTCAAATTGAAAGCGTTTGTGCAAAATTAAGTAAGGCATATTATGCTATAAGACAATAGAAAGATTGTCTTAATACTACGGGATTACTTAACATTTATTATGCTCTGGCATATTCCCATATATCTTTAAACATAATTAGCTGGGGCTGTGCTCGAGAAACACAGAGAGTGTTCATTTCTCAAAAAAGACTAATTAGGCTAATATTTAACATGGATTACAGGGAAAGTTGTAGACAAGTGTTTATAAATCAAAAAATTCTGACCGTACCCTGTATTTTTATTTTTAAATGCTTAATATTTGTTAAAAAGAACGAACACCTTTTTATATCTAACTCATCCTCGCACAACCATAACACTAGACACGGTCTCCTATTAAGAATTCCCTCTCACAAAACATCAACTTATAAAAAATCACCTATCTACAACTGCACTATTTTGTACAACAACTTACCAGATGATATAAGAAATATTAAAAATACATCTATGTTTAAAAATAAAGTAAAAAATATGTTGATAAATGGGGGTTTTTACAGCACACTTGAGTTTCTGGGCCAATAATTAACTCTTCTTATATAGAATAGAATTATAATATATAATTTGTTTGTTAATCTTGTATTTATGTTTGTCTATTGTATTTATACTTTTATTTATAGTTTATATCATGTATATAAATGTGTATATATATTTTTATTTATTTATTTTTTAAACTGTTCTATTTTTGTATTGACATGCCATATGTACTTCGTGTATCTTTTGGTCAATAAATATTATTATTATTATTATTATTAAATTAACGAGGCATGTACACGCCTCAGTTCAAGAGATTCATAGTTATATCTGAGCAACAGTTCATTGTAATGAGCGAAGTGATCATACAAACGAGTTTCTTTAAATAACAGATACTTAATACATTTTTTTGCGTACTTTCTACAAGATCAATAGAATTACGATAGAACGGTGACCAAATAATTTGACAATAATCAAGGTTAGATCTCACAAGGCTATTATATAATACCTTGATACACTCTATATTAGAAAAGTCTTTAGTATTTCTAATGAGGAAACCCAGTTTTTTTAGAGTAGCATTGCTTATCTGCCTTATATAACTATTAAAAGATATGGATCTATCAAAAAGAACCCCCAGATCTTTAAATTCATTAACACAGCAAAGTTCAGTATTATCAATATTATAGAGGAAATCTAAGATTTGATTTTTGTTAGAAAACGTCATAGCTACACACTTTTTAATGTTAAGATCAACTTTGTAATCATTGCACCACATAGAAATATTACTTAAATTTTGTTGCAGTAAGTTACAGTCATTGGTATTTTCGATTCTTCGGTATATCTTGCAGTCATCTGCAAAAAGAAGGCAAGTTGAGTGACTCAAAACATCAGGCAAATCATTGATAAAAATGAGAAATTGCAAGGGACCCAAATTGCTTCCTTGCGGTACACCAGAACTTCAACTTCATTGTTGGATAACTGGTAGCCATTTAAATTTATATAAACTTCTCTCTTATAGAGATAAGAACATATCAAGGAAATTATATCAGAGTTTATTTCATAGTTTTTTAATTTAGTAATGAGAGTCTGATGATCCAGCCTGTCAAAGGCTTTAGCTAAGTCTGTGTATATAACATCCAGCTGTATATTATCTTCAACGGCGATTTTAGCATCCTGAACAATATTTAATAAATTAGTATTGGTAGATTTTGTAGGCACAAAGCCATGTTGACAAACGGAGATTACCGGTTTTACTGAGCTACAGATAATTTCGTAGATAACCGTCTCAAATAACTAATGATGATAATAATAATTTATATAGACTAAGGACTACTGTGTGAGGGCTATCCCTCATAAATCAAAAAATTTGGTCTCTAAGAATCACTTTCACGAAACGCCAAAACATTTCAACTACATATAGTCTTAAAAAAAGTTTTCATAACCGCCTCTCAAGTTACCGAGGTAACCCCCTAGAAAATCTCAAGGATCTTGTGTTAGGTAAAGAGAGACGTGACCCTATAATTTAAATTTTTTAAATGAAAAATTCTTTCGCCTTTCGCCACTTCGCTAGGCAACACAGTTTGCTAGCCAGACGCTTTAGCACACTGAGCTACCGTCCCATTCTGGCCGAAAGTCTGGCCGAAAAGGGTAAATAGTAGAACCATGGGCGTGCGGATTTACGAGTTTCGTAAACTCCATAATTTCACAATATTTCTAAAAAATCAAAGCCTTCGAATTGTGTTAAATATGCATGAGCCACCATGTCATAAATTAGAATATTAGGAATTCTCTATATACTAAAAAAAAATGTTGAATGATGAAATACGAACAATATACCTATATATCTATATAAATATATGTGTGGCGCCACTGGATGACGAGCAACCCGAATTTTCGACCTTCGTCTATAAAAGGTCCTCCTATTTCACAGCAGTCAACAAATCATTAGTATAAATGCGGCCACGTTCACACATTCAATCAATTTGGTCGACTATGGCAATTACACAGAATATCCTAGTCGTGTTTTCATTTCTGGTAGGAGGCAAAAACGGATAAAATTTAATATATTTCTATGGTAGAACGAGGTGCCTCTTCAATATTGAATAACGGCTAAGTCCTTTGACAATAATGCCGCTGGTTTTTTGTTCTACTATGTACTCTATTTGGCTCCACTATACTCGACGCATATTTGACTACTTTGACATGGTTAACGAAACGCGCATCGCGCATCGAGTAAGGGAGCTTTCATAAAAATTTAAATAGGAAAGTAATACTAAAGAACGTCAAGTAACATTATAATAACACGTATATTTCACAAAAAAACATCGTTTTTTAAATCGGAGCCTTAGATATAAGGAACTAAAATGCTGCAAAATTCAAATGTTTTATCACTTAACTGAAAACACGGAACCATTCGTGGTGACGTCACACAGTATAACTGATTCTGGTAGTCGCCGTTCGACAACTCATTCTAGGCAGTCACTTGTGGGGTTAGTTTGTGAATTTTTGTTTTATTGCGATAGAACATATACAATTTTTAATTCGAAATGACTGATGAGGTTTGTCTAGAAGTCAATTCGACAATTTGCCTAACGTTGATGTGTTCAATGTTCATTCGCGGCGTTAAGGCAAATAAATAAGTATTGTTTTATTACATTAATAGATGAATACTGCTTTCTCATCATTACTCAGTAATGTGGTGAAGAGTGTATCATTTTCCAAGACCAAAATTTTAATCCCCGACGATATGACGGGTGTCATGCGTTTAACACGTATGTTTGTCTGCATATTGGTGGCTTCTTAATGCAAAATTGTTCTGATCGATTTTTATGTGGTTTCCTGTAATGCTAAGACACTTTTCTGGAAAGTTTGTTGGCTAAAGAACATAAAGATCATCACAATAGCCCTTCTGGGAGCGGAGCAGGCACGACCAAAGTAGTAGGTCATTCATATTAGCACAAACAGAAAAAAAAAATTATAAAGTTTTGCCACTTGGGGATTAAACTTGTAAAGGGATGTACTTTCAAAATAACAAGAGTTCCCAAGAAACAAGTGGGAGCTTCATCCCTAAAGCCCACCCCTAAAGTGCAATTCGGTAGTTTTTTGCATTTTTATGGAAAACCGTTTGTCCTACAAAAAAAATTATACTTATAAAAAATGTTCCCAGTAAAATTCTGTATAAAAAGATTTTATTACCTAAATTGTATAGAACAGAGGTTTTCGAGAAATCAGCTATTGAAATTAGGGGTTGCATAAACACTTTTTTATGCAGAATTTTACTGGAAATATCTTTTGTAAGTATAACTTTTTTTGTAGGACAAACGGCTTTCGAGAAAATCGCAAAAACTACTGAATTGCACGTTACGGATGTGTTTTAGGGATGAAGCTCTTACTTGTTGCTTGGCAACTCTCTTTATTTTGAAAGTACATCCCTTGACAAGTTTAATTCCCAAGTGGCAAAACTTTATAATTTTTTTTTTCTATTGGGTTATTTTTAAGCTAATATGAATGGCTTATAGTGAAAGTTGGGCTCGTTAATCTGTAGAAAAATACAAATAATGAATAATGTTATATGCCGCCCTCCAACGGAGAAAGATTTAATTAATTCCCAGTAGCGGGTTGAAACTACGCCTTCTTAGTTTGGCTACCAGTAAAACGGCGCCGTCTCTGGGATAACTGGTGAAAGGCCATCACAGAACCCGAAAAATCGACATTGTTCAAATAGTCTGGAATGAGATAGAGAATTGGAGTACGTTCGCTACGGATATATAAGTCGGATCCAACGCACATGGCTAGTTTAGTACAGTTCTGATAATGAGATGTGAAGTAAACGAATGAGATAGAAAACAGTAGCAACTTTTGAATTATAGTAGTGAGTCTATAGCAGAATAAACTGATAATTAGTGATTAATTATTATAATTTAAATGATCAATAAATTAGTCGTTAGTGAAAATTCGTGTTGTAATTATTGAACCTACCTTTGGAGGTGTTTACTACAGGGTGTAAACATGTAACTGTTATAGTGGAATGATTCTTTAAATCTGGCAGTTTTGTGAAGTGGGATTGATAGGAGCTTACCGTGCCTCGTATTATAAGTGTGATTATTATCAAGTGTTTTAAACTCCTGCAAATTGGTTTTTGCGTATATTAGGCATTTATATATGTAACTACAGGGCGCAGTTAGAATTTTCTTCTTAATGAATGTACTTTTGCAGCTTTCTCTAAATTGTAAATTAAAAATCAGTCTCATAATTGCATAATATGCCTTATTCAGTTTGCAACATACATGATTACCTTGCAGCTCCCAAGATAAAGAACTTTCAATATAGTTACCCAAGAATTTTGACGAGGTGCTTATGGGTAGACTATGTAATGAGATAATTTTACTTGGATTAAAATTTAGAAATACAGTTTTTTCTCATTTAGTATTAATTTATTACGATTACACCAATCAATCATTTCAACGTTAAGGCTATTAATAGCTTTTTGTAGATCATCATTATTTGGGGCAGATACAGAAATTGTCGTATCATCCGCGTACATGATTGTTATGTGATGGGAAAGGTCATTTATATATATATTGAAAATAATAAAGGCCCCAGTATTGACCCTTGAGGAACGCCTAATTTAACATCATGTATATCAGATTGGGACTCATTACACTTCACCAAAAATTTTCTATTTTCTATGTAAGAAATTAGCCAATTTAACAAATTTCCTCTGTACCAATAGTTTCTAGCTTGCTAAAAAGTATTGCTTTGTTCACGGAATCAAATGCTCTAGAGAGACCGAATAGGATCGACACTACATATTTACCATTATCCAATTCGCGGTAAATAAAATCAAACAATTTAGCAGTTGCACTTTCTATGGATTTCCCTGGCCTGAATCCATACTGGCATTCAGTTAGGATCGCATTATTATCAAGATATAACGTAATTCTATTGGATATTAGTTTTTCAATCACTTTAGGTATTACGCACACTAAGGAGATTTGATGATAATTCGCAACATCATGCTCATCCCCCTTTTTGAATACCGGTATTACCAGAGAGATTTTGAGCTCTGGCGGAAAGTAACCTTCAAAAATAGATTTGTTAATAAGAAACAAGAACTGATCTGCAAAGTTTGAAAATATATGCTGAGTTTTTATTTTTCAACTCTTTTATGACATCCAAGAGTTCCGGTTTAGATACTTCATAAAAGTAGATCGAGTTAATGTTATAATCTGCAATCAACGGATCATATAGGTAGTTCAACATTATAGTTAAAAGATGATGAGTTGGTTACAAGGTAATCTAGTGAGGAGGAGCTTATGTGTCCATTAATATTTTTAACAATACGTGTTGGCTCGTTTGTAGTTACACTTAATTGGTAAGATTCAAATATATCACACAATATTTTTGTATTGAGAGACTTATCAGGCAAATTAATATTTAGGTCTCCACAAAGTATCACATAGTGATATCTTTTAGTTGTATAATCTAATGTGGCTGTTAAATTTTTGAAGAAAATGTCTAAATCACCAGCTGGAGGCCTGTATATACAGCATATTACGGTGTTAAAATTTTGACTGCTAAAAAAGAAGATTGCACACATTTCAATGTGACATTCCACTGAACAGTTATTAATCAAATTGACCTTGCAGAAATTTAAACCCTTCTTAATAAAGATCATGGATCCACCATGAATATGATTATTACGGGCAAAATAGGCACCAAGATTAAAGCTAGGTAAGTGAAAGTAATCAATATTAACATCCAAAATCCAATGTTCAGATATACACAGAATACAAACCTTTCTTTGCTCGTGGACTTTTCCAGCAAATGCAAACCTGCGAAATTTTCCCGGAAAAATCTATAATAATTGGAAAAACTTTGAAAGGGAAATTGAGTGATAAAAAGTTTCAAAAAATCTGAATAAAATTTGTCGAAGAGAATGACGTTTTCTTAACATTTTTTATGATCTTCCATTAAAATGAATATTTTCCGAGGTAGGGTGATTTGATTTTCGAGAAAATAATAACAGTAATTATTTTGCCTAAAAATTTTGCAATTTTCCCGAATTGATATCTATATTTTAGTAATTTTATATGTATGGATGGAATATTTAAGATTTAATATAATTTTTACTAGAAAAACGTGTTGTCTTTTTATTTGTTTATTTTATTTTTTGCGTTATTATGGCAAATTCATAATGCCGCATCTGGAAAGGCTATTCTTGGCATATTTAAGAGATATGTTTGTGTTATCTGGGAAAAAGGGTGCGCGTGCACGTCTAATTATTCAATTATAGTAGTACTAGTTAGTAAACATATGTAGTACTTAATTTTGGCTTCTAGCTCTTTTACGTTTCATAGTCATACCCTCGAACATAATTACCAGAATTTATCAAATATTACTAAGTTCTAAAATAACTAATAAATATTATAATGTGTACCTACCATTTTACACCGATGTAAAATATCTGAAAATAAAGACAAAAAGAATCACAATCACGTTCAATTCTCTCGAGACATATGTGGTATTATGGTATTATTGGTTTAAAAGTTTTAGTATATATAGGGACTATAAAACATATGTGAGAATTCTCACCTCTAAAATTGCACCTACGTGGTTTGAGCTAAATAAATTATATCAATCTCATCAATATCTCAATCCAGCTCAATTAAAATCATTATTAATTCAAGATATTAATAAATAAAGGTGGAAAATGCGCTCTGACTGATCCAAAGACGAAAAATATACCTAGGTATATATTAATTAATTTCTATGTTTTTGGTCTATCCTGGATATATAATTGAGAGAGTATTTATTCATTATAAATTTACGATAAGTGTTTAAGCTGAAACAGCAACCTTTTTCTTGAAATTTGTCCTTATTGCATTAAAAAAAGGAAACATTAAAATAAAAATTAGTTTTTCGTTTTTATCACAGTGCCTCTAGCTCCTCATAGGGTAGGATTTCGTTATAGTGAAGTGAAATTAGGACTTAAAAAATACGAAAGATGAATCGTGAATCGGGCTGTTTTTTAATTTCAACTTGTTCGGGGAGCTAAATTGAGTTCACAGTTTAGTTTTGCAGTTTCAGCAAGGTCGGCTAAGTATTGTTTATTTGAATAAAAATTTTTAAAGCGCGTTTTCCATCGGTTTTTTAAAAATATCTCAAGATCTGATTAGCAAAAAAGCTTTCTTTTCTTTTTTTGCTGATACCTTTTTATACAATTTATTTATGCATAATTCCTGTTTTCTATAATTAAATCACTTAAAAGAATTTACAATGTCATTTTAGATGCACTACTTCAAAATTAAAGGATTATACATGCCTCGGCAAAATAAGTATACTGGGTCACCCAGAACAATCAAACAGATCTCAACATAAATGTTTGTGACAACGAGAACTATTACATACACGGGGCGTATAGTATCTATTATTAAATAAACTGATGTTTAATAACACATTTCGCTATAATTTGACTTTCAAGGAAAGCGAACAGTTACAAACTTTAAACCCTCACGAAATCCTGCAATCAAAACCAAGAAATATGTGATAATCTGAACTAGCATTTTAAGAGTAGGGGAGGAGTGCTGTGAATGGGACACTTTTTAAATTTTATGCGTCAAAATTCAATTTTTTGAGCTTAGTCAATAATTCTTAGCAGGCATGTCCTTTAGAAACAATAGTATAGACTGACATAGCCAAAATAGTTTATATTCTGTTAAAAATGAAACTGCAAGTATATTTTAAAAATATGTATTTTGTCCCATTCAATACACCGTGTGCATTGAATGGGATGAGAACAAAACATGGATAAAAACATTGTCTACCGTCTTATTCTAATATAAATAAATAAAGAAGTAAAACTAAACAATTTTTTATTCAACTTTTTTAATGCTCTCTGGAGAACTCTTCCAAATTTTGCTTCGTAACTTTTAAAATCTAAGTCAAACATCAAAATTCCTTGCGTTCGTAGTGTTCCAGAATTTTTAGAAGGTTGTCTTAGCTTGTCCAAATTTTTTTCTCTTTCAACATCTGAAATATCCCCTTTAGGTGGATAAAAAAATTTCTTGGAATTTCCAAATCGCCGTAAGAATTTAATCTGAAACTCGCTATTTTCTAATTTTCTTTGAATGCATCCAATATTAGGCTGGGGCCGTTACCTTTTTGAGATGAAAAAATTAATAACAGGCAACGGCTGGTTGGAATATATAGTTGACGTCATAAAAAATGAAAAAAGAAACTTTGGAACTTGCGATGAAGGGAAGTACTGAAATGGGGTGCTATTTAAGGGATGAAAACGGTTTTTCGTGATTTGTGGCGAAACGTCAACTCCTAGATAAAAGTGTTTCATACAAAAGCTGTAGATAATAAAAAATTCTAAAACTTCTATTTTATATATTTTTCGACATAACCTCAAAGTTTGCGAAAAAATTACGAAAAACCGATTTCTCTGTTTTTATTTTTTTTTCTCATGTGAAAATTATTTAATTTAAATGAAACTTTGTGAAAGTACGTAATCGTTTGCATATAATAAGCATGAATTTTTTCAATTATGGAAAATAAATATTTCTCGAGATTTTACCATTTTTCCGAAGAAACACCCCTATCTTCGGCGAACAACTTTATTGATTTTTTTTTTGGATTTTGATGTTCTACTTGTGCTCATTTTTTTCGTCGAGATGTGTACTTTCAAATGGTACGTCGATGTTAGTGATTTATTGCCATTTAGCAGCTTAAAATTAAGAAAAACCGAAAAAAATTTTTTTCGAATCTCAAATTTGTCGATTTTTTTCATTATTTTCAATTTTTTAGCATATTTATGTTAATAATTCATAATATTTTAATGAAAAAACTTACTTTGGTATAAAATAAATAATAAATTGAATTTCATCACGGAAAGGTAGGGAAAACTTCATGAAACTTAACATTTACATGGAAATCAATAGTACTTTATTAATTTTCATAAGCTACAGTTAAGTTTCGAAAACTTTATATGCATAAATAAATTATTCTAAATACATATGATAAAATACAACATACAATTTATTCATATTGGCTACGAATTCTTTGCTTTATTTACAAATATTTACTTTATTAATATTGGTTGTGTATAGCTTATAAAAAGAAAAATCAATAAAATGATTATTAGAAATCTAATCAATTTAAGGCCTTTTTTGTTGTGGTTCGTTTTCTTCATCGATCAAACTCTCAAATTCTATATTATCTTCAAAATCGTTGGCATTTTCAGGCTCTTCAATTTCGATGTCATTATTCTTTGCTGGCTCTTCATCAATATTTTCAGAATCACTTAAATCTACAAATACTTCTCTGTCTCTATCTGAACAGTTCTCAGTGCATGTATTGCATAGATTGGTACATTTTAAGCCGTGTTTTCGGCAGCCTTTGATTATTGCATCCACTTTCATAAGTACAGCTAACGCTTTTTAACAACTTTCCGGGAATCAAGTCGGAACTGTCAGAGATGTATTTCGGCACGAGTCTTCCTACATTTTCGTTCCAGCCCCAGTCCTTTGCTTTTTTGTTGTCCTGATCGTTGTCAAAATTACCCAACCAACTTTGCAATTGGTAATAGATTCTGTAGGAGTGTTGTGCAGCTGCTTCTTCCGTTGGAGGGAGTTTTTCCAATTTAAAAGTGGATTTGTTTGTAGTTTGCTGATACAGCTCAAATCGTAATTGATTTAATGAGTTATAAATTTTCTTACTTTTGTAAATACTAGCTGTAAGTTGAGATCCATTTTTTGCTATGGTTATGTGGTCTGCATCTTTTTGATAATAAACACTGGCTAGGTTTAATACATTTTTATTGTCAAATAAAGATCTTACTATTGTTTTTTTCCCTTTTCCAGCAAAACTTGAAGTGGTATCACACCCAGAGAAAGCATGAAGAAACGCTATTACACTTGTGTATGGTTCGTGTTTAAAACAATGGGATGTATAAAATGAATATTTAACGTTGCTTGAGCCTGGTTTGTGAAAATAAATATCCAGCCCATTCGAATTTAATTGGTGTAAAAGAACTAGTAAATCGATGTCTTGGCCCACGATTATTACAGTTTTATCATCTAATCCATCAGCTAATTGGATCGCAGTATTAACAATCAGTGCGTCGGCGTCTTCAGGAGCTCGCTTACACAAAAAGCCCTCGGACTGTAATTTATTTGATATTGTGATAATTAAATTGTTTTTATTATTTTGGTTTGATAAACATTTTTCTTGTGAAAAGGGTATTCGTTTAATTTTAATCGAAAACTCAATCACTACGTGCGTTTACAAAGGACGCAAACTGAAAAAATACTTTTACACAACTAGATGAATAGAGATTTACTACTACAACAGAACGAGCTCTGCTGCTCTTGTGCAGGCTCGCTTTGTCCTACCCCTCTCTACCCCCAACCTTCAGTCGTTTCTTGCGGGCATTTCAAATACCTGTATGCTGAGAAATTTCAAATTTTGTAATTTTTTTTTTGTTTGAATACGTAACAGTATTTTTTTTTGTTTGTATTCAATTTTAACGTGGTTTCCAATAACTAAATTCATTCAACTTTAGTTATTTTATACCAAAGTAAGTTTTTTCATTAAAATATTATGAATTATTAACATAAATATGCTAAAAAATTGAAAATAATAAAAAAAATCGACACATTCGAGATTCGAAAATTTTTTTTCGGTTCATCTTAATTTTAAGCTGACAAATGACAATAAATCACTAACATCGACATACCATTTGAAAGTAGACATCTCGACGAAAAAAATGAGCACTAGTAGAACATCAAAATCCAAAAAAAAATCAATAAAGTTGTTCGCCGAAGATAGGGGTGTTTTTTCGGAAAAATGGTAATATCTCGAAAAATATTTTATTTCCCATAATTGAAAAAAATCATGCTTATTATATGCAAACAACTACGTACTTTCACAAAGTTTCATTTAAGTTAATTAATTTTCACACGAGAAAAATAATAAAAACAGAAAAATCGGTTTTTCGTCATTTTCTCGCAAACTTTGAGGTTATGTCGAAAAATATATACAATAAAAGTTTTAGATTTTTTTATTATCTACAACTTTTGTATGAAATACTTTTCTCTAGGAGGTCACGTTTCGCCACAAATCACAAAAAACGGTTTTCATCCCTTAAATAGCACCCCATTTCACTACTTCCCTTCATCTCAAGTTTCAAAGTTTTTTTTTTCATTGTTTATGACCTCAACTATATATTCCAGTCGGCCGTTGCCTGCTATTAATTTTTTTCTTTTCAGCATTAAAAATCCGTAACGGCCCCAGCCTATATAGGTTAACTTATTCTTCTTTGTTGAATAGTCCACTAAGACAAAAACATTTTCTTCTATTAAAACCTCTTCATACCTCATCAGTTATATCATGTTGAGTCTTCTTGTTCGTCAACATGCACATCAAGTATGTCTTTATCCGATTCCTCCAAATCCATGTCTTCAACATCGGATTCACTGACGGTGCTTCTTCTAAAACCTTTCTCGTAATTTTCTTCAAATTTTGTAAAATTTTTTCCTTAATTTTTCCTTTCTTTCTTCCTCCAGTTTATTTATTTCCGGGGTATTTGTAAGAATTCTAGTAGCTCCCTTCTTTCTTCCTTTTCGAAGGCCTTTATTCTTACGCGCTGATGCTTTCGGATAAGGCATTACTGATTCAGGTGTTACAGGGGCAGTGCTGTTTATTAATGGTTGTGATTGTGATGCTACAGGTTCAATCTTACTTGTAGATGGTTGAAATTTTGACAATACAGGTTCAATGCTCCTTGTTGAAGGTTGTGCGGTAGGTTTGATATTGCTGGTTGATGGTGCATCGTGGTCTGTCACATAAGAGCTTAAGAAATCCGAGTCTTTAAATACATGGCGATCAAGAGGATGTATTCCGGTTGATAAAAAGCCCGCGATGATATTTTTTGGAGTGAATGCATTTAAATAAGCCTTCTTTGCAATCGCTGATATTTTATAAATATTGAGCGCTTTACCAGGGTTGGTCAACATCCATTCATTTTGGGCACTTTTAAAATATGTTTTAAATGGTCCATATAGTGAAACATTTAGGGGTTGTTATCTGTGACTGGTATGTGGGGGAAACGTCAACAATATCACATTATTAATTTTTGTTGATAATATCAATACTAATGTGAGACTCGTGATTGTCAAGCAACAGTAAGGCTGGATCCTTCGATATGTTTTAAAAAAAATTGCAAGTAAACTAGATAAAAAAGTCTATAACTGGGAAATTATTTTCGAACATAAGGGCGAGCCAAGACGAAATTACAGGACCAAGTGCCTTTTTTAAAAATGGAATGCTATGTATATCAGTACATTTTTTGAAGCCTCTTTCTAGGCTCTATTCGTTTTTTTGTTGAAATAATGCAATCTGCAGATGGATATTAAAAAAATCACGACAGTCACAATTATGGGTTTTAAGAAAAATTTATATGAATACGTTACGAGACATCTAATTAACGTTTTTGAATCATTTTCATGTCCTAAAAATGTACAGGGTGGCCAAAAATTATTTTTCAATTAATAACATTTTAAATTGAATTTTCTCAATTTCTTCAAACGGAACACCGTGTAGGTATATTTTTCGACGATGTGATGTAGAAATGAAAAACGAACATTTTTTTGTAAGTACTTTCCTAGAGCTAATTGCAACCAATTTCGTTTTATTGAGCAATAATTACAAAATTCAAAAATAAACTTAAAAAGGAGGTTTCTTCAAATAACTCAGTAGAAAAAATTATAATAAATGTTCCACATGTTGCCCATTTTGATTAACACACATCCCTATGCGCTTTTGAAATGAGGTTCCCACTATTCCTAAAACTGCCGGTGTGATAGGTGTAAAGGCAGTAAATATTCTTTTTCGCCGATTAACAGCAAAGTACTAACTTTGCTGACTAATATCAATCAGCAAAGTGTCACTAGTTTTCATGGTAACCAACTAGTAACAACTGCGATTTTTTAATGAATTTTTATTGAATTTATTACAACAAAAATAGAGAGATTGAGAATTGTAATAATTTCGTTGTTTTAGAATATATTTAAACAATCGACGAAAAAATTATATGTTCAACTCAGCAGCAAAATAGATTGACTGCCTTGGCTGAGTTATCAGCCACGGCAGTCAATCTACCATTTTGCTGCCTAGTTAAACAAATAACTATTCCTTCATATTTTGTACTGTTGTTGGTGTGTCTCTATAAACAATTTCCTTCACGTATCCCCATAAAAAGAAAATCCATTTTTGTAAGATCTGGGGATCTATCAGGCCATTTAGTGGGTCCATTTCTTCCCATCCGTTGATTGCGGTAGGTATTATTTAAGTGGTTTCTAACTGCATTTAAATAATGTGGTGGAGCACCGTCTTGCCGAAACCACATCCTATTTCGAATTCTTTCAAGGAGACTTACCAATAATTGTGACAGATAGTTTTCAAAAAAATGAAGACAAATAGCTCCAGTCAATGTACTATCAACGAAATGTAGCCCTATTACATGTTCTCCAATAATTCCTTCCCAAACGTTTATAGACCATCTGTGTTGGTTATCAACTTGCATAAAAAAGTGAGGATATTTCGAAGCATAATAATGGAAATTGTGCCTATTAATAAATCCATTTTTATTAAAAGTTGCCTCATCACTAAATAAAACAGTATTGAAGAAGTTGACATCATGTTGGGTTTCACCTCTGGCCCAATTACAAAATTGTACGCGCTTTTAAAAATCGTCATCAGATAATTCCTGGTGTATTTGAATGTGATGTGCATGCAACTTATTTGTTTTTAAGATTCGACCCACAGACCGTCTACTTATTCCTACTAATGAGCTCACTTCTCTTTGATTAACATGGGGATTCTCAATCGTTGCCAGCACCACAGAAAACTCATTTTCTTCGTTCACAACACGTGTTATTCTTTCACTTTTTTATATTCGACATTTCCAGTTTCCAGAAATCTATCGAGAAGGTTTTGGAACCTGCTAACATCAGGAATTCTTCTTTCAGGATAACGTTGGTGATAAATTATTTTGGCAAGTAAACAATTTCTGTAAGACTCGCCCAAAAAGTCATGTCTACAAGTTCCGCTTTATTAAAGTTCATATTGTAAAATTCCAAATATTTTAAATTCAATACAAATTGTAACGAGCGATAAGTGTGATAAATGCTCCTTTGTATATACGATAATACCAAACTGAGGTTTTATTGCTCTAATAACGAAAACAGCAAAAAAAATTACAAAAAACATTATAGTAAAGGACCGATTAAAAACTATATTTACTCATTTCAATGGATTGGAAGAAATGGTCCCACTAAATGGTCTCATTTCAAAATTGCATAAAGGCGTGTGTCAATCAAAATGGGCAACACGTCGAACGCCTTTCATAAATTATTCTAATGAATTATTTGAGGGAATCTCTTTTTTTTAGTTTATTCTTGAATTTGACATTTATTTATAAAACGAAAATGGTTGCA
Source organism: Leptura quadrifasciata (assembly GCA_963675555.1). Classification (NCBI taxonomy): domain Eukaryota; kingdom Metazoa; phylum Arthropoda; class Insecta; order Coleoptera; family Cerambycidae; genus Leptura; species Leptura quadrifasciata. The sequence continues at coordinate 33,032,339 of OY776674.1, forward strand.
ATTAGCCATAGGGAAATATTTACAAAAATGTTCGTTTTTCATTTCTACATAACATCGTTGAAAAATATGCAGGGTGTTCCATTTGAAAAAATTGAGAAAATTCAATTTAAAATGTTCTTAATTGCAAAATAATTTTTGGCCACCCTCTACATTTTTAGGAAATGAAAATGATTAAAAAACATAAGTTTTTCTTAAAACACATAATTGTGACTGGTGATTTTTTTCCATCTGCAGATTGCATTATTTCAACAAAAAAAATCATTAAACCCAAGTGGTTGGGCGATATTCAATGCTAATATAGGAATGAATAGAGCCTAGAAAGAGGCTTAAAAAAATGTACTGATATACATTTAACGGGGACGGTAGCTCAGTATGCTAAAGCGTCTGGCTAGCAAACTGAGTTGCCTAGCGAAGTGGGTTTGATTCCCGCAAGGCGAAACAATTTTTCATTAAAAAAATTGCTCCAAGAGTGGTTCGGAGTCCACATTAAACTGTAGGTCCTCGTCTCTCTTTACCTAGCACAAGATCCTTGAGATCTTCCAGGGGATTACTTCGGTGACATTTTTTAAAACACATAGTATTCCATTTAAAAAGAGGCATTTGGTCCTGTAATTTCGTCTTGGCTCGCCCTGTATGTTCGAAAATAATTTCCAGTTATAAACTTCTTATTCTAGTTTATTTGCAGTTTTTTAAAAAATTTCTATTGCTCCACCCTGTATACCAAAATAACATAAGCCTGAAGGGCATACTGCTTATAATAATTGCCGATTTGGGTACAGTGGGCTGACGGTCTATTATGGGTATTTATTAGTCAGGCAGTGAAGGACTCAGTACTACTTGTTGTTAGTTGAGGCGTTGGGAGTGGACGTATGTTCCATTATTCAATTTATGATGTATACGTGTGTCACAGCATCTACAAATTATAATTATTCTCATAAAGTTTGTAAAAGGCCGAGTGATTGGTCCCTAAGAACAGCTATAAAAGAATGTTTTTTAATATAAAATACAATATTGCACAAATTTTGGAACGAAAAATAAATAATTATAATATACATATTGAAATAGGCCCCTTAGATATAGAGTTCAGTGTTTCAGACAGATACGAAATGCGAATATTTTTGTGCGGAATTCCGATAAATTTGATTTAAATGAATTCGAAGTAAAAATTTTCCAATCTATACTTATGAATCCTAAACTCCCTCTGAGAGCATTTTGCAGCTCGTAATAAATCTGAGAACTGAGAATCTATCAAAATAGTCAATATAACCTCAAAACTCTTTTTATAAGCCTTTTAAAAGATAGGTACGCAATTATTTCTAGCTCCTGCCACGAATATTTTTAAATCAAATTTACCAGAATTTCGGAAAAAATATTCGCATTTCGGGGCCACTAGGTCTATACCAGTAAAATTAGATAATGAAACAATGAATTAATTTATTACAGCTGGAAGACTTTACAAATCGATAGGATTAGTAATCATCGATAACAGAAAATCATATCATACAAAAATCTCCAAAAAACAATTTTAAAATTTGGTTCTTATGCGCTTTCATAGATCATCTAGGGGGCGAGCGTAGGTGCGTCTTTACTATGTACATACTTCGATATGCGATGTAAAGCAAGCAACGTCAGGCGCGGTTAGTAGTTGGATTGGATGGGTGATCGTTCCAACGAAGACCGCGTCCTCGCCTCACATATCTTTCAGCAGTTTGTACGTATATCATCAGTGTATGCCGGAAGCTATATAACCTTAGGCGTGGGTTGTATAGGGGATAAACCATCCTTCGGAGGGTATGTAAAGCCGTCGGTCCCTTGTCTATTAAATGTTAGGCAAGTAAAAGATCCCTACTCTTCTTAAGAGAAGAGGTTCGGCAAAATTCCTCGTTGGGGGTAGCTCGTCTACAGGGCGTCAGTGTTAAGCGCATATATATATATATATATATATATATATATATATTTGTCTTTGTATCAATTTTGCGTCCCTCTGTATGCCAAAACGTATTCATATTGCGTCCGATGTAAAAATGCGTCCGTATACCGGACGCAAAATTACACTCCGCGATATTTTCTTCCACGTAAGGTTTTTTTAACCAAATAATTCATTGAGAACTTCGATATTGCGCCCTCTACCTTTACTAAAATTATTAACTGGGTATACTAATTCGTTTGTTCATAATCTAAAAAAAAATGCTCGAAAATCGGACGTAAAATAGATACAAACTTAAAAGAAGTAACGAAAGGAAGTATATTGCTAGTTCAAGCATTTACCGCTGGGAGGTCTCTGTAAATTATATACTATATACATTTCAGTTAGATAATTGTATCAATTTTGCGTCATCTCGAGTTGGCAACACTGTGAAGATGCAAAATGCGCTAATATAGAGAGGATTTGTTCAATCCATCTACGGGAATGTGAGTTGTGTGTCGTGTTTGAGATACGTACTCATATTGTTTTCAGTAATTAATACTTACCTATTACAAAAATCGTACTTCAGATCAAGCGATGTAAACAAAGAAATCATTGATGTAAATTAAATTTTATATTTGTTTTCATAATTTTTTATAAAGAGAATACACAGTATCTAGAGGTAAATAATGTGCAAAACACAGGAATAATTTCATAATAAATGATTGTCCCTTTATATGCAATTCTTATACAAAAAGTATCTTCTTCAGTTTCTATATGGTACCCACACAATATTATTACCCCCAATGGCTGCAAACTACCCCTAAATTGGGAAATTTAATATATTAAAACGTAATGCTTATTTATTTTTGAAAGGTAGTATTTTAATGTTCAAAAATTCAAAATGCTGGCTCCAAGAAGGCGGATTGAAATTGGATGCAATTTTTCCAAAAGCAAGTAATTTAAATGGGTAAAAAAATTGAGCATCTAGGTAATGGTGTCAAAATGCGTCCTTATAAGGGACAAAATTACACTCAATGATATTTTCTTCCACCTCCTATGAAAAAGCAAGTCCCTGTATAATACAGAAACTTTTTCTTGATGATATTAAAAAATAAACAAAATTCAATTCCTATGGTATTTTTCTGAAATTAAAACCTCCAGTTACTGTGCTTTAAGATAAAAGCAACATTTGAATGAAAATGTAAAAATTCAGTCTGGCACGGATAAGAAAAAAATATTAAGATTTTATAAAAAATGCTAATATAAATCTCCCATATAATATATAATATAGACAGTGTCGGACTGGGGCACCGGGAAAATGACCGGTAGGCCCTTCTGAAATAAAACAATGTGGACCCTTGCCTTATGTAACATTTTTTTTTTATACATTTATTTAACATCGGCCTATTTCCGCTACTGAGGCCTAACACCGACGCCTGTAGACGAGCTACCCCCAACCAGGAATTTTGCCGAACCTCTTCCCTTAAGAAGAGTAGGGATCTTTTACTTGCCTAACATTTAATAGACAAGGGACTGGTGGCTTTACATCCCCTCCGAAGGATGGTATATCTCCTATACAACCCTCGCCTAAGGTTGTATAGCTTCCGCGCATACACTGATATACAAGCCGCTGGAAGATATGTGAGGCGAGGACGCGGTTTCCGTTGGAATGGTCACCCATCCAAGTACTAACTGCGCCTGTCGTTGCTTTACATCGCATACCGAAGTATGTACATAGTAAAGACGCACCTACGCTCGCCCCCCCTTATGTGACATTATATAATCTGTTTTCAATATTAGCATGTTGTTACTTACTTTTTATTTTTCAGTTCTATTAGATGTTTATTTTGAAAAGTAAATTGAGTTTCTTTCGTTTCATGTTATATTGTTTGTTAGAATTTTGCAGTTTTACCTGAGATCAAAGTTCAAATTTACTTTTATTCTCTAAGAGTTCTTCTTCATGTTACCATTTTTATTTACTTTTTTACGTACTTTTTTTAATTAATAATCTCATCTTTATTTTTTTTTCTGTTAGATACTATTCATTGGTTATTTTAGTCAACCAAACGCAAAGTATATATTTTTTGTATTTATTTTTAAATAATAAGAAAATGTTTTGTTCTGGTTTTCAAATAAAAAGTTATAATGGTTTTTAATCGACTTTCCTCCTTTTTTTACTCTATTAATTGGATTTTAGAGTAATTTGTCATGTCACAATTTACTCAAAAGTATTACTTGTGATATTGGGAATTTTTCCTAATTTTTTATAAAGATATTAATAAAAATAATGAGAATTTTGATGTCATGAAATTTGTATTTGGCATCTAACCACCACATAACCACCTAACCCGATATGTCTAGATTCATTTTATAAAAGTTGTTTCCTTTCTCTCAAAAGTGTCTTAAGTATCTTTTTGGTTGATGGTATCTAAATATAATGTTCATTTGCATTTTAGGCAAAAGGCACGTGCATAGAAAAAATCGTAGTTCAGTATTATAAATTGTTTTTCCTCATAAAGTGAATTAATCGTAAATTTTACACCATTATGTTTAATATTAACGTTGCTTTTTACAAAGCGATGTGCACTCAAACTTGTCTCCAATAAGAATCAGAAAACATTTTTTACTGCCCATGGCCCTTTTAAAATAATTATGCACATGTAATTCATGTGCACATATTATTAATTATATTCACATAAATATAGATTATTATATAGTTTAAACGATTTGATTATTGAAAAAACTAGTATCATAAATCGACAGTACACATTTTTCGTTATAAATAATTAAAATAATGGAAAAAAATATTGTAATTATTTGTAAAATTTGTACATTTTAATGTATGTATTTTTTTTCTTTTGTTTGCGAACAGTTTAATTTTGATAGGCAAAATATTATAAAACTATTGAGCAAAAACTTCCCTTCATTAGTTCTTTTAAGTTTGTACCTATCTATTTTACGTCCGATTTTCAAGCGATATTTTCATACAGCAGGGTTAGTGGCTGTAGATGCCAGAATCATTTGCTCTAAGAACACGAAGAGATCCCAGGATGACTGCTTTAGTACTATTATTATTATATATTTTTTCTTTTTTTCGCGTTAGCAATGCTGGACTGTTTTCCCGTATCTGCGATATTCTCACGGGAAAAGAGCCAGAGAATTAACTACCGCCACTCCCCACAGCCTGCAGGGTTAGTGATTGTAGATGCCAGAATCATTTGCTCAGGCTTACGAAGGGGCTCCAGGATGACTGCGTTCTGCATTTGACCTGCCAACCATTCGGCTGACTTATGGCAGGCCGGGTATGGTCTTTAGTTCTGAGAGCAGCGTAGGCTTCTTCCCACCGAGTGCGCCGATTATTAGGACAACCATCTTGGCCGAGTAGTATTATCATTATCATTACCATTACCATCAACATTATCATGACCATGACCATTATCATTATGTTGAAGAAAACCAACTCCTCACAAATTATTATTTTAAATAAAAATAAAAATTAGAAGACGTAAACGATACGACATTTTTAACACTTTTTTAAATTATTGCCAGAACTTTACAAGTGATGTTCGAAGTGATCTCTATCTGTCTCAATACATTTTTGTTTACGTTCTTTCATAGATCCTCTCACTCTACCAAAAATAACTGGATTTTAGCGAATTTGCTGTAACCTTTCTTAGATCATAGGATCTATGAAGAGTTTGTTCATCGAGAATAGTGTTACAACGTCAACGGGATGACACCTGTGGGGAGGAGATAGGTGGCTAAAGTGACAGTGGTGAGATAAGGATATTTTTGATGATTGATGTAAAATTTACACTAAAATAGTAATTGTTATCTCGAAGACAGTTGTTTATTGAAATAAAGGTATTACAAGAAGACATAGCGTATTTCTAAATCCCCGAACCCTTAGCTCGTAACAATTGGTGTTAGAAGTGAGGATTAGCAACGCTTGTATTTTGTGAACAATTGTAAGTTTCTCTAAACATTAATTAGTAGAAATGTCGAAAATCTTAAATGATCTAAAAATTTTTGAATTGAAATATGAGCTGGACAAACGATCTCTCACAACTAGTGGCAATAAAGCGGTGTTGATAGATCGATTACGGCAATAGTTATTAGATGAAGGTAAGAATCATGGGAATGCTGATGCGCTATCTCGACGACCATGTAGCTCAGACTGTAAACACTGTATGAGAATAGAAGAGAAACAGGGAATAGTAACTATTCAAGGAGTCACCGTGAAACCTAATGAAGGATGGAACCATGTGGAATTACAAGCTGCCCAACAAGAAGATAATGATATATCACCAATTCTCACCTGGAAAGAACATTTAGAACGGCCACAGTGGATGGAGATAGCGGACCAAAGCGAAATTTTAAAAAGTTACTGGGCTCAATGGAATTCACTGCATATAGAAAATGGAATACTGATGAGGAAATGGGAAGCTGTGAATGGAAATTCTCATAGGATGCAGATAATTGTGCCTGGATCAAAGGTGGTAGAGGTCTTACAAGAAATTCATGATGGAGTCTCCGGAGGTCATCTGTGAATAAGTAAGACGTTATCAAAAGTCAGAGAAAAATTCTATTGGATTCATATGCGCGATGACGTGGAGAACTGGTGCCGTCGATATACACTTTGTGCGGCAACCAAAGGACCACAGGTGAGGAGTAAAGGCAAAATGCATCAGTACAATGTAGGAATTTCGTTTGAAAGAATAGCAGCTGATATTGCTGGACCGTTTCCGATGACAGATAATGGGAATAAATACGTGCTTGTAATAATAGATTACTTCAGTAAGTGGCCTGAGGTATGTGCAATACCGAATCAGGAGACGAAAACTGTCGTGGAGCAAATTGTAATGAATTGGGTCAGTCGCTTTGGTGTTCCAAATGAACTTCATTCCGATCAAGGACGTAATTTCGAATCGCAAGTTTTCCAAGGAGTGTGCAAATTGTTGGGAATACGCAAAACCAGAACGACGCCATTTCACCCCCAGTTCGATGGTATGGTAGAACGATTTAATAGAACTTTGAATCAACATCTGGCAAAAGTTGTGGATGACCATCAACGGGATTGGGACCAGAATATACCAATATTTCTAATGGCTTACAGGACAGCAATCCATGACTCAACAGGGCATATACACCATCTCGGATTCTTTTTGGCCGAGATATTCGTCTGACCAGTGATTTAATGTTTGGAGCTCCAGTAGATAATAATAGTTCAGTAGAGGACTATGTGTCCGATCTTCGTAAGAAGTTATCTGATATTTATAAGATGACCAGGAGTAAAATAAAGGTTGCAAGCGATCGTATGAAAACAATATACGATCTAAGAGCTAATAGTGCTGAATTTCAAGAAGGTGATACATACAATATGGCTATATAGTATTCGATGCAAAAAGGGAAAGTCACCAAAACTCCAAAGACACTGGGAAGGCCCTTACCGAGTGGTTACTCGAATAAATGATGTAGTGTATAGAATTCAGAGACAACGACGAGGACAGCGGGGAAAAATGAAAAATGTGCACATTGACCGGTTGTCCCCATACAGTGGTACTAATGAAGGAATGTCTGCTATTCGAGACGAACAGCTCTAAGAGGGGGGCAGTGTTACGACGTCAACGGGACGACACCTGTTGACAATTTGTATGCCTGTGGGAAGGAGATAGGTGGCTAAAGTGACAGTGGTGACATAAGGATATTTTTGATGATTGATGTAAAATTTACACTAAAATAGTAATTGTTATCTTGAAGACAGTTGTTTATTGAAATAAAGGTATTACAAGAAGACATAGCGTATTTCTAAATCCCCGAACCCTTAGCTCGTAACAATAGGAACAGCATAAATATAAGATTTTAAAGGCTCTATAAATATTAATCTAGTGGATTAAGGTCTGTAAACAAGGTAGTACTCCACAACCTATCCATTGATTGGAAGAAAGTTTCATTGAGGTACCCTAGTACGACCATGGAAAAAAATTAAGTGAAGCACTATCATGTATAAAAAAATACGTTGCCTTATAGCTAGTGAAACAATCTCCATTGGAAATGGTAAATAGTCTAGAAGAAAATTGACTTAAGATTATCAATTAACATTTTGGTGTAGAACAAATTGACCAATTTAAAAATTGTCGATAATACCACCCCAGGTACTAATTGCAAAACGTTGTTGGTGCCTCGACTTAATTATTGCGTGAGGATTTTCATCAGCCCATAATAGTTATTATGAAAATTTATATTGCCATCCTTATTATATTCAGCCTCCCCCGTAAATAATAAAGAAGAATATTTCATTCTTATTTATAGATTATAAAGATTTCGAATAAAATGAATTTAAATAAGATACATGATTTTCCTGGGTCCCCTTCTGAGTTTCACATCAAGCAGATTTTAAATGAGCAGAGTATCAAAAACTTGGCAACAACGCGGACGCAAAATTGATACAATAATGGTAGAAACTTGATAAAACTATACACTATGGACGCAATATTGATCTGTGAATATAACTGTATACTGCTGGACGCAAAATAATTTCAATTGTGAAAGGATGCAAAATTGATACAAAAATATAAGCCCAATATACAGAAAAAAATAAAATTGAAAAACTTTAAATCTAAGAACGGATTCTTATTCAGCGGCTAGATGTTGGTCAATATACTCTGCAAGAACCTGCAAAAAGTCGTTAATTCTAGGAGACGCATTTCACACCACCTTTTGAAAGGACGCAAAATTGATACAAGAATGTATATATATATATGCATCGGTATACTCTATATCCAGACAATTTATAATTATTAGTTTACTACTTTGCCCATCTACTGATTTTTAAAATAAATCTGAACAATAAACTAATGCTTGCAGGCTTGTTGTTTACATATGAATTTAAGTTTTGTTTTTAATAAACACAAGTAATGAAAACCCATAGTATTCTACGTTTTTAGTTTAACCACATTGGCTCTTGGTTAACTGGTTATTCGCAAAAAATCTCCTGATTCGTGGTTATTTGTCAAGGATAATAAACTGGTTATACGCCTGTGTAGTGACTATAGTGGCGCCGCGTAGTGGTGAGAACGTGTCAAAAAATAAGTGGTAAACAAACTTCATCACGCCGATAAACTACGATAAACAAAGTTTCAAAAACAATTTTTTATGCGAAATAAACATTTAATAGCACATAAAATGCACAAAAGTGGTGTAAAAAATACTGGGCAAGCTTGTTGTGTCCCGGGTTGCACTAATCGACGAAACACAAACCCGGAATTACAATTTTATGCATTTCCAAATCGCCCATGGGAAGGTGAAAGAAAAAAGAAATGGATCATTTCTGTTCGACGTAAAGAGTAAGTAATATTCGCAGGTTTTAAATAGAAAACTTTAATGCAGTTCATCTGTAATTCTGTAAGTTTAGGTTAGGTACTTGTCAAAATATGTAGAAAATTTGTTTTAAAAATTCTGCATTCTTCTAAAAATTTTTTTAATTTATAACGAATAATTGGATTTCTTATAGAATTAATAAAATACCCTGGACTCCTACTAAACATACCAGGATTTGTAGTGCTCATTTCTCAGGGGGAGAGAAATCTAATGATCCACGAAAAGAGGCATATATTCCAACAATATTTCCTTGGAAAAAAGAGAACCCAAAAGCTTGTGCTCGCGCAGCAAGAGCAGAGAATCGTGCCAAAAATAAGAAAAAAATTGAAGGTATTTTTATTTGTTATAGTTATTAATGTTACACTCGATTCTCGGATCTTTTAAACTCGACTCTTTAAAATCTCTCAGGTCTTTAATATGATTCTCTTATATCTTTGAATGAAACAGAAACAGTTAAAAAATTCGTTTAAAAAATTCAATTAAAAAATTATTAAACTTCTTGCGTGGTTTTTTGTAGTAAACCGCAAAAGTCAAGCTTTGTTCACATTAGAACTAAAACGCATGTTTTTACTTCGTATTTCTAGTCAATGACGACACATGAAATTTTATTTAAAGATACGAGAGATCTTGGTCCCGAAAAGTTTAAAGACCCGAGAGTTGAGTGTATTTCTACTCTTAGTATTGTCGATATAAATGATACAATTTGCAGAGTGTATGAATTTAATTACATGTCATTTATTTTATTTCAACAGAAGAATGCATTGAAGAAGATCTCGGACAGGAAATTTCGTTCGATGACATAATCGAAGCACCGGAATCGTCACTAAGACCATGCACAGATATGAGTGTGCAAACCGACTATTTCAACGTGGAAGAAACTGTCGAATACCAACCATCAACTTTATATTGCTGGCAAGATTCTTCAACAAACGAAGCTGCAACTCAAACGAGTATTACAGTTACTTTAAAGAAGGAAAGTAAACAAGTTTTTGTTATTGAAAAACCACAAAATGTTTGCACAAAATCTGTTCGTGTGGGTCCTGATTGTGAAATGCGAAATGGTTTTCAATGGTACAATGATATGCAAGACGATAGTTCTTTCAAACAATTGTGTGGAATAACAAAATCTTTTTTCCATATTTTATTAAATTTTATTAAACCAAATGTTCATGGCCAGCCAAGATATTTTAAAGTAATGAAAGCTGAAGACAGGCTGCTAATGTTTTTAATGAAAATGAAGTTGGGGTTGAATTTTGTTGCTCTTGCATGCTTGTTTCAAATATCAAACAAGGCAGCATGTGATATTTTTTATAGTGTTTTGGAAACGGTATTTTATCACACAGAAACGTGGATTTTTTGGCCGTCAAAAGAGGCAGTAAAAGCTACTTTACCAGAAACGTTCAAAAATTACCCGAACTGTCGAGCAATTATTGATTGCACTGAGCTTTTTTGCGAAACTCCCCCCACTGTTGAAATGCGTGCATCTATGTACTCTACGTACAAGTCTCATTTTACTTTAAAATATTTGGTGGCTATTACTCCAAGTGGATATATAAATTTTGTATCGAAAGGATATGGAGGTCGTACGTCTGACTGTATTATAGTTAATGACTCTGGTTTTCTGAGTCTGGTTGAGCCAGGGGATCAAATTTTAGCTGACAAGGGATTTCCTGGAATACAGCAAGAATTGTCACAAAGAAAATGTACACTCACTATGCCGCCTTTTGCTTTTAATCCGCAATTTTCGCGCGAAGAAGTACTACATGGATACTCGATAGCTTCAGTGAGAATCCATGTCGAAAGAAGTATTCAACGTATTAAAGTATTTAAAATCCTAGAACACATAAATATAAAACTTATTCCTCATATGGACAAAATCATGTACGTAGCCTGTGTATTGGCCAATAATAAAGAACCCCTTATCCGCAAAAAGTAAAAAAATGATTGTTATTCTTTATTGTAAAATATATAAAAATCTGCGTTGTAATTAACATTAAAATATGTTTTTTAATCACAATACAAATCAATGTAATGTTTGCTATGTATTAAGAAGATTGAATAAAATATTCAAAATAAAACATTTCGATTTTTGGAATCAATATTGATAAAAATGACTCATTTTTTGGTATTTTCAGGCACACGTGACCTTGCGACGAATATACGAAGAAATGGCACCTTTCAATTCCCAAAATATACATGGAAACTTGAATTTGCGTGTAATACTTGTCAGTTTCTTTTAAAAATAATTCTCCATTTTCATCGAACATGAGATATGGAACAAATGACATTTTAGTTTGGAAATCCACAATCATGGTGTTCTCGCAACTGTACGGGCACTTGATTTCCAAAAGCTCCATATTTTCACCAGTGTCTATTATCCCATCAGGGCTACATGCCAGATATGGTTGTTTTAAAGACACAATCAGACCGACTTCGTGAACTTGGTATCCGTATGTTTCTTCAAACATTAATCTTGCTGTTGATTCCATTTCAAGTCCGTATTGCATAGCGATCGGTTTTAGTGCTTTATTTTTCTGCTTACTGAGTTGTTCTGCCAATGTGTCAAAATTTGCTACTCTTGTTTTGATTCTGTGTGCCTTTTCACTGCAGGTAATTCTTGTGCGTCGTTCTTGCAACCACATGTAAGTATTCGATTGGCCTATAGAATTGAAAGCGATTTCCATCCATTTCTCTTTGTCGACTTTGATTTCCTCATATTTGTATAAATATTCTTGTGGGCAACTAATTTTCGCAAATTTTGTCTTTGTATTTTGTTGTGGCAAACAATTATACGCATTGTAAACTTGAAAGTTCGAGTTGCTCTGCAAATAGTATAATTTTTCAAGAAAACTTTTCTTTGCGATATTTCTTTTTTCCTGTTCGATCATTCTTTCTTCTCTTTGATTGTGGCATTCGATTTCGCTCTTGATTATTTCATTTTGTGGAGAGTCTTCAGACAAATGCTGGTCGTTAATGTTTCTTAAATCCTCAAATCCAAAAACGTGGTCCTGTCGATTTCCTTCGCAAGGAAATAACGTTTCAATTCTACATCCTTTATGGTACTTATCAAGTTGTATTTGTGGAGGTCGATTCCATATCATAGGTTGATCCGTTTTTGAACATGTATTTTCTACATTCACGAAAATGCAAATTGCCGCGGCGTGTTTACAGTAGCCCTTTCCTGCTTTACAGTTGCAATGTGTGTCCAAAATTGTACGGTCAAATTCGAGCTGCAGAAAAAATTGTATAAAAATTAAGACAAGTATTCAAATTTTCCTGCAATATTCTACAAACATGCAATTTTTGCAAAAACATAGCAACATTACACCTGTTGCTAGGATTTCCAATACATGTCATACTCATTACTTTTAACCTTTTTTATATGTATTATTGTAATTAAAAAAATACCTGTACTACCGGAGTATACGTATTTTCATGCTTTCGAGTGCTATGAGCTCCTGGGGTTTCCCTTAAAACAGTTCCAATTAATTTTCTACTCTGTCCGTCAACCATTTCTTTCACGTCACTTACGTGAAAACTTTCAAGCAATTTTTTCCCTTTGCTCAAGCTTTTTTTGCGGAAAATACTTGTATTTACAGGCAAAAAGCCACAAGTAATTTCAATTATCATTTTATTTGGAGAAATAACACTTAATTTTACACAAAATCACTTATATAATACACATGTGTAACATGTTAAATTGGGCAAATTTCAAATTCGCCACTTACTTATTGACGCGGCGAATCCGCGAGATGGCGTGGCGGTCTCTCCGAGACGCGACTACACAAGCGTATTTGTCACTTGTCAGTTTAATGACATGCCAGAAGTCACAGTGTCAAAGTCGGATGTAATTTTTGACGTAAGATAGCTGGCATGTTTTGTGATTTTTCAACATAAGGAAAATTATAATAGACCATTAATATAGTATTAGTTTTTACTTTTTATTATTATTAATGACCTTCAAGCAATGGCAAAGAGTCAGCCATTAGTAGATTATTTAAAAGTGATATTAGGAAATGATGTTTCCAATGATATTGTAAGGTTAGTAAAGTTGTTTTAGATATTAAAAATTATATTCCGTATATGAAGTGGATCATAATAATTTTAGTTACATCAGCAGTATAAAGCATGAAGACGACTATGAGGAATTCATGGAAAATATTCTTGATAAAAATAACAGTGCTCATTTACGATCTTATACAGGTATAAAAGATATTATTTTTGGGAACAAAAGCAGTAGTAAAAGCAGTAACAATACCAATTCGAAAAAGTCGAATTATAATAAAAATCAGAATCAGCCTGTAGTACAGAAGAAAGGAAAAACTAAATTTCGGGATATAAATACGTACCAAGCCAAGAAGAAAGAAAAAGATGGTGAGTAAAAGTACACATTGATCTTGTTTAGAGTGCCCACTTGAGTTAACAAAGACATATACCAGTAAATTATGTTTCTAAAAGTTAGACAGTTGATGTCCTCTGTATCATTACATTCTACATATTTATAATGCAAATGTTTTAGGTCGCTCAGTTTGTGATTGCTTGGGCCAAGAACATGAATTTATGAACAACTGTGTAGTGTGTGGAAGAATTCATTGTATGGAGGAAGGACCTGGACCTTGTTTGTTTTGTGGAAATATGGTATGTAGGTCAAACATTGGGGGGGTTCAAGGGTATAATAGAGCACAGACAATGGCTTACTACGAAACACAGTCTGCGAACATTGAGAATTATTAAGAAAAGAATAAATATGTCAAGAGTACAAACTTGGCTTTATGCTTAGAAATACCCTGAGTTAGCCCAGATCGTAAGTATTCTTAATCTATTGCCTATATTTTAGGTATCCGTAAGAGGTGATGAATCCTTCGATGCAAACAGTAGGAAACAAAAGGCAATAATGAAGTGAGATTTTTATATTATTGCTAGATTATTCTTCATTTACATATTCTACTTTATTTAAGGCCACGAGAAAATAAAGTTTATGATGATGATAACGATTATTTCAAAATGAATCCTAAAAAAAACAGCGGCAAGGAAAGTAAACAAAAAATGATAATTGCTTTAGATTTTGCCACTCGTAGAGTGATTCAGAGTACAGAAGAAGATGCCAAAATAAGAGAAAGGCTTCTTCAGGATTCGGTGGAACACCTCAAGAAAGTTGAGAAAGTCTACAAGAACATCCAAAAACATTCAGAGCGATCAACTAAAGAAAATAAAAATAAGGTACATTAACTAATTCTAAAATTTTCTTGCTGATTTCAGAATATTCTGCCGTGTTGGTTTAAATTATACATACCTTGTATTAAGCAATACATTACTTAATTTGTAATTAGAAGGGAAATGACAAAATATACTAGAATTTCATTGCAGTTTTACCAAGGTATAAAATATTTTAGTAAGTAGATCCTGTGTAGAATTACGTATACTTACCTTAATGTAATTTCTGAAGTGTATCATTATCTTTTGTAAGTAATTTGCAAAATTAACATATTTTTAAATATAATACATTCGAAATTCTTACGAATGCTTGTCATTAATCGTGTATGAATTGAAACGAACCCTCTTCTGTGGAATTTTTCAATCTTCAGTGCCCAATTCTCTTGCTTGTCGTTCGCTCAATACTGCCGATATTCATTTTCCTTGTAGTTCAGTAAAATAACGATTTATATCAGACGATATTCAGAAAGTAAAAATGTTAAGGATAGCATAAGAATTACTAAACCGAAAAGTTTCCACCCCTAAATAGTATGCTTCATCCCATAGGACGTTGTTTCCACACCGATTTTGAGGTTTTCTAGATTATCTTGGGAATGGTGCATTTAAGAAAAAAAATACCTATATACAAAATTATTCCTTATAAAAAGAATAGTACTGTGGGAAATAAGGTGCACACATAAGGGTTGGTTCCAGTTAACACAATAAATATCTTTACTATAATCTACTTTAAAGTTCCACGCCTAACGCTAAAGCAGTAGCTACTAAACTCCACTTAAATTTATAATAAATGTACCGCTTCCACCTTTTCACCCCTATAAAATAACGCGACTTAAAGAAGTGATAATATTGTATGGTGTACTTGTTTCCACGTCACCCCAGAGGTAAAGTACTTGGCCTAATCCACTAATTATCAGAAGGGTACCTACGTTGTATTAACCTTTCGTTTGGAAAAAAACACTGAGGTTGTGTCGCAACCGCTAATGGCATGTGCAAATAATATTGTTTCCTTACAGTTTTTAAAGAAAGTTGAGGATTGTAAATCTCGGGAACTGTAAATCCTTTTGTTGGTATTACCCTGTTTTACTTTTAAAAATTTAATGTCTGTCAGAGGGAGGAAGAGCAATAGGAAGGACTAGCAGGTCAATATCTTGCCCCACAACAACAGATGTGTCGCACTTATAACACTTTTCGATGGGGTACCACTCTCTTGAAGACTTTCTAAATTCTGTACTTAAGCTTTCCTCCATTATTGAAAAAAACTGTTAAATAAAATGTAAAAAAAAAGGTAATTTATCTTAGGTTTGACAAATGCTTACGACTTTAAGACAAGCAAAACTTTTTATAAAGAATGTTTTTCTCTACAAATTCCCCATTCGGGGATACAATGTATAAAATGATAAATTTACTTCTCTCCGTTCTAGAATGTCAATGATGATTTAGTAAATTTACTTATCCAAATGCGTCATAAGAAACCTGTAGGAGAAGAAGATTTAGGAGTGGAGGATAGTATGATGCCCATTATTGATTATGGTACCAGAGTATTGGATGAGGACCTTATAGCAAATATGGACCATGGCCTATGCTTGAGTATGCACCAACCATATGCTAGTCTTCTAGTAGCCGGGGTTAAAATGTATGTATAAAATTATTTAATAATAAAAAAGGAACTTATTAAATCGATATTGATTGATTTTATTCAACTTGTTGAGTTGAACACAATGTATGGACAATTGTGTATGAAAAATTCAGAAAAAGATGTGCTAGTAGGAGGTCCACGTGTCGAATAGTTGATTAAAATATCGTTATGTGCCGCCCTCTTACAAAAAGAGATTTAATTCATAGTAGCACATTAGTTCGCCACTTGTCTCAGAGATGGCGCAACAACTGTAAATTTTGAAACATGGTTTTGTCCAGAATTATTGACCAGAATAAAAGAGAAAGCTCTAGAATAAGGGTGACAGTGTATACAGTAGTGGCACCTAAAATCTTGGGTCGATCCCTATAATAAGATAGAGTGAAATCTAAATAGCAAAGTAATGAATGTGAGAGAGAGCGATATATTAACATTAATGCCAGCAACTCAGCAAACATGTTACAGTTTAGCGCGCTAAAGAGAAAAATGGCTATAGCGTAGTTTAATCTGTTAATTTGTCCATTTATCTTCTCTTCTTCTTTAATTGGCATCGACCACTGAACTCTATTACAGTAAATGGAATGCCAATGCCACAAAAATTTCTACGTACAATTGAATATCGCGCAAGTATGGCGGCCACATAGTAGCGCGCAATCGCACTATGAAATACGTCAGGGCCGGCCTTATTTTTATTGCGTGTTTCATATTTTTAACTTTTTTTAGAAATCGCATAAATAAATATAACAATTTATTTGCCTTGATAGTTATAAAAAAAATCAAAGTTATCGTTATTCCCAAAACAATCATTTTATTTTCAATTTCTTGTAGCAAATGTCGAATATGTATGATCATAAGTTCAATATATAGTTCACAAAAAACAGTCATATATTTTCTATCTCTGGGGTCGAAATATGATTTTAAAATTAATAAAAGCTAAAATTGAGGCCTGAAAAAAGCCTATACTTTTTTTCTACGATCAATCAGTAAATATATGAGTAGGTACTAGTGAATTTTTATTGAAAACTAAAATCATGCATTTTATATTCACAAATATGTTTGAATTGACAAATGAAATGAAGAAAAGGTAATAATTAACTATTTTCAAATACTTGGTGTGGTATTATTATTATTTGAATTTCAAGATAACTTAACTTTTTTGTTTAATATCAAATGCCTTGATATATAAGTGATAGATTGTTTTACTCGTTTGTTTATAAAAATATGACATACTCATGAGACAATGAATTGTAAAAGAATATGTAAAGGTGTTTACGTAAAACTTCCTTCTCTATTTGCAAGAGAAAATTAAAGTATAATGTCCATTTATATTTTGACTAAAAGTATGTGGTTTCATTCCCGGTAGTAGTGTACATATACCAAATGTTTACTTGCTACACATTAAATAATTTTTCTGACAAAGTAACTGAATAACTAAAATTCGTAATATACTTCGTCTGAAACGTGGAAAATCTGATAAAATCTTGTACTGTACTTTTGACAAATATAATGTAAACATGAACCAAGGGAAGCAACAATTTTCTTACTTTTTATTAAGTATTTTGCACTGAACTCTATTGCTTTATTTTCCTTGATTTTTTTTAACATCGGGCTATTACCGCCACCAAGGGCAAGAACCAATACCAGGAGACAAGCTACCCTCAAACTGGAAATTTTGCCAAACCTCTATCAATAAAGAGTAGGGATTTTTTTTACTTGCCTAGTATTTAATGGACAGGGGATTAACTGTTTTACATACCGTCCCAAAGATGGTATATCCACTACACAATCCCCGTCTAGAATTAAATAGCATTTAATACACTGAAATACAAGCCGCTAGAAGGTGAGTCAAGATTGCTGCGTTTCTCTGAAAGTCACCCATTCAAGCACTAACTGCGGCTCCTCTTGCTTTATATTTAGTATCGCAGTACAATGCCATAAAGACAGAGCTGTGCTCGTCCTTAACTGTTCTGTTATAATAGATTTCAGTGGTATCTTGCCATGGTGTGCAAAAAATATTTAAAAATTTTAATAAATGAAACTTCTGCTTAAAAATAGCAGAACTTGTTTTTTGAATATTACAAAATGTCTCGCTAGTAAAATATATAAATTAAAACAAAATTTTTAAATAAATTATTACATAATTAAAAATATAAATTAGTTATAAAATTTCAGGAAATTCTCTTTTTATTCACAAAACGCTTTGTTATATGTCAAACATTGTCATTCTATTTGTATTTCCATAAACATTTGGCACATATTTGCATTATTTTTAACCGACTGCGCTAAGCAAAGGAGGGTAATGTGTTCCTTATTTATTTTGCATAATACACAAATAATTGAGATGCCTTGCTGCCGCACTCTATTAACTTACTAGTAATATACTTGAGTGTTCCTATTGTCAACTTTACCACGTTGGCTGACTGGACTCATATTTCACAGTTTGAACTTGCTTGTTTCATAAAATTGTAATATTAATTTACAAAAAGTATGATAACGTTATGTGTTTTCAAAAAGATCTTGGAATCAGTATTATTATCCCGAATATGTTGAATACGTATTTATATTAATACTATTTAGGTACTCAACAATTCACAAATAATAAACTTAAAAATCGCAGCAATGAAAAAATGTGAGGTTACAATATTTTGCATCCTGATATCTCGGGAAGTATATACAGCCTATTTTTAATAAAAATTCGTGTTTAAGTAGGCAAAAGTACTCATTTTAAAAGAAAAAAAATCCAAAATCGGACTGTCTTGCCAATATTTAGATGGTAGCTTATTTTAATACAACAGACAAAAGTTGAGTAGGTATACTTACTTAAAATATAACAAACTCGGGATTTCGTCCCGGTTCTTACGAAACAGTACCGTACAAGTGCACACCTATTGTCTTAATTAAGATACACACTGTTTATAAGTCACAAAATTATATACAAAATAACCAATATATCTCACAACTTTTCGCAAACGAAGGGATAAAATCACGAAGACCGACTCTGTAATTCGCATTCAATTTAAGACCTACGCTTTAGAAACAAATAAAACACAAACTTGCGTCAGCGCATAACTTCCGTGCACAACTGTTTGAGTCAAGCTCCGACATATTTTTAACCTTAGATTTCCTACAAAATGGTAGTTAGCATTGGCAGTCTTTGGGTGATTGGCTGAATTTTGGTTTTGTTGTAGAGTATTCTATCGCATGGGTGATGTGGTGGATTTCCTGGATGTGGAATTTTTGTGATAGCTCTAAAAGAAGATGTTTCTGCAACTTGTATATTCTTTAAAGCCGGCAGTTTAAATAAATCGTGTGTCCATATTCTAGGATTGATCTGCAAATTGATTTATATATTTTGGAGGCAGCAGCGATATTAATACCTTTATTTTTGTATGTTAGAGTCCTAAAGTGTTTTGCTCTGGAAATTGATTTTCGTTTTATAATTTTTGTATGTAGTTCATATTTAGCTTATTGTCCAAGTTAATTCCGAGGTATTTAGCATTTGATACTGGGTGAATTGTAATATTGGAAATAGTTACTGTTGGAGAGGTGTTCGAAGGTGTGTAATTAAAAACCATCAACTGGGATTTAGTTGAATTGATCTGTAGCCGCCATTTATTAAACCATATCAGAGTATCATCGCAAAGAATTTGTAATTTATTTATTGCTTTTCCTATGTTTTATCATGTGCGACCAAAGCAGTATCATCTGCAAATTGCAACATGTATCCTTGCCTTTACTAATTTTCTCATTAGTATATCTGGATTAGGGCACATAAAATGTAGGCAACTTTTTCATCTCGTGTTACATACAGACAACATAAAAGTTTTTTAATCATAGGAAACATGGCCATAATTTGCATGTACCTGATCCAGTGTCATGAATAGCCCTAAATGTAAGACCTAATGTTCAATCGATTAATATAAAATAATTTATATGTTCCCATAGTTCTATTAAACAATGAATAACTGTTTTTGGTGATATTTGCTTTTTTTAGCTCTCCAAAAAGTGAATAAGAGTTGAGTTTTAAGAAACTAAAATAGTTTTTATGATAACTTTAATTTGGCAATACTGCGTCAGTTATGGGATGAACTTGTTTTGTATTGAGCTGTTTCTGGAGTTAAGTAATGCAATAAGAGCAAGTAGGAACGTGCCTCCCATTACAAAATTGAATCAATTGCATAAACAATTAGTTTTGAAAACATTTAAATTATTATTTTATAGAAAAGATTTATAATTTAAAACCTAACAAACCCTATTTAGTATACCAACATTCATTCATTTAGTGTATACATTCCGTTGGGAAATTTAAATTCACCTGGTAGTTCATACGATCGATCGACTTTTGTGATATCTGTATAGAAAATGTCACATTTTCATCTCTAACATTATCCCTATATATTAAAATATTATATTTTGACATAATAACAATATGAAATAATAAATATTGAATTTAGAGCAAATTACATAGATCACATGTAATTCCTAAGTCAAAGTATGTACAAAGTTTGTTTTTTTTCAAGGCATGAAGGCAGAACGTGGCCAACATCACATCGAGGGCGGTTGTGGATTGCTGCGGCAGCTAAAGTACCAGATGACGATGAGATTGATGCCTTAGAAAACTTTTATAAGGAATATTATAAAGGTATGAAATCGTAAGATCAAACGAACTTACCTAAGTGATGTTCGATCTTGATTATATGGAAGCCTTGTTGAAGTAAATAAGCCAAGTTGTAGTACCTTTGTTATAGCATGGTGATCACATGTTTCAAAGTTCAATCCTGCCCACTCCCCCACTCAACTATCCCGGTGTTAGACCTCAGTCAATTTTAAAGCTACTTTGTCGCAACCCTTGGTTCTAGGGATGGGTTGGGACCTTATTTACTTCGACCAGGTTTCCATATAATCATCGTTTCTATTGTAGTTTTTATTATATTGCAATTTGTCAATCCACCAGCAGATATCAGGAATTAAACTTCGTGAAACCTGCATGGTTGCATCACTGAATAAGCAATTTTACAGCAGAAGAAAATTTTATAAAAATTGCATTATAGCATCCTCTGTTTTTAGCAACATCCAGATATTTCTCTCTCTCGAACAATTTGGTTTGTAAGTACCCATATGCATTGATTGTCACATACCATGGTTTGATACACTCGATGCGACGTCATCTGCCAATGTCTTCTCTGTATAGAGAAATGCCATACGTATTGGACTGGACTTAATTTTAGAGATGACTGTAGAGAACAGTTCAAAATGTTAAACATACTTACCGTACCATGTACTTACATTTTACAATGCCTTTACCTTAAGAACAACTTAGACAAATATTCATTTTGCAATGAAATACATTCCTACGATATAAGGAACCACAAATAATATTCATCAAAATTTTCTATGCCTTAATAAATCTAGGGATGGCAGTGGATACTATGGCATCCAACTGTACAATGCACTGCCTCCTAATGTAAACCTCTTAAATGACTCCAGTTTCATAAATAGAATAAAAACCTATCTTATTACAGATGCCTTTTATAGTATGAATGAATTCTTAATGAGCGATCTGACTAAAATTTAATCATAATTACTTATAAAGAATAATAAAACTGTGTATGTTTATTTGTGGTCTTTCAGGAATATGTTAATTTTATTACAAATCCATGGGTAGTTACTAAGCGGCAGTATAATTTTCATGTATCTCATTTTTTATTTTGTGGACTATATTGTTGTAATGATTTTGTCTTATCATACTATGTGATTTAAAGAATAAGCATACCTATTCTATGAACTAATATGTCTGCGTTTTTTTAAGTATACTATTTAAAACTGTTTTTTTATCATTTTTGACAAGTGCGAACACTGTGCATTTGACATTAATAAACAATTCTATTCATACTTTATGGCCCTACATATGGATACTAGCCTTTCCTATTATTTTTGCAAAATCCTTGATTATACAGTTATTACGTTTCATAAATTTCTGCAAAATGATTATTAATTTACATTTTTTCTGCGGATGTGAAATTGACATATCTATGGAGTTATAGTCAAAACCCAAGTAAATACATTCATTGTCAGGCACTAACCTACTTTTAGAATAATTAATAATAAGACCTAGATTTTCTAAAATAGGAACAGTTTTGGAAACATTTAGTAAACAATCATTGTAAGATTTTCCCAGCAACAAAAAATCGTCCAAGTATATAACTGAAATATGACCTTTCTGTCTTAGGTAATAAATTACAGGTTTCATGAGCTTTGTCAATAACCATGGGGCACAATTTAGACCAAAACATAGACAATTGTATTCGTGGAGAACCCCATCAAACAGAAACCTTAAATATTTGCTGTTCTTTATCAATGGGTAGTAAAAAAATAGGCGTCCTGCAGATCTAATTTTGCCAGAAAACAGCCCTGTGTCATCAACTTGATAACTATTTTATGATCCACTGATTTAAAATGATCTGTCTTAATATGTCCTTGGTTAATTTTTTCCAGTATTCTCCGAAGTCTCCTAGTCTTTTTCTTACCTCTAATTGTGGTGATGCCTCCCTCCGCTTTTGGGTTTCTCCTGAGTCTTGGTTCTGGGGTGCCTGTTGGTGTGCCTGGGATAATTGCTGGGAGCTGGACGAACACGTCCACCCTGTCGCGCTCCTTGTAGGCGTTTGGATGAACTCTTGAAGTTTAGTGGGTGTTTAACCTTATTTGGCTTTTTTGGATAAGTTTTCACAATCTTAAGCTGTTTTCATGAAATTTGTAAAGATTTCGCGGTTTTCAATCTATCCACCAATTCTTCCCCAAAAAGCCACTCATCTATTAGAGAGTCTGAGAGTATCCTGTCATTCCTTATTTAGGTTTATTGAAATAAGTTCTCATCTAGAGACACTTTTCGAATGGTGAACGTCTGACAAAAGATGACCAGCATCAAATAACTCGATAAGCTGCTTACTACCTCCCCCCTCCTCCTTCAATAATTCAGAAATGACTATTCCAATAGCTGCTAAGCTTGAACCGATCTGTGTCTGTAAATTGGACGATCAGCCCATCTTGTCACTAGGTCAGTAGAAGCTTGTTTTATTACCAGATTTACCTTAGGAGCTCCGAAAACTGTGCCATTTTCGGGAGGGGGGCATTTTTTTATCAGGTCATTCCGCTTATCAGTATCTAGGCTCCTTTTAATAATATTTAACTATCTATCGGCCACATCTTGTTGCATAGGTGGTCCATTTACACTTACTGTGTTAGTTTCGTCAGCCAGAATCATCAGTAATTCTTGATTTAAGAATGACTTATTATTTGCCTCATTAACTTGAGGTGGGGGCTGATTCATATCTGCATTGTTTTCGTCTAAAAGAAGAAAATGCACTAGTTTAGATCAATATTTGTAGTGTTGAATAGCCAAAATAATTAGTAGGTACTTTATGTACCGTTGCCCAAAATTTACAATAAGTCATTTTTTCAAACAATAAGCATTTTATTATTCTAATGGGTCTGAAATCTAAAAATCCCCAAGGACTGTCGTCATAAACAATCGGAACCGGCATCACAACTAGTTACAACTGACGTCACAATCAGTTGAGTACTGACATCACAATCAGTATCAGATTTCTGCATAAATTATAACTTATTAAGTAATTACCGTGAGATATTTCAGCAATTGAATGTCCACTCGACGTATCAGAGTCGTACTCACAATTAGGTGAAGGCGAACGTGTTCTTCTTTTCTTTTCTCTATGTTGTACATGGCGCTCTAGCCTTATAAGAATTCGAAGCATAGCTTTTCTATCTGGGGATGGTGACCAGCTACGACTCCTTTTCCTGGAATGCTTCGGCATAATTTAACGCACTTCACTATTAAGAACACAACGTGATCCTTCCACACATAATCAAAGACTGAGGTCTAACACCAGAATTGTTGAGTGGGGAGCACGGTGTAGTATATTAGGTGATGCGACAAGACCCGTACGAGTGGCTTCGTAAATGTTTAATTGTGTGTAATGCAATAGATGGCAGGACAAATAAAGTCTCGTCGATACTTACGCATAGAAATATTAGAAATACAGTTTTACAGGTTCTGTGTTTCTGTGTAGTTATGTATTTAAAGAGATTTTTAGTTCGTTCTTTTTGTCTTAGTTTTTGCCATTTAGTTGTGTATATATGCAACACTACATGCATCAAAAGAAATCCGTCTTATCTATGCCATGATCTATGCCTAGGTAATTGCAGGGGTATATTCTGGGCGTCATCTATTGAATTAAATAGAAACCAAGCACTTATGAAGCTGTCGATTGACATGGCAAGTGCCGTGTATCGGACCACCTAATATACTACACCATGGTAGTTTAGGACATACCTAATAAAATATGTACAAGGTGGTCCAGAACTGTCTCCTGATGTTTCTGAGGCTGATAGTACATCCATAAATAATCTTTTAAATAAACTTATTTCCGAAAATAATAAGGTAGATATCAAATTCTACTCGAGGGAACAATAACTAGTTGACAAACGGGGGAAAATGAACGGTTTCACTCAAAAGGGGACTTTGGGATTGGTTTTTGGCCAATTTCAGGGGGTTGTCGAGGTGAGAAAATTCAAAAACGAGGGGGGGGACATTACCTAGTACGAAGCGCAAACATTCGATACTTCGTCTGATTTCTTCAATGGACTAAGACAGTTTATTTACATTCTTATAATTTAAAATAGTCCTGGTCTGGCAAGACAACCATACCATGGATTTAGATATAAATTAGAAAACTATTTTAGTAAAATAATTGTCAAATTCTTTAAACTAAAGAAAAACCGTATTAATTAATAGATTTTTTGCACTTTGCTGTTTAAAAGTGTTAATTCACCTGAAATTTCGAAGCCCAAAGTGTCATTTATACTATTCTATGAATTAATGGTATATTACACTACAAATGAGGTAAGTAGGTTTTACCAATCGAGAACGATTTTGCTCCCGAGCATAGCGAGGGCTGGCAACGGAGTTCGAGACTGGTCAAAACTTACTTCCTGCGTGGTGTATAACGTTTTATCTGCTCCCCTACTGTTCATAAAATAAAAAATCAGATTTTACATATCTTGATCAATTTATTGTGACAGTGATACTAAGTAATTTTTTGACATTAGTGGATGTCAAGTAGTTTGCTTTGATTTTGTTGTTACTAAAGCGTAGTTAACAAATGTGAGGGAAGTGGAAGTTATTCAAATTTTGTGAATAATGTTACTAATTGTAATAATTGTACTATTACTATAAATATTAATTAATAATTAATAAAATTTCAAGTTCAACATCTTTTGATTTGCATGATTTGGAATCACTTATTTCCCCAAAGGAGGTAAGTGATTCATTTACTGCCCGTCGTCAATAGCAACTAGTGCTTTACCAGTAAAATCAACTTACCTCCTTGAAAACAATGTGACAATAGTCTACTTACCGTAGTGGGAGCAGATAAAAATTATTTCACAAGTGGCACTTTAATCTTTAAAAATGAAGGTTATAATATAATAATTTTTTTGTCATCGTATAACTACAAAACAAATCAATAATTTATTTCTCAATTTGACATTGGCTATCCGACCTTCCGTCATCAATAGCAACTAGCACCTTACCGGTAAAATCAACTTGCCTCCTTGAGACATTGGCTATTACTATTATTTTCATAATGTTGCTGATGTTGGAAGAAAAAGTAACTTTACCACACTAGTATGCAAAATGCACCTTAGGAACTTACTTTATGTCCACTAATAATGAGATTGTGCAAAAATAATTATTTTTAACCCTTTTAGATCCTACCTTAAGATTTCCAAAGGAGTACCCAACAAGTTGTCTTCTGGGATGTGTACATGTTGTGGACTGCCTAGAGCAAGACGAATATCGAAAAAAATATCCAAATGGCGAAAGTAATAGTCCTTTTGTTTTGATCTGCACCAATCCTATAATTTTGCCGATATTTTACCCTATTGTTGGTAAACACAAAATATGTAAGAAAAATGAAGCGATGTGAAATACTCTTTACTTAATATCTTAATACTTTTTTAGATCCTTTGGAGAAAGAACTACACAAATGTGCAAAAATGGCTTTACAACATGCTAAGTATATTTCGTGAAAATATCCATTCTTTTAAATAGTTGTTTTCCTAAATAAATCTGTTATTCAAACGCAAAGTTTTTTATTTCAGCATTATTTTAAATTATGGTGTAATACTTTGTCTCTATAACAATGGTACGTAAAAGTTGGATGTACATTAGACAAAGATAGCTATGGTATATTACTTATCGAGGGTGTACAGGAATCAAATGCAAATACGTCCTAGAAAATAGAGGAAAAAAATGTTTTCTCATTCTTGACCATTTGGTGTTTAGTAAAAGTATGTTGCTATAGAATGTAAAATGTATATAGTGTGTACTGTCGTGAGCAGAAAAAAATAGGACAACTTTTTTTTCTAATGTAAATCTGTCTCTATTTGAATATGAATGAGTAGCCAAAATAAAACAGATATCACTTTTAATTTATTTTAATGCTGTAGTTATTGCTATAGTAAATGATGGATGGTTAATGAGACAAATTGCACTGCGTTATAACAACAAAAATTTGGTGTGTAATATTTTAAGAAAGTGGAGAATAAACGGTACGATTAGTAGAAATCCTGGAAAAAAGGACAAAGGATAATCTACTTAACAAGAAACTAACTATTAATATTTCGTTATTGCAGCATTTCTATTTATAACTTCTATAAGTCTGTTTGGCATAGAATTAAATAACCTTATACATTAATCATTAGTAATAATATTTTCCCATGCATAATTTACTATTTCCAGTAATTCTTCGGCATTCCGTGGTCTCACATTTAGTTTTTGGATACTTCTTACGAGTAGTCCCCATACTTCTTCCACAGGGTTAAGATCTGGACTATGACTGGGCCCGTTAAGAACATTGATGTTCTTATCTTGAAACCAGTTAGATACGGTGTGAGCAGTATGAACGGTACAATTGTCTTGTTGAAATATAAACTCATTATTAGGAAATAATTGTGACACAGAAGGGAGCATAATATTTTCTAAAATCCTAATATACGTTTCACTATTAAATCGTTCCTCAATATGCCACAAAACACAAGGACCACGTGCCGATATCCAAGCCCACATATAGATATATATTTCTCATCGAATCGGGTATTTGGAGGACGGTAAACACGATTACGACCGCTGTGTATTGACTGGAAAGCTTTTTCGTCTGTAAAAGATTACATTGTTCCAAAATCATGCACTAAAAATTCAAGCGCAAATCCTAATCGAACTTCTTTATGTTCAGCTTTAAGTAAGTATTTCTGTGCTGCTGCATGACAGCGTAGCTCCGATTCTCTTACTCGCTGGCGACCAGTACCACTCGATCCAGGAAAATTTGTTTCTTCAGCAGCCTGAATAACTGAGTAAAATGGATTTTCTACTAAAGCATTTACCAATTGCAAATCTTGTTGTTGAGTTGATATCCTTCGTCGCCCTGATCCATGATTTCTACTAATAGTACCGTTTATTCTCCACGTTCTTAAAATGTTACACACCGAATTTTTGTCAATATTATAACGTAGTGCAATTTGTCTCATTGACCATCCCATCTTCTGCTTTAGCAATAACTCCAGATTTAACTAAATCGCTTATATGAGGCATATTAGTTTTTTACACACTTGCAATAAATTATGACAACTAACCGACAATGTCACAAAAATTAAAGTTAGATGTACATTTAGCAAAATACCATTATAAGAATTGTCCTATTTTTTTCTTGCTCACACAGTACCAAAAGAAATTCATAAAACTTATAACTTTAAAATATAAAAACACACTAATTATTAATATCAGATTACCCTGTTTGTATATATTAAATTTTTTTTTAGGCATTTCACATATCGATTTCGATACTTTTTTTAAATGGGACATCCTATATTTTATACTAAAAATTAATAGTCCTTTGACACAGGAATCCAGTTATATTTATCTTTGTTTTTTGTAAACAACCTAGGAAAAATAGATGTTCTTTACAAGGGGTGGGATGTACAATATTAAACAAAATTCGCACTAATCTTATTTTTTATTACAACGAATGTTCAAAATGTACAGAAATGTACACAGTTAATAAATAGGCAATGACCAATGCAATCTTCTGAACTATTAATTACATTTTCAATTACGTCAGGTGTTATATGTATTTAATCTTGGATTTGTCATTTTAATCCATCTATTGTATCTGGTATATTTATGTACACTCTGCTTTTAAGATAAACAATGGAGTTAAATCAGGTGAAAGTGGCTGCCACTCAATAAAATTTGTGGCTACCCATTTCTCTGGAAATATTTCAGTGCGATAATTTCTTAACAGTAAGTCCATAATGACGTGGAACTATTAAATATTGTTAGCAGATATATTCGGATCATTATAATTAGGAAAAAATTTGTCAGGACGGGAACAACTTCTACATGTAAAAAATTGTAATAAAAAACGATGTTCCTACGGATTTTGTTTAATATACATCTCACTTTGTAGAGAAAATCTCATTTTTCCACTAGGTTGTGTTTACAAAAACAAAAATTATATCACTGAATTCCTTTGTAAAAAGTCTATCAATTTTTAATATAAAAGTAGGTAGGTACAGGTTGTTTCATTTAAAAAAATTATCGATACTGTCACAAATCTGTGACAAATGTTAAAAAGATCTTTTTTAAAACGTACAAATACAGCTGATGTTACTAATTGACAGATTTTTGTATTTTTGCGAATGCAAACCGGAAGAAAATTTATGAATTTTATGCGTTTTCTTTGGGACGTCCTGTATATTAACAAATGCTGTATGTACGTACATTGCAGTTATAAGTGCACGGCCACAAATAAGTGGCCAAAAATCGACATTGCTACAGTTATGAAATGTTATGTTCAATGAAAAAGACATTAATTGAGAATGAGTCACAGGTGACAGCGTTTTTCAAAATTTTAAAATAACAGAACTTAATAAAGTGCTGGACATCGAATTGGCACAAGGATTGGTGTTAAATATTCAGGAGACGATTTAAACTGAAAACCAATATTTTAACGTTTTGTAAAAGTCGTTTTTAGGCACCAAAGATATTGATTTGTGAAAAATAGCCTTCATACGAAAACGCCCCTACCAGCTGGACGCTAACCCAGTATAGAGTTTTCTCCTTAAACAGGACTAAGGACCATAGAAGTTGAGGGAGTTTCTCACTGAAAAATGCAGTAGTTCTTGGTCTAATGTTGTTGCATTTTAAGGATTTACGTAGAACCAAAGTTCATCAATTAATTATAGAACTTATTGCAAATACGTCAAATTAATATTTCTTAATTTTTAGCTCAAACAAGCCAGTTATGCTCGGTTAACAGTTAAGTAATTCTTCCTTCTGATAACATTCAGCCAACCCCATTCTGACCAATCTGCCACAAGCTTAATAGTGAATTGGTTATATAAGGAAATCTGATCCAGTGGCAATTTTCCTGATTTTCCGGTGTCTACCTCAAGCTCAAATCCCTTTATGCGCTTTAGGGTCGGTTTATCAGGGTTAACACTTAACTATAGGATAAATGTCAAACGAAACGAAATCTATTGTTTTGTTTGAGATAAATTTGTAGAAATTGCACCAGAAATCGAAATATTGATAATCAGTTCAAAAATCAATAATTAATACTGCACTCTAGAAATAAGTATTATTGTTTTAAGATTCTATGATTCTATTCTGGGTAATGTTATTACTAAATAATTGGAAAATTCTGGCTGGTAGGTGATTTCATATATAAGTTTATATAATCTATGACTAGTTAAACAAAGTATGCTGGGTTGCATACTCTCAGCACTTGATTGTTTCGTTTCTGAATATAACCGATAGCCCAGGCACCAGTGCAAACTTAAGACTACAAGCTCGAATGACCAAAAAAAGGTTAATTTTGCGTTTTTGGGTACTTGAAGGTACATAAATTTTGGAGATAGTTAACAGTGGAAAAGATGGAAACAACTTTGGATCAAGAAATACAACATTTTTTTCCTAAAATATTTATTTCGTCAAAAAGAAAGTACTTAAAGTTTTTCAACTAGTCAACTATGACCATTGTTTAGGTGCAAAATATTGAGAAGCACTATTAGGGATTTTTTTAAATACATTGGAACGAATTCTTATTCAGGACCACCTAAACCCCTAGTATACCAATTTTTATCGTGATGGTAATAATGGGTGGCCCAAAATTTAAAAAATGGAGTTTTTAAAATAAGGTTTTTTTTAAAACTCATTACTTACTTCTTGCATTATTTACATTATTTGTAGTTAAAATTATTATTACTATTTAAAGTATTTTATTTATCTAAAAAACTTCATAAGCAACTATTATAACAACCCAGTTGAACACATGTGTAAACTTGTTTGGAAATGAATATCAACTAAATTTTATTCATCTCCATTAGACCACCACATTCCATCATGTACTTAATTCGTGGTCCATTATTATTAACTACTTCTTTCAGGGTTTGTCTGCATATTGCGGCAAGCCACTCTGGTCTGCTTCCAAAGTTCGTCTTTTGTTTGTGCTCTTGATTTATTGAACTTCACTTTAATTGTTCTCCATGGAAAAGAATCTAGCGGCGTGAAATATAGGGACCGCAGCGGCCAAAAAGTTTTAAAGAGAGCTATCCAAATAAAATTAAAATTTAATTCATTCCTCTCGATAACTGCAATATAAATTGTTGTCCCAATAAACCATAGATGTAAATTTTGCCCATAATTCAGAGGTAATTCTTCAATATCGTTGCTAAACTTATTTCGAAAATCTGATAAACGCCGCCCCGTTCAAATTTTTATTGAAAAAGTAAGCTCTAAATGATTTTTTATTGGTGATTCCTCAGCAGACATTCATCTTAGCGGAATATCTCTTGCATTACACCACTCAATGTGAATGTTCATCAAACCACATATTAACATTTTGTAAAGCTACAACATAGTTTGTAGTGAAAATTGTTTCGTCAGCGTGAATATTTTTTTCTGAAAATTTGAATTTTCTTAAATAAATCCCTCGTATAGCCATGATCAGAATACCATTCTTCTTTTTGTGTCGTCAACTACGAGCATATTATAGAAAACTTGGGTTGGCAGCTCTAATATTAGAGCGTCGTTTCAGACTCAAATATTCAAGAATTACTCGATTTCTTGGAAGCACAGGATTGATGTTGATTAGGGAAGGCATTTATAGTCCCATATTGATAAAAAAGCTATTAATACCCATGATACAATTTAATACCTGCAACTGATAAATTTTACAGTCCGGATGTCTCCTGTTAAACTCTTCAACAACTCGAAAACTTAGTGTTCTTTTGCCAACTAATCATACACAATATTCACTTTTCTTATAAACAATTATGAGCCATTATTTTTCTTGATAGTAGTAATACCTAATAGTTTAGAGTTAGACAATGACAGCCATGTTTCAATTTACATTTTTTGTTTTCCACGCCTACTAAGCCTTAATAACAACAACAGCTCAGGTTCCTACGAAAGCAGAGACTTTTGGTAAAAGTTTAAAAAATGTTTACAAGTTCATCACAAATTTAAATAGGTACTTAATAATAATATTAACAATAAATAATTTAAATAATGTATTGTAATTTTTTTTAAATCGTTATTTTAAAAACTCATTTTTAAAGTTTTGGGCCTCCTTGAATTACCATTACGATAAAAACTGGTAGATCAGGAATTTGGGTGGTCCTGAGTATATTTTGAGCATATATCCGTAATAGTACTTCTCAATATTTCGCACCTAAACAATGGTTTCTAATACCTCATTGCAAGATCTAAATAATAAGAAAACATCAAGATTGGTCCATAAATAGACATTTTACGAGGTAGCCACTCCCGTCCTTAAGTGAGACACACTGTATATACGGTATAATATTCAATTTATAAGGGGTGACGCTTAACGTATGCACGAAATTTTGGAAGCATAAACTACCACTAAAAATGTATTTATAATCAGAACAAACCACATTAATACCACTACCTGTTTTTCATTAAATAATGATTTCAACTGTTAATTTTTAAATTGAAGACCTTGTATATTTTTATATATTTGGATTCACGACAAAATTCTGAGTACACCATGGTAGTTTCGCAGATTCTTGAGAATTTTCGCTTTTTTTCAAACATTGCAAATAACCATCTAGAGTGGTTTATAGCATCCCAAAATTCGTTCTAGTATGGGAGGTAAACTCTAATGAAAAACTATAATTTTTCTTTTTACTTAATTAATAACTGTTTATAGTCCAGTCAACGAATTTTTCAATATGGGGATGTAGACTACATGGATGGCGGAAAAATTTTTGACTTCAGGGATGGGTTGGGGCAATTAGGAGGTAAACATCCTAAAAGTCCCCGAACCTAGGAGGTGAGCCTTGCAGGGGAGGGCTTCAAGAAGGCATTAAATTTTGATTTTTTTTTTTTAGTTTCTTGCAAGTAACTCGAAAACTATTTGTCCTAGAGGAAAAATTATTCTTACTTTTTTCAAAGCCGACAAAATTTTCTACATTTTTTTATTTCAGCGAAAAGTTTCTATCTTCAATCGATATCCGGAAAATGCTGTTTCGGATCACATTTTTCGTCATACTCTGCTCCTAACACCTCAAGCGGGTAACTCGACAACGGTTCAAGATAGAAACTTTTCGTAGAAATTAAAAAATGTAGGAAATTTTATCAGCTTTCAAAAGTTAAGAATAATTTTTCCTCTAGGACCAATAGTTTTCGAGTTACTAGGGATAAACAAAAACAAAATCAAAATTTAAGGACTTCCGGAAGCCCTCCCCTGCAAAGCTCACCTCCTAGGGTCGGGAACTTTCAGGATGTTTATCTCCTAACTACCCCAAACTCATCCCTGAAGTTAAAAATTTTGCCGCTCTCTTTGCACTCTACGATAATTTGTCGACAGGACTATTAGGATAGGAAGCCTCCAAAGCCAAAGTTAAACTTATACCACTTTTCTATCGAATATTTTTTGTTCAAATTTGAATTAAGGTGGTGTGGCTTATAGTACTTATTAGTAATAAATTTTATGTTTTCTGTAATTTCATTGGTATCATTTCATATTCCACGTGGTTAAGTATTTACGGGTCACCTTGTAAGCTCTTGAACTTTGACCAGATCCTTCAATCTAATGATTCCATGTCTTATGACTGCTTTGTTTTCAAGTGCTTGGAGCCCTGGAGGTTTGAAAATTAATACTGTTGTCAATTTCCAACTTTCATCACCCAATCAGCATTCTTGTTTTAAAAAATTGGGGGCTCCAAGAGTTTGAAAAGCAAGCGGTATATGTAATTATGTGGGAAACCATCGAACTATGTACCGTATACAGAGTACGACGAGTTAAACTGCTGAAGAGTCTTTTAACAAAATTGTAATTGTTTTCCGCATTGCGTCAAAAAATACCATTACACAAACTTTAGAATAGTTTATTAATCATAAATAGGTATTTTGATGAAATAATTTATTTAATATTAGGGAGCTGAATAATTTCTGTTCTTGATCTAGTACTCTGCCTGTTGGAATTCGTCGTATAACGATAGATGTAGGTGCTAAGTGTTCGTGTTCTGTTAAATTCTCTGTGGTTTTGATTGCACTGCGAGATGGATGAACGAAATTCCTTCCGAAATTTCCCTGGAAAAAAGAGGTTAGTTTAATAGTGGTCTCATTTACTTAGGTAGGTACTTCTATAACTAATTATATAGATTAAAATATATAGGCAACGAAACATTTTTAAAACTGCGCTTAAAACGTTAGAAGAAAACGCGGTCAGACATGATGGATCAGTATTTTCATTGTATTTGTCAAGTAGAAAATAGAGAAGGGCAGTTTTATTTGATAATAGAAAAAACTATTTGATTAGTAAGTATGCGGATTAAAACTAATACTAACGCCCTTACACATATAATATTTAAAAAAATTAAGAGCCATTCATTTTTATTATTTTTTTATTATTACTTTTTTTATGATTGAAATATGTTAAGTTTGAAGTCAAAGTCAAACCAATTATCCAATACCAGTGAATATTCAGAAGGGATGTTACAAATATCTTTGTTTAATTTTTTTTTTGTCCATCGATAAGCTGATGACTGTTCGAAACGTTTTTAATTATATCTTTTAAATATTGGACGATTCACTGATATCTTCCGATGTAATAAATCGAAATTGAGATAAAGGAAGGCGTTAATAGTCATTTACTGTACTGGAATGCAATGTGGTTATAATTCGGCCACGGCTTATATGCGTGGTCCCTTTGGTAGGCTTAGTTGAGAGGTGAGTAAAATAATTAATGAAACAGCACTTAAAACAAAGACAAATGTATGTATTACTCTTAAGAGAGAAAAGCAACTTGCATTTATGTACCCTAAAAGGAACTCCCTCGAAATGTTACTCCTTGTTATTATCTAACTACTTAAAACAAAGAAAAATCAATCAGTATTATAGATACTGAGAGAGAAAATAATTCATCAAAATGGTAACAAAACTCATCTCACCGAGTTTCTTACAATCGTCCGCTTTTACTCAATTTTTATGTCCTCTGCCTCTCCTAGGCACCAATAACTACCTCACGAACTAACAAAAGAAACCTTCGCCTACTCCGATTTAGAGACCCTATAAACACAGCCTCGAGTGGGAGGCACTGATTGGTCCGTATGAAAACTGTATACATAATGGCGGCTCCAATAGGAGTTGCTTTTATTTGGACGAGCATAGTGTAATTAGAGTCAATGTAATAGGTTTAAGTTAAAATAACAGTCTGTTATGACTAATTTGGTCGCTAAACAATTAATGGTAACGTTATTACTTACATATATTTTTCCACTTTGTCAAAACAAATACTGCAACCTGCTTTTGACACTTGCGATACGTTGTAAACACATTGATGCGCATGCGCACACTGAAATTATCGCAGCCATTATGCATCCACTTGGGTGGAGTGGGGCCGAGCGGCTAGACTCTAATTTATAGGGAATCTATTCCTGTCACTTTTTCAGCGCCCTCTCTATAATTTATTCTCAACTTCCCGAACTACTTAGGATATGTCTATATAGAACGAAATTGGTCAGTATATTTCAATAATTGGTTCAGCGGTTTTCCCACAGATGCCGCTATGTGTTCCGTTCTAATAGAGACCCTATAAAGTAAAGACCCAATTGGATGCATCATGGAGGCGATGGTTTCAGTGTGCACGTGTATAGGGACTCTAGCTCGTGTGCATCAGCAGCAGCACCTAGCATCTAGGTGGTGGTGGCGGCATATTTACAACGTAACAGTGTCAATAGCAGGTTGTAGTATTTTTTTTGACAAAGTGGAAAAATATATGTAAGTAATAACGTTACCATTAATTGTTTCGTGGTTATTTTAATTTTAACCTATTATATTAATTCTAATGGCACTATGCTCGTCAAAAAAAAGCAACTCCGCCGCCATTATAAAAAATGATGTAAAATTATACATACAAATTATTTGGATACAAGGTCCGGTTTTATTTTTTTAGCTGACCGTTGGAACCTTTGCTGATTGAGAGAAGTTTTGTTCAAAGTATATAGCTCCATACAGGACCAGATAAAACCTGCGTCCTGCCTCAACCACTTGTTCTTGAGTTGAAAAGGAATTAATTTGTAATTGAGTATGTTCAGCAAGTAAACTTAAAGCGTAGAGTTCATATGCCTTTGCACTTTTTGGAGAGAAAAAGATATTGGTTTCCCACTCGCCTATCTCTTCTTTGAGAAGCAGCACATTTTTATCCTTTGGAGCTAATGCTATTAGCAACACGAGAAGATCAACATCTTCGTCAATGATCTGGAGCATCCTAGAGCTGGTTAAAGTCCAAATTCCATAGCTCCCAATTTAGACCGGATTGGCTAGCTGCTCTCACTTGTGCTAACAAAGCCACAATACAGTGGCTGAAAGGTATAATAAAAGAGCTAAAGCCTTGGAAGATGGGTCACTAAGAGTCGCCGAAGAGGATGAAATTCCTCACTTGGAGATTTTGGTGGCGAGTTTACCATCCGGTAAACAGAACTTCTCAAATGAGAAAATCCTGAAACTTTTTGAGGCACAAAATGAGGGCCATAACTCAACCAAATGGAGAGCACCTAGAAGGAAAAGCAGCAAACAATGGATCATAAGATTAGCTACAAGTTCGGCCAGATACATCAGAGGATGAGAAGCAAAAAGCCTAAGAAAACCCCAAAGGGCACCTACTGAAGAAAACGTCTGGTAAACAGGACGACTCCAGGGGGACATCCAGAAGGCCAACCGAAAAGCCTGAGGCTAAAGGTAATGACAGCCTTGCCGAAAGCAAAAGGAAGGCCGAACACGCAGCCTACGGGAAAAAAGATCGAACCGAAGAAGGGCATGAAAAGATTCCCTCGCCGTCATAGTTGCCTTAGGTAACATAAAGTGCCTCCAAATAAATAAAAGTGCCTCGAGTGTGCTTAGCAGGATATTTATTATGGGAATTAAACATAGGGTTAATCCAAGAGCCCTGGGTTCCCAGAGGGCAGATTAAAGGACTCTCTACGCAACATGTAAATTAATTTACTATACCAATCAATCAATCAATCAAAATATACTTTATTGTCCAGAAGAATAATTTAGTTGACAAAGCATAAAACAAATAAAATTATACATATATAACTTATATAAAATACAAATATATAAAACTATAAACATAAGATCTTACAATAAAACAAGCTACAAATCACATTTTTTAGACAAACATTAAAAACATAATATATATCTACATCAGAATGTATCATCTAAATATTCCTTTATTTCATAATACGGTTTATCAATAAGTAGATTTTTCACTGCATTTTTGAAACTCTGATTGGAGACGATGTCCCTAATATGGCTCGGTAAGTGATTATACATTTTAGGACCATTGTAAACCACAGAATCCCGGACAAGTGTAGTTCTTGGGACTGACAGTGTAATATTACCTACTTGTCGAGTGCTATATGTTGAGGTCGTATAAACATTATTTTTGTACTTATGACTTAAGACTACTGTATTTAATATGAAAATAGATATCACAGTTAGAATTCTGTTGGCCACAAATAGTTCTTTGCAAGAGTCGCGAGCCCTAGCCTTACACAGATACCTAACGGCATCTAACCGTCTCTCTATCTCCGTTACAGCTAGCACAAAAATGAATAGGTCATTTGTTAATTTGCGTAGAAAATTGTGTACTACTTTTATGTCTCAAGATTTGATTGTCTTTGAGATTCACTGGTTAGTTTTGTATTTTTTTGTTCACCTCCTAGTAGAGGTGGGAAGTCAAAATGGCTTTTTTCTAGCGATAAACTTTTTTATATTGGGTTTCAACTAAACAATTCATGGGGCGAGCGTAGGTGCGTCTTTACTATGTACATACGTCGGTATGCGATGTAAAGCAACGACAGGCGCGGTTAGTACTTGGATGGGTGACCATTCCAACGGAAACCGCGTTCTCGCCTCACACATCTTCCAGCGGCTTGTATATCAGTGTATGCGCGGAAGCTATACAACCTTAGGCGAGGGTTGTATAGGAGATATACCATCCTTCGGAGGGGATGTAAAGCCGTCGGTTCCTTGTCTTTTAAATATTAGGCAAGTAAAAGATCCCTACTTTTCTTAAGAGAAGAGGTTCGGAAAAATTCCTGGTTGGGGGTAGCTCGTCTACAGGCGTCGGTGTTAGGCCTCAGTAGCGGAAATAGGCCGACGTTAAATAAATGTATAAAAAAAAAAACAACAATTCCAAAGATTTCATAAAAGTCCATTCATTTGAAGGTTCCGAGGTTTATTGGTTTTACGTTCTAATGATTGCTCCTAGAAAATGCAGCCGTGAAAGGCGAAGCTTACACTAGCAGATTTGATCACGTATAAATTGTATAAGAGAAACAGGGTACCTATATAAATTCAATGAATTCATCCTTTATGGGAAAGTTTAAGTTGTTTCGGGACGTTTATTTTACTATCTCTAAGCAAACTATTTTAATAAACGTAAGTGGTGTATGTATTTGTCTCCTACTTTTAATTAAAGTGCTTTAGCGCTCACCAGTGAACAGTTAAAAGGGCCAGTATATCCGCCTTACTTAGTAGGTAATTTCCTTCGGTAAAATTGTATCAATAATTATTTCCATGGGATAGATGGATATACTAGTTCTAAGACAGATGTAGTACTGTTCAATTACATTAAGAAAACAGATCGATGAGAATCGTTCAGTAGTGTAATTGTTGTGTAACTGTTCTCTATTTACATATTCCTAGTGGTCTCGTTATACAGGGTGTCTCACCGGAAACTGAATCGATCCATATAGAGAAAAGTACGCATCAGAAAATTTTGAAAATTTAGATAATTACTAATGTCGGTGTGGGCCAATCCAACTAAAATAATTACAAGCAGCCGGCACTTCCGCTTATACCGGAACTCGATACCAACTTGCTTATTTCAAATGGAACACCCGATATATTTTAAAGTTTTCGAAAAGAGCATAAAATTCTGAGTCGAAAATATGTAGCATATCCTAGAACTAATCCTAGCCGTTTCAAAGATATTTGACATATTATAGAAAATTTGACAGGTGAAACGGTTTGCAAGAACCGTTTTAACTTTCTTCGTATAAAAGATCCTCATTTGCTTCCTGTCACGTAAAAAGAACACGAGGAGAACTACGTTCTACAACTGAAATAAATTCAAAAATATCATAACAAGTGTTCCGTTTTTCGCGTTACATTTTGTCAACTTCAAATCGCGAAAACTTGTTTAGGTCAAATAGAACACCCTGTATTTTTTTACGTCAAGTTGTGTAAAATTGAATTCCCTTTTTTCTGATATTGGCATTGTGGGGGTTAAAGTTACAACTTTTTGAAATATTTGCGATTTTATTAGAAATTCATGAATTGTTGCAATCATTTCATCAAAATAGCCATGGTTAGAAACAATCAATCATTATCTTATGTCAAAAATTGCCAGCACGTTTAAATTACACCCATGAAGACTTTTTAAATTTGTTTATTATTCATGGAGAATGTGATAAAGTAATATCAAGAACTTGCAGCACATTTGCTACTCGATATCCACAAAAACGCAAAATAACACTAACACTGTAACATGCGTATTAATCGAATTGAAGACATGGTATGAACTAAAATAGCAGAGATAAGATCAATTTAAAATATGATTTCATTTTAATTTAATAATTGCTCAAAATTCCGCCCTCGAACCTCGACACATTTTTCGCACCTTCGGATTAGTTCCTCATGGGTAGCTCTTCTAATTGAATCCTGAGATATGTTTTGAAATGCATTTCTTACTCTTTGCATACAATCTTCAATGGTTGTTAATGGGCTCTCATAAACTTTATTTTTAATAGTTCCCCAAGTGAAATAATCCAGAACTGATAAATCGGGCGTGCGAGGAGGCCATAAAAAAAGGTCCATTATTGACAATCCATTGATCATAAAAAGTTTCTTGTAAATAATTATGAATTAAATATGCGTTATGTGGGGGAGAACCATCGTGCTGATAAAAAATTTATCTATGTTCGGCGAGAGGTAAATTTTCTAAATAGTTATTCAAATTTTGTAAGATATTCAGATATTTTTCACCTAAAAAAAAAACAAAAATTTACCTATACATATTAGCAGAAGAGAAAATTTAATTTACCGTTTAAATTTTCCTGATAAAATTGTAATGCCACCACTCTATCGTTTCTTATGGCACAGTAAACATTGAACTGCCAACTTTCCTGAAAGTTTCGCTCTCTGAACATATGAGGATTTGAGTCCCTCCAATAATGCGAATTGTGTCTATTAAAAAGTCCATTTTTAGTAAATTTTGCTTCATCTGTCCATATAATATTTCCCAAATAAGAATCGTGACCCTCAGATCCTCTTAGGAAATCTGTTTCTTTTAATCCTTGAACCAAGAAAACGGGTGAAACTTATGTTTTAATAAGATTCTGTGAATTGAATCCTTGCATAGTTCCGATTGACTATATCAATGTTTTCGTCATCAACAATAGGCTTTCTTCTTTGCATTTTTGCCTTGACAGAGCCATAATTTTAAAAATTTTCCAGTATGCGTTTTACAGTGTTTGGTGACGGTTTCCGTTTTTCTGGATATCGAGTAGCAAATGTGCTGCAAGTTCATGATATTACTTTATCACATTCTCCATAAATAATAATTCGCGGTTTGAAGTTCACAAAATGTAACGCGAAGAACGGAACACTTGGTATGATATTATAAAATTTATTTCAGTTGTAGAACGTAGTTCTCCTTGCGCTCTTTTTACGTGACAAGAAGCAAATGAGGATCTTTTACACCAAGAAAGTTATAACGGTTCTTGCTACATATTTTCTACTATTTTATGCTCTTCTCGAAAACCCTAAAATATATAGGGTGTTCCATTTGAAATAAGCAAGTTGGTATCGACTTCCGGTATAAGCGGAAGTGTCAGCTGCTTGTAATTATTTTAGTTGCATTGGCTACACCGACATTAGTAATTATCTAAATTTTCAAAATTTTCTGATGCGTACTTTTCTCTATAACGATCGATTCAGTTCCCGGTGAGACACCCTGTATAATTTGTGTTAAGTAAAATTTGTAATAGCTACTAAAAGTTGTTCAATGATTTCAGCCACAAGCTTCACTTACCTACCAGTATTATCAGAAATTTTGTTAAAATTAAAGTTTTTCGTTTACGTCAACTGATTTTAAAAATCTTTTACCTCTATCAATTAATTTGACTGCCTTTGACTGCTTGTACAACAGGTGCAGACATATTTCATTAGGTTTTCATTATTCAATTCCCCGACGACGCCTTTCTTAAATCCAACAAAGTCCGAATTATTCATTTTCCTGCTTCGTTAATTGGGTCTTAACCTAAAACGACGAGAACAATGCTTATCTTGAATAAAAAGTATATGGATAAATATTAGAACATAAACCTAGCCAAATATGGTTTTGAAATATTTTTGCATTGATTGCAATATCCATATTTCCTTGTTATTATTTTTCCCTAATAGTTAGATGGGACAGTAAAATCGGGTGTAATTATATTTCGTAATTTTTAGATACATGTTTATTTTTTAAGGCGATCCAATGTAAAACACATGTATTAACTAATTTTAAAATTTGGTCTCGGTATCTTTTGGTAAAGCTTACACTTTAGATAACTTCAGTAGTCAGGGGAACGATCATTTCCGGCAGTTTACCCATTCGATTGTTG
Organism: Leptura quadrifasciata; assembly: GCA_963675555.1. Classification (NCBI taxonomy): domain Eukaryota; kingdom Metazoa; phylum Arthropoda; class Insecta; order Coleoptera; family Cerambycidae; genus Leptura; species Leptura quadrifasciata. The sequence goes on from OY776674.1 coordinate 33,073,756, forward strand.
TGGAACATTTCGTCCAAATATTTTCACTCTTTCTGATGCACAACGAAGTTGGAGCCATATTGTGTCGGAATAGGGTATGTCAAGATCGTATTGACTTGGGTATAGAATAAAACTCATATGAACAACAAGTATATTAGTACTGTGTTAGAAATATAACAGTTCTTTTAAATAAGCTTGCTAGTGATTTCTTAGTTGTACTAAATACTAATAAAGCATGACCTCTATCAACTATAGATCTATGTTTTTATTTGTTTAATTAGACAGTAGACAAAATAAGTTACTATAATTGACGTTTCCGTTAATGATTTCTGTAGATCACCATCATATAAGAGTATGTCGCCTTCAGTATCTAAAAAAATATAAGATAAGTAAATATATAAATATGATATGCCATGCAATATTCCATAGAAAAATAATTTGTTTAAAAATGAAAGTAGGCGTGTGTCAATTCTGTCATTATATAGTTTAACATATACTAATGTAAGTTACCTTTAGAAATTAAGCTTAAAGTGTTCAAAGAAGTCGTTTGAGTCACTAAAGTAAGGTTTTATATTAACAAATCTAATAATTTGAATATGCCATTTCAATTTAGAAATGAAGAGTATGCACGTATGCAGATATGATTTATGTGTATTGGTTTTGCAACGGAAATGGAAGAACTGCAGAGGGAGAGATGTTTTCGAAATCGTCGTACACCAAATCATACAACATTTTCAGAGGTAATATTTTTAGTCGCAAACTCCTCTATAAAATCCTTATTTTACTATAAGGAACGTAACCAGACTGCAACCAACAGCTACTTTCCGGGCTATTTGCCCCGCCTGAAAGACTGATCCTACTTAAAGAAGCTCTCGAAGCACACAGATTCAACATAAACGTCTCATGGGGAATATACAATCACATATTTTTCAGGGGAGACTAAGGTGAAGGCTACACGCTCAATATTTATCGCAATATTTGGATTACGATATATGTATTGATAGATCACGAGGAATCACGAGTGACACTAGGCGCACAGTATTTATCGTGTCAGTATTTTTATAATTATTGTGCTAGCCAGTTCCAATTCGTAAAAATAGAGAGAAAATGAAATCAAAACGTATTTTCTTTAAAGCGACGAGTGACAGCGGATTTCAAGATTTTTAGAAATCCAGATCCATATCACGATCCATCATTTTTCCACTCTACACAATCAATAAATATCACGAACCAATATCCTGATCAAAATATTGCGATAAATATTGAGCGTGTAGCCTTCACCTTACGGATGAAGTTTATTTAAATTTCTTAATAGATGTGTTACCAAATTTATTAGGAAACAACAATGCCAGAGGTATCTGGTTTCAACGTGATAGTGCTAGACCCCATTTCTCTGTACAGGTGAGGGAGCACCTTAATCAACATTACATCAACAGACGGATTGGTAGCCAGTTAACTGGCCACAGAGGAGACCTCCTGATCTCACTCCATGGATTATTTTTTTTTGGAGCTACCTGAAGCCACAGATGTTCAGTGAAAATATTAACACCCGTGAACAATTACATCATTTTTTTTCTAAATGTATGTGAGAATATTAGACACAACCCGGTTATGATCGATTGATCGGTGAAAATCCTTTTTAAATGTTCACAAAAAAGTAATGACGCTGGAGGTGTTCATTTCGAAAATTTATTATAATTTTAATTAACAGTACTGTCGTGAGCAGAAAAAATAGGATAACTTTTTTTTTCTAATGTAAATCTGTCTCTATTTGAATATGTAATGAGTAGCCGAAATAAAACATATTACTTTTAATTTATTTTTAATTTTAATGCTGTAGTTATTGCTATAGTAAATGATGGATGGTTAATGAGACAAATTGCACTACGTTATAACATTAAGTAAAATTTGGACTGTAACATTTTAAAAAAGTGGAGAATAAACGGTACGATTAGTAAAAATCCTGGATCAAAGGACAAAGGATATCCCAATTAACAGGAAACTAACTATTAATATTTCTTTATTGCATCATTTCTATTTATAACTTCTATAAGTCTGTTTGGCACAGAATTAACTAACCTTATACAATAATCATTAATAATAATATTTTTCCATGCATTATTTACTATTTCCAGTAATTCTTCGGCAATTCCGTGGTCTCACATTTCGTTTTTGGATACTTCTTACGAGTAGTCCCCATAGTTCTTCCACAGGGTTAAGATCTGGACTATGACTGGGACAGTTAAGAACATTGATGTTGTTATTTTGAAATTAGTTAGTTACGGTATGAACAGTATGAACGGAACAATTGTCTTGTTCAAATATGAACTCATTATTAGGAAATAATTGAGACAACAGAAGGGAGCATAATATTGTCTAAAATCCTAATATACGTTTCACTATTAAATCGTTCCTCAATATGCCACAAAACACCAGGACCATGTGCCGATATCCAAGCCCACATATTGACGAAAAATTCACCACTTTTATCATTGTTAGATATATATTTCTCATCGAATCGAGTATTCGGAGGGTGGTAAACACGAATACGACCGTTGTGTGCTGACTGGAAAGTTTTTTCGTCTGTAAAGATTACATTGTTCCAAAAATTTACATCATGTGCTAAAAATTCAAGCGCAAATCCTACTCGAGCTTCTTTATGTTCGGTTTTAAGTAAGTATTTCTATACTGCTACATGACAGCGTAGCTCCGATTCTCTTACTCGCCGGCGACCAGCACTACTCGATCCAGGAAAATTCGTTTCTTCAGCAGCCTGAATAACTGAGTAAAATGGATTTTCTGCTAAAGCATTTACCTATTGCAAATCTTGTTGAGTTGATATCCTTCGTCGCCTTGATCCAGGATTTCTACTAATTGTACCGTTTATTCTCCACTTTCTTAAAATGTTACACATCGAATTTTTGTCAATATTATAACACAGTGCATATTGTCTCATTGACCATCCATCTTCTGCTTTAGCAGTAACTCCAGATTTAACTAAATCGCTTATATGAGGCATATTAGTTTTTTCCAACGAAGACCGCGTCCTCGCCTCACACATCTTCCGGCGGCTTGTATATCAGTGTATACGCGGAAGCTATACAACCTTAGGCGAGGGTTGCATAGGGGATATAACATCCTTCGGAGGGGATGTAAAGCCGTTGGTCCCTTGTCTATTAAATGTTAGGCAAGTAAAAGATCCCTACTCTTTTTAAGGGAAGAGGTTCGGCAAAATTCCTGGTTGAGGGTAGCTCGTCTACAGGCGTCGGTGATAGGCCTCAGTATAAAGTTTTCCGCACTTGCAATAAATTGTGACAACTAACTGACAATGTCACAAAAATTAAAGTTAGATGTACACAACTAGATTTTAGCAAAATACCGTTATAAGACTTGTCCTATTTTTTTTTTACTCACGACCGTACCAGTGTATAAAATAATTAGTGTTTTGTTTTTAAATTTGTACTGTAAATTATGATTAAGCATGCAAACCCTTTTTCTTTAGTTTTTCCTTTTTCCTGTTTTTCGTTTTTCATTTTAAGTAACAAAAATACATTAAATAATTATTAGATATGTGTTTAAGTAAAGTTAACAAAATAGCGACGTTAACTAGTGGTTTGCGTATTTTGTAGAATTTAAATATCATTCACCATTATTTCTGAAAATTTGCTAGGAAGTACCCGTAAACGTGCCATGATTAGACATTATTTTGCACAATAATCCATAGATACTTCAATAATTATCCGCCATTTACGAAAAACTGATATACAAGGTGATTTAATTGGCTCTAAATGTAAAATAATAAAAATTGAGTCCTGTCCTGGAAATTTTCTAAACTAAATTATGCTATTGATTGGACTAGGAGTGCATTATATGTGTACCAACTTTTATCCAAATACGTCCACCCATTCAAAAAATATGGTGAATTTTCAGTCAAAATTCATAAAACAACATGCATGTATCTTGAAAACAGTGAGGATTCAAGGATAAGTGGGGGCGTTTTGAACTCAGCAAAGTGTGCTCTATCTCTCATTAGTCTGTCACTTTAAATCTGGGACACCCTGTATATGACAAGAGCAAAGACAAATAACCGTTGTTTATCATTTCGATGATCATAAAAGATTGTACGATTATTGAAATGAACAAACAGGTTATCGATGAACGAAGAAGCCAACATCACTGACTATGACAAAATGAACTCAGTTAAGCCTGCGAAGGCAAATAATCTACAATATATGGATCCATAGCGCATTATTTGACAACTAGTACTGTGTTATTGTCCAGGAGTCTGTGTCCGCTCATGGTCAGAGGTAGCAGACTTAACCGACAAAATAAAAAATTGTTGTACACGATGGTGGTCAGGCCGTCCATCACATACGCGGCGCCGGTGTGGTGCAGCATACCGACTACGACAATAATAAATAATAATAATAATAAATACACCACAGGTAACGACGACCCCCTTTATCCCGGAAGGCTTCTAGGAGAGCCTTGTGTGGGAGGGGGCTACACATTTAGAGACAAGGGACACACACCCAATATCCGTGTATAGTGAAAAAATCTCTCTCACAGTATTTCCCACTGCCACGACCGGGGATCTTTTGGGTGAGAGGCAAGTGCGCTCACCTCTCGAAAACTAAAAGTGCTCGAGCACAAGTTTATGCGCCTCATTTCTAATTCTGGAAGGTACACCTCCCTCAGAGACCTATACGCACTTTGCCACGACATAACCCCAATAGCGGACTACATCCGGGACATCTCCCAAAAATTCTACTCTTTCAAACTGGGCGATAGTCCGCTAACAAGAAACATAACACAAATTAGACAGCATAATGCCCCATTTCGGATAAAACACTCTCTACCATACCAGACGTTACCGATCTTCCGGCAACCTCTGTAGCCAAACTTCACCAACTATAACTTACGCTTATCCTATCTGTCTTTACTGATATTTCATATCTTTGAATCTTTAAATCTTTTCTGTCTCTTTCTTCCTTTATGTTTGTTCATGTTTGTTCAAAATTTTCGAAAAACCAAAATTATCAAAACCAAAGTTTAGGCCAGCCTATGTGCAGCCCGGCATTTACACGTTTCGCAGAAGGTTCCTCGTTCAGATTGAGGTACTTGTGTTGGCATCAAAATTAAATAAAAAAAATATATGAGAGTATCTAAAACCAAGTTTAGTTATAAGTTTTTTAAAATCTGTTTTTGTTAGATATAGAAAATGTTACCACCTATTTTAATTCATCTTTTATGTGAAAGGAGTTTAGGTTAAGTTTTAAATTGTGTTTTAGCCAAACCAGTTCTATTCCGCCCGACCCTGCAACCCGCCACCGCGAACTACGCGGCGGTTGCATGGTTGGTCTCCGGAATAGGTTCTGGGGCGGCACATGTATTGTATTCATAATATATAATAAAGAAGTTTTGAATTGAATTGAATTGAATTGTGAATGTCATGGCTAGGGAGGTGGTGGCAGATATTTTTTATATGATTTTATCGTGTGACAGCGGTTGATAATAGTGGAGTTCTATGTAAAATAAATAGTACGAATAATCTCTGCCATTACGTGTACCATAAATAATTTTATTGCTTCTGCCTTTTGGTTTGAAAAATTTGTCTTATCACAAAAAGGTAAATGCAAGAGACGGATATTTTTATAGAAAATAAATTGAATGGTGAAAGGAATCGTTAAAAGACATTCATCCAATAAAACATGTTACACGAGACAAAATTGCCTTAAAGTTGTAATTTTAGAAAGTTTCCTTACCCCTAGGAATGTAGCCAGTGACATAGTATTGAATGGTCCAATTTCTAAACACAATATTCGATTACATCTCATCATCATAATAATGATAAGTTTTTTTACTTTTGCGGGTTCTTCATACCACTTACTGGCACATAAAGCCATTCCTATATCAGAGCTCTAGAAGTATTATTGTATTATTTAAAATCCGTCGTGATATTTACATAGTTTTAAATACATACATTTACTATTATTTCATTGCCATACCAGTAGTACACTAGAAGTCTAATGAACATGCTAAAAGCGAACTGTCCACAATATATGAAATTAATCAAATTCATTTCATCCTAAAAAAGATAATGCTAATGTAGAGTTAATAGACTGATTATTTGAATGGTCGATCAATTTCTTTGTACATTTCTATGTGTTTTGACATACGCGATATAATTCACGAATGTATTATAGTTCGTCTACTATAGCCTCCAATATTTGACAATTTAGAGTATAATTTGGTGGAGGGGCAAAATAACATTTGGAGAGATCATCAATAAGCTCACTAAAAGACTGCGTATCTATCTCTAAAGGTGAGGGTTTCAATATTTCAAAATGGCGGATCAAAGCGTTTTTTTTTGATTTTTGGAAAAAATTATTTGATGAAATTCGTGTAGTGAAACTTCTAAGCGAAATATGGCCAATTATTTGTTTAGAAATATATGGTCATATTCAAAATGTTTTTACATTTTTAAATATTTTCTATTAACACAACATAAACAAAATGATCAGATATTAGGTAAAGAACTTGTACTAAAACAAAAATTGATCTTTGGTAGACATACCTCGTTAGTACTTTCTCGTCAAACAATATTCTGAATATATTTCTAACTTTCTAACCCTCTTTAGGGGGCGAGCGTAGGTGCGTCTTTATGTACATATCTCGATGTGTGATATAAAGCAACGTTAGACGCGATTAGTACTTGGATGGGAGGCCGTTTCAAGTGTTATAGTACCTTTCAGTCATAAGCAAAAAATTAAAATTTAAAAGTTTCATAATTTTCAAAATAAACATCATATTTTGCTGTTAAAACACAATAATAAAAGTCATTCTGATATTTAAATTTATCAAAAACTACAATTTTTGTAATCGAATCATGAAAAAATTCACAAACACTCGATTATTTCCAAATAAACTAAAACTACCGGTAATAGCTCTCAAAATAATAATTTTACAGTCCAATCATTACAAATTATCGTCCTAAAAAATAGCGCCCTGACATGAACTTCAATCACATCAAAATTATTTTACAAATCCATATTCACAACATTTTATTATTTCTATTTCTTTTTCTTTTATACATTTATTTAACGTCGGCCTATTTCCGCTACTGAGGCCTAACACCGACGCCTGTAGACGAGCTACCCCCAACCAGGAATTTTGCCGAACCTCTTCCCTTAAGAAGAGTAGGGATCTTTTACTTGCCTAACATTTAATAGACAAGGGACCGACGGCTTTACTTCCCTTCCGAAGGATGGTATATCCCCTATACAACCTTCGCCTAAAGTTGTATGGCTTCCGCGCACTGATATCAAGCAGCTGGGAGATGTGTGAGGCGAGGACGCGGTCTTCGTTGGAACGCTCACCCATCCAACTACTAACCGCGCCTAATGTTGCTTTATATCGCATATCGAAATATGTATTTCTATTTCTAATAATTTTAACTCATATTATTCAACGTCTAAATTAGTTTTACATCATCTCAAGTTATCTAATTTCAATATCTAAATCATACACTCGCCGTTCCCAAAAATAAACTTTTTTCATCAAAACTAATTTTGTCTTTAACGAAGGCAGGCAAAATGATTATACGCTAAAGCTCTCGCGTAAACTACCGGCTCGCGAGTTAACTGCAAAAGCGCACCGATACACATTCGCCGTGCATATCGAAGTGGAGGCCTTCCTAATACCTTACCGAACCACACAAATGACTTTGCCTGGCAGTTAATCGTAAATAATTCAATAACCATATCAGACACAGTCTTCACTCTTACTTCAAAAGATGCTCCTTGCCGATGGTCACTTTCCATATAAGTTTCAGTTTTAAAATATTTTGTCTTTTAAGCGAAAATCGCTTCCTGGCCCAATGAATGGACGGGGCACGGCAAACGAAAGCAAAAAATGGGGAAAACGTTCCGTCAAGGCACTGTCTCCGTCTAAACGAAACGCCACCAGACCTATATAAGGCCGACAATTTTACACTCCAACAAGTTAGTCTACAGTGATCTCTTAAGTGTTATATATCTTCGTCTGTGTGTAGCTTGGTACCCTTTAAAAAGTGTATTTTCTAGATATTTGGCATTAAGTTTAGTACCCTTGCCTAGAGCATTTTTTGTACCCGCTGCTCACTACTTTGTCGTCGCGAATGAATTTTGGTCACCCGTTCAAGAAAGTGTATTCTAGATGATATTTTGATTCTCGTGCCAATCTGCCTAGTGTGTTTTCTGCACCTGATTCACCACCTAGTCGCTGCGAGTGAACTTGTCTGTAAACAGGTCATTGTTACTGCTTCCTTGCGCGATCAAATAAAAGAGCACCCGGACGCCTTCAGCGTCGCGCTTCGCACGTAAAGTGGATTTTTTAGTTTTATTTATATTTTTTATTCATATTCGTTAATTTTTTCGCTCATTAATGTTTCATTCTATGGATTTTATGGTTGTCGAATAGTTATCTTATTCTCAACCCCGTTAAATCAAATGTTTAATTTAAAAGATCATTACAAACTCTGTTTAAATTGCGTTCAATTTACTACATTAAAAATTATTGTTTGAAACATTTTATTGAGAGGAGCGGGATTCGACAAAAATTGATTTTAGGCCCTCCTTCGAGACACCCCTAGTGTTCTAACTAAACATTTGTAGACGTATTTGATATAGTTTTCCACTCTAGACAGTTTTAAATTAGAAACATCTTTTTTATTTCGATGAAAAACTTGTTTGGGCCCTGCGTGGAGTCACTTCTAGTACTCTGTTGAGAAATTTATAAAATGCTTTTTCGATACAATTTTCCATCCTGACCAATTTTTACTTGAAAGAATATTTGATTTGGCAAAAAATTGTTTTTAGGCCCTCCCTGAAGCCGCCTTGGTGCTTTGATGAGATATTTGAAAAGCTTTTCTCATAAATCTGTAATTTCTCTTTACAACGCTATTTTTCAAATTTACAATCGGATGAAAAATAACCTTGGAAATGGCATTTCTGTTTGGCTTTAGAATTTCAGAAACAAATTTAAAAAATTTCGAAGTAGACTTTGAATTTGAATAAAAGGGTATTTCTCAATAAATTAAATGGAAAATTGGCCTATTTGGTTCATTTGCCTGGATTAAGAAATGTTTTCCCCATTTTTTCCATTTCATGGAAATTCAATTTGTCATAACTCTAATTTTTTTAAATAGTACCCTGTATGTTTTATTTTTTTATCAAATAGAGTGATAAATTTGCTCTAGACTGGTTTTTTCCGATTAAAAATTGAATATAAATTAAAATAAATATGAAGCTTTTTGTAGAAGCATTTCGAATTGTGCCCATAACTTGCAGTAAGCCATGAGAAACAGATGTAAAAATTTCACACAGCATCTGTCGAAACGTTATTGTTGAGTGAAATAGAGGCGTATTCATTATTTGTAAATTTATAATTAAGTGCTCTATTCAAAATAAGGTACGATTTACGATGCAATAAACACAAAATGAAAAGGTAGATTTATTTCTAATTTATGGCGAATGTCAGAAAAATGCCCATGTGGCCGCACGTTTATATTATGAAAGATATCCAAATCGTCGTCAGCACCGGCAGTATTTTAAAATTCTAAAGTCATTCCGAAATGCGGAAAACATTGAGGTGGTAGATGACAAATTTGTAGTAAGCCAAGACATTGAGACAAACTATTGGCTTACACACATGTGTACCCAAATGTTTCTGCAAGAGAACTAGCAAAAGAGAGCATCAGGATGGATTTGGAGTGAATGTGTGGGCTGGAATATTCGGTACAAAAATTATTGGTCCCATACTATTTCAAGGACCACTAACCCGGAGCGCGTTACTTAAGCTTTTTGCAAAAAGAAATAGAAAACGAATCAGATGAACTTTCCTTGGAAGATTTCAAAAATATGTACAAATAAGTTCCAACAAGATGGAGCACCGCCGCGTAATGCTGGTTTTGTGGGAAATTACCTTAGCGCAAAGTTTGACAAACGGGTAATATCTACTAATGGAACTATTAGATGGCCTGCTCAGGTCACCAGACCTAACTACACTTGATTTTTTTCTTTGGGGTTATCTGAAGACACAGTATACTCAACGCCGTCTGCAACATTAGAGGAACTAATTTTAAATGCCTTAGAATCCATAACTCCAGTCATGGTACAAAGTGTTATGAGTTAAACTGTTCGAGGAGTGAACAAGTGTTCTGAAATGGGCGGGCGTCAATTTGAACACCTGTTATAGGTTTGGTATTTAGTTGTGTTGTATTATTCTAATTATAATATTAATAAATTTATTAAGTTGCTGTCCAGATTGGTATCATAACTTAGAAATTGGTTAATTGGTTGATTGTGTGAATTTTTGTTCTTTTGCTAATGATTTATCAAAAATTTTGTTATATTTTTCAAAATAAATTTTCTCTAATTACAAATAAGTCATCTGTTTTTCATAGCTTATTGTAAGGTATGGACACATAATTCGAGACGCTTCTACAAAAAGCTTAATATTTATATTAACTTATATTCAATTACTTCCACGTTCAGTGGAAGTATAGTAACGCAAAAAAAATTAAAAATTTTTCTGTTGAAATAGGCTTAAAATGTTGTGAAACGTCGAGATTTTAAATTTGAGATAAAAAACTTTTTTTGTGCCACGTACACTCTGGAACCGTTTATGATATTGATTTGAAATTTGGTACACTTATGTATTATAACGAGATCTGGAACTAGATTATATTTTGATCTAATTCAGTTGAAGGGTTCGGGGTAAATGGAGTAAATAAGTGTAAATAAGCAAAGCAAGCAAGTAAGAGTCCATAAAATTGCAATTTAGGGACATCTACGAAAAGTCAAGGTCTCAAAATTTTGTTTGTCAATTTCCGGCCATACCGAAAATGATTGTTTTATCACCGAACGCTCAAAATGTGGCCATTGACACCTATATTTGATTTTCCAAATTTCAGAATTTTATTTTTAAAACTGTAGAAAAAAGTGGGGAAGGGGTAGGTAACTTCTGGGTCACCGGTATAATAATAATAAAATAATTTTATTTCAAATTTTTTTAAATAGAAGAAAATTTTTTGTGGGTCCCTCCCCGGAGCCGCTCCTGGTGTCCTTACGAGTTTGCAAAAAGCTTTATTGTTGCGGTTTCCCACCCTTAACAATATTTGTTTCAGGAATGTCTTAACTAAACAAAGATTTGTGTTTCGCCATCCCCGAGGCCGCATTGGTTAGTTTGATGAGAAATTGAAAAGAAAAACCTTTGCGAAACAATTTTTGGTATGAAATAATTTTTGATTTTACAGATACACAGACGCCATGCCGACTCGGATATATTTGCAGTTTTCATTTTACTTGAAAACTTCCATGTTCATCATAATTCCGAAATTGAATGTTTTCATGACGCTTATTGGTTTTATAAAGTGTATTTTAGATGGAAAAGGTAACCTTTATTGTGATATTTCACTAGTATTTTCACTTTCTTTACGCATATCACATAGTCTATATATTTCTGTAACTGCAACCATGTACGGTTTAATATTTTCATTAACTCTGTGTTCTCTGTAAGATTACTGATTAGAATGAGAAAACATATTTTACAGATAGTATGTGTGGCCTGCCTTAATTTGTAAAGATAAGTAAAGTTTGCAAATAGTTCAGAACGCATTGAGGTTCAGTTATAATGTGCGCAAGTTTGATCATTATTTCGGTTAGTTTTTTGTAATCTAAATGGCTTAACCTCGTAAAAAGGTGTAATTTATATCGATCGTGTTTAATATATAAAATCTTGAAATATGGTAAACCTGAGTATTTGGCAGTTAAATTAGTTAAAAATAGTGATCTGCTACTACTTGTGATTTATTTAGTGTCCCCAAACATAGAACAGCCCAGTTTCAGCGTTCCTTTAGCTATAATGCTGTGAAAATTTTTAATGCCTTACCCAATGATGTCAAGTCACTCTCCTCAATTCATTCTTTTAAAAAACACATATGGGGTATAAATAAATAAATAAATACACCACAGGTAATGACAACCCCCTTTATGATCCCCTTTATGATCAATTATATTCCATTATTGCCTGATTTTCTTTTGTTACGATAGTTTCTGTTTGGTATTTATACTGTTAATTTGAAGTTTATTATATTTGTGCATGATCAGCTAGGTATTATGTGAAGTATATTTCGAAATTATTAATTTTATTTTAATATTTTCTGTACGCGGGTGGTTGTATGGATGAACATATTATATATGAATACCGCCATCCTCTTGTATTTTGCATTTTTTATACGTATTTTTCTGTGTAATAAAGGCATATTATTATTATTAATATAATTTAAGAAATTTGATACAGTATATCCTGAACCACAGACCAATTTTAGACTTGTCGACGAGATGTCGCGTTGCCACACAGAGAAGTTAAAAATTTAATTAAAAGATTTGGTAATAAAGTAATTACTACTTATTTACCAATAGGAATATATTTGCAGTTACATTAATCACCCCTCTTTGAAATTACAGTGAACAAGATAATGGATTAGTTTCCGATCACTTAATGAAAAGAGGTTGTGAATGATTACTACTTCCATGTTTTTTATTATACAATGGTAGTCTTACTTTTGAAACCACATGTATTCAAAGAATCAGATCAACCAGTGAAGATCACTCTCAAGTTAGAAGCGATTGTCTTAAGAATGCTACTAACAAAAACAGCACCTCAGTCTACAAGCATATATTTGACAATGCCCCTAATGGAAACATTTTCTTCAAATCTTAATCTAGACCAAAGTTAGTTTAAAATGTGTGCTTTTAAAATTAACGATTTTTCAAAATGTTTTTACAAATATCCACAACGATTGCTCCAGTTACATTGCTTGAACTTGCTGGTTGCTTTCTTACACTTAGCTGCTAAACTAGATAGTCCCATAGAAATGTTGATTTTACAATAAGTTATGGATATGTTCTTTCTAGTATCTAAGGCTTTTATTACATAGCTGGAATTATTAAAATATATTATACCCACCACAAGAAGACGAAGTACAATTGATGCCAATTGCAACGAACTTTGTAAAAAGTCTAAAACCATTATACTTCTCATCGCAATATTAAATTCATTTATATACCTGAAATAAAATGGAAAATGTGTATCTTATTGCACTACAATCTAACGCTTAATAAGTGCAATACCGGGTGTTATAAAAGTATGGGAACGATGGAAAATCTCGAACAGTTTGCATCAAATCGAAAAATAAAAAAATACGTGCCAAGAATGTTTCAAAAAACTATCTACTGATGCCAAAATGACCTCCCCACCCACCACCCTGTGGGTGGGGCGAGGGGGAACTTTAAAATTTCAAATGGAAATCCCTATTTTTTATTGCAGAATCGGATTCTACATACTTAAAAAAATACGAAAAGTAAAACTACTGATCTCAGAGTGAATGATTTCCCGTTTGAGAACAGTGATTTTACACGGTCTTGCGGAAATTACAACTATTAACATTCTGTAAATTTATTAGCAGCTAGTAATTTTCAATTTACATTTTTTACAATGCAATAAAAAACTCGATTTAAAAAAAAACTAACCTCTTAATTTAGCCACATCAGACAAGTTCTTGATCCCAGCCAGTGAAGGCAAGGGGGTAACTCAGCCATTTAAGGCAAGGTGAGGATTTCAGTCAGTTGAGGCAATTAGTTTACAGCTTAACTGCTACACTGGTTTTAATTTCAAGATTATAGCAGGTGTTCAAAATGGTGCCCATTGACTTCTTGGCATTGTCCGAGACGAACGTAAAAATTTTCAATAGCACTTCTTATCATTTGAGGTGCTATTTCTGCAAAAATGTATATTATGCGTTCCCTCAGCTCTTCCAAATCACGAGGTTTAGTGAAATAAACCTTACCCTTCACGTAACCCCAAACAAAATAATCAAGTGGCGCGAGGTCGGAAGATCTTGCTGGCCATTCAATAGTTCCTCTTCGACCTATCCATCGATTTTCGAAAGTACCATTCAAATAGTCCCTAACAATATCCCGATAGTGTGGAGGAGCCCCATCTTGCTGGAACCAAACATTATCGAACTCATCACCAGCAATCTCTTGTATTGCGGGAACTATTTGATTTGTCAACATTTCCAGGTATTTTTCTCCATTCAAATTTCCATCTATGAAAAAGGGTCCTATTATTCGACCCCTGAAAATTCCTGCCCAAACATTTAATTTTTGTGGATACTGCGTGTGTGTTTCAAGCATCCAGCGAGGGTTTTCGTCACTCCAATATCTGAAATTATGGCGATTAACTTTTCCAATGAGTTGGAAAGTTGCTTCATCTGAGAAGACAAGTAGAGATAACAAAAAAATTTGGGTTTTGGTTACTCCTTTCCATCATTAATTCACTAAATTCAAGTCGCCGATCAAATTCATCTTCATTTAACTCTTGGTGAAGGTGAATTTTGTAAGGATGAAATTTCAAAAGTTTCAAATTCTTATGAACTGAAAATGCACTCATATCAAGCTGTTGACTGGCTTTTCTGATTGATAACCTTCGATTTTCAACAAATGCCTGGGCCACTTCCATTTATCGAGTTTCCGATGTTTCAGATTTTGGTCTTCCAGATTTTGGGAAAGTTTCGTTGAATAAAATCACAACTTCATCATAGGCCCTTTCTTTATCGCCCCACCCTCGCATCATTAAAAGAGAAACTCTCTCTTCCTCTGTTAAAGTAGCCATTATGCAGAAAAAAATGCAAGAATTAACGAAAAATTAAATAACTTTTTCCGTACAAAAGTGCGCTCCTACCTCTACAAAAGTTGGAAGGAATTGAACGTTCTCGTAGAAATTTCACAAAACAAATACTGTTATTAAGAACACTTAAAAAAAACATTAATAAAAACCAAGATATCACAGATATTGTTTTTTTTACTGAATGTTTTTTTTTGTCAACACGAGTAGCTAGAGTTTGTAAATATTTACAAACTTATGGACGCTTAAGGTTTATTTCAATTTTGTGCGATTACAGTGACACCTTGCGAGAATCGAAAAAATGCCTGATATAAAATTCATGTATTTTTGGCCGTATAATCCGAATCCGCTATAAAAAATAGAGATTTTCATTACAAATTTCAAAGTTTCCCCCGCCCCACCCACTGGGTTAGGGGTGGGGGAGTCGAATCCAATGTCATTGGATAGATTTCGTGAAAATAACAAATACTGTTTTTCAGTTTTTGAACTGGACGTTTTTTTATGGGCACAAGACGCTACTCTTGAAACAGTAATGTTTTCTTTTCATTTTTGCGATTACAGCGACACCATGCAAGAATTGAAAAAAATATCCGGAATAAAATTTACGTATTTTTTGCCGTAAAATCCGATTCCCCAATAAAAAATAGGGGTTTCGATTTGAAATGTTAAAGTTGCCCCTCGCCCCACCCACAGGGTGATGGGTGGGGAGGTCATTTTGGTATCAGTAGATAGTTTTTTGAAAAATTTTTGACACGTATTTTTTTATTTTTCGATTTGATGCAAACTCTTCGAGATTTTCCACCGTTCCCATACTTTTCTAACACCCGTATATTTATTACCAAATATTAGGATATTGGGAGTAAAATAAAACATTCTGAGGAAATCCAAAATTCTCATTTATTTATAATTTTTTTCATGAAATGGCATCATTGACGACACTCACAGAATTCAGAATTGGCCACATTTATCAAGATGCAGTTTTAATAAAAACATAAAAGTGAACGAGCTAGTAAAACTGAAATAATTGAAAATAGCAAAGGCAGTAAGAGAATTTCAGTTTATTAGATTAAGACATAATTTTTAATGAGATGTTACTTTTATTTTCTCATTTTTATATACAGTGTGACCCATTAGATAGCGGGACACACCCACAAAATTTTTATTTACCATTCAATTTTGACCATTTTCTTAAATGTAGTGCGTGGAAAACGGCACTTTAGGATAAAATGTCATATTTTTTAACAAAAATCAAGACCTACTTTTAATTTTTTGGCGTGAAAATTCACGAAATCATATTAGCGATTTTTTAACAAAAAATCTGAGTGCATCACTTGATTAAGTACTCTCTGAAATGGGCCCGTACAAAATTTATATAAAGAAATATTGCATATCAAAAATTCTGTGGTCAAAGTAAAAATCACATTGTATTTATTATTAAATAATAAAAATTGAAGAAACAACTGAAAAAAGTATTTTATCAAAATTATTGGAATGCCAAAGTATAAAATAAACGCTAATTATGCTTTTCTTTCTTCCACTAATTTGATGCTTTTTCGCAACATTTATCAAACCTATTTCGTTCATTCGCAGTTACTTTTTTGAGTTGTTCTTAGGTAATAGCTGCACATGCTTCAATTATTCTACCGCGTAGTTTGTCAACTGACTTGCCTTAGAAACCACTTGCTTTAGTGTACCCCACAGGAAAAAGTCATGTGCCGTCAAGTCCGGGGATCTTGGCGGCCACTCAATAAGAGGACTGTTTCCTACCTATTCACCGATTTTCAAAATTTGTGTTCAACCAATTCTTTATTACTACTGCGTTATATACAAGAGACCCATCTAATTGAAATTTTAAATTCTGACGTGTTTGAATCGGTAAGTCATTTAGTGCATCCCAGAACTAATTTCCCAGAAAGTTCAAAAATACACGTTGATTCAAATTACTCTCAGAAAAAAAGGACCAATAATGGGGAACATTCTCTTTTATTTTATTCGCCAGAGTACACCAGCTGTACTCGGTTGTTTTGTCCGTCAATGTGAATACGAAAAAAATATGTCTTTAAATAAACAAAGTTAATTAGGATGTAAAATGAAAACTTGTTGCTGTGTACCAAAGTGCTCTACTTCAAGTGTACTAACTAGAATATTGTCATGATTGATTAATCTAGAATGAAAGAGGATTTATAAACAAAAAATTCAACAAGTTCATAAATGTAATTATATACCTTTCAACCAAATCAGCTTTTTTTCGATGAACTTTAGCACTTCTTTTTCTCAGTTCCGATTTTATACGATTTAATGACCAACTACCGTAATCCTTGTTATCAATTTGGCTCATTTCTACGAATAAGACATTGGGAAACTCTCGGAAATCGGGAAATTTAAACTATGAGAATGAAATTAAACCGAGTACGCATGGCGTCATCTATTGGATATATTAGGAACTGGCTTGGATTGTTCCTCATTCTTTTTATCAATTTGGCTCATTTCTACGAATAAGAGATTGGGAAGCCCTCAGAAATCGAGAAATTTAAACAATTTATAACATAATTTTTAAATCGTAGTTTAATGTAATTTTCAATTTGTACCATATATTATATGATGCAAATTGAGAATGACATTAAACCGAGTACGTATGACGGCATCTATTGGATATATTAGGAACTGGCTTAAATTGTTCCCCATTCTACAATCAATAAGTACTCCGCACCACACGTTTATTATTTTTTTAGAGTATTGCCTCTTTGCGTTCACGATCTAATTAGGATTTTCGGCAGGCCAGTACCGTAAATTTTGAGACGACATTACTCCATTTGTTGTAAATGTAGTTTCGTCGCTGAACAAAATTTCCTTTACAAAGTTCTTGTTGTTTAGATATTCTACCTGAGCTCACAAACAGAATTCTAATGTTCTTTTCTCATCTCCCTGTTCCAGAGTATGTAAAATTATTGGCTTAAATGGTTTTATTTTGTTTATTGTAAGGCACCTTCTAATGCTTTCTCTAGGGATATTTAAGTCTAGATTTGGCTGTTCTCAAACTCGAATGAGAGTTGTTGTGCAAACATTCCAATATTCGCTCATTATTTTTAATTCCCCGGCATGGATTATCTCTGTTTATGCTTTGACACACCACCTGTTTCATCGAAAATTTTATTTATAAGATGTACAGTACTGCTGCTATCAGGATGTCTATTATTAAATTCTTTCGCAGCATCTCTTGCGAAAATAATATTATAAAAGACAAGACGCACAATTTGAATTGTGTCTCTCAAATTTTCTTGTTCCATAATTACACCAATAAGTTGTCAAATTTTTACAGTATTATTGTACACAAATCAAATCTGACAGGGCTAACGCTTTAAGTAATTTTTGAGACATTTGCAATTGTTTTCCAATTTTTATTCTATGGATTACTTGACAAGAATAAATAAAATAATACGAACAATATGATTTTTACTTTGACCACAGAATTATTAATATGCAATATTTCTTTATGAAATTTAGTACCTCTCATGATGTACTCATGAAGTAAAGAACAAATGTAGATTCATATTAGATCTTGATACACATGACTTTTTTTAACATTTATTTAACGTCGGTCTATTTCCGCCACTGAGGCCTATCACCGACGCCTGTAGACGAGCTACCCCCAACCAGGAATTTTTGCCGAACCTCTTCCCTTAAGAAGAGTAGGGATCTTTTACTTGCCTAACATTTAATAGACAAGGGACCCACGACTTTACATCCCCTTCGAAGGATGGTATCTGACCTACACAACCCTCGCCTAAGGTTGCATAACTTCCGCGCATACACTGATATACAAGCCGCTGGAAGATATGTGAGGCGAGAACACGGTCTATTTTGACACGGTCGCCCATCACATGACGTTTGTCTTACTTATTCTCACAAGTCCGTATGTACATTTCGGATATTATAAAAATATATACCGGGTGTCAACGGATCATGGTAGACCCCCTTTTTTCCCTTATTTTTAAGAATACCAGATTGAAGCTTGGTAGATGTATTATATGACCAAGAAGACCCTTTGTGACATAACTGTAATTTTTTTCCCACTTCCAGTTTCACCGGAAATGATCCCAACTTTTGATTTTTAAATGGAATATTCTATATATTATTATATTTCTGGAATCCTTGAAAAATTCTGAGTACTGTGATGCCCCATAAGTGACATTTCGATTCCATAAGAAAAATTTAACTCTAAATTTGTTGGTACATCTAGAGTACAATGACCAGAAAAAAAATGCTTGTAACTGACCGGTGTGATTGTTAAAGAACACGCCAA
Organism: Leptura quadrifasciata; assembly: GCA_963675555.1. NCBI lineage: Eukaryota > Metazoa > Arthropoda > Insecta > Coleoptera > Cerambycidae > Leptura > Leptura quadrifasciata. The sequence goes on from OY776674.1 coordinate 33,092,768, forward strand.
AACCCTCGATGAATTTTTCGAAACTGTAACAAAATCCGAAACATTTCGCATGAAAAGCGTGCTTCACGTAAAAATGCCGTTGGAAGAGGTTTTTATATATTCAATCACATTTTCGCTCTACGGAGCATTTCTTATTCCAAAATTTTGATAACTCATCAAGGAGTATCATTGTAGAAAGTGTAGTAAATGTCGCTGCATGGGGACGTAATGTCGCCCCGACCACAAAATTTAAAAAGTATAACGAAAACCGATTTTGAAAAAACCTTTTTACGAAACTTTGTTAAGCACTGCAACTCATGTGTTGTGTTAAATATGAAGACAAGTTATACAGTCTCTAGTCAACGTATTTCGTATAGCCCTTAGCGTCGAGGGTGCCCTATCATTTTCTAGCAGTCATTTTTGACGGGAAAATGATGGGTTTTAAGCGTATTTGCCCTAAACCGGTTCCTCAGTGATTCGGTGGCAGAAAAGTATAGTTACCATGTACTCAGAACGTGCATGGGACCGCCTTGCCTAAACGTATGAATTTATAATTACCAGAATATAATTCAAAGTTGTTGCGATATAAGCATTTTTAAGCTCCGAGGAGCGATCAAAATTGATATTGAACTAAAAATACGTAAATGGACAGGCAAGCAAAAGCCCACCAAAATTATAAACATTGAACTTTTTAATGAATCTTTTTGTGTAATCGTTAGCTACAAACCGCACATTGGATGGTAGTTGGGTACATTATGAGCCGTTCCTCACTATGTGTTGTGCACGGACCAGACTATAGTTTGTTAATACATTTTTCTTGAACGTTTTGTAAAAACATAATTTTTTAAAAGATTTAATATATATGTTTTTGAACTTTATATTGTCTTCTTTCTTGTGTCCTTTTCAGGTTTGAATTTAAGAAAGTGTTAGTATTTACTGTGTTAGATTTATAGTGTTACGACGTCCAATTGGTACCATCAGTGAAGCAGTTAAGCAACAACGAAACAGTAAGTATAGATTTTGTATTATTCTCTATCTGAAAGAGTCGCTTTGAACCCTTCTTTGTGAATGTTTAATATCCATTTTGGAAAGTATAATAAAAGTTCGATGGATCGTTCACATGATGTCAGAAAAATTAAATCGAGCATAAAAAAATTTAGAATGTGTATTTTGTGGGCAATCAAATTTGGCCTGAAAATTTTCTTTACCAAAACTTATATTTTTCAAATGGAACCATAATGGTAGAGTATACCATAAACCAGCGGATGTTCTAAGGAATCGCTGGATGTACCGAAAAGCAATTTTTTCTTATTTATTTTTTTTGTCTTTCTAAATTTTAAGTCAATTTTTTTTTCATGGAGCCGAAATGTCACTTATGGGGCATCACACTACTCAGAATTTTTCAAGGATTCCAAAAATATAATAATATACATAGTGTTCCATTTAAAAATAAAAAGTTGGGGCCATTTCCGGTGAAACCGGAAGGGTGAAAAAAATTACAGTTATGCCTTAAAGTCACTTCTTGGCCATATAATACATCTACCAAGTTTAATTTCGATATTCTTAAAAACCATGATCCGTTGACACCCGGTATAGTACATAAAAAAGCAAATGATTTGACTGCATTAGTGTCAATTTTTTTCACATAAATACTGAAAGGTTAATGTGAATTCAACTCCCTATATTGTTATAAAATGAATAATATCGAAAGACTATATTTCTGTCTTCAAGTTTTGGTTATTTGGTGAAGTTGTTAGGAATAAAAACAATCATGGGACAGTATTAGAACAACTTAAAAATTGTCGGGCGATGTTAAATAAGTGACATAAAATTTCTTACCGAATTATTTCCTTGTGTTTTAAACTGCATTCCCTTAAAGTGATGAAGCTGGCCTCCTCTTGGCTACAATTAAGTTGACACTTTATCTTTATTACGTACTTGTCGAAGTTGGTCAAGATGTACATTAAAATCTTTATTTGGCCTAGTGGGAATATTATAAGACTGAATGTAAAAATATCCGTATACGTTACAAAAGATGCTCCAATAGTACCATCCAACATATGCCACAAATAGCTTTGTAAATAATACTTTTGTTCGTCAAAAGGAAACCATGAGGAGAGGGGCAGAGCTTTTATTATCACTGTTTCATTTCGACTGGCATAATATTTTACCAAATCGTCCACATAAAGAGGGTGTATAAAATACAGAGCAGTTACTAAAATAAATATAAATAAATATAAAAAAATATTAGAGAATTACTAGAGATTATGAGAAACAGAACATAGAAGATGGATATCACATGGAGACTGACTTTGCCAAGTACCAGTGTTTAAACAGTGACGGTGAACGGAGCCTGTAGGCCGCTTTCCGAGCCTCAGCACATGAAGGGGCACAAGATTCAGAAGGGCCTCCAATGCTGCCGTGAGAGTAGTGCGAATAACTCCCGTGACTCCCAAGCAGGCAAGTCTTTGGAGTTGCTCAAGTTTCCGTTGAATGTGTAGCCTAGCAACTGCCGGCCACCAGACAACGGAAGCATACGTTACCATGGGTCTCACTATAACAGTGTAGTACCACATTGCTACTCTGGGGTTCAAACCCCAAGTTTTTCAAAAGGTTCTACATACCCAGAGGGTATTGGTGGCACTTTGTATTTGTCTCTCTATGTGATCTTTCCAGGACAGCTTGGAGTTCAGGATGACGCCTAGACAGTTCACCGTCCTGGAGACCCTCAGAGTGGTTTCACAAAGACGGGCTCGACAAAACCGTCCAGCATACGTTTTCTAGTAAAAACGACCAGTTTTACCTTAGAGGGATTTACTCGAAGGCCCTGGTCGTCACACCATTGCTGTACGATTCGTAGGCCCCTTTGCATGAGCCCGCTGACCGTATTAGGGAATTTTCCCGATATGACAATGGCTAAGTCGTCGGCGTAGCCTTGCGTGTAAAGACCTTCGTCCTCAAGTGCTTTGAGTAGGCCATTAAGGACGAGGCACGATAACAGAGGGGAAAGAATGCCTCCTTGTGGGCAGCCCTTCCTTACTGCTACCTTCACGGCCGTGTCTCCACTGGCAGCGATAATTTGTCTATTCACCAACATGGCTCTTATCCATCTAATGATGGTGTCCTCAAAGCCATGATAGGCGGCCGCGGCACAAATTGAGTCGAAGGAGGTGTTATCAAACGCTCCTTCAATGTCCAAAAAAGCTCCAGCTGCGAGTTCTTTGCGGTGTAGCGCCTTCTCGATCCTGGAAACAATCGGATGAAGGGCCGTCTCCGCCGACTTCCCAGCCTGGTAAGCATGTTGTGATGGATGCAAAGGTTCCAAGGCCAATGCTCCGTCTTTAACGTACCTTTCGACCGACCTCTCTAACGTTTTGAGCAGGAAGGATGTAAGGCTGATTGCTCTGTAGGATTTGGCAGCGTCGTAAGAAATGCGTTCTGCTTTTGGGATGAAAACCACTCTGATCGTTCTCCAGGCTATGGGGACATACTCTAGGGCCAGACAAGTTCTCAACAGGTGGTAAATAGGACGTATGACTATCTCCAGGCCCTACTGAAGAAGTGCCGGGTAGATACCATCCGTCCCTGGACTTTTATAAGGATCGAAAGTGGAGATGGTGTTACATGGCCTATGTCCATTTAACAGTTTTATTTAAAAACTAGTGTTTTGTGGATAGTTAGCACGACCTGTATATTTTTTGGATTCAGTTTTTGCAGGTGAAACTGTTTTCAACTAACACAATTTTACATGTATAACTACTAAACCATGTCACACTGTTTTATGTACTTAATTTTATATCTTAGGAACTTAGTCCTGTTTTTCTATTAATACTATTATGTATCTCATATCCGTTGTAATACAGCATTATTATCCCAGGAAACAATTTGTCTACAAAATTTAGTTACATCAGATATCTATTTTTCAATTTTTATATTTTTGTTTACTATGGAGTACATATGGTTATTTTCCTTACCTTCTCTCATTCTATATATAGTAAATCCTATAACATGTAATATGTTACTGATTTATCAATAATATCAATACGTTTTACTACTTATTTACATCTGTTAATATTTGTTGTTATGTATAAAATAGAAATTGCAAAGGCAAATCAGCTGGCAAGGAAAATAAACTATTATTATAGATTCCTTTTATCGATTATATGCGAGTATGGGAATCTACAAGGCAAGTTGGTGCGCTTAACGCAACCACTGACAGATGGCCATACTGGTACTATTTTTATATTTTATAGCTTTCAATTTCAATAGGGAATTAGATTTCTCACATTTTTTTGGTGGCGTTGTTTGCCAGTAAACAGGACAAAAAAAGTTTACCTTATCAGTAAAACTCACCAGGAAGTCATTTGCTTGCAGCCTTTGTACTGATTCAAACATTATAATTTTTAACTGTGGACTTCAGTAATTGATATTACAATTTTTTATATCCCAGTTACAAAGTGTTGAACATACAGGTAATTTCATTTCATTATACTCATTAAAATATTTTAATTAATCTTCAAATTTTGCCTTTGATATAATTTCAATTATTTTTAAAATAAATTCAAAGTCAATTCTTCTTAATTTAATAAGTAGTTAAAATACTATATGTACCACATGGTTGTAAAAATATTTTTCTCTTTCCTTTTCATTTTTTTGGCAATTTATAGTCTAAGAAATCAGCTAACTCGTGCATAGCTAATAATAACTCGTGCATAGCTAATAATAATTCGTGCATAGCTAATAACAACTCGTGCATAGCTAATAATTACTATTGCATAGCTAAAATTACTTTTGTACTGCTAATCAGCTTACTTTTGTATAGCTTAAATTAATTTCCTGCAGCTTTTGTATAGCTAGCCTAATATTTCGTGCAGCTAATTTAAATATATTTTGTACAGCTAACTAGCTTATATTTGCATAGCTAACATTGCTTAAATTTTGCATAAATGTTGTATGTGCTTATATTTGGTTAAATTTCCTACAATTTTCACCCCATTCATTGAGAGACGTAAATTGCCAAGAAAAATTTAGAATTCTTGCAATAAGAGACAATTGTGGGCCTGGATTGCTGTCCCAGAACCAGCCACCTGAGCCATAAACCACCTAGGATACTGGTATCAATTTGTTTTTTATATATATATATTTTTTTCACATTTCAATTTGTCTCAAACCGATTTGTCTAATTTTTTTATGTAATATTTTTTGTCATTCATTTTAAACTATCTTTTTATTTCTCTTACCAACAATTTCAGTCTGATCTATAGCAGACTGGTTATTCGAGAAAAAGAGACTATTTTGCTTATTTTACTATAGATGGTGCCCAATTTAACATCAATTTTTCTTTGTCTCCTTTTCTCGAAATAAACAGAAATCTGTCGCTTATGCTGTACATGTCAGAAAGGGTAAGTTTCTCCACTCTTACGAATGCTCTGGACCCACGGCTCTCTGCTCCGGCTTAAACCAGCTAGTCGTCCGCACATGTTGCCTCAATTCTTTCTCAAAAATAAATAATAAGAGAAAGGAGGTAACAATGGCCCATTTGACTCTCTCCACTGTCACTACCCTAGAGGCCGTCCTCCAGTCCGCTGTCGTGACGACCGCGCGGGACGGCCGTGGGGCTGGATTTTCTTCTATCTCCACCACAGATTCGGGGAAATGAGTTTCCAGCAAGTGTTTGAGGTAAGACTACTAGAGGGGAGCCTCAAATATTCTATTCGCATTGGACTGTCTTTTTTGAGAGTTTTACAAAGCCTTGCGGCTTGCGGGAGGTCTTCTATGCTTTCACAGAAGTCCTTCCAAGCAGTCCTTTTGCTGTCTCGAATGCGACTTTTATAGAGGCGTTGGGACCTCTTGTGATTTTCCCAATCCTCAGGAAGCTGAGAACGCATTGCCCTATTAAAGAGCCTGCGTGTTTCTCTGCGTAAGTTTTGCAGTTCTCTGTTCCACCAGGGAACGTTGCTCTTTTTTTTCCTCCTCCTGAGAGGACAGCTGCACTCGTATGATGCAGTGATCGCTCCAAGAAGAAGTTTGGTGGAGATTTCTATATCCTCTGTGTTCCTGGGTTGAATTATCCTCGTTATTTTACCTGAGAGAGTCCGCCTGTAGGCGTCCCAATCAGTATGTCTGGGATTTCTGTACCAGCTATCCTCTAACTGGGGAGCTAGGTCCAGTTTAAATCTGAAGTGCGGTGGTCAGTGGAAAGAAGAGGGAGAACGGCTAGGGCACACTAGGGCCCTATCCGACGTGGTGAGGACTCACTCACTTCTGGACGCCAGGAGTGATTGTATAACTCCCGTGTTCTCCTTCTCAGTACCCTTTAAGGTCATTATTGCGAAAAGGGAGGATTGGTACTCAATCGGGAATATACTCGGATCTGCCGATATCGTCTGGTTTACGGACGGATCTAGATCTGAGGGTGGTTCCGGAGCGGGTATATATGGCGAGAAACCCAGGACAAAATTCACCTATGCTCTAGGTAAATTCGCAACGGTATTCCAGACCGAGATATTCGCTATTTTGGTCTGCGTGCAGGAGAATATCCGCAGGGAATATTCTAACAAATATATAATATATGTAGTGAAAGCCAAGCGGCCCTCAAGGCCCTGGCATCAGTTAAAACCAAATCTTCTTTGGTTCAGGACTGTAAAAAGGCCCTCTGTGAACTTGGCTCATCCAATTGGGTCAGGCTTCTCTGGGTGCCTGGGCACAGTAACATTGAGGGTAATGAGCAGGCAGATGCTCTAGCCAGAGAGGGTTCTCAACAGCCCTTGAGGGGCCCGGAGCCAGCACTGGCTTACCCTAAAGCAAACGCCAATAGGTCAATAGAGGACTGGTCTCACTCCCAGTTTGTGGACCTCTGGAACTCCCACCCAGGACTTCGGCAAGCGAAGCTCCTCATCCCAGGACACTTGCCGAAGAGGGCGGAGCATCTACTGCATTTAGGCAGAAAGCAAGTTAGGATCGTGGTTAGTCTCCTGACTGGACACGGCTCTTTCAGGAAACACCTGCACAACATCGGAGTGGTTAACAACCCCGAGTGTAGGTTTTGCGGAGAGGAGGAGGAAACTTCCATCCACCTCCTAACCTCATGCCCCAGTCTCATGAACTTGAGACACAAGCACTTCGGTATAGGCTTCCCTATGCCGGAGGAGGTAAGGAATGCCCCGCTGGGAAGGATTCTGGCCTTTGGTCTGAAGTCCGGCCTGGATGGGGACATCCACTGATCAGTTAGCGGATGCACAATGGGCCACTGGGCCTGAGTGCCGCGATTTAGATTTAGTGCACCGCTAAGAAGAAGAAGAAGACGGCGAACGGAGCATGACGACACAACAACTTAAGACTTTGAAATTCAGTTAAGACACTGACAGTATGACCATTGAAACATCAAATCACGATTGACGGTTATGGCAAAATCCGGACAAGACTACTTAATTAATGATAATGTTGATTGCTAAATTTTGATGAAGTTGCTTGTCCTTTAATCATATATAAGTTTTCCTTGCCTAGAAATTGTACTATCCATCGAAAATATTCATTTGGTTAAGTTTGAAGTTATATACAACACCTAATGTAATGACCAATCTGAAGCGTTGACTTAAGACTGCTTCAAAAAACAATCTAAACTTCTTTAGTCACCGCAACGCCATCGGAGTGAATGAAATTGACTCCAACACTTGAATGATACAGATATAGGATCTTTTTGTAGGCATTTTAATGCTTTGGAAAAAAGTCCTAAGTCCTACCTGAGTTTGAAACTTCTAATTAGCCTTATCTGCTGCATCTGAGAGGGAGAAAAAGAAGGAAGAAACACTTATCTACTAAGCAAAGCACTATTTATTTTCACCTCTGTACTGAATGGGTACAATAACGAAGTGAATAATATACAGAAGAGGAGATTACACAATAATTTTTCAGTCCATTTTTAAGTTAAACATGTATTGAATTGGTATAAACCTAAAGGTACTACAGAGGAAGGCAATCGAAAGAAAATTGCTATTCTAAGACATTATTTGACATTACTACTTTCTGGCACAATTCTAACAGGTGATTTTGGTGAATACTTACCCAAGAAAATATTCACAAGAAAGATTTTGTTAGAAATTTGACTCTGTTTTACATATGAATTATATATCTCAATTATTTCCTCATCTTCACTTTTAAGTATTCGTTCTTCCAATACCATAATTTCACGTATAATAGCTTTTACTCGTGTTGTTTTAATCGCATATACTCTTAAAAGTGTGACTGAATACAGAAGAGTGATACAAAGGTTTGCCACTACTTCTCCTACAATCACAACCTCGTCGATTATTAACAGGATCAGCTTAATTATCGCCGTTATAATGAATAAAAGGTAGTAAATAAAAGTACCATTTGAGTATATGTTGTATAATTTATATAAGTATGGGTTTTCTTCAAATATAAAAGGCCATACACCCAGAAGGGCGTTTGAATACATTGTTATCTTCAGATGTTCATTTTTCGGAAATATCTAAAAAATAATTAATGTTTTGATGAGCAAGTACTAAGTTGTAGAAAGCCAGAGATGCGCACTTTCTATACCGCCCCTTTTTTCTGCCTAGATGTAAAGTCGAAGATCCTAACGCGGAGCAATTTTTTCCCGGAAGCATGGTTTTGGTATGGGGTTTGCCAGCGTTGGACTGGGGCCAAGAAGGCCAACGGGGCAAATTTCTTGAGGCGGGCATATATTCAGTTTTTTAGTTTAGTTGGTCTTCTTCTATTCTTTTTTGTAGCGCAAATGCTCTATATAATTGGTTTGACCTTCCCCAGATATAGTTATTTGTTATAAATATGAGTATACTAGAGATAATAAACATTCATGAAACCCTCTTCACTTACAGTAAAGTGTTTATATTTTATCATCAACATGAGCTATTACAAAGCTGCTACAATAGAATTCTTATAAGTCACATTGTTGAAATTTGTATAGAATTAGTGGTTTATAAGCACTTTCTATATAATAACTAAATTCTGAGATAATACATATTTTAATGTATAGGTACCTACCATTTTGCACGGATATAAGATACTTGAAAGTAAAGTTTAAAACAATCACGATAAATAATAAATGAGTTTGGTACAACTGCAAGAAATATGTAATATTATTCTGGGCTTGCGAGCTTTCGTAGTATTGTAGTAACATTTGTGACTACTGCCGCCTTTAAAATTGCACCTGTAATTTGAACTGAACAAATTATATCGACTATTTATTCAGTTTATTTGAAACCTTTGTTTAATGCCTCAATACGACTCAATTAAAACCATTATTAATTTAAGTAACGCCCAAAGAAGTAAACTGTTAGGAAGGTAGCATTTAAAAATATACGGTTAGTGTTTTAATTAACAGGCCAGTCGAATTGATTATTTTCGGCAACAACTTTCTAAGGGAAGTTTTATTGTTGGTTCTTACGTAATTTCACCTGATTTTAAAAAAGTTTTATATGATAAGTGGTTGAGGTATCAAAAGTTAAGTGTACTTTTCTCATGCATTTTCATAAAGTTGTTATACTTATCCTGAATTCTTTCTACGGCGTTGTGCATCATTATTTGCAAAATAATTTTTATGTTCTCTTTTATCTTTGGTTTAACTAGTTCATTTTCATCGCAGTTCTGCTTTTTATACATCCGCGTAGTACGGACTCCCTTCGCTGATGTAGAGTATCTATCCTCTCCTCTATCTGTTTGTTATTTCTTTGGTACCTACGTAATTATATAATTGAAAATAAATACGCTGACAATTTCAGCCGTTTGTATTATGTAAATATGCACTACTTTATGTTTCATTGTTTGCATAACTATAAAGCCGTAATGAAAGTGTCTGTAATTTGCTGAATTATTTAACAGATAGAGGAAAGGAAATGTACCCAGTGCTGCTGCTGAACACCTACTAGCCTCTCGTGTTAAAAAAAAAATAATGAAGTTTATCGTGGAGAGCTTGAGTAGAGACTCCTGACACCGTACGTGCACTTTATTTTTTGAAGTTTTGAAGTTTGGGGGTTGCTTCAAATCTGCTGGTCAGGGTCAATGCTACATCCTGTATTTGTACACGTTGTTTTGTACACTTCTTGTTTAGTTAATAGTTTAGGTATTATTTAGCACTGAATGTTTTGATTACTTGGACAGGGTCAAAGGCCACACCCTGTATATGTATTCTTCTTGGAATAATAACACTTTGTTTTAAAACGAATGAAAGAAATTTATTTAAATTAAGAACAAAGAACTTAAGCGTATGTATTAATAAATAGTTCAAACTAACAAAGTAATGCAAGGTAACTTGTTGACAGTAGAAATTCCGGCTTTAAAACAAAAAACCGCTACCCAAGGAATCACTACTTCCACATCCAGATTTTGTATCCAAGTCTTATGCACACTAAATCCCAGTGTAATATTTTATTCCCTTTAATAATAGAGTAAGCGTGGTAGAGGGGGTGGGTGGCTAATGTAAAAAAAAATAGAAGTCCTTGGTTCTCGTATACACACTAAACCCCAATTTAATTTTTTATTCCCTTAAACAATAGGGTGTTGGTGGACATGGGGGTGGTAGAGGGGATAACTAATCCCAAAATAAATTTTAGAGGCCCTTGGTTCAAATCCCAATTTAATTTTTTATTCCTTTTAATAATAAGGTGGGGGGGGGGCGGCAACGGGGGAGGTAGAGGGGGTAGCTAACGCCAACATTTTTTTTTGGACGTTTCGTTCTTGTATACACACTAAATCACATTTTAATTTTTTTTTACCCTCTTTAATATTAGGGCCACTTTTATTGCTGGGGCAAATTGTTATTAAAATTAAACTCTTTTTTACTTGTTCGGCCAAGGAAGCAGAACGGCCACTCGTTTTAATTAATTTAAGCGTCGGGTGAAGCAATGATTTAAACACTTTAAACATCAATTATTCGGGACGAAAAGTTATAAGATGAGATGGGCCATAAAAAGGGGAACATGTTGACGTATGAATGAAGTTTGAATTGATTCGGATTCGGAAGATATTTGTAATATCTGCGAAAAGAATTGAATTTGGAAACGGTCCCGTAATGTATTCGTAGGTCTTTTAAGCTATGTTGAGAATGTTCCTATGGGTATGTATTGAAATGAATGAGAAGTAAGTTTTGATATCTAACGGAACATGCAAAAGAGAAGTAAGTTTTGATAAATGCTCAGCTGGCACATCTGGAAAGTGAATGAAGAGTGTTTTGATGTATGATTTAAAACTTGAATGGGGAATGGAATTTAAGAGAAAAATATCGTATAAAAACTTATGGAAGCGAGTAATGACATTGTGACTTGGGGTATGGAAAGCATGTGTGGTATGATTCGAGTTTGTTAGTAGGGGGCTGTATTTTTTTAGGACATTAGTTTGTAACTTTTGAGTTGCAATTTTGTGAATATGAGTGTTGGAGTAAGGTTGTCGATAAATTTGGACTATTTGTGAATTATCGGTGCTATGTGAATTTTTCTAGATTTTGTTAAAAAAATTTTTTAGTTTTTTTTGCAAATTTTAATATCTGAATTACTTTTTGACTGGGCGATCGTGAATAATGAATTATTTTGGAATTTTCAAGCTTTTTGAAATTTTTCTGTCTGTGATGAGTGAAAGGTACTATAACACTGCCAGTTACTGTATATTTCTTATGTAGAATCTTAGACACCATTTCCCAACAAATTTATTTTTGGAATCGATAAAGCGGGATTTTTGAAAATTTGTGTATATATTCGTTGTGGTGCCCTGTCAAACATACTGAAAGTTACCAAAAATGGAGAGTGAGCTTGTCCGCCATCTTGATTTCTAGGACCAAATTTTCGGTTATTCCTAATAGATTTTCGAAAAACATTATTTATTATTTACTAAATTAAAGAACATAAACTTCTCTACGAAAAAAGTTTGTATTCAGTTTTGCAATAGCTCTAACGATTATTAAGAGAATCTTCTTCAAAGTTAATAAATTCTTAACAATTGTCCGTACGGACGCTCGAATTGAGATCCAGATGGAACATTTGCTCGAGTGCTGGCCATTTCTTAAAATACTCCTAATGATTAGGAGAGGACTGCCATGGAGAGTAGGGGGACAGAGGCCGAAATTTAATGTTGTATATGCAAAAAAAGATTATGTTAAGTATAGAGTATGGGCAGAATGTCACCGCGTCATGACTGAAGCTCCAGGTGAAAGTCTTTATCCAACCTATTTTTTAACTGGTAGTACACTCTAAAAAAAGCAATCTTGCAGCACGTTTGGTTGGAGCAAATGCTTTATTTTGCTAGCTGATGAACACAAGGAGCGCTGGAGTGTGGTAAAATAAAAAAGTGTGAGGAGAACGTGGAGCTGCAGAACTTGATAGAGACTTCGGGAGCCCTTTGCGCACCTTAATTTTGTAATTCAAGAAGTGTGGGGGTGGGTCACTCGTAAAACGTCGGATAGAGCCAAATACTACACCCTGTATAAGCCCTGGAGTTCGTTGCTTCACTTGAAATAGTTTATTATTCACTTGATTTTAATTTTGTGTCTATGACTGGGTCCAAAGCTTCACCCTGTGTATGCTTGTTTGAATTAAACACTCGGTTTTCAAAACGAACAAGAATAATTAATTTTATATAACTGAACAAAGTTTAGTTCAAATGTGCTTTTAGAGGGCGGAATATTAAACATAATATTTTTAGTCGCAAACTCCTCTATAAATCCTTATTTTACTATAAGGAAATAACCAGACCGCAACCAAAGTTACAAATCTGGCGCGTTAAGTGTAATAATTGCATATTACCATCAAAACGCTAATGCTTCGATTGCAACAAACACCAGCCGAAAGACTGATCCTACTTAAAGGCAAGAGAGCTCCTTTAAGTAGGATCAGTCTTTCGGCTGGTGTTTGTTGCAATCGAAGCATTAGCGTTTTGATGGTAATATGCAATTATTACACTTAACGCGCCAGATTTGTAACTTTGGTTGCGGTCTGGTTATTTCCTTATAGTAAAATAAGGATTTATAGAGGAGTTTGCGACTAAAAATATTATGTTTGAACAAAGTTTGTAAAACGATTTAACTTAAATATTTAATTCACACAGTTGTAATAACTTTTCGTACACCGAAATTCCGTTTTGGAAATATTAAGATTGAAATATAAAAATTTGTTAACACGATTTTAAAAGAGTCTGAAAAAATTCACTTTTATGATTTATGCACGATCGCGGTTTGATTAAAATTCTTTTTTACTTGGTTTCGGCCAAGGAAGCAGCTGCAGTGGCAAAAATGGAAAATTCGAACATGAAAATTTACGACCGTTTCGGCATTAAAATAGAAAATTTATTGATATATGAACGGAGTTCGAATCGATTTGATTTCGGAAGTTATTAACGAAAATTAGTTGAAAAGATTTATTATTTTTGAAACGGCCCCGTAAAATCATCCCAAATGTCCTGCACTGAGAGTTGAAAGAAGAGAGAGAGAGAGAGAGAGAAGTTGTGCATATGCACATTATGAATGGAGATTGATTGTATCTTGATATTTAAGGCGCGAAATCGAAATGGTGGAATCGAAAGGAAGACTAATTTATAAAATTTGTGTGACTGAAATAAAATATTTTATATATTAGTTTTGATGTATTTAAGCTAAGTATGGGGCGGTATTTCTTAGGATAAAATGACTAGTTTAAAAGATTGAGTATTTCTGTTGATGAATTTTTGTTATTTGAGAATTATCGTTGGTTTGTGAATTTTTTTCAGATTTCTTCGTAAGGTTTTCATGAAATTATGTGTTAAGGACTTTTTTAATATAGTTTGACTATCTGACGTGGAAGAGTCACAATTTTTTGACAAATTTTGAGACCTTTGCAGATTTTTCTTTCTCACATATACGAAATGTATACTATATCACTGATCGTTAGAATATGTACCGATTGAGAGAAGTTTTGTTCATACAGGACCAGATAAAATTCTTTTCCTGCTTCAACCACTCGTTCTTGAGCTGAAAAGGAATTAATTTGTAAATACTTTTATGTGCAGCAAATCCACTAACAGCGTGGAGAGAGAGAGAGAGATAGAGATAGAGATAGAGAGAGAGAGAGTATTTCATCTTTAAGTTTAATGCCTTTGCACTTTTTGAGAGAAAGAGATTTTGGTTTCCCACTTATCTATCTCTGGTTTGAGAAACATCACATTTTCAATCTTCAGAGCCAAAGCTATTAGCAGCACGAGAGGGTCAACATCTTCGTCAACGGCCAGGTATAGTAGGAGAGAGCCTTGTCTCAATGCTCCTTGACCGCACCTCTCTTCGTTGTTCGCCCTTACTCGTCGAGGACTCAACGTCATTACCACCTGCCGTTTCAGAACTTGTTACTACACTTCTTACTTACTTCTTCCATTACATATTTCAATGAAAAATATTATTACAGCCCAACTCGAAGTCTCTTTCTCTCCTTTAGAGCTAGCACAAAAATGAATAGGTCATTTGGCATATTGCATAGAAAATTATGTACTAACCTTTGTGTTTCAAGATTTGATTTCCACTAGGATTCAGAGGTTAGTTTTTTATTTTATTGTTTACCCTAGGAGAGGTTGGAAGATAAATCAGCTTTTCTTAAGCGATAAACTTTTTTATATTGGTTTCAACTAAATAATTCCAAAGATTATATAAAAATCATTCAGGTTTATTGGTTTAACATTCCAACAACACTCCACTACAGTATTACATAGCACGGCAATTGCTATTAGAAAATGCAGCTGTGGAAGGCAAGGTTTAAACTACTAGACATTACTTGATCACGTATAAATTGTATAAGAGAAACAGTATATATTAATTCGATGAATTCATCCTTTATGGGGAAGTCTGAATTGCTTCGGGACGTTTATTTTACTAGCTCTAAGCAAACTAATTTTGAGAGTTGGGTGTCAGTTTCTTTTGGAAAAGCTTACACTTTAGATAATTTCATAAAAAGTAATCAGGGTAAGTACAATCAGATCCGGCACTTTACCGATAGCTCCTCTGCTACAAATTTGATTCGTCCAAATATTTTCACATTTCCTGATGCATATTGAAGTTGAAGGCATGTTATATGATAATAAGGTATGTCAAAATCGTATTGAATTGGGAATGAAATAAGACTCATATGGATAACAAATATATTACTACAGTGTTAGATATATAACAGTTCTGTTCTGTTAAATAAGCTTGCTAGTGATTTCTTAGGTGTATTAAGTACTAATAAAGCATGACTTCTATCAACTATTGATCTACATTTTTATTCGTTTAATTAGAGAGTAGACATAATAAGCTACTACTGACGTTTCCGCTAATGATTTCTGTATATCACCATCATGTAAGAGTATGTTGCCTTCAGTATCTAAAAAATGTTAGATGAATAAATATATAAAATAATATGACATGCCTAAAATATATTTTTTACTTAAAAACGAACTACTGACGCAGAAAACCACGTAATGATCATAAAAGATTATACAATTATTGATATGAACAAATAAATTATCGATAAACGAAGAACCCAATATCACTGATTATGAAAAAATGAAACCAGTTAAGCCTGTGAAGGCAAATAATCTACAACATATGGACTCATAGCGCATTATTTGACAACTTGTCCTGTGTTTTTGTGAATGTTATAGCTAGGAAGATGGTAGAAGATATTTTTAAATTATTTTATCATGTGACAGAGGTTGATAATAGTATAACTCGGCGTTCAAAATATTAAATAATACCTGTGCCTCTGTCCTACGTTATGCTAGAAAATATGAAAATAAAAAAGTGGAAATGAAAATTATGCGTTTTCCATTTCTACAATATGAAACTGAAACATCAATGTCTTAAAAGCACGTGTTATGAAAGATTTATTTCGCAATTTCTACAATATAAAAGAGCTTGTATATACACACACACACACGCACACGAAACATATTACGCTAGACAAAATTGCCTTAAAGTTGTAATTTTAGAAAGTTTCCTTACCCCTAGAAATGTAGCTAATGACATAGTATTGAACGGTCCAATTTCTAAACACAGAATTCGATGACATCTCATCATCATAATGATGATAAGTTTTTTTACTTTTGCAGGTTCTTCATACCACTTACTGGCAAATAAAGCCGCTCTTATATCAGAACTCTAGAAGTATTATTATATTATTTAAAATCCGTCGTGATATTTTTACATATCTAGTTTTAAATACATACATTTACTATTATTTCATTGCCATACCAGTAGTACACTAGAAGCCTAATGAACATGCTAAAAGCGAACTGTCCACAATATATGAAATTAAAAAAATTCATTTCATCCTAAAAAGATAATGTTAATGTATAGTTAGTTAATACACTGGTTTTTTGAATGGTCGACCAATTTCTTTATACACTTCTATGTGTTGATGTACGCCATATAATTCACAAATGTATCATAGTTCATGTACCAGTCTCCAATATTTAACAATTTAGTATAATTTAGGGGAGAGGCACCTAATATTTGGAGGGATCATCAATAAAGTCACTAAAAAACTGCGTATCTGTCCCTAATGGTGAGGATTTTAAAACTTTAAAATGGTGTGTCAAAGTAGCGTTCATTTTTTGTATGTTTGATTTTTGGAAAAAATTATTTAATGAAATTTGTAGCGTAACGTCGAATTTACAATGTGATGTATTAGAAATTTGAAACTTGGCGAAATTCTGAAGCGAAATATGGCCAATTATTTGCTTAGAAACACATGATCCATGGTCCTATTCATAATGTTTTTATATTTTTAAACATATTCTATTAACACGAAACGCTCAACTATTGCCGTACAATTATGAAATTCTCAAATATATTGATATGAAAATTTTGCAGAAATATTTCCTTCAAGAAATTTTGTAAACATACTACAAAACATTTATCATTAAAAAAATATCAAATATTAGGTAAAAAGATTTGTCCTAAAACGAAAAATTGATCTAATGTAGACATACCTCATCAATATTTTCTGATCAACTCATATCCTGAATATATTTTTAACTTTTCGGGAGCGAGCGTAGGCACGGTTAGTACTTGGATGGGAGACCGTTTCAAGTGTTGTAGTATATACTACGTCTCATTAAAAAATTAACTCAAAAAACTATCAAAATTTGTCAATTAAATTCATCTTTCAGATCACCATGTCAAAATAGAAAAAAAAGTATTCTTATCACTCAAATTAGTAAAAAACTACATTTTGCAAAAGTATTTTCTGAAAAAATTCACTATACTTCAGTAATTCTTAAATATGCCCAAAACCACTTATAACAACCAATACGCTAATTTTAGGACTCTAACTTCGGCCCCCGTATACCATCAAGTAACTTCTAAAACACTTTTCACACCCCCGGTATTGCATTTGAATTCATTTTAGAAAATTTTTCAGAAATCATTCTTCGTTCAATTTAGATATTTGTTCGGTTTCGCGTCTTAAATAATAAATTACTACTAATTACTGTATATCAGTGTATGCGCGGAAGCTATACAACCTTAGGCGAGGGTTGTATAGGGGATATACCATCCTTCGGAGGGGATGTAAAGCCGTCGGTCCCTCGTCCATTAAATGTTAGGCAAGTAAAAGATCCCTACTCTTCTTAAGGGAAGAGGTTCATCAAAATTCCTGGTTGGGGTAGCTCGTCTACAGGCGTCGGTGTTAGGCCTCAGTAGCGGAAATAGGCCGACGTTAAATAAATGTATAAAATTTAAAAAATAAAAATATTTATTTTCGTTCTTTCAACGTATATGCACAAATTCATTTCATATCAACTCTACAGTTCGCAGCATAGTTCAAACATGTCATCAAAACTTACTTTCATTCGTTCATCTCGGATCATACAGACCATAATATCACCGCAGCTGAGGCTAAGTGTACGCTTGCGGAAACATTTTACGAGGGCAAGTCGAAAAATAGTAAACCATATTCGGAGGAATTTAGTAAATATTTCAAAAGTAGGGTGGACTCGAACTTCATTCAAATACCAAAAGATTTATAATTTTAAGTCCGAAACGATGATATAACTCTTAATTTTGAACTCAATCAATTTCACTGTTGTGATGCAATATATCCAGCTCACAAAATAACGATCGTGCGAGACTCGCGATGCACGAAAAACGAAACGGTCCGAAACATATAAAAGGCCGAGAGCGGCGAAGCTCAGGCAAGTTAGTTCCGATGCGCGTAACGTTCTAAGTCCGACCCACTACAGCTGCTTCCTTGGCCGCTCCAAATAATAAACCACAATTCTATTCTGCCCTAGCGCATTCGCCAAAAAGTGATTTTTTTCACAGACTTTCAAATCTAATTAAAATACGAGTCAATTTTTTATTCTTAAGGCGAAATTTTCGTTGTTGGAACAACACAACCCTGTTAAATAATAAACGCTTACGTTAATTTTAATTGCATCGAACTCTGCTCCAACTATATTTATATATATATATATATAAATATATATATATATATATATATATATATATATATATATATATATATATATACAGAGTTAAGCTATTGACTCTATTGCAAAAAATCAAAATTTTAATAATAAATTCTACGTAAATTGACCTGACATCTCCTAACCAAGAGTAATTGCACGGACACCTCGAAGACTCTCATAAGCTCCAGTTTATTTTATTTTCAACAAGCCGAGGGTACGTTCATGTTCACAAGAAAATATGTGTCTTGGTCCCACATCTTCCAGCGGCTTGTACATCCGGTGTATGCGCGGAAGCTATGCAATCTTAGGTGAGGAATGCGTAGTGGATATACCATACTTCAGAGAGGATGTAGAGCTGTCTGTACCTTGTTTATTAAATGTGAGGCAAGTAAATGATTTCTACTCTTCGAAAGAAAAGATGTTCGGCAAAATTTTTGGTTGGGGGTAGCTCGTCTATAACCGTCGGTGTTAGGCCTCAATAGCGGAAATAAGCTGACATTAAGTAAATGTTAAAAAAACCTTTTTGCATAACGTACAATTAACCTGAGCGCAATTTTTCTTGGTAACGTTTAATAAACACCACAGAAATTAGACAACCCCCAATTCCAGAAGCCAGAGGCTTGTGCGGAAGGGGTTTACACATTGAAAAAACGCGGACATACAACTATTTTCACCGACAGTGCCAGTGCCGGAGCCAGGATTCGACAGCGGCGCGACAGCCGTGTGATTAATCGCGATTGCCACCTCGCGCCTTAACCCACGCGGCTATCGACCAGACATTTATAAAATGGGTTTTCCATATAATTCCCCACATTCAAAAATGTTTTGTTTAAAACATGTTTTTAAAATTACTCATTATTTATTATTGTCAACGATAACTTTCTGGAGCACCACCATTGGTGCTTTGGCGAGAAATTTCAAAAATATCTGTTCGATATAGTTTTCTATTAGATAGTTCAACAATGATAATTTAGCACTTATACTCTGTACAAAATGAGAGGATATATGTAAAAATCATATAGAGAAAATATGTTATGAAAAAGAGAAATATCCGTCAATAATACGAATTATTTCAATGTTAAGCTGTCCCAAATGGAGTGGCACCTCTTGTATGCCCCAAATTAGGACATAAACAAATTGTTTAAATACTTCCTTGACACTATTTTATGGTGTTTTAATGTCGTGTCGCCTGCCCATTGAAAACAAACACTAAACATAAAAATGACTCGGGTAACACAATAAATAATTGTAAATAGGAATGGTTAACAGAGGAACTCATAATTCAGTAACCATTTAAAAAATTTGTACTGGTTAATGCGAAATTCAAACGATGTTAGATTGAAAACCACCTGCAAAGTAGAGAAAGGTACATATAAATATAATCTAAAAGAGGCAAAACGAAAGTATTACTGTAATATGGTAAATAATTCTACACATAAAGCCAAAATATGGAATATTGTAAATAAGAGGTTAGGGAGAAACAAAAAAGAAGTAAAAAACATTGTGTTAAATATTAGTGGCAATAATATCTCTGATGGTAAAATATTAACAGAATCATTTGCAACTTCCTTTTGCAATTTAGCTACAAATGAAATTAATCTTCACTTTGGCTCAAATCCTCAAATATGTCATTACCATATACAGTTCAAAATTACAGGATAAGATCAATATACATATACCCAGTAAGAGAGGATGAGGTATATGATATAATAAAACAACTTAAAAATAAATATTCTGCAGGTTTTGATGATCTAACTGTTAACATAATATAGACCATCTTAGATAATATCATCAGTCCATTTGTATTCCTAATAAAAAAAATCCTTGGAAGATGGTTGCTTTCCTGATGCCTTAAAAATTGCTGTTGCAGTTCCCATATACAAAAGTGGAGATCCCGGAGACATAGAGAATTATCGGCAAATATCAGTTTTAAGTTCCCTATCTAAAATCCTGGAAAAAACAGCATGCGGTCGATTACTTAGTTATTGCCAAGTGAATAAATTAATGACAACATCTTAACACGGATTTATCCGACCCAAAGAATCCCCACATGTCTAGTATTAAGAAATATGAAAAGGGGGTAGCTTTAGGGGTGGTTGGTGGAGGGTGAGGGAGAAATAAACATTGCCGTCGTTTTGAGCACCCTCGCAAACGGGGATAAACAAAACAAATGTTCATGCATTTTGATTTTTTTGAGGATATTTTAGTATTGGGAGAGGGAGTAGTTTCAACCCCGGGGGTGGATAAGATGTTGTATGGTTAAATCTCGTACGGCCTACTCGAGTTATGCCCAAAAAACCGATCCGCATGCCTACGATGGAAAAAACGCGAAGTAGGGATGGTTTTTCGAGTTTACGAGTAGTTGCTGAGGGGTGGGAATCTTAAAAATATTACCGTCGTGTCCAGCGCCCTCGAAAACGGGGGCTACCCATGTTGCATCCCTGTCACTGAGCTTTTGGGTTTTTTTTTAACTTTTTCATGGACTGCCCTCCCTGGAACTGCTCAGGACCTCTATTCTGTAAAAGCGTCAAAGAACATTCCCGTGAGAAGTAGGCGGAGTTCACTTGAAAATGTATAAAAATATATTCTGTAACTACGGGAGTGATCACATCGTGCGAGAAATGCCTGAACTTACTTCTACTGGCAAATCGTGAGGAAATCCGCCAGTTCCCCGAGAGAACGGCGACCCTAACCGTACTTTTATGACAGTTTGCGTCAACCAAAAATTATAATTGTCCAATTTGTGAATCAGAATGAACATTGCGGATTTGGCCATCGCCAACGAGGTAATAATAATATAATTCTTAGCAAATATTACAATTACTCTTTTAGTTTATTATAGTCATATTTTTCAAAATATATATTACCAATAACGAGCGTATATCCTTACGGAATTTTTGATCAATAAAAATTTATTTTATCACCTTTTATCTAAATTAATTAATGACGTGTGTGACATGACAGTGACAGCAACTGAGCGCTGAACAGCTGATGCTTTTGCGCTACCCTAATTGGTTGTAAATTCGGCTATTCTCGCTGAATCCCTTCACGTTCACCATCTATTCACTGCACTTACAGAATACAGTCTAGGACGGTCGGGTGAGATGCATGTGATGTGAGCTCTCGCTTTGCGCGATGAATGTTCACTCTATCCAAAAATAACAGAATAAAGGTCCTGGTAGCACAGACACACAGACGTCATGCCGATTTGGATATATTTGCAATTTTCGTCTTACCTCAAAACGTCCATTTTCATCATAATCTAAAATTTAGATTTAGAATTGATTTTATAAAGTGTATTTTAGAAGAAAGAGGTACTATTTATTGTGATATTTCACTATTATTCATTCTTTATACACATACCACAGAGTCTATTTCTTTAACTCCATGTACCGCTTAATATTTTAATTAGATCTGATGTTCTCTGTAAGGTTACTGACTAGAATAAGAAAACATATTTTACAGGTATTAATATAATTTAAGAAATTTGATACAGTATATCGTGATCCACAGAACAATTTTAAAGTTGTTGACGAATTGTTGCATTATCAAACAGAGAAGTGAAAAATTTTATTAAAAGATTTGATAATAAAGTAATTGTTACCTATTTACCAATAGCATTATTCACACTTTCCATAGCTTTTGAAATTATAGTAAACAAGATAATGGATTCGTTTCCGATCACTTAATAAAATAGGTTGTGAATAAAAAGCATTGAAGTATGTGAAGTGAATGTTTTTTATTATCTGATGATAGTCTCTCCGTTTTTGAAACCACAAGTATTCAAAGAAAATAATTAGATCGACCAATCAATATCACTCTTGAGTTGGAAGCGAATGTCTTATGAATGCTGCTGATAAAAACAGCACCTCGTTTACATGCTTATATTTGGCAATGTCCCTAATAGATGGCAACATTTTCTTCAAATCTTAATCTAGACCAAAGTCAGTCTAAACATTTCATTAAAATATTTGCTTTTAAAATTAACGATTTTGCAAAATGCTTTTACAAATATCCACAACGATTGCTACAATGACATTGCTTGAACTTGCTGTTTGCTTACTCACACTTAGAAGCTAAACTAGACAGTCCCATAAAAAAATTAATTTTAAAATAAGTTATGAATATGTTCTTTCTAGTAGCTGCGGCTTTTATTACACAACTGGAATTATTAAAACATTGTACCCACCACAAGAAGACGAAGTACAATTGATGCCAATTGCAACGAACTTTGTAAAAAGTCTAAAACCATTACATTCCTCATCGCAGTATTAAATTCATTTATGTATCTGAAATAAAATGAATACATTTAAAAAATGTGTATCTTATTACACTATAATCTAATAGTTAATAAGTGCAATATATTTATTGTTATTAGGGAATTAGGAGTAAGACAAAACATTCTGAGGACATCCAAATTCTCATTTATTTAACATTATTTGATGAAATAACATCATTGACGATGCTCACAGAGTTCATCAGAATTAGCTACATTTATCAAGCTGAAGTTTTAATATAAATATAAAAGTGAACGATCTAATACAACTGAAATACTTGAAAATAACAAAGGCAGTAAGAGAATGCCACTTTATCAGATTATAACATAATTTTGATGAAATGTCAGTAATATATATTTTTTTCTAATGCCTTGTTTATATTTACGTCCTGGCGGAGTTTAGCTGCTGTATCTACTCTTCCACTGAACCACGACGGAGAAATGTGATGAACACGAAACAACTCCCTGTTTTCGAAAAATAAAAAATTGTCGGCAGAGCTTAGAGCCTTAGAGCTTGGTAGAGACTCCGGGAGCCTTTCGTGGACTTATTTTTGGTTTGGTAGAGTCTCAGGATTGATTTCTGGTAGTGGTGGTTAGGGTCAATTGCTACACCCTGTATTATATGGTCTGGAGCTGTTGTAGCACTTTGTTTTAAAATTTTATTTTTATTTAGCACTGTATAGTCTTTTTGAATTCTGACAAGGTCAACGACTACACCCTGTATATAGTTTTCTTGAAAAACAACACTTGATTTAAAACGGAACGAACAATAGTTATTTGTTTAACTAGGCAGCAAAATGGTAGATTGACTGGCGCGGCTGATAATTCCTAGCCGAGCGTAGCGAGTTGTAATAAATTCCAATAAAACTTCATTAAAAATCGCAGTTGTTACTAGTTGGTTACCTGCCTAGGCAGGGAAAGTAACACTTTGCTGATTGATATTAGTCAGCAAAGTTAGTACTTTGTTGTTAATCGGCGAAAAATTAATGGCAATTTATTTGACAAATTTTTATTTTAATGGGTGACTATTCGACGGCATAAATTCAGTCTGTGGAGTTCTTTGAAAATTATTTATTACACTGGCTGTCTTTATTTTCTTTTGAAAAAATTCACTTTAATATTTAAAATTGTTGGGACGCGAGGGGAAAAGATTTTCTTAAAATTAAAAGGGGCCACTTAAGGCGAGGACTTAAAACTAACTCTTTTTTAACCAGGTTTCGGCCTGGGAAGCTAGATTCGAACAGTTAGTCACGAAAAGTATGCAGGGTTAAAAATTAAGAAAGCCTACCACTTTTAAATAACTAACTTTCAAAAACCACTTCGCGATTATTTAACACAGGAGTTATTCTCAAAACTGAACTTTCTTGGGCTTGTTATACTCGGGTATTTATACGTTTAGAAAGGTTGACTTTTTTCGTGCCCCATTGAGTCTCGCGTCCCGTTTTAAAACGTCTGGATAAGCTGGATATCGCTCCGTGCGGGCGAGGATGAGTCATCTATTGCGAAATACTGCGCAATACTTGAAAAATTTAAATATCGAAAATGAAATTCGTATGGAAAAATCGGCAATGAAAATCGGAATTTTTTGATATGAAAACGAAGTTGATATCTAATCGGGATTAGGAGTTATTGAAATTTGATTGAAATAATCTGAAACGACCCATAGAGAATCACGGAGGTCCGATGTTTACTTAGTTGAAACGATATGAGAATGTTCCCGATAGAGGCGAGGCGGCTGAAAATAAGATATGAGAATGTTCCTAATAGGCACAGGTTGAGTTTGAGCGGAGATATGGGTTGCAAGGGGCATCGAGATATTTGTATGCGATACGAGGGGTGATCAAAAAGTGGTGAAATTTTAAATAGCAATCTGGTTGCAAGAAAGTGATTAGACTAAATAGAACGTTAAGCCTCGAGGTACGGAACGTAGTTTAATGTATACGGGGGTTGTTCAAAAGTAATAAAATTTGAAATGCGAATTAGTTGCAAGATTTTTATGAAATGAATTAGAATATTAAGTTTTAAGGTACGGAACGTAGTTTGAAGTATACGAGGGGTTGTCAAAAAGTAACAAAATTTTTGAATGTGAAATGATTTATATAAAGTTAACGAGATGAAGTAAAACGTTGAAATTTTAGGTACGGATAGTAATTTTGGTCTTGTCGATGAATATACGGGGGCTGTATTTTTAAGGGGTGTTTTTTGTAATGAATCTTTTGTAAAATGACTAGTATGAATGTTTAAAGTTTGATATTGGTGAATTTACGTTATTTTTGAATTATCGAATGCTTGTGAATTTTTTCAGATTTTGTGACCTTGAATGTAGTTTTTCCGTGTAAACTGTGCCTGGTTGACTTTTTTATATGGTTTGCCATGGTGCATGAATTGATATGATTTTTTGATTAATTTTAAAAATTTTTGTTTTTGTTTTTAGACTTGTAGGGGAAATACCCTACAAAAGAGATGCCGTTCACCCATCCAAGTGACGGACTCGACCAACGCTGCTTAACTTCGCCGATCGGGGTCTCAGTGCCAATTGCCAATTAAAAACATTTATTATCAATTAAAATATATATACAATATACGTGTTATTTCCATGCTATCTCATTGATTTTATTTAACAATAGCTAGTCAAATATTAAACTGCGACGTGACACAAGACACACAGCCAAGACACGTTCACAGGGGCCGGTTGGTAAGGCCTGCAGAGAAACTAACACATTTGGTAATATCTGTCGATTAATAACCGCTCGCACCAGCATTCGGTATATTAAAATTAATGATTTTGCCAGCAATAGGCTGAAAATAATTGGGGAAACCAACATTCGAGTAAATGAGAGTACTCCTTTTATTGTGCAGGAAAAATATACAAAAAACCTGCTTCAGCTAATGCCCATGCTATTTAAAGTGAAATATATAGGGAAAATTTAAAAGGTTATAACAGATTATATTTTTGGACCTGAAGGGTGATGACGTAAGAAATCAGCCGGGGGATAATGGAGTAGTGGAAGGTAGGGTGAAATGTGGGGTCTCAGTACTTAAACCGATGACGGTACCTCACTTCACTTCATTTTCTTATTCTTGTACAAGATAGTCCAGAATTGTCTCCCGATATTTCTGCGACTGATAGTACATCCAAAAATAATGCGTAGTCTTTTATAAAAACTTATTTCTGAAAATAAATAATAAAGGAGATATACCCCTTAAAAGAAAATAATAAATTTCAGTTTTCTGCAACATCTTCCGACTCCCTTAAAATATCAAATTCATACAGGGTGTCCCAATAGTGTGTCAAAGTCCAATATCGGCTTTATTAGAAGACTTTGGAAAATAATTTTTTTATAAAAGTGGTATAGTGTTAAAAGGTGCACATTTTAAAAATATTTTGAAATATACAGGGTGACTCGCTACAGCGGAGCATCTTCGAGGTCACTTTTTTAATGGAACACCCTATATATTTTTACATTTATGAGTTCAGCGTAAAATTACCTTTCCAACGACCTCCAGATTTTTTGTTTTTGGCGTGGCCTTGTCGAGTTATTCCAAAAAATATGTAAATTTTGGTCGGAACAAGGTATAACAAATTAATTCGCTGTGTGTGTATTACTACTAATTAAGAAGATTTATTTTGCAATTATATAGACAAGGGATGTACTACAACGATACAATTACTAAATATTGATTATAATTATACAGGGTGTATTTTATACTAGCGCTAATTCAGGTAATTTCATAGTGAATTTTATCAATTTTTTCAAATGAAAGACTCTGTATATTATTGTATTTTTGAATTGGCACGCTAATTCTCTATGATTTCTGTTGATAATATCCTATACCTAAAATCGATATTTCCAGAGATATTTTTACTTTTCATTAAAAAACTTTAAATTGTAATACTTTTCACTTCGAACTGATTTAGTAGCCATGATTTTGACATAAAGTGAGAATAATTGAAAGGAGTATTAATATTTTTTCTGGGTGCGTTTTGGTGCCTCAGTACCTAGTATTCTTTGACAGTTTAATTCAATCACATTTGAGTCTATTTTAAAAAATTATAAATAATCGTTTTGACTTAAAGTGTGAATAATTGAATGTTATCTTATTGATTTTTAACTATTAACTATGTAGACCAGGGAATTAAGAAAAAAATTCCAGAATTTTGGCAAACAGCTCGTATCGAGATGCGGTTTTCGGCATCGTGTTCGGAAAAATACCAGGAAAAAAGTCTACATATAGTGCACGCGCCATTTTTAGAAAATTGTATATGGGGTGCAAAAAGTGTATTTAATATTGCATGATTATTTACAATATAATAATTATAATAATAATTTATAAAATCCCGGAAAATCTCTCGGAAATCGCCACTCGGAGGTTTTCGAGTTCGCTAAGTCCAGATCTGCGCTCGAAACTGCCCGGGAACGCTCAGGGGTGGCACTACGGGTGTGGCGGAGGGTAAATTTTGAGTAAAAAATGTCAAGTATGATGAAATGAGTGTCTATGTATATAAGAATAAACGAAGTTTTATTGCCAATAAAGAAATACATAGTTATAATACGAGACACAGTTCCATGTGCCGTTCGCTAGGCAAAAACTTTCTTTAGACGGTCCTGATTGTATTGGAACTAATATGTTTAACTCTTTACCCAAATACATTAAAGATTGTCAAAATTTGTACACTTTTGAAAGAAATTTAAAACAATTTTTAGTTAATAAATATTTTTACAAAATATCTGAATTTTTAAAATAACTGACAAATCCCATACAATGTAATTGTCTCGGTGGGAAATAAATTATTATTATTATTATTATTATTTATTATAAGTGAGAAAAATATATTTATTTAAATACTTTACATATTACGTCATATGATATTTACAAACATCTTAACAAATACACATTCTAATCACTCTGTATATAGAATAATTAATTTAAATTTTTCAACGATATCTGCGGATGCATGATATAGACAACGTGCGAGATTCTTTGCGATGACCTCCGAGAATTTCTTGTTAATTTCAATATCATAATATATTATAATAGATATTATAACATAATATATTGGACTATTCAATCCGTTGATACCAAATAAATAAATAATACACTCATAAGCCAGTCAGTTTCGAGGCACCCTTCGTCACCCCTGAGCGTTCCCGACCGGTATGGCAGATCTGAACTCGGCGCCCTCGAAAACCCTCGATTGGTGATTTCCGAGTGATCTTTCCGAGTTTTTATAAATTTTTATAATTTTGCAAATAATTACGCAATATCAAATGCACTTTTTGCACCCCATATGCAATTTTCTAAAAATGGCGCGTGCACTATATGTAGACTTTTTTCCTGGTATTTTTACGAACACGATGCCGAAAACCGCATCTCGATATGAGTTGTTGTCAAAATTTTGGAATTTCGGGCAAAATAGTTCTAATTTCCTTGGTCTAATTGTTACAACCCCTGAAGACCTAATCTCTATAATAAAAAGCCAAATACTGGAGAAATGGAGGGAGGAATATATAAGCGGTGGGAAAGGAAAGTACTATAAATACATCAATCCTAGTCCAAATAAAAAACCTTGGTTTTCAGGCATATCTGTTAATAAAAAAAATTGTATCTACACTCTGTAGACTACGTATAAATCATGGTTTATTTCCTAGTCACAAATACAAAATTAACCTAGCGGAAAATGAAAACTGTGAATGCGGTGATAAGGGCGATGCAGAACATATTATTTTAAATTGCAACTTAAAACAGGAATCGGTGCAGGAATTTGTAAATAAAATAAATTATAAACATTTATTACAGCCGTTCAATCTAGTGGATATATTAAAATCAAACAATTTAGAAATTTATTTAAATCTCCATGAATATATTGAAAAAAATAAAATTACGATATAAATAATAAGAAATACATAAATTTGTCATAATATACCTATAAGTTTCCTATGTTTTTGTCCTGTGTTAGTCCTTCAATCTTACCGCGGTCCAGTGTTGTGTTGTAGATGCCATGAGGGACCTCTTGGCAAATATGTGATCCCTGTTTACATCCTGAAAAAAAATTAAATAAAATTAAAAAAATAATAAAAAAATAAAAAATAATAAAAGAAATAAAAAAATAAAAATAAAAAAAATAGTAAAAAAAAAAATATATATATAAAATATATTTTGTGTATATGAGAGTTAGTTAATAACTACTGTTTAATTAGGAACATATTGATTAAGTTTAGTTCACTTTAAAGTTAAGTTTAAAAGAAGGATTATTACTTACCGAACCTATAGGAACCAAATTTCGAAACATCGGTGCAGTGCGAATGGTTAACACACCCACAGCCATTTACTACGACTATAGATAGATAGATAGATAGATAATTGTTACAAAATATTTATACTTATTTCAAGTTATAAATTAGTTTAAAAATCGCA
This sequence comes from Leptura quadrifasciata, assembly GCA_963675555.1. Taxonomy (NCBI): domain Eukaryota; kingdom Metazoa; phylum Arthropoda; class Insecta; order Coleoptera; family Cerambycidae; genus Leptura; species Leptura quadrifasciata. The sequence goes on from OY776674.1 coordinate 33,121,878, forward strand.
CTTTCCAATAATGATTTTTTCGCGAGATGGTCGATATGCTTTATGTTCTGGATGCGAGTGATAAAAATTGTTTGCCATCAACTCGAATTTATAAGGAGCGATATCCTTCTTCTAAAAAATTATTTGAGAAGTTGATGGAACGATTTAGCAATACGGGGAAAGTGGAATATGGGAGACAGGAATGAACATAAAATGAAGAAAACGAAACAGTCCTACTTTTGAGCGTGATTGAAGATCCTTATCGCAGTATAAGAGAATTGGCAAGAGAAAATGATATAAGCCTATCTTCAGTCTATCTAATACTGCAAAAAATAAATTTCATCCCTACCACGTTCAACTAATGCAAACATAGGGCAACAAAGAAATTTTTTTTACTTTGTTTTATTTGCCGATGAAGCAACGTTTCATGGAAATGGACATGTTAATCGTCATAATTTTCATTATTACCTCACAACCAATCCTTACATCTCATGAACAAATAGCCAAGCAAGATGGCCGTTGAATGTTTGGGGTGGAATTGTTGGGGATTATATGATAGGACCACATTTTTTTGATGGACATGTGAATGATTAAATTTATTTGGAAATTTTCCAAGGCAGCTTGGACGAATTACTGGAGGATGTCCGTGGTACCTCTATGATGAAGTACCTGTGCACTACACTGCATCTATTTACAAACCTTTAAAAGACGCTTTTCCAAATGGTTGGATACGAAGAGGAGGAACCCATAGTTGGCCTACCAAAACCCCTGATTTGACCAAAATAGACCTCTTTTTGTGGGACTGTGTTAAGGAGCAAGTGTACAAAGCTCGTATAACTACAAAAGAAAATATGTAAGAACGAATAAGGGAAGTTTTTCAGGAAATGCTGTAGATATTTTAAGAAATGTCGGTAGATCATTCGAAAATTTTCTACAGAAATGTACAGATGTACACTTTGAGCAATTCCTATAAATATTAGGTATTATTTATTTCATTAAATTAGGTTCAAAATTTTTAAAACAGTGCCAATTTTTGTATTACTTAATACCGTATTTTCTGTTCCTATTTTTATGTCATTTTTTATTGTAATATTAAACGATTATTTATAAATTTTTAAAATATACCCAAATGTGATTTAATCAAACTGTGCAAAAATACTATTGAGGTACCAAAACGCACCCAGAAAAAAATTTAAAACTACTTTCAATTATTCTCACTTTGAGTCAAAATCATGGCTACTAAATCAGTTCGAAGTGAAAAGTAATATAATTTAACGATTTTTAATGAAAAAGTAAAAATATCTCTGGAAATATCGATTTTAGGTATATAATATTATTTGCAAAATCGTAGAGAATTACGTGCCAATTCAAAAATACGATGATATACAGTGTTCCGTTTGAAAAAATTGAGAAAATTTACTTTGAAATGTCCAGAATTAGCGCTAGCATAAAATACTTCCTGTATAATTATAATCAATATTTGGTGGTTATTATAATATCTGTTGTTGTAGTACATCCTTTGTCTACATAATTGCAAAATTAATCTTCTTAATTAATACACAGCGAATTAATTTGTCAAACCTTGTTCGGATCAAAATTTTCATATTTTTTCGAATAACTCGGCAACGCCACATCAAAAACAAAAAGTTTGGAGTTCGTTGGAAAAGTAATTTTACGCTGAATATATAGGGTGTTCCGTTAAAAAAAATATCTCGATGACGCTCCGCTGTAGCGCGAGTCATCCTGCATATTTCAAAATAAGGCAGATGTTGGACTTTGACTCACTATTGGCAGACCCTGTATATTATATTTCGATAATCTCCCGTATATACATGCAATGTACTTTAGTCATTCCTCTATGCTTCCCAATAAACCTCTCATGGCGTAGTCCGTATGTATATTTCGAATGTTTTAAGAATATATATAATACATAAAAAAGCATATGATTTGACTATATTAGTTTCAAATTTTTTCCACATAAATCCTAAAAGGTGAATATGAATTTGGTTCCCTATATTGTCATAAAATAAATAATACTCAAATAGTTATTTACGTTACGTTACGTTAAGTCCGGAAAGTGATCTGTAACATCCCTTAACGGATGTGTAACGTACAACATTTTATTTCATACTGTGCTTTTGATATTCAGCGAGTTACCTAAAGTCGCATCATATCTTATTTTTATTTGATTACTCAAAGAAACGTCAAAATGCAAATTAAAGATATTTTGACATTTTGAACGTCATGATATTTAATATTTTTCAATAACTTTAAATATTAAAAAAAACAGTCCGGAAAGTTGCCCAGCAACCTTTTTCCGACTCAGGGGCCGTATTTTCGAGCTTGACCGAGACGATTTCTTGCACGAGAATGTGAGATTGTCGCACATGAAAATATATGTTTCGTATTTTCGAGCATTATGAACTTGTATGCCAACTTTCCGCATGCGACTGATTTCGGACGAGATACAACGGATGGGGGTTTAATACACGATAAAGCGATTTCGTGTACGAATGTATTCAAAGTGATCGTTTTGGTTTGTTTTATTTCGTGCCACATAACCTCTATATCTCAAGTTAGGTTTTTACCGTGGTTTGCTTATTATTTAGGGGCTTTAAAGTAGGCTTATTTGAACAAAATTTGGTGGGTGAAAATGGACAATGGCAGCGTTAGATGACTTAATACATTTAGCTGCTATCGACGTCTTGGAACAAGCAGAAGTTTTGGCAGAAAGCGATCATGGAAGACAATTCCATGCCTATGATAATCCATTTAAAGATTTTAAGGGATGACAAATTTGTCAAATTATATCATTTGGCAAAACCAATGACAGAAGGATTAGTTGACCACTGCTCCTTGGAGGGCGTTTAGTTTCAGGGATAATTGTGCCTAGAGGGCTTAGTCCATTGAAAGAGTAAGACGAACTACCGAATGTTTGCGCCTCGGACTAGACAATGCCCCAGCCAAGTTTTCAAGGGCGCTGAATCGATTCCCGGGGTCAAGCCAATATTGCCACCTCAGCAACCCCCTTAAATTGGTCAGAAACCAATTCGACTAATTATTGTTCCCTCGAGTAGAACGGAAAGTCCCTCGAGGGATTTGACCTCAGCCACCCCTACCCCAGGCTTCCAACCCTTGTAGGGGGTGGAATATTGATTTTTGTTTTTGTGAGAAAAAAATTAATATTTTGCAGAAGGCGTTTCTTTGAGGAAGGTAATAGGTGACAAGGATTGTGTAATCACCCCCAGGGGTTGTTTTCACCCTTGAGGGGGGTGGATTTTTTTTCCATCTATTATTGAAAAATCGTATAAAACACATGTTTATTAAAGTGTTTTTATATATTGATTTTCCACCCCTTTGAAGGGTGGAAACGCCTCTTACAAAATATTAATTTTTTTCCCCAGAAAAAAATAATTTTCTACTCCTTTGAAGGGAGAAAATATCCCCCGGGGGTGGTTACACAACCCTGGTCACCTACCACCTTCCTCAAAGAAACACCTATAAAATCTAAATTTTGTTCTCACAAAAACAAATATCAATTTTCCATCCCCTACAAGAGTTAGCAGCCTGGGGCAGGGGTGGCTGAGTTGAAATCCCTCGAGTGACTTTCCGTTCTACTCGAGGGAACAAAAATTAGTCGAAAAGCTGGGAAAAATAAACGGGTTCGCGGAAAGGGGACTTTAGGGGTGGTTTTTGGCGTATTTTAGGGGGTTGCCGAGGTGGAAAAATTGGTTTGACCCCGAGAATCGATTCAGCACCTTTGAAAACGTGGGGGCCATTGTCTAATCTGAGGTGCAAACTTTCGGTAATTTCGTCATAAATCCCGATTCTTTACATGGACTAGCTTGGCCATTTTTGAATGTGAAATTTGAGATAAATTTACCACTCTACAAATCCGGGTGAGCTTCAAGAAAATCCACCATTTCCTTTTTCTGGTCTGCACTAATATATTCCACCCGCTTATCCGCCGATTGCTGGTGCATTATCTTATTCAGTCTTGTAATTTAATCAATACATATAACCGCTGATTAGTGACACTATTGTTTCTAGGAGTTTCAAGTCCATTTGGTTGCATAAAACAGCGTTGCCACATTTACCATACGACATTTTCACGTGTGCGAAAAACAAATCTCGGATGGTGTTTGAAAATACCACCTCAGAACTATAAGCGATATTTTTTAAACGAGTCGGGTGTATTTCGCATGTGACAAATATCGATTGAACTCGAAAATATGACCCCTGACCCCGTGATAACCCATCTTCCGGACTCAAATTAATGACGTAATCAAACAATTACAAGACAGTATGAAATAAAGCTATATTTCTGTCTTCAAGCCTTGGTTATTTGTTGACGTTGCTAAGAATAAAAACAATCATGGAACAGTATTTAGAACAACTTAAAAATTGCCGGGCGATGTTGAATAATTGACATAAATTTTCTTACCAAATTATTTCCTTGTGTTTCAAACTGCATTCCCTTAAAGTGATGAAACTGGCCTCCTCTTGGCTACAATTAAGTTGACACTTTATCTTTGTAACGTACTTGTCGAAGTTGGTCAAGATGTACATTAAAATTTTTATTTGACCTAGTGGGAATATTATAAGACTGAATGTAAAAATATCCGTATAAGTTACAAAAGATGCTCCAATAGTACCATCCAACATATGCCATAAATAGCTTTGTAAGTAATACTTCTGTTCATCAAAAGGAAACCATGAGGAGAGGGGTAGAGCTTTTATTATCACTGTTTCATTTCGACTGGCATAATATTTTACCAAATCGTCCACATAAAGAGGGTGTATAAAATACAGAGCAGTTGCTGAAATACAGTTAAAAAACTATTAGAGAAGTACTAGGGATTACGAAAAACAAAACAATTTTTACACAGGGGATGGGTATCACATGGAGACTAACTTTGCCAAGTAAAAGTGACGGTGAACGGGGCATGACGACACAACAACTTGAAATTCTACTGAAGACAGTATGACCATCGAAACACCAAATCAAGTTTGACGATTACGGCAAAACCCGGAAGAGACTACTGAATTATTGATAATGTTCATCGCTAAATTTTGATGAAGTTAAAACATAATTTTTCAGTTGCAAACTTATCTATAAAATCCTTATTTTACTATAAGGAACGTAACCAGACTGCAACCAACAGCTACTCTCCGGGTTATGTGCCCCGCCGAGAGCTGAATTACAAGTTACAAGCCTGACGCGTTAAGTATAATAACTGTGTATTACCAACAAAACGCTAATGCTTCGATTACAACAAACACCAGCCGAAAGACTACTTAAAGGAGCTCTCGTGCCAGTCGTCCCACACTACTTGCATACTGCAGTTTCGAGCTGTTGGCTCTCGTCAGTGCATTAGCGTTCGTTTAGTTAAGTTTGAAGTTACACAAAACACCTAATGCAATAATCAACTTGCAGCGTTGACTTAGACTATTTTCGATAACAATGAAACTGCTTTAGTCAGCCACAACGCCATCGGAGTGAATAAAATTGACTCCAATAGTTGAATTGTGCGTTACACAGATGCTGTTTAGGATATTTTTGTAGGAAATTTAGTGCTCTGGAAAAAATCCTAAGCATTTCTCCTCTATCTAACTTCGCTTTGGTAGCGTTTTATGTTAAAAAAAACACGATTTTTGGTACTTTTCTAACTCCAATTTAAAAACGTAGCAAAATTGAAATTCACAAATTGAGCCTAACAATATACAGGGTGTCCCGAAAATGGTGGGCAATCTCTCGGATTTGGGTAGAACTAGTGAAAATAAGGTCATAAGTTCGTATATTTTTCTTTCCCCCGAGGTACTCCTACGAAGACATTCGCTCTTGAAGTTGACAGTTAAAAATATCGATTTTAATCATTTTTAGATCAGTATCATATTATTTTAATCCAGTTAGGTCAGTGTATTAGAACCTTGGATAACATTTTTGGGGGCTCGGGGGCAGAGCACTCATTACCTTAATAAGTTGATAAAAGAATTTCAGCCTATTTTCTTTTATTCCTAAAACTATTTTCAAATGTTTGAGTCATTTTTACGTAAAAAACGTATACTTGTTTGATGTCGGTAATATGAACCGTTTTCGAGATAAATGCACCAACGATGAAATTGCGATTTTCAATCTCACAAATAATGGTAACTTTTAAAAATAAATAAACAAAGACTATTTACTTAGTATTACTTTGTCATATTATGTGTGACTTTCCCGTCGATTATTTGAAAAAAAAACGACAAAAAATGGTGCCGCACATGTGAAACCCAAGGCTCTGGGGTCAGCATTGAACGTGTTAATATTAATTTTTTAAAATATTTAAAAAAACAGCTACATCGTCTTATCTATGTAGATAAGGGTATGTAGCTGTTTATGTACAAAACCAAGCAATAATGACAGTTTATGGTTGCCATGGATCAAAAGATCAGATAATTGGAGTGACATAATTTTTCAGTATTAGTTTAATCCGACTTTAACTAACTAACTAATGGGCCTTTTCAGTGATTTTTTTTTATTGCTTTATGTGATAGTATTTTATAAAACATTTCGCCGTATTTGTTTATATTTTTTTTTGAGCACGACTTCTATCGGAAAAACATATCAATAGTGCGGAAATAAAGCGCGGGCTTTAAACGTGACGTCACGCACCCATCTTAGTGACGTCAAAGAGCCTACGACCTTGAACAGGACATTCGGGTGTATTATTACTATATTGCAAAGTTGGTTAACTGCTTTTTGACAGTTGACGTTAAAATTGACTTTGACACTTTCACAGTCGTTTCTATTGGATTTTTGCGTTTGGAAAATGTTTAAAGGGTGCTTTGTTCCAACATCTACAAATAATAACATAAATTGTCCAAGCAAAATATTCCTTTACGTTCCACGAGATGAAATCAGACGAAAATTATGGTTTAAAATTGCTAAAGTTGAGAAGAAGTTGACCAAAACCAGGAACACGCACCACAGAACATAACCACAAAACTAAATGTAAACATGTGTCAGCTGTGGTGTGATGTCAGAAGCTAATAAGGCGTTCTGGCAAATGCTGCCAATATAATTCCGGGCGTGTGACGTCACTAAGTCCAAGGTCAAATGCGTGTTCGAATTGCCGTAATAATTGTCTATTTTTTTATTAAACACTGTGAGATACATATTCGAAACAAAGTTGCACAAGGTGAATATCTATCAGTTAGCTTTCGAATAAACATTTTTGTTTTGAGGTTTAAGAATTTAGTGAAAAGGCCCATTGGTTGAAATACGGCTTACACAAACAATGAATACGCAGATATGGATTTAATGTATGGAATGGCTTCTTGTAATGCCTCGAAAGCACGAAGACTATACGCTCGACGGTATCGCCGTCGAAGGATTCTTGATCGCAAAACTTTTGAACGTGTTAATCAGCGGCTGAGAGGAACTGGTAAAAAATATGATAATTATTTTGAAAACTAAAAATCTAAGAATTATATCTCTACTTCGATTCGTCGATTTGCGCTAAATGACGTAAACAGGGGTGCTCCGCAGACAACACGTAATGTTGAAGTAGAAGAGAACGTATTGGATGCAGTCGCTGCGAATTCATCTGTCAGTATCAGATCATTATCATTACAAATGAATGTCCCAAAATCGATCGTTGAAAGAATTTTGAAAGAGCAACTGCTTCATCCGTACCATATACAGAAAGCACATGCCATTAGCCCAGATGACTTTCCTGCTAGGGTGCAATTTTCGCAGTGGTTTATACAGAAATATGAACAAAACTATGCCTTCATTCGATCGGTTTTGTATGCGGATGAAGCGAGCTTTGGAAGAAATGGAGTCATTAACTCCCACAACTTACACATTTGGAGCGAGGTAAACTCACATGCCACAATTCAAATGCGCCATCAAAGGCAATTTCATATTAATGTTTGTGCCGGAATTATTGGCCGGTACTTGTTGGGCCCATTCGTGTTACCAAATCTATTGAATGGGCAACTTTATCTTGAATTTCTCCAACAGCAGTTACCACAACTTTTAGGAGACGTTGACATTGCATCTCGAGAGAACATGTCGTTTATGCATGATGGGGCGCCCCCGCATTTTAGTCTTATAATGAGGGGTCATTTGAATAGAGTATATCTAAATCGGTGAATAGATCGGGGTGGGCCTGTTCCTTGGCATCCCCGATCACCCGATTTAAATTCCCTTGATTTCTTCTTGTGGGGGCATTTAAAGAGTCTCGTATATGCCACACCAGTAGAGACAAGAGAAGAATTATACGAAAGGATTATGTACCATTCAAATGCAATTAGAGAAAACGAAGGAATGTTGTGGCGAGTCCAGCGATCGTCAGTTCGTCGTGGACCAGCATGCATTAGAGAAGGAGGTGCTCATATTGAGCATTTGTTATGAAATTAGTTTTCTACAGTAAGGTTTCAAATTTTGTGTATTGCGTGTTCAAGATTTTTTGTTTTTATAAGTTTAGGTAAGTACTTACTACCTCATAGAGAAATAAATGTTGTTTTGTACATAATCCTCGTGTTTATTTAATTTTCAAAAATTACTATTATTTGTGCGATTGAAAATCGCAATTTTATCGTTAAGTATATATATCTCGAAAACGGTTCATATTATCGACATCAAACAAGTATACATTTTTTACGTAAAAATGGCTCAAAAATTTGAAAATAACCTTAGAAATAAAAGAAAATAAGCGGATTTTTTTTTTCAACTTATTAAGGCAATGGGTGCTCTGCTCCTGAGCCCCCAAGAATGTTATCCAAGGTTCTAATACACTGACCTAACTGGCTTGGAATAATATGATACTGATCCAAAAATGATTAAAATCGATTGAACAATAAAAAAATTATCGCGAAAAATCGATTTTTAACCTTCAACTTCAAGAGCGAATATCTTCGTAGGGGTACCTCGGGGGAAAGAAAAATATACGAACTTGTGACACTAATCCGAGAGATTGCCCACCATTTTCGGGACACCCTGTATACAATACAAATACAAAATACAAAATAACCTATTGAATATTTTGTTTTATTTTTATTAAATTACCTGAATTTGAAACCTCTAGTTTGCCTTATCTGCTGCATCTGAATGGGAGGAAAACAAGGAACAAACAGTTATTAACAAAGCAATATTTATTTTCACATCTACACTGAATAAGTACAAATAACGAAATTATTAATATACAGAAGAGAAAAGATGTTACACAACAATTTTTCAGTCCGTTTTTAAGTTAAACTTGTATTGAATTGGTATGAACCTAACGATTACTACATAGTATAATTACTGAGGAAGGCAATCGAAGGGAAATTGCTATTCTAAGACATTATTTGACGTTACTAATTTTTGACACAAATCTAGCAGATGACTTTAGTGAATACTTACCCAGGAAAATATTCACAAGAAAGATTTTGTTAGAAATTTGACTCTGTTTTGCATATGAATTGTATATCTCAATTATTTTCTCATCTTCACTTTTAAGTATTCGTTCTTCCAATACCATAATTTCACATATAAGCGCTTTCACTCGCGTCGTTTTAATGGCATTTACTCTTAAAAGTGTGACTGAATACAGAAGAGTGATACAAAGGTTTGCCACTACTTCTCCAACAATCACAACCTCGTCGATTATTAATAGGATCAGCTTAATTATCGCCGTTATGATGAATAAAAGGTAGTAAATGAAAGTACCCTTTGAGTATATGTTATATAATTTATATAGGTATGGGTTGTCTTCAAATATAAAAGGCCATACACCCAGAAGGGCGTTTGAATACATTGTTATCTTCAGATGTTCATTTTTCGGAAATATCTAAAAAATAATTAACGTTATAATATTGGTAGTTGAATAACATGCTTTAAAATGCGTTTAAATATTTGCGATGAGCAAGTGCTAAGTCGTAGAAAGCCAGAGATCCGCAGTTTTCATGCTGACCCTCTTTTCTATTAAGATGTAAAGTCGAGGTTCCTACCAAGAGGTAATTTTTTTTGATAAAGCATGGTTTAGGCATGGGGTTTGGCAGCGTTGGACTGGGGCCAAGAAGGCCTCCGGGGCAAATTTCTTGGGGTGGGTACATATACAGTTTAGTTTAGTTAGTCTTCTTATATTCTTTTTTGTAGCACAAATGCTTTAATTGGTTTGACCTTCCCCAGATACAATTATTTAGAGATAAATATGAGTACCTATACTAGGGTATAATAAACATCCATGAAACCCTCTTCACTTAGAGTAAAGTATTTTTATTGTATCATCATGATGAATTATCACAAAGTAACAGCTGTCACAATAGAATTCTTATATTGGGCAACGTTTATAAGTGGTTTTTATTTAATAACAAAACTCTAAGATAATAAATATTTTAATGTATACCTACCATTTTACACGGATACAAGATACTTGAAGATAAAGTTTAAAACAGTCACGATAAATAATAAAAGAGTTTGGTACAACTGCAAGAAATATATATTATTATTCTGGGCTTGCGAGCTTTCGTAGTATTGTAATAATATTTGTGAAATTGCACCTGTAGTTTGAACTGAACAAATTGTGGACTATTTATTCACTTTGTTTGAAACCTTTATTTGATGCTTCAATAAACTCAAAAAAAAAAAACATTATTAATTCAAGTAACGTCCAAAGAAATAATGTGTTGAAGAGAAATATACCCTCAGTGTTGTAATTAACAGGCCAATCGAATTGATTATTTTCGGCAACAATTTTCTAAAGGAAGTTTTATTGTTGCCTCCTACTTATTACTTTCACCTGATTTTAAAAAAAGTTTTATGCAACAAGTGATCGAGGCATCAAAAGTTAAATATACTTCTCTCACGTATTTTCTCGAATTTCCTATGCTTATCTGCATAAGATTAATCCAGTCAAATTGTGTTTTGTGTTGTGGAGTAGTTTTGATTTATTTTGTTCTAATCATTTTTTGGGGTGCTGAATTCGAATTTCAGGTTTGCTAACAAAATTTCGCGACGCAACATTGAAAAAAATGCAAAAAAGGTAAAAAATATAATTTTTTGGCGGTATTTGCTTATAATACCGAAACTATCAACTTTTCGTACATAACCTTCCTATTCGAAATGAAAGTACATACAACTTACTATAAATTTCATTATTTAGGTTTTTTTCTCCGACGAACCGTTCAGGCTCAAGCGCAAGTTGAAAATTGGCGTATTTCAGCTGTCTCTGAAAAAACCCAATTTTTTCCACTCCAAAACTCTAATTTATTATTAAAGGCTATCAGTTAGTGAATTCCTCCTAGTTGTCTGCACATACCATATTGTTATCTTATATGTCAAGGTATAGGTTACTTTTTTAAAATTACATAATGTTCAAGTTATTTAATAAAGTCCGAAACTGTACAAATTCAGTTACAAAAAAGTTGAAATTCCCACGAAAAATCTCGGAAAACGATTGCATATTATTATATTGTATTACATATGATTATATACAGGCTGTCCATTTTATCAGGGCACTCGAGAATATCTCACTTAATAAAGGTCGTACAAAAAAAAAATATTTTTACGAAAATTGTGTCGATTTATATAACCTACAAAATGGTTTAAAAACATTTGAAATCCATGACCTACTTTAAGAGTTATGGCGGAAAATATTTCCGTTATTTGAAGAGATACGAAAAAAATTCTAAGGCGAACATTTTTTGCAAAACAGAGTGTTTCAACGAGGTTTTATATAATGTTTTTCAAAACCGCTATATTTTTAGATTTTTTATTTTTATTTTATTATTTTGAAACGGGCGGGAAATGGCGCCATTAAATACAGTATTTTTCCTCACTTTTTAACGGTATATCACATGCCATATTTATTCATTGGTACTACGTTAGTAATTATAAAAACATTTTTTAAAACCAATAATTTTTTTTTAACAAGCATTATACTTGCCGTGGAGAAGTATGATTAAATAAAACGATAAAATAATTCAATAAGTTGTTCAAATCTTTATATATAATAAAACATTAACACAATTAAGAAGAATAAAGTAAATTCAGGTAACAAAAACAAAATAATAATCAAGAAAGCAACATGGAGCAATTATGGAAAGAGTATTCGCAGTTATGCCAATGTATAGAGGTCCTCCATAAAAGTGTCACTCCATGCTTAGAAAGTTAAAATGTCCTTACCAATTAATTTAAGTATAATATCCATTTGTTTGTATTTCATGATTTCACTATTATTTCAATTCTTTTAAAATCGTTGAGTATGAACAAACTTGATAATTTAATTTTCTGATAGATCATCTCGGTTAATACTTAAACTCTCACTCAATCACACTCGTTTAAGAATTTAGAATTTTCAAAAATGATTCTCACTCACATTGATCGTTATGATATGTTCGTTACATATTGCCAATGCAATTTTAACTTTAGATTAGCTCAAGTAGAACATAGAAACAAATTTCCACAAGCACTATAGCCGAGTAAAACTCTGTTCAGAAAATTAGCTACGAAACTGAAAAATAATGGTTCATTTTTAAAGAAGAAGACAGGGTTGAACAGTGTTACTGATAATGTAAATAAGGTAAACCGAGTTATTAATTATGTAAGAAATAAAAATACAGAAAATTTGGAAATATCATTAAGAGAAATTCAGATTGCTTGTCATAAAAATAAAACAAGTGCTAGAAAATTTTTAAAGAAAAATGGTGCAGGTGTTATAAAGCCAAAAAAGTTCACAATTTACAAGCGGGGGACAAACCAATGAAGACGACTTTTTGTAGGTGGTCGTTGGAAAAGAAGCGTGCCGATCCATTAATATGTAGTAAAATACTTTGGTCCGACGAGGCAAATTTTTCCAATAATGGATTTTTTAATCGCAATATTCATTACAGATGGACTTCTGAAAATACACACTGGCATAGGCCGACTGGGTTTCAAAATCGTTTTTCAATAAATGTGTGGATAGGTATTTTAGGCACCAATGTAATAGGTTCTTATTTTTATGATTGTCATCTCAGTGGTCAAAGGTATCTAAACTGTTTTGCAAAAATTTTCGCCTTAGAATTTTTCTCGTATCTCTCGTATCCGCATTTTCGACATTTTTCGCCATAAGCCTTAAAGTAGGCCATGGATTTCAAATGTCTTTAAACCATTTTGTAGGTTATATAAATCGGCACAATTTTCGTAAAAATAATTTTTAGGACCCTGATAAAATGGACAGCCTGTATATACTACTTTATTATATGAGCAAAAATTATATGAGCCGTTGTCGTTTAAGGGGGGTCTGGCTGAGGTTCTTTGAAGGCGGCGGGTCGAGTTGTTCTATCGTCAGCGTCGGGGCTTGTTCATCTGGAAATTGAAAGAGGTGGTGTGAAAATAACTTGGTTGCGAGAAAATAACGTGTGATCATATCACAAGGAAATATGAATGATTACGAAATAGATTATGAGATTCGACATACCTTCCGCATTGTGTGAGTGTCTTTCTTCAGTCTGTTCTCGGTCTCTTCCTTCGATCTCTTCTTCGTCTATGTCAATGGTGTCTTCTGGGGGTTCGATGTTATCGCACTCCCTTCGCACGATGCGCAGATCGGGGAGCGATGGAGGCCTGCCTTCCTGCATCCACAATTGCGTTGGCAGCCTTTTTCACATTTACAGGAAATGTGCCGGAGTATCGAGTCCAGTGCAGGGTTGAAAAGTAGTTAGCATTGGCAAGAGATACTCCTTATTTTTTTCCACTCCCACATGACCGCATCTTTTTGTTGCTCGTCGTGTGTGGTTTGACCGGATAACCATTGCTGCACCTGAAAGTAAACTCTCAGTAAATATTGTAGTGTAGCAGCTTTGGTGGGGGGATAGTGAGGCAATGTTGCCTGTATCTCAAATCGTTCAGGCTAGTCTCATGTCTTTTCCCATACAGAGCCATGAGAAATACGTTTCCTGCTTCGGATATCTTGTCCTGGTGTGCATGAGGATCTTTGAAAGCATCACTGACTGACTGACTCTTCAGATTAAATAAAGCAGATGTGGTGTCACAACCACTCGTCGCGTGCAGAAAGAATATATCGTCTGATAGGATTTTATCAGCGGCAAGATGAGGATTGTAGAGAGTTTGAGACATCTTTCCTTTTCCTGGTTTCATAAAAAGACATTCTTCATATTAAGGCTACACAGGCCAATCAAAATCAAAAAAGGTCGATACCTTCCCTCACCACTGTCACATATTCATTTGCCGGGGCCAATATAAGAGCTGTTGTTGATAATTAGGATATGAGTGTGCTCCACAGCTTGCTAAATATCAATTTTTTCCATTAGCATAGATATCAACCGGTACTTGTTTTTGGAATTTGCAAGGAAACTCTTGCAAGACAGTGGGCATAATCGATTCTGTAAATGATATTACGGCAGATTGTTCTCTTTGCGCTCTTCTGAATGGTTCTATGCGCTTGGTGTTTTCACAAGATTCGTCAGGGTAGCCATCGAAAGTGGCAAGTGCATTTGATTTGTAGTTTAACTTGACATGTGATACATAACTGCTGCAAATTTCTGCATATGTCTGGCTCGTTTTTTTTGGCGCGGGTAGAGGGGGGGACCCCTCGTGAACAATAGAAAGGGCCTCGAGACTTGGATACTTGCGTAGTTGGCCTTGGTTCGTCTGTGAGACCGGGAGAGAATAAATACAATGAAAGGACGTACAAGACGGAATTATATTTGCACAGAATTTAAATACAATATTATTTTAAAAATGTTTTTTTAGTACTGGAGGTGACAGTTAAAACCAGTCTACATTGTATTGTATTCAACTTAAAACTAAGAGGAATTCACTAAATGACAGCCTTTAATAATAAATTAGAGTTTTGGAGTAGAAAAAGCGGTTTTTTTTGGAGACTGCCGAAATACACTAATTTTCAACTTCCGCTTGAGCCCGAACGATTCGTCGGATTAAAAACCTAAATAGTAAAATTCGTAGTAAATTTTCTGTACTTTCATTTCGCATAGAGAGGTTATTTACGAAAGGTTAATAGTTTCCGTGTTATAAGCAATAGTCGTCAAAAAATGAGATTTTTTACCTTTTTTCTGCATTTTTCCAATGTTCCGTCACTAAATTTTGTTATCAAACCTCAACCTGATTTCAGCACACTAAAAAACATATAGAATGAAAGAAATTAAAACTATCCCACAACTTTCCCGCTAGGGACCCTTTTGAGCACAAATTGACTGTATAGATGTCGCCTTTTAGTTATCGAATCGGAATAAGAAAACATTGGCTTGTTCGCAATAAAACAATTAAGCAATCAAAATATGCCTGAAATTCATAAGTTAGTCCGTCATTCCCTGAATTCTTACTACAAGGTTGTGCATCATTGTTGGGTCATTATTTATCTGGCCGATAGCCGTGTTGGTTAAAGTGCGAGGTGACCGTCCATCACTTACGCGGCGCCGGTGTGGTGCAGCGAAAATTAAAAGTGCTCTTATGCCCTTCATTTTGAACTCTGGAAGGTACACTTCCATCAGAGATCTTGTGAACGCTTCATCTTTTGGAGTCTGAAGGACTTTTTATATATTTCAAAAATGAATGTTAATGTTCACAAAATAAGGGTTTGAAACGACTGTTTCAGACGGAGAATAATATGAAAATTTATACTTACTGTTCGTTTTTCCTTAACTGCTGCTCTGATGGTATCTATTGGACGTCGTAACACTATAAACCTAACACTGGAAGTACTATAACACTTTCTTAAAATTATACCTGAAAGGGAATTTTGTTAAAAAACACAATTAAAAGGCAATATAAAGTTCAAAAATATATATTAAATCACTTCAAAAAATTTATGTTTTACAACAACTTTTAAGAAATATGTTTGACAAACAATAGTCTGGCCCGTATACAACACCTGGTGAGGAACGGAACGATTTATAATGTACCAACTACCTTCCAATATGCAATTTTGTGAGCTAATGATTACACAAAAAGATTCAAGAAAAGTTCAATGTTTATAAAATTTGGTGATCTTTTGCTTGCCTGTCTATTCACGTATTCTTATTTCAATATCGATTTTGGTCTTTCCTCGGAGCTTGAAAATGCTTGAATCGCAACGACTTTGAATTATATTTGGGCAATTACAATTTCATACATTCAGGCAAGGCGGTCCCATGCTCATATGAGTACATGGTAAAGATACTTTTCTGACACCGAATCACTGAGGAACCGGTTTAGGGCAAATCCCGTTAAAACTCATCATTATCCCGTCAAAATCGACTGCTAGGAAATGATGGGGGTCCCATGTCGCTAAGGGCTATTTTCGCTAAAACTCACGATATACTTTGAATAGAAGCTAGATTAACTTTTCCTCATATTTAATACCGCGCATGAGTTGCAGTGCTTAACAACCTGGATTCGTAAAAGGGTTTTTAATTTTGAAATTTCCGTAATTGAAGTCAAATTTTGTTATAGTTTCTAAATTTAGGTGGTCGGGGCGACATTACGTCTCTGTGCAGCGACATTTACTACACTTTCTAAAATGACGCTCCTTGTGGAGTTATGGAAATTTTTGCATAAAAATCGCTCCGTAGAGCGAAAATATGATTAAAAATATTAAAAACCTCTTCCACGATATTTTTACGTGAAGCACGCTTTTCATGCGTCTAGGAAATCACCCAAAAATTCTATTCTTTATTAGACAGCATAATGCACCATTTAGGATCAAACACATCCTACTATAATACCAGACGTTACCAATCTTCCGGCAACCATTATAGTCCAACCTTTACCTACTTATAACTTCCGCTTACCCTATCCGCCTTCATTGATATTTCATGCCTTTCGTAATCTTTAAATCTTTCCTATCCCTCTCTTTCTTTCAGTTTGTCCATTTTGTATTGTGTTCTGGATCTCCTTTTGTGTTTTTTGTCTCTGTTGTTACCGTTCTCTTTCTTTGCATTTTTCACTCAAAATTAGCCACTATAAAATAAAATTTTTAAGAAACTCAAAATTTCGATCAACCATAGTTTAGACATCTTTACGCAGCCTTACAATACCTCATTTGGATGAAGGTTCCCCGTTTTAGATTTGGGTACCTGTGTCAGCAGCAAAATTAGTTCAGTGCAGTGCGACAGCTTCGAGTTAGTGTTTAGATTTTAAGCTTTGTTAAATTTTATTTTTAAAATGTTTTTTAATTATATTGTCCCTTTTAATTGTTTTTTAGCAAAAGGGGTCGGAATTTTTCGCCCCATTTTCTTTTAGCCGAAATGGAGCCGCCCCGCCCATCCATTCGGTCGCAAGGTAGTGTCGAGGGAGGCAATTTTATTTATTAATTTTAATAAGGTCTGTTTGCTTGCTTGCATGCTTGGAGGTGGCAATCGTGATTAATCACATGAGTATCGCGCCACCGGGTTTGAATCCCGGCTCCGGCACTGTTGGAGGAAATGGTTGTATGTCCGCGTTTTTTCAATGTGTAACCCCCTTCCGCACAAGCCTCTGGCTTCTGGAATTGGGGGTTGTTTATGGGGTGTTTATATATTGTTATTATTGTTCGCTGGTGTAGAGTACCTATCCACTCCTCTATTTGTTTGTTACTTCTTTGGTACCTATGTAATTATATAACTGAAAATAAATACACTGATGATTTCAGTCGTTTGTGTTATGTAAATGTGTACTAATTCATGTTTCATTTTTTTCCATATCTATAAAGCTGAAATGAATTATTTATAGATAGATTTTGAAGACCGCCAATTAGTGTTGTAATCGTTAATAACAGATAAAAATAGCTCCATAAATATCTTGGGCTCATCATAAAAAAATCTTCAAAGAACGGTTGAAAATTTGGTTCGCTTATGTTTATTTTCACTGTATACTAATTACCATCATTCCCTATTACTTACAGTATAAACTAGGCAATATAGGGGTGGAGGCTTGCTCAAGACCGGTGATTTTCGGAAAATCAACATCCTTAACTTTCTGGAATCTGGAGTGTAAATCATAAGGACCTTTTTTTGTACATATTGTTTAGTGACTTCTTATATATAAAATTTTTGGTGATTGCAGGGTAACAAACATAGAAATGTTTAACATTTTAATTCAAACTCATAGAATGGATGATCTTAATCTATTTTTCGTCAATTTTAATTTTGAAAATAATTTCTCATCGTACAATTTGTGGCGACTATTACAAGACAAATTTTTAATAGCGTCACATTGGAAAACGAATCTTTTAAATTTCTATCTACCAACAGCTGATACAAGCGAACTTCATAGCTAGTTTCATTTGCTCCTCATCATGAGTGTAATCAATATTCCCGCTATTTTTTTAAATTGGAGTAGCCCAGTGTACAAATATTCATCCAAATCGGTGACATAAATATTCCCTAGATTTGTCGACTGTTTTTTATTATCATCATTAGAAAGTCTCCAAATTACGTAGAAAACCATATTACATGCTCTATGCATATGTGACCCGCAACACAAATTTGTGTTTCGCGGGTAACATATCGCCAACAGTCGCAAGCCGAGATTTGGCTACTGTCCGCTAAAGGGCGGTCGGGTGCTTCCAGCTGGTGGAAACGGACTGGTGTAAACGGTAGAAGGTGAGAAGGGTTAGCTTCGTGTACGCTGCCGATAATTTCTAAAAGTTTGTTTATTTGAGCCAAAATAAATTCTTCGCCTCCTTCGTCATCGAAATCAGTATTACGCCTACGTACTCGGCTTCTTTGGTCGCTATGTTGCTGACAACCAGACAGTACTTGTACAGTAACTGAGAGGTGGGAGTCTGATTTGTCATTCCAAATTTCGAAAGAAATCAGAAATCATTCTTTTTTTTTTTAATAAAATATATTTTCCAAGTGGACCCCGAGGCAATGCCTCATTGCCTTGGGGTTAATCCCGCACTGCAAACAAGCATACTAATCATGAGACAACATAAGAAAACATAGTTCGAAAAATTATTTCTTTATAATGGATAATGGTGTCAAATAGTACAATTGCCTAGATCAAAGATTTAACTTTGCTCCACTGTGCACCGCCTTGCAGAATTTTTCCTACATTTCCTCGTCTATTCATGATAGCACAATTCGACATAGCCTCTGTTCATTATGAAAGAAAAATTGATCGAAGAGTGAATATTTTCTCAAAATTCATTTAGTGATTCGCGCTTTGTAGAAGTGTTTCAATATTTCCTCTTCTATTCATGATAGCACAGCACGGCATGGTCTCTGTTCATTATGAAAGGATAATCAATCGAAGAGTGAAAATTCTATCGAAATTCAATTACTGGTTCTCGAGTTTTGTGCAAACGCACAGCGCGCTACTTACTTAATTGGTGTGGATGAACGTCTATTTTTCAATTTGTATAACAAATTTCCCAGTTTTTGTTCTTGCTCTCAATAATTTCAGTAGACTATGAAAACTCCGGCAACACGGCCATGATGATTAAATCCTTGGCATCATTTCAAAGGCCAGAATTATGAACACCGATTACGCAGATAAATGAGTACATAATAGTTTGTAACTGGGAGTGCATCGAGTTTATAGCCCAAATATAGTAATTTACTAAATGGCTGGCAAAACTCCGATGCCCAGTAAACTTTCTATAAAAATAACTCATAAAAACAAAGGAACATATAAAATTATTTGTAAACGTCATGACCAAGTTTTTTTAGAATGAGGAAGATGCATGAATTTTAAAAATGTTTAATTTATTTATTAAGTTGAGAATATAATAAAAAAGCTTTTAAAAAAATTTCACTCGATAAATATTCGACTTTAAAATTCGAATTTTAATATAAACAAAACCACATGACTTAAAACGGGTTTCTTATTGGTGTGACGATGCAAGTCACAAAATACGGGCATGTCAATAGAAGCGGCATTAGAAAAGCATAGTTTACTATGATAAAAGTGCGTAAATGTGTGTTTTTACTTATCCAATAAGGACTGTTTGTAGTGTTTTGACTGTTTTGTGGAATTTGAAAAATGTTTTAATTGAGCGATGATGGATACGGGATTTTTGCAGGCCCAGTCGGACAACTTATCCAAAGGAGATGCAGTCATGATGACACCATTTTTTGGCAACAATCATGATTTCATAAGTGCAGAAATTAAAGGGGCAAAGGTTTGTATGCACGTTTATTTTTAATAAATATTGTTTAAGTTATTGCGCAATCAAAAAGTTTTCATATTAAAGTGTCCCAACCTTATAGAATTTGCCGTTTGTCAACGAACTGATTACTTAGCGAAAATATTATGGACAAGTCTCAACTGTCAACAATTTAAGTTTTCGTTGTACGTGAATCCAATGCGTATCCAAGATAAGTCCTTGCCGGGTTCGTTTTGTTTGATTTTCGTGTATTGTAAACAACATAATATGTCAAATTTTACAGTAAACAAAATTTTTATTTATTTAAAATTAGTTTGTGTGATTTATGTGAAATACTTCTTGTAAATTGTATATTGAGCAATCCAATTTATAACATTATCTTATTAGTAGTGACAGACAAGTTATGTAGTGACTTGTAGGGAGAGTACTATTTATACTGTGTTGTAGGTATGTAGATAGTTGTAATGAATAATTAGAGCGTAATATGTCACCATAATATATCTTTTTATTATGCATCATATTTACACTTATATTAAAGTGATCCTCACAACATCATAAATACGTTTATTCTGCTAATTTGGCGTTTTTGTTAATGTCACGTTTCATAGCAGTGCACCACTTTGGTCAAACTTTAGTAGATTGACCTAACAGAATACACGTGCAACGTCACAGTTATTGGTACCAAATAACCGGTGATTCGAAAAATTGAAATTCGTCGCCGAAGAAAATTTTTTTTCGCTTTATTAAAATTTGAAAAATCCTGATTTTTACATTTCTATAAACGTGTCTTGATACTTTATCTGTAACGTTTCAATTCCATTTAGTTAATTTTAATATTACCCCCTGGATATGTCGCTCATTGGATCTATACGTTAATTTTATGTAGTTTAGTACGCTTAAGAATATGCAATCCGCAATACGCTACAGAGTTTTCGTATATTTGGAAAACTAGGAAATAATCACCTCAAAATTTTGTAAAGCTTTTCGTATTTTATCGTATCGTATTTTTATAAGTTCTTGTGAGCGAATTATAAAAACAGGCGTTCGAATCAGTTACCACGTATTTCTCTTGGTGTTAATAGCCGCAATCCACATTTTTCTATATGTTTAACACTTTGATGCATTCATTTTGGATGTAATTAGAGAAATTGTGTTTATATTGTGGCCGTATGCTTATGTCAAGTTGTCGGACGGCGCGCAATTTCGGCTGTACTGATGGATTTGATGGCATTTGTAACCCCTAATTAACACGTGGTAATCAACCAAGCTCTCGACTATAGCTTAGGTCATTTCAAGACACCCTCCATCTACGTAGGTTATTAAATTTTTCTTCTTTAAATGACTAGTTAATAGTAATTTCGTAAATCCTTGTTATAGGGCTTCTTATTTCTAGCTTCTTTCACATTTCGGTGCAGTAATTTTTGTTTCTAATTTGGAATATTTCTGATATCAAACTGCAATTAGAAGATCTATTGAGGTTCCAGTTAGTTATTGTGGAATTTTTGAAATAGAAGCACTATACCGGCTGTTCTGGACGATCGACGGTTGAAGCCGCCATTTGTAGTAATACGACGATATCAAGCAGATAAGCTGTATTTGATTTTTAGTATTTTGCATTTATTTATCCATATTCATTTGTGTACCAAATAATCTATTATATATTAGTAACCCATTTTTCTTCTATTCACTGAATGGCCGTCTTTTAAGCCTTTGCGCTAAATTTCAGTGACTAATTCATTTGTTTTGACAAAATTTTGACATTTTTGGTAGTTACAATTAGTTTGCAGATATAATTATTACGTCATATTTTTTACCTTATATTTTTCTGCATATTTGTATATATTTAAACCTAAACATTCACGAGCGGGCAATAATATTATCAATTTATATTTCTCTGTGTATGCATACATTTCAGAGTGATCTAAAATTAAAGTAGATTTTCTTAACATACTTTGGGATTATTTCTTGTAGAATATACATTCACAATACACTGAGTAAAGTAAAATTAAAGCAATTGACACCTGCTATCGATTCGTCGGTACAATTATATATTTTATATATTTTTTTTGGAGTGCTTGAAATTTTGTAACCGAACTTTAAGCCACTACTTGGAAACGTAGGGCAATTTAGGTTACTGGCGCCCTGAGCTGCTCAGTTGCAATTATTATATTGAGTAGTTGTAAATAACCGCACGGTCCACTTCGGCTGTAAGTTAGCCAACGTTTCTCTCAACAACTTGGACACACCGCCATCGAAGGTTAGGTTAGGACCTAATATCTCCCCTTAAGATTTTAGGTAGGTACATTATAAACTAAAATCATGCAACTTCTTCATTTGCATGTATAATGAGTTTTTATTAATCTTCCCCTTTTTCAAACAGGTGTAGGACCAAAGGGTATGTAAAGATGGTGGTAGATGGTTGTAAATATTGTCCAAATTACAGTTCTTTTGGAATTTGTTGCAGTAAATATTACTTAAATAGTATCTGAAGCTTATTTAATTTTGAAAATAAAGAATATAAACAGCTTTGAACCTTCCTTGCGGCTGAATGAAGCGTTCTTGAATGTAGGTAATTTGAAACAAATCGACGGCTCCAAATATCTGTGACAACTCTGTGTCCAATAAAATTTAAATCACCTGAATACAAAGAAGAATTTAACTAATGCTCCTAAAGAAAGGATTAGGAAGGTAAAAAGAAACTAAAGGATACATAAAATGGTTTATTGAGAAAATCCTGAGCTGTACAATAACGGAAATGCATAAAAGTCACAATTTCAAAATTAAACTGTGCCACAATTATTACACTAGGTGACCTATTTGAATATTAAAATTACAATATTTATTTACATTTGTCATTCATTTCAACTTTAAAAATAAATACATTTTATACTATTTGAAAATTGTATTTTTGTTACAACAACTTTCAATAAGATAGGATAAGTGGTTAATGATATATTACAGTAAACAGATGAAGAAACTAAGAACTGCTTCACGTTTTCATTAGCCATACAATGAATTTGTTTATTTGCAAGTACTGTAAATACCGTTTTATTTATTCCTGCTATTGATATGTTAAAAAAATATATTAAGATATAAGATAAGATAAGTGTTCTGTATTATGGTTAACGATATATTACAGTAAATAGATGAAGAACCTAAAAATTGCTTCACGCTTTCATTAGCCATACAATGAATTTGTTTATTTGCAAGTGCTGTAAATACCGTTTTATTTATCGCTACTATTGATATGTTAAAAAAATATATTAAAATTTGTAATGCCCCTACTACTTGGTTTATGGTTACGCACGAAGTGTAGCGCCTCCCTCTTCTTTGTTGTTTATGTGCTCGATGTTGAGACTTCGTTATTTGTTTTTGAGAAAGTAGATATTAATTACCGAGTAACTTTCATAGCGTTCTGTTTTTAAAATTGCTAAATGTAACCACGTGATTAATTTTCAGGTTTAATAACTTTACCTGAGTACTTATAAGAATTGTAATGGCTTTAATAAAATTTTACTGACAATGCTTTGTTTGCATTTAGTTTGTGAACTAAATTTATAAACAAATTGAAGAGAAATCGTAATCATATGAACATTCGTAAGTATTGAGATTACTAGACTATAATAAATATTTTATGAGAATTTACAATCAAGAGTTTAAAAGCATTTAAAAATATTTCAATTTATAGTTTTCTAAAAGTTTCAGACAGAGATTTCACGATATTTCTTAAGGACATCTGTAGTAAAAGGAAGTCTTTTTAAGAGATTCGCAGAAGTTTATAAACAGTTTATAAACGATTTGAAAATGAATTACTTCATGAAATTTCGGGTGTATTGAAGGTGTGGAAGTATAACAAATATTTTCATATAAAATTTTCTAAAAGTTTCATAGCGATATTTCATAATGTTTCTTAAGAGTATTTGTAAATTTGAAAAACACTGTTGTAAAAACTGATGGTTTATGAATGACGTTTGCAAGTATAAGATTTAAATCTTCTTTTTAATAACATCTTTTAATAGCATTATTGAGAAGGAAGAGAAAATAGCAAGGAAATACAATGTGCTACGATTTTTACAGATAAGGGCTTATAAACAGTCACAATGATTACTGACCAAAGTTTTTAAGTGACGAAGAGAAATTTCTCCAGGTGTTTATTATTTTTTTTATGAGAATTGATAATAATAGGGGCGAGCGTAGATGCGTCATTGCTATGTACATACTTCGATATGCGATGTAAAGCAACGTTAGGCCCGGTTAGTACTTGGATGGGCGACCGTTTCAAATGTTGTAGGATATGTCCCCTACAAGTCAAAATACAAAAACAAAAAATTCTAAAAATAATCAAAAAATTCAATAATCTCATGCCATTTGGCAAACTAGATAAAAAAAGTCCATCAGACACCGTTAGCACCAAAAAACCACAGTTCAATTCAAAAAAGTCTGAGAAATTAAGCCGATCACCGATAATTCACAATTAACCTAAATTCACCCAAATCTAAAGTCAAACATTCATTTACACTCATCCGTAACCAATTCATCCCAAAAAACGTCACTTAAAAATACAGCCCCCGTATATTCATCAAACTAGTCAAATTCCCCATTCAAATCCAAATTCTCATAATTTTAATTCAACACGTTTCAATTTTATAAGCAATTTCCCTTTTTAAAATAATCGAACTTCTTGACCACCCCTCGTATACATAACCCCATTAAAATTAACCGTCGAGTCCATTTCCCCACGTTCTTAAACCAATTTCGTAATTTTTCTATTCTTACTTTCCGATCAACCCCTGTATACATCAAATCACGTTCAGTGCCTCGAGTCTCAAAAGTCCCCCATATCTTTTCACCGAATTTTCCCATCAAATTGCTATTATACTCTTTCCCCATTTTTCGATTACCCCTGTATAATAGCAGACACCCATACTATATCTCCATTCAGCTCGATTCATACCCGTATTGTACCTTGTTAATATCTTATCTTTTTATCTAACGCACCAACTGGAAACTTATTAACGGAGTTACAGATTGTTAACCGCGAACCTTTGTAATACATTACGGGGTCGAGCCAGATTTTGCCCATAAAACTTCTCATAACTTCCAAACAAAAATAGATTCAGCTTTCGTACAAATTTTAGTAAATTCCCCTTCACATCGCCGATCTGCCCATATAAAAATTATTTCAAAATTCCAAAATTTTCAAGTATTGCGCAACATGATGCAATCGATGACTCATCCTTGCCCGCACTGAGCGATTCCAAGCCTTTCCAGCTCTCCGCGAGACTACACGGGGCGAGAAAAACGAAACTTTTTCAATTCAGTATAAATACCGGTGCATCGAAAGCCGAAGACAAGTTCAGTTTTGGCAGTGAATCAAGTGTAAAGTTCGCGTAGTGTTTTAGTGGAAATTAAGTTTCAAAGTTAGCTTTGTATAATAGCTGTTGACGCTGGGTCCGGTTCCTATTTAATTTTATGTTGTAGATACCCGCTCGGCTAGGTTTTCTTACTCCCTATTCCTCGCAATTTATTCGTGACGAGCTGTTCCATTCTAGCTTCCCAGGCCGAAACCTGGTTAAAAAGAGCTAGTTTTTTAAGTATTTAAATTTCGATTCCCGTCCAAAGTGACACACTAATTTTTACCGACCAGGCTACGTTGAAAGGACATTCTTCCGGATATTTTCTCAGATTTATTAACTTTTAAAAAATACATCTTTATATGATAACCACAGACAGAATTTACGTGTCGAATAGTTTCTACATTTAAAAGAAACTTGTAAAATAAAATAACCTATTCAAACTTTGTTCATTATCCCTTCAATAAATATTTTGTATTCTATTTTAATTCATCGTCTCATTATTTTTCTTAAATAAAAAACCTACTACAACTAGGGTGTAACCGTTGACCCTACAATAGCTATTTAATAATAACTTAAGTGCAAAATTAAATAAAGTGATAGCAGCCAGTGCCAACTACGATATACAGGGTGTAGCATTCGACCCGCAACAGCACTTACTAAACCAACCCTGAGACTCAACCCAACTCGAAAATA
Organism: Leptura quadrifasciata; assembly: GCA_963675555.1. NCBI lineage: Eukaryota > Metazoa > Arthropoda > Insecta > Coleoptera > Cerambycidae > Leptura > Leptura quadrifasciata. The sequence goes on from OY776674.1 coordinate 33,147,967, forward strand.
AGTGCACGGAAGCCTCTGGGGTCTCAGCTCTCAACCCCCCACTACCATATTTTTTATTTTTCAACGATCAGAGGTCTAAACCGTGTTCATGGCGCCCAACTAGGTGGCCTGTAATCTGTGAAGAAAATTTCGAACAGTTATAGTGCCGTCGGACTCACAAGTAAGTCAATTTTTAATTACTTTCAACGTTAAAGATTAAGCACGCCGAACAAGACGTAATACTACGATTGTCTTAGCGATCTCGGATCGAGTAGGGAAAGCGACGATAAAAGTATATTACGCACGGCTGAAAAAACCGACAAAATGGACCCAATTCTAGAGGACTCTTTTGAAAGTCAAAGAGAAATTTTTTATAACACTCAGAGAGAAAGACAACCTCGAAACCCGATATTAGAACCATCTATGTCAAGTCCCCGAAATCCCGCCACCCCAGGACGTGGAAATTCGACGCCGCCTCCAGCCGCCCCCCAATTCGACATGAACGATGTCATACATAAACTTACCCAAGGCATCAGAGAGGCAATACAGAGTGCTACACATTCGGTTACGACACCGCCCCCGCCGCCTCCAAGAAGTCAAATTCAAAATTTCGAACCAATCGTAATCCCGGACATAACAAATTCACCCCGCCATATTTTTAGTGGACTCATCCATGAGAGTGACGAAGAATTCATATTAAACATGGAACAATATTTCATGAGGAGAGGAATCACTGAAGATACGGACAAATTAATATTTTGTACCTCACAGCTACGTGGACAAGCGCAAGCTTGGTGGGAACCATATAAAACCCTGACTTTTAATTACACAATGTTTAAACACCGCCTCCGGCAAAATTACGAATCTACTACTAAAAAAGCTGCCGCAGAAACATTACTACATACTTCAATGCAAGAGAAAGGAGAGCCCGTAGATTTATTCATTTCTACAAAAATAGGACTTTTTAATAGGGTCGATCCACTCCGGCCGCCCCTTGAAAAGGCTCGCCTCATTTATAGACAGCTTCTACCAGAGATAAGAGACAAAATCAGATACCGAGATTTTACCAACACCGACGAACTACTAGAAATTGCAATAGAAATCGAGGAAACCCTCACTTATTCCCCAGGACAACGACAAAATACATATAAACCTCCACCCACGACATTCCAGCCACAGCGACGTACAAATCTACCACCAAATTTGAATACCCAAGAAACGACGTACAGAACCCCACAACGCATTCAAACTGAATATAGACCGTCTACAGTAAATACACAGACAACAAACAGGGCACCGAGACAAACGGAGTCCGTACAAAGACAATACACTGCACCAGCAACAACGTTTAAACCGTCCAACCCACCTAATATATCTAATAGACCGCTCAACGTGAATGCCACAGCGACGACGTCCCAACCTGCGATGCGAGCAGAAATCACCGCGAGACCGCCTGTCGCTCGAGCAAATGCAAATAATTACCCTCAACAAAGTAACGAGCCAACGCGACCATGCCGTTTCTGCGATGGGAACCATTGGGAGCGAAATTGCCCTCAACATCCCTATAAAACTAACAACTACCCAAGACAGGACCAAGGCAAGGACCCTTACATTAATTTAGTTACTGAAAAGGACGAAAATACCGACGAGGACATAGAAAAAATCACCGAAATACACCAGGTAAAGTCAGATTTTACCATAATTTCAGAAACCAACACCGAATCAGACGAAATCCCCTCAGAAGAAAATTCCACAAAAAATGTAGTAATCAGAACTCTTTCTATTCTACCAGACTGTGAAGAAATAATTCCCGAAACTCAAAGGGAAAGCCCAAAAAAGACAATAAATACCTACAGGGTAGACACAAATGATTGTACGCAGAAGGAATCCACGACGTCCAGTCTCCCCGCCGACCCGTTGAAATTACATAAAAATACGCAGGTACAACGAATTACGCATCACTCTGCTTACGACCCTGCCACCGAGAACGTCTCAAGACCACCGAACAAAATTCAAGTTAGACATCACTCAACTTGCGACCCTGCTACAGAAAATATCTCAAGACCACCGAATAAAATTCAAATTAGACATCACACCGCTTGCGATCCTGCAACAGAAAATATCTCAAGACCGCCAAACAAGATTATGGAAGCCAACAACGACATATATAATTTCAAGCCTGCACCCGAAATCGCTACCTGGATAAATGGACATTTAATTTGGACCATAGTCGACACAGGGGCAACAGCCAACATAATTAGCTCTCGATTAGTGAACGAATTACACTTACCTGTGGTATCCAAAGAAAAACTGTTAATGAAGACTGCCTGTAAGAACATAGAAGTTTATACGGAGGGAATTGTAGAAGTCATGTTAGGAGTAGCCACCATGGAACTTCCTGCTACTTTTATAATAGTGCCCAACTTAATTAATTCAATGATATTAGGAATGGAATTTCTAAAAAGAAATCAGGCAGTAATGGATTTAAGCAGCGGATATATGTTGATTAAAGGACAGATAGTGCAACTACACGACCCGGATGAGAAGTGAAATTCAAGAATGCCGGAGAATTTTTTAAGAAGCATCGATTTTTATTTTATTTATTTTCAGAACTAAGGAGGAAGACTGCCCTTAGGAGAGAATTTTATTTTATGCCTTTTTTATGTTTTTCAGGAGAAGGAGACCTGCCCACTGAAGATTATGTTTTCTTTTTACATTCTTTTTATATATATGTATACATGTTATGTTGTTAAAAAAAAAAAAATAAAGTAAATCTTTTTATTTTTATAAAAGATAAATAATAAAATAAATAAATAAAAAATAAAACAGAAAAAAAAAAAATAATAAATAAAACACAACAAACAAAAAATTTGAAATTTATTAAAATCAGTGGCAAATCCACGCCAAAATTTTTTCCGGTAACAGCATGTATGCGTATGTATATTAACCATTAGTTTTAAGCTTTATTATAATTAATCTTATGTTTCAGAAGAACCCAGGGTATTTTGGCCATTGTATAACCAGTTTTGAGTTCCAGCCGAGCCCAGGTTCCAATCTTTGTAAATATTTAGTTCATAAGTACATTGTACAACTATATCGACACCATAAATTCCGCCTCCGAAAGAAGGGGGGTGTTGTAGGGTATGTCCCCTACAAGTCAAAATACAAAAACAAAAAATTCTAAAAATAATCAAAAAATTCAATAATCTCATGCCATTTGGCAAACTAGATAAAAAAAGTCCATCAGACACCGTTAGCACCAAAAAACCACAGTTCAATTCAAAAAAGTCTGAGAAATTAAGCCGATCACCGATAATTCACAATTAACCTAAATTCACTCAAATCTAAAGTCAAACATTCATTTACACTCATCCGTAACCAATTCATCCCAAAAAACGTCACTTAAAAATACAGCCCCCGTATATTCATCAAACTAGTCAAATTCCCCATTCAAATCCAAATTCTCATAATTTTAATTCAACACGTTTCAATTTTATAAGCAATTTCCCTTTTTAAAATAATCGAACTTCTTGACCACCCCTCGTATACATAACCCCATTAAAATTAACCGTCGAGTCCATTTCCCCACGTTCTTAAACCAATTTCGTAATTTTTCTATTCTTACTTTCCGATCAACCCCTGTATACATCACGTTCAGTGCCTCGAGTCTCAAAAGTCCCCCATATCTTTTCACCGAATTTTCCCATCAAATTGCTATTATACTCTTTCCCCATTTTTCGATTACCCCTGTATAATAGCAGACACCCATACTATATCTCCATTCAGCTCGATTCATACCCGTATTGTACCTTGTTAATATCTTATCTTTTTATCTAACGCACCAACTGGAAACTTATTAACGGAGTTACAGATTGTTAACCGCGAACCTTTGTAATACATTACGGGGTCGAGCCAGATTTTGCCCATAAAACTTCTCATAACTTCCAAACAAAAATAGATTCAGCTTTCGTACAAATTTTAGTAAATTCCCCTTCACATCGCCGATCTGCCCATATAAAAATTATTTCAAAATTCCAAAATTTTCAAGTATTGCGCAACATGATGCAATCGATGACTCATCCTTGCCCGCACTGAGCGATTCCAAGCCTTTCCAGCTCTCCGCGAGACTACACGGGGCGAGAAAAACGAAACTTTTTCAATTCAGTATAAATACCGGTGCATCGAAAGCCGAAGACAAGTTCAGTTTTGGCAGTGAATCAAGTGTAAAGTTCGCGTAGTGTTTTAGTGGAAATTAAGTTTCAAAGTTAGCTTTGTATAATAGCTGTTGACGCTGGGTCCGGTTCCTATTTAATTTTATGTTGTAGATACCCGCTCGGCTAGGTTTTCTTACTCCCTATTCCTCGCAATTTATTCGTGACGAGCTGTTCCATTCTAGCTTCCCAGGCCGAAACCTGGTTAAAAAGAGCTAGTTTTTTAAGTATTTAAATTTCGATTCCCGTCCAAAGTGACACACTAATTTTTACCGACCAGGCTACGTTGAAAGGACATTCTTCCGGATATTTTCTCAGATTTATTAACTTTTAAAAAATACATCTTTATATGATAACCACAGACAGAATTTACGTGTCGAATAGTTTCTACATTTAAAAGAAACTTGTAAAATAAAATAACCTATTCAAACTTTGTTCATTATCCCTTCAATAAATATTTTGTATTCTATTTTAATTCATCGTCTCATTATTTTTCTTAAATAAAAAACCTACTACAACTAGGGTGTAACCGTTGACCCTACAATAGCTATTTAATAATAACTTAAGTGCAAAATTAAATAAAGTGATAGCAGCCAGTGCCAACTACGATATACAGGGTGTAGCATTCGACCCGCAACAGCACTTACTAAACCAACCCTGAGACTCAACCCAACTCGAAAATAAGTGCACGGAAGCCTCTGGGGTCTCAGCTCTCAACCCCCCACTACCATATTTTTTATTTTTCAACGATCAGAGGTCTAAACCGTGTTCACAAAGAACATATCTTCCAGCGGCTTGTATATCAGTGTATGCGCGGAAGCTATGCAACCTTAGGCGAGGGTTGTGTAGGAGATACACCATCCTTCGGAGGGGATGTAAAGCCGTCGGTCCCTTGTTTATTAAATGTTAGGCAAGTAAGAGATCCCTACTCTTCTTAAGGGACGAGGTTCGGCAAAATTCCTGGTTGGGGGTAGCTCGTCTACAGGCGTCGGTGATAGGCCTCAGTAGCGGAAATAGACCGACGTTAAATAAATGTTTTATAAAAAAAAATTGATAATAATACTTCTATTTTATCAACTCTCACAATAACTAGTCAATATCTTGTCATAAAATAAGAATTTACAAATATTTAAACATCAGCTTCTAAAAAATTCCTAAGTTCCTAATCCTTAGACGGATTTGTACGTTTGAATATACTGTAGTAGAACACAGTTTTTAAGATAATTTAAATTAATGTTTTTAATTTTCAAGTTAATAGGTAAATGTTTAATAAGTATTATGAATTCCATTGTAGTTTATTCCTACTTTCGGTAATAAGATAGTGAGTGGGCGAAAATATTTTCACTCGTTGCTTACGCCCACCCGTTGTCTTGTCATAGGAGTAATTTGAGTAGGCAAAACAAAAGGTTTCAAGTTATATATCCAACTAAGAAATAATATGACAATAGCAGGATTAAACTTTAGTTATTTATTCAGACTGATATTTCCTTGTTAGATTAGTCCAGTACAGAAGAAGAAAAATCTGGGAAATCTGTAGAAACACTAAAATTGGTTTGGCTTGTATCAGTGATATGCATACAAACCTTTAATAAGTCAGCGCCGATTGATTGCCAGATTCACCCTCATTTTTGGGGTCAGTAGTTAAAAAACGACTTTTTCACAAGTCACTCGAAAACCATTAGTCCTACAAAAAATTATTTTAAATAAAAATTAAAGAGCAGCTAATTACTCATCAAAAATATTCTACAGCATTTTCTTGTAAATGTAACCGTTATTGCTATAGAGTGTGCTGAATGTTTCTATGGTGGGTAATATTATGAAAACTGATTACTGAAAAGTGACAGAAAAAGAGTCTAAAAGTGGGATAAAATTAAAGACTGCACTTCGGTTACAGTCCATTTTGCTCGTCGGATATTGTATACTAGACGACTACGATGCTATTCAAATGAAAATTTGTCTTCTACGTCCGACATATTATATCTTGAAAAAGGGAATTTCAGAAGATTGGGTAACTACAATAAAACAATCATACAGATATTTAAATGGGGCGAGCGTGGGTGCGTCTTTACTATGTACATACTTCGATATGCGATGTAAAGCAACGTTAGGCGTGGTTAGTAGTTGGATTGGTGACCGTTCCAACGAAGACCACGTCCTCGCCCACCCATCTTCCATCGGCTTGTATATCAGTGTATGCGCGGAAGCTATACAACCTTAGGCGAGGGTTGTATAGGAGATATACCATCCTTCGGAGGGGATGTAAAGCCGTCGGTCCCTTGTCTATTAAATGTTAGGCAAGTAAAAGATCCCTACTCTTCTTAAGGGAAGAGGTTCGGCAAAATTCCTGGTTGGGTGTAGCTCGTCTACAGGCGTCGGTGTTAGGCCTCAGTAGCGGAAATAGGCCGACGTTAAATAAATGTATAAAAAAAAATAAGAAAAAAAAAAGATATTTAAATTCACAAAAAACTACAATTTTTACAAACAAATTCTGGAAAAATTCACGAACTGTCGATAATTCACAAATAAACTAATTTCACCGATAAGAGCTTCCAACCATTCTAAATAATAATTTTACAGACAAGGCATCCCAAAATATTGCCCTAAAATATCACCGTCCCCGAAGAGTTTACTGCTTTCATCAAAACTACTTTCCACTTTTAACGAATGCAGACCAAATGCCTATCCGCTCACGCGCCCGCTCTAAATTCCCGCGAAGTTCACTGCGAAAGCTCTCCGATACGCAAAGCCTAGCCAGCCAGTAATACCAACCTTCGTGACATCATGCGGGGTCATTCTAAAACCAGTCTTTTATATCCAACAGTTAACTCGAAATATTTCTATAGCCGTTTTAGATACGAACTTAATTCTTTCTTCAAAAGATGGCCTATGTCATGGTCCACGTTTCTATATAAGTTTCAGGTTGAAAATATTCTGTTTTCCTTGCGAAAATCCTTTCCTAGCCCAAAGGAATGGACGGGGTATTACAAACCAAGATAAAAAATGGGGTTAAACGTTTGGGCGAGATCAAGTCTCCGTTTAAACGAAACGCTACCGGACCTATATAAAGCCGAGCTCTGCACACACCAACAAGTTAGCTTGCGGTCATCTAAGTTACATATATTCGCGTGTTAGTTTCGAAGTATTAAAATTTATAAAAGTGAAAGTGAAATTAGTAAATTCTGAATTATTAAAATAGTGTTGTTTTAAAAGAGTCTTCCGGCTAGTGAACTTTCTGTTCCTATTACATTGTTAGTTTGGCAATATTAGAACCTACGGTGCAGTTATTTACTAGTAAGGGTAGTTCGTTTGATTGGTACTGTTTTAATAATGTCTTACTAATTAATTTTCTGTACCTACTATTCACCACCTCATCGTCGCGAGTTCTTTAAGTTTGGCAGTATTAAGTCTGCATGAAAAGTAACTAGTACAATAGTTAGCTTTCTGTTCGTACTTACACCTCATCGTCGCATCGTGAGTGAATTACCCTGTAACTTCGATTCCTTGTGCGGCAAAGTAAAAACCTACCCCAGCATCATCTCCGCTGCATAATATTATCACACAGTGAATTTTTTCAGTCTGATTACAATCTTACTACTATTAGTTATTCTCACTTATTTTTTCGCTTATCAACATTTATTTTTTGGACAAATTTATGCTGTCGAACAGTTATCAACGTGTTACTTTGATAAATCAAATATTTTAGTATCAAAATTTTTAAAAACTCTGTTTAAATTTCATAAATAAATACTTCACTTTCGTTTAAACCAAAGTGTTCTAATTTCAAGTAATCTCGAAATAGTCATATACAGGGTGCAGATTTTGACCCAGACTAAATTAGTGAAATTCGTCAACAGTGATTTTTGACAATCAACCATAGTATCAAATAAGTTTCAGCGAGCCATATATTTTATATCACGGATTTCATAAAAGACTTTTTAAAAACTTTATTTAAATTATTAAGAGTCAACGTTGACTCTTGGAATAAAATAGTAAGTTAAAATATATGTGTTTAATTAGACATGAGTATCAGAACTGGTTACAGAAGTGCTTTGTGGTATATTTATAACATTCTAAAAGCATCGTTAACAAAATGTTGAACAAAGGAAAGCAAATACAATAGTCAGCATGATTGTGAGAAGCTAAAATGTAATATGAATGTAATATGATACTTTATGAGTGATAACGATAAGAGGGAATTCATTATCCGCACGTAGCTGAAATATGACACTCTGGGATAATTTGAAATGAAGCAAAAGTCACGTATCGCTTTGTATACGGTGGCTCAAATACTATATAACAACTTCCCCCTTATTAAAAAAGTTGATGGTTATGCAGCAACTTTTACAAATATGAAAAGCGAGATAATAATATTGAAATATTGAAAGTTGTAAAGTTTGTAATTACAATTATATAATTAATATAAAACAAAATATAAGACCGTATAAAATATAAGATTATGAAATATAAAATTAAAGTAATACAAGCGTAGTTAACATCTCAAAGAGGGTTAATTTGGAAAACAGTGTTAAAAGTCTAAGTCAGTTCGACTTCTTCTTCTGCTTCTGTTTCTTGATGAATGTTGGGTCTCCTCCTTGGGGGTAGAATGCTAGTTAATCTTTTGAAGGTTCTAGTTGGCATCGATGGAGACGGAGGTGGTCCGTGAGATGGGCGAACCAGGGCTAACTTTCGGCTTCTTCTTCTGCACTTACAGAATAGGTAGAACAAGACTAGGGTAACAATTAGGGTTATAGTAAAATACGTGAACCATGAGATGTGTTTGGTTACGTAGGGTTCGTTGATGAGGTCGTCTAGGTCCTTGGAATATTGGTCTAATTTATGTTTTGCAATTTCGAGGTCTTCGGTGTTCAAATTGTTTAACTTTAATGGCTTCAAGTTTGGTAGTTGTATTTTATCTGGGAGTTGGTTGCAGCACTCATATGAAATTTGAATTGGATGTGAGTTGTCCTTAATGTCCGATATTTCATTGGAACTTGCTTGAATTTTGGTTATGCCAACGAAGGCGTAGCAACTGGGTTGTAGTTTTATGACAGAGTTTTTTGTGATAATTTCTGTTATTGAATTTTTCTGCGGACAATTAATAGTGACATGTAACGGTTCTGCGTTGATGACTAGCCATGTGTTTTCCTGAAGTTTTTGAACGTTATAGCCTTGACTGAATATGAAGGAGGTTTGACAATTTTCGGGCAGGTGCTTAAGATTTTTGAAAAGTCTTGCTTCACAGATAGCATTATTGTCTATCGGGTAGGCGAACAAGTTGGAGCACAGTTTGGTTCCCATGTAAAGCTGTTTGCATTCGTCTAAATCCGGAATGGGTAAATACATTAAGGAATCATCGTCCCGCGCGATAAATTTTTGAGATACAGATAAAATGTGATGTAAACCAGTTCTATTATCCAGGATGGGGATAGGATATAATTGATAAGTTGTGTATGTTTGTGGGTCTACTAGAGGTATTTTTAATACGAAAATTAAACTTGAATCGGTTTGAAAAGCTTGGAGTTCAATAATATCCAAGTATTGAGCAACTTTTGACAGTTTTATTTGAAGCGGCAAATTGTTCTTCTGCAAATTCTGTGAAATTTCTTGTAAGGATGAGACTAAGTCCGATGGAGTAATGATTGATGTGTGAATAATTTTTAATCGTGCAAACGTTATTGAATTTAGAATATCATTTAGAGTGTCTTCAATATATAAGTAACTTGCCATCAATTGTTCACAAATTTCTAAGAATTTTAATTTCGTCTCGACAATTTGAAGCCCGCGTGATGCACCTAAAATAGATGTTTCGATTTCTTTAATATTTTTGTTAAACGTTTCCTCGTCGATCTGTAATTTTTGGATTGTTGAATTAAAGTTCTTTATGACGGATGTCGTAACCGAAATTTGATTTTTAATTAAATTTTCTAGTTGATGTTCATCGTTGTTTAGTTTATTAATGCAATTAGAGTAGTATTCGCCATCCTCGGCATCTAAGTTCCCGGTGATTGATTTAAAAACTGTGCCGATACCGTTGAGGATTCCACGCTTGTATCTTTTGGTATCTAAGAAGACTTCTTCAAATTTAGATTGTATGGTTTTAGATATTTGAGCTAGAAGGCTAAGATGGGTTTTGACTTCGCTTTTAAAGGTCACCATGTTTTGATAGGCAGGGTCGAGGGTGTTTAGAATTGTGTTTAGAATTTGTTCGTTCCTTTCGAATGTTGCCTTTAGGGAAGATACGTTTTTGTGAATTAGTAATGTCCATTTGTCATTAGTTAATATTACGTCAGTTTTTTCGTGGTAATAGATTCCTATGGTGTTGTTTATGGGGGTAATTTTGTATTGGGAAACCACTAGTGTTGCTGATCCGAACAGCAGGAGTAACCTGAAACGAGGTTAACTTTCAAAATACGGTTTCATCCTGTCGAAATTTACTTTACTAGTTTGATTGGTTTCGGGGTTAAGTAAGACTGCTGAATTATTAAGAATTTCTGTGATTTCGAATGGGCCGTTGAATTTATTTTGAAGTTTATTCTTTATCTGTGACTCTTTTACATAAACTTTGTCACCAACGTTATACGTGGGGCGATTTTCAGGGATGTTTTTGTCAAATCTAACTTTGGTCTTTTGTTTTTGAGTCTCAGTTCGGTTTCTAGCTATCTTATAATAATGGGATATACGGTTATTTAAATCTCTGACATATTTAGTGATTAATTCTTTTTGGTTATACAAGGTTTCTGGTGGGCGAACAGATGTATGGCCAAAAACTAATTCGTATGGGGTAAATCCATGAGTTTTATTTACAGAATTATTATAACAGATTACCGCATATGGCAAAATGGTAAATGGGTGTTCATTCGGGTTTTCAGTTTTGTTGGCTCATCATTTCAGCTAGGGTCGCGTGAAATCGTTCAATTGAACCATTTGACTGGGGGTGTCCTACACTTGAAAAGGTTAGTTTTATGTCGTACAGTTTGCATAGGTCTCTTAATAAGTTATTATCAAATTCTCCTCCGTAGTCGCAGTGTATTCTTAGCGGAGTACCATAATGTTGAAAGTAAAGTAGTAAGGTGTTTACTACAGATTTAGCGGATTTATCGGGAACTGCGTAAGCTTGTGTGAATTTAGTCAATTCGTCACGAATAGTTAAAGCATAGTTGCGCGTAGGGAATTCAAATAAGTCGATGTTGATTCTTTCAAACGGTGTTTTCGGTGTTTCCGTAATTACTAGTGGGCTACTTAAATTTTTTCGACAAATTTTACTTTTTTGGCATGTCTCACAATTTTTTACAAAATTTTCTACATCTTTAGATAGTCCTTGCCAATTATATTTATTTTTGACTCTACGCATCGTCTCATTTATTCCGCGGTGTAAGTTGTTTTTACCGGTATGGTGTTGGTCGAGAATAATCGGTATTTCGTCTTCGTCAGGTGTCCGTACTAGATTTTGGCAAATTATTAATTTCAGATCTTTTTCTGCGAAAATGAATGAGAGAATTTCCAGTATTGGGAGGTCCAAATTGTTTTCAACATAGTAGGTCTTGGAAAGATCTAGTTTATTTTGATTTTTATATAGCGTTAAAAATAAGTGTTCTACTACGGATTCGGGGTCAAAAGGTATAGCGATGATATAATAATTCCTATGTCGGGTCGACTTACTAGAAACGATATTGATAGTATTATTGTAGAATTCAGGGTTTTCCTCAAAAATGTCCTCGATAATTTGGTGATGAAGGTCTGTTAGGTTATTTTGTTGGAAGAATGTGATTATATTTTTATTTTCCCGGTCCAATAATTGTCTGTTTGTAATTTGGATTTTCGAGTAGTCTATTAAGGACTTTGTTTTATATAATTTAGAAAATGTGTCGAATTCCTGGGCAATATGTTCGTTAGTTATTTCGCTGTCGTCGTTTAGGCTTTCGTCATCGTCCGTGTCTTCGTTAGCTGCTAAAATTTTAGAATAGAATTGGGAACAATCGTTAAAATGGTTTATTTTGATCCTGGACAAAGCGTCAGCGTTTTTGTTTATTTTGCCAGGTTTGTATATGACTTCGTAGTCATACTCCTCAAGTTTGAGGCGCCAGCGGGCTAACCTGCTACCCGGGTCTTTTATAGAGAATAGCCATGTAAGTGGTCTATGATCGGTTATTAATTTGAATTTTCTGCCAAACAGATACGGTCTAAAATGCTTTACTGACCACACGATAGCTAAAAGCTCTCTTTCTATCGTGGAATACTTGGTCTCGGCATTGCATAAAACTCGGGAGGCATAAGCGATAGGTAAATCTTTGCCAATAGGTCCCTGCGAGAGTACAGAACCGATTGCGAATGCGCTTGCATCTGTGGTTAATATGAAAGGCTCGTCAAAATTTGGGTAAATTAGTATGGGTGACGTAGTAAGCGTTTGTTTCAAGTCGGAAAAAGCGTTTTGACAGTCATTATTGAAGTTAAATGGTATGTCCTTTTGAAGTAGTTTAGTCAGTGGTTTGGATACCTTTGAAAAGTTTGGGATAAATCTTCGGTAGTAACCAGCAAGTCCCAAAAATGATTTAATATCTTTTTGGTTCTTAGGTTGTGGGAAATTGAGAATGGCTTCGACTTTTGATGGATTAGGTTTAACACCATCTTTGGTAATGAGGTGTCCTAGGTAAGCAACTTCTTTCCTAAGAAACTCACATTTGTCAGGCTGTATTTTAAGGTTAGCTTTTCGAAGGCATTTAAATACTTCCGTTAGACGAGATACATGTTCATGAATAGTGGGTGAGTAAATTATGATGTCGTCCATGTAGACAAGACATCTTTCGTTCTGAATTCCTAATAGGATGTTGTCCATAACTCTTTGGAATGTGGACGGGGCGTTCTTAAGACCGAATGGCATGCGAACAAATTCGTAGTGGCCATTCTCTACAGTAAAGGCAGTCTTTTGGACATCTTCGGGATTGATTTCTATCTGGTGAAACCCAGAAGCCAAGTCTAAGGTTGTAAAATATTGACATTTTCCTAGTTGATCAAGAAGATCAGAGATATTGGGCAAAGGATATTTGTCATCTATTGTGACTTCGTTAAGTTTCCGATAATCGACTACGACGCGCCATTTCTGTTTACCAGAAGCGTCTAGTTTCTTGGGCACAACCCAAACTGGGGAGGACCAGGGTGAAATTGAATGGCGGATAATACCTTGACTTAACATTTTGGAGACTTGGGTCTTAACTTCCTCTTTATGGACTTGGGGATAGCGATAAGATTTCGTGAAGATCGGTCGGGAATCGTTTGTGTCAATGGGGTGTTTAATTTCGTTTGTAAAAGTAAGATTGTCTCCTTCTAAATAGAATATGTCTTGAAAGTCTAAACAAAGCTGCGTTACTAATTCAGCCTCTTCTTCGTTTAGATGTTCCAAACGTAACTGATTCATAATTTCTGATGATCTGTCGGTCTGTATGTGTGAGTCGAAATTTTGTGTATTTAAATTAAAAATTGACTTAAATTTTTGGACGGGTTCGAGTTTGATGTTTGAAAAATTTATTATTTTCGGGATCGCATTTGGGTTTATTACTGTCGTCAAGAATTCACCGTTGTTATCTATTTTGACGATAGCATTCGGTAGGCGTACCTTTTCATTTTCTTGGGCTACTAGTATAGCCTCAGTATTTTGTAGATCGCATTTTAATTTGTAGATTTTTTCCGTGCGTGGTTCAATGGAAATTAAGTTTCTATTTTTAGTGGTGCTTAAGCTTCGCGTTACGTCTGGTTGCGATGGAAAAATATCGGTAACTTTAAATATTGGTACAGTTTTAAAATTCGTGACTAACTGTTTTTTCTCAAAATCTATTTTGCATTTGTAATGTTCGAAAAAATCCGAGCCTAAAAGTCCGTCAAAGTCTATATCCAGGTTGTGAATATAAACTTTGTGAGGATCACCTGTGGTAAATGGTATGAGAACAGATTCATTGATGTTAATCTTTTCATTCGTTATTCCTTGGATAATCACGTTTTCAGGGGATCTACATCTGTAGTTTTCAGCTGTTTTAGGTTTAAAAACTGAAATACCTGCACCTGTGTCTAGCAAAATTTTAAATTTACCTGTTATATCATTCATGTAATAAAGATTTTTTGAATTTACAGTTAGCAATGCACGCGAAAGAATATTTACATGAAGTTGTGCTCTGGGAAATTCAGGCATGGGTTGAAACTGTCTTTTAGATTCATTGTCTGGATCTGGTTCGATATTTGATCTATTTCCCGTGTTGGAGTATCCGCGGGATACTCCGGGCCTAAGCAAAAATCCGGAGGATTAGCAGTATAATCCTCTTGTTGTGCCTGGGAATTAGCAGTATAATTCCCATATTGGTTTTGCCAATTATCAGAATAATCATCACCTTGTAAGTTTTGAGAATTATCGATGTATTTCTCTTGTGGCAAATATTGGTCAATGTAATTAGTTTCGTAATTTTGAAAGTAATCGGATTGTTGGTTAAAATTGTCATACTCATTGCATTCGTAGTTTTGAGGATCATAGTGGTTGTCAAAATTGACGTGGTGTGTTCTCTGTGGGTTTTGATGGTTGAGATTTAAATTTTGTTGGTTGCTTGGGAATCTTTGTTGAAAATTAGGATTGGGCCTAATTACAGAGGGCCTATTTTGTTGTGAGCTACTTGGTTGTTGGAAGTTTTGTGGTCTATAATTAATTTGATTGGATGTGTTTTGAAAATTTTGCCTGGGAAATTGCGCTTGATTGGAGTAAGCGTTAGGTATAGAATTAGGGGACAAAAATTGTTGGTTTTGCCTTGTGCGGCATTCACTGATAGTATGTCCATTTCTCTTGCAAAATGAACAGAATTTTTGTTGAATATTTGGAATTTGACGTTTTTGTTGGGGTAGTGTATTTTTAATATGGTTACCTTTAGAAAATTTCTGACTTTCGAAGTATGAAAGTTGCAATTCTCGTCTAATTCGAGCGATGGCTTGTAACATATTTGATGGATTTCCAGCGCGTATGATTTGGCCTAATTTTGGTTCTAGGCCTGTTAGTAGGGTAGTCAAAGTCATTGTTTCTATCAAGTCAGTTTGTGATTTCTTTTGGTCTGGCGTTAAGTTTTGTTTTTGCACTGCCGCGTGCATTTTTGCATTGTGCGTTTGCAGACGCGTGACAAAGGTTAAAGCGGACTCGTTTGCTATTTGATGAATTCGCTGTAGGTCTTGGATGAGAGCCGTGAGGTCACGAGAGTCACCAAAATGGGCTTCTAATAGCGACTTAATTTCCGCAAATGTATTAGGATTACGGGAGTTAATTAACTCGGCAGCTCTGCCGCGTAGTTTATTTTTTATATGAATTGTCAACAAAATTTTTTGTTCATTAATAGCCATATTTTGTGCGTGAAAACACGAGTTCAAAAACGTTTGCAAGTTGATGGGATTGCCATCAAATTCTGGAATTATTGAAAAAATTTCACTTAATTTGTAGGGCTCAATTTCTGGTGTGACTGCGCGAGGCGTGGCTGCTTGATTATCTGTCATATTGCTCAAGTTTTGGAATGTATCGAAATTAAAGTAATAAAGGTTAAATGGAATAAAATTAAAATTAAAGTATTTTTACGCAAAGTGTCGTACTAACAGAGGGAGTAGATAATGAAAGTTATATTTTGTTATACAAATGCGGCATTAACAGTATAATGCGCGAAACTTTTGTCAATCTTATGTTGCCAGTCGAGCATTAGCAGTATAATGCTCCGATTAGATTATTTGTACTTAGTATTTAATTCACTTGTAATTGTAATAAGATAAATGGGAAATGGATAATAGAAATAGTTTTAATTGTTATTAGCTGTGCATTAGCAGTATAATACACCTTATGTTAAAAATAAAATGTTCAACACAATTATAAAATGCGAGATGATTCTTTGAATGCACTTACGTGAATTTCTTCATGGAGTAGATTCTTCGTCCGTTAAGGGATTGGAATCCGCCACCACCAGTTATGAAGGTCTCCTTGTTCCAATGGTAACTTGCACTAGTTAGGCACCTCGTCTGGATGTTTGTCCTTGTTCTTGTGGGTCACTATTGGTTAGGCTTCTTGTTCTGTTGGTGTTCACGGATCCTACCGACTGCGCCAATTTTATATCACGGATTTCATAAAAGACTTTTTAAAAACTTTATTTAAATTATTAAGAGTCAACGTTGACTCTTGGAATAAAATAGTAAGTTAAAATATATGTGTTTAATTAGACATGAGTATCAGAACTGGAAGAAGTGCTTTGTGGTATATTTATAACATTCTAAAAGCATCGTTAACAAAATGTTGAACAAAGGAAAGCAAATACAATAGTCAGCATGATTGTGAGAAGCTAAAATGTAATATGAATGTAATATGATACTTTATGAGTGATAACGATAAGAGGGAATTCATTATCCGCACGTAGCTGAAATATGACACTCTGGGATAATTTGAAATGAAGCAAAAGTCACGTATCGCTTTGTATACGGTGGCTCAAATACTATATAACATATATACAGGGTGTAGCATTGGACCCTGTCCAAAATTTCCAAAAGTGTCTCTAACCAAGCTCCAGATTTTTATTTTTACACTACCGGAGTATCCTATTGAGTAATATTATCATGACAATCAAAAGCGAGTCTAGAGTCTTGAAATCGCGGTAAAATCACGCTCTATCGTATCCTTATTGCAAGTAAATTTGTCAACCAATGTGCATAGAAGATCTAAATGACTGATTGATAGTCTATCCAAATTCGGATTTGGCGCTTCCTACCGCGAATCAATGTAGTATGAACTTTCCACATTATTTCATTCAAAACTTGCAGCACAACCGGGGTCATTAGTGCAGTTTGTATTCTTCAATGCTTAATGTTAATACCATCGACGACCTTAACAGCTTTCACAGTATTGAATGCAACGTCGCATCCACGCATCGTGAGATAGACAAAAATGTCGACTTCGAAAGAAGTTGAATTGAGATAGGGAAAATCCAGTTGCCCTGGAAAACAGTATAAGCACACTTGCTGAGTATTATTTCAAAAGCGAAATAGGAAATTTGGAGTCCTTCAATTTCTGTCTAAAACATTTTTTCGTACGATCTACTGTTTTCGAGTTATTTGCAGAAACCTATTTTTTTTCATTTGACGCCAAAAATTGGGGTAAAGCTGGTAGGAGATCGGCGGTGAGTTTTTAGGAATCATACTTTTTATTTTAAATTAAATCCAACTATTTTTTTTTATTTGTTTTTTAATTTTTATTTCATCTGCATTTCTAACCGCAATGGACTATATATGTAATTATGTTGGAAAATATTTGCGCATTTTTAATTTTTTCCTGAAGAAGGAATGGAAATTTACATAAATACATGATGTATATGTATATTTTTATACCATGAAAGTTTTATATATATTATAATTGTCAATGAACAGCCATATTTAAAAATTATGTACAATATTTGGACCCCACTTGCTTTAATTACAACTTTTCTCAAATTTCCAAAACATGTAACATATGTTTGCATGTTACGGTTAAAAAAAGTTATAGGTAAACACATTCAGGTAGTACTTGTAGAAATATTTTAGAATTCGAAATTTTTAGCGTTATTTCCCCATTTCCTTTGTTACACATACAACATTATACAATTTTGTAAAAAGTTGTGTTTTACTTATTAGATAGTAGCTTTAAATTTAGGTGCATTCTCATTATTTAATTTCTATAATTTATATACACAAATTTATTTCTACTCGTGTACAATAATCATCATTTAATTTATAGGAAGGTAGTTTTAAACAATGACAAAACGGATATGTAAGATGTGATCATTATGCATTAAAGAGTATTAAAAAAATAGAAAGAATAACAAAACTGGGATTACAGCAGTTCATTTCACAAATTGTATAAGAAATATAAAAACAGATATAAAACATTTTAAATAACGCCATAAATTTGTCGAACTATATACATAATAATATCTATAGAAATTTTTCGATTAATTGTATGTTTAAAATTAGTTTATAGAAGAGTAACGATATTTTAAGTAAAGTTATATATACCTATTATCTATTGGTATTAAATATAAAGAAAATTATTTTTCCTCACCATTCCCATTGCAAATTGGCGGTAATCCGGTAATCTAATGGATTTTTTAAATTTCTTATATATATTTTGCAATGAACTGTAGAAACTCATTGAGACAGTTTATATGTGCTCAATTTTTTAAAAGTATTTTGTATACATTTGGAGTTTGTTGATACAAGAAAAACTTGTCAGAAATGTTATTAAAATTTAATTAGATAAAATATTACCTAAAATATGATCCCACTAGCTATAGGTATCTGAGATAACCAGTTTCATAAAACTTATGAAACGTAATAATTATGAAAAATGCTATATCCACCAGGAGAAGTTTATAAGTGTTAAAGTGAATGAGTTAAATATATGAAAGTACGTTTTGGAACTTTTTTGAAAAATCGGCAGTTTCAGAGCTGAGGAGAGAAGTATATTCACTATATATTCGTACACTTCTGTATCATAACAAGATCTGGAACTATTATACATATTTTGATCTAATTCCGTTGAAGGGTTCGGGGGTAAATGGGGTAAATAAGGGTAAATAGGCAAAGCAAGCGGTAAGAGTCCATAAAATTGCAATGTAGGGCATGTACGAAAAGTCAGTCTAAAAATTTTCTCTCCCTGACCATCCATCATGTTTTTCTTTTTGACTATGTACTTCATGATGAGCAACATAACCTTTGTTTAAACCAAACTGGAAGACAATAACAAAAAGTGCTTTACTACCATTAGCGTAGTCGCCTGTACCTTCTGACCACTTTTACTTCCTGATACAGATTAAAAATTCATGAAATCGTGTAAAGCTGATTTTAATCTTTATTTATGTTACTTTAATAGACTAAAATTACTCTTATTAATGTGCATAGATGGTAGAGAATAAAATATAACAAAAATCACTTTACTGTTACCATAACAAAATACAGATTAGAAATTTATGAAATCGTGTAGAGCTTATTTTACATAATGATAACCAAAAGTAAAATATTGCAGGTTATAAATTTTTGAAATCATGTACAGTTAATATTTCAACATTGTTTTCATGACAATACAACCAAAAATTTGAAGCTGGATTTCACAGTTGGAATCTAACACGGAACTTGTTGGAGAAAAACTGTATTTTCCGAACGTAGGTAAATAATTGATTACTTTACTTGAATTTCTATTTTGTCATTACTTCCAGTAGTACTACCGTAGTAGGGGTATCTTTTTGGCTGGCTGGGATACCCATTGAATTATGCAAGAAAAGCAGCAGTACAAAACACATTCATAAAAAATTTGCGCTACTCAATTTTTCCCTTTATTTGTTGACTGGATTAAAGCATTATTTCTATTTGTAATAAGTTCTATTTATATACTTTTAATTGGCTCACATTTATGGCTATGGGTCATATACGTATATTTATATATCTTGTAACACGGGCATTGATAAGGGTTCGTTGTAGACTTGATCCACGGGTTGAAGGTGTCGGATTTCAGGCCGACGACGATATGACTCGGAGTAGGTTCAAAATTCCTAGCAACGAACACATACTTTTTTTTTCACAGGCACAAAAAATCAACTTTTTATGCCTATGAAGCGGGCATAAATGTAGCGGCCCTGTTCATAAAACCCAGTTGGAATTTCCAACTGAAATACTGTCCAGTCGAAACACTGCCGACAAAACAGTGCTGCACTTCCGAAATAAACGCCAAATAAGAGTAATTTTATGTTGCCTCGATATAGTGTTCCACTGTCGAATCTTCGGTGTCGATAGTCGATACTTACGCACTTTTGATTCGAAAGTGCTGCACTCGTTTTTGTCCCGTGCAGGAATGCCTGATACTTTCAATATTTTCTTTCCTGTTCTGGCATTTAGGTTCATATAATGACAGAAAAGGACGGAAGATATCGAAAGTACCAGGCATTATTGCGCTATACTCTACATGTATTATATATATGTTTTCTCGTATGTAAAGGACATTCCTTGGAATTGTTTGTACGTAGAATAAATGAGTAGCGCAAATTTTTTCTATTATATTTAGAATGTGTTTTGTGCTGCTGCTTTTCTTGTACAATTCAATGGGTATCCCAGGCAGCGAAAAAGGTACCCCTACTACGGTAGTACTACTGGAAGTAAAGACAAAATAGAAATTCAAGTAAAATAATCAATTATTTACCTACCTTTGGAAAATACAGTTTTTCTCCAACAAGTTCCATGTTAGATTTCAACTGTAATATCCGGCTTCAGATTTTTTGTTGTATTGTCATGAAAACAATGTTGAAACATTAACTGTACATGATTTCAAGAATTTATAACCTGCAATATATTGCTCCTGTTATCATTATGTATTAAAAATTGTATTTCACAATAAATCAGGTTTAAAATAAGCCCTAACCGATTTCATAAATTTCTAATCAGTATTTTGTTGTGGTAACAGTAAAGCGATTTTTGTTATATTTCATTCTCTACCATCAATGTACATTAATAGGAGTAATTTTAGTCTGTTAAAATAACATAAATAAGGACCAAAATGAGCTTTACATGATTTCATGAATTTTTAATCTGTATAAGGAAGTAAAGGTGGTCAGAAAGTACAGGCAACTACGATAACGTAGTAAAGCGCTTTTTTTTTATTGTCTTCCAGTTTGGTTTAAACAAAGGTTATATTGCTCATCATGAAGTATATAGTCAAAAAGAAAAACTTGATGGATGATCAGGGAGTGCGGGGAAGCCACATAGAAAATTACCTTGTAGTATTATACATTGGAAGTGTTGTGGGGGAGGGGGGAGTTATATATATGGCAAAAATCTTTTTACGATTTCGGTTATATAAAGAGCGAATTTGGGAAATGGGGGATGGACGTATAATCTAGATTAAAGATTCAAATGGACGATTCTGATAATATGAACCATAAGAAAAACTAATAATATTTAAGAAAAATTTAAACTGCCATTTGAAGCTATTCTATAGAAAAGAGTGTAGTTTTCGTAAATATGGCATTTATAACAAGATAAAAAATACTAAATAAAAATGTATTCACACAATATCAGAGTGGTTAAACTAGGCAATTTGCCTACTGATAATTCGAAATATAAATCATTTTCAGCAATCCTGTGTAAACAAACTATTACATTTCATAATTTTAGCAACTAATTACATCAAAATCCTATTCCAAACCCTAACGTTTGATGAGTTTAATTATTAGTTATTTCAGTTTCAGTCTTGTTGTGTGTTAATATTTAATATTTTAATACACATGTTCTGTATAACTATTCCTGACTTACTTATGCTATATGAATAATTCATAAAGTACCTGTACCAAAATTTCATCTATAATATGCTGGATAATAATTATTAGCACATTCATATCTGCTAGCCCAGGATTCTGAGAAACTACGCAATCCATAATTCCTAGATACGTTCATTTAATAATAATTTGATGATATATAACACAAGACATTTTAATGTAGTCAAAATAGGATTTGAAGTGGAATTTTTTCCATCCTGTTGGTGAGGTGCTCAGGAGTTATTAACAATTTTATTTTTTAACCGGGTTTTTCAACCTAAAAATGTGAATAACTCACAGCAACAGCAATTTTTAAATATTCCCCAATATGAATGGCACAGGCAGAGTAGTACAAAAAATCAATATAAAGGAACTTTTCCCATCAGCAATTTTACGGTTGGATTTTGTTGGGGAGGTACTCTGAGTAAAAAAAAATTTTAGTACTAGGGACCCTGTGCTTCAATTTAATTTTTTTAACTGCGTTTTTCAACCTAAAAATGTGAATAACTCGAGATATATAGATCCGGTCGGGACAAAAAAAAAACAAAATCTTTGTAATTCAATTTGATAAAAATCTACGTTTAGTGTAGGTCTTAGGAGCGCAACCATAACCTACAAAAGTAAAAAAATTGGCCAAAAATCTTTTGTTTCCTTTGTTCTCAAAACATTATAAATATTACTAACCACCTTTTTTTAATAGTCTTAAACTCATGTTCGAATAAATCACTTCAAAATTATTATTGTTATTATTATAAACTCAACGGTGACTCCAGTGTTAAACGAAATAAATGTTTTTAAAAAGTTAAATTAACAATCCAAAATCTAACATCCACTCATGTAACACACTTAGGACTTTTGAGATTCAAATACGGTTTAGTCGAATCTCATGTTTAGGATGTTATCCGTTAATAATAATTTTGAGGATTTTCTATGGCCTCAGCTATTATCTTTATTTCTCAACAGCTTTTGTTAAAGGCTAAGTAAATTATTCAAATATTATTGAGACATTTGAATAATAATTGTTAATAAAATTATCTAATCAGACATGAATCTTATTTCAGATAATACGCATCCCTCGTGCGTTTCCCTTCAGGTAGGTATCAATGAAGGCGAACGAATTTCACCTTAAGATGATAGGCAAATATTTAGTATTGGGTGGAGTAGAGAAAAACTACATACTGAGCACTGACCGGGGTATATTTAAAGAAGAATTCGTAATAGATAAAATAGTAACATAATCTTGGAATACGGTTAGACCCGCGGTTAACCTATGGGTTACATGCATTGAAGACAGCAGAAACGGCGGTGAAAGCCGGCTCTGCCCCATGGAGGCTTATGTGTAACACCTATGGGCCCAAAGCTATCAAAGAAGGGTATTATGCAATGTGGTGCATTCCATTATACTGTATGCGGCCCCAGTATGGGAAAGTTCGATGGCGGTACAGAGCACCAGAAGGAGGCTTGAAAAAGTGCAGCAGAGTGCTGCACTCAGAGTTTGCAGTGCTTACAGGACTGTGTATTAGCTGGAGTCCCCCCGACGGATCTACTGGCCAAGGAGAGAAGAGAGGTATATGAAGGAATGGGGAAGCAAGAGGCAAGGGAGAGACTCCTCGGGAGATGTCAGATTAGTTGGAACAACTCAAATAAAGGGAGGTGGACAAGATGACTTATTCCAAATATAAGAATGTGGATGGAGAGGGGCATGGGGAGATGAGCTTCTACCTCACCCATTCTCTCACGGGGCATGGTAGCTTTGTGGAATATCTCTTTGATATAGGAAAGGTTGATACATGGGAGTGCGTGTACTGTGGGGAGAACGATGACGCAGTACATACCGTGTTCTACTGCAACCGATGGAGGAAGAGATCAGGAGCCCATTGGGATCCTGATAACCTAATTAGTTATATGCTGGAATTGAAGGAGAATTGGGAAAATGTAGCACATGCTCTGACAAAGGAAGATGACAGAAGAAATCTAGCCCCGAACCTCTAATTGTTTTAATAGATGGGGGATGTAAGGGAAAACGTGGGAAGTTTTGCTAACACCAACACAAGATGAATGACCCGTGGCCTGATGGAAAGCGAAAGCAGTTACTGATCCATGAGGGGTTTTAGTCGATAGGTCCGACACTACCCGGTGCGGCAGACCCTAGCGCCGGATGTCCATGTAGGATTTCCCCTCCGCCATAAAAAAAACATAATCCTAGAAAACAAACTATTCCAATTTATTTTGTGAGCAAAGGCACTGAATAGTACCTAACATCTTACGAAGGGTTGACGTACGATCCAACAGTGGTTATGAATTTTCTATGGTCTCTTAGGTACCCAAAGTATCTATCTTTTTATTTCTCAACAGTCTTTCTTATAGACTGAGTAACTTATTTAAATATCTCATTTTAATTGTTAAAATTTGTAGCGTACTTTCCCACAATTAAGCATGGAAATAACATAATCGTAAAACTAACAAAGGTTATACCGGATACTATGCATCCCTCGTGTTTACTTAGCATATTTTGACAAGAAATATGACAATTTATATTGCTAAAATATAAAATATAGGAATTATAATATTCCAACCTATCTGCAAGTACCTTATATAAATAAGGACTCAACAAATTAAACGAAAACAGCTGTTCCCCCTTACGAGCGCTGAATTATATGATAAAATTTGCGTATTTTGTCTAAACCCAGTTAGCACTAAGATACAATGACTTGGAATGCTCGAGTGCTACGAGCTTCATCTCAGGATGTCACTAATTACAGACCAGTTTCGACCTAGTTTCGGGTCTCGTCAGTGCAGTGCAAGTGATACCTTCAATACCTGGAATTCGCATTTCATAGATACTGTTAAGTTTCACCGCAGTAAAACATAACTAGCGCCATCTCTCAGTAGTCTCGAAACAATCCAAATCGAAAATAAAATTGATAATCATCACTGAATAAGCAATTTTGTAGCAGAACGAAATTTTATAAAAATGTAAAATATAGGAATTATAATATTCCAACCTATCTGCAAGTGCCTTATATAAATAAGGTATCTATGAGATGCAAAATCCGGGTATTTAAGGAATCACTTGCACTGCATTGACAAGACAGAAAAACTAGGTCTAAACCGGTCTGCAGTTAGTGACATCCTGAGATGAAGGAGGCCTCGCATTTTCCTCGTAGCATTCGAGCATTCCAAGTCATTGTATTTTAGTGCTAACTGTGTCTAGGCAGAATAAGCAAATTTTATCATATAATTTAGCGCTCGTAAGGGAAATAGCTGTTTTGGTTTAATTTGTTGAGTCCTTATTTATATAAGGCACTTGAAGATAGATTGGAATATTACAATTCCTATATTTTATATTTTTATAAAATTTTCTTCTGCCAAAAATTACTCATTCAGTGATAATTTATATTGGTTGTGAAAATATCCCATGACTATTCATTGACATAAATGTAACACCATAACAGGCATAGAGGTAATTTTTCAAATATGTTGGTTAATTTTGAAAAGAAAATTAACAAAATACAGTTAACGTTTAGACAATATTTAGATTTCAATTGCTGCAAATTTCGATTTCGTATAGCTAACATAGAACTTAAGTTTACTTTCGTAATTTTATTATCTATACTTAAATTTTCCTGTCGTCATGCCAATCTGGGCAACAGATTCGTGAAAATTTCGTTCTTGTGCCGTGTATACTAAAACACTTGCCCTTACTTACACTTTTAAATTATGTAATCCTCATTATATAAATTCATCAGTAAATATTTTCAGGAAATTATTTTTAAGCACATTATAACTACGTCATATTCGATAAGAAATAGGCAGTACTGTAACATGTAATTATCTCATCGGATCCTTCCGTGATAGTGTTAATTATTTTATCGAATAATTACCCTAACCATTATTTTCTTTCACGTCGCCGCCCCTTGAAGCAGTTATTATCGCTTCCATACTTTTTCTTAACTATAACTTTGTACTCAGAAGGGAATTTTAAATATTCGATTTTTTACATTCACCTAAAGAAGGTAACCACCTAGATATGGGTCCCTTAATTATTCCGGTTTGATTAGAGTAGCCATTACACGTGTTTTCCTCATTTTTAATTGGTAATTCTTAGCACTAAGTTTCTTATATACTTCTTTTCCGGGGGGTTTTTATGTTGTTATTTTCACATTTCACAACTTCATACCAAGACAACAAGCAGATTTTACTGTAATTTTTATCAAGTGAAACAACTAAATGCAGATTCCTGATGTTTACAGGAGAGCTTTAATGCATCCATACTTGTTTACTTATTGGTGACGTCAACAATGTCATTGGGAGGCTTTTTCTTGAGAGTTTAGCAGGTTTCATATGATGCATTATTTGTACGTTTTTGAGGAATGAATGTAACCTGTTTTTTTGTTGTGTAAGAATATTATCCAACAAAATAATGTGGAGAAATTTTCTGCAAAATCAGCATAAGGTAGATTCATCCCTAATATAAGTGACCTTTTAAGATCTTTGTATTGGTCATTCATTAGAGATAAATATATATTTTAAAATTTCCATTTGAGCAAACTTTTCCTGATTGTTACAAAATTTTATGAAACAGTATTACTTAATGTAAACGTAGGCTTAAAATATTATGAGGATATGTTTCTGTGAGGGTTTTGTTTTTAACATAAACAATGATCTGTAAATTCATAAATTAAAACATAAAAAGAAACATTTCAATTTTCTTAGATAGGACATAGCAAGTATTCTTTATTTTCTTCGTTAGATGCGTCAGCGTCATTCAAAATAATTATGTAGCATCGTATTCTTCTGATTCCTGTACTTTATTCTAACCATTAACAGAAAAATATAGAATAATGGATGGATACTAAAACTCCTACGTCAACACGTAATGATTAAGAAGACTAGATGCTTGTTAAACTGGTTGATGTGGGTATTACTTGTCTGGTAACGTAATATACTAACTATTTTGAGTTATAAGGAAATGTGGCAAAGAGATGGTTTTATTGAATAAACTACACATATGGTAAAATTCAGCAATTTGACTGAAGGTGTTAAAGGACCCCGCAAAGAAACACGTGATTTGGGATCCAGGTGAAAATAGTCGAAATTGGGATATGTTATAGTTCAGACCTTCCTGATGAAAGTTCAAATGGGACCAAGGCTCGAAAACCTTTTATTTTGAAGTTACAGCAAGGTCGAAAATTCGTAAATTCGTGACAAATCTTCAAAAATCAAAAATGTATATTTATATATACGGAACTAGAACTTATATTAATTGGGGCGAGCGTAGGTGCGTCTTTACTATGTACATACTTCGGTATGCGATGTAAAGCAACGACAGGCGCGGTTAGTACTTGGATTGGTGACCATTCCAACGGAAACCGCGTTCTCGCCTCACACATCTTCCAGCGGCTTGTATATCAGTGTATGCGCGGAAGCTATACAACCTTAGGCGAGGGTTGTATAGGAGATATACCATCCTTCGGAGGGGATGTAAAGCCGTCGGTCCCTTGTCTATTAAATGTTAGGCAAGTAAAAGATCCCTACTCTTCTTAAGGGAAGAGGTTCGGCAAAAATTCCTGGTTGGGGGTAGCTCGTCTACAGGCGTCGGTGTTAGGCCTCAGTAGCGGAAATAGGCCGACGTTAAATAAATGTATGAAAAAAAAAAAAAAAAAAAAAAACTTATATTAACATCATGATGCAACTTAAATTTAAAATTCCCAACGCGTCGTCTGCTAGATATACAGCGCATGCGCAAATGAGATTATACGAAAACGGAATTTCCGTTGCAAATATGCTATGATCATCTAGTTGAGGAGTTAGTCATATTCAATGTTTGACGTTAGAAATGAGAGAGAAAAGCCTAAAAAATTAAAAATAAAATATCATCATGCCAAGATAAAAATCAATGAACTCGGAGGAGCGTAAAAATTTGCCATTTGCAAAAAAATCCTACAATGTAAGGATTTTACAATTTTCCACCTAACATATTCCAATATTTTTGAGTGACATAATTTTCGCGCACAATAGTTTTGAGTATATCATAAAATAAATATCAATTATATAATTATTCGGTTGATAAAAATGCGAGTGGGAATAGGCATTTGAATATTGAATATTTTGTTGAAAAAATAAGATTTTAACACAGATAAATAGAATAAAATCGACCGTTCGTATAGCGTTATTTGTGTAGTTGAGTTATTTTATAGTACCCGTATTTATAAAACGCACGGATTTGGAAGAGTAAAAACCTGAACTAGACAATGTAAAATCAATGCGCTCTTCTAAGAGTTTCAAACGTGGTTTTTGTACTAAATTGATTGAAATCCTTATATCGTATATGTATATGCGTATACATAATATATATACGTACACATAAATGTATAAATAGGTATGTATATTATTGAAGATTTTTCAGGAATTTACGAATTTTCGACTTTTGCCTTTGCTGTAACTCCAAAATAAAAGATTTTCGAGCCTTGATTCCATTTGAGCTTTTCATTAGGTAGGTCTGTATGAACTACAACGTATCTCAATTTCGACCATTTTCACCAGGATCCCAAATCCCATAATCTACAAATTTTCGACTTTTCGACCATTTTCATTAGGATCCCAAATCACGTGTTTCTGTGCAGGGTCCTTTGAAAAACCCTTAAAAAGGAAGTCCTCAACATTTTGGCGCATAAGAGTGACAACCGTAATATTTTCGAATAAACAAATAACTACAATTTGAGAGCTTTTGGGCACTTCATTCAATTAAACTATTTTTCCTTTGCTCATTCTGTGAGGGAGAGCCCATCGATTTTCGTAATATGCGTATATTTATGAAAATTCTGACTTAGCGTACAACATTGTATTAAAAGTTGAACACAGATTATACATTCTAAACGGACTAGTGGGGCGAGCGTAGGTGCGTCTTTACTATGTACATACTTCGGTATGCGATGTAAAGCAACGACAGGCGCAGTTAGTACTTGGATGGATGACCATTCCAACGGAAACCGCGTCCTCGCCTCACACATCTTCCAGCGGCTTGTATATCAGTGTATGCGCGGAAGCTATACAACCTTAGGCGAGGGTTGTATAGGAGATATACCATCCTTCGGAGGGGATGTAAAGCCGTCGGTCCCTTGTCTATTAAATGTTAGGCAAGTAAAAGATCCCTACTCTTCTTAAGGGAAGAGGTTCGGCAAAATTCCTGGTTGGGGGTAGCTCGTCTACAGGCGTCGATGTTAGGCCTCAGTAGCGGAAATAGGCCGACGTTAAATAAATGTATAAAAAAAAACGGACTAGCAGCTTGGAAATGATCACTATTGGCCTGGTTGCCGAATAAATATAGCAATAGAAATGCTTGCTCCAAATTTAACCACTGCGTAGCTAGAGATTCGTTATCTGTACTTGTACAAATTTGTGGTGTCAAACTTCAGCTTCAAGTGGAGGATTTGGTTTTGCATAAACGACTTGTGCTGCTTGATATATCTGTGACTACTATATTTGTTTGTCAAACAGAGTATAAAAGATTTTTTTAAAAATTGTAACACATTTTACGTTGGATGGGCTTAAAAATAATTGGTTTTGAAATACTGTAATCCTACGAAATAAGTCTCAATTAACAGTCAAAGTTGGTTTACTTTTAGAAGTCAGCTTACAATTTCTTTAAATTAGACGGTGGAATTTTGATTTATAGAAAATTAAGTTACTTTAACTCACACTTAAACCAATTTACATGTTCTTATCAGGACAATGAAATTTGAAAAGTACGATTTTTGATCAAGAAGTGGTTAAAAAATGGGATTATTGAGAGGCTAGTATCAATGCATTGTTTTTTGTTCCTCACACAACTTATTTCTCTATTCTCTACCGACGTAAAATTCACATACTCAGGATCCTTTTTCAACGTCCAATGAACCAACATTCTAAATGTTGATGGAGTAACGCTTAGACTATAAAATTATGAAATGGAAAAAATCTTTTTGATATTGGTTATAGCTGATTTATATAAATAAGCAAAAATTTTTTTGTACTTGTGGTTCAATTCAACGGTAGAAGTTATCTACTTCATGTACTTTTCAGTGTTATTTAAGGTGTGAAAATGTGTCTCGTTGTGTTGGGCATAAAAACTTTGCGTAATATACACATATAGAGAGAGAAATGTAGATTGCGTCAAGCAGTTCTTATACACGTACCATCTGCAGATTTACATGAATAATAACTTGGTTTCATAGTCTCCGGGTATGCTATTTTATGTCGATCATTATTTGGTACAGGTACTTTAAATTGAGAGAACTATTTTTTTGCGTTTAGTTACAGACCATAAAGGTTAAGATTATAAAGTTCATTAATTCATTCAACTTACTGAAGAAATAAAACCACAAATTCATCAATCTATAAAAATCAAATTTCCACTTGTAACACACTAGTCCTAGTTCCTTTTCTAGTAAGTTTCGGATCAAACTCCTTGTAAGTGTTTAGCCTGTGTATTTCGAAGTCTGTTCTGGACTGTGACCTTGATGCTATGGAGTCTTTGTCGGTTTTGTGACAAAATGTCCCTCCATATTTGTAATAGTTCCTATCGTCAGGCTCCCTTTGGCAACAGGAATCAAAAGCCCGTTTAAATTCCTTTCGGAATTTACCTGTCAAAAAAATATGTTGTAATTTAATTTTCTATTTAATTTAAACATTGCGGTTTTTATCTAATTTTAATAGACTCCAAGACACCTTTATCTTATTTGCTGCTGAAAATACGTATCAATTCAGTTCAAAACTTTATTTAAATTGATTTATACAAAATATCTCCCTGATAACTGGTCGAGAGCCACAACACGAGGCATTGTGACAGATGTAGGGCTAGATAGGATGGAGTCAATATGAATGTAAATGAAACTATTCAAACTTTTTTCATCATAGAACGAACTAAAATTGATACTACAGTTACAATTTTTACAATTTGCAGAAGAAATTATAAAATATACTCTATTAAATGCCTCGTGCACTGGTAATAAATTTTGATTTGATGGGAAAAGAAATTAAGCAAAAATTCGATTCAGATAATTGAATCTGAATTTTAAATTTTGGGCTGTATAAGGCTATAACTTTATATATTTCACGACTGGGAAGACAGTAATAGGGTATTACGTTGTCTAATTTGGGTTATGCTTCTTATTAGCGGACTATCACCCAGTTTGGACGTGTAGAATTTTGCAAAATCTGGGATGTACTGACGATGGAGTTCTATCACAGCAACGAGTGCATAAGAATGTATATCTTATTTTTTATTCTATTAGAACACTATTCTACAGGTTAAATTCAATTACAAATAGGAATTACAAGTAGTAGAATAAGCATTAGTAGTTGTAGTATAAAATGTAACAGTAGAATGGGAAATAACCATGGCAAGTACATATAACAATAACACTGTAAAAAGGGAAATGCGAATAAAAGACTAGTGAAAAACATAGTAATATGAATATGATATTAAATTATGTTTCTAAGAGAAGCGATGCTACAACTAAAAATATCATACCCAAAATTTGAGTATAGTTGGTAATATTATAAATAACCTTGTAGACAAATATTAAGCAGGATACTTTGCAATGATCTGAAAGACTTACTGAAAATCGTGTTCAGTGTGGGGGAAATCAATAACAGAATACATACCATTATGTAGGCAGTAAATTTTAGAAACGACATTGAATTTGTTCAAGATATTCAATGAAAAGCATAGTAAAACAGCTTCACCACCGAACTACCATTACTAGATATTATTGAATTTCTTATTAGATTAGACAATTTAGTGTTTCGTGTGTGAATTAAATGGGGATAATTATTTGTTTATTACAATAGATAGTTCCATTCATGTAGGATGTAAGATAATATGATAATTTTATGAACATTTTATGAAGTACCGCAAATCAAAGGAATGCAATATTGTATTAACGATAAAAAATGTTGATGATCTCCTTCTATAATAATGCATATTTGCTCTCAATTTCATAAAAATTGCGATACACGGAGCTGCAGTTTTAACTGATAACGGAGTATTCCCAGTTAGTGGAACTTTACTCCAGGCAACGGGTAGTTTTACCACGCAAAAGGTCGTAAGGAGGTGAAATTTGGTGGGATCGTAAAATGTACCATTGTGATCATAGCCCTAAGTTTGCGACCTTGGGGACGACACCACTTCAACCCCCTTCGGACAAGGGAAAAAGAAGTTCTGCAGAATTTACGAGAAGAACACTTCCCTATATGATCTAGTAGCTGCGTTCAAAGACCCGAAAACCACCCCCTACCGAATTTCCGAAGCAGGCGAGAAGTTTCTGATGGCACTGTATGGAGGGAACATGGAAACAGATTCCCTCAACAGCATACGATACCACCTACCAACCGATACTAAGTCGGTGGCCAAACCTAAATTCCAATTGACCAGACTGCCATCTACCAAAGACGCGGCCACCTACTATATTTTCCGAACATATCTCCATGGGGGTGGTCGCTGGCGAGACGAGGGGTCGCCCCAATCAGGACCACACGTAATATAGCCCCAGACAACATGTTGAACATCGTCTTTTGTAAATGCAAGAAAGGGTGTAGCAATGCAGCCTGCAGCTGCAAGAAAGCAGGACTGCGGTGCTGAACCCTTTGCAAGAACTGCTCGGGGCATGTATGGGAAAATTCGCCAGAGTTTGATCTCCAGGAGGAAGAAGCAAAAGGAGAGCACGAAGAAGAAATTATTATAGACGCACTGCTAGACGATGAAAAAGAGCGAAAATAAGATGAAATTCTGTACGCTAAAAAACACCTAATATATTAACTTTACTTCATTAACATTTAGTTTACATTTCCCTACTTTAAAATATCCCTTACAAATTTACTCTATTAGACAGTAGGAATCGCTATAATATTTAAAAAATATTATGTTTTAATGTTCTTTTTTCAACCTAATAATGAACACATCTACTAGTGGAAAGACGAGCTGGGTTATGTTATGTATGCTCTTTCAAACCTTGCATGGACACTGGATAGTATGAACATTTCAAAAGAGGAGGAGTTCGTGGTGGTTGTGGGGAGAAATTTTACACTTTTTCGAAACTCTGTATCTCGGTACCTATGGGGTCAAAAAATACGTCCGTGCAAGTTGCAGGAAATTTAATTCTCTACAGTTTACTAATTTCAAGTTGCCCGCTAAAATCAACCGTTTTCGAAATGTTTTGGAAAACCCGAAAAAAGTGCAAAGATTTTGGGGATTTCCACCCCACCCCAAATTTCACAGGGTTTTTTGTTGAACAAATTGAGTGTAGCACTACTGGACACTCACGAATGGCATCCCAAAGTTTCATTAAGCTCAGAATTTTTCGAAGGTACCCCCTAGATTTGACCCTATGACGACTGGCCTATTAGGAAAATAATAACAATAGAAATAGAAACTGAATAAAAGCAAAATAAATAAGGATACGTCTTGGATAAACGTCATGGAACCTTAGGGCTGGCTGATGAAACTGATTTGTATCTCAGAATGCCATTAAAAATTTAAAAAAAATATAATAATATACCTTATTGTTGTGAGTACCTTGTTTAAAATAGTTTATTTATTCTTGATTTGAATCTGATTTTCTAAAAAATTCACCAAATGTGTTCGAGAAAGCAATTCATGGCTTCAATTCAATCAATATTGAGATTAGTAGTAGTATTAATTTTATAGTATCCTTTAGCAAACTTTAGATATTTAAATACTGAATTTAAAGTGAGAATGTAAGCGTCATTCTAAGTTTCATGCAAAATGAGCAGCAGGAGAAAATCTTGGAGTCTATTAAAATCCTTGAACTTAGCTGTTAATAGTGATAGCTTATAATTATTATTATATCTGAAAAATGCAGGGCCGGTTTAATTATAACAACTGAGCATGCACATTATTTTGCTATTGCTAAAAAACTATATCATAATCCATCTGTTATTTTAACATACCTTTTTATTTGGCGTTGTTCCCAAGAAGAAATATTTTTCCACATGTCTTCATCACAAAATATAGTCAATGTTTTACAACTTGTTTTATTTAGTTATTTATTTATTTATTTACTTAGTGATACACTACCCAGAGTAGCTTCAATTACAGATTAGGAAAATTACGAAGATATTTTATGTCATCTAACAATGGCGATCAATGAAAATACATATGGTGTAACTTAAGTACGTTAAAATATGTTAGGGGTTATTTCTTAGTTAATTTGAAGAACAAATTGTCGTATTAACAGGTGTCCAATAACGCTTTTTTTGAAGATACGGGATGTTGAAATTTCTAACAAAATATCTATTTTTATTTATACTGCCATTATTATTGCACTTATTTAAACCAAACTTGGCATGCAGTACACTTGGATAATATGCCTTAATAATTGATTATATTATGATTTACAATTATAAATACCCTGCAGATAAAAAATGCAACAAAATCTTTACGACCTCATTAAAATACCATTATTCTCTGTACTATTCCGCCGCAAATTGAATCACTTACCTTTATAGGTAGGTCGCGTCGGCTTGTTTGATGACACCATACCGACTAGTTCGCCGGCGTTAATAATGAGCTTGTAAAGATTTTTTGCATTTTTTATTTGCAGGGAATCTTTGAACGATACTATAACCGATGGTGGAGATATGTGCATTGATTACCGTAAATTTGGTAAAAAATACTAGATAAGTCATTCTTCAGTATTTTTGATACTACTCATAGTTTCACAGGAAATTATTTAAAAAAAAATTATTCCAGGGTGATTGCAAAATATTAACTTTATCAAATTAAGCAGGCTTTGTTGTTTTTGATTTTTTATCTTGGTTATACATATTTATATTTATTTCCGTCAGTCAAATCATAAATGAAAACCATATCAGCCACTTCAGCATTCATATAATTAGTCATATTGAAGAATTTAAATGTTTTACCGGGAACTCACCCCACAATTTTTTACATCTGAAGACCCTCTATACTCACAATTTGTTGTTAATATTTCACAATTCGATAAAACTAATCTTGAAGCGACTCCACTGTTTCGGCGTGAACAGAGCGATTGAGAAAATGGCACTAGAAGACGAAAAAGAGTTATCTACTAGCATTTTATAGATCCACAGTTTAATGAATTTTCAAAAAACCACCCTGCAGTGTTGTGACACATAAGATCCTTATTTCCTGTTCGTGGCGGGAAGCAGTAGTCTGAGGCTTCAGCAGCAACTTCACCTTGTTAAAGAATCTACCAAAACATATCAAAAGTCATCACACTGGTAATCACCAAAAAATCTCCTTCGTGAGAATTTTGCAGAACTGTAACGAAGTACGACTTAATTTTTGCATGAACAGCGCGACAAATGTCATATCCAAGGTTATCACATTTTTTTTTATACATTTATTTAACGTCGGCCTATTTCCACTACTGAGGCCTAACACTGACGCCTGTAGACGAGCTACCCCCAACCAGGAATTTTGCCGAATCACATTATCATATTTTAAGTCAGCAGAAAATCTTTGAACCATGTGGGACACGTGGGATACCGTCGGAAGATGTATTATGGAAGTACAATCAAGGTTTTTCGAATTTGCAACAAAAAATTTGCCTTTTGTAACTGCAACATAAATTTAATTTTTTGGAGCCACAATGAAAATTTCAATTTTGCAAACTACTATAAAAATCCGTTCCACTGGCGTAAATATGGCAACTGCAATGAATACCGTCCCCCGGAGCGCGACTTATGGAACTGTAACAAATTATGTCCCACGCGATGTAATTTTAGCAACTGCCTCAAAAATCTTTATTACGAACCGACGGTGTATAGTACTGCTTCTCATGCATTATATTAACTATGAGGATGAGTTAAAAGTTTCGTATTAAAATTCTGAAGCGAGATTTTTCGCGGGCGACAAAATTTTTCGGTCGTCGTTTTTCAAATTTTACGTCACATCTCCAAACATAGGGTTACTCAGTGATGCAGAATCCATCATGTCGCTCTATTACCAGGTACATAGTGCATGGGACCGCCTTGCCTGAACGTATGAATTAAAAATTCTAGTCAGTTGCGGTTCAAGTAATTTCAAGCTTTACAACGGGTGACCAAAATTTCATGATACATAAAAATACAAATAAAGACAGGCAAGCTAAAAAGCCCACAAAGGCGTAAACATTAAACTTTTAATTGTTTAACGAAATGTACAATAGTAAAAATAGTCCTATACATACACGTTTAACTTGAATACTGTGTATCCGATGATACGTTATCAGATGCTCAGATTTTTTGTATGTGAGGAATTTCAATAGAATATTAAATATATCTAGTGTTATTATGCTATTGGCTTTATCTTTTAATTTTACTAATAATATTGAAATAGGCTGCATTTAAGTTTTCGATATTGGATCTTTTGTTGACACACTTTTCTTCAGATTGTTTTGTTTCCCAATTATTTCATCAGTTTCAGAGTTTCATCAAAGTTAAAAGTATGTCCGGTTACTACATGTTCTACAAGTTGGGTGGGATTATTTTTCTTTAATGCGTTTCTACTGGGATTCTTATGTTTCATTATTCTCTGTTTTAGGTATCTTCCTGTTTGTCCTGTATAGCTTTTATCATATTGTATACAAGGTATTTCATAGATTACATCAGATTTTAGTTCTTTTGTGTTTTTGATTTTA
Organism: Leptura quadrifasciata; assembly: GCA_963675555.1. Taxonomy (NCBI): domain Eukaryota; kingdom Metazoa; phylum Arthropoda; class Insecta; order Coleoptera; family Cerambycidae; genus Leptura; species Leptura quadrifasciata. The sequence goes on from OY776674.1 coordinate 33,184,150, forward strand.
ATCTTGTAAAGAATTTATTCGTGATTGTATTTTCATTCTTAAAAGCTGTTTAATTTTATCTGTTTTTTGAGTTATAGTTCCTTATAATTTTTCAGATAATTCTCTTATACCGGGTGGCAACGGATCATGGTAGACCCCCTTTTTTCCTTATTTTTAAGAATATCGGAATGAAACTTGGTAGATGTATTATGTAACCAAGAACACACTTTCTGGCATAACTGTCATTTTTTCCCACTTCCGGTTTCACCGGAAATGACCCCAACTTTTGATTTTTAAATGGAACACCCTGTTTCTTATATTTTTGAGTCCTTGAAAAATTCTGAGTACGGTGATGCCCCATAGTGATATTTCGATTCCATTAAAAATTTAACTTAAGATTTAAAAAAAAATTAAAGTAAGAAAAAATTGCTTTTGAGCACATCCATCGATTCCTTAGAACTTCGGCTATTTTATGGTAGTAGTCTACCATTATGGTTCCATTTGAAAAAAATAAAACTGTTCAGGCCAAATTTGATGACCCACAAAATAAACATTCTCAAATGTTTATGCTCGATTTGATTTTTCTGACACCACAGCGGACCATTACAAGTAATTTCTTCTGGACATGGCACTCTAGATGTACCAGCACATTTCGAGTCAAATTTTTTTCATGGAGTGGAAATGTCACTTAAGGGGCATCACCGTACTCAGAATTATTCAAGGATTCCAAAAATATAATAATACACAGGGTGTTTCATTTAAAAATGAAAAGTTGGGATCATTTCCGGTGAAACCAGAAATGGAAAAAAGTGACAGTTATGCCACAGTCATATAATGCATGTACCAAGTTTCATTCTGATATTCTTAAAAATAAGGAAAAAGAGGGTCTACCATGATCCGTTGACACTCGGTACACGGAATTTTTAAATGTTTTATATCACTCTGTATTTGTGTATTATTGTTTGTCGGTGTGGTAGATGTAGAATTATTATTTAGGAATTTTTTTATTAATTTTGGTGGATAAATATTTTTTAAAAGCATGTTATGTATATAGTTTAAATTTTCCCCCCATTAAATATGGTCAGTTGGATGAAGAAGTGGGGAAAAAATAAACTAACCTTTTCTGAAAGATTTATTAATTTTCACTCAGAGCATTCTTTTAAGCAAAAAATAAATATTATCAACAATTTAAAATACATAGTGCTAAAATTATCAGATTTTATGTATTTAAAAATTCCATATATAAGAGATTTATCTGAAAAATTAAAAAGAACCATAACTCAAAAACAGATAAAATTAAAACAGCTTTTAAGAATGAAAATACAATCAAAAATAAATTTTTTACAAGATTAACATCCAAAAAAAAAACAAAAAGAACTACAATCGGATGTAATCTATGAAATACTTATATTCAATGTGATGAAAGCTATATAGGACAAACAGGAAGGTACCTAAAACAGAGAATAATGGAACACAAGAATGACAGTAGAAACGCATTAAAGAAAAATAATCCCACCCAACTTGTAGAACACGTATTAACCGGACATACTTTTAACTTTGTTGAAACTAGAATAATTGGGAAACAAAACAATCTAAAGAAAAGGTAAACAAACACATGAAATGATTTGCATTAAGACAAACGAAAAATGTGTTAACAAAAGATCCGATATCGAAAACTTAAATGCAACTTATTTCAATATTATTAGTAAAATTAAAAGATAAAGCCAATAGCATAATAACACTAGGTATATTAATATTCTATTGAAATTCCTCCTAGACAAACAAAAAATCTGAGCATCTGATAACGTATCATCGGATACACAGTATTTAAGTTAAACGTGTATGTATAGGACCATTTTTACTATTATACTTTTCGTTTGTTTACAATATTGAATGTTTTTAAAAATTGGTATCTAGTAATGTTCCAGAAGATACGTATTTTATATGACATCAAAACCCAAATTAAATATAAGCCTATTTCCAACTTTTTGAATTTTGTGTATAAGATTTTACTGCGGTGTAAATTGTTGTTTATGTTAGTTTTTCTTTTTTGTATGTATCTATTCACTTTTTTATTAAAAAAAAATTTAGCTGAAATTTCAACGTGTTATGCAACCAATTTTCTTATTTTAATGTAACTTTTAATTTTGATTTGAATAATTTCATAGAATTCTTTATATTTCTAGTGTCCTGCGGATGTTTGTAATAATAAACGAAACGTCGACAAATTAAAAATTGTATTTTTCGACAAAACGTTGATCCCAACACCCACCAAACTCGTCAAGCAATTATAAATTTTTGATCACTAAATTTAATTAACATTAAACTTTTAGTTAAATGTTTTTGGTGTTAGTCGACTGCTTAAAGTAAACATTGGGTGATAGCTGGAAACTGCATTGTAAAAGTATTCCTATTCCTCACTATGTTTGATGTGGACCGATACTCTTGTTAAACTTATACTTTTGTTAACCCTACACCTAACAACTTGAAATTTGTGTCTAACAGAAAATTATTTAAAAAGACAAATATATACCTTTAACAAGTTTTCTCCTTTTTCATTGTGTCTTAATGGGTCCATATTAGGTTAATTAGGAAAGTGTTAGAAATTAAGAGTATTAGCTTTAAGACAGTGCAGCGACGTCCGATTAATACCATTTGGTGCAAGCAGTTAAGCAAAAATCGAAAGTAAAGTGTATACGAACTTAATTGAAACCGTATAAAAATTAAATGCCGGCAAAAACAGTAGGCATCTCTTTATTGTGCATGGACGGAGGTATATAGAAATGCTTGTCATAAGAAAATGATAAGATTTTCGGGCGTTATTATATTATCCTCTGTTTCAAATGGTCTCCAAAAAGAAATGGTAAATTAGTAAATAATTAAAATGTTTTACCTTTTATATAGTAGTAAATACGTAGTAGTATATAGTAGTAAATAATAAATATGAACAATAATTAACTAAACTCCTACGCTTGATATTATAACAGGTATTTATGCACTGCATGGCATATTGACAGCACGTCTCATAAGTCCACGTTGACTTCTGAGAAACGATTTACGAGTTTTTTTATGCTGCCCGTTTTATTATCTTTAAACCAGTGCAGTCGTAGATGGTTCATTCAGACTGATTACGTTGCCAGTATCGGACTCGCCTGCACAGTTTCAACTACCATTCGAATCTCGATACCGTTGCTAAATATATAGGACCAAATATCAAGTTCAGTGCGCACGGTCCTGTGCTTTAACACTGACCAGTTTCAATTGTACTCTTATAAAGTATAACTATAAATTTTGTATTTTGCGCCTGAATAAATCCCATTAAACTCTTCAGGTGAACGTTATATTAGTAAATTTAGGAAAAGCAACAGAACGTGCTTTAATACTTTTAACATGGATCGTTCACAATCTCACCTTTAGCGTGGTAAGCTAACAAAAAAAAAACTAGCTTCATTATCTATAAAATTATTATATATTATATATTAAAAAGTCTCTCACTAGTTATTGAGAATAAATTTAGTCGCTGTTTTAATACGCAACATTGTCAGGTTAGAAAACTGCGAAAAATATTTTCAATCATTGATATATTTTTATTGAAAGATAAATACTTCTTACTTCTTGACAAGTCGCTCTCGACACGCCTATCTACGTACTTTTATTTGACTGAAATTTGAGTTACCACCGTATTAACGGAAGAGGTTTAATATTTATTCTTACTATAAATACAAATAGACCATCGTTCAACTATGCTCTAATATTTTAACTTAACTTTCAACGTTTTATCTTTACCTTTCGTAAATATAAAATCCCTCCGAAACAAGAAATAAAATCAAGGACATTTAATAATAGTTTTAAGGATATTCAGCAAGAAACAAATCATGGACTCGAGAATTACGCGCTTCGCTACACTTGCCTACTTGATTAAATAACTGACATTCTATATTGAAAGCTTTAGTTAAGTTTCTCTGTCAAAACGAGTCAGCGTAACTTTTATATGTATCGTTGATTGTAAAACACGTCAAATAAAAATAGAAAAATCGATGAAAGGGCGATATTAACTTTATTTTTTGGAACGGAAAACAAATATCTGGAGCCAGCATGAGCCGTACGGAAGATCTTTGTTTGTATTAGTGGAAAAACTGTTATAGTTTAAAATGAAAAATAACATCCTTAAGCTGCATTTCGAAAGTTTTGAAATTCTAGTCGGGCTAGAGTAGTCCATACCTTTAAAGATTTGCAGGAGGCGTCCAGGGCCCCAATATTACATTAAATTCACTCAATTCAATCACTATTGTCCATTCTCAAAAATAAACAAGGTAAAGAGACTAAAACACCACGAATTGTGAAGAAAACTGGGATCACTTCATGGCGTCTATAATGAAAACAACAAGGTACGCAGTATAATTTTTCGACGGTAGAGGGCGACATTTGAACATTTAGTTTTCAGAAGTAAATTTATTAATGGGTAGTAAATATTACTCTACAGAACTAAATCTTTACCTCACGTATTATGATTAACTCTTTGCTGATATATTTATTTCTAGGAAATAAATGTAATATTGTAATAAATTTGGGAGAAACAAATGTCTTTCTTTCAACTAATTTTGTTATTTTCATACAGTAATTTACTTAGGAAGAACCAATACGGCGGAAATAAATCATTTAATTTTGTCAACAAATTGAATATTTGGTATATTCTTGCCATAACAAAACTTATAAAAATAATTGTTTCTCTATATTAAATATAATAAAGGATAACAAATATTTACTAAATTGAAAAAACTAAGGCTTCTTACTTATTTCAAGGCTCATATTTCCCTCAGTGTAACGAAGTTAATAAGTTATCGGGTATATTGATAGTTTGTGGTAATAATATATTAAAGAAGATAACTTTCGGTATAACTTTATTGTATTTATTTTCAACATCACGTATACCTATCGGTAAAAAAATGAAATTAATATTTCTTGCTCATTTACTTCTTTTAAGATTTATATTGACATAATAGTTATACAGGTACAGGTCACGTTGTTACTGGTAGGGTGTGGACGCTTCTCCAATTGTTTAATATGCGATGTATACCTGTGGCAGAGCAACTAAAAATTATAATTATTCGTGTAAAGTTTAATAAAGGCCGAATAACTCGACTATTAAGGGGTGTGTTATAAAAGGATGTTTTTAACATAAATTACATTCTTAAAATAACAAAAGACGTATATTTACAAATACAGTTTCAAATATTTATTTAACTCAACGTATTAATTATTAATAATTTTTTCGGCGCCGTTGTCTCTGGGTAACATTAAGAACAGGTTATATTTAGCAAAATGAAATAATTTAGATTACGATGGTTATCGATTCGATCCGATCACTCCCGAGGACGTTGTTCACCGATTTATCAATGACTTGGAGAATTGAAAAACTGAAACAAGTTTCAGGAGAGTTCACACGTATTTTTTTTATACATTTATTTAACGTCGGCCTATTTCCGCTACTGAGGCCTAACACCGACGCCTGTAGACGAGCTACCCCCAACCAGGAATTTTGCCGAACCTCTTCCCTTAAGAAGAGTAGGGATCTTTTACTTGGCTAACATTTAATAGACAAGGGACCGACGGCTTTACATCCCCTCCGAAGGATGGTATATCTCTTATACAACCCTCGCCTAAGGTTGAATAGCTTCCGCGCATACACTGATATACAAGCCGCTGGAAGATGTGTGAGGCGAGAACGCGGTTTCCGTTGGAATGGTCACCAATCCAAGTACTAACTGCGCCTGTCGTTGCTTTACATCGCATACCGAAGTATGTACATAGTAAAGACGCACCTACGCTCGCCCCGTTCACACGTATGAAAGCTAGAATTTTAAGCAAAAAATCCGAACTTCGCACGAACACTTCCGAAGTTTCCCGTAGACACACGAAGGCGCGGGAGGTATAGTTATTGACCGCGAAGAATCGGTTCCGACCGTTGCCGAATTGATCCGACCAACGGTTCTGGGAAAAAGTGTGCTGTGGCCAAACTAAGGGTCAGATATAAATAAAACGTTACTGGAGGACCAGTAGGACCTCGATACACCTTTTGCACCACTTTTGAACGACCGCCCAAATTTTGACCGGGATACTTAGTGACTCTGGGAAAGGGAGTTAAAGGCAACGCGACCTGGGAGGTCAAGAAGTGTTAAAACTGAAATCAGTACATTCGTAGACATCATCGAGACCAGTAGTAAGGCACTCACCGATTTTCTGTACTTCTATCCCAAGAAAATTCAAGTGGATTCAACTAAGGAGGATACCATGAAAAAATAAGTGAAATCTCCCCCCCCCCTCACAACACTTCCAATGTATAATACTACAAGCTAATTTTCTGTGTGGCTTCTCCGCACTCCCTGACCATCCATCATGTTTATCGTTTTGACTTTATATTTTATGATGAGCAACATAACCTTTGCTTAAACCTAACTAGAAGACAATAACAAAAAGCACTTTACCGCTATCGTAGTCCCCTGCATCTTCTAATATTCAAGGTTGTTGGGAAGGCAGATACTGTTGACATAATTTAACCAAATTTATTCACAATACTAAGTAGTACATAGGGTAGCTTTTCTTTAATATTTGAATTATATTTCTCCAACAGAAAAATGTTTGACAGTTTGCATAGTATCATCAAACAACTTAAATATTGCAAAAACTTAAGGTCGTTGGGGAGGCAGAAGATGTTCACCGATTTCAACCAATTTTCACCACAATACTGGGTAGTGCAAAAGACAACTTTTTGCAGTATTACATTTTGAAACTGAAAAAGAAATTAAATTGTTTTTGCTCCACCCTACTCGAGAATATGATGAACATTTTAATTATTTTGCAATATTATTTAAACAGTTGTGGCGTGTTTTAAGTACATACTTTGACACTTTGTTATCTATTTGTTGCAGTTGAATAAAATAGTTTAATAAACCCAACGCACGATAAATAATTTAAATGCAACAGTGACTGTCAATATTGAGTATATGTTTATGGAAGAAAATGCAATATCGAGTAGTACATAATTTAGATAACGCACTACATTGTATTTGTAAACCCATAAAAACGCTGCTTTATTCGTAGATTAAAAGCGAACAAATCCTAGTAACATATTTCAGTTTAACAACCGTGATTGCAGATTTCAATGTTTCCTGATATGTGGTATAGGAATTAAATGCATTAATAATAATAACTCGTGCGAGCTACATGTTATTACATTTGTATAATTCTTTATTTCACAAATAACCATCCAGAATCACTGGGACTAAAATAATTTAGAATGATGGGAAATGGAGAACGGATGGAATGATATTTTTTATCCCTACCAGCGAATACAATATTCGCTGGGAGGTATTGAAATATTTGATGTAGTCCAAGTAAGGACTTCCCTGCACTTAAAAAAACGCAACAGAAACTTTACGACATAATTATTATCGCCGCGGGCCATGGCGGCATGCCTGCCATCAAACGACCCGACGCACATTAAAAACCTAGAAAGGTAAGCGAGTCAATTTGCGAACAACAGTACAGAGAGTACCGGTATTTTAATGGGATCGTAAAATTTTTGTTGCATTTTTTATGTGCCGGGAACTGATTACTTCAACTATACAGTTATAGAGTTAGTCATCTTCAGATTCAGGTGAATGAGTTTCGGTGTTTGTGGAAATAGCTTCATACGCAACAATATAATTCCCGTATCATTCCCCTTAACATTCCCCTCGATAACTACAGTTTAGACATGTTTCTATTCAAAATGATATTCGTTTTAAGTTCCTGTCATACAGGGTGACTTTAATTGGCCCTGTCAATAGCGACAACTACTCGTGAAAGTCAATGCTATTAAATCTGCCACTGTTACACTACCTTTCAGACATAGCTGAAACAATTGAAATAAAAAAACAGAGCAATTATCAAATAAATTCACCTTTTCAGTAATCAAACTGAAAATGTAATAATAGTCAAAGCACCAAAATTTTTTAGATATGACCAATTTTCTCTGAAAAAATTACAACAGCCATTAAAGTAGTTATTTGTGCATCAAGGCCGTAAAGTTAAATTTTGCAGAAGCTGACAGTTTTAATTCGTTTTCAAGTTAACAACGAAAACAAATGAAAACGTCACTAGATAGTTTATTAACAAGCCGTGACATATTCCAAATATTAATATTGATCAAGTAATAAATACATGAGGCCGTGAAGTGCGGCCGTGGAGTAAAAATGTCCAAAAAATAAGATTGACAAATGAGTACAGAGCGATGACACTTTAAAAATGCAATCAGATCCGATAAACGTCATTTTTTATGACAGTTGGCTAAAAAAGCTCTATTGTTCACTAAAATTCACTTCAGTTATTATTAAAAGAATTAATTTTACTTTGTAACATTAAAGTTTTTCAATAGTTTCAGTAATGTGTCATTTTTATGAACAAATAATAGAAATGTATTTTCAGTTTCAAGTAAAAATTAAGGGATTTCAATACCCACCCAGTAACAGAATTATTTAAATATATCAAACACACATCACTCATCAGCGCATCAAAATTATATAGTGGCGTTCACCTTTCACTTTACTAAGTGTATGGTTTAAAAGTTTTCGTGTATTTCCCAGTGCGCAACTAGTATTCCTCAAATTCACATAAAAACCTCAATTTTTCGTAAACAAATCTGAGAAAATTCATACAGCCTCGTTAATTCTTGAATAGTCTAAATTCATCCACAATATCATTCCAAAGTTCATATCAAACAATTTATCGCCAAAACATTACAAACGACAGCCACGTCACTATCTCGATTCGCATCAAAACCACTCTCCAAACCTCTAGTCAGAATACTTTAATTCGCTTCCGTAAATTTTCTATAAACTATTTTTCTCTTCAAATTAACTTCTAATTCAATGTCTCACTCATTCATCAAAACACACTTCACTCACATTTCTAACAAGCCATCGTCGCATTCATCAAAATTTTCTTCCGATGTACTGATATCAAAACTTATTTCCAATCCATATATTCCGTACGTAAAAACTTACTTCCAACGCCAACGATGTCCCTGTTGGAACATTCTCAAGATGTCATTAATATGGCTTAAATTACGACTTCCAAGACTACTTTACGGGACCGGTTCAATTTTCGTCATATATTCAGAGAGTTCTGGCTTATATTTTCAAAAACCATTTAGATCCAAATTTCATTTATACATCAAAAAATTCTATTTTTCACTGCCGTAATTGTCATATATTTTTCAATCCAGAATTCCTATTTTTCTACATTATTGCGCAATATTTCATCATTTCGAGCCCCATAGACTATTATATATTTCCAGCTCTATCCATATCTCGGCGAACCAAGTCCCCATCGAACCATATAAATAGCCGATCTCAGCACGCTCTGACTAAGTCAGTTTCCGTTGCACCTCAAAATTTCTTTACATGCTACGTGACTGAAGTTACAAAAAAGTGTTTAAATCTTGCTTCATTCGAAGCTTGAATTAATAAAATCGAGTGACAGTGCTACTTCCTTTGGCGAAACCAAGTAAAAAATAATTTTTTAACTCAATCATATTCTGCCCTCGCGCATCAAAATAAAACAAGTGAATATTCTCAGACATTTAACAAATCCAACTAAATAAAATTAAATAAAATCTTCTCTAAACCGAAATTTCAGTTGTCGCAACGTTAAATAACATTTCTTTTGTAAAATAAAATTTCATTTAAAAAATTAATAATCAATTCTGTGCATTACGTTAAATAAATACTTTCAATTTCGTTTCTCATTTCAAGAAACGCTTATACAGGATGAAACTCTTGACCCTGCCACAGACAAAAAATTAAATCAAAGTGCAAAATAAACTTTTTAAACAATATAGTGTAATCCAAGCTCTGAATCATGTACAGGGCGAAGCATTTGGCTCCAATCAACCATTTAAGTGTAATCCCTAAACTTCAAAAAATCACAAAATTAAGTGCACGGCGCTCCTCCAGAGTCTCAATTAAGCTCTCCAGCCAAAATCAATTTTTACTTTTTAATCGTAGGAGGTTCGCGCGTATTCAACCGACACCGCACCGAAATGGCAGTCTCGCAGGTCTACTTCCACAACGTCGAGAGTTCTTTCACGGAGTAAATGAAAACCGTTTCATCGTCCTTCATTTTCATTGTATCATGACGTTCTTTTCATTTTCCCGAATACGAAGTATATAAAGTATTGTGATCATGCAAAAAATCGACTTTAAGTTTTTGGTGAATTTACACATTATCAAATCCCATGAACTCAAAAAGCGATTCTTAAAAAATGTCTATTTATCGTGTGCGGTTGCACCTAGAGCCTAAGCTACTAAATCGACTTTGCTCAAATTTGGCATGCATATTCAGGACGGCCACACCTCGAGACATTATCGCAAAATCGGTCATAGCTCAAATAATAATAATAAATATACTAATAAATACACCATAGGTAATGACGACCCCCTTTATCCCGGAAGGCTCTAGAAGAGCCTTGTGTGGAAGAGGGCTACACATTTAGAGATAAGGGACACACACCCAATATCCGTGTATAGTGAAAAAATCCCTCTCACAGCATTTTCCACTACCACGATCGGGGATCGAACCCGGAACTTTTGGGTGAGAGGCAAGTGCGCTTATCTCTTGACCATCAGTCATACCCAGTAGGCCCAACAAGCCAGTCATTACGGACTTCGATAATGGAAAGTTCGACAATAATTGCAAAAGTTTTTAAATTTTGAGACAACATTGGAGAAGGTAAAAAAATAACAAATTCAGTTTTGCACCCTTTGCCGCTAGCTGAACATTGTTACTTAAATTAACAAAACGCAAATTTGTAATATTTTTTGAAAAAAATTCCTAAGTTTATGCAAATTTTGGAGAACAAATAGTTGTTATATACTTTGATATATTTTGACGAAAAAAAATTGCGAAAATTATGCAAATGATTGTTTATACGGCAGAATATGGTCACATATCCGCTTGTAGTTTTACATAACCTTTTTTATCCTGGAAGATTTTTTTCACGATATTTTTATCTGCCACGGCCGTGGTCGTTGTAAATAACAACTATTTGAAATGTTCCGGTCATCGTAGCAGGGTGCAAACTTGATAGAAGATGTCTAATAATTATTAAAATGTTCTCCAAGATTTGCATAAACTTCGGAATTTTTTTCAAAAGTTACTACAAATTCACGTTTTTTTGTTAATTTAACAATGTTCCTGAGGGCAGAAAAGGATGCAAAATCGGGTTTGTTATTTTTTGCCTTCTCCAATGTTGTCTCAAAATTTGAAAATTTTTGCAACTTTTCATATCTTTTTTACTCTAATGACTGGCGTAAAACGCAGATGGAGTTAGTCCCAAAAAAACGTTAAAATAAAAAAAATTATATTTTTTTCTCTAAAACGATTTTGATTAAATCTATCCCATAAATACTTTCTTAATACCAGTATGAAATGGTATGACAAGTTACTACTAGAAAATGCAGGGAGGGAGGTTTTGGATTTTAAAGAATTTAATATATTTTTTCTCCAAAATAAACGGCCCTAATAATTTTGATACAATTTAACACGTGGAATTGATTTTCTGATAAACCTTAGTAGTTTTACTGTTCGATTTCAAGATATTTACTTTAACAGTAATGTGTAGAATTCAATAACATTTTTCATTAAACTTTCATAGCAAAGAAACAGATAGTCCACCCTTGGCAGTCCACGTTGACTAGATAGTTCATTCGACGAATCATTAATTCGGTAGCATAAATTTGAAGAAATTATATAAGAGTGGGATTGGCCTACGTTCTCATCTTGTCAGAAAACATGTATTATCATTTTTGCAATGATTTAAAAGAAACCAAACACCGTTATAGCCTTTTTTATAATCGAACTAAAACTGATATGCGATCGGTCCCCTTTACGTTTATTGCGAGCTTTTTTATATCGCTGAATTACATATATATATAGTAAGTACATACCAAAATCACATTTTAGTGCTGTTCTCAAGATCTCAGAAAAAATTAATAAATGCAGTAATAGTGGGGTCAAATTAAGACTTGAAAAATACGAAATGTGAATTGTCTGCTTACGGCTGTTTTTTTTTTATTTTGACTTATTCGGGGGTCATGTTGAGTTCACAGTTCAGTTTTGCAGTTTCGGCGATGTCGGTGTATTGTTTATTTAAACAACTGAATTTTTTAGAGCGCGCTTTCCATCGAACTGAAGAACTGGACTGTGAATACAACTTGACCCCCCTAAATATGTTAAAATAAAAAAATTGCCCAAACCAGATAATTCACATTAAAATCCTACTTTCACTCCAGCGTAATCATTCAGAATTATTATAGAATTATGTTCTGTTTTACATGCTTTCCTATAACTCACAATGTAGCATTTTTCAGTTTTCATGCGAAATATTTGTCTCAAATCTTGCATACTTTATTTAACACACTTCCTGACATAACCAGTTGATGAAATATTGCACAGTTACTAAGATCGGATGACAATACAATATTCCACCGTTACTTTTGCAAATATCCGCACGTAGGGGCGCGGGGTGAAATAATGGAATGCCGTTAGGTTTATACCTCGAAACCCAGCTCCAGTGCATGAATTTATGTAAATTGGTTCTATACGCTATTAAAAATGGAATATAAATTAAAATAAATATTAAACTTTTTGTAGAAGCGTTTCGAATTGTGTCCATATCTTACAATAAGCCATGAAAAACAGATGAACTTAATATTTATTTTAATTTATATTCAATTTTTAATCGGGAAAAACCAGTTTAAGCAAATTTACCATCCTATCTGATGAAAAAATAAAACATACAGGGTAGTATTTGAAAAATTGAAGTTATGACAAATTGAATTTCCATGAAATGGAAAAATGGAAAAACATTTCTTAATCCAAGTAAATGAACAAAATAGGCCAATTTTACATTTAATTTCTTGAGAAATACCTTTTTATTCAAATTCAAAGTCTACTTCGAAATTTTTTAAATTTATTCCGGAATTCCAAAGCCAACTAGAAATAGCAAATAAATGCCATTTCCAAGGCTATTTTTCATCCTATTTGAAATCTGAAAAAAGCGATGGAAAGAGAAATTACAGCTTTATGAGAAAAGTGACTTAAATATAAAGGGTGATATTTAAAATAAGAAAGTTGTGGTAATTTCCGGCCATACCGGAAATTGTTTTTTTACTACCGAAGGATCAAAATGTGGTCATTGATACCAACTTGATTTCTCGAATTTCAGAATTTTATTTTTAAAACTGAAAGAAAGGTGGGGGTAGGCACTTTCTGGACCAGCCGGTATGTATTATTCATTCATTCATTCATTTAATTTATTTATTTACACTTACAACCATTCAACAGATAAAAGAATCCATTTACAGAATGGGTACACATGACAGTTATTAGATAAATAGAATACAAAATAAGAAATAATTCTAAACTACTACTAACTACTAACTAACCTACTAGTGATGTTTACAAAATAATATATAATAGATATATAATATGAGGTAGAATATGATATCAGTAATTAAATGATTACATATAGTAAGATAATTTAATTCTTAAATTGCATTTTCTTTATTGAGGCTATACTGCAGTGAAATATATCAATAGAGTTTTGCTTATCATTGTATGCAGTACACATTCTATGCAGTGGTGAAAAACGTTTTATGTTGGTTCTAGTTCTGCTTAATTGAAAAGTTGAATGTTCACGCGCAGTTAGTCTAGGCACATGAAGATTCAACATTAATAAAATTTCAAAACAATCCACGGTATAATGCAATAGTTTGTGCAAGAAGCTGCGATTTTTCTCTCCTATCTTGCAGACTATTTAGGGAGAATCTGTCCAGCATCGAGGACTGCGAGATGCCAACGGGGGGGGGGTTCTTTGAACTATCTCTAAATTTTGGATGTGGATATTGTATGAGGGGCACCAAATGATTGAAGCATACTCTAATCGCGATCTTAAAAGCAGTTTTAAAGTGCTAATATTGTTGAGGTCACTAGCATTTCTTAAAATAAACCCATTGATGTGATCAATAAACGAGATCTTCTGATCAAACGTTACTCCTAAATATCGGAAGGTTGTTGGTCTGTTTATGTTAGTGTCGTTTATGGCATGATCGAAGGTCATCAGATTTATTCTGGTACTATAGGTCATAACATTACATTTTTTGATGTTTAAAAGTAGTTTATTTGCAACGCACCAATTATGTACTTTCAATAAGTCGTATTGCAGGTTTATACAGTCCTCCATGCTTCCTATATTACAGTATAGTTTCACGTCATCCGCATACAGTATTACAGTATAGTTTCACGTCATCCGCATACACTAGACAGTTTGCATTTAAGTTTCAAACGATGTCATTAATGAAGATATTGAAGAGTAGAGGGCCCAGGTTGGGCCCTTGAGGAACACCGACAGACCGATGGCCAGAGCATTCAACATATTGCTTACGATGTGTAAGGTACGATCTAAAAAATTCTAACATACTCGTTGAAAAACCATGAATCTGAAGTTTTGCAATGAGAATGCTGTGGTTCAAGCTATCGAAGGCCTTAGAAAAATCAGTATATACAACATCAGTTTGAAGGCCTGCATCTATCGATTCAGCTATGAATTGTGTGATACAGGAGAGGTTTGTGACAGTGGATCTACCTTTAATAAACCCATGTTGAAATTGACTTAAACGGTTGTGCATATAGAAATACGTATGTTCCTGTAATAGGATTTCGAATACTTTAGAAAAGTTATTGACTATCGTGATCGGTCTGTAATTTTCGATATTGGCCCGTTCGCCTTTTATAAAAATGGGTACAATTTTGGACATTTTTCATTTATTTGGAAATATTGTAGTTTCAATGGCAAGATTAAAGAGTATTTTTAACGGTTGACCTAGGACAAAGGCGCAGTCTCTAATGAGAAATGTTGGTATTTTATCTGGACCTGTGGTAAATTTAGGTTTTAGTATTTTTAGACTTTTGTTAAACATCAGATTCGTCGAATTTATTCAGATAGAAATTATCAGCGGTAATATCATTGTTATGTTCAATATTTAGTGGGTCAGGTAGTATATAAGAATTTTGGCATTAGCAATATTCTGTTAATCCTCAATATTAGCACTTTATAATGCATCGACGTGGGTATACTGGACACTTTTCTTTTATTATTTATGAATTGCCAAAATTTCTGTGGATTATCACAAATATTTTCCTCCAGTGCTTTGCAGTATTCTTAAGCAGTGATTTTTTAATTTGTTTTCTAAGAGATTTAAATTCATTTAGCGACTGAATATCCCCATGTGTCTTGTATTTTTTCCATGCGCGATGTTTTGAATTAATATCTTTAATTATTTGAGATGAGAACCATGGAGGATAATTTCTATTACATTTTTTAATTATTATTTTAATAATTCTAATTAATGTCATTACTTTTGCAATAAGTAGGAGTTTAAATTTTCACTTAAAAAATTACTCAGATAAATATTGAATTCAACTAAATACCATCATTTATTTTAAATGTTATCTTATGTGTTTTCTTTGATTTCCAATATTTAGGTATTTTGGATTTTTTCAATTGCTATTGGTATAGTGTTAGAGAAATAGACCTACTCGAACAGAAATGAGATAGGTCAATTGGAATCAGAAAAAAATCACTGTAAGCTAGGGATATATCAGAGGTTATAAACAGCGAAGTGGGTATACAAAAAATATTTTAGAGCTCTATTCACACTTTCGCACCATTTAAACAAAAAATGCGATTTTCTTACGCTACTTCTCTGGTTATCTTTATGCTTAAGTAGACAGAAACGTTACTGATAAGGACTAAAATGGAAAATCTTTGTTTTTATGTTATCAAGCCATTAGGAAAAGTGAATTATTAGGCAGCATTAACTTTGCCCGCCTTTGTTTGACTTTGTAAGATTCGATATATAACATGGTGGCAATCCTAGCCTAACTTTTAATATAATAATCAACTTTTTATTCCTTGCATCCTTGCTAGAATATTTAATAGAGTTAATGTGAGAAAATCGTATTCACCTATAAACTTATTTTATTCTGCGATAATTGCTGATATAAATCTTTCCACCAGAGTACGAAACTTGAAAATTCCTTTCATAAATTTCTGTTTAATGATCGTAAAACCGCCTTTCTGCATCTTTAATTACATATATCAACATTAAATTTAATCTCCATAAACAGGATTACAACTTATTATGTAACTACCTTTATTTTAATAAAGTTAATTGTACATTTACCGAGTTTTAGAGCTTTAGTGAGAATAGATTCCGGGATAAATTATTATAAATAGTGAGGTTTTTGCAATATACATAAATCTCGCTAGAATTAATTACTAAAGACTACGAACTCTTTCGCTTGCACGGATAGGAAAATTTTATTCAGTGTTAATGAGCAATTCAAGCAACGTAGGTAATACTGACCTGCATTGTGAATTGCATAACTTTAAAATCTGCTGATTACGCTGCTGCTTAATACAAGTTTTTATATATTCCTAATCGTGATAGCACAATATGAATATTATGAAAGAGTAGTATGAAAGAGTAATTTAGGTATATTTACGTATATTCGTTTGTCTGACGTTGACCGAGTGAACAACCTTTCGGGAAATAAGTTTATCTTTGAGATATCGAGGTGATGATGTGAGAAGTAGTTTATGGAGAAAGATAAGAAAGTTGAACTTTACTAGATCTTCGATTCTTAACCAAATCATGGAATTTGAGAGACCCATGGTCATATTTACGTAGATTGAATATGAAGCGACAGCAGTTGTTTTATACCTTTTGAATTCGATTTTTCGTAATTTGATCAAGGCAGGGAAAATATACAACACTACAATAGCTAAAGATAGACATAACTAATGACTCACACAGCTTAACCTCAAACAAAAAAATCTAGTGGAGTTAAATTAGGTAATCTTGCAGGCCACCTGATAGGGCCGTTCGTCGGAATTATGTTTTCTTCGAATATCTGCTGAAGGTAATCAGTTACTATTCTTGAAATGTGAAGAGGAGCCGCAACCTTGCGTTTGCTTTTAGCTGTAATTTTGATTGTATTTATCATACATTTTAATAAGGCATGTGAATAAGTTCCTTATTAATAATACTAATAAATGTTACCACGGTATCAATATGGTTGTATTTGAAAAAATTGTATTTTGTCCTAAAAACCATTTTGATGAAATTGTTCATAACTCACAAAATTTAGTACTTTCGTCGGGATTTGGGTTTTTCTAGCATTATACAGGTCAACTAGAATAAATCGGAACAGTCATGCCACTTAAATGGAAAACTAAAAATTAAATTAAGGTAGGCAAATATAAGAGAGAGAGGTCCGATAACGAAATATTTCTTATTTTTTGGCATAACTTTGTTTTAATACGTATACTGTTTAAAAAAGTTTAAGCCTACTTAAGTAGAACTATGACAGGTGTAGTGATGTGAATCTCCACTCAATAATTTCAGTCATTTGCAAAATTAGTTCATTTAAAACTACAAATTGTGAAGATTGGCACTAATTTTTAATTCAAATTTATTGATTTTGAAAACAACTGAAATTATTGAGTGAAAATTCATATCACTACATCTGTCATACTTCCACTTAGGTAGGCTTATACTTTATTTTATCAATATATATATTGAGAAAAAGTTATGGCCAAAAATAATAAATATTTCCTTATCGGATCTCTCTCTCTTTCGGATATGCCCACCTTAAAATAAATATTGACATTTGAATGTCACTTATGTCGTGTAACTGAATTCAGAAAATTATGCAGAATTCAAAACGTTGAACCGCGTTTGAGATTATTAATACCTCGATGTTTCGGTTCCCGTTGTGTAGCCATTTTGAAGAGAATATAAGGTCTCGAGAGAATTGGCCAAGAAAAAAATGGTTAAGAAAAACGTTAGAAGGGAATTTGTCTGAGCATGGTTGAGCTCGTAGGACTGGTTCGATTTCGGTGCCTCAATCTGCTTACTCCCCAGATATCACCGCGATCCATCTCAAAGGCCTCAATCTGCCTACTTCTTATGATAATTCTTTCTAATAAATAGACATATAGATTCTTTCATATTATTTGGATTTTCTACCACATGTATTATTGTCCTTTTCAAAAACAAATCACCGAATCTACAAAATAATAGAATTATTGGAAAAAAGCCTCTACGCCCGTGACGTTTACGCCAAAGGAATAATCAGAGGTTATGTTTTGCAAATAATATAAATCGGAATAAACAGAAATAATGTATTTTGCTGACGTTTCGGAAAGTAATCTCTTTCCGTTTTCAAAGCTTTTTTTGGAAGAACTCTTATTTTGCCGTGTATGTCAAATAAACAGCTTTAAGATTTTGTTTATGTTATTTCCATAGATACTTACTACTTACACAGAACATAGAACTGATGATATTTTCTTTTAAATAATGTTGAGTTTGTTAAGTTCTTCTTTTAACATTGGTAGCCAGGTTGTACAAATATCTACAGAACAATTCGATACGCACTTGTCTTCATTTAGTAAGATTATGAAAAGAAAACGGAAAGAGATTACTTTCCGAAACGTCAGCAAAATACATTATTTCTGTGTCTATTCCGATTTATATTATTTGCAAAACATAACCTCTGACTATTCCTTTGGCGTAACCGTCACGGACGCAGAGGTTTTTTTCCAATAATTCTATTATTTTGTAGATTCGGTGATTTGTTTTTGAAGAGGACAATAATACATGTGGTAGAAAACCCAAATAATAGTAAAGAATATTCGTAGAATGCCACAAATAACTTTCAGACAATAGACATATAGATTATTGTTTTGTTTATATTCGTATAGTTTGTCCCATATATAATTCAGCGATATAAAAAAAACTTGCAAAGAAGCATGAAGGGAGCCGACCGCGACCGCTTGTGATTATTATACCGCTGATGGCGTTATACAGGGTGTTGCATCATGAGAGGGACATAGCTTAATAGGAGGTAGAGAACATCAGTGGTAACCGGAACCTCCCATAGAAATGTCTCATTGGGCCTTCATTACGAAGTTACAGGGTGTTAAATAATTTTTGGCCAAACCTGTTTTTTGTCATAACTTTGACAGGGAATAAAATGACGGATTCATATTTGGTACGGCTAATGTACTAACGAGCCCCAAGAGGTACATGTATAAAAAAAAATATATCCTGGTCCGGACTCACTATAATTTATGTTTCTTCTTTGCATCAATAAAACATCACCCTGTATATATTTTTTTGAAATTTCGATACGATATTAGAAAAGAGCAAGAAAAAACAAACAAAATGGCCTATTTCATTTTTTTGTTACACCTTCGTGGTTACTTAAATACGTTGTTAAATGTGCAAGAAAATGGATTACAGAACCCTATTAAATGAGAGGCACGTGAAATAAATAGTTTTATAACTAAAATTTGCAAAAATTCTATTGAGCCTAGGTGGTCTGGGTGAATCCTAATTCCGGCACGTTTTAAAGGTCCATTTTGGTAAAAAACTGTGGTCCTAATAAGTAATCGGGTATGAAATAACAAAATTTTTAATCAATCACAGTAGGCTTGTTCAAAGAATAAAAGTGACAGATAATTTAAACCATTTAGGCCTAAGCAACCAGTTACTTTGATCAAGAAAATCATCAACATTTTATACTTAATAAAAATTGGAAAAGAGAACAAACTAAAATCTAAATAAATAAAATATTTTCCATTCAATTAACAATAAATAACAAAACAATAACTAAATGTGTTTAAAAATAAAACGTAATTGACACTAAAGTAAATTTTCAAAATGTCCTCCCCCACATTCTGTGCATTTTCTTGCGCGTTTAGAAAGGTCACCAATTGCTCGACGTATCATTTCTGGATTATTCCGTATTTCGTCGCAGGTTGTAACGATGCGCTGGATTAAATGTTGTCTAGTTTCAATTTCAATGCTATAAACCTCGTTTTTTCAGTGGCCCCATAAAAAGTAATCACAAGGGTTACAATCAGGAGATCTAGGTGGCCATTCATGTGGACCCCCGCGTCCAATCCATCTATTAGGATACACATTGTTTAAGTGTTCTCTTACTTGAAGGTTAAAATGTGGTGGGGCCCCATCATGCTGAAACAACATGCTTCTTATACCGATATTTTCTAACATATTCGGTAAAATGTTTTGAAGAAAATCAAAGTAAATTTCACCATTCAATCTTTCTTCAAAAAAATGTGGCCCTATCAAATGTCTATTCACAAGTCCGACCCAAACATTTACCGAAAACCTGTGTTGCGAACGGCGTTGGCGTACCGCATGTGGGTTTTCCTGTGCCCATTTATGATTATTTCGTGAATTGTTTACTCCATCCCTTGTAAATTGTGCTTCATCCGTAAATAAGGTTCTGTAAATGACTGGGCGATGGTTAGACAACCAATGACAAAATGCCAGGCGGGGGATATCGTCGCCTTGTTGAAGACGCTGTACCTGCTGGATATGATATGGATGGTAACGTTCTCTTTTTAGGGTTCTCCATACTCGCCAATGAGGAATACCAGTTGCCAAACTGATTCGTCTAGTGCTCATATTTGGCTTTTCTTGAACTACGTTTATAATATTGTTTTGTTCCTGCACACCTTGTTGTAAAACACGTTCCACAACTGCAGAAGTAGGAAACTTTCCGTGTTGTCTTGCATACTGGAACACCGTACTAAAGGTTTTATGATTAGGGCATCGACGACCAGGAAAACGCAGCCGATATTCTCTTTCCGCCGACCTACCATTTCCATTACAGAAACCATAGATGAATATTATGTCAGCATATTCCACGTTTGTAAATTTTACTGGCATAGTTAAAATATTTTCACAAGTTTTCACTAACTAAATGCGGATTATTGACACATTAAATTACTAACAAACAATTATTCAACTGTTTAGGAGATTTCTTTTTATTATCTGTCACTTTGAACAAGCCTACTGTGATTGATTAAAAATTTTGTTATTTCATACCCGATTACTTATTAGGACCACAGTTTTTTACCAAAATGGACCTTTAAAACGTGCCGGAATTAGGATTCACCCAGACCACCTAGGCTCAATAGAATTTTTGCAAATTTTAGTTATAAAACTATTTATTTCACGTGCCTCTCATTTAATAGGGTTCTGTAATCCATTTTCTTGCACATTTAACAACGTATTTAAATAACCACGAAGGTGTAACAAAAAAATGAAATAGGCCATTTTGTTTGTTTTTTCTTGCTCTTTTCTAATATCGTATCGAAATTTCAAAAAAATATATACAGGGTGATGTTTTATTGATGCAAAGAAGAAACATAAATTATAGTGAGTCCGGACCTGGATATATTTTTTTTTATACATGTACCTCTTGGGGCTCGTTAGTACATTAGCCGTACCAAATATGAATCCGTCATTTCATTCCCTGTCAAAGTTATGACAAAAAACAGGTTTGGCCAAAAATTATTTAACACCCTGTAACTTCGTAATGAAGGCCCAATGAGACATTTCTATGGGAGGTTCCGGTTACCACTGATGTTCTCTACCTCCTATTAAGCTATGTCCCTCTCATGATGCAACACCCTGTATAGTAGCAGCACACAGGACCGGAAGCTGAACACCTGCTTTACGACTTTTTATTATAACTAAACTGAAGCTGATATGCGTTCGATCTCCTTTACGTTCTTTGCGAGCTTTTTTATATCGCTGTACTATATATCGTATCTACTACACTAAATATGTTTCCTTAATTTTCATATACAGCTGAACAAGAGAGGGTACGCTAAGATTTCGACGACATCTGGTCTAATAACTTCGACCAAATTCGTACTAATTGCGACATTGGATTAAGTTCAAATCAAGGTTGGCCACTAACTTTTAGCCCAAAGTTGTAATACGACGTCTAAGCGATGGTAACCTAATGTCGGAAACTTTCCAGTTGTCATAGTTTGGATATCACACCACAACCGACGTTTGTAGTACATTATATTATGTGTAGTTGTTGTAGTTCAACGTTGGTCTTACGTCGGTAACTTCCCACTAATCAGAGTTAGGCTACCCGACCACAACCAATGTTGATTCGAGGTAGTGGTCTCTTCTTAACTATGACTGTGTATTTTTGTGGCGATCTGACTGGCGTCCTTACGGAGATTATCGGCAATTGAATAGGGTTATAATTCCTGACAGGTATCCCTTACCTCACATTCACGATTTTAATTCCCAATTGTATGGTGGTACTATTTTTTTCCAAAATCTATTTGATCCGTGCGTATCATCAGATACCCGTCGCGAAAAGTAACATTTTTGAGACAGCGATAATTACCCCTTTTGGTTTATTCGAATGTCCACGAATGCCATTCGGGTTACGGAATGCTGCTCAAACTTTCTAGCGGTTCATGAACGAGGTACTTTCAGGATTGTCATTTGTTTTTGTCTATTTAGATGAAATTTTGGTAGCAAGTAAATTTGACTAGCAGCATTTGGAGCATTTAAGAATAATTTTTGAAAGATTGGACAGATATGGCATAAATATTAAGCCGTCTGAATGTATTTTAGGAGTTGACAGTCTGACATTTTTAGGGCATCATATTTCTTCATCTTGTATGTTACCATCTAGTGAGCGAGGAGATAGTATTAATGATTTTCCTCTGCTAGCTACACTTAAGCAGCTCCACCGTTCTACAGGTATGGTAAATGTTTATCACCGTTTCGTACCTAATTTCGCTGAAATTTTAGTTACGTTACATTCTTTTAGTACTCGCTTACTTCATGGTAATGTCAAGGTGATAGATGACTGGCCTGCCGTCTGTTTAGACAGTTTCTCAAGGGCTAAAATTAGTGCGGCAATGTTAGCTCATCCTTGTGTTGACGGTATGTTGTTGGCGGTGACAGTTGACTGTTCCAATGGCTCCATGGGAGCAATTTTGTAACAACGGGACAACGATGGAGTTCTAACACCCTTAGCTTTCTTTTCACGTAAATTTACCACTGCTCAAACAAAGTATTCAACATTTGACAAGGAGCTACTGTCCTTATATACTGCTGTCAGGCATTTTAAATTTTTTCTTGAAGATCGTGAATTTGTTTGTTTTACTGATCATAAACCTTTGGTTAATGCATTATTCACCCAGGCCGAAAGATCTCTACGGCAAATATGTCATTTGGAGTATATTGCACAATTTTCGTGCGAAATACATCATAGTAGATGTTACATGGCCTATGTCCATTTAACAGTTTTATATAAAAACTAGTATTTTGGTTATATTTAGCACGATCTGTATAACATTTTTCGATTCAGTTTTTGTAAGTGAAACTGTTTTCAACTAACAGAATTTTACTTGTATAACTGCTAAACCATTTCACACTGTTTTATGTACTTAGTTTTATATCTTAGGAACTCAGTCATATTCTAAACTATGATGTATCTCTGTTCCGTTGTAAGACAGCATCCCAGGAAACAATTAATCAACAATTTGTCTACAAACACATTTATTTATATCAGATACCTACCTATATTTCAATTTTTATATTTTTGATTACTATGAAGTACATATGTTTACTTTCCTTACCTTTTCTCATTCTGTATTAGTATATCCAATAAGATGTAATATATTTACTAAGTTCACACCATAGTCAATACGTTTTACTATTTATTTACATCTGTTCATATTTGTGGTTATGTATAAAATAGAAATTACAAACTGTGGTAGGAAGTACCTAATAAAAAACTTTTATTATAGATTCCCTTTATCGATTATATGCCACTATTTTAGTTGTGAGTAAAGGAAATTGTAAAATTGCGACCTGCAAGTTGGTGCGCTTAACGCAACCATTGACAGATGGCCATACTTGTACTATTCTTATATTTTATAGCTTTCAATTTAAATAGGGATTTAGATTTGTCAAGTTTATTTTTTTGGTAGCATTATTTCCCAGTAAGTAGGACAAAAAGTTTACCTTATCAGTAAAACTCACCAGGAAATCATGTGCTTGCAGCCTTTGTGCTGATTCAAACGTATATAATTTTTAACTGTGGACTTCAGTAATTGGTATTGCAATTTTTATATCCCAGTTAACAAGTGTTTAACATTGCAGGTAATTTAATTATTCATTTAAAAATTTAATTAATCTTCAATTTTTGTCTTTGATATAATTTCAATTACTTTTAAAATAAATTTGAATTCAAGGTCAATTCTTTCTAATTTAATAAGTAGTTAAAATACTATATGTACCACATGGTTTTAAAAATATTTTTCTCTTTCCTTCTCATTTTTTTGGCAATTTATAGTTTTTATGAAATCAGCTTTTGTACAGCTAACTTGCTTATTTTGTACAGTTAACTTGCTTAAATTTTGTACATGCATTCATGCTTAGATATTTCGCAGGGGCGAGCGTAGGTGCGTCTTTACTATGTACATACTTCGGTATGCGATGTAAAGCAACGACAGGCGCGGTTAGTACTTGGATTGGTGACCATTCCAACGGAAACCGCGTTCTCGCCTCACACATCTTCCAGCGGCTTGTATATCAGTGTATGCGCGGAAGCTATACAACCTTAGGCGAGGGTTGTATAGGAGATATACCATCCTTCGGAGGGGATGTAAAGCCGTCGGTCCCTTGTCTATTAAATGTTAGGCAAGTAAAAGATCCCTACTCTTCTTAAGGGAAGAGGTTCGGCAAAATTCCTGGTTGGGGGTAGCTCGTCTACAGGCGTCGGTGTTAGGCCTCAGTAGCGGAAATAGGCCGACGTTAAATAAATGTATAAAAAAAAAAAATATATTTACATGCTTACATTCTTAGATATTTAAATTCTGAGATACTTCTTCTACATTCCTGCATAGCTTTTACACAGCTTATCTTTCATAGATAAAATTTCGTTATCTTTTCATTAAACCACGGTTAATTTTCCTACAACTTTCACCCCATTTCATTGAGAGAAGTAAATTGCCAAGGAAACTTTAGAATTCACTCTTGCAACAAGAGACAATTGTGAGCCTGAATTGCTGTCCCAGAACCAGTCACCTCAACCATATTTTTTTTTAAATTTCAATTTGTCTTTCAAATCGATTTGTCTATTATTCATGTAACATATTTTAACATTCATTTTAAACTATCTTTTTATTTCTCTTACCAACAATTTCAGTCTGATCTATAGTAGACTGATTATTCGAGAAAAAGAGACAATTTTGCTTATTTTATTATAGATGGTGCCCAATTTAACATCAATTTTTCTTTGTCTTCTTTTCTCGAAATAAACAGAAATCTCTCGCTCATGCTGTACATGTCAGAAAGGGTAAGTTTCTCCACTCTTACGAATACTCTGGACCCACGGCTCTCTGCTCCGACTTAAACCAGCTAGTCGTCCGCATATGTTGCCTCAATTCTTTCTCAAAAATAAATAATAAGAGAAAGGAGGTAACATAGAATGCAGGTTTTCACGGCCGTTGTCTAATGAAGTAGTTTCTTCCGGGTCTTGTCGTGGTCGTCGAACTTGACTTGACGTTTCGCTGATCATCCTGTCAGCTTTGTCAGAAGGATTCTAAAGAAGGCTTTAGAATCATCATACATCATGTTAAAGGAAAAGATAATGTCATAGCTGACACTTTATCACGTCGGGGTCACTAATTACGGCCTAACGCCATAAAATAAATAAATAAGTTAGATAGCAATTAACTGCTTTTATTTCTTCTATCATACATTCAATCTTAATAATCAAAAATATATATTTTTTATTATTTTCCTCTTCATAGTAACCGTTATGGGTTTCCTGCTAATCCGTTGATTTTGTGTGGGTACGCGAGCTGCTACGTAGCAAGTGAACTGCTACATCTACGCACAAAAACCCATAAAGATAAGCGAGTCAATTTTCGAACGAAATAGTACAGGGGCGTACTTAAAATTCGTATGTATTACATTGTAAATATTATTAATACTAGATCGTA
This sequence comes from Leptura quadrifasciata, assembly GCA_963675555.1. NCBI lineage: Eukaryota > Metazoa > Arthropoda > Insecta > Coleoptera > Cerambycidae > Leptura > Leptura quadrifasciata. The sequence continues at coordinate 33,210,098 of OY776674.1, forward strand.
ACGCGGTGTTAAAATGGAAAGACTGAGTTGCTGATCTAAATATTTCAAGTGCCGAATGCGCAGTTATTTTTGCGACTGGTTTAATGGTACTTTAATGAGATCGTAAAGATCTTGTTGTCTTTATTACGTGCAGTGTAAATCTAAGCTCGACTATACTATGGACTACAAGCGACGTCCTGCTAAATTCACAAATGTTTATTTCTAGGAAGTCGGTGACCAACGTCTTACCGACTCGAATTTGTAGTCCCCATTTTGGTGCAAAAATGGGTAGAAAAATGGTCACGTGGACGTTGGTTGCCGACATCGGGTCGTTTACAACAATGTTGGCTCGACGTCCAAATGCTGTTTGGGTATAGAATTACCATCTCCCAATTAGAAAGAAAACATTGTTAGTAGGCATATTAAGTTTCATAATTTTAATTAAAATCAAACTAATTAGTTACATTTTAAAATTAATATGTATATGCGGCAGATAATTATAATATTAATGCTTAAGCTACATTTAACATTGTGAGTTTAACTTTCGAAACCAAAGATCGTATAAGGGTTTTGCCTTAGTGCCATCAGGGGTTAATGACTCGTAATTTTCATGTTGTCTAGCGTCCTAATAATCCTATTTGCAACCACATTGAGCATAGTTTTAATTATAACCTAAATCATCACATATAGACTACTGTGAAGATTTTATGCATGCCCAATAAATTCTTATTGTTATGTCTCATTATCAAGCTTCTTTATGTTTAAAAAGTATGGGTATTTATGGAACTCTGCACAATATTTTTCTATTGAGTATTGTACATTATCTAGTTACAGCACTTTTGAAAAGTGTTTGTAAATTATTACTAAATGCATGATCGAATTACTAACGTATACATTTATTTTTTCTACATACATTGGAAAATGTAGACATGATTTTAACTCTGTATATGTGTTGAATGAACTTCGCTGAATTCATTTTTTGTCTTCTTACGAAGCCTTTCCATTTAACCGTATATATGTCTGTCTGTTGTAATATTTTTATGTCCGTCAGTAATTCTGTGTCTCCATGAAATATTTCCAAACCGATTGTTTAAATATATTTCTGAATATTTCAACTTCTGATTTCCAAAGACTCTGATAATGTTATTTTAATTTCTTCTTTTCCAAAATACCCTAGTGATATTTTTTTAAATATGAATGGCGTGATTGGAAACTCCTTCTCATTATCATCTCTAAAGGTCAAGGTATTTTCATCTCTAGATTGAAAAAATATACTTTAATTTATCTTAATAGCTATGCCAGAACATCAATATATCTTCCAAAAATATTTCACCCTGAGTAATAACGAACAGAATGAATATTTTTATAACAGAACTTTTAAATAATTAGTTTAAAAACAATGTCCACATACAACAAAATATTTTTTTCAGGAATGGTGTATTAAAAAACTAGTTAAGACATACTTTATCATTAATCAATAAATAGTTATATAATTATCATTGTATGCGTGGCTGTATTTCATGATATATTTAGGCCGTCAACAGGGTTAAAGAATTATAATTTCTGAAGTAATAAATATTTTGACTGGAACATTTATGATGTCTTCCTTTTATTTTTCAGTGTAAACTTTAAAGTTTAAAAAGTTTATGTAATTTATAAGAAAATTTAACTTTAGACATTTATTTTCTGCTGACAGAGGACAACAGCTTGTGCCAGCTTTAGTTTCACTTTTTTGTGATGCCATTAAACATATATCTGATAAAATGTCATAACGTTATAAAGCTAAACTGGAACAGAAGACGAGCTAGGAATAGACTTTATCACCCTGAAATGTAAGCTGCTTAAATAACAGACAGCCTTTTGCGTGTTGTGGAGACGGCTAAAACTGTAATTAACTCTCTGCTTGCTCAGCACACAACCACAAGTAACACATTTAATCACTAGGTATTTTCCCGCGTTAACTTATCACAATTAATTTATGAATATCTAAATGTACATCATTCAGTCTACACCATTGAGCCAAAGTAGCATATATTTATTTATTATTCTTTGCAATTCTGTACTGAAACATCAACTTACTAGGTGTTTAATAAAAAAACCCGGTCGGGTTTCGCACCTAATTTTCGAGCGAAACGGGACCTTATTCATATACAGCAAGATACTGCTTTCTGCGCCATCTGGATATATCTTTTCTTTTATAAAAAGAACATAATCATTTAACATGCGAAATGAATTCTTTATAGTTTCATCTATCAAATAAATACCTGTCTTTAACTTTTCATCTTATTACAGCATTGCTATTGACGTTTGAATTTTGAGATCTGTCGTTCCGGTTATATTTGTGTACTAGACGGAAGTACGTCTTCAAAAACGGAAGTATAACGTCAACGGAGATGGAAGTCGCTTAATTTAATCCTGTGATAGTGAGTGTAGTAGTATAGACACAATCAAACTAGTATAAACATAACCTAAATTCACTAAAGACATAGTGAAGTTGTTCTCTAACATTCGAACATTTAAGTAGGATTTTATGCAAGCCCCCCCCCCCCGGGTCGAAACCGGTCGGGGGTACATAACCTCAAAGAGGTTTAGAACAATTTTTAGAGAAAGACGGTCGGCGTCCTCCGAGTACAGGCCGGGATATTATCTACGGAGACCTGAAGGCGTACAAGGTCGGGTGGGGTAGCAATTTCGACTATACCGGCCACAGGAAGTCGATTATGACGGTTATCGAATCGATCCGATCCCGAGATCATTTCCGAGGGCGTTATTCACAGTTTTATCGACGAGTTGAGGAATTGAAAAATCGAAACAAGTTTCAGGGGAGTTCATATGAACGATCCATCTTTTCACGTCTGAGGGACTTTTAATACCCTTCCTAAAGTGGATATTATAATGTTCACCTAAAGGGTCCGAAGCGACTGATTTCAGAGAGAATAATACAAAAATTTATACTTACTGTTCGTTTTTGCTTAACTTCTTAAATATAAACCTGAAAAGGAATTTTGAAACACAAGAAAAAGACAATATAAGGTTCAAAAATATATATATTAAATCTTTTAAAAAATCATGTTTTTACAAAACGTTCAAGAAAATGAGTAACAACTATAGTCTGGCCCGTGTACAACACATGGTGAGGAACGGAACGACTTATAATGTAACCAACTACCATCCAATATGCGGTTTATAGCTAACGATTACACGAAAAGATTCAGTAAAAAGTTCAATGTTTATAATTTTGGTGGGCTTTTGCTTGCCTGTCTATTCACGTATTTTTAGTTCAATATTAATTTAGTTTGCCCCTCGGAGCTTTAAAATGCTTGAATCGCAACGATTTTGAATTATATTGTGGCAATTATATATTCATACGTTCAGGCAAAGCGGTCCCATGCACATCTGAGTACATAGTAAAGATACTTTTCTGCCACCGAATACTGAGGAACCGGTTTAGGGCAAATACGCTTAAAACCCATAATTTTTCCGTCAAAATCGACTGCTAGAAAATGAAAGGGCATCATCGACGCTAAGGGCTATTTTCGCTAAAACTCTCGAAAAACTTTGAGTAGAGACTAGAGATCGTGTCCTCATATTTAACGCAACGCATGAGTTGCAGTGCTGCACAACGTGGATTTGTAAAAGGGTTTTTATTTTCGAAATTTCCGAAGTTTTCGATATATACTTTCTAAAATTTTGTGGTCGGTTTTTACATGAAGCACGCTTTTCATGCGAAATATATCGCGGATTTTGTTATAGTTTCGAAAAGTTTATCGAGGGATTTGGCGTGTTCTTTAATATTCACACGTGTGGAAGCAAGGATTTTAAGTAAAAATCCGAACTTCGCACGAACACTTCCAAAGTTTCCCGAAGTCACCCGAAGACACAGAAAGGAGCCGGAGGTGTCGTTATCTACTAAGTCGACCACGACGAATCGATTCCGACCATTGCCGAGTCAAACCGACCAACGGTTCCGGGAAAAGTGTGCTGTGGCCGAACTAAAGGTCAGAAATAAATAAATCTTTACTGGAGGACAAATAGGACCCCGATACACCTTTTGCACCACTTTTGACTGACCGCCCAAATTTTGATCGGGATGCTGAGTGACTCTGGAAAAAGAGTTAAAGGCAACGCGACCACTCGTTTTCGAGTAACTTGAGGTCATCGAATCGATTGCCACCAGTTTGAGTTCGATCCGATCAACTGTTTCGGGAAAAGGTGTGCTGTGACCAAACTAAAGGTCTGAAATGAGTAAAACGTTACTGGAAAATAACTAGGACCTCGATACACCTTTTTCATCACTTTTGATGGACCGCCCAAATTTTGACCGGGATAGTTAGTGACTGGAAAAGGAGTTAAAGGCAGCGCAACATGGGGGGTCAAAAAGTGCTAAGCCTAGACACCATTGAGACCACTAATAAGGCACTCAGAAAGATATGACTGATAGTCCTAAGTTTGCAAATGGGAAGGGAAGGTTCTTTCTTCTTATCTGATGCAACTAGTGAAGACGCAGAGTATTGTTTGAAGCAAATGGTAGAAATATCCCATGGCATTGTACTTTACTACTACTTGAACTACTTTCTTCTTCGCCTGTTAGAAATAAATTAATAAGTATGTCTATATTCAAATTTCACGGTTCTTTTACATAATCTATCTTAATAGCTAATTGTAAAACCACATACTGTTTCATAATGAAAAAATAAATGAAATCTCCCCCCCCCCCCCTCCACAACACTTCCAATGTACAATATTACAAGCTAATTTTCTATGCAGCTTCCCCTCACCCCCTGACCATCTATCATGTTTATCTTTTTGTCTATATACTTCATAATGAGCAGCAACATAACCTTTGCTTAAACCAAACTGGGAGACAATAACAAAAAGCGCTTTACCGTTATTGTAATCCCCTGCACCTTCTGACTACCTTTACTTTCTGATACAGATAAAAATTCATGAAATCGTGAAGGCTCATTTTTATCCTCTTGTATTTTATTTTAACGGATTAATATATGGAATGCGAAACAGTCAAAGAATAGCACACAAATTACGCGAAGTAAAATGGCTTAATATACAAAATAGAAGGATTCACCATGCTACGTGTTTGTTTCATGCATTAATATTGAATAAATCAACACCATATTTAATTAAATTCAGAACAGACGTACATAACTTGAATCTTTAGGCCATTCATATTAGCTTAAAAATAGCCCAATAAAAAAAATTATAAAGTTTTGCCATTTGGGAATTAAACTTGTCAAAGGATGTACTTACAAGACAAAAAAAGTTCCCAAGCAACAAGTAGGAGCTTCATGTCTAAAACGCACCCCTAACGTGCAATTCAGCAGTTTTTTGCGATTTTCTCAAAAACAGTTTGTCTTACAAAAAAAATTATACTTGCAAAAAATATTCCCAGTAAAATTATGCATAGAAAAGTGTTTATTATCTAAATTGTTTAGATCAGAGGTTTTCGAAAAATCAGCTATTGAAGTTAGGGGTTGCATTAACAGAGATTCTCGGACAATAGTGTATCACTTATAATCTTATTCATTCATGCTATTAGTGGCTGCGATACCACGTCAGGATTCTTTGAAAAGGGAAACAACAGTTTGTACATCTATTTAACCGCAGAAAGGACCTTGATAGTGTAATTCAGAACTATCGAATTGCACTTTAAGGGTGGGTCTTAGGGATGAAGGTCCCACTTGTTGCTTGGGAACTCTTTTTATTGTGAATTTTAATCCCCAAGTGGCAAAACTTTATAATTTTTTTCTTCTATTTATACTAATCTGAATGGGCTAATTATTTTTAATGATCTCCTAACTCCTCCAATATATCGGTCTCAGTTGTTCAAGAGGTCATTTAGTTACCAAATTTGTAAGATATATAACGGTGTCAGTAACGATACAGGAACGTGATTACTTAAAAATTTTCGACAAAAGTGCAGGTCCGTTTTGAGTGGTGGTGAATCCAGTGGTGTCTTATCTTGTCGAAATATATTATTCTATTTTCAACCAAAAATATACTTGTATTAAAAACAGCTGTTTAATAATCCTTTTCAGATTCTGAATCAGAATCAATAACTTCCCTCGGTATAATCTAGCAGTAATCTATGCATCTTTTCAAACTTTCCTTTACGCTATTGTAATTTTTATACTTGCAAAAAATTGATACTACATTCTTTACTGCCTCTGTATGGATATCTAAAATGTTAGCATTGTTATTATATGTAGAGATAAATATTATGGAATCCTTCAAACCCCCTTAAGTCAAAAATCAAATAGACGTCCTATCAAAAACTTTATAATGAAACCAATTTATTAAACATTAAACAATCGGTTTTTAATCTTGACTTCATTGTATTTCCATTTCCATTTCTATTTCATGTAACATCAAACGTCATCGGTATTATTATTATAATATTAAAATTGGTATTTTTGCTAGAGAACACAAGGTGACTTTTTTCATGTGATTATTAATATTATGTTTATACTATAAATAAATATGTTTAAATAAAATTGAATTCATATCTCCCTCAGACTAACCAACCACCCTTGAATACAAATTTCTGATTTATCAACCATTTGGTCCCATATGATTGGGTCTGTGTGTAGAAGATTAGGGTACTCTCAAACATAAACACGCCAGGATATACGCATCAATGGATTGTAAATGGATGTGAATTGGCATTTTCAGCAGTAAATTATGTAAAATTGGATCTGTATATGAGTTCTCCCCCTATATCTCTCGTCCATTATTATGATCCTGTCTCTTTTGCACAGCTAATTTTGACTTTATTAGTGAGAATTTATGCTGGACAATCAGCGGAGTTTAGTAAACGTAATTGTATTAAATACGCAATTGTGTTAAAGTTATTAACCATTTGAAGACTATTTCAAATTATTTCAAAGAAAATAATGTGAAGCTCAATCCTAACAAATGCGCAGTAATTTGTTTTTCGTCTAAATAATTGAGACCATACAGGCTGTCCATTTTATCAGGGCCCTCGAGAATATCTCACTTTATATGACTGGTGGTTGAGAGAAATATTTCATAGAGAGTATAACATCCCTCTAATCAGGGATTACATAATAGAAACTTCCCAAAAATTCTTTAAAACAAAGCTACATAATTCCCCGCTTACCACTAATATGGTAGACATACGGGAACATCATAATTTTGAGCACACCCATAAGCTCATACACGAAAATCTTCCGATTTACTCGGATACATAACATAATTTTTAAAACGCATAACTTTCTTACAGGTACTAGTGGAACTGCGATGATTTAATGTGTCCCTGAAATATTTCATACATACTGGTTTTTAAATAAAAATATTATTTTAATTTATTACGAATTGTTGTTTTATTTTCTCATTATTTTTATAACACTGACACCATCGGTGAATTTTTTATTGTAAATATAAATTTTTTAAGCAGGTTTTTTTCTCGGCAATGAGTTTCCTGCGAGTTTATTTGATAATTTTATTCATCAGAAAGAATCTCATTAATTTTTATTTTTCTTAAACTTTTGTATTTTAAATTGATAATTAGTTCAATCTTTGTTGGAGAACGTTTTTTATTTGATTAATTTTAATTCTGTTTTTAACTTTATTTGGCATAAAATCGGCCGCCTGCTTCGTTTCTAAGCTCTATGCTTATTGTAACGCGACGGGGAAACATATATAATGTAAACAATATGAATAAATAAAATGAATAAAACAGAATGATATGTACATACTATTGAATAAAGCTTTTTAAATTGTAAATTGTAAAATTGCCTCTCACCCAAAAGTTCCAGGTTCGATCCCCGGTCGTGACGGTAGAAAATACTGTGAGAGGGATTTTTCCACTATACACGGATATTGGGTGTGTGTCCCTTGTCTCTAAATGTGTAACCCCCTCCCACACAAGACACAAGAGCCTTCCGGGATAAAGGGGGTCGTAATTACTTGTGTGTTATTTATTTATTATTTATTTAATATCGGTCGTACAAAAAAAAATATTTTTACGAAAATTGTGCCGATTTATATAACCTACAAAATGGTTTAAAGACATTTGCAATCCATGACCTACTTTAAAAGTTATGGCGGAAAATATCTCCGTTATTTGAAGAGATACGAGAAAAATTCTAAGGCGAAATTTTTTTTGCAAAACAAAGTGTTTCATCGAGGTTTTATTTAATTTTTTTCAAAACCGCTGTATTTTGAGATTTACTCTTCAGGCTGTTAAAAAAAATTATTTTGAAACGGGCGAGAAATGGCGCCATTAAATCCTCCCTTTTCAACGATATATCACATGCCATATTTATTCATTGGTACTACGTTAGTAACTAAAAAAACATTTTTTTAAAACCAATAAATTTTTTTTTAACAAGCATTATACTTGCCGTGGAGAAGTATGATTAAATAAAGCGATAAAATAATTCAATAAGTTGCTTAAATATTTGCTATAATAAAACATTAACACAATTAAGAAGAATAAAGTAAATTCAGGTAACAAAAACAAATTAATAATAAAAAGAGCACACAGAACATTAATATTTATCTAATCCTCAAAATATAAAAGATATCATATCAAGTGTTCAAAGTGTCCACCGCAATTTCTTATGCACAATCGAGCGCGGCGAGGCACTGCATTTAAAACATTACTCAGCATTTCGGGTGGAATTCAGCAGGCGTGTAGCCTGCTTCGTTAAAATTAATTTATAGTAATACCAGTTTTATAAATTAAGGAAAGAGCTTTGTGAAACTCTAATACTGCCAATATTAAATTATGCTAACATTTGTTACGTTCCAAGCTTTGACAAACATTACATCTAAGCTGGAAATTAGAAAAATAAAGGTCCTTTATCTCACAAACTCTATATTTAGCTACCGGTTTCGTGGTATAATAACATCAAGTACTACCACATCTTCAGGCATCAAGACTAAAATAAACAAAAAAAATAAAAATATTTATTTTAAAAACTCGTTTTTCTGTAAAAATTTGTACTAAAAAGTAAAAAATAGTAACGTACGACTGCAAGAGAAGCAAGGCGTGCGCACTGACGATATGTATCATCTTTATGTACGCATGATTGAAGACAATATGTACAACGATTCCACCCCTTTCATACATCATGTAAAGTGCGCACGCCTTGCGTTTCTTGCAGTCACAGAAAAGCAAGTTCTGTTAAAAACAAATTATTCTTTTATTTTCTATTTTAGTCATACTTTAATTATTTATAACATAACATAAATTCATTCATTGGAGCTCGGTTCCGAAACCTAACGGCATTCCATTATGTCACCGGAACTAATATCGTATCATCTCTCTAGACAGGTGAAGAACCTTTTGTATTCTAGTTTTGCCGGAGGTGCCGGTTGCACAGTATATTTAATCAATTTTCACTCTCGCGCCCCCTGTGCGTAAATATTTGCAAACGTAATAGTGGAATACTATATTGTCATCTGATCTTAGTAACTGCGCAAAATTTCATCAATTGATTACGTCAGGAAGTATGTTAAATACAGGAAGCAAAATTTGAAGAAAAATGTGAAGACTGAAAAAACACTGTGATTTAAAGAAAAGCAAGTAAAGTTGTTTTTAAATAAGAAGAGTTAGTATTAATAGTCCGGGAGGCAGCGTTGTAAATTATTTCATAAAATCCTTCTCACATAGTTGTTTAAAGATTTGAGCGTCAGCTGCATGGGTAATGGTGGATCTTCACATCTCGGACAGAAAAATATTTAAAAAATTCAGTTATTTGCCCATAATTTTGGACCTCGTGGACCGAATGCAAAAAAAAATAGCACTGGGTTTCTGATGAGTCCTAGAATGTAATTTTTTAGTCTACGGACAGGTTTCACATTTCGTCCATTCGGAGTGACCTTCTCGGAGTCATAAATTCTACAGATCACGACCAATAGCTAAACTAAGAGTACCGAGTGGTCGGAGGGACCTTTCGCATCATATATCAAGCCGACGGACGTCCACGGCATCTCGGAGTTTTTAACATTACAGCTCCTTAGCTATAGTTATAACTATTAACACTTCCTTTATATGTTTTATATTCTTGTTTATTATTATTTATTATTTGTGAATTTATAAATACATTTCGGATTAAGTTGAGTAGCTTAGGCTAGACTTCGCCCAGATTAATTGTAAACTACAATTGTAATTAATTTAATGAAGACAATTTATTATTTTTATTATATTATTATTTGGTACCCTTTCGCGCATGCTGTTTCAATATTCCAAATATCGAATAATAATTTTGCATTTCAGCACAATCTTTGTACAGTAATTTCAAAAATTGCAAATTATTTAAAGTCAAAGTTACCTATTTATTGTTCAAATGTGCTTTTAGAGGGCGGAATATTAACACATAATAATTTTAGTCGCAAACTCCTCTATAAAATTCTTATTTTACTATAAGGAACGTAACCAGACTGCAACCAACAGCTACTCTCCAGGCTATGTGCCCCGCCGAGAGCTGAATTACAAGATACAACCTGGCGCGTTAAGTGTAATAATTGCATATTACTATCAAAACGCTAATGCTTCAATTGCAACAAACACCAGCCACAAGACTGATCCTACTTAAAAGAGCTCTCCGTACCTTGCACTGACGAGAGTCGACAGCTCGAAACTGCAGTCTGCAAGGGGTGTGTGACGACTGGTACGAGAGCTCCTTTAAGTAGGATCAATCTTTCGGCTGGTGTTTGTTGCAATCGAAACATTAGCGTTTTGATGCTAATATGCAATTATTACACTTAACGCGCCAGGCTTGTAAATTGTAATTCAGCGCTCGGCGGGGCACATAGCCCGGAGAGTATCTGTTGGTTGCAGTCTGGTTACGTTCCTTGTAGTAAAATAAGGATTTTATAGAGGAGTTTGCGACTAAAAATATTATGTTTTAATATTACCTATTTATTGTATTTAGTTTTATCTTTTAGCGAATTTTATTTTTTTTTGTTTTATCTCGAAAACCACTGACTTTAATGGAAAAGTGTGTGTTATTAAAACTATATTTAGAATTAATCATACTATAATAGTATTATAAATTCCTGTCATAGAAAAGTTTCTTTCAGGCGTTGCGAAGTTGCGGACACCGTAGTCAGTGGCAACATTTGAAAGACAAAATACAGTTACCAAGAATATCTACAAGGACTGGCTTTTACAGAATTTGAACGTCTCTTTTTGTTACCACTTAAACTGCCTGAGGAATTCTATGTGAATCACTTTGTATATAGATTTAGAAAATAAGTTATCGTTGGTGCCCGAGGGACTTAAGGGCATGCTGGGATACGTTGCAGGATCTTGATAATTGTCACATAAGCGTTACATTGCTGTGCAATAAAAGATTTATTATGTCATAATTCAAACTTTATGATCAAAAGAATGTTCACTAAACGATAATAGTTCGATCAGTTGCTCTATTACCATACACTAAATTGAGAAATGGCTATAAACTGATTATGTTTTAATGAAAGGAAGTACGAAACTAAAGTAATGTTTTATACGTTTACAGCATATGTAGAAGTAGTTCAACACATTTGCATAATTCTAAAGGATTTCAGGATTGCTATAATAATATATAAGCAGTTATTACATTATAAATTTAAACTAAAGGCTGATATATATTTTAAGTATCAAAAAATATCTGCAGTAAAGTAAAATTAATTGCAACGATTTGTATAACCGGCCCTGGATACATTCGAAAAAGGCATAAGCATTTATTAAATCTGAAATAAAAGAAGGCACTTACCGCTCATAAAGTTATATATAATGGGATTAACTGCGCTGTTCGCATAACAGAGCCAGTGGGATATGAGGGAAAATGTACGGTTCACTTCGCTGTTTGTCAGTTTCACAGTCAGCCTGAAACAAAGTACGTAATCACATTATGTTGAAAATTACTTACAAATCACGTCACATGTTAGAGAAGAAAGATGGGGAAGTAAGCACGAAATATTATTAGCAAAAGATGTCGTTGATTATCTTTCCAGAGTTGTCATTCCAAAATTATAAGAGTAACAACTAGAATCGGGCGATTGCAAATTTGTTTCATTAAAATTTGACTCGTGTTTATATCACTATTTACTTTAGAATCTATCTGGCGTTACCGACAATACATATATGCAGGTGATGATGATAGTATCTACTACTATTATTAGTTAGTTATTTAGTGTTATTATCCTTATATTAAGAAAGATACCTTTGGTATCTAGGTCCGCTGCTAATGGTATCTATGACAGAAGAATAATATTACAAGATTGATATATACAGGGTGGACTATTAATAATAGACCATAGTTCGGGGGTAGATTCTTTGGACCAAAATATGAGGATATAACTAAAGATGCTTTAGTAAAATATTGCTGTGGAAAAAGATACAGGGTGTCAAAGTTCTAATTGTTTTTTCTTTTTTTTTTGCAATAACTCAACAGTCTTTTGATTGATCTTCGCCAAATTTGCTAGAGGAACTTTTTCATTCTAAGAAACAACAATCTATGTATTACATCACGTTAGATCATAGAGCGCGCCGCAGGACCTGTATCTGATGATGAATTTTTTCATATTTTTTTTTTGACGAAACGTTGTGTTACTTCTGACCAGAAAATCTGATGAGGGGGTCATTTCCACGTATAAAAGTTACACTTGGTAGAACTTCATAACTCCAACCATTTTCGAGGAAAGTGTCGTTAAAAATTTCAATAACTTTTTGAAAGACAAATTCAAAGTTAATGAAACAAAGTGTATTTATTGAAAAAAGGTACAAAATGTAAAGGAAAACAAAATCGTAATAACAGCGTAAACTCTTTCTCACTTTATTATGAACTAATGGATTATTTTCATGGCATTGAAAAAATACATAAATCAAAAGATTGTCTAAAATAAGGATCTAATCTTAGAGTACCAAAAAACTAACCTAAACGTTGACTTAACGACATTATAAACTTTCCCCCCCATGCAAAAACCCCATTGCTGCAACTTAGAGTAAATGTTCGATATGGTGTCCATCTACTTCTATGCCTTTTCCAATTATGTTCATAAAAGATTTTCTTACATTGAAAAATACATTTTCCTGTCCTCTAATAAAATTCGCTGCGTTTTGTATTTTGTCCCACAGTTCCTCTCTTGAGTTGATAGTATTTGCATAGATTAAGGACTTCATATGTCCCCACACATAATAATCCAAAAGATTATAATCAGGACTCCTTGGTGGCCAGGCAAACTCACTTCCTCGACCGATCCATCTGTGTGGGAAAGTCTCATCAAAATAATTTCTGACTTCAATGGAGAAATGAGGGGGAGCTCCATCTTGCATGAACCACATTCTGTTCCGTAAAAAACAGATAAGACTGTCTATTTAAATTTGGAGAAAGGACAAATGGTCCCAATAATTGATCGCCGATGATACCACACCAAACATTAATCTTAAGTTCTTGCTGAAAATGTTTTTCTTTAACGACATGAGGATTTCCTGCTTCCTGTAAAAGTTGCTTCGTCGGTAAATAAAGCGTTCTTAACAAAATTTCGATCCCTGTTGTGTTTATTTTGACCAAATTGACAAAATTGTAGCCTTTGTGGAAGATCCATTCGAAGTAAGTTTTGTACAGCAGTGAGATAATATCTGTAGAAGGGTTCTTTGTGTAAGACCTATATATTGTTTACTCATCCCTGTTGCCGCTGCTAAACGACTTGAGCTGACATGATGATCTTCATCCGTACGACTAAAATTTCTAGTTCTTGATCTGGAGTAATTCGTTTCGGTCGTCCTACATCGTTTTTATGACGAAATGAAAACTCTTTTATCCCAAACGACGAAACAAATCCTTGAAAATCTTATGGTCTGGCTGTATCCTATTTGGATGTTGCAATGAGTACCTCCTCGCTGCAGCACATCCGCTAAAATTATTTTGTGCGTAAGCACATATCATATCCCTCATTTTCCTATTTGAAAAAATATTATGCCTGGGCATTGTAAATAAAGAAGTTAACGAAATTAGCTCGAGGAACACAAGAACAAAATAAAATGATTAAATGATGTAAATGATGTAAATGACAGAACCAAAACGTAACCAAAGCACACTTTTCAATAAATACACTTTATTTCACTAAATTTGAATTTGTCTTTCAAAAAATTATTGAAATGTTTAACAGGCACTTTCCTCGAAAACAGTTGGAGTTATCAAGTTCTGCCAAGTGTACCTTTTATATGTGGAAATAATGCTCTCACCAGATTTTCTGGTCAAAAGTACCACAACGTTCCGTCAAAAAAAAATATCAGAAAAATTCATCATTAGATACAGGTCCTGCGGGGCCGTCTATGGTCTAACGTGATGTAATACATAAATTATTGTGTCTTAGAATGAAAAAAGTTCATCTAGCAAATTTAGTGAACATCAGTCAAGAGGCTGTTGAGTTACTGCAAAAAAAGAAAAAATAATTTGAACTTTGACACCCTGTATCTTTTTCCACAGCAACATTTTACTAAAGCATATTTGGATATATCCTCGTATTTCTAATCTATCCCTGAACCATGACCCATTATTAATGGTCCACCCTGTATACATAATTATAATATATACAGGGTGTCCCTTAATAACGTGCAAAAAATTTAACTGTAGATTCCCTGTCGAAAATTAAGACGGGTTCTTCGTATAAAATTTTTCAATGTAATCCCTTCCTGTCCAGCTACGGGGGTGTGCCGGTGGCTTAAAGGGTGTGCCAAAAAACGGTTTTTAATTTCTGTTTCAAAATAACGTAATCGAAAAAGACGAAATTTGGCACATATAGGTTACTCATCAAAAGGCATCCAATGAAATTATTTCATTCACCTAGCGTGTACACAAAGGGGTGAAATTAACTACCCTTCTTGAAATTTTGTAAATATCTTTCTGTCTGCTATTTTTTCAATAAAAAAATTAACGAAATAGTATGATTCATTTAGAAACTTTTTTATCTCTTGAAAAAATTTCGTAAAATCGACCATTTTTGAGAAAAAAATTAAATTACATCTGCCTAATGGATCAATCAAAAGCGATGAGCACAATTAGTGTAAAATACTAAAAGTAAGCTGGTGTCAAATTATAATTTAACAATATTACGTTGTTTTTTGCCTTTGAAATAATAACCATTCTTTACTACTTAATACTTAATACTAGTAGTTTTCTAACCAGATTTTAAAATGCATAATTTTAGTAATGAAGAATATACAGACATATATTTAATTTATGGTGAATGTAAAGGAAATGCTCCAGCGGTAAAAGAACGATGTCGTTATAAGTTCCCTACTCGTACTGTGCCAAAATATTCGTATTTTTTTCTGATATTCACTTGAGGTTAAGAGAAAAGGTGCTTTAAAAAAAGAAGTCATGATTATGGTCGTCGGAGACAAATAATAGGAGATGCAATGGATGCACAAATACTACATTATTTTGGTGAACATGCTGAATGTAGTATTAGACAGGCTGCTCTTCAATTCCACATAACAAGAACATTAGTATGGAGGATTTTGAAAATGCAAGGACTTTACCCCTATCATTTACAGAGAATACAAAAATTGTTCCCTCGTGGCTTTCCAATAAGACTTGATTTTTGTAGAATTATACTTAGGAAGCCGTTAGATTTTACAAGAAAAGTATTATTCACAGATGAATGCTGCTTTACTCGACATGGAGTTTTAAATTTTCGTAACCAGCATTTATGGAGCGATGATAATCCTCACGCCGTTGTAAATTAAAGATATCAATACAACTTTTCAATTCATATTTGGGCCAGAATTATAGGCAATAAATTAATAAAGCCTCTTGAGTTACCAAACAGATTAAATGGCCCAACTTATTTAATTTTTTTGCAAAATAACCTGTATCGGGGCGAGCGTGGGTGCGTCTTTACTATGTACATACTTCGATATGCGATGTAAAGCAACGTAAGGCGCGGTTAGTACTTGGAATGGGTGACCGTTCCAACGAAGACCGCGTTCTCGCCTCACACATCTTCCAGCGGCTTGTATATCAGTGTATGCGCGGAAGCTATACAACCTTAGGCGAGGGTTGTATAGGGGATATACCATCCTTCGGAGGGGATGTAAAGCCGTCGGTCCCTTGTCTATTAAATGTTAGGCAAGTAAAAGATCCCTACTCTTCTTAAGGGAAGAGGTTCGGCAAAATTCTTGGTTGGGGGTAGCTCGTCTACAGGCGTCGGTGTTAGGCCTCAGTAGCGGAAATAGGCCGACGTTAAATAAATGTAAAAAAAAAAAAAAACCTGTATCAACTTATAGACGATTTACCTCTTGCATTACGTCAAAGACTGTGGTTTATGCAGGATTGTGCACCACCTCATTATTCTTTAGAGGTTCGAAAATGGCTACACTCAACATTTAGAAATCGATGGATTTAAAGAGGGGGAGATGCCACAATTAAATGCCCCCACTCGGTCCCCAAATATGAACCTATTTGACTTTTACTTTTGAGGCCACCTAACGTCGAAATTTTAAGAGAGAGAATTTTTAATGCTGCCAATGAAGTTCGAACTCTCCACATGTTTTAAATAGCTTGTATACCAATTTTAGGAAACGGTTACAAACGTGTATTCAAGTTGGAGGTCGTCATTTTGAACAAAGGCTTTAATATCTAAAAGCAACAATCGTTGTCTTCATGTTTAATTTTTTTTTAACGTTTAAATTCATCTTTTGTGTATTTTGTGTTAGCTTTTTTAGTTTACTAATAAATTTGCTTTTCAATACTTTCGTCTTTAATTTGTAATGTATCGTGCAATTTATAAGCACCAAATGATCATATGATCAAGTACGTAACATTGCCAAATTATAATTTGACACCAGCCTGCTTTTAGTATTTTACTCCAATATAATAATTGTGCTTTTGATTGATCAATTAGGCAGATGTAGTTTAGTTCCTTTCTCAAAATTGGTCGATTTTACGAAATTTTTTCAAGAGATAAAAAGTTTCTAAACGAATCATAATGTTTAGTTATTTTTTTTACTTGAAAAGAAAAATATCAGGCAGAAAGATATTTACAAAATTTCCAGAAGGGTAGTTAATTTCAGCTGGCCATAAAACGGTTATTTTGAAAAATTTTATATGGAGAACCCCTTTTAATTTTCGACAGGGAATCTACAGTTAAATTTTTTGCGCGTTATTACAGGGCAGGGACACCCTATATACATAGTAAAGACGCACCTACGCTCACCCCCAAAAGTGGTAGAACAACTAATGCTAAACTCGGTCAAATTGCTAATATTCATAAGACTATTATAAGAAAATTATCTTTGGTCAGATTACACACAGTCTTCATTTTACGTTTTAAAACTCGCCAAAATTTTGAAAAAATATCCCTAGTATTTTCCTTTTTATAATAGATACGCCTTATATAATTTTTCTTGTCCCTAGCAATTTAAATTTTTGGAAATTGAGCTTGTTAGTACTTTTTCTTTGAGTATTAATTAGTGCAACGAGTTATTTAATTTATTGGTTTTGTCTAATTTCTGTGGTGTTTATTATTATTATTATTATGTATTTTGTGGCTACAAATCCGATAAAAATAATGACTTATACCTATGACATTATCTTATTTTACCTTTAACGAAAAAAAAAAACCTACCAGTTTCGTGATTAAGGAAGCGAAAGATTTTGTACATAATTTAAATATATTACCCTATAAATGTCACCATTTGTCAAGACGTTTCCTCTGCCTCGGGTTAGAGCGTTAGCCAATATTAAACTAAGCCTTTGAAGTGTCTTACTACATATGATGATGAATGTTATTAAACCGTACTGGAGTTTTATTTGTAATATAACTCGGTTCGGGGAAATTAGATATCACAGATAAGGGAGACAAAATTCCTATTTATACAGAAATATGTAGGAATATTAAGTTCCTGACAACGCCAACGTTTTCACTGCCCCAAATATGAGCTGCCACCGAAATTGTGATAATATACCACGAGTATTTGACCAATATTTATAGACCAGGGCCAAACCGTTTAAAATATCGTAATAGACGATAAATTCTTAGCAGTACACGAATGGTCGGAAAATGTAGTTAATGGTGTAAATAATTAAGGAAAAATCGTCCACACTGAGTAAAAGTTCGGAAAGGGGGTTGGGGTGGTAATATATACGTTTTTAGGGGTTGGTATTCGTTTTTTGCGATTTGCGGCGAAACTATACATCTTATCGAAAAATGTTGGATATATAAGTTATAGATAATGAAGAAATATAAAACTTTCTGATTAATCACTATTGACCATAACCTCAAAATTATCGAGAAAAATGCAAAAAACCGTTTTTTCGGTTCTTAATTTATAACTGTCGCAAAAATGTTTATATTTTCATAAAAATTGGTGAAAATGTTCTTTTTTGTGTTTCAAACAAGCTCAAATTTTTTCAAATCGAAATATTTAATTTACGATGTTTTATGAAGAAAATAAAAAAAGAAGACCTAATTTTTAATTGAAAAATTTGGTTAGCAAATTTTCGATTAATGAACTTTACTAGTGCTCATTTTTTTCGTTGAAATCTCAGCTTTAATATAGAATTAAAATATAATATTGTTTATATACAAAAATATCGTTAAAAAAGCGAAAAACTGTAAAACTACTTTTTAAAAATCGAGTTTTCGGTGAAAATCATGAATTTCTTTTTCTTTATTGTAAATAAACGTTTACATTCATAAAAAGCATTAATTCTCATACAATACCATGTTATACAAGTAATGTACAGGTACCTAACTGAGACGAGACTGTTACAATTGATCCATTACTATTATTTCAGAGAATTTCGCGAAATATCAGCAGAGATGATATGAAAACTTATTTACAGTACGAGCTTGCTCCATTTCCTGTGTCGTCGTTTACAGAGAATGGCTTCAGAAAAAATGTTAAGTCACATTTATATACAGAATTGCGAGCATCGATTCGTTACCAACTTCGAGCAATATTGTACACGTTGTTGATGGCGAGTTTCTGTTACACAAAGTAATCTGGCAAAAAAACGATACAATTAATGAAATAACGCAAAAATATTTACGTTATGTACAAAACAACTACGCAAAAAATAGTTATATGAAGAAGATGCATATTCCCTAATTATCAATACATCCCTTGAAGTAGCAAAAAACTGCGATAACATAGTGGTAGTTGTTGGTCAAGACAGAGATTTTTTAGTTCTTTAAAATCAATTCAGTTCACATGAATTGAATATTTATTTCCACAAACCTGATGCAGGAAATATTAATACAAAATACGAAATACGAAATACGAAATACGAAATACGAAATACGAAACACGAAATACGAAATACGAAATACGAAATACGAAATACGAAATACGAAATACGAAATACGAAATACGAAATACGAAATACAAAATACAAAATACAAAATAGTTTATTGGTGTCAAATATACCGTTGTATTTACACAAGTCATGGTATGCAGTCACCCTTGAGTTAGGTACAATAAATAAAATTTAACAAACATTTCGATACATACACATTAAATTTCAGAGCAATAAATTGTCTTAAAGGTAAAAGGATTAAGAAAAAAAACTGACAATTACACAACATATTAAAAATCTGTAAAACTAAAATTATAATTTAGGTACTCCTGTACATTGTAGAAGGCTTTTTTTATAAGAAAACATTTTACTGTTTCTTTAAATTTTTTTACTTGCATCTCTTTTATTTAATTTATTAAAAAGTTTTATAGACATATAATCCGGTCTACTTTGGCATCTCTTTAGCCGACAATACATTGTCACCAAATTCTCTTTGTTTCTAGTATCGTACTCATGGAAGTCTTTGTACGTTTTGTACCTATTATCAATGTTTTTTATATACACTAGATTTTCTAGTATATAGTTACAGGGGAATGTTAGAATTTTTAAATTTATGAAACTATATCTACAATCTTCCATATAATGTAAGCCTGCTAAGATCCTTATCGCTTTTCGTTGCAATCCGAAAATTCTGCCGGCTTGTGCCCCACCACCCCACGCCATTATGCCATAAGACATAACAGAGTGGAATAGTGAGTGGTATGCTGACATTATCGTGCTTTGCGACACAGAGGCTGCCAAATTTCGCAGAATGAAAACACTAGTTCTGAGCCTCTTAGCGACATTATCAATGTGAACATCCCATTTTAGTTTCGGGTCTAAGTAAACTCCTAAGAATTTTACATGATCTATTTCATTTACATTATTTAAATTTCTAAGAGAGAAGGTCAATATATTAGTTTTATCTTTATTTAATAATAAACAGTTTGAATTAAACCAGGCCTCTGCTCTCGACTGTGCCATGCCTAACCTCTCTTGAACAATCTGCAATGTCTCACCTGCGAGTGAAATTGTAGTGTCATCTGCAAAAAGAGTGTACTGTGCGACTCGTTCTCCTAAGGGCAAATCGTTGTTAAAGATTAGGAAAAGTATTGGTCCTAAGACTGATCCCTGAGGCACACTAATATTCATTCTTGTTTCCGCAGATGGCACACCGTCCACTCTGACTATTTGGTATCGATCTTCTAGATATGATTTTATAAGTCTTCTACTATTATCATGAAATTTGTAGTATTGCAGCTTGTCCAATAAAAGGTCATGCCTGACACAGTCAAAAGCTTTACTCAGATCATAGAAATTTACTGAAATATATTCCATGTTTTCATATGTCTCCATAATATTGTTGAGAAGGTTAAGAATTCCCATGACAGTGTTCCTACCCTTTCTAAACCCGAACTGGCTATCACAGTATAACTTATTTTCCTCGAAATGTTTGGTGATTTTATTTGCCATGCATTTTTCTACAATTTTTGATATTATAGGCAATAAGGATATTGGCCGGTAGTTTGTCACGTCACTGCTATCCCCTTTTTTGAATATTGGTGTTACAATAGCCTTTTTCAGGACCTTTGGGAATATGGATTCTTTGAAACACATGTTTATAAGTTTTGTTAAAGGTATTATAATAAGATTTTTGACAAATTTGATCATTTTAACGCTTAATCCATAGACATCCCGACTGTTTTTATTTTTCAGTTGGTTTATTACATCCCTCACATCATTGAAACTTACTTCTCCAAAAGTGAAGTCCCCACAGGAAATATCTATGTTTTCTAAGTTATCTACAGGATTGACATTAGTTTTTGGTATGTCTTTGACTATATTTTGGGCCACATTGGCAAAGAAATTATTAAACTGTTGGACTGTTATATCTGTAATTTTGTTTTCTTTTTTACGTACTCCCCTTTTTTTATTTATTATATCCCACATGGATTTTGTGGGGTTTTTAGCAGATCTAATCATTTCATCATTTGCTAGTTTTTTTGCATTTTCTATAGCCTCTTTATATATTGCTTTATATTTTTTATATTCTTCAAGCTAATCGGGTATTTTAAATTGTTAATAGAGATCACCTAGAAAACCTAGATGTTCCCTCATGTCCCTAAGCGTATCGTTAAACCACCTAACTTTGTGAGGTTGATCATTTCTAACCACATATGTTTTTTCGGGGAAAGATTGCAGATATGCTTTTTCCAGAAGTTCTATAAATATTTCAAACTTTCTTTCAACATTTAAATCTGATCTATTGATAAAATTCCAGGAATAGTTTTCCACTATGTTAAAGAATTTATTAAGTCCAAGTTGTGTTATTGGACGAAAAGCGTTTTTCTCCTGCTTTATTGGAACTTTACTAGTATCTTTAAATTTTAAAACTTGAGCCAAATGATCAGCTAAATTTAAATCTACTGTATGTGCTGAAAGAGAGTCCGGATAAAAATTTATGAAGATATTGTCCAGGCAGGAAGATTCCCTTGTTGGATCAAAAATCGTGGGTAAAAACCCGTAGCCTTCTAAAAGGTCACAAAGATATATACATTCTCTTTGGAATGTTCCAAATAAAACATTGAAATCTCCTGCCAGGACGATTTTTTTATCACTACCTACTTCATTTATAACAGATTCTATTGCGGCTAAGAAGGTGTCAAAATTACCTGTTGGAGCCCTATCTGCGACAATCACAAATACATTTATTTCCTTTAATAGAATACCACATAGTTCTACAGATTTTTCTACATTATATTTACTTAAGAAATCTAAGTCTTGACTTTCCACAACACTGTCAACCAGGATGACTGTTCCTCCACCCCTGGATAGCTGTCTTGCAGAGGAGCTTGCTACTCGATAGTCATTGAGGCTAAAGAGATCGATTTCTTCTTTATTGAGCCAATGTTCTGTCAGACAAACAACATCAACGTTTATATCTTGCAGAGATGCTTCAATTTCATGTATTTTATTTTTTGCGGAGCGTACATTACAGTGAAGAATATTAATGGAGTCAATATTAGTTGGTTTATTTACAGTTTGTCGAATTGTCATTTTTTCAGGGAAGCTGTCGAACTTCTCTGAAAATTTCCCGGTTCCTTAGGGGTGTAGGGTCTAATAATGGTTTTCGCAGGCCACATCTCTTCATGAAACATTTTTTCCTCATCAGATTGTTTAACCCCTATTCTAAAAGCTGCGATGTCTTTTGAATATGTTCTGAGTTTGTAACATTGCATGACTTTTATATCATAATCATTTAAGTAGCTTTTGACATCTTCGATGGTTGTGTCTGGTTCCAATTGTGAAATGAAAATCCAACTTAATGGATTAACTGCTTTTAATCTTGTAGAACATTGATTTTGACCTATAACAGTTTTCCGTTTAAATCTTCTATTTTTAGGAGATATAAATCCATCGTTATTTTCCTCTAGGACCTCTGGTATATTTATATTTTCCTCATTTCGCTTATCAACATCTTCACTGCTCTTTACTTCAATTAAATTGCTTTGCCTTTCAGATAATACCAAAGCATTTTTTGGGGAGGTTGAATTTAAGTTAATTAATTCATTCATAAGTTGTCTCTGTTTGATTTCCATTTCATTTGAAACTATTTCTGATTTTTGTTTGGGAGTCACTGGTTTATTTGTGTTTTGTTGAGTTTTTGTATGGTGATAAGTTATTGCCTTTTTTATATCTTTTTTTTCTATTGTATGTCCTGTTTTGTTTACATTATCTAAATTATTTATTTTAAGTTTGATTTGCCTTAAATCCTCTGCAACAGTGGCAAATCTCTTTTCAACTTCATCAGTTATTAGTTGTTGTAATTCTTTATTTTTGTATAATGAATTTTCAGTGGAGCTCTGTGCACACTCTAGTTTATTTGGATTTATGGTATTTTCTTTAGGTAACTTTCTTATTATTTCTTCTAATTGATGTATTTGGTGTTTTAATTTTTCATTTTCTATTTTAAGATTGTTGTTTTCAGTTATTAATTGTTCATTTGATATTGTTACTGATAATAATAAGTTGTCTTCCTCATTTACGATCACTGTTTCAACACCTGCATTTTTTGTTTGACAAATTTGGTCAGGTTTCAGTTCACAACACAAAACTCTGGAAGAGCAGCTATTATGATATATTTTATCACACTTTGAACATTTATTAAACTTTTTAGACACTGTTTTTTTACAGTAATTACACAGCTCTTTAACCGACACATCTTTACTGTCGGCCATCTTACTTACTTATTACACCTCTAATAGTTTTAAACATAAGTCACATAAACATATTGTAGCATTTTTGCATTGTTTTTCTGGCTGCGATACAACTTCCAGTTTTGCTGGGAAAGGAAAAAAAAACAATTATAAAATCATTATTGGCCGATAAACATTTACCTAATCTTGCAGAAATTTTTTACAATACAAATGCAGACAAACAAACGATTACCGAAAATGGATTAAAAATAATAGCTTCTATTTACAAAAGACTTGAACTTTACCGAACGGCTACTGTTAAATCTTCATTTCATTTAAAAAAATTACCTCCACCTGAAGGGGCAGCTAAGCAACATTGTTACAGGGTTGTATTTTCAAATACAAAGTTGGCTTGGTTAATCAATTAACAGCTACAGATTGGGGATGGAAACATCACGTTAATGGCATCGTACCTATATTTACAGAACAAGAATTAATTCCTGAAAATTTATTCAAAATTATCTGCTGCAGCTGCGAAACAGGATGCGGTAATAACAAATGTGGGTGTCGCAAGCATGGCTTAAAGTGCACAAATTTGTGCTCAAATTGTCACGGTTCTGATAAATGTTCTAATGCCGAAAAATCGTTGTACGAATAAAATTGTAATCTCGAGGACATCGAAGACGAAGACAGTACCCACTGTCTAATAACTAATAATAAAAATAATGATACTGAACTGGACAATCCAGAAGAACTCCAAGAAATTGAAGATATAGAAAATGAACGTGAAGAAATCGAAAGTTTGATCGATTCTGGCGATGAAGAATTGCCCACGAAGAAAAAAAATTTCAATAAAATTATTTTACTTTTAATTTTTGTATTTTATAATCAAATATAAGACTTTGACGTGATAATTTGTAAATACTTACGAATCACAAGAAATAATTAACAAATTTTCTCAGTTCACAGCCTTTGTGTTTTTTGAATTTTTACCTATTTAATTGCAGTTTAAATAACGTTTTCGGGACTTTGAAAGCCGAGAATAGTTAGGTACATGTACATTACTTGTATAACATAGTATTGTATGAGAATTAACGCTTTTTATGAATGTAAACGTTTATTTACAATAAAGAAAAAGAAATTCATGATTTTCACCGAAAACTCGATTTTTAAAAAGTAGTTTTTCAGTTTTTGGCTTTTTTAACGATGTTTTTGTATATAAACAATATTATATTTTAATTCTATGTTAAAGTTGAGATTTCAACGAAAAAAATGAGCACTAGTAAAGTTCAATCGAAAAATTTGGTTAGCAAATTTTTGATTGAAAATTAGGTCTTTTTTTTATTTTCTTCATAAAACATCGAAAATTAAATATTTCGCTTTAAAAAATTTGGGCTTGTTTGAAACACAAAAGAGAACATTTTCACCAATTTTCATGAAAATATAAACATTTTTGCGATAGTTATAAATTAAAAACCGAAAAAACGGTTTTTTGCATTTTCCTCCATAATTTTGAGGTTATGGTCAATAATGATTAATTGGAAAGTTTTAGATTTTTTCTATCTACAACTTTTATATTTAATATTTTTCAATAGGATGCATAGTTTAGCCGCAAATCGTAAAAAACTAGTACCAACCACTAAAAACGCATATATTACCACCCCAACCCCCCTTCCCGAACTTTTACTCAGTCTGAACGATTTTTCCTTAATTATTTACACCATTAACTACATTTTCCGACCATTCGTATACTGCTAAGAATTTTTATTACCTTAAACAGGATTGGCCCTGGTCTATTAATAGAGATATGTCATCTAACTCATTTCTAAAAGTCGAATGTTATTTTTCGAGAGGTTGGGGAATGTCGATAATTTAATTAAATTTTCTCCCAGTGCAAATGGTTCAAGTATGATTAATATTAGTTTGAATAAAATTAAGTAATATTAAAAATATTATGTTTGTCACCAACAAGACTCATATCATATATAATGATAATAATTTATTTTATCCATAGAGATTAAAATAATGATACTGGATAAGTTAGGTTTAGGTATATTATACAACAAAATACAAGAAAGATATTTGTATATGAGAATTTAAATAAATTAAAAATTACTCTTGAACTAGAAAGATGGGCTGATGTATTGAATCCCCAGGATGTAGAAAAAATGAAAAATTTATTTATAATTAAATTTAAAAAACTATATAAGTAACTCATCTAAAGTTATAAAAAATAACAATGAACTTGTAAAATTAAAACCATGGATTACGATAGATCTTATAAAGTCAATAAATAGAAGAAATATATTTAAAAAAATATATTTAAAACATGAGGATAATGTTATTTTAAAAAATAATTATAAAAGATACCGAAATACATTGAACTCGCTACTTACAAAAAAAAACATGACTTTTATTCAAAGAAGGTAAAAGGGGCTGGTATTAATATAAAAAAGATATGGGGTATAGTGAAAGAATTAGGTAATAATAGTAATAGCAAACATAATCAAATTACTATACAGGATGATAACGGAAATATAATAGATGAAAATAATCAAATTGCTGACATGTTTAATGAACATTATATAAACATAGGCACGTAAATGGCCGATGATCTGCAACCCAGCAATTACAACATTAATATAAATAATAACCAAAATATAGCGTCAATATACTATATAACAACTGTTCTTCTGCCATTGGCGGTTTAACAACTAAAATAATTAAACATATTCATTTAAATATAATTAAACTACTGGCACATATAATTAATAAAGTATTTATTACCGGAATTGATCCAAAAGTCTTTAAGGAAAGTGTTGTTGTTCCTATTAACAAATGTGGGAGTCGTCTAGAAATTGTAAACTATATACCTATTTCTCTTATTTCAAATACAGTCAAAATTTTAGAAAAATGTTTAAAAGAGAGACTTACAAATTTTATAAACAAATTTGATATGCTGTCCTTAAATCAATTTGGATTTAGAAATAATAAAAGCACCGAAATAGCTGTTTTTGAGTTAATAAACTTAACTAACGACTCATTGACCAAAAATGAAAAATATTTGGCTATATTTCTTGATTTGGCTAAGGCTTTTGAAACTGTTCCACATAGTATACTGTTAAGCAGAGTCCTTGGGCATAAGAGAAAATGTTCTAAAAATTTTAAAAGGCTATCTAGAGGATAGAAACAATTTGTAAAAGTTAACGAAACTTTAAGTAATCCTCTTATAATCAAGACAGGTGTCCCACAGGGTACAGTACTTGGTCTGATACTTTTTAAAATATATATAGATCAAATAATAAGAATAAATAATAATGCCAGTATAATATCGTATGCAGATGACACGGTACTAATATTCAGAAGTTGGGAAACAGTTTACAGAACTGCTTCTGTTGGACTAAGTACTATAAAACGTTGGTTAGACAATAGTCTCTTAACCCTGAACTACAAAAAAAAAAATTAATTCGTGACTTTTTCCATCTTCATTAAATGTTACACAAACAATGTTAAAAAAACAATGTTAAAAAAACATTATATTTAGAAAATAATATTTTTAATGTAAGATTGTTATATATTCATTCCTCAATAATATTTATACATATTCCAACAAATGGCACAATCATATATCACGCGTGCGGTAAATAACGAAAATTTAATTATAAAGAAATTTGAAAGAAAAAACACTGTGTCACCTATAGATATTCGAAACATTAAGCGATTACCATATTTAAAAAGAATGCTACTGAATATATATAAAAAGTATGTCGCAGTCTACATACAAACAACAACGCCCAGATTATGTATAATAATGAGGCAACCGAACCTTTCCAAACCCTCACTGGAGTTAGACAGAGCTGTGTCCTGGCACCCCTACTTTTTAATTTGTTTACCACTGCTCTAACAATTATTGTTGACAACAAACTGACAGTCAGAGGAATAGGTCTCAGATACCGTTCTGATGGCGGTCTCTTTAACATAGGGCGCTTTAGAGCTTTCACGAAGACACGCACACGATTCATTTGTGATCTCCAGTAAGCGGATGACTGTGCACTTTTAGCCTCTACGCCGGAAGAGCTTCAAGAACTTTTAGATGTGTATGCCCAGAGCAATGATTCCTTGGGACTTAAAATCAACATTGGAAAGACTAAGATTATGTCAACTCCTCATCAAGTGAACCAAATAGACATTACACTTAACGGAAATTCTCTTGAAGTGGTGGATCAGTTCAATTACTTAGACAACGTTGTTAATGACAAAGCAAACATGGACAGCGAGATTCGCAATAGAATTAACGCTGCATCTAGAGCACTCTGGAGACTTAGAGAGAGAGTATTTGACAACCACGACCTTGCTTTGTCAACGAAAATGGCTGTCTACAGAGCAGTTGTCATTCCAACACTGCTATATGGATGTGAAAGCTGGGTCACTTACCGTCGTCATGTGAAAGAATTAGAACGTTTTCAGCAAAGCTACGTCAGAAGTATGATGAAAATCCGTTGGTTCCATCACATATCAAACGTGGAAGTACTCAGGAGAGCAAACAGCCTTCCAATTGAGGAGCTTATTTCAAGAGCACGCCTAAGATGGGCAGGTCACGTTCATCGTATGCATGATAACCGTCTTCCTAAATGTACACTTTATGGTGAATTGCTAAGCGGTAGAAGAAGGCGTGGCGGTCAACGAAAGAGGTTCAAAGACGTTCTCCATGAAAATCTAAAATCCTGCGGTATTCCAGACGAGCAATGGGAACAACTTGCAGCGGACAGAGCCGAATGGCGAGGGGTTGTGGCCAGCTATCAAGGAAATGTTGCTGCAAGAAGGCCGAATCCAAGACCTAACCAGGTCTATGTTTGTCCTGACTGCGGTCGACATGTGCTCTCCCGAATTGGCCTCTATTGCACCGTAGATGAATGAGAATTACAATAGACTACACCTTTTACTTGTTTTTTTTTATTACACACAATCTATCGACTGTAACATTTTTTTATACTCGGACTCGAGTAAAGGCTAATAATAATAATAAAAAAATATCAATCAATTAAAAATTAATTAATTACTAATTAATTAATTAATATAGTATAATTGAGATTTTATGAAAATTGCTTGTGTCATTGGTGCATGTATCAAGTGTGGATGATGGCCAATAATCTATGGTCAATAGACAATCCTGTGATTTGCATATCTGAATATTATCTCTACCTAAGCCAGTCTAAAATATGATTATTAGTATTTTTTCAAAATATCGTTTCAGACTTGTAAATATATAAGTAAGTAAATAAATTTTAACCTCAGTAATGTTCGAGTTTATTTTTTAGTATTTTGTTATGTATAAATTCCCTATAACTTGTATAAATAAACCAAAGTTGCTCAGTCACAAAAGATTCCGAACGCCGATTTAATGTGAACCGCTATAAATGGTGTAATGACAGAGAAATAATAATTCCAGATCGCTGTAAAATGAAGGCTATTAAAAGATCAAATTGCTGAAAAGGCACTTTTGAAAGCATATAATAAAAGAACACATTTAGAAGATTTTCCTTTGATTGTTGGATGGTGTATTTTAAACCGGAGTAGCTTAAAACTACATTATTTGATATAAATTTGTGACCATTATGAGATGTTTATAATAGATCTATAGTGACCTACTAGTACATAGGTAAATAAGTATTTTTAACTTGATCAATTTAAATTATAATAAAGTGGGGGCTAGTAGGAATCAATATATCAAATATGTAAGAATTTAAACTTCCATTATTGATAAAAACTAACTTCGCATAAATAATATTGAAACGCCCAGTATATAGGGCATTTACAAATTTAAATTTTTCCTATTTATGTTTCCAAATTCAAGTAATTATTGCAGTTTAATTCATGATGTTTTATCTTGTCATTTATTTAGTCATTAAATATTAAACACAGTAAAGTTACCAGAAATGTAATTTTAAAATTATATCCTTTTAAAGCAAAGTTAAACGCTACAAATTTGAGACAGAATTTACATAAAATCTAGTCGAGTCGCAGGGTTTGTTTATCGTATATTCAGATAACTTCGTGTATTCCCATAGTATGGAATCGCCTACACGTTTCTAGCTTAACCATAGAAAAAGATAGAAAGTTGAGCGTCACTCTAAAGTACTGGACAGGGCTACGTCGTGTCAAATATTATAATAGCGTTAAAATAAACATATTCCCACAAGAAACAAGCGGAGATGCATAATCCGGGTAGAAGGGTGACATCAGAAACCATATAAAAGGAAGACGGAGTGGTATTTAGAGGGGAAGAAGCTAGACGGCATCTGAAGACAACACCTTTTATGCTACGTCACGATAATTTCGCCGAACTTTTATATTTGCCTTTGAAATCCATTCTAAGCTACGTCGCGAGTTTTGCCGAGCTTAATAAATTAGTTTGTGGATATTTTTACTAAATCAGCCGTCTAAACTACTAGCCAAACAATATTATAACTTACATCTTATTTTAATGAATTCTTCTCAACCACCGACATGCTCTACGAGGGCGTTAAATATATAAAACCTGGGGGAGAGCTTTCACAAGTGATATAGCACTATACAGAGTGCACAGAATTTCAGCAGGCATAAATTTTTAAAGGTGATCGCTTGCTTATTTCGCAACACTATTTTATTATTTGCAATTGCATTCATATTCTGGTTTCGACGGGGTGTAATAGGGGAAATTGACACATTTGTGGTACTAAAAGAATATTAGATTTTTTTTAAATGTTAGCTTTGATTTTCAACAATAAAATATAATATTATATTACCAGTTATTCAGATATGATTTCATTCACGAATTTAATTCACAACATTTCAGTTTCTAAATATCTTACTAGGGAAATTTGCGTTTGCAAAGTAACAAGTTTATATTCAAGAACTATATATTTAGAGCTATGCAATAACAAGGTACTTTATAGCCAAACTTCATATCTATCATTATTCTGCAGTTTTTATAAAACAAATAGTGGACTCGTTTCCACCACATCTCATGTAAGGTTTTTCAAGAATGCTTTATATTTAAAGTACACTAGGAACATTTTCCAACAATAACCACAAGATTTTCTGATTGTTGGACATTTACCTACAATAAAATATTATAGTTACATGAATTCGGCGTACTTGGCGTTAACAGAGGTTTGAAACATTGACTACGGCCAATTGGCTGGTTCTGTTCTCCAATTGGGTTCAGTTACAACGAGGGACGTCAATATTTCAGGCAGTTGTCTGGTCACTTGTTTCGATTGAAGGGTGATGCAACCGCACTTTCTTACCTTCGCGGATTCGCGGCTACGTATGTTTGACAATCATTGGCAATCTTCTGGTTGCTTTTCTATTTAATTACTATAGGGAGATTCCATGATCCCATGATTCTTGTCCTCTGTTTTGCATTCGATTCATTATTTGGCTATTGCTAACAACTTTAATTATAAACCATTATTACCTAGCAATTGCTAACAGCTCTAATTATAGATTATTATTATCAGGCCATTGTCACAATTCTAATTACTATTAAATTAACACAGCATACTTTTGTATCTCAGTTCTTTTTATTGCATCAAAACACTCAGTATATCTATAGTATGGTCATTACTATAGCGACGCAAATTTTCCTATCAAATATTTAGACAATTGTCTCAAATATTTGAATTACTTTTGATTTCATGTTCGACTATTGTTGCATCAATTTATATAAAATAAAATGGGTTTTTTTACTATTTTTTTCCATCAATTATTGTCTTTTCTTTCACCTTTACCTTTTTCTTCATATAAGTAATAAACTAAATAAATGGTTTTGTTTCAAAGCAAAATAGAAAACAAACTTCAACTATAAATGTACAGTCCAATCTTGAGAAATAAAATACTACATAAATTTTCTAAGGTATATAGTACCAGACAGAAATAAGTAATATTAAACTTTATATAGAAGAAGCTGGGGTAAATTAAAAAGGGTTACTACACACACAACGAAATTTGGGTCCTACACTAACAAAACTAGACGATCACGCAAATGGCCAAATTTATTTGTTTATCCTTCAGATAAATAAATAGCACTTAGTTTCCTGTTGGCAATAATTACCAGGATTTCTTTTAGTAATTAAACAGGGTACCCCATAACTATTACAATATGTAGTAAAGATCTACAGGTTCAACTATCATTAATGATAATATGCAATATGTCTTGTCTTACAGAATTCGATAGAATTACAACGAAAAATCGGTAGATATCAGGAAAGAAAAATCGGAAGATTTGCTTTTCAATGGAAATTCAAAGCAATTAATCATTTGCAGAACACATGTGATATAGTAATAATTAAAGATTGTTCAAAATAACAAACTTTATTTATCTTGATGAACATAAATAACAAAATATACTTAAATATATATTTGCAGTGTTGTTGTATTTCCGGGTGCTCGCCCGGATCGATGATCGGCTCCTCCCCGGTGCCACGGTTGACTAAACGACGTTTCGACAGAATTTCATTTGGCATCTTCAGGTTCTCGCTGAATAATCCCCACTCCCCGTTTCCAACGTCAGATCTCCTCGGTTGTGTTTATATCACCGAACGTGCCTTTTCCTTAATCATCTCCAACTGCGCCGGCACTATCCGGGTCCTGCTGATTTTTAACAATTTCTAACAAATACAGAGAAATGGGTTGGATAAATATAAGGTAAAGTGCTCGCCTGATGTTTAGGTTACTATAGATCTTATGAAATGTGGCACAATATGGCATTAAATTACCCAAAGTTCTGAAAGTGGAGGGATATATAGCGTGTCTCACTTTTCACTACTACACCCCAATATCTCGGCCATTTGTTGATAGATTTAGATCAAATTTGGTATACTTCTTGTGTTTCAGTTTATGATTAAAAAGTAATTTTTTTTTAAATTAACTACGCCTACTATAATCAAAAGAAATTGGCAAAAATTAGGAATTCATATTAGCGATTGAGATAGGGTTTTTTTGTTTTTACAGAATCTTGGTCAGCATGACCTAAAATCCCTGTATTTCAAATTTCGTTAAAAAATATTCATTCCTTTACAATAAAAATGATATCTAAGATTTCCCGGGATTGAGGACATCGTAGTTACCAGCGAGACATCAAACTTTTCAAAATATGAACGTGACACTGCAATTGCCTCTGCTCTTCGCAAGTTCCGGGGTAGGTCCTGGAGAGGGCTTGCTGTATTTTTAATAGAACTAAAGTGGTTTGAAATTGAATTGAATTTGTTTTCGGTTCCTTGTGAAATTTATATATACC
This sequence comes from Leptura quadrifasciata, assembly GCA_963675555.1. Taxonomy (NCBI): domain Eukaryota; kingdom Metazoa; phylum Arthropoda; class Insecta; order Coleoptera; family Cerambycidae; genus Leptura; species Leptura quadrifasciata. The sequence goes on from OY776674.1 coordinate 33,242,869, forward strand.
TTTGGTAAACATTGTTTTATAAAATAACTTAACAATTGCCATATATCTGATTTCAAACAGGTAGAGTTCCTGTTTGAATTGAAATATTTCTCTCTTATTTTTACATGACATTTAAATAAAAAATGTTCTAAAACACCACGTAAATGTCACAATAATTTAATTCAAACATGACGCTATGTCTTCTTTTGTTAGTATTGAATTACAGGGTGTAGGCATAGGCATATATTCAGATTCAGAAATTTCGTAGAACAATATTTATTTATCTAAAAAACAAAAAATAAATAAGAAAATTTTTTAATATTACAAATTATCGATTATTATCGAGTTATACCTCTTTCCATATGGTACTTGACCATGAACTTGTTGCTTATTTTTAGTGCGCTGTCGTGCCGCCAAATAGCAGGTAAATTTAGTAGCGGTCGTCGCCATCGATAGTTTAGTGATAGTACACGTACAGTCCTCCTCGTGCTAATAGCGAATTACTACGTTTAAAATTGTAATTATAGAAAATTTTGCGAATAATGAGTGGACAAACATTGTACTTTGCTATGGTGCTGCAGGCGAAAATACCCGTCAAGTTCACAACACGGAACGGTATCCCGGTATCCGCATTCCACCATGAAAGAACTTTTGTATCAGCTATTCAACATTTGAGAGACCATGAACAATTTCAACCCGTTACTCATGATAGGAGTCGTACACGGTCTCGGAACCACTAATTTTAGATGCTGATGATAATAAATGTCTTTATTGTAAACTTGCAAATTGAAAAAATTTACAAAAGTTCAGAAACATGTTACAGTTCAATTTAACATTTATACGTTATTTAAAAAAATCTCTAAATCATTACTTTATCTCTTACATTTAATGTCTAACGAATTCGTATTATCCGTTGTCACGCATAATATTTATTATTTAGTTGTCTATATAAACCCGCAATTGTAAAGAATCTGTTGCACTTAAGTGTAGGCATGACATTATACATTTTGTTGTGTAGCGTGTTGCATATAATTAGGCTCTCTATTTCTGTAATTCTTAAGCTAGGTAACCAATAACTTTTAATTAGTTTATAGGTAGATTCCTATAACCGTACTGACGATCGGTAACACAGATTTATTTCTTCACAATAGTTTGGCTTAGGTTTTGTCTTCCGGTATTCTGTCACTTTTCACGTGTAGTTGGCTTGAACGCTTGGCAAATTTTACGTGCTCGTTGCGATTTTTGAAACAAGTAATTTCACCATTTTGGGATATATTCGCAACGTTATATTTTCGATTTTCCATTTATGTTTGGATGAGTGCATATTTTTATGGTATTGGAAATCGATTGTCTTATTGGAAGGATCTATACGTAAAAACCATTTTTGCCAAATTTACACGAGGCCAAGGACATCCGAGGTCAACAACATTTTTCTAAGAAAACCCTCCGAAACGAGGTAATTATTTTATTTTTATATTCAAACTAGCAAAATATCACTTGTAGTAAATTGTTCAATGGCAAAAATTTATTTTTAGGGTTTTTTTTCCACCTACGGTTTCGCCTAGTACTTCGTAGTTTTTCCTACATTTTTTTTGTCTCCCCTGATACGAATAATTTTTTTCTACTGGTCTACACGTACTTATGTTACTTCTCCTTGCTGGACTGGAATTTCTTTTTTGTGGAGGAGCCATCCATTTTCTGGGTTAATTGATAGGCTGGGAGTTGCCCATTCCTGAAATTTGAGCCGAAGCTGAAGCCCTGCTGCCTGCAGTTTGTATCCTTCTTGCGCCATATACATATATTGATTTTTTTAAAATATATTGTATATTTTGCTTAAAAAATTTCACCACTGTACCTATATATATATATATATATATTTAAATTTTGCTAAACATTTTATGAAAATATTCTGTCAATTAATTAAAACATCTATGATATTTGTTGGGGGTTTAAGCACTTACGTAAGACGCATATACCCAGTTAGATACATTTTTTTTAGTGTGAATTTGTCTACCATACCCTACGTTATTGTACTGTTGAATGTTATAAAGTTAATCTACTTCGTTTATTGTTATTAAAAGATAAAACTGAATTTGAATTTTTCATTATCGTGTCGCTAAGTAATTTATTTAGTAAATTTAAGGTTACATTGTACTTGAGCTGGTATTTGGAGAGAAAAAAATTTACTTGGCGCCCTGATACATCAAGAAATTTAGAACCCCGACCATCTCCACTGTTAGTTGGCCGGCAAATACCGTTAGTCAGCAGACGACGACCAACTAGGTACGTCAGATTGCAGTTTTAAAATTTGACGTAGCAAACAGTTACAAGTAACCTTCTGTTCTTCTGCTCTCCACATCTATATTTCATCAAATTTTTCTTCTTCGAACTGATCTTCTAAATGAGAATGAATTGAGGACCTCTTCTTCCTCTTCAGCTTATCCTAATCGACTCCTGGAGCAACCTCGGTCCTATTGATCTTAGTTCATCTATCGCCGGTAGTTTTGCGATATGACCTGCCAGACTTGCTTTTTTTGCGTCATCTGTCCTTATACGTATTTCCATATTAGGCACCTGACCGCCCCATCGCTTCATTGCCAGCTGTGTTACTTTCATTTTTTTGACGGTAAACCGACAGTAAACCGACCGTTATGTTTTACTTAAATATTCAAGTTTCAGATTTGAAACCCATGTCAAAACAATTCTTCGGAAAAAATTCTCAGATCCGATCCCCAAGACTCTCTCTCCTCCATTACCAAGTGGCATTGGACAGCTCCAAATGGAAAAGTGAACTGTAGTATTGTCCATAATAATGGCAGAATCTTTAGAATTACGTTCATTATTCAGTCATTTTTATAGACAAAGTCTCATCCATAACAGAAAATTGACTTCTAAACATTCCTCATTCACATTACCACTACTTTAAAGATGTACTTCGAATTAATTGTATTTCAAGGTTCCTGTATGTTTTACACTTCTCACAAATACAGAGTTTACGTATTACGAATAAGTGGTTCAGGGTTCCAGAATTGGGAACATTATTATTCGTATGTACATGTAAAAGCATCGAATAATAAATGGATTTGGCACTTCACCAAATATTCCGCTTTGTCTTAATTACAAAATTTAATAACTATATACTGCACTTTGTACCAGAACTTCTAATCCAACTATTTGTTTAGTAGAAGGTTTGAGCAACAAACCAACTATTACAATTAGTTTTGAAAACTAATTACAACAAAATTATATAACGTGAACTCCTTAATTTCTTGTATTAGTTTATCTTGAACACGAGTTAAGTGTCTTAATTGTATATGTAGATTGCTCAATTTTGGAATAGGAGTTTGTACAAGTTCTTAAGTTGAAAAAGCTTTGTCTTATATATTTTTCAATTAAACATGTCAGAAATAGCGAGGGTGAAATGAGGAAAGGAACGACTATGAAAATAGTTCGGCTAATATCATGTAACAAATATAATATCTTTCGCATGAATTTAATGTAACTAATTATAATTTTACGTAGCATTTATAATAATTAATAAATTTGCAAGGTAAGTAAAATATAATTTGGTATTATATTTGTCAAATATGTGTCAGTAAAAGTAAAAACAGGTTCTTAAAGCATATATTTTCAATTATGAAGCTTTATTACACAGTTACCAATATTTCTGAGAGAAAAGGATAGTAGTAATATTTCAAGAACACAAAATGAGATGAGAACTTTATAAATAATAACATGTTAACAATAGAATAACACATCTATATTCTAATCATAACCTTCAGATCCTTGTTGCGCGTTTCTTCAGATAACTAACCAATTGGCAACAGTGAATGTGCAATTAGTTTTAGCCTGTGTACTAATTCGAGGTCAAATCCACTGGATAAAACTAACAATGCCACAGGGAATCGTTTTATTAATCCTTCGTCAATTCGAGTAATAAACGCAGAGAACTGTGAATTTCAGAAAAAATCCTAGCCATGTTTCCGTCATTGTTCTTAACAAAACCCAGCTTGAAATTCGTCCTAGAGTCTCTTGGAAGATTGAAATTATTATGCTTGGCCTTTTTATTATTTATTATTAAAAGCTTTCACTAAACTTGCAATGCTTGTTAATTAGTTAGTTAGTTAAAGTGTAAACGAATTTAATTGAAACCGTATAAAAACTAAAAGCCGGCAAAAACAGTCGGCATCTCTTTATTGTACATGGGCGGAGGTAAATAGAAATGCTTGTTATAAGAAAATAATAAGATTTTTGGGCGTTATTATATTATCCTCTGTTTCAAATGGTCTCCAGAAAGCCACCTTTTATATAGTAGTAAATATTTATAAATATGAACAATAACTAACTAAACCCCTACACTTGATATTATAACAGGTATTTACGCACTGCACTGGCACATTAACAACACGGCAGAAGTCCACCTTTGACTATTGAGAAGCGATTTACGAGTTTTTTTATGCTAGTAGGCCTGTCCGTTTTATTATCTTTAAACCAATGCAGTCGTAGATGGTTCATTCAGGCTGATTACATTGCCAGTCTCGGACTCGCCTGCACAGTTTCAACTACCATTCGAATCTCGATATCATTGCTAAATATATAGGACAAAATATCAAGTTCAGGGCGCATGGTCCTGTGCTTTAACACTGACTAGTTCCAATTATCCTCGTATAAAGTATAGTTAGTTTGTTTAGGGCAAATCTTGCAAACAAAATTTCAATTAGTTCTAATTAAGCTAGAGCTTTGAAATTTTTCACATGTGTATAAGTCCGTGACAATACACTTTAACATTTTCATATAAGAAAAGAACAAGATGGCGGCTTCAAGATGGCGGACGACTTTATCGTTTATGATCCAATTCGACTCGATCGATGTCCGGGGGTTTTCGAGATCGCCAATTATGGATTCTTAGTCAAAATTCAGAAATTCAAAATGGCGGTACCAATATGGCGGACGAATTTAGTCATTTGTGGTCCAAATCGATCAAAAAATCAATATCTGGGGGTATTCGGGTTCGCCGATTACTAATTTCTAGAAAAAAAAATTAGTTCAGGGTAGTGACTTCAAGATGGCGGACGACTTTATCGTTTATGATCCGATTCGGCTCAAAAACGATGTCTGAGGATTTTAGAGATCGCCAATTATGAATTCTTGGTCAAAATTCAGAAATTCAAAATGACGGCGCCAATATGGCTGACGAATTTTGTCATTTAGATCCAAATCCATCAAAATCGATATCTGGGGGTTTTCGGGGTCGCGGATTACCAATTTCTAGTCAAAAATTTAGTTCAAGATGGCGGACGGCTTTACCGCTTATGATCAGATTCGTCTCAAAATTGATATCTGGGGATTACAGCATGTCAAAAGACTAAAAAATAAAAAATAAAATTAAATAAAAAAATATTTTAAAAAAGCTTCTATTTAAAGGCTCTAAAAAGTATAAAATAAACTTTGAAGTAAATCGAACCCATCATTTTGCTACATTATATAATTTTTTTTATGATATAAAAGCTTGTCGCGAGCAATCCCTTTACACAGGAAAATCTTGCGACAAGCTTTTATATCATAAAAAAATTTATATAGTGTAACAAAATGATGAGTTTGATTTACTTCAAGAAAAAACCACTACTTATTGACGATGTCAGCAGATCAGTTCGATTTTGAAGATAATAATAATAAACATCACAGAAATTAAACGTATGTATTAAAAATCAGTATCCCATCATAAAATGGTTTCAATTGAAAAAGCAATCACATTACCTGATAGGATTTCTAAAGTTCATGTTATAAAAAATAACAATATAATATAATTTTATCTATGTAATACATCATATATTTTAATAGGACCTGAGTCGATAACGATAAAAATAAATTTTCTGCAGTGAAAGAACTGTTCACTAAAAAGACGAATGGTCATATAAAGACTGACTATATTCTGATTTTTATGTACCTTTTATTACGATCCCGAGGAAAGGAGAAGCAATAAATGTTAGCAATAGCAATAGTTAAAAAGCTATATAGTTTATATTTGATAATGGATAGAGGAAATTTATTATAATGAATAATAGAATCCAGTAAAAATTGAGATAACATTTACAGTAGTTCAACTCCTGTATTCTGATTTTGTGAAAAAATGTACTTCTTTCTTTAAAGTTTCTGAAACACCTACCCCCTTCTTTTTAATAACAGAAGAATTTTAATCGTTACGCGATCAAGAGAACAGTTAATCCCACCGGTAATTATTTATCTTAATTTTATATAAAGATGAATATATAAATTGGAATTTATGTGATTGTTTAGTTTTGCAAAGTTAGGACCCAAATTACGTTGTGTTTGTAGCAACCTTTTATATGTGCCCAAGTACTTTTTGTGAAGTTTGATATCAATTTTTTCCTCCCAGATCTGATACTATATATATTTATGGTTTTACAAAGTTAATCACTCGTTAAATATCTTGTAAAATTTAACACACTCTATCAACTGAGAAATCTAGTTAATCACTTATTTTATTTATTTTGTCGTTGTTACTCAATATTGCACTGTGAATTAAGAGTCGTTTCATATTTTAGTTCATTGAAATTAAATTATTTTTACTTGTTACTTGTATTTCCAGAAAGCCAAAGTTGAAGGAAATGGCAGAAATCGTTTTAATTCATATATTTTAGAGTTGGGTTAATAGTCGCAAAAACTATTTTATTTTTAAAGCTGTTGTTGGATCAAACCGCCCAAATGAGAGACTAAACAAACTAAATATTTAAGACAATTATCTAAATATTCCATAGGAAAGCCCACGCTGCCAAAGTAATGACCATACTCTATATATTTCAGAGTTGGTTATGCAAATAACAAGAAGCAAGTTTTTGTCTGTTAGAGTTATAGCCCATATTATTATGATAATATTAATTGAGCTGTTAATGAAAGTTTACATTCACCTAAAATATCTTAGAATGCTGGAGAAGTCTCCCGAAAGTAGTTAGATAAAATAACAACCAGAAAGTTGCGTATGACTGTCAACCATATGAAAACGCGATTCCTCTATGATCGAAGGTGGCGTTATATCACTCTTCAAACAAATAAATGACCAGACATTGTCCGAAAAATTAAACATCCCACGTTGTAACGGAGCACCGAACAGCCAATTGACAGCTGTTAATGGTTCAAACCTTTTTTGGTTCACTATACATCGATTTCAAGTAATTATAGTATTTTACTGTAGGTAAAAATTGCAATAATCAAACAACCTTGGGGTTGCAATAGGAAAATGTTCATATTGTGCTTTGGAAACAAGCATTCTTGCAAAACCTTACGTGACATATAGCGGACATGGGAATAGACTGAAGAATAATAATTGAAATGAATGTTGACTGGCCATTTATAAAATATCTTCTCTTTGCATAACTCTGAACATGCACATTTTGTGATAGTAAATTGTAATTTAGCAAACTTAAGCTTCCCTAATAAAATATTGAGAGAGTAAAATTTTACCTAGTTCAATTATGTCGATTGAAACTAATTACTGAGTAAATGATAGCATAAACTTATCCTAATTTTTTGTTAAAATCAAATCATATATTTCATAAAAGTTTAATGTTTCTTTTAGTACCACAAACACGCGAAAATGTCCATTTCTCACCAGAAACCAGAACGTAACTTCAATTTTAAATAATAAAGCAGATTCCCGGAGTAAACGGGCTATCAAATTTAGAAAAGTATGTCGTTGCAAAAATTGAATCGACGAAATTATCTGGAGGAGTATAAATAGCCAGGTCACCCCTCGATCCCCCATGTCGGTATCAACCCCAGCGAGAGTTTGAATTGACAACTCATATCGTTGTTCGGCGTAAGAAAATTAACTTGTGAATTTATCGTGAGCTACAGGAAGTATTTCAGTTAACTAAAGTGTCGCGTAGAAGACGTCTGTGTGCGTCGCTGATTAGTCCCCAAGCTAGAGAAGCCAAGCTGTAATAATTGCTTAAGGCAAATACGTTGATGAAAAAGTATTATTAGTTGTAACGGCTAGTATTGTTTGCTATTCTCCGTAGCCAACTCAAAGGGACCGCTTCCTTCGAAAGGGGGCGCCAGTCAACGAGTCCCTGTTGTAATGTGTAACGAAGTGTTTTTCGTTACCGAAATATGCCTAAGATATCATTATTTTCTTGAAAACCTTTTATAGGAATTGTTCTGTTAGATTTATTTTTGTAGATATACTGTACCGCCGTAGACGAATTAGTTTAATAATACTCCCACTCCCGTAGTAAGTTGTTCCATTAATAGAAAAGTTTCTGTAGACCTGAGAAGGGTGTCAGTCCGAGCTCACCGTTCCCGACTGCAGACGTGCCCAATTCTACACCAAGAAGTAAGTAAGACCATAAATGAGGAAGACAACCAAGTAAGAAACTTGGTTAGTACATTTACTGTATTTATTGTGTATTAATCATACCTTGATCTTTTCAGCATTACCATTTTCTGTAAATTTTACTGTTACTTGTAGGTGTTTCGCATGTACCCTAGGGGCTCTAGGAACACTGAAAAGTTGCACCACTGTGTATTAATCATACCTTAACTTTCCAGGGAAATTAATCAACGCACACTAGTCAAGTACTTGATAAACCGTTGCACTGTAGTTTTTATATTTATATAATTGCGTTCTTGCTTCACTTGTCTAGTGTCCGTATCTAGTCTGCATTTTTGCTAACCGTATATTCTGTGTTGCAGCTGCTATCTCGGTCACCTGAGTCATCTGGTACTAGTATTTCGTTACTGCTAGAATTTTACTTGTTCCTCCCAGTATATTATAGTAGTCTGTAGATTTTTTAATAGAAAGTAAGTAGTTATAAAAATAGAGTTGTAAGATTCGGTTTATTTGAATATACTGATTTTATTGAAAAACCTCTGAGATTTACTGTTTGTGTGTGAACGTCTAATTTCTCATGTATATTGACCCCCTGGAGTAAACTTTCTCCACTTGAGCTACTCAGCCTCGCGTACTCGGCTTAAGAGTAGTGTGTCCTATCACTTAAACTAGGACTGGCGCCCGAGCAAACCGAACACTTGTTTTCGGAACTCGTGTGTCAAAGAGTGGCCGCGCTTTTTCTCCACGTCAACGTGCGAGGTGGAGAAACTCGCTTTTATATGGTTAGCGTGCGAGAAGCAGTTATATATTTTACCTCCTCTATTGACGTGCTGGTTATATAGAAGATTTATTATTCTTGCACACGGCCCTAATTTTGTGTTCACACGACTCCACAGCTATATTTCATAAACAATCTACAATCCCACCCCCTTTTGTTTACATTATCAACATAAATGTTACCGAGATAACCGGTCTGGAGACCATTCTCGCCACGTACAACTGGCAATTGCGTTTAATTGAACAGGTATCGCGCTACCGGGTTCGAGCCTCGGCTCTGGCACTGGCACTGTCGGAGGATATGGTTGTATGTCCGCGTTTTTCAATGTGCAACCCCCTTGCGTACAAGCCTCTGACTTCTGAGATAGGGGGTTATCTTATCTCTGTGGTGTTTATTATAATTCCTATTTAATGATTGTTGTAAAAATAATATTTGGATAAATTTTGAATAAAAATAGGAAATATTTTAGATTTGAAGACACGACACCCTAGTACCGGATGTTCCATTTCATTTTACAGGTTTTTAATTTATTTCTTTAATGATGGCTAAGGAAGAATGTAAAACTGATATAATCAAACTAACAAATATAAACAGAAGTACTCTGGAAAATTTACTTAATTTCACTCGAAGCTTTAATAGAGTTACACTGGCTTCAGTAACATAATTTTATTACATGATTTTCTGCTGTTGGCACTTAGTTTAAAAAATGAGGAGAGCAACGTGTATGACTTACCTAAGCACAGCGAGCAGATGCACGGGTAGAAAGCAGAATGCAAACATGACAACAACAGCGACTAGCATTTTCGCAGCCTTCCTTCTCGAACGGAGTTGGCCTTCGGTGCTGGCGTTCATATTCATGGCAAACGTGTTGATCTGTCCTGACCTGCTCCCTGCCAGATCTGTAATTAAATTCAGAGAAATGCAAATGTCAATCAGCAGAAAGGGCCTATTCAGCTTAAACCTGTAATATTCTCTTACACCTAACACCGTGATTTATTATTTATGTACGTGTGGGGGTGACAAATGAGTAAGTTGTAGGTACTTGGATAAATTAATTTTGATCCATTCAATTTCCTACGGAATGTGCTGTAGTGGAACTATCGAAGCAGTTTAATCAAGTGGGAGATGTGATGATTTTCTGCACAATATCAGAAAACTGAAGTACGTTAAGCGTAACTCTCATACACATTTACATATATTTTCTGGAGGAATGGGCGTATGAAGATTGGATCCGATATTACGAAAGCATTTGTTTTCCGGCTGTGTATAAATACATAATTCATATTCTGTTACATGGCCTATGTCCACTTAAAAACTTTGTTAAAATAACTGATATTTGTTTGTGTTTATGGTACACTCCTATATTAATTAATTGAGTCGCTCATCAACAGATGGCGATACTAGTAAATTTTACTTTATATATTTAATAATTCAGTGAGTGAGGTCCTCCAGTAATTACTATTACAATTAAATCCACATTTCATTGTGTTTATTTATTAATAATTTCAATTTCAATAATTTTCAATTATTTTATAAATTTATTTTAACTTTTATTAAATAAATTAAATTCAATTTCTTCAATTTTATGTAATTAAAATTTTACATGTGACCACATGGTAATAAAATATTTTTTTCTATCATCTTTTGGTAATTTAGTTATAATCAGCATTTATATGTTGAACACAAAATATTGAAAGCATATTGAGAGCATTGACAACTTTTTTGTGTATTTGAGCAACTTTAATTTTATTCAGCTTTCTGCAACTTCAACTTTAACCTTAAGAGACAACTTAGAAGCAACTTTATGTATTTGAGTTAGCAACTTGATTTAATTATTGAATAACCGTTGGTTAATTAGCCAGCTTACTGTTTAATTTTATTTGAAATTTATTATTTTTTTCGGCTTTTACTATGACCTACATTTTTTATTCGACAATACTAGAAGTTGTTTCCTAGCGAAAATAAATTGCCCAAAATATTTAGATTAGATGTTCTGAGACAGTTGGAATCTGTAATGCAGTACCTAAGACCTCCCAGCTTCAACTACACTCAATTTGGAATCATAAGAAATTGGTGTTATATCTTCTATTATTTTTTTGTATTAAGTTCCTTTTACTTATGCAATTTTTTTTATATAAAATTGCACCCAAAACTATATTTAAATAAACCTATATATTTTTTAAGATTTACTTTTAAATTTCAATTTCATAAATTACCTTTTTTTAAATTCATGTAAAATTTAATTATTTATACATATTATTCATTTAATAATTATTTCTTTTCCTTACCATGAATTTCGGTATCGTCTATAGTAGACTGACTTTAAGGGAAAAAGAGCCAAATCAACTCATTATTCACTATAGATCCACGTCCAATGGAAGTATAGTAACGCAATTTCTTGTTGTTGTTGTTGAAATAGGCTTAAAATGTCGTGAAACGTCAAGATTTTAAATTTGAGAGAAAAAAATGTCTGTCGGTCTGTCTATAACTTTTTTTGTGTGCATATTTATTCTAGAACCGTCTATGATATACTTGAAATTTGGTACACTTACGTATTATAACGAGATCTGAAACTGGATCATATTTTGATCTAACGTAAATTAAAGCATTAATACATACAATCAGTTTTGACAGCTTAAATGATAGTGATAGTCACGTAATAGCGTGGGTATCGAGAACGGTTTTTTTTTTCTTTGTATTCTTCCTTGTTTAGGTTATAATAGTGACTGGTTCTTCCTTGGGTCGCTGGTCGATGTCCCCGTCTGCGGGTTGCGGCACTAGGCGACGCGCACATGGGGGCCTCGACTGGATGACCTGTTGGAGATTCCGGCGCTGTTCATATTATATTAAGGTATGTAGAGGTATTTTATATTTTTGTATGCCTAATATAGTTACAAATGTTGTTACATTGTATAGGTTATGTGTAAGAACAGCTTGTCAAGTTAAACATCGCCTCTATTTGTGTAGTTTCTTTTTTTCTAATAAAGACGATTACTATTATTATTATTAATTCTGTTGAAGAGTTCCGGGGTAAATTGGGTAAATAAGGGTAAATAGGCAAGCAGGTAAGAGCTCATAAAATTGCAATTTAGGGCATACAAAAAGTCAAGGTCTCATTTTTTTTTTTGGATTCAGCCACCCCCCAATACCAACCCCATACTATCATGAAAGTGAGTAAAAAAATTAAAATGTGATTTAGTGTGTATACAAGAACGAAACGTCTCAAAAAATTGTTTTGGCGATAGCTACCCCCTCTACCACCCCCGTTCTATTATTAAAGGGAGTAAAAAATTAAATTGGGATTTGATGTGTATAAGAGAACCAAGGCCCTCTAAAAATTGTTTGGCATTAGTCACCCACTCTACCACCCCCACTGCCACCCCCACTGCCACCCCCACCCTATTATTAAAGGAAGTAAAAAATTAAATTGGAATTTAGTGTGTGTACGAGAGCCAAGGGCTTTTAAAATTTATTTTGGCATCAGCTAGCCGTACGCATTTGTTGTTTCGTTTATTTGCCATAATAACAATAAGGGGAATAAATAGGTAACATAAATAAAAAAATATTTTGATACAAAAAATGTTTTTAGAAAAATATAGTCCGGCTATCTCAGACTGTAGAGCATGAAGCTCTAAATCTAAGGGTCGTGGGTTCGAGCCCCATGTTAGGCGCCATTTATGTTCAGTTTAAGCGCAAAAATATAATAAGCTTCAAATAAAATTGAACAGTAAGCTGGCTAATTAACCAATGGCTGTTCAATAATTAAACCAAGTTGCTAACTCAAACACATAAAGTTTCCTCTCAAATAAAGGAAGTTGCTTCTTAAAGTTAAAGTTGCAGAAAGTTAAATAAAATTAAAGTTGCTCAAATACACAACAAAATTTGTTAATACTCTTAATATGCTTTCAATATGCTGTGTTCAATATATATTAAAACTAAATTGCCAAAAGATAATAAAAAAAATTATTTTATTACCATGTAGTCACATGTAAAATTTTAGCTACATAAAATTGAAGAAATCGAACTTAATTTATTTAATAAAAGTGAAAATACATTAATAAAATAATTGAAAATTATTGAAAATGAAATAATTAATGAATAAAATCTATCTGGTGGTGTTCTCTAACATAATGAAATGTGAATTTAATTGTCACAGTAATTACTGGAGGATTTCACAATTAAAAAGTTCTATGGTGTTCATCAGATCAGATTTGGAAGGCAAATGGCCACTTGGAATGATTAATTAATAAGGTAAATTTTTTATAGTACAATTTAAATTGCGGTATCAATATATAAACTTAAAAGATACTTATATATTTCATTAGAAATATAAAGTAAAATTTACTAGTGTCGCCATCTGTTGATGAACGACTTAATTAATTAATATAGGAGTGTACCATAATCGGATTCCTTTTCTAGTTGGTTTCCTTTCTCAACCAAATTACAGAACCGATGTATAATCGATTAAAGAAATATTTAATCAATAATAGTTTAACATTAAATTCTGTGGTATACAGATCAGATAGTTAGATATTTTGCATACATAACCAAAGAATACGAACTGTCCAAATTAATGAAGCAAATTGCTTTCAAACGGTATTGTGAAAATCCAATAAATACATTACATTATGTAATATATACTATATTATAACAGGTGTGAATGAAAGAAATTTTAGAGGTAAGAAAAATAACTACATGTTGTGCAGGGTAAACAAAGTAATAAAATGGAATTTAAACGATTATTTCTTTCATGCGTCATATCGAGTTTTTTAACCAATCACAATATTTGAAATTCCTTAGAAACGAGGAATATCAGTGGCTATTTTGAACTCTACAAAGCAACGGGAAATATCAGTGGATATTTCCCGTTGCCATGGCATTGGCTGAAAATAGTCGCTGATATTTAATTTATTAACTTATAACAAGTAGGCATACTGCTGTCGTACAAATATTTTCAAACGTCACATTAGTTGAATTTATATATCTCCAATTATTAACTCATTCAAGAAATAATCTAATAAAATATAACTCAATCTTATTAAATTAGCGGCTATTATATTGTCACAATTTTGTTCGAGTGCTCCCCAATTTGCCTTGACCACATTTGGCGTTAATAATCAAAGATAAATCCCTCGAGCTAAAGCTCTCGGGCTTTAGTCAGATTATTAACGCCAAATATGGTCTCGTCAAATTGACAACCATCGCACTCTCGAAAAATTGATGACAATATAATAGCAGACTATTTATCAAGGTCTTGTTATATTACCCTTGAATATAAATGTTTTGCAGGCATGGTATCGACAACTGGAGACCGAATTACTGTAATAATGATACATATTACAATTTAGTGTTAAAAATATATTACCGAGTTCTTAAGATACAAAAAATAACTATATATAAAATTTGATATTTACCGATATTTAGCAGTGATACAAAGATAATTCTTCTAGTTTGAAGTAGTATCACTTACAAAAACTAAACTAAATGAAAATGCTATATAGATCATGCTAAACACAAACAAATGTCAGTTATGTTAACAAACTTATTAAGTGGATATAGACCATGTAACAATTCGTTGAAAACTCGGTTTAAAGTTCAGATAACCAGCGATTCTCTTATAATTGCTTCAGATGTACCATCTATTAGGGAGTACATATGATATCATCTACAGCATTTTATAACACTAATAGAATCCAGACTGTATAGTAGAAATGATTTTATTTGATATGAAATTCTAACAGTTGATTGTATACTATTTTTTCTAACATTGTTGATAAAGCTGGTATTAGGTTGATTGGTCGAAGGTCACTATAATTGATGGGATAATAATAATAATCTTTATTTCTCCACTGAAAAAACATATGTACACAAAAAGGTATACATAAGATCGATGAAAAAAATGTCACAAAAATATTTAAAAAAACAGTACCAAAAATAGAAAACAATGCACTACAATTATACTGTGGCTAAAATATATAAGACATTTTTGGACTTAGTCAGACCCTACAATAATTATAAAAAGAGATTTATGTCATATGACTTTAAAAAGAGGAAAATAAAACAATAATATGAAAAAAGGAGATATTAAAATATAATTAATTAAAAAATTCATTGACTGTGTAATGTTTAGCAATAATTTATTAAGTTTCCCTTTAAAAACATGTATACTACCAGAGGATTTAATATCTTCATCTAAGAAATTATAGAATTTACACCCTTGATACAGAAAACTTCTCTGATACATAGTAGTTCTATGACAGTCAGGCAGTAGGAGATGTTTAGATCGAGTATCATGTGAATGTCCAACTTGATTATTTAAAAAAGTGGATTTGTGTTTGTGGACATATGAACATACTTCCAGAATGTATAGGCTAGCAACAGTCAAAATTTTTATCTTTAGAAGCATCTCTACAAGTTTGTCTGTAACTCAAATTTAACAGTATACGAATTGCATATTTTTGCAGGAAAAATACCCTGACTAAGTTAGTATTGTTACCCCAGTTTACAGTTCCATACCTCAGATGAGAATGAAAATTGGCAAAATAAAGGGCTTTAAGGATATCCCGGCTACAATGGTTAGACATAAATTTTAGAGCAAAACAACTTTTTCGTAGTGGTGAGAGGTAAGTGAAACCTCTCAAATGGTCAATTGCTACTATACACCATAGATGTCTCTATGGGCGTATAGCGACTTGCGATTCTGCAAGTACCTGAGAGCGGCGACCTTTCAGTCCTAGGTGGACTTAACCTACTGTTATAATATATGATTTGCAGGAAACAACTACTCAGCGGGCAAATACCCCGACCTGCATTGAATTACACCTTACAAATCATTAAAGAATGGTAACCAATATCATTTGCCAACTCCCTGACCAGACATAGACCGGTTTCGAACTTATTAGTTCTCATCAGTATGCCATAGGTCATGGAGCAGACAAATGATAGTGGCCAACCTGCTAGTTTTATACAAACTATAGTAAATTGAGTAGTGGTGAGAGGTAAGTGAAACCTCTCAAATGGTCAATTGCTACTATACACCATAGATGTCTCTATGGGCGTATAGCGACTTGCGATTCTGCAAGTACCTGAGAGCGGCGACCTTTCAGCCCTAGGTGGACTTAACCTACTGTTATAATATATGATTTGCAGGAAACAACTACTCAGCGGGCAAATACCCCGACCTGCATTGAATTACACCTTACAAATCATTAAAGAATGGTAACCAATATCATTTGTCAACTCCCTGATCAGACATAGACCGGTTTCGAACTTATTAGTTCTCATCAGTATGCCATAGGTCATGGAGCAGACAAATGATAGTGGCCAACCTGCTAGTTTTATACAAACTATAGTAAATTGAGTAGTGGTGAGAGGTAAGTGAAACCTCTCAAATGGTCAATTGCTACTATACACCATAGATGTCTCTATGGGCGTATAGCGACTTGCGATTCTGCAAGTACCTGAGAGCGGCGACCTTTCAGTCCTAGGTGGACTTAACCTACTGTTATAATATATGATTTGCAGGAAACAACTACTCAGCGAGCAAATACCCCGACCTGCATTGAATTACACCTTACAAATCATTAAAGAATGGTAACCAATATCATTTGTCAACTCCCTGACCAGACATAGACCGGTTTCGAACTTATTAGTTCTCATCAGTATGCCATAGGTCATGGAGCAGACAAATGATAGTGGCCAACCTGCTAGTTTTATACAAACTATAGTAAATTGAGTAGTGGTGAGAGGTAAGTGAAACTTCTCAAATGGTCAATTGCTACTATACACCATAGATGTCTCTATGGGCGTATAGCGACTTGCGATTCTGCAAGTACCTGAGAGCGGCGACCTTTCAGTCCTAGGTGGACTTAACCTACTGTTATAATATATGATTTGCAGGAAACAACTACTCAGCGGGCAAATACCCCGACCTGCATTGAATTACACCTTACAAATCATTAAAGAATGGTAACCAATATCATTTGTCAACTCCCTGACCAGACATAGACCGGTTTCGAACTTATTTCACTTACCTCTCACCACTACTCAATTTACTATAGTTTGTATAAAACTAGCAGGTTGGCCACTATCATTTGTCTGCTCCATGACCTATGGCATACTGATGAGAACTAATAAGTTCGAAACCGGTCTATGTCTGGTCAGGGAGTTGACAAATGATATTGGTTACCATTCTTTAATGATTTGTAAGGTGTAATTCAATGCAGGTCGGGGTATTTGCCCGCTGAGTAGTTGTTTCCTGCAAATCATATATTATAACTTTTTCGTAGTTTTATACAAAGTTTTTCAATGTGATGAGCCCATTGCAGATGTTTGTAAAATGTGACATCACAGGTGTTTAACTAAAGGTCAGTACCATTAAAAAGCGTTAGGCCTTCGGAATTGTTATTTAATGTAAATTGTATAGAAACGGTTTTAGTTTTATTTAAATTTAGATTATTCTTATGAGACCAGCATATAATTTCCTGATAAATTATTTCAGTGGTTGTTTTTACTTCTGTTGAGTTATTTTCTGTAATTAGAACATTTGTATCATCTGCGTAGCACACGACATGAACATTTGATGTTCTTTGCAAGTAATCGATAATGTCATTGGCAAACAAAATATACAAGAGTGGTCCCAAAATTGAACCCTGTGGAACTCCTTGCTTGATGCAGCAAGTCTCGCTTTCAGCTCCACAGACCATTTTACAGTTTGAGCCTTGTTGTCAAGATAGGATGAAAATATTTCCAAAGCTTTCCCTCGAACACCATATCGTGCGAGTTTAACTTTGAGCAACTGGTGATCAACCATATCAAAAGCTCGCGAGAAATCTATAAAAAGACCTAGAGCAAATTTTTTATTGTCCAGCGCGTTAATAATTTGGTGATGGAAATCACATAATGCCAACTCAGTGCTTTTATTAGTAGTGAAACCATGTTGAGCAGATGAAAGCAGATTTTTTCTTTGCAGAAAGTTGAATAACTGTTCTTTGAGAACTACATAATAAACTAATAGCTCTGTAATTGCTATACTCTTTTGGATCTCCTTTTTCATAAAAAGGATGGACTATAGCCCTTTTAAATTTGCTTGCCCATTCTCTATGGAGAGATTTATTATGTAAGCTTGCATTTTTAAATTAAATTATTAGAAATATTATCATGGCCGCTAGAATTTGAAGTTTTTAGTTTATCTATAAATAATTCAACATCAGCAGTAGAAACTGCAGATCTATGAAAATTAGGCACATTAGATTCTAAGAAATTAAAATCGCGTAAGGCATTTATATTTGTGGTTCTCGCGAAGTGAATATTAAAGTCATTAGCTACATCTTCAATCGGTATTTCATCGCCATCTTTTTTAAAACATATATCTTTAGAAATTGAACTTGACCCCTGAATTTTTTAAATTATGTTCCACATAGTTTTAGTCCTGTTACTTGAATTACAGATTTCACGATCATGATACTCCCGTTTAGCGGTCTGTAATTTATTACGATATAAGTTATTCAGACGTATACTAAGGCAATTATTATCTATTTTTGCTATGTCACTGTATAAGTTTACCTGGTTTCTTAGTCTAATTATTTCAGGTGTCGTATATTTGTTTTCATTTAGTTTTCTATAATTAGTATTAAAACGCTTTACAGGGAAACTTGCTTCAAAATAATACAAAATGATGTCATAAAACTTGTCCACGGCAGTGTTAGGGCAATTTTGGGTAAGAACATCTTGCCAATTTTCATTCTGCAAATAGTCGTGGAACCGTGTAATATTTT
The DNA here is from genome assembly GCA_963675555.1 of Leptura quadrifasciata. Lineage (NCBI taxonomy): Eukaryota > Metazoa > Arthropoda > Insecta > Coleoptera > Cerambycidae > Leptura > Leptura quadrifasciata. Next base: position 33,261,752 of record OY776674.1, read on the forward strand.
CTGTGCTGAAATTTCTACGGTATACATATTTGGTTTCATTTTTATATTTATTTGAAACTGAGAAAAATGATTGTAAGGACAGTTATTAACAGGAGAGAACACGGATAAGAAATAATTGTTTAAATTAAGAGAATTGATCGCGTTTTTGAGAATAATTTTATTTGTAAATTTAACTATAATATATTTTTAATTTATTTTTCATTTTTAAGGGAATTGCAATAATTTTTGTTACGTCAACTAATAATAATATTACTAAAATATCTGTCTGCTGAACACATATGTCAATTTTGTTTTTCTCCGAATTAGTGCGGCTATGTCCCAGACACTTTCAGTGAAACTGTTCTAACGACCAAACACTCAGTGCACAGTGTGCTTTGTTCAAACGAATTTAATTTCGGTATGTTTCGGTGTCTGCATGTGAGCATGCACACATGTAGCATACTCCATGAGATATATTACTGAAATTTATTAAAACCGCTGTCATAAAACTTTTCTAAGTCAAAAATATATACAAAAGGAATAACTACCCGCGTTACTGAACTGATATTTATTTATTATGTGTCCCTACTGTTTATGAATTGTTAATTTATAATACTTATTCGCATGAAGATCGTGTTTTAATAGAAACACTACACGGTTTTATACCCTCATCAACATTAACTGTTACAAATTTGGGACTATTTGACATAGAAGAAAAAGCAGTTGGTTTATATATCAAGACAAATTTCAACTTTATTTTAACAAATTGTGGGAGATCATCAAATTTCATTATTCAAGAATTATTCGACGCATATTTACATGATAATGATTTTTCATTAACAATTGAACATGTGATGTATATAAATATAATTTGTGATGTAAGTATAATAGTTAAAGAGACAGCGACAATAATTGCTTGAGTTCACTGGAGGGGAGTTAAGTGTTCCTAGGAATAAACTGAGACAGAAAAAACGTAACAAAAACTTTACGACCTCATTAAAATACCATTACTCTTTGTGCCACCTCGACCGACTCTCGACCGCAAGGCATCTCGCTCGTTTTTAATGTGCGGCGAGTCGTTTGATGCTTTGATGTTAGGCATGCCACCGGTGGCCCGCGGCGATAATAGTGATGTAAAGTTCCTTACTTGGACTATACATGGAGCTCGAGCCCCCCACTAAAAAATTGTCTTGTGGAGTAACGGTCTGCAGTGGTCCGCAGAGGCGCTACAGGAATGTCAGATGTTATAGATCATTTTTTCAAAAGTACATCACTAGTTGACTTAAAATGATTTTATTATATCCCGATGACCTACTGAGTACCGACAACCCTTTTTCTGCCAGGTCCGCGCGGCGGTCTAATAACCGTTGTGAAATGTTTAAATAAAATCTGAAAATTAAGAAAACAAAATGTTGAGACATGCAAGAATAGATTGATAAATTCCTGGAGATTATTGGAAATTTTTTTAGCGATCCGCCGCTCATCTTTTTCTTTAAATAAATTTTTGAAATTTTTAAAGACAAAAATTCGCAACGTGCCAGGTTACTGGCAGAAACCATGTCTATAGTTCCTCAGACACGCAAAGATCACAGGAAATATATTTTCTGCTAGTTCGATTGGTCTTACCTCTGAATCTGACAGGTTGATAGTAATAAAAAACATTGGCAGGAATATCGGTTGGAAATTAGACTGGTATCAATCCAAAGGAGGAATACACGATCTCCTTGGTTTTTGAGGGTGCTGAATCTTTTGCAATGCGTCTCAGGTACGTCTTTCAGTGCTGCTGCTTATGCTGCTTATGGTTAATGTTATAATTTTTCAGATAAAAAATGTGGCAAAATTAATAATTGTTTCAAAGATACATTTTAAAGAAAATGAAACGTCGCATTGTCGATAAAAATTACGATTCCATCATCGGCACAACACTTAAGAATTTTGACGCTTGTAAGGGGGGGGGTTGATTGGGGGGGGGTGGCATTGAAGAAGAATTTCAGGTGTCAATCATTTCAGTAATCTGTAAAACAAACGTGAGTAAATATCTCACCGCTGAATCGAGAACAATTTAATTTCTCGTTATAGGCACCGGCCCGCTAGTGCGACCGCGCACTTTACTCGAAAATTCGCTTTTCTAGACTACTGATTTTGGCAGAAAATATTTTTAGGGGGTCCTATACAGCAAGACAAACCGAACCAAAATGCAAATAGTGATAAATATCTAAACCCCTTATCGAAGTTCTGTATGTACAATTAAAATCACGAGGGAGCTAGTACGGATAGTATGCATAATTTGCTTTTATTCGTTGAGTGTTAGATAATGGCGCCGGCGGGCTGCGGGCCGATGGTGTATTACAGGCCCGAGAACTACTACCAAACCACTTGATACAATCAAATTACACACCAAATCGTGGCTACATTGCTCCTCCACTACTAAGAGCTAAACATAAATAGTGCATACTTGCTATTGCCCGTATTCGCTTTAGTAGTGTTACGTGTTTACACGCTGTAGTAAACATTTCCCAAACGCAGGTCCAATAATTGCAACAAGAACATTCATAAACTACTGATATATTAATCGCTTAATTACAGTAACTAGTCGTAACAATTACACATTAATATACACTAATTACAAGTTTATTCTACTGTAAGTCGCACTACTATAATACACGACTAGTTATTGTTCTGCACTCTATCTTCTCACTTGCTCATCTCATGCATAACTGAACTCCTTGCACCGATCCACTCCCTATATATATCCACGGCGATTATTCTAGAATGTTCCAGTCTATTATTCGAGGTATTTTCAGTCTTTCTAGTATGTTCTATGAGCCAGTGGCGTAGGCGTGCACATAACTGTAGTTGTATCTGTATAACTCACATTATATAGTATAAGCCTTACGTTGAAGATCACAAAACATTGCGGAGATCACCTTATCATTTAAAAAGCCTATGAGATATTGTAACGAAGCACTTTCTCGTTACCAAAATGTACCCAGGATCTGTATTTGATGTTCTCTATATAAATCCTTTTACATTTATTACTGTACCGTTTTACGCTTTAAAATTTATATTAATTTGCAGCAGTACCGAATAAACATACCAGTTGTAAGTACAGATGCACTCGGGTAGTGCGGGAATAACGTGAGGAACGTGTATAACCTTGCAACCCCATAGTAAATACTTTCAGTAACAGTCAGCAGTCCTGGGAGCTAGACGTGAGTGCCTGCCATCCGGTGCAAACCAACCGTGAAATATTTTCAAGTGGCAAAGCAAGGTAATAAAATATTCCTAAGTTGATTTGACGTCACCCGTGCGACGGTACAAGAGAAAAATAAAAAAATCCGATAGTTCAGTTTGATGGCTGCCTTCACACGCGAATCACGTGTCCTGCTGCTTGCTCCGGTCTAGAATCATATTCAGGTTTGACGTCACTCGATCCATCGCGCATCTTTTACCGTCATTTCACCCACTTGTACATATTGGAAGGAAATAATTCCATGCTGGCAGTCAGCCAGAGCGACTCATCGGCTGCAGACGTATCCACTCCGAGAACCGAACCCAGATATCGTTAAAGTTATATATTTCAGAGTAGCGGAATTTTGGCAAAATCCATACTACGTCATCGATCAGCCGTGCATCCATCTGGCGCCTATACCCGCTTGTAAGTATTTAAAGGAAATAAGCGAATTGTGTTAGTAGTCAGCCAGGGCGACTCATCGGCAGCAGACGTGTCCACTCCGAGGTCCGAACCTAGGTGCCATCCATCATATTCAAGCAGTAGGATTTTGGCCAAGTCCATACTATGTCATCTACCAGCAGCGCATCCATCTGACGTCTACTCTCACTTTGATAGTAAGTTGATCCATTTTACAGAAAAGGTCCTCAGAAGCCGTTAGGTAGTCAGTCCGGTCTGGCCATTCCAGTTAGTAGACGTGCCCGACCGTAACCATAGGAAGTAAGTTCCTGGAGGAGTAAGTAAACTGATGTACTTGTCACTACTGTATATAACTTTGCCCTCTGTTACCGCTCATTATGTTCTAATGTTTTGCCGCGTATATTTTGTGTACTATTTTGCAGTTTGCTATCCCTGTCACCTTAGCCAACTAGTACTACCCTCGTCGTTGGATCGATTGCTCTCATTCCAAGATTCAGTAACAGTGAAATTTGGTCGAGGTAATCAATTAGTAAACCGGTAGATTTGTATATGATAGGTTTAATTGAATATGCTGATATTATTGAAAATTCTGAGTTTTACTGTGTGTGTGTGTGAACGTCTAATTTCCCAAACTCACCCATTGGAGTACGTTTTCTCCACTTGAGCTACTCAGTCTCGCGTACTCGGGTAGTGTGTCCTATCACTTAAGCTAGTACTGGCGCCCGAGCTTAAGCCGAGAACTCGTTTCCGGGGCTCGAGAATCAAAAAGTGGTCCTTTTTCTCCACGTCACCGTCCGAGGTGAAGAAAAACGCGTCACAATATAATATGCAATTATATATGACGTAATTTTATATCATACAAAAGTAAACTCGACCTACCGCACAAAAACACTGAAGGAAAATTATTTGTCTCGTTCATATTTTTCAATAAATCTACTAATGCACCGAATAGCGGCTAATTTAATTAAAAATTATATGACAGTAAAATATAATTATGTTTTTCAGAAAGCCGTTAAAACTTTTATTTTAAGCCATATATATATTATATATAGCACATGGCGAAACCGTTGAAAGTTTTCAAATTAAATTTATCACATCCTAATTTAATTTACAAAGTTCTACTTTTTTAATGTAGTTAGTCGTTATTTATTTTGTTTCAGTGCAAATTGAGAGTAATTTTTATAGACACAGATTGCAGAACATCGAAAAGTGTTTCGGTCTTTTAATACGACTTAAACAAAAAGACGTTACAAATATCTTAATTTTTGATATTTATCTGATCTAAAATGTGAAAGCCATAAAGGCATTTATTTATTCATGTTTTTTATTTTTATATTATATAAAAATAGAAAAAATGACACACACACACACACACATCCACAATTACAATCACATATTCACACACACATAAATGAATGAATGGATGAATCAATGAATGAATAAATAAATAAACACTTTATTTGCCCAATAGGTACAACCCAATTGCAGAGCAAAAATTATGCACAATACTACAATCATAGATTGCTTGTTAAAAGATATTATATGAAAAAGTTATAATGTAGTAAAATTCTATTACGTAAGACTTATAATATATAAGCAAGTAGAAAGCAATAAACATTTACATATTAATTATGTGTTTATATATATATATATATATATATATATATATATACAAAAGAAAGGTGTTTTCGCGGGAACAGGACAATAAGTCAAGAAAAAAATTCGTGGGCAAGTCCGCAGAAATGATAGTGCAACCATGTACACGTGTTTCGGACTTTTTGGTCCTCATCAGCACGGTGTAGCTAAGTTGAAAGGATAGGCACAACTTAGGAAAAAACGACACAACTGGAAAACACTGACAGGAAGCCAGTTGCACATTTGTGGCTGCAGTCGGAAGACCTTGAGGTTTCAAGGCAACAACCAACATTGCCACGGAGGCAAACTGTAAGCCGCCTGCGTGGAGTTCCATAGCCCAAGGTAAAATACAAAAGAAAGGTGTTATCGCGGGAACAGGACAATAAGTCAAGAAAAAAATTCGTGGGCAAGCCCGCAGAAATGATAGTGCAACCGTGTACACGTATTTCGGACTTTTTGGTCCTCATCAGCATGGTGTAGCTAAGTTGAAAGGATAGGCACAACTTAGGAAAAAACGACACAACTGGAAACCACTGACAGGAAGCCAGTTGCACATTTGTGGCTGCAGCCGGAAGACCTTGAGGTTTCAAGGCAACAACCAACATTGCCACGGAGGCAAACTGTAAGCCGCCTGCGTGGAGTTCCATCCGTGGCAATGTTGGTTGTTGCCTTGAAACCTCAAGGTCTGCCGACTGCAGCCACAAATGTGCAACTGGCTTCCTGTCAGTGGTTTCCAGTTGTGTCGTTTTTTCCTAAGTTGTGCCTATCCTTTTAACTTAGCTACACCGTGCTGATGAGGACCAAAAAGTCTGAAACACGTGTACACGGTTGCACTATCATTTCTGCGGGCTTGCCCACGAATTTTTTTCTTGACTTATATATATATATATATATATATACCGGTGAGAGGTAAGTGAATCCTCTCATGTGGTCTAATGCTACGGTTATGGCTATGGTCTAATGCTACTAGTTAAATTTAGTTGTAAATTTGGAGAACGAGGTGGAATATGCACTGATACAGGCTTTATTAATACCAAATCCTACTCGACAACCCCTTTCTTGATATCTGCTAAGTATGATAGGTTTGACTTTGATTCTCAATATCAAACAACCATTAGCAAGAACAAAACTACGTGACCAGTGCGACCACCGCATAACTACCACAAACCTAAAACCAATTATACTAGGATTTCTGACTAATCAGAAGCGTTGCGGTCCATTTATGGTGGGTAACCGAACGTCCCTTATCCGCAACGAAATAAGGGGACACGCAATTAGAATAAGGTGAACGCTATTTCTGCACATGCGCAATTATCTCCTTCCTCCTACGTTAGCGGTAACGGAGATATGAGATATGAGCGTTAGTGGGCAAAAACTCTCTAATTTTGTTATGCATGATTTTATATAGAATACCAGAAAATAGCAAATTCCTCTAAATTCAAGGCTCCTGAAATTAAATGTGCTTAAAAAATTGCTGTTGTGCTGTCCTGTTGTTTTGAATGTTATAAACTCTAAAAAAGTTCTCTGTATTTGTTCTATACTGCTTTTGTGAATTTGATAATGTGGATTCCAAATTCACGGATTCACGGGAACGGTGTCTTTGGGGGTGGTTTTTGTCCAATTTGAGGGAGTTGCCGAGGTTGAAAAATGTCTTTGACTCCGGGAATCCCCCACGGAAACAAGGGGGGAGGGGACATTGTCTAGTCCCAGTGGCAAACATTCGGTAGTTCGTCCGACTCCTTCAATGAACCATCTGGCTTATTAAGCAAGCACCACTCACTGATATTGTCAATTTGCTTTTGAAGTTCTATGCAGTTATCTTCAGATTTTATATTTATAAGAAGTTTCAGATCATCTGCATATATTAGTTTAGTTCAAATGTGCTTCTAGAGGGCAGAATATTAAAACATATTATTTCAATCGCAAACTCCTCTATAAAATCATTATTTTACTATAATGGACGTAACCAGACTGCAACCAACAGCTACTCTTCGGGCTATGTGCCCCACCGAGCGCGAGTGTAATAATTGCATATTACCAACAGAACGCTAATGTTTCGATTGCAACAAATACCAGCCGAAAGACTGATCCTACTTAAAGGAGCTCTCGTGCCAGTCGTCTTGTTACAGAACACGATAAAACCCTCGATAAACTTTTCGAAACTGTAACAAAATCCGACTCCGAAACATTTCGCATGAAAAGCGTGCTTCACGTAAAAATATAGTTGGAAGAGGTTTTTATATTTTTTAATCATATTCTCACTCTACGGAGCGTTTTTTTTTTATGCAAAAATTTCAATAACTTATCAAGGAGCGTAATTTTAGAAAGTGTAGTAAATGTCGCGACCACCAAAATTTAGAAACAGTAACAAAATTTGACTTTAATTTCGGAAATTTCAAAATTAAAAACCCTTTTACGAATCCACGTTGCTAAGCACTGCAAATCATGCGTTGTGTTAAATATGAGGACAAGTTAATCCAGCTTCTATTCAAAGTATATCGAGAGTTTTAGCGAAAATAGCCTTTAGCGACATGGGACCCCCATCATTTCCTAGCAGTCGATTTTGACGGGAAAATGATTAGTTTTAACGGGATTTGCCCTAAACCGGTTCCTCAGTGATTCGGTGTTATTGTATGTCAAGGAATGTTAGAAAATTATTAATTATTATAGCTTTTCTATCATTAGTATCATTGTCTACATACTGTTAAACATTAAAGTTTCCAAATACAAATATATCCTTACTCAATATAAAATCAGTTTGTTCAGGACAATCAAAAAATGTTTTAAAATTATCTATACTAATGTTCTATAGTAAAGTTAAAGTAATATTTATAGCACAAAACATCAATGCTTACAAAATCATTAAAAATAATTGATAATGCAATTTTTTCTGACCTTATTTCACTTTTGCAGGCTTATAACAGATATACCGGGTGTAACAAGAACATGGTCACCTCCTTTTCTCCTTTAGTTTTCAAGACATAGTTTAACATATATATGATTTTTTTCTACTTTCGGTTTCACCGGAACTTTTTATGTTCAAATAGAACACCCTGTTTATAATTGCATTTTTCAATTCTGCGTTATTTTTTAAATCCAATGATACCACATAAGTGACATTTCAAACGTCAATATTTATTTTAATTTAGTTTTTAGTTTTCCATTTAAGTGTGTCAGTACAGATCTGAGATGAGCTAAGTGATCAGGTAAGAAAAAGAATAGTAACAAGTTATGAATTATAGTAGTGAGACCACAGTAGATGAAAATTGTAATTAGTGTGTTCTCATAAGGACTAATTATTGTAAAATTAATGATTAATAAATCAGTGGTTAGTGACAATCCGTATTGTAATGATTGGACTTACGCTTGGGATGTTCCCTAAAGCGTGTAAACACGTAAAGTTATTTATTAATAAAGAAAATAGACAAGAACCATCGCGATTGTCAAATATTCAATTTATGTAAACTCGATAAAAATTTTCCAATAAAAACGTATATTTTCACAGAGTTTCTTAAAATTACATCCTTTATGCGGGGATATTCCATAAAAATTGATTTAGCCCCCTAAAAAACAAAATTACGACTTGTCCTAATAGTATGGCCAAAATTCCGTGTTATCACGCCATGCCCAAATCGATCGATAACTAATCGTAGATTGTATATAAAAAAAATCCTGAGCGAACAAGTCCCACAACGTTGTGCCTACCCGGTAGATTAATTTCAGTCTGTAGAGAAATTATTATAATTTTTTTATCGCGCAATGTCTGTTTAAAATATAAAAGACAACTTGAATTCATCAAGAACTGATGTTATTTGTGTATTGTAAAATGTCAATATTTTAAATTAAATCTGTAAGGTAGTGTCTAGTCGATAGCCGAGTGGGTTAAGGCGACTGACATTATTCTTTACGCCGACGATACGGCCATATACGCCAGATCCTTTTATGCCGCTATGGCGCTTCAAAAAGTGAGGTGCCATTTAGATAAGTTATTAAAATTCCACCAAAAGTGGAAAATTAAAATCAACGCTGAAAAGACCGAAATCATTACTATGCACAGGAAGTTTACAAATATTAAAACTTTTAATAAAATTAAAATTAATGATAAGGTTATTGAGGAAAGGAGCACGGTCAAGTATCTAGGGGTGACTCTGGATATGAGACTACGCTTCGGACCTCATATAACCAGAGTAATAAATAGTACGTATGCTGCCTTAAGTCGACTATATCCATTAGTCAACAAAAGGAGCACATTAACTAAGGATAACAAGTTAACCCTTTATAAAGTTATGTTAAAACCTATCCTTACCTATGCATGCGCGTCTTGGAACAAAATTTCAGATGCGCAATGCAATAGACTACAAAGGACACAGAATAAAATCCTTAGATTACTTACACAAACAAACAGGTATACTCCTATCGAAACCTTTCATAGAGAGTATAACATCCCTTTAATTAGGGATTATATAATAGACACTGCACAAAAGTTCTTTAAATTTAAGATACATAAATCCCCGCTCACCACACATATGGTAGACATACGGGAACATCATAATATTGAACATACCCATAAGTTCATACATGAAAATCTTCCGATTTATTCGAATAGATAACATTAGATTTAAGACTTATAATTTTTTGGCAGGTACAGGCAGAACCATGATGATGTGATTTGTGTTTGAAACATATTGTATATATAAATTTTAATATTTTGATTTATTATTACCCACAATTTTCGTTTTATTTCCTGATTATTTATTTTACTTACATAATCGGTGCATTTTTATGTGTATATAGATTGTTTTAAAGCAGGTTTTTCTTTGTAATAAGTTTCCTGTAAGTTAATCATATAATTGCATATATTAGAAAGAATCTCACTTAATTTTCATTTATTTTTAAACATTTTGTATATTTTAATCGATATTTAGTTCAATCATTTTTTGGAGAACGTTTTTTATTTATTAACTTCAATTCTATTTCTTTCACATTTGGCATAAGATCGGCCCCCAGTTTCATTTCTAAGTATAACTACTTATTGTAACGCGCCGGGATATATCTCATTGTAAACTATGATATAATGAAATATATGAAATAGAAAATTATATGTATGTATATGTGAATAAAGAGTTTTAAATTGTAAATTGTAATTGGCGCGAGGTGGCAATCGCGATTAATCACACGGACATCGCACCACCGGGTTCGAATCTTGGCTCCGGCACTGTCGGAGGAAATGGTGGTATGTCCGCATTTTTTCAATGTGTAAACCCCTTCCGCACAAGCTCCTGGCTTTTGGAATTGGGGGTTGTCTAATTTCTGTGGTGTTTATTTATTATTTAATGTGGCGTAAAAAAGGAAAAGCTCCAGTGTTGAAATTTATTGCAAACTGTTTAAAATAGTATAAAAAATAGTAAATGTGTTTGAACTGACATTTTCCGTGTTGCACAGCTGCCGAGAATGAACCGGAGTCGTATCCCTGAGCTCCGTGCCCGAGCAGCGACTCGCGCATAAGACGGGATGCTGTTGTGTGTCTGTTGCACAGACTAACCCAGACTTGCAACTCAATGGTCGCATTCAGCGGACGTAGCGTAAAGCGCTCCGCTACTGTTACGGAACCGTTGAAACGTTCTCTGAAATAACAACTTTTGTGCTGTAGCCAAATGTCAAAATATATGCGTTTATTTTTCATCATTTGAAATTTGAAAATTTTGCAACTTTAAGGAAGTCTCTTACAGTAAGCTATACATTTTTACCGAACTTTAAAATTCTTTTGGTAAAACAACTTTCAGTATTTTATGTTAGATATATGTGAGCAGAAGCTATTTTATCAAAAGTATCAGTCTCCTCAACTTTCAGAAGTTGTCCATCATGGATATAATACATTGTGTTGGTATTCATTTTGTTTATTTTTTAAATTTTCTTCGCAACTGCTCACCGCTCACAACTTATAGCACAAATACCTTGCGCTACCAGAAATGGCGACCGCTACTTAACATGTTGAGAAAATAGCGTATCCGTCAGAGTACGTTTGCGCTACAGTTACACAACTGTTACGTCCGCTGAATGCGACCAATGTATATTACAAGTCCGTGAATGAGATAGACAACACTGTTCTCTCTCTGGGTGATATAAAATGGTTGAAAATGGCGCCCAAGTAGCTCCTACCAGTAAGCCGCGAAATTCAAACCGATTTATGAATGATTACACATTTACACAAAAAGAAAGTGTCATGACCGGCAGACTTTTAGATGTCCTGAATTGGAATCTGACGTCAAATTTGTTCCATCGGTTCTCACTTTCATTTTAATACCAAAAAAGTAGAATTTGATAGATTTTTATCCGTTTTTCTTCTCTCAAATCGAAAGTTCAGGGGCTCTGTTCACCAAATCGTATGAGCAACTACTTTTCAGCTCCCAAAACTTTCAGGTACAATTTGGTTCGAATCATATGCCCGGTTCTAGAGATAAAAGATGTTGATAATGGTATGGGCTACTGTTTGGATGAGCCATGCGGACAGCCCGTTTTTCTGTTCTCAAATCGAAAATTCAGGGGCTAGGTTTACCCAATCGTAGGAGCAACTTATTCTCACTTCCCAAAACTCTCGGGTACAATTTGGTTCGAATCGTACACCCGGTTCGGGAGGTAAAAAATGTTGATCATGAACCTATGGGCGATTATAGAGACGGGGCATCCGCGTAACGCTAATTATGCGCTGATCAACATTGTTTGCGACTCCGGAGACTTAGAACATTTTTTAATATTAGTTATAATTATGCTATCACTTTTTGTGACCCCGAAACTGCCAATTATGACGATTAATTTTTCAAATCCAATGTCGCTCCGCCGCCCCTGTAGCCTTCCTATAAACACGTTCCATGTTAAAATCAGAAAAAATATTTGTTCTCCAAGGTAAATAAATTATTTACTGCTAATATAAGCATTTCTCGCCTAAAACAAAGAGTAAAAATGTTTTTTTTTGCCAAAGATCACAAACCCACTCTTTGCACGACGCGAATAGTTAAAAACGTATTTCATTTTTTAGCCAATGAGGGGTCAAACGGAAAGGGGTGAAAAATCTGGGACCTGGCACAATCTATAAAAAAAAATACGTAGGTGGACCTGCATATCGTTACTGGATCAAAAAACTAATTTTTCATAAATACTTCTTAAATTCATTAATGCCCCGGGAACTGAAAACGAGTTTGGTAAAAAAGTCATTGACATAAATGTCAGTTACCACTTTTCCCTCATTTTCCACGCTACGATATATGATTTCCACCAGAAAACTGACGTGGCGTGATAACTTTATCGTCACAAAAAAATGTACATCATTAGAATTCAACGCCTCGTTTACGATGCGATGAAAATTCAGTTCATATTTTTTTCTTACAATAAATTCTTCAAACTATTATATGACCAGTGAAACTGACATTGCGCGGCGGCCTGCATTTTCACCTGTGGGCAAATTTCAATTTTCTAACCATAATAATTATCGACAGTACGGAAAATGTCAGTTTCTATATATTTTTTAATCATATGCATCCCTCTTGATAACCCAAGCCAGAAAACTGACATGTCGGGATAATAAAATCGACAATTTTCTCTTTACATATCCAAGAGAATTTCTTGGTCACTCCGCAACGGTACCATCGTCAGTCCACTTGAACTTTTTTGTTAAAGTCATTGAGAACTAACAAAAAAATACAAAAATCACTGGAGCGTAATAAGTCGAGAATCCTGGTAACGGGCTGCCGTACTATAATCCCCTCTTTAATGGATCTCCTTGGATTTTTTACTAAGGACGCCATCTTTATGAATCACCAAAAAGTCCCAACAAATGTTTTTATTTGATCAAATATTGTATATATCGATTGGACTTAGAAGGGAATAATGTTCACTACATCTTTCTGTTTTGCTATCACTACTTTTTATCTCTACCTTTATATTGCCTTTCTATAACGACAAACCTTGCTTGTGTTTCTAAGGGAAAGTGATTCATAACGGATTATATAAATATTAAACACTCAATATAATAGTCTGTTCCAGTTTATATGCTTTCCTGTTTAAAGACACCTAAAATGTTACTAATACATATTGGTCTATTTGGACATAACATATCTGTCAATATAAACTAATATAAAGATGCTTAAATTATATTATATGATACAGATGACAAACATTAACAAACGTCTGAATAATCCGCTAGATCATAATCAACCCAACTATTCCCCCGTGGAGCACGAAATTATTTTCTTGAGAATGGATACCAATAATTTCTAATACTATTCATGGAAATCAAGATTTTTTACTCTTAGAATTGTACGTATTTTGATTTTCCAATGAGACATATTTCTAAATTTTATTTTAAGATCTTATAGTTCTAATTCATTTTAAGTGAACTTATGCTTTAAAATTGTTTGTAAAAGACAGAGACTAACCATAACTATACAGGGAGTTGTGTCTTGACGTTTTTGCCAAAAGTTATTGCGTAAGTTATCAGTTAAAACTGCGTGTAACTATAACTGCTCCTTTATGTCTCAGTTTTCACTGCAGCCTGGTCAAAATAACATTTCCCACGATGTCAAAAGAATACGGCTTTATTACAGATTTAACTGAGATTTATCGTAACTTTTGATGCATAAAAGTGTGATAGTTCCACAATCACAAAGTTCAAGGTGTAGTTCCTTCATTAAATTTACATAGAGGATTTACAGAAAAAATAATAAAAACGGAACTGATATATAAATACTGACAAAGTAGCTGAAATTGAGACTGGACGGAAAAAAGGTTATTTTTCTCTATCCTTTTATATATGTATAATAAAAATAAGGAACAATTTTCGTTGTGATTTAATGTCTACAAAAAAAGTTATCATTTTATTTTATAACTCTGCATCCATACTTTACTCCCAATGTTTGAACTTTTCAAGTGCATTTTATTAAAGAGTATTTTGCTCTCAGTCCGATACAATTATACAATTATTATTGCCTTACCGGAATGAATTACTTAACATTCAAATGAAACCAAGCCAGGTTGTTAGCTTTATTGGTAATAATTAACATACTAAAAGTCTCCGTTTTGCATAAGACCGAATTAGTAGATTTTATATTTTGCTAATGTAGCTCGAAAATTGTTAAAGGTATAAAAATCTTTTTAGCGCCAAAAGATTCATAAATTAATTTATAACAAATCATTGAATTACATATTTTTTTGAATTCTTAATAGTTTTTAATTTATTAGGATTTTTTAATATAAAAACACAAAAATCAAGATGGCGGACCGAATTTAAAGGTCTTATGCAAAACGGAGGCATGGGGACTTTAGTATGTTAATTACTACCTTTAAAGCTAACAATTTGCAACAATTCGGTCTTATTCGAATGTTAATTTGTTCCGGGTCACACATATAAATTATTTTAATTGTGTTGTATAACTAATGCAAGTATACAGGGTGTCTCACCGGGAACTGAATCGATTGATATAGAGAAAAGTAGGCATCAGAAAATTTTGAAAATTTAGATATAATCCAACCAAAATAATTGCAAGCAGCTGGCACTTCCGCTTAAACCGCAAGTCGATACCAACTTGCTTATTTCAAATAGAACAACCTATATATTTTAGGATTTTCGAAAAGGGCATAAAATTCTGAGTCGAAAATATGTAACATATCGTATATCTAAACCTAGCCGTTTCAGAGATATATGACATTTTATAGAAAATTTGACAGATGCAACGGTTTGCAAGAACCGTTATAACATTCTTCGTGTAAAAGATCCTCATTTGCTTCTTGCCACATAAAAAGAACACAAGGAGAACTACGTTCTACAACTGAAATAAATTCAATAATATCATACCAAGTGTTCCGTTTTTCGCGTTACATTTTGTCAACTTCAAACCTCGGAAACTTGTTTAGGTCAAATGGAACATCCTGTAAAATTGAATTCCCTTTTTTCTGATATCAGCATTGTGGGGATTAAAGTTACAACTTTTTGAAATATTTGCGATTTTATTAGAAATTCATAAATTGTTGTAATCATTTCATCAAAATAGCCATGATTAGAAACAATCAGTCATTATCTTATGTCAAAAAATGGCAGCACGTTTAAATTACACCCACGAAGACTTTTCAAATTTGTTTGTTATTTATGGAGAATGTGATAAAGTGATATCAAGAACTTGCAGCACATTTGCTATTCAATATCCAGAAAAATGGAAACCGTTACCAAACACTGTAAAACGTATACTGGAAATTTTTAAAAATTATGGCTCTGTCAAGGCAAAAATGCAAAGAAGAAAGCCTATTGTTGATGACGAAAATATTGAAATAGTCATTCTGGGATATTTTCATGAATTTCCAAGGATGTCATTAAGACAAGCTGCTCTGGAATTGGGACTATGCAAGGATTCAATTCACAGAATCTTATTAAAACATAAGTTTCACCCATTTCCATTCTATACGGTTCAAGGATTAAAAGAAACAGATTTCCTAAGAAGACAAAATTTTTGTGAGTTTATTCTAATAAGGTCTGAGGGTCACGATTCTTATTTGAGAAATATTATATGGACAGATGAAGCAAAATTTACTAAAAATGGACTTTTTAATAGACACAATTCGCATTAATGGAGTGACTCAAATCCTCATATGTTCAGAGAGCGAAACTTTCAGGAAAGTTGGCAGTTCAATGTTTACTGTGCCATAAGAGACGATAGAGTGGTGGCATTACAATTTTATCAGGAAAATTTAAACGGTAAATTAAATTTTCTCTTCTGCTAATATGTATAGGTAAATTTTTGTTCTTTTTAGGTGAAATATATCTGAATATCTTACAAAATTTGTATAATAACTATTTAGAAAATTTACCTGTCGCCGAACATAGAAACATTTTTTATCAGCACGACCGACGGTGCTCCCCCACATAACGCATATTTAATTAATAATTATTTACAAGAAAATTTTTATGATCAATGGCTTGCCAATAACGGACCTTTCTTGTGGCCTCCTCGCTCGCCCGATTTATCAATTCTGGATTATTTCATTTGGGGAACTACTAAAAATAAAGTTTATGAGAGCCCATTAACAACCATTGAAGATTGTATGCAAAGAGTAAGAAATGCATTTCAAAACATATCACAGGATTCAATTAGAAGAGCTACCCATGAGGAACTAATCCGAAGGTGCGAAAAATGTGTCGAGGTTCGAGGGTGGAATTTTGAGCAATTATTAAATTAAAATGAAATCATATTTTAAATTGTTCTTATCCGTGCTATTTTAGTTCATGCCATATCTTCAATTCGATTAATACGGATGTTACAGTGTTAGTGTTATTTTGCGTTTTTGTGGATATCGTGTAGCAAATGTGCTGCAAGTTCTTGATATTACTTTATCACATTCTCCATAAATAATAAACAAATTTAAAAATTATTCGTTGGTATAATTTAAACGTGCTGGCAGTTTTTGACATAAGATAATGACTGATTGTTTCTAATCATGGCTATTTTGATAACATTATTACAACAATTCATGAATTTCTAGTAAAATCGCAAATTGCAGTTGTAACTTTAACCCCCACAATTCTGATATCAGAATAAAGGGAATTAAATTTTACAGAACTTGACGTAAAAAAATATAGGGTGTTCTATTTGACCTAAACAAGTTTTCGCGGTTTGAAGTTGACAAAATGTAACGCGGAAAACGGAACACTTGGTATGATATTATTGAATTTATTTCAGTTGTACAACGTAGTTCTCCTTGTGTTCTTTTTATGTGACAAGAAGCAAATGAGGATCTTTTACACAAAGATAGTTATAATGGTTCTTACAAACCGCTGCACTTGTCAAATTTTCTATAAAATATCAAATATCTTTGAAACGGTTAGGTTTAGGTATAGGATGTGCTACATATTTTCGACTCAGAATTTTATGCTATTTTCGAAAACCCTAAAATATATAGGGTGTTCCATTTGAAATAAGCAAGTTGGTATCGACTTCCGGTATAAGCGGAAGTGCCAGCTGCTTGTAATTATTTTAGTTGGATTGGCCATACCGACATTACTAATTATCTAAATTTTCTGATGCGTACTTTTCTCTATATCGATCGATTCAGTTCCCGGTGAGACACCCTGTATATAATAAATGGTCAAGTATTAAATTAAAAATTATTGTACAAGTAGTGTGTAAATGAGAGGGGTTCGGTTCAGGAGCAGGAGCAGTGATCAGTGATCAGTGATCAGTTTAGGGGTGGGGGGCAATTAGTGTGGTGGGGGTAAATATGGTGGTGGGGGGCAATTAGTGTGGTGGGGGTAATTAGAATGGTGGGGGGTAATTAGATTAGTGAGAAGTAATTAGAGTGATGGGATATAAGTATGGTGGTGGGAGGTAATTAGACTGATATGATGTAATTAGAGTGGTGGGAGGTAATTAAGGGGCGGGGCTTAGGGGATGGGACGTTAGAGGGCGGGGCCTATGAAAGGTGGTAGTGGTGGGGGGCAATTAGGATGGTAATTAGATTAGTGAGAAGTAATTAGAATGGTGTGATGTAATTGTGGTGGTGGTGGGGGGCAATTAGTGGAATGATGGGTAATTATTGTGGTGGGGATGACTCAATTAGGGTGGTGGGAGGTAATTAGACTGGTGTGATGTAATTAGAATGGTGTGATGTAATTGTAGTGGTGGGGGGTAATTAGATTAGTAAGAAGTAATTAAAGTGGCGTGATGTAATTGTGGTGGTGGGGGGCAATTAGATTAGTAAGAAGTAATTAAAGTGGTGGGTGGTAATTAGATTAATAAGAAGTAATTAAAGTGGCGTGATGTAATTGTGGTGGTGGGGGACAATTAGATTAATAAGAAGTAATTAAAGTGGTGTGATGTAATTGTAGTGGTGGGAGGTAATTGTAGTGGTGTGATGTAATTGTAGTGGTGGGGGGCAATTAAAGTGGTGGATGGTAATTAAAGTCGTGTGGTGTTATTGTAGTGGTGGGAGGTAATTAGGGTGATGTGATGTAATTGTGGTGGTGGGAGGTAATTAGAGTGATGTGATGTAATTGTGGTGGTGGGGGACAATTAGATTAATAAGAAGTAATTAAAGTGGTGTGATGTAATTGTAGTGGTGGGAGGTAATTGTAGTGGTGTGATGTAATTGTAGTGGTGGGGGGCAATTAAAGTGGTGGATGGTAATTAAAGTCGTGTGGTGTTATTGTAGTGGTGGGGGGGGGGTAATTGGAGTGGTATGGTAATTAGAGTGGTGGGTGGCAATTATAGTGGTGGGAGGTAATTAAAGTCGTGTGATGTAATTGTAGTGGTGGGGGGCAATTAGTGTGGTGGGGGTAAATATGGTGGTGGGGGGCAATTAGTGTGGTGGGGGTAATTAGAATGGTGGGAGGTAATTAAAGTACTGTGGTAATTAGAGGACAATTACAGGTAATTTAAGTAAAAATAAAGGTAATTGCAGTAAAAATAATGGTGATTAAAGCAATTATGGTCAATCCATCCGTCTAGCCGTTCGTATGCAGACAGTTAAATAATTCTCTATTATGTTGTATTGTCTTATTGCACTTTGTATTTTTTTTACGATGAGATAACAAACATTCATTCTTGATTATATACCACTTTATTTACCTGCCTTATCCTTATGCTGATAAACAATTGCGACCTATCTGTCTTATCTTTATGTCGATTTTTACCTGTCTTATCTTTAGGGACATCTGTCTTATCCTATGCTGATTTATGAGATGTACATTTACGACCTGCCTGTCTTATCCACCGAGATTTTTATCAGTGAATTTGTGAAAGGGGACATTTGCATTGTTATTTCAGTACATGCAGCGTACCCTCTTTATGGCTTTTGTGTACTTAACATCTTGACATCACAAGTGAGGAGAACGTGTAGCTATTTATTTTAGTTTTTATTTTTTAGAATTGAAACACATGATTTACATTTTCTTATATTATTTATTATCTATTCTGTCACATTACTATTTTCATACTATTTATTACCTATTCTACTACATTACTAACTAATTGTCTTTTTATTTTATCTTGCACCAATAAATCCACCTTGAACTGATCCATCCAATGCATTATAGGTCAAGTAGGCATCGTGAAGTATAAGTTCAGGGAACTTTGTTTTTCGTGTCTCAAACTCTGTTATTATGTCAACTCTATAGTGTGGTGATAATTAGAATGGTGGGAGGTAATTGTATTCTTCTGATCATGCGTGGTGAGAGTGACTACTAATATAAATAGAATGCTTCTGCATCACACAATTAAAACCTATCGTCGATAAGTCAAGAGCTAGCAAGTGAATGTTGTGCAACCATCCGACAGTAAACAATAATAAATTGACAATATATTTTCATCATCACATTTTGTGTAAGTTGATAAAAAAAAATTATCCTTTCTGAATATGTATGATTAATATGTTTGTTTTATTTTATTTATTTTTTTATTTTAGTCCAACTGACAATGTGGATGCAATATTCAGCTCAACGGTGGGTACGGGCAGAAGACATTAAATCGGCCATTGAAAGGTTGTCTTGTGAACTGAGTGACTTAATCAAGGATTCGCAGCATTCATTAGTTTATGATACAAATGTCTTCTACGATATTGAAGAAACTGAACGCATTGAAAAAGATTGCAGGACGTATGCTGCTGGTGCAAATCTATGTTACAAATATTCACGAGGCTTTTTAAATTTGGACGAATTTTGTGAGCATATGATTAGAGTAGAATTAAGACACTTTCTATATGACTTAGTGAAGTACCTGCCTAAGGAACTTATTGAAAAATACCAACTGGACCAGTCTGATGGTGATACGGGCAGTTAAATAATTCTTTATGTTGTATTTATTGTTAGATATAAATAATTATTATATTGTCATATTGCACAATTATAGTATCTTAAAAAAATTTCTTTGTATTTTCATATATTATGGTGAGATTAGAAATAAAACAAATATTAAAATAATGCATGTATTTTATTACCTGTCTTGATTACATAACTAAGAGATATACCTTAATAAACCTAAAGAGTTTTTAATCCAATCTTACATTTCAATCTACGATATATTTTGTAAAAAAATGAACATTGCAAGAGCATAATGACAATAATTATTATTAAGAAGCCAGTATACAGTACCGAACACGGTAGCTCGGGTAATACCATCACCATCTATTGGACCCTACAATAGTGTACCTAAAGTGTGTTTACTTTAAGCAGAAATCCGCCTTACTTTAAATTTACTTCATCTTATGTAGTTTCAAAACCTCATGAGCTTTACCTTCATATGCAAAGATACATAACTTCGGCCATCGCGTCGGTCGGCTCAATTACATGAGAAACATTAGATTTATTGTGTATCCCGAGCTCTCGCAGAATACTGATCTCCGGTTATGTGTTGTTTTAAATACAGTTTAAAGACTATACGCATACTACTGTATTAGTATTAATAATCACTATAATTGAAACATATAAGTAATTTATTTTGTCAAACTTATGTAACGAGGTATATGGTAGATAACTGAGTAAATGTTTTCAAAATGTACTCATAACGGGCGCATTTCATGGGAGTTTTGAAAGCACTCTACTACATCACTAAATAAATCACGTTCAAACAAAGTTAGGAATTAGAAAAGAATATATTTGTGCCATTTTGTTTGACACCTGGTAGACGATGCATAAAGTGATAATAGTATGTGGTGTATAGTTTTCAATACGTAGGGTTAGAATTACTATCCCGTAGAAGTCTAGAAAATAAATTATTAAAGGTTTTAAGTATCAACTAAATTCGTGTACATCAAGGCAATTTGATTAGTATTGAGAGCTCGTTACATTGGTACGTGTTTATTTATGCCTACGCACGCCTGTGTTATTTTACACCACCACGTACATTACTCCTTAAAATCGGAGACATTAGAAATTTAGATTGTTGAAATGGCGAACAAAATAATGGGGTCCCGTAAGCCCCTCCTATCTATTGAAAACAAAGAAAACGTATATGTTTACAAATAATTTATTTAAAAATAATGAAGTTATCTTCAACGAAGTCGCGAACGGCGTTATCGGTAAAGAGAATAATAGTTTTTTTACTTAGCATTTACTAACATAATTTTGTACGTGGTCATTATTGTGCTCTAACATCAGTTTTGTAACATTCTTAGTAAATAGTTTTAAAATACCAGAGGTTTTAATTTCACTGGGTAAAACATTGTATAAGCGTAAACAATCACTAAACGTACGCTTTTTTTATAATTTTCAATAGATCCCACTGGATAATTGTGCAATTTAGCTCTTAACTAAGAAAGGTGATTAAGATAGGTGTACTCGATTTTTTGTCTATTTTATACATTAAAACGCTAGCAAAACTTTACTGATATGCTTGTGACAAATAACAAAATAAATGAAAATTACTAAACTAGAATACAAACGTGCATAAATTTAAGTACCTCTGCTGTACTTTAGGCCAGAATTAGAAGGACAACAACCATAATAAACAATAATTACAAGGCGGCTCTCTTTACGGTCTGTAAAAAAGTTTGCATTTAACGAGTAAAGAGAATTTACTCAATAACTCCAAATCTAAAATGTTATACTTCACTTAACACCCATTTACAATTTGATTTTGTATGTACTTCTTTATATTTACTATTTAAATCCATAATTAGAGGGCAATAAGTATATATCTAACTCGCCAACAGAGGTACCTCATATTAATGGCATTTCAAAGCCGTCCATGACTATTGGTTCACTGCTGTCAATCTTAAGTATTTTTAATTTGTTAATGTATTGCATTGTACTATATTTTTATCCTTTTACCTTCGTAAAGATATGGTAGTACTTTATACCACGAAACCAGTAGCCGCCTATTGTAGAGTTTGTGAGGTAAAAGACCTTTAAATTTTTCTAATTTCGAACCTATAAAAAATTGTACCTACCCGTAATTTCGTTTTAAGTTGCATTTAAAATCGCATATAATGACAGGTAACACTGTAACAGTTGGGATTCTCTGTTGTTAAATCCTAACATATGAGATCTGCTTACTGCCAGGCAGTGCCAGGCGATAGATAGAATATCCTTGAAATCAAATAACAATGTTTACGTATCTGTTTGCGGTCAAAAATTTACTATAACAAATAATCTACGTCGACATTAGAGATTTAGCTGTAATGTAAATTCGCAACAAAACGTTACATTTATGTCAAATTTATGTAATAATACGAAAAATAAGTTAAGTAAAAATTTGTTGCTCCGCATAAACGACAGCCACTTACAAAAAGCTATGTACTATGTGATAGAGTCGACGTGATCGCGCAAAACAAATAAAAATATATATCATTTACAAAACACCTTATATGCACGACTATGTTGGTAGGCAGAGTGAACTGAGAAAGACATAAGACGTCTGATATACTTATAATATATGAATTGAAATGGGAAAGAAAAAAAAATGGCTTTATATATCCCATCCTATCTACGGAAACCATAGAAAACGCAAGTGTTTAGAAATAATTTATTTAAAAAAATGAAGTTCTACAACAAATGAAGTATGAAGTCCTAAAAAGCGTGTGTTATAATTTTAGATTAGAATAGATTTTTTATTTAGCATAAGCTATTCACAATAGTAATATAATTTTGTACCTAGTCATTATTGTGTTGTAACATCTATTGTATATAGTTTTGTAAAACGTACGAGCGTAAACAATCACTAAAAGTTGACAATT
The DNA here is from genome assembly GCA_963675555.1 of Leptura quadrifasciata. Lineage (NCBI taxonomy): Eukaryota > Metazoa > Arthropoda > Insecta > Coleoptera > Cerambycidae > Leptura > Leptura quadrifasciata. The sequence continues at coordinate 33,284,727 of OY776674.1, forward strand.
TTTATAGTTTTCAGCTGATCTCACCGGATAATTGTGCAATTTAGCTAGGTAGACACTAGATTTTTGTCAATTCTATATATTAAAACGTTAGCGCATCAGTTTCAGGAAATTTTATAGATGAATTCCTGGCAGATTTAATAAAAACTTATTATAGCCGCTAATTAATACTAAGTCAATTAATTTAATATTTTAATTACTTTTACACAATTAATATCGATATAATATGCTAATTTATCGCTCAATTAAATCCATTATTGTATATTGCATTAAAAATAGCTTCTCTTTTTGTTCTATGTACTTTCAAAATTTTTAACTGTATCGAGACTGCCAATATAGAGGTCGATGTAAGTACTATTTATAATAGGTATATGAAAGACATAGTGTCTACACTAATAGATCTTGAAAGATAAGACTCTCATGCTATCTATATAAGTAACGAATCTTGGAAATAAATAAATAACATAGAAATTAGACAACCCCCAATTCCAGAAGCCAGAGCTAGTGCGGTTGCCCTATCGACCAGACCAGACAAATACATTTATATATAGAACAACGTTGATTGTGCGGCATATAAACTAATGTTAGTATTATTAGAAAAGCAATCTAAGACGACGAGACAAATATAAACTTAGTATATACCTACATAAATCTTTTTACACAAAAAGTTTACTAAAATGGGTCAGCAAAAGGTAGTTTATAACAAACCAATTTATGTGGGTTTTTGCATCTTGGAATTGTCAAAGACGGTATTGTACAACGCGATCAAAGAGAGTTTGGGGATAAGATGTCTCTTTTATACTGTGATACTGATAGTTTGATTCTAAAAATAATGACAGAAAATTTGTATGACTTTATACTAGATAACCGGGACAAATTCGATACTTCAAATTATCAAGAAGGAAATATATTTGATATCCCGAAGGATCCATCAATTTCAGGAAATTTTAAAGATGAATTCCCGGCAGATCCAATAATACGTTTTATGGTACCGGAGCAAAAGCATATCACGTACGATCTGTAGGTAAAGAACTAAAGAAAGCCAAAGGCGTGAAAAGATTAGTTATTCAAAAAGAGCTATCGGCACATGATTATAGACAAATTGTTGAAAAAGGTGGTGTAGTATTTAGAAAAATGAACACGTTTCGCAGCGTTTTGCATGATATTCATACAGGAATGAAGAACAAAGTAGCTTTGTCTTACCACGACGATAAACGTTTTCTTATTCCCATTACAACAAAGGCGTTACCGTGGGGTCGCTCTGATATACAATTTTTTTAAAACCGAATCAGAACAAAACATGCGGCGGTTAATGGCTGTCATAAATGACGTTGAGCATAGTTCTGTGGAAAACGATAAGTTAGATGTATTACTCGCAGCAATGGCGGAGTTAAATCCTAAAGACCTAGTAAATAAAATAATATTTATACAGATATGTCTTAAACAGAAGGACAATTTATTGAGTTAGATATAATAGAAGAGAAAAAATTCTTGTAAATATTGTTATTTATCACAATTAGATAATAATTTATTAGTGTCAGTATTACAAGCAGCAAATGACGTAATTTCCCCCGAATTCTTTGTTCATGGGTGGAATCAATATTTTTATTAATCTGTATATTCACGTAATCAAAAAGTCATGAGTACTTCACCTCTTTTTTTAATGTCCTCTTGGAGCCATAAGTTAAAAAGTTCTTCTATGGTAAAACGATACATGTCTATAAAAAAATGTGTATCTAAATTACAGATTAGCATCTAAGGATTTACTAAAAATGACACCATTGTACTTTTAAATGGATGAGCCCGGTTGTCAAAGGTAGACAATTAAAGAATTTTATGGCATAAAAATTTATGACTACGTGATTTTAGAAGTCGTAAACATTAAACAAGCAATGGTAATGGCCAAATTCGAACTTATTGTCCTTGAATACAAAAAACAAAATATATCACTTTTTCGTCGAATAGGTCAAACCAATATAAATATCACATAGCATGACTGCAACAACATATTAATTTGTAATTGCGGCAAATTTATAGAGATAACAGACCAAATGAAGTATTTAGGTATCCACTTCCATCAGTTTTTAAAGTGACATCAACACATAGATTTCTGAATAACAAATTATGCAAATTATTACATAAATTTTATTAGATCCGAAACATCTTTAATACAAAAAACCACAATTAACGTTTTCAAGGCATTGATTGAATCAATAATAAAAATGGAATAGTCATTTGGGGGATCGACCTATGATACGACTTTAGATGAATTAAAACATAATTCAAAAGCGCTTTATTAAAATTATTCTCAACCAACCGAAACAATATAGTACAAAATTACTATTTGAAGAGTCAGTTAGACATTGATACCACATATAATCTTATCTTTGAACTATAAAAAAATTGCGAAATGTCCATCCACATTGAAATATCTATATATCTGTTTGAGAAAATATCGTAAAATTTAAAACTATTATAAATAAAACATTCATATTATGTCTACCTCCAGATTCAAAATTTAAGTTGTAAAACCAATCTTTTTTTCTTTTATTTACGACTATTTTACCTTTTACGTCTTGGCATTTTTGACATAACAGAATAACTGACATTAATTATTGTTTTTTCGCAAGTTCCCAGCGGCTCGTTTTTATATCCGTCCTATACAAAACAATTGGACTACATCACAAAGCTTACGCGTTCGCCGAAAAAAACAGCAAAACACATATTTGTATTCAAATGTAGGTCTACAAAAGCATGCAATTTTATCTATTTTCTTACAAAAGGACTTAAATTCTGTACCACCGCTTTGAAAATTAACCATTGTTTGTTTAATGTTTACGACTTCTAAAATCACGTAGTCATAAATTTTTATGCCATAAAATTCTTTAATTGTCTACCTTTGACAACCGGGCTCATCCATTTAAAAGTACAATGGTGTCATTTTTAGTAAATCCTTAGATGCTAATCTGTAATTTAGATACACATTTTTTTATAGACATGTATCGTTTTACCATAGAAGAACTTTTTAACTTATGGCTCCAAGAGGACATTAAAAAAAGAGGTGAAGTACTCATGACTTTTTGATTACGTGAATATACAGATTAATAAAAATATTGATTCCACCCATGAACAAAGAATTCGGGGGAAATTACGTCATTTGCTGCTTGTAATACTGACACTAATAAATTATTATCTAAGTGTGATAAATAACAATATTTACAAGAATTTTTTCTCTTCTATTATATCTAACTCAATAAATTGTCCTTCTGTTTAAGACATATCTGTATAAATATTATTTTATTTACTAGGTCTTTAGGATTTAACTCCGCCATTGCTGCGAGTAATACATCTAACTTATCGTTTTCCACAGAACTATGCTCAACGTCATTTATGGCAGCCATTAACCGCCGCATGTTTTGTTCTGATTCGGTTTTAAAAAAATTGTATATCAGAGCGACCCCACGGTAACGCCTTTGTTGTAATGGGAATAAGAAAACGTTTATCGTCGTGGTAAGACAAAGCTACTTTGTTCTTCATTCCTGTATGAATATCATGCAAAACGCTGCGAAACGTGTTCATTTTTCTAAATACTACACCACCTTTTTCAACAATTTGTCTATAATCATGTGCCGATAGCTCTTTTTGAATAACTAATCTTTTCACGCCTTTGGCTTTCTTTAGTTCTTTACCTACAGATCGTACGTGATATGCTTTTGCTCCGGTACCATAAAACGTATTATTGGATCTGCCGGGAATTCATCTTTAAAATTTCCTGAAATTGATGGATCCTTCGGGATATCAAATATATTTCCTTCTTGATAATTTGAAGTATCGAATTTGTCCCGGTTATCTAGTATAAAGTCATACAAATTTTCTGTCATTATTTTTAGAATCAAACTATCAGTATCACAGTATAAAAGAGACATCTTATCCCCAAACTCTCTTTGATCGCGTTGTACAATACCGTCTTTGACAATTCCAAGATGCAAAAACCCACATAAATTGGTTTGTTATAAACTACCTTTTGCTGACCCATTTTAGTAAACTTTTTGTGTAAAAAGATTTATGTAGGTATATACTAAGTTTATATTTGTCTCGTCGTCTTAGATTGCTTTTCTAATAATACTAACATTAGTTTATATGCCGCACAATCAACGTTGTTCTATATATAAATGTATTTGTCTGGTCTGGTCGATAGGGCAACCGCACTAGCTCTGGCTTCTGGAATTGGGGGTTGTCTAATTTCTATGTTATTTATTTATTTCCAAGATTCGTTACTTATATAGATAGCATGAGAGTCTTATCTTTCAAGATCTATTAGTGTAGACACTATGTCTTTCATATACCTATTATAAATAGTACTTACATCGACCTCTATATTGGCAGTCTCGATACAGTTAAAAATTTTGAAAGCACATAGAACAAAAAGAGAAGCTATTTTTAATGCAATATACAATAATGGATTTAATTGAGCGATAAATTAGCATATTATATCGATATTAATTGTGTAAAAGTAATTAAAATATTAAATTAATTGACTTAGTATTAATTAGCGGCTATAATAAGTTTTTATTAAATCTGCCAGGAATTCATCTATAAAATTTCCTGAAACTGATGCGCTAACGTTTTAATATATAGAATTGACAAAAATCTAGTGTCTACCTAGCTAAATTGCACAATTATCCGGTGAGATCAGCTGAAAACTATAAAAATTGTCAACTTTTAGTGATTGTTTACGCTCGTACGTTTTACAAAACTATATACAATAGATGTTACAACACAATAATGACTAGGTACAAAATTATATTACTATTGTGAATAGCTTATGCTAAATAAAAAATCTATTCTAATCTAAAATTATAACACACGCTTTTTAGGACTTCATACTTCATTTGTTGTAGAACTTCATTTTTTTAAATAAATTATTTCTAAACACTTGCGTTTTCTATGGTTTCCGTAGATAGGATGGGATATATAAAGCCATTTTTTTTTCTTTCCCATTTCAATTCATATATTATAAGTATATCAGACGTCTTATGTCTTTCTCAGTTCACTCTGCCTACCAACATAGTCGTGCATATAAGGTGTTTTGTAAATGATATATATTTTTATTTGTTTTGCGCGATCACGTCGACTCTATCACATAGTACATAGCTTTTTGTAAGTGGCTGTCGTTTATGCGGAGCAACAAATTTTTACTTAACTTATTTTTCGTATTATTACATAAATTTGACATAAATGTAACGTTTTGTTGCGAATTTACATTACAGCTAAATCTCTAATGTCGACGTAGATTATTTGTTATAGTAAATTTTTGACCGCAAACAGATACGTAAACATTGTTATTTGATTTCAAGGATATTCTATCTATCGCCTGGCATTGCCTGGCAGTAAGCAGATCTCATATGTTAGGATTTAACAACAGAGAATCCCAACTGTTACAGTGTTACCTGTCATTATATGCGATTTTAAATGCAACTTAAAACGAAATTACGGGTAGGTACAATTTTTTATAGGTTCGAAATTAGAAAAATTTAAAGGTCTTTTACCTCACAAACTCTACAATAGGCGGCTACTGGTTTCGTGGTATAAAGTACTACCATATCTTTACGAAGGTAAAAGGATAAAAATATAGTACAATGCAATACATTAACAAATTAAAAATACTTAAGATTGACAGCAGTGAACCAATAGTCATGGACGGCTTTGAAATGCCATTAATATGAGGTACCTCTGTTGGCGAGTTAGATATATACTTATTGCCCTCTAATTATGGATTTAAATAGTAAATATAAAGAAGTACATACAAAATCAAATTGTAAATGGGTGTTAAGTGAAGTATAACATTTTAGATTTGGAGTTATTGAGTAAATTCTCTTTACTCGTTAAATGCAAACTTTTTTACAGACCGTAAAGAGAGCCGCCTTGTAATTATTGTTTATTATGGTTGTTGTCCTTCTAATTCTAGCCTAAAGTACAGCAGAGGTACTTAAATTTATGCACGTTTGTATTCTAGTTTAGTAATTTTCATTTATTTTGTTATTTGTCACAAGCATATCAGTAAAGTTTTGCTAGCGTTTTAATGTATAAAATAGACAAAAAATCGAGTACACCTATCTTAATCACCTTTCTTAGTTAAGAGCTAAATTGCACAATTATCCAGTGGGATCTATTGAAAATTATAAAAAAAGCGTACGTTTAGTGATTGTTTACGCTTATACAATGTTTTACCCAGTGAAATTAAAACCTCTGGTATTTTAAAACTATTTACTAAGAATGTTACAAAACTGATGTTAGAGCACAATAATGACCACGTACAAAATTATGTTAGTAAATGCTAAGTAAAAAAACTATTATTCTCTTTACCGATAACGCCGTTCGCGACTTCGTTGAAGATAACTTCATTATTTTTAAATAAATTATTTGTAAACATATACGTTTTCTTTGTTTTCAATAGATAGGAGGGGCTTACGGGACCCCATTATTTTGTTCGCCATTTCAACAATCTAAATTTCTAATGTCTCCGATTTTAAGGAGTAATGTACGTGGTGGTGTAAAATAACACAGGCGTGCGTAGGCATAAATAAACACGTACCAATGTAACGAGCTCTCAATACTAATCAAATTGCCTTGATGTACACGAATTTAGTTGATACTTAAAACCTTTAATAATTTATTTTCTAGACTTCTACGGGATAGTAATTCTAACCCTACGTATTGAAAACTATACACCACATACTATTATCACTTTATGCATCGTCTACCAGGTGTCAAACAAAATGGCACAAATATATTCTTTTCTAATTCCTAACTTTGTTTGAACGTGATTTATTTAGTGATGTAGTAGAGTGCTTTCAAAACTCCCATGAAATGCGCCCGTTATGAGTACATTTTGAAAACATTTACTCAGTTATCTACCATATACCTCGTTACATAAGTTTGACAAAATAAATTACTTATATGTTTCAATTATAGTGATTATTAATACTAATACAGTAGTATGCGTATAGTCTTTAAACTGTATTTAAAACAACACATAACCGGAGATCAGTATTCTGCGAGAGCTCGGGATACACAATAAATCTAATGTTTCTCATGTAATTGAGCCGACCGACGCGATGGCCGAAGTTATGTATCTTTGCATATGAAGGTAAAGCTCATGAGGTTTTGAAACTACATAAGATGAAGTAAATTTAAAGTAAGGCGGATTTCTGCTTAAAGTAAACACACTTTAGGTACACTATTGTAGGGTCCAATAGATGGTGATGGTATTACCCGAGCTACCGTGTTCGGTACTGTATACTGGCTTCTTAATAATAATTATTGTCATTATGCTCTTGCAATGTTCATTTTTTTACAAAATATATCGTAGATTGAAATGTAAGATTGGATTAAAAACTCTTTAGGTTTATTAAGGTATATCTCTTAGTTATGTAATCAAGACAGGTAATAAAATACATGCATTATTTTAATATTTGTTTTATTTCTAATCTCACCATAATATATGAAAATACAAAGAAATTTTTTTAAGATATACTATAATTGTGCAATATGACAATATAATAATTATTTATATCTAACAATAAATACAACATAAAGAATTATTTAACTGCCCGTATCACCATCAGACTGGTCCAGTTGGTATTTTTCAATAAGTTCCTTAGGCAGGTACTTCACTAAGTCATATAGAAAGTGTCTTAATTCTACTCTAATCATATGCTCACAAAATTCGTCCAAATTTAAAAAGCCTCGTGAATATTTGTAACATAGATTTGCACCAGCAGCATACGTCCTGCAATCTTTTTCAATGCGTTCAGTTTCTTCAATATCGTAGAAGACATTTGTATCATAAACTAATGAATGCTGCGAATCCTTGATTAAGTCACTCAGTTCACAAGACAACCTTTCAATGGCCGATTTAATGTCTTCTGCCCGTACCCACCGTTGAGCTGAATATTGCATCCACATTGTCAGTTGGACTAAAATAAAAAAATAAATAAAATAAAACAAACATATTAATCATACATATTCAGAAAGGATAATTTTTTTTTATCAACTTACACAAAATGTGATGATGAAAATATATTGTCAATTTATTATTGTTTACTGTCGGATGGTTGCACAACATTCACTTGCTAGCTCTTGACTTATCGACGATAGGTTTTAATTGTGTGATGCAGAAGCATTCTATTTATATTAGTAGTCACTCTCACCACGCATGATCAGAAGAATACAATTACCTCCCACCATTCTAATTATCACCACACTATAGAGTTGACATAATAACAGAGTTTGAGACACGAAAAACAAAGTTCCCTGAACTTATACTTCACGATGCCTACTTGACCTATAATGCATTGGATGGATCAGTTCAAGGTGGATTTATTGGTGCAAGATAAAATAAAAAGACAATTAGTTAGTAATGTAGTAGAATAGGTAATAAATAGTATGAAAATAGTAATGTGACAGAATAGATAATAAATAATATAAGAAAATGTAAATCATGTGTTTCAATTCTAAAAAATAAAAACTAAAATAAATAGCTACACGTTCTCCTCACTTGTGATGTCAAGATGTTAAGTACACAAAAGCCATAAAGAGGGTACGCTGCATGTACTGAAATAACAATGCAAATGTCCCCTTTCACAAATTCACTGATAAAAATCTCGGTGGATAAGACAGGCAGGTCGTAAATGTACATCTCATAAATCAGCATAGGATAAGACAGATGTCCCTAAAGATAAGACAGGTAAAAATCGACATAAAGATAAGACAGATAGGTCGCAATTGTTTATCAGCATAAGGATAAGGCAGGTAAATAAAGTGGTATATAATCAAGAATGAATGTTTGTTATCTCATCGTAAAAAAAATACAAAGTGCAATAAGACAATACAACATAATAGAGAATTATTTAACTGTCTGCATACGAACGGCTAGACGGATGGATTGACCATAATTGCTTTAATCACCATTATTTTTACTGCAATTACCTTTATTTTTACTTAAATTACCTGTAATTGTCCTCTAATTACCACAGTACTTTAATTACCTCCCACCATTCTAATTACCCCCACCACACTAATTGCCCCCCACCACCATATTTACCCCCACCACACTAATTGCCCCCCACCACTACAATTACATCACACGACTTTAATTACCTCCCACCACTATAATTGCCACCCACCACTCTAATTACCATACCACTCCAATTACCCCCCCCCCCACCACTACAATAACACCACACGACTTTAATTACCATCCACCACTTTAATTGCCCCCCACCACTACAATTACATCACACCACTACAATTACCTCCCACCACTACAATTACATCACACCACTTTAATTACTTCTTATTAATCTAATTGTCCCCCACCACCACAATTACATCACATCACTCTAATTACCTCCCACCACCACAATTACATCACATCACCCTAATTACCTCCCACCACTACAATAACACCACACGACTTTAATTACCATCCACCACTTTAATTGCCCCCCACCACTACAATTACATCACACCACTACAATTACCTCCCACCACTACAATTACATCACACCACTTTAATTACTTCTTATTAATCTAATTGTCCCCCACCACCACAATTACATCACGCCACTTTAATTACTTCTTATTAATCTAATTACCACCCACCACTTTAATTACTTCTTACTAATCTAATTGCCCCCCACCACCACAATTACATCACGCCACTTTAATTACTTCTTACTAATCTAATTACCCCCCACCACTACAATTACATCACACCATTCTAATTACATCACACCAGTCTAATTACCTCCCACCACCCTAATTGAGTCATCCCCACCACAATAATTACCCATCATTCCACTAATTGCCCCCCACCACCACCACAATTACATCACACCATTCTAATTACTTCTCACTAATCTAATTACCATCCTAATTGCCCCCCACCACTACCACCTTTCATAGGCCCCGCCCTCTAACGTCCCATCCCCTAAGCCCCGCCCCTTAATTACCTCCCACCACTCTAATTACATCATATCAGTCTAATTACCTCCCACCACCATACTTATATCCCATCACTCTAATTACTTCTCACTAATCTAATTACCCCCCACCATTCTAATTACCCCCACCACACTAATTGCCCCCCACCACCATATTTACCCCCACCACACTAATTGCCCCCCACCCCTAAACTGATCACTGATCACTGATCACTGCTCCTGCTCCTGAACCGAACCCCTCTCATTTACACACTACTTGTACACCTGCAATATGAGGAATAACATGCTATATTATCATCATATGTAGTGACTAATGACGCATATGAAACGAGAACAGAACTTTTCAGTTATTCCACTCGAAAGAAACTTCGAACATTACTTTAAGATTAGGGTAATGTAACTTACATATTCGCCATCAGATTTTTAGCTTTTATTATTCTACGAAAGAAAAGGAATAATAAAACCCAACCAAGTATAATAAAGAAATGTCAAGGTATTTCCTTAGTACATTTCTAAAATGGAACGAGCTCATTTTATGAAAGGAAGTGTAATATACTCGAAAATATTTTTGCTTCCGAAATGAGATACAGGGCACTAAAATAATTCAATGAAATAAATAGATTTATGTTCAACACCGCAAACTATGAGATTAGTTTTATTTCATTTTCATTGATTCTTTAGAGTTTGCATAGAAAATTGCTTAACTAGTAGCTCTGATATGACGGTACCTTTACTTTTAACGCAGTCAAAATAGCACAAAAAATGAAATATAAAGGAACTTTTTTCATAAGCAATTTTATAGTTGATTCCTGTTGGGGAGGTGCTCTGGAGTATCCAAAAAGACCCTGTGCTCCTATTATTATTAACAATTTAATTTCTTTAACCTCGTTTTTCAACCTATAAATGTGAATAACTCGAAACATGTAGGTCCGATCGGATCAAAAAAAATCTTTGTAATTAAATTTTCTACAAATCTATGTTTACTGTAGGAGCGCAACCATAACCTACAAAACTGAAAAACTGGCCAAAATTCCAAAACAGGTATTTTTTTTTAAAGTTAGCTCTCAATGCAGTAAAATTTTTTAAACCTATTTTGGTCATTCTTTTGCATTTGTTTAAAATTCAATAAACAAAAAAATGAATACTTTCGACCATTTTCATAAAAAAATTTCAAATTTTTTTGTCAGGTCCTAAAGAAAATTTTAATACCTTTATTTTAATAACAAAAAATATTTTGGTCAATTTCTTTTTCAAGATGGCCAATAAAATTAATTTTTTGTAAACGAATGCAAAAAATATTGCCAAAATAGGTTAAAAAAAATTTTTTTACGGCGTCAAAATCTGGCCGTTTTGGACTTAATGGCATAAAATGACGACTAATTTAAATTTTAAATAACAAATTCAATTGCCCACCCTGGGTTTAATATTTTTGCACCAAATTTTCAGGGTGTTTTTGTTAGAGCAAAAGGCATATTTTCTGAAAGTTAGAGGCTGACTGTTTCACCCAGCGGCTCTGGGTAGCACAATGAAAAAAAAAGATTTTTGACCAGTTTTTTCACTATTGTGGTTATGGTTGTTCTCCTAAGACCTACACTAAACGTAGATTTATAGAAAATTTAATTACAAAGATTTTGGTTTTTTCTGTCCCGATCGGACCTACATATCTCGAGTTATTCATATTTAAAAAGAATGAAATTGTTAATAACAATAATTGAAGCCAGAGATGTTTGAAGTACAAAATTTTTTTGAGTACTTCTTAGCACTTCACCAACAGGATTCAACCATAAAATTGCTTATGAAAAAAGTTCCAGTTTAAATCCTATTTTGACTGCTAGTGGAGTAGATCTGGCGGAAAAAAGTGGGTCAAATGCAAGTGTTCTTTTAAAAAATTTTTTTTTCCCATTTTATAGAAGACGACTTCCCCCACTTCCTTGATACTTTCACATCGTCCAGGCAGGTAGTGGGGGGGAGGGGGTGCAGTTGAACAAATGGAAAATCGTTTTTTTCCAGTTTGCGTGCGATCGGGGAAACGGACGAAAAAATGTATCGAATAAAAAAGAAAGGTCTTCTCGAGACGCGTAAACTGGTTTTTGGTTTTTTAAAATCGGCTAATTAGGGCCGGAGATATGGCCGTTTGTAGGGATTGAGTTTCAGGGTAGGAAAAAGGATCGGACAGGGGTGTTTAAAAGATAAGGGATGGGGTTAGGAGGGTAATTTTTTTCTATTGTGGGTGGTCATAAGAAGAGGTCGAGGCCGCGGGGGGAGCTCTCTAGGGCAATTACGGAAGGGATGGGAGGCATATCTCCGGATCTGCTCGTGCGATTTTAAAAAATCAAAACGGGATTTCTTTGTCCTTGTGGCAGCTACAACTTCCATTTGGTCTGAATTTATTTTTGACATAAATTCAAAAATGGAATGCAAAAGAAAAAATTAAATTTTTTTCAAATTCATTTTTTTTCACTGGAGGGGGGAGGAGAGATGATGAAATGCTCCTCAAAAGACGGGGATTTTCATTCCCTTCAAAATGAAAAAAAAATTCAAATTAATCCATTAGGAGAGCCAGGACGTCAACTTTTAGTTTACGCCCTGCAGAAGGGCAAGGGAAAGTCCTACGCCCTTCTGTCAGGGCTCATTTTCAAGAGAACAGATTTCTCTTCTTGTTAAAAAAAAAATTAGATCGGATGGTAACTTGTGTTACGCGCGCGAGTTACATTTGTAAATTTATTTCTTTTTAATCGGCAGCTGCAGCGGTGAGAGAGGAGGCGTGGCCTCTACCGTCTCTACTCTCTCGCCGCTCTCACTCATACAAAGAGAAATTCTTTGTGTCCCTGTGAGTCGCCGTTTTCAAATATTTAAACTCCCTCAATTCTCGTCCGTTTTTTGTGATTTTTTTGTTTCCCATGAATTTACGCAGCAAATAAGCTCGCCGAAGCCTCTCGTGCATGAGGAAGTTTCTTGTTGAAGTGAGGGTGAACGGGGAATAAAACGAAAGAAAGTGAAAGAGGCCTCGTCATATATAACCCATGTAATGTCGGCTACTCAGCAGAGGCTCTGTAGAGTGGAATATACCGGCTGGTTGTGGAGATATCATTCGCGGGTGATCATGTCAACATCCGCGCGTCCGACTTCATCGATGCGCTAACATTGTATTGTATGACTTTTGTAAATAAACAAGTTACCACCAATAGTTTTCATTTAAAAAAATGTCGAGTAATTTTTTTTCCATAGTAAAAACTGACGGCAACAACAGTCGGACTCTCCCGATATCATGATATTTTCTGTCACTTAATCAGGTAAGAACATGTTCTTAAATCTCCGAAAAGCGACGGAGTGAAAGCGAAAGAGAGCGCGAATAACACGCAAGAAGAAGATAAGAGCGCAGGTGACAAAAAAATCCAATAATTATTACGGTACTCTCTTGTATGCAGCGCGCATCGATGAAGTCCGACGCGCGGATGCATTATTTAGAAAAGAAGAAACTTGCTACAACTGTATTTTTTATCTTTAATATTGTTATGAGTCCTATGTTAAAATCTAAGATAATATATTTTCATATACAATCTGTAAAAATGCTATTTTAATTTCCTGTTTCGCAGGATATTGTGAATTTTCTTTCAGTTACAATTATTAATCGATTGCAAGGTAGATGGCGTCTATTGGCGGTATTACATTTTATAAATCTTAAGAATTTCGTGATGTACTATGGCCGGAAGGGCCCTCGTATCGTTTCTGTTCGTTTCCTTTTATTTGTAAATTGTGTAACACATACAATTATTGTTTGATATTATCATTGCGACAAAGGTTTTAATTATGAAAATTTCTTATTATGATTTAGTGTTTAATACTACTATGTGGAGTCCCGTATTTTTTGTACAAATCAGTCGAACAATAATGTGTTACATTTGATAAAAATCCACTAATTTTTCGTTTCTCGCATTTTTAATGCACTGCACTGAATATGTGAGATAGTTCTTTGCGTAACATTTTGAAACCGGCTCAGTGGTTCAACGCTTACGCGTTAGGCTTGCAGGAAAAGAAGTTCCGGGTTCGAATCCTGGGTAGGGTATGGATGTTTAATGGTGTTTTTCATGCGTTGCTGAGTTTTTAGCAGTGGACTAGACGAAGTTGTGTGAGAAACAACACGGCTAGTCGCTGTACTACTCCTGAGTTCGAGTCTTAACCTGCGGCAGATGACAATGACGTAGGGAATGGTAGTTGTATAATTGTCTATGTGTATGTGTCCTAGTTGAATGATGGAATAGCTAATGCTAAACTTCGCCAGGGCGTTAATCTAAATAAGGCGTTTATAAAAAAATAATTATTATATTCAGTAAGCACCGCTTTTAGATGCTAATAACGTTTACCCCTGTTATTGTCCACTGATTAGTAGACACTTGATTGCTGAATTTAAATACGCTGGTAGACACAGGAATTGTGACAGTAATTTTTAGGTATTTCTATAGACTCGAAGGGAATTTAAAATTAAAGTCACCCCACATAGTTTTGGTAAAACGCAAATACATATTTTGCAATAACTGTCACTGCAACTTTTCCTTTGAAGATGTTCTATTCAAGACATTTTCAACCTTGGATATGCATAACATCAAAATTCTTTTAGTGAAAGTTATATCAGAATTATTTCATGTTTGTATCCCAAGGGACGCAGTTAGACGTTTTCTAGTAAATGGCGGAGGAGCCGGTGATATTGCCTGTCTCCTTTTCAAGCTGATATAATGTCGCATTAGTGGAAACCACATTCAAACCGAACCAGTAGCGTTGGACTTATGAGACCACAGATTATTAATGTTGATTAAAATATATACTGCTTTGTAATTTTTATTGAGATTTCAGAGCAGCATGTAAACAACATAGGGAACGGTTCCACCAGCATATTTCTGGCAAAGAAAACCGATGCCAATGTAAACATCTCTAATTTGCTTGATTTACTTTCTTACGTAAGGTACGTCATATTTATTCATAATATAAAAACAATTTCTTTGTGGTCCGCAATTGAAATATATATTGCTATATTTCCCCCAAGCATTGTTTCATATTGTCTGAAAGTTATTTGAGGTATTCTACGAATATTCTTTCCTATTATTTAGGTTTTCTATCACATGTATTATCCTCTTCGAAAACAAATCACCGATTCTACAAAATAATAGGATTATTGGAAAAAAGCCTCTCTGCCTGTGACGTTTACCTCAAAGGAACAGTCAGAGGTTATGTTTTAAGAATAATATAAATCGGAATAAACACAGAAATAATGTATTTTGCTGACGTTTGGCAAAGTAGTCTCTTTCCGTTTTTGAAGCGTTTTCTGTAAGAACTCTTATTTTACTGTGTATGTCAAATACACAGCTTTAAGATTCTGTGTATGTTATTTCCATAGATACTTACTACTTACACAGAACATAGAACTGATGATATTTTCTTTTAGATAATGTTGATTTTGTTAAGTTCTTCTTTTAACATTGGTAGCCCCAGGTTGTACAAATATCTACAGAACAATTCGATACGCGCTTATATTAAATAACATAAACATAATCTTAAAGCTGTGTATTTGACATACACAGCAAAATAAAAGTTTTTCCAAAAAAAGCTTTGAAAACGGAAAGACACTACTTTCCGAAACGTCAGCAAAATACATTATTTCTGTGTTTATTCCAATTTATATTATTTGCAAAACATAACCTCTGACTGTTCGTTTGACGTAAACGTCACAGACGCAGAGGTTTTTTTCCAATAATTCTATTATTTTGTAGATTCGGTGATTTGTATGTAGGTTCAAATAACTTGCAATAAGAACTTTTACAAACCACTGATTTATTAATCACTTAATTTTACAAAAATTAATCCTTAAAAATAACACAACTAATAATTATAATTTAATTTAACAAAAATTCACTATTCATCATCTATTTCTATTTATGTTAAGTTAGCAATTTGATAAAAAATCCCTTCAATGTATGAACATAAATGTAGTTGTTGTAATTTATCAAATAAAAATTAGCAATTGTTGTATACGAACAAATATGATCCGTTTTAGAAAACAGACAATGTATATAACTCTAATTTTATATTTCAATTCTTATCTGACATTGAGTTTTAAAGTAAACAAAACAAATAAATTTATGCGTTAGATAATATATACAAAACCTTCGTCATTCTTCAGAATCCTAGGTTCCTGAAACCGTGAATATTCTCGTGGCTTTATGTTCTATTTATAAAAACATCAAAGGTTAAATAATTCACATTTAAAATAAGATGCCATTGTTCCCATATTTCATATTAATTTCCATATTTAGTATTATTGTACTTCAAAATTAATCCTAGAGGACTGTAATTTTGCACATGCTTTCTTTCAATAGTAATAAATAAAATTAAATTAAAAAATATCCTAATGTTCGAGCTTGGAGTCCCATAAAATTCAGCCATAAAGTGTTAAAGAAAGACATATCTGCGAATATCTCCGAAAATATTAGATTTTTGACAAAAGAGCTGTTATATGGAATTAAAGGTCATGTAATTATCTACAAGAAACATAGTAATTTTGTTCGTACAGTAGACAGTTCACTCAGATTGCGAGGTGGAAAGTATAATTTGGAGTTAGAAATTTTTTCATTAAAATATATAGACCAACGTCTAATTTACAGGGTGAGTTACTAAGAATAGAGGTCGGCCATATCTCAGAAACCAATCATCGCACAAGTTTAGGGAAAAAAATATCTGAAGTAAAGTGATCCTAAAAAATTGCAGGTAAATATTTTCGAGCCATGGCCGAATAGAAAATTAGGTTTTTCTCCGTATTTTGCCAATTAAATGGTATTGAAAATATATGCACCGTAATTCTGAGATGATTCCACATCTTGTTACTTTTCCATTTTTTTTGTATCTTCAAAATAAAGAGGCGGCGAGATGCCAAAATTTTTTTTATATGTCGATTACTGTTGTAATTACGCTTAACGGAATTTAACAAACTTGGTCTCGTTACGAAGGGCTTTTCTTAGTCAATGAAGTGCGCTTTACGCTGTTTTCATTTGATTATTATCGTCTCCGTTAGAGGGCGTCGTTTGACATAACAACAGATATCGCGCTTTCTCTAAAAAAATATCAATAGAATGGTGTGTTTATTTTTACATGATAAAATAGAGTATTAAAAGCTTTCAGAAGTCAGTGAAAACCGTAACTTGATTGCTTTTCTCTAACATAGATATTAGCATACAAATTTGAAATTATGTATTATTATCAGATCTTGGCGATGGAATTTGCAAAGTAGCTGTTGAAAACAAGTAAGCTATGAGAATTAGACAACAAAGAAACAACATATGTCAAAGATATTCACTAGAATATATATTTACATAATTTAAAAATTAGTAATTAATAACAATGATAACAAATCAAACGTCCAAAAAAGTAAGCGCAAAAACACATTACAACATATTCAATTTTTTTGAATGTAATTAGTGGCGCCCTAGATGTTCAAAATGTCGTCCATCATTTTCGAAGTAAGAATTCATTCTCTGACGAACTGATTGAGCAGAAGTCTCCACTTCCAGGCTTGGGGAGGTTGGTGGAGGATGGGAGAGAAACGAATATTACCAACGTGTTGAGCACCCGAAAACGGAGATAAACTAATTTTCATGCATTTTGACGTTTTTGGAGGTATTTTAGTACTAGGAGGTGGATAAGGATATTATTTGGTCAAATTTCATACGGCCTACCCGATTTGTGCCCAAAAAATCAATCCGCATGCTTACGATGATAAAACGCGAAATAGTGGTGGTTTTTCGAGTTTAGGGGCGTTGTTGAGGGGTGGGAATCTTAAAAATATCATAATCGTGTTCAGCGTCCTCGAAAACGGGGGAGTATGAGTATCCATGTTTCACCCTCTCACAGAATTTTTGTGTTTTAACCCTTTTTTGTAACTTTTTCATGGTGCAATATGACATTTTTAAAACTCAAAACTTTTACTAAATCAGTTTGATTTTACAATTGGGTGCAAATTTCAATATATATTTTAATCAACTTTTTCATTGGATTTTTTTTTTCAGCAAATACTTATTTATCTCTTACTCGTATACTAAATGGGCAAGTAGATATTTTTTGTATTATTATTTTAATAGCATCTACACAAAAACAGTTGACCCGTATTTTTTATTTTATTTTTTTATTAATCTCTTATTAGTTCAGTCAAATAGTACTTTGACTTGGAAAAAATTGCACACTTAATTGATCATACTCAATGTTATCAGGACCACTTATAGGGTCTAAAACCAAAAAGGTGACCTCCCCCCCTCCTTTTGCTTCAGCCGCCAAAGTTACCAAAAAACAGTTTCTTAAAAGCGGTGTTGTGAAAGCTGTTTAGGTAAAAATATTAGCCATACACACATATCCAAATAAATTCGATTCTATTCATTTTAGATTGTCAATTAAATTTAAAACTTTTAAAACTGTTTTTGGTAACTTCGATCAACTTCTCGGCATCGCGGCAATTACCAAAAATATGTAGAATTTTATTTACAACATTTCTTTGTTCAAAACTTTTTCCGTGCGACCAATAGAACACGAGATAAAACGATTCAAAAATTTTTCCAGATGGCGGCTGAAGCAAAAGGGGGACGGTCACATTTTTGATTTTACCTTCTAAGTGATTCTAAGGTCATCGAACTTTTTGGTACTATGTAGTAAAAAAAATCACGAAGTTTAAACCATGTTTAAACGGTTGAATATTGCCACAAATTGTGAAAATTTTTGAGGTTAGGCCCAAGTGTGTTAGAGAAAACTACTTTATTAATTTACCGACGTTTCGATAGTTTTTAATATCATCCTCAGGGCACTGAAAGATATAAAATCATCTAATAGTACATATACAACCATTCAATATAACAAACAAGCATAAATATATATTAAGAAAAATAAAAAAATAACGTATTGAAATTTAAAATTTTTTTTACTTGTTTTAAGGTCACTATCTAAAAATAATCACAAAATATAGTTATTAAATAAATAAAATATATATTATAAAATTGTTTATGTAGGTATATATAAAAAAATAATTAATTAAAATTATATAAGCATAAAATTCAACGTAATAAACATTAAGATACTACTTACATTAATATTTAGTTTTCCGTGTGTAAAAATAAATAAATAATGTACTGGAACATCACAGATACACAGGGTTTAATAAGCATACAGTAAAATTACTATCTTCTTGCATGGATAGCAGTGGCACGAATAAAGTACTCATTGACTGGTATCACAAACCTGCCTTCTCAGAAAGACTTTTAAATTTTAACTCACATCATTCCATGAAAACGAAATTAAATATAATTAATAACTTAAAATACAGAGCAACGCAGTTATCTAGTCCAGAATTTAAAGGAAAAAACTTACAACTTTTAAGAAAATATCTCAACAAAAATAATTACCCAATTTCGCTAATTAATAGAGTAGTACACATTAATAATAATAATAATAATAATAAGAGGATTAAGGATTAAGCAGCGTTCAGAAGATGTGCCGAACGCAAGAGAAGAACATGCGCCTCTATTTCTACAATTCAGACAGAGTCCTCATTCGGAAAATAGTAGAAAGTGACAATAGATACACACCGTTAAACCTCAAAGATCGACAACACGAGATAATGATCCGAACGAACGAGGATATTCAAACAGCATGGCAGGACAAGGTACTCCATGGAAAGTATCCCAATGCCTTAAACAATCCAGAGATCGACAAGGAGACCTCGCTCCTATAGCTTAAGGAAGGAATGTTACACCCAAAAACTGAGGGATTCATAACAGCCATTCAGGATAGCATTATCCGTATTAGAAATTATGAGAAGTACATTCTTAAAGTCCCCGGCATGAACGATGTGTGGAGAAAGTGTAAGGCAGTGGGTGAAACTATCGAACATGTCACTGGAGGCTGCCCCGCTTTGGCTACGGGAATGTATTTAGGAAGGCACAACGAGGTGGCGAAAATCATCCATAGAGAATTGGCACTTAACTTAGGACTCCTTACTAATCCACCGCCCTTCTATAAATACACACCTCAAGCTGTTTTAGAAGACGTGGAAACATTGCTGTACTGGGATAGACCAATACAGTCTGATAGAACCTTGGATCACAACCGGCCTGACATCCTGGTGATCAAAAAGAAAGACAAGAAGGCCACTATTATTGATATTGGATGCCCCCTAACCAACAACCTGCATAAAACGGAGATGGAAAAGAGGAATAAATATCAGAACTTGGCTATAGAACTTAAACACGTGTGGAGATTAGAGGAGGTTCGAATTATCCCGATCATAATTTCGGCTACAGGCGTGGTGACGAAGAAGTTCTTGAATCATTTGGAGCAACTTAATCTACCTCGCGAAGATTATCCAGAGGACGGTGATTCTTCAGACATGCCATATCACCAGAAAGTTTTTGAACGATGAAAGATAGAAAATCGAAATATCCACCGGATTAATGGGACGTGATGAATTTCATCCCCGTTAACCGAGCCGATCCCCAACTGCAATGGGCCCGGGACAGGCCTGGGTCCTCACAGAGCCGAACCCCAACGGCGCGCGCGAGGGGTCGGTGAATTTTTTCCGGCTTCGGCCGAGAAAGTGCACGGCTTAAGTCTATAATAATAATAATAATAATAGCCTACCAGTTAGACCACTAAGATCCGAGCAAACTTATTATTATATAATTCCGTATGTGAGACACCTTTCCGAGGAAATTAAAAAAACACTAATATCTGAGAATATTAATGTTGCTTTTAAAAGTGAAAACACAATTAAAAAATTTTTTTTCACAAAATTAAAATCAAAAACACCTATAGATTTGCAGTCTAACGTAATCTATCAAATACCATGTAAGAATTGTGATAAAAGGTATGTAGGTCAAACTGGTAGATACTTAAATACTAGAAAAAAAAGAACACATTAGGGATGTTAAGAATAAAAACAAAATGAATATCACGTCTCTAGTGGAACATTGCAAAGATTTTGACCATGAATTTAATTTCGAGGAGACTAAACCAATAGGTAGACAAAATAATTTAGAAAAACGTAAATTTCAAGAAATGATCAATATAAAAAAATCAAAGTCTGTAAATTCGAGGAAAGATATTGAGAAATTAAACTCTTGTTATTTTAATATAATTAATAGAATAAACAATCTGTGATATATAAATGTCTAGGACGATATAGCCATAAATGCATTTTTCAGTTTTTGAAGTACTGTATTTGTTTGTGTTTTTTATCACTATTCCGTTTTATCATACAATGTTTTTCGTACCTACCCTATTTTTATACTTACGGTTTAAAGTAATAATAACATTCATGCCACTGCAAGAAGATAGTAATTTTACTGTATGCTTATTAAGCCCTGTGTATCTGTGATGTTCCAGTACATTACTTATTTATTTTTATACTACACACAGAAAGCTAAATATTAATGTAAGTAGTATCTTAATGTTTATTACGTTGAATTTTATGCTTATATAATTTTAATTAATTATTTTTTTTATATATACCTACATAAACAATTTTATAATATATATATTTTATTTATTTAATAACTATATTTTGTGATTATCTTTAGATAGTGACCTTAACACAAGTAAAAAAGATTTAAAATTTCAATATGTAACTTTTTTATTTTCTTAATATATATATATATATATATATATATATATATATGTTTGTTTGTTATATTGAATGATTGTATATGTACTATTAGATGATTTTATATCTTTCAGTGCCCTGAGGATGATATTAAACAATATCGAAACGTCGGCAAATTAATAAAGTAGTTTTCTTTAACACACTTGGAAGATTTTCACAGTCTATTATAAGTGGTCTATAAACTTTCTATTATATTGCCACAAATGTTCGGGCTATTCTATTGGCTATGACGTAATAGCATAATCAGCAGAGGAGCAAGCGCTACGTTACTGTGTTTCGATAAATAACGTAAGGTATTCTGTACTGTTATATAGAATCCTTAATAATATTACAATCTTATTAGCAAGTTATCGATAAGTCTTAAAAATATATAGAATATTTACTTGCTCGTTATTTAAAACAGTATTAAAAATTAATTTTAAAAATCACTTCAGACAATGTACATTCTTTTTAGAAATATAGCAACGTATCTGGGTAATGTCAAATGTAAAGCTTGAGGTTAGGTTTGTTTTTGTTTGTCAGGAATCAGAATTTGGATTGTTATTTATTACATTCTTATTATTATTATTATTATGTCTGAAATGCCTCTAAAAGTATGTTTTGTGCCTTCTTGCCAAAATAACAATAAGAAGCTATTTATAATGATTCCCAGAAAAAAAGAAATAAGTACGTCAAATATGGTCTTTCTCAGTAGAAATTTAGTACTTATCAAAGCCAAATGTATGTTGCAGTTAGGATCACTATGACACAGTACAAACAGATTTATTTGAGTCTAACCTGACACTGAAAAAATGAGAAAAATGTACCGTTTAAACTCACATAAAAGTAATTTATTTCTTGAGAGTAAATATTAAAATGAATAACTACAGAGAAAACAGCTAATAAACCAATGTTGGAAAAAACCTGCTTGTTTTTACATTTCTAACCGTTGCACTATAAAAGTTTTGATTTATAAACATCAAATACTATACTCGAATCGACAACCGGCAAGTTTTCATTAGTTGCAGTTTCGAATCCGGCTTCCATTTTATAACCAATTGATACAATATGTTAATAATTTAATAAATATCACTTGTATACGAAACCAAAACACACAACAGATGTTAAAAACGGTTATTATAGATGACAGGAAAGGCGGAGCCAACAAAGTTGTGCAAAGCGTATGTGCGGCGCTGTCGGCGTTATATTGAATACTACGCTATTACGTCACGAGATAACTGGCAAACTGCCTTATTTCAAATCCACGCTAATGTTAAGCATATTCATTTTACAACAAAACCAATAATAGTCGGTAAAATTACCTTGAAATTATATTTATAACATATTGAAGAGTGATACTATAATGCTATATTATTGCTTTTGTCATTTTCGTTATTATCTACTAGCCCATTTTAAAAAATGTTAGTAGTGAAGTCAAATTAGCTCAGAAACGCGCTATGTTTCGGAATAATTACGGGAACCTTGGATTTCCGTGAAAGTTTTTGATAGACACTTGAAATAGTTTAAAATAAAAAGTTATACTGTTATACTTGCCCGCTAATTGTTTATTAATTATTTAAACAAAAGAAAAACGTTTTTTATGTACAATTGTAATAACACAATGAATTTCAACGTAATTATATTAAAATTGATATTCTAGGGGTTTTTGAGGTCACTGAAAAAGAATATAATGCTGAAAAATAAAAATTTAAAATGGCTGATTCAATATTGCCGACTTTATGTAAAATATTTTCTAAAAAATGACTAACTCGAAGAATTTCAAATAAATTTCGCTTAAGTTAATATTAAAGATGGTTTTGAGGTCACTGAAAAAGAAAATGATCTTGAAAATTAGAAAATCAAAATGGCTGATTCAATGTGGCCGACTTTTGGTACAATATTTCATAAAAAATGATTTTAAATAAATGTCGTTCGATTAAACATATAATATAGTTCATTAATAAGTTCTTTTACCATAAAATTTCAATTTTTTCTTAGTTATTTACGATATTCTCGTATATCAATTACTAAATAAAATAAATATTAATTTCTGAAGTTTACAGTCTTCCCAGTTATTTACAACTTTTATCGATTAATTTCAGTTATTTCTGTAATGTTTTTGGCATAAGCAATTTTCGTATCCCTCGTAAAAATGTCCTTTGCGACAAATTCTTAAAACCTATTAATAACCGTAAATAACTGTTATTAACATTTTAAAATATAAATATTCACATTTTAAAATTTCCGTCGGAGACAATATGAAATAAGTATAGATAACAGTACTTACCGATAATGTTCTGAGAATAAGATTTTTCACAAAAACTGTGTGTATAAATATATTTTTAGACAAAGTGACCCATTTAAAAGCAGGGCACCTTTCTAAAATTTTTATTTGTAGACACCAATATTTTGTGTATTTTTTTAAATCATGGAGCTTCAATAACTCTACTGTGGCGCAAAATTTCAGATCGAAATTAAAAATTTCAAGGCCAAAAATTCAAAAAAAGTGTTAGCGATTTTCTTAATCTCAAATCTGACTACTCCACTGGATTTAGAATACCTTCAAATGGGTATGACTGAAATTTAACAAAAAATTATTGGTTTCTAACAGAAATATAGCATAATTAAAATTTATATTATGTTACCGAAATAATTCGAATATTCATCACGTAATTCACAATTGTTTAAATGATACTATTTACAACGCTCGTTTAGATCGTTATCGGTTGAATTTTAAAAATTATAACCATCAGTTATTCAATATTGGCAATATTTGTTTTCTTTAAACATGTTCCATATTAAGGATAATTATTTTTATTAGCAAGTCTTGTAAATATTTTTATTATTAAAGTTGGCGTTGGAAGATTATGTAAATAATAATAAAGCCCATGGACCACCAATTGTCAGACCTTAGAGAGAGGCGATATTGAGAAGATATAAATTGGTATTTAATAAATAAACTGCACATCTTTTATAAAGATCAGTTAGCATGTAGATTACAATTAAAACTTTACCAATTTATTATTGTCTTCCCAATATTTCCTCTTTCTAAGGTCTGATGATTTTTAGTTTATGGGTTTTATTATTATTTACATAATCCTCCAACGCCAGCTTTGATAATAAAAAGAAATGCAAGACTTGCTAATAAAAATAATTATCCTTAATGCGGAGCATGTTTAAAGAAAACAAATATTGCCAATATTGAATTACTGATGGTTATAATTTATAAAATTCTATTGATAACGATCTAAACGAGCATTATAACCAATATTATTTAAACAATTGTGAACTTACGTGATGAATATTCGAATTATTTCGGTATCATAATATAAATTTTAATTATGCCATATTTCTGTTAGAAACCAATATTTTTTTGTTAAATTTCCGTCATACTCATTTGAAGGTATTCTAAATCCAGTGGTGTAGTCAGATATGAGATTTAAAAAATGCTAACACTTTTTTGGATTTTTTGCCTTGAAAAAAAAAATCGAAATAGGCCTTGAAATTTTACACCGCAGTAGAGTTATTAAAGCTCTATAATTAAAGAAAAAATCATTTAAATCGGTATACAAATAAAAATTTTAGAAAAGGTGACCCGCTTTTAAATGGGTACTCTGTATGTAAAATGTAAAAATTGGGAAAAAAATTATTTTAACATAATTTCATAATAATTGTAAAAAATATACAATGAAAATAAATAAATACCTTAGACGTTAATAGCAGAGAAGAAATTTATATATGTACAATTGTGGACAGCAAATATGAGGCAGCTCTTGAATCCGATATTGTGATATTTTATAATAGGGCCTGTTATTTAGCGACATGCAGCGTTGACGTCAGGTTAGTACCAGGTTGACGCAAATAAAAGCTTACTTTAAATTGTACAAATTTTGGTGCCTCATATTCACTGACCACAACCGTACTGTAAAGTACGGAATTGTTTTATTTGAATGTAACCTAAAATGTCAACATAAATTTATTTTAAAATTCAATAAAGTAATTTATACTCATAACTTAGACATGTATACCTATCAGTGAACAATTGTTACTGTTCCAATTATTCAAACAAAATAATATTAAAATAAAAACGAAACGAGAAGTAAATATCACGTTGTAATATTTGACAGTACAAGACAATCTATGAAAACGTGGCCCACTACTTTCTAACAATTATTCCATATCTACATACAGGCTGTCCATTTTATCAGGATCTCACTTAATATCGGTCGTGCAAAAAAAATATTTTTACGAAAATTGGGCCGATTTATAGAACCTACAAAATGGTTCTAAGACATTTGAAATCCATGGCCTACTTTAAGAGTTATGGCGGAAAATATCGAAAATGCGGAAAACGTCGAGGATAAATATCTCCGTTATTTGAAGAGATGCGAGAAAAATTTTAAGGCGAAAATTTTTTGCAAAACAGAGTGTTTCAACGAGGTTTTATCTAATTTTTTTCAAAACCGCTGTATTTTGAGATTTCCTCTTCAGGCTGTTAAAAAAATTATTTTGAAACGGGCGGGAAATGGCGCCATTAAATAGAGTATTTTCCTCCTTTTTCAACGATATATCACATGCCATATTTATTCATTGGTACTACGTTAGTAATTATAAAAACATTTTTTTGAAACCAATAAATTTATACTTGCCGCGGAGAAGTATGATTAAATAAAACGATAAAATAATTCAATAAGTTGTTCAAATCTTTGCTATAATAAAACATTAACACAATTAAGAAGAATAAAGTAAATTCAGGTAACAAAAACAAATTAATAATAAAAAGAATATAGCACACAGAACATTAATATTTATCTAATCCCCAAAGTAATTTTTAATGTATCATATCAAGTGTTCAAAGTGTCCACCGCGATTTCTTATGCACAATCGAGCGCGGCGAGGCACTGCATTTAAAGCATTACTCAGCATTTCGGGGGTAACTGTAATACATGCCTGTTGAACTCGAGATTTTAGGTCCTCTACATTTTGCGGTGTCGTCGAAAACACCTTATCTTTAATATACCCCCATAGAAAAAATCCATTGGGGTTATATCTGGAGAACGAGGAGGCCATCAAATAAATCCATTGGTACCTATCCGATGTTGAAGCAAACTTTAGTCTAAATAATCTAGGCAAATCTGGGAATTGTGGGAAGGAGCTCCATCTTGTTGAAAATATTGAAAGTTGTGTCGATTCTCTGAAGGTAGGTAATCTAAGAATTCATTAAATTCATTTCTCAAAAAGTTTAGGTACCTTTGACCACTGAGGTGACCATCATAAAAATAAGGACCTATTAAATTGGTACCTAAAATACCTATCCACACATTTATTGAAAAACGATTTTGAAACCCAGTCGGTCTATGCCAGTGTGTATTTTCAGAAGTCCATTTATAATGAATATTGCGATTAAAAAATCCATTATTGGAAAAATTTGCCTTGTCGGATCAAAGTATTTTACTACATATTAATGGATCGGTACGCCTCTTTTCCAACAGCCACCTACAAAAAGTTGTCCTCCTTGGTTTGCCCCCCGCTTGTAAATTTTGAACTTTTTTGGCTTTATAATACCGGTAACCATTTTTCTTTAAAATTCTTCTGGCACTTGTTTTATTTATATGACAAGCAATTTGAATTTCTCTTAATGATATTTTCAAATTTTCTGTATTTTTATTTCTTACATAATTAATAACTCGGTTTACCTTATTTACATTATCAGTAACACTGTTCAACCTTGTCTTCTTCTTTAAAAATGAACCATTATTGTTCAGTTTCGTAGCTAATTTTCTGAACGGAGTTTTATTCGGCTGTAGTGCTTGTGGAAATCTGTTTCTATATTCTACTTGAGCTAATCCAGAGTTAAAATTGCATTGGCAATATGTAACGAACATATTATAACGATCAATATAAGTGAAAATCATTTTTGAGAATTCTAAATTCTTAAACGAGTGTGATTGAGTGGGAGTTTAAGTATTAACTGAGATGATCTGTCTAAAAATGAAATTGTCAAGTTTGTTCATAGCCAACTATTTTAAAATAATTGAAATAATAGTGAAATCATCCCGCCCGTTTCAAAATAATTTTTTTAACAGCCTGAAGAGTAAATCTCAAAATACAGCGGTTTAGAAAAAAATTAGATAAATCCTCGTTGAAACACTCTGTTTTGCAAAAAATTATCGCCTTAGAATTTTTCTCGTATCTCTTCAAATAACGGAAATATTTGGCCTAGACGTTTTCCGCATTTTCGATATTTTCCGCCATAACTCCTAAAGTAGGCCATGGACTTCAAATGTCTTTAAACCATTTTGTAGGTTATATAAATCGGCACAATTTTCGCAAAAAAATTTTTTTTTGTACGACCGATATTAAGTGAGATATTCTCGAGTGCCCTGATAAAATGGACAGCCTGTATAAACGCACACAGCTACATTGGGCAGGCTTACAAGCTGCACAGACCTTCCCTTATAATATATCTCTCTCAGATATATTTATCGAGTGATGGTAATATACCGAGACAATATTTTGACTGTGTTTTTACTATTTAAAACAGGAAAACTATCTTAAAACAAAAAAATTGCGTCAATTTATTGTAAAAATGTAATTTTTTCGATTTTTCATGAAAATTATATGTTTATATATATCAAAAAAAATATTTCTACACGAAATTTACTTCTCTAAAGGTCCTTATATAAATATATGCTAGGTGAGATAACCAGATATTTTTTAAGTAAAAATTGTAAAGATTTATATTAACTCAACTTTCATTAATTTTGGAGCAATATTATTTTATATTTTGTACATTTGTAAAAGAGAGCCTAAATTGAATTTTTAAGATATAATGACTCAAATCATTTTAAAGAACATATTTCAAGCTTAATAAAACACACCTTTAACGTTTTAATAGCATATTTTAAACTGAAGTAATATATCGTTGAAATTAGTCATAAAAGTTAAAAGTCCTGTATATTAAAAAATAAATTTTTAAAACTTTTTTCACATCATACATCTTTTTGTTTATTACTTTAAGAGATAACTGTGAAAGTTTCAAATCTTTATCTTAAAAATTTTAGAAATGGCATAGCTTTAACGGATTTTGTAGAAAAATTCATTATGGTTAAACTTCATATACAAACCATACATATTGATACAATGCATTTCAAGTTTAAATATAAGAATCCAATACCCAAAATCTTCTACTTTTGTTTAAATTTTGGATTGTATAATTCCATGGATTAGTTAAAAAGTTATAGAAAATTTATTATAGCGAGCCTGAGCTCGGACGTTCAAAAAAAAATCTGCAGCCTACAGTTCTGATTTCACAATAATACTTTTAATATCCTTTTTAATGTAAAATTTTCAGTTCTTTCGAATGGCGATAATAGATTTTATATAAAAAATTTGTATTTTAAGAATTTTTTAAGAAAATTGGTATTTTGCAACTAATTTGTTAAATAAAAAATTAAGCAGGCACTCTTTTGTCGATAACTTTTTATATGTTGTTCGTAACATACTTACGAATGTGCAGTAAAAAGTTATCGCTTCCCGGAATTTTTCCGAAGTGAAAACCTACGTTGACTCCACTATAGTAAGCCATAGTAGATTATGCCAAGTTCGGACGCTTGTGGGTATATAAAATAATGTGTCGCAGTTTTGTACAAACTGATATACAAATCAATAAAACTTACCCATGGCTTGATGAGGAGCATTTCCAGATTTCCACAATACTCGTATTATTTGAATATAAGCAACTGACATAAACAGTAGGGGAAATAAGTAGAAAAACACCATCTTCACGATCATAAACACTGTGTCCGTTTCGGTTGACCACGTTGGGGTGCACTGAGTAAAGTAAATGAAAGACTCGTTGAATGGAATTGCTGTTAAGTATATTGGTTCAGGAATTTCTGAAAAAGAAAATAAGACGATATAGTGGACGTGATTGTAACACCTATAGCATACTCTTGTATTTTTATAATTCATTATTCTAAGGATAAAAATGTAAGAAATTATTAGTTGGTGGCACATCTGAATCAAAACAATGTATGTATGCACATAACACATTTCATTTTGTCCATTATATTCTTGAAATTTTCCATTACTATAATTATCATTTATTTGGACCTAACCGTGCTCAGATACAACTCTAGTCTTATATATGTTAAAAACTATTACTCTACATTTAAATGTGTCAAATAGAAGTTAGAACTAGTGGTATGCCAGTCACACTGACGCTTGGGGTCGACCAAAACTGTTTTAATTATCTTCACGTGTAGAATGTAGTTTATAAAGTTTTCATGATTGTGAAAACTACTTCAGGTTCAATAAACGTGTATTTTCGTTAAAATTTGAATGTGGAGTTTATCCAGGAATACATTGCTTTCTTTTGTAACAAAATATTTTATATGTGCCTAATATTTATGTAAACTTTTAAATAAAACCAAGCGCCAGTTTCTCTATGTGTTCCGTTCTCATATTTCTTTTATATAAAATGTACGTATTTACATATCGCCGATTGTGCAGTTAGTCTAATAACGGGGTACTTTATAGTTACAACAAACGAAGTAGTAGATTTTAAAAAAAATCTTGTATATGTTTAGGGAGTATGTAGAATCCAAGTTTTAGACCTCCAAACCCTTGGCAAATTTTTGTTTGGCCAAAAAAACCACGATTTTGGCACTCTTTTCAGTTTATGGCCTATAACTTAAAAACAATGCATCCAATTGAAAAGTTACTTATTATCAAAATTAAAAATTATTAAATTTTGCCTCGAATGAGTACCTCAAAGTTAAAATTTCATCAAGAGGTATGGGCGTAATTGGCAATCAAATAACAACAATTTTTACCAACTTGAAAAAAATTAACACTGGGTAACTTTTTAAACGTCTTCAGCTCTGAAGCGGCTAATCTAAATGAAAAAATCCATTGAATGAAAATTTAAGGAAGGAGAAATCCAAGCGCAACAGACATAAGATGAAGATTTATTAATTGTAGAAACAACTATTTCCCAAGCAGCAAAATTCGACAGTGTGGCAATTGTTAGCGAGAACATTGACGTTCTCGTTCTCCTAACGGGCCTCGGTAACAAGTACGAAATCTTATACTTCCTCAAACCAGGGAAAGAGAAAAAAACAGGTTTATGGTACTCAAACACTTCCTTCAACTTTGATCCCACACATGTCCTCCTCATGCATGCATTTACTGGGTGTGACACCAAGTCATCATTTTTTGGTCACGGGAAAGGAAATTTTTTATCCCTTATTCAGCAACATCCACATCTGAAAGCACAAGCAGCTACATTTCTCGAGCCATCTGTTTCTCAAGACTTGATAGAATAGGCAGGGAATAGCTGGTCTTGGCACTGTACGGACAGATGCACAGTGGGCCTCTGGACGAACTGAGATACGAGCTTGATTAAAGCTAATTACGGTTACGAATTTGGTTATTTTGATATTTTTTAATTAAAACATGGGATAGAAATAGAGGTGAATATTAATGGGGTAAAATAACAACATGGAAAATTGCTGTCAAGTATTTTAAGTTTTAGTTAAGAACTATACAAACATTTTGAGAGTAAAAGAAACTTATTTAGGCCATTGGTTCTGATTTTACACCCTCTTCAAAGAAGTTTGCTTTTGATGATCTTGCAAAATACATTTTTGCATGTTAACCCTTTCAGCGACACAGAAAATTGCCGTCAATAGCATCTTCATAAAAGCCACATTTAAGCAATATCTTTATTTTTGACGAAAAAGTTCTCGTATCATCATGGTTCCGGGTCTATAACTCTAGATGAGGCAATCTCAGTAAAATTAAACAAGGAGCTACAATGGATCTGCAGAAGGCCGCGATGGTTATGTCCGATAAGTTAGCCCTTCTATCTACCCGTTTATTTGCATTTTGCTTAATTATATTGGAATTTTAGTTAAGATTTGTTTCTCTGTTAGTAATATTTATTGACAAATTTGAAGTAATAAAAGGGAATGATACAATTACAATCGAGTGAAGTTCTGTTCAATATATATCATCACAGCAGTTCATTAAATAGAATAAATGGCGTGAGAAATATATTTCAGTTTGACATGCAATAAAATAGATGCATGTAATGGTTATGCAGTTAATTATTAGGTATTTCTATATGTCATGAAATGAAAACTAGTTATTTTAATTGGTATATCCATTAATTGATCACCGTGAAAAATATATATACATATAATATGACAGTTGTAGATATTTTACAGATCGCAAATTTATATTTTGCAGCACTTTCGTAAACTTCTCTCTTCTCCTTATATTAATAAAATGGTTGTTTGTTTATTAACCGCCTTCCACGTCACCTGACTAGGAGATCTAGACTTGTCTCAGTAAAGGAGACGGGGCCCTACAGTTTATAATGGGATCCGAGACATATTTTAATAAGTTATCTATGTTTGCCGGCCGGCGCCGGTTATTGAATAATTCCTGAAGCCAAGCAAGCAGTACTATTGAGCACACTAGGCTGCATATGGTTTCCGCCGTGCAGGCGCTTTCCATGGAGTGTATTGTTGCTTTCTTTTCATTTAGGTATGAGGGAATCAGGGGAGGTGTTATTGTGTTAGGGATATAGTATTGGAAGAGGCGGTGATGGTGGTAGATGCGTTGATAGTGGTAGTGGGCTATGTCGATTTGTGTTAGGGACAACATTCAAAATTTAGGGAGGGGAATTTAAGTTTGCGTGCAAATTTGGCGATGAGAGGTGTTTCAGGAGGGGGTTTGGGTGGGTAAGGAGCTTTTTCTTGAATTCTGGAATTAATTTGAAAATGATATGTTCTGAAATTGTGAAGGCGCCGGTAAGATATGGAGACAGAGGAATGGGGTTGAACGGGGGAGGTTGGTAGCGAGACGAAGGTGGCTATTTTTGATGATTTGGATAAGTCTTTTATCGGTGATTGTAAGGAGGGGATACCAAACAGGGGCATAAGTCAGGATAAGGCGGATATAGAATCTGTATAGGAATCTGGACCGATCGATCATAAGCCCTTCTTTTCATATTTTTCAGGTGTTGTTTGAAATTTATTTTATTATCTATCATAATACCGAGGTAACCAATTTGTGGTACCCAATTGACTAGTTTTTTTTATGCTGATTTGTCTAATCGGTAGTGGTGGGCTCTTTCTTTTCGGTGCGAAGAGTGCCTGCGTTTTGTTAGGTTTGATTTGCAGGCCCCATTGCACGACAAGCCCGTCGATTTGTCTGTATATTTTTGTAAGAGTTTAGTCAGCGAGTCTGCGTTATTTGACGTCGCAATCGAGGCCGTGTCGTCGGCAAATATTGCGTAAGTCAGTCCATGCTCTTTGGAGATTAGAATGTCGTTAATGTAGTAAAGGAAAAGGGCGGGACCAAGGGATGACCCCTGAGGGATGCCAGAAAGTAGTGAAAAGAAATTAGAGCATTCCTGTTGGGCTGTTACTCGGAAATGGCGATTAGACACATATGATTACATTACTTTAATAATATGAATCGGAGTGTCCGCGATATGGAGCTTGTAAAGCAAAAATAGAATATTTTCTTAAAATCAAACAAGAATGAAAAATAAAAGGTAACAGATACGTTGGTCACCCATCCAAGAGCTGGACGCGAGTAGCGTTGCTTTCAGGTCAAGAGTTTTTAGTGATGTGAAAAGTTGTCTGAGAACCTCCTTTAACTTGTATGGCACGTAGTCCTATTTAAGAGGTCAACAAAACACTTGAATACTTCGCTCGAATACACTACTCGACGAGCGTGGCATGTTAGCATCATCGGAGCATGAAGAAAAAAACAGTTTTTATCATCCTCGATGAAGACTAAAAGCTGCGAAAGACAGTTCTATTAATGGAAAGAAAGAAATAATAAATTTGTTTTCAAACTTATCCATGGTTTCCAAAAAGAACTCTACGCTACAAAGTGATTGCTTAAATTATGTAAATTTTTATCTTTATTGAAAAATGTTTTAAATTTAACATTTTCTACAGTATTACAAATTGTAAGAAGTATACTACATAAAGTGGTCAGATATACAGGAGTAAATAATTTTTAACTTTAGTAGTTGTGTATCTATGTTAATAAAGAGGTTACTTATAATGATTTCAATGCTAAATTACTGCTAATATATTTTTACTGCAATAAAACCCTTGCAAAAATGCTTAATCATTCGGCTTGTAGTCGCAAGGTCACGGACTCGAATCCTGATCAAGTATGGATGTCTAGTAGTGTTTCCATGTGTTTCCAAAACGATAGCAGTGAGCTAGATCGCAATTGTGTAAGACGCATCACGGTTAGTCGCTGTTACCTCTACTGAGTTCGAGCCACATCTCAGCTGCGGCAGATGGCAATGTCGTAAGGAATTGGTGTTATATCATTGTCTGTATGTGATGGTGTTTCCTGGTTGTATGGTGGAATAGCCTACGGCTAAACTCCGTCAGAACGTTAATATAAATAACGATATACAATTAAGAAAAAAATTATTAGACAGAGCCTCATTGAAACAGCAAAAATGTACGACTGTACATATTCACAAAAAGTGGATTCCAAAACGTAACTAATGCACTTACTTATTTTAGGGCATCATGCCAACTTATTTTAAAAATACATATATTCCCTTTATTCAAATATTTTCCGTCAAACTATATGTATACATAAACTGAAAACTTCTCACTTGCCACGAAGTTCGATGTCGGGTCAAACCTTTAATTTACTTATTGCATTTTTCCAAAGAGGATTTAAATATTCAATAGTTAATAATTCAAGTTTACGCTTCACGTGTATCGTGACATTAACGAGACATAGACTATGCAGAACAAAAGGAAATTAAACTGCCAGTAGAATATATAAACGAGGAGCAGCGATTTTTATTTATGAATTTCTAAACTTCCTGTACATTGTTATTTATCAGTTTGACAGAAAAAGGTACGTGCGCTTTCGGCCTTCAAATTAATTTTCCAATATAACGAAAGCCATTGTCGAATTCTACTCATTAAACCTTCTGTTTCACAAAAGTATTTGCCAATCGAAAGTATGCGCTGCTAACAAAATGCTGCGAACTGGTAAGCGTCCGCTTACATCAGGGCATTGTTAAACTGGTTCTAAGTAACCACAACCCTGACAATATCTTGTGAAATGAATATGTGTGATTATTTCATTCATTAAGGTAATAGCCAATGAAAGCTAATTTTCTGAGATAATCGCATCAATCAACGACGACTTGATAGGCTTTTGATAGTTCTTACATGAAGTTTTACTCTTATATTTAGGACAAACATGGGATACGAGCTTTATAATAATAGATACTTGAAGCAACACCATCTCCGTATACGTAACTCATTAGAGTAAACGCAGAAATACACGTAAATCCATGTTACAGTACATGGACTTAAGTTGAGATAAAGGCGAGCGTGGGTGCGTCTTTACTAT
Organism: Leptura quadrifasciata; assembly: GCA_963675555.1. NCBI lineage: Eukaryota > Metazoa > Arthropoda > Insecta > Coleoptera > Cerambycidae > Leptura > Leptura quadrifasciata. The sequence goes on from OY776674.1 coordinate 33,319,818, forward strand.
GTATATACTTCGATATGCGATGTAAAGCAACGTAAGGCGCGGTTAGTAGTTGGATGGGTGACCGTTCCAACTGTTGTAGGGCATGTCCCCTACAAGTCAAAATACAAAAACAAAAAATTCTAAAAATAATCAAAAAATTCAATAATCTCATGCCACTTGACAAACTAGATAAAAAAAGTCCATCAGACACCGTTAGCACCAAAAAACCACATTTCGATTCAAAAATATCTGAGAGAATAAGCCGATTATCGATAATTCACAATCAACCTAAATTCATCCAAATCTAAAGCCAAACATTCATTTACACTCATCCGTAACCAATTCATCACAAAAAACGTCACTTAAAAATACAGCCCCCATATATTCATCAAACTAGTCAAATTCCCCATTCGAATCCAAATTCTCATAATTTTAATTCAACACGTCTCAATTTTATAAGCAATTTCCTTTTTTAAAATATTCGAACTTCTTGACCACCCCTCGTATACGTAACCCCATTAAAATTAACCGTCGAGTCCATTTCCCCACGTTCTTAAAACAATTTCGTAATTTTTCTATTCTTACTTTCCGATCAACCCCTGTATACATCAAATCAAGTTCAGTGCCTCGAGTCTCAAAAGTCCCCCATATCTTTTCACCGAATTTTCCCATCAAATTGCTATTATACTCTTTCCCCATTTTTCGATTACCCCTGTATAATAGCAGACACCCATACTATATCTCCATTCAGCTCGATTCATACCCGTATTGTACCTTGTTAATATCTTATCTTTTATCTAACGCACTAACTGGAAACCTATTAACGGAGTTACAGATTGTTAACCGCGGACCTTTGCAATACATTACGGGATCGAGCCAGATTTTGCCCATAAAACTTCTAATAACTTCCAAACAAAAATAGATTCAGCTTTCGTTCAAATTTTAATCAATTCCCCTTAGCATCGCCGATCTGCCCATATAAAAATTATTTCAAAATTCCAAAATTTTCAAGTATTGCGCAACATGATGCAATCGATGACTCATCCTTGCCCGCACTGAGCGATTCCAAGCCTTTCCAGCTCTCCGCGAGACTCGACGGGGCGAGAAAAACGAAACTTTTCCAATTCAGTATAAATACCGGTGCATCGCAAGCCGCAGACAAGTTCAGTTTTGGCAGTGATTCAAGTGTAAAATTCGCGTAGTGTTTTAGTGGAAATTAAGTTTCAAAGTTAGCTTTGTGTAATAGCTGTTGACGCTGGGTCCGGTTCCTATTTAATTTCATATTGTAGATACCCGCTCGGCTAGGTTTTCTTACTCCCTATTCCTTGCAATTTTATCGTGACGAGCTGTTCCATTCTAGCTTCCCAGGCCGAAACCTGGTTAAAAAGAGTTAGTTTTTAAGTATCGCCTTTAGTGCTCCTAATTTTAAGTTATTTAAATTTCTATTCCCGTCCAAAGCGACAATCCAATTTCTTACCGACCAAGCTACGTTAAAAGGACATTCTTCAGGATATTTTCCCAGATTTATTAATTTTTTAAAAATGCATTTTCATGATAACTACTGACAGAATTTATGTGTCGAATAGTTTCTACGTTTTAAAAGAAACTTGTAAAATAAATTAACCTATTCAAACTCTGTTCATTATCCCTTCAATAAATATTTTGTATTCTCTTTTAATTCATCGTATCATTATTTTTCTTGAATAAAAAATCCTTCTACAACTAGGGTGTAGCCGTTGACCCTTCAATAGCTATTATAATAATAAAATAAGTGCAAAATTAAATAAAGTGATAGCAGCCAGTGCCAACTACAATATACAGGGTGTAGCATTCAACCCGCAACAGCACTTACTAAACCAACCCTGAGACTCAACCCATCGAAAATAAGTGCACGGAAGCCTTTGGGGTCTCAGCTCTCAACCCCCCACTACCATTAATTTTTATTTTCAACGAAACAAAGGCTTTTCCCGTGTTCACAACGAGGACCGCGTCCTCGCCTCACACATCTTCCAGCGGCTTGTTTATCAGTGTATGCGCGGAAGCTATACAACCTTAGGCGAGGGTTGGGACATACCATCCTTCAGAGGGGATGTAAAGCCGTCGGTCCCTTGTCTATTAAATGTTAAGCAAGTAAAAGATCCCTACTCTTCTTAAAGGAAGAGGTTCGGCAAAATTCCTGGTTGGGGTAGCTCGTCTACAGGCCTCGGTGTTAGGCCTCAGTAGCGGAAATAGGCCGACGTTAAATAAATGTATAAAAAAAAGATAAAGCGCTGTTTGAAACGTAACGTATCTACTGAACTAAATTTCAACGAACCTTATAAACATAACCGCTTAACCTAACACTTTTCATTGGTGTCTTTGTTTATTTATATTGCATAGTTTTGTAAATAGGCCAAAAATAAGAAAAATCGATAATGGTTATGCAAATGTGGCATCTTTGACATATATAAATTTCTTATCTATGATCTTTTGACAGTTACAATGATACAATCGGGTGCAATCGATTGTCCCTTCGCCATTATTCGATATTATACATTTTAGGTATACGTGCGAACACGCAAGTTTACGTCAGGCGTAAGTACAAACGTAAAATAATTCGCTTTTGGGCATGCGTATCAGTCATTTTATACGTTTACGTGTACGTTCTTGTTGGCGCTTTAAGTGTCTAATAATATACGTGTGCGCAAGTTGCACAGTGAGTGCGTAGCACGAGGTTTGCAACAGCACAAGTATATTAATAAGACGTTCTCACACGTATATCGTACAATATTTTATCTAATACTCGTTCAAAATTAGAGCCTTATAGGGCATAGTATTCTGATTCTTAAAATTATTATTTTGAACCAGAAAATTGAAGCCACGTAATAGTTCAAAAAATACATTTAATGACTTAAACCAATAACGACCACAGAGACGTCAGTCGTAATGGTACTTTTTCTTCAGAGAGATATAAACTATTGAAAAATCATTGAAATCCTCATGTCGCGATAAGTCGAAAACCCTGGTCGCGGGCTCCCTTGCTATTAGGAAGAGAACAAATTAAAAAAATTACCTGGAAAACCGGGAAAAGTCAAGGAAATTTATTCTGAAGAAAAAGTGGCCACCCGGAACAACGAAAGGTCAGTTTCCATTGCACTTTCAAATATTTTCTCTAGGGCACTTTTTAACGTAATATGCACAAATAGATTTATTGGCCGTTCCTAAACATTTTCTTTGAGGAAGATTTTCATGTTATTCAAATCGATCGGATTTTGTAGTATTTTGGAAGGTTATACAACAGCATCGCGTAAAATAAATTCTGGAATATTCGAGCAAATGTTAATAAAATGGTTAATAGCATTCGGTGAACACAAACAAGCCTCTTTTGTTTGAAAAAATAATAGGTTTTTATTTGGAGAGCTTAGTTTGAGACTCCTGAGGCGGTATGTGCATTTAATTTTTTGAATTTGAGAGAGTTTCGGAGGGATTGCTCCTAAAATGTTGGACAGGGTCAAACGTTACACCCTGTATATGGCCCAGAGCTATGGTACATACACTTGTATTTTTAATTTAGAAGATTATTTATTTAGCACTGAATGTTTTTTAATGATTTTGTCAGGGTCAAGGGCTACACCCTCTGTATGTACATTCGTCTTAAAATAATAACACTGATTTAAAACGAATTGGAATAATTTATTAAAATATAAGAACAAATGGGCAGGTAGACAATTTTTTAATTATTATTTTAATAACATCTATGAATAAAAACAGTTGACCCGTATTTTTTATTTTATTTTTATAATAATGCCTTATAGTAAAAAAAAAATCATGAAGTTTAAACTATGTTTAAATGGTTAGATATTGCCGCAAATGTTCGAGCTATTCTATTGGCTATGACGTAATAGCATAATCAGCAGAGAAACGAGCGCTAGTGGAAAGGCGGGGCCAACAAAGTTGTGCACAATGTATGTGCGGCGCTGTCGAGGTTATATTAAATGCGCGCGTATGTGACGATATTACGTCACGAGAAACCGGCAAACTGCCGTATTTTAAATACGCTCTAATCTTAAGCCTATTCGTTTTACAATAAAACCAATAATAGTCGGTAAAACTACCTTCAAATTATATTTATAACATATTGAAGAGTCATACTATAATGCTATATTATTACTTTTGTCATTTTCGTTATTGTCTACTAGCCCATTATGTAAAGAGTAAGTATGAATAAAATAGTTCAATTTAACACAGTAATAAAAAGTAACTTGACAACGGAAATTCCGACGTAGGAATAAATTTAATAACGTAACGAATAATAGACAGAAAAAATTGTAACTTGAAAATATGTTTCGGAAAGATTCACTAGGTAGGTTATGCACCGGGACAAACGGATTTTTTAGAATATTACTTCCACGTCCAGTGGAAGTATAGTAACGCAAAAAAAAAAATAATTTAAAAAAAAATTAATTTTTGTTTGTTGAAATAGGCTTAAAATGTCATGAAATGTCGAGATTTTAATTTAAGAGAAAAAAATTTCCTGCCTGCCTTTTTTGTGCGCACCTTTACTCTAGAACCGTTTATGATATTTACTTGGAATTTGGTACACTTATGTTTTGTTACGAGATCTGGAACTAGATTATATTTTGATCTAATTCCGTTGAATCGTTCGGGGGTAAATGGGGTAAATAAGGGTAAATAGGCAAAACAAGCAAATAAGAGCCCATAAAATTGCAATTTAGGGAATGTACGAAAAGTTAAGGTCTCAAAATTTTTTTTGGCATCAGCCTGCCCCCCACTGTCACCCCCAATACCACCCCCCACTATTATGAAAGGGAGCAAAAATTAAAATGTGATTTAGTGTATATACAAAAACGAAACGTCTAAAAAAATTTTTTAGAGTTAGCTACCCCCTCTACCACCCCCGACCCTATTATTAAAGGGGGTAAAAAAAATTAAAATGTGATTTAGTGAGTATGCAAGAACGAAACGCCTAAAAAAATTTTTGGCATTAGCTACCCCCTCTACCACCCCATTTCCACCCCCCACCCTATTATTAAAGGGGTTAAAAAAAAATTAAATGTGATTTAGTGTGTATACATGAACGAAACGTCTAAAAAAATGTTGTTGGCGTTAGCTACCCCCTCTACCACCCTCATTGCCACCCTCACCCTATTATTAAAGAGGGTAAAAAAAATTAAAATGTGATTTAGTGTGTATACCAGAAAATTTTTGGCGTTAACTACCCCTCTACCACCCCCATTGCTCCCCTCACCCTATTATTAAAGAGGGTAAAAAATTAAATTGGGATTTGAACCAAGGGCCTCTAAAATTTATTTTGGCATTAGTTACCCCCTCTACCACCCCCATTTCCACCCCCACCCTATTGTTTAAGGGAATAAAAAATTAAATTGGGGTTTAGTGTGTATACGAAAACCAAGGACTTCTATTTTTTTTTACATTAGCCAATTCCTCTACCACCCTCACTCTATTATTAAAGAGAAAAAATATTACATTGGGATTTAGTGTGCATAAGACTTGGATATAAAATCTGGATGTGGAAATAGTGATTCCTTGGGTAGCGGTTTTTTTACTTGGTTTCCCCCAAGGATGCAACAGAAGCGTTGTGGTTACAAGGAATTTTTTAAGATGGCTCGGAGTAGGCAACTTCACTAGATAGGTGGTACTAAATTAATTTAGAAGCCTAAAGAATTACTAGATTATTTGCTGTAAAGCTTGTCTAGACAGAAGGGACTAAATTTCTTATTTAAGTGGCTTGGCACAAAAACTTTAGGAACCCGTAAGAATTACTAGTATATCACTAAATTACAATTAAAAGAAATAAATTACTCGCGAACACTACTTTTTACCTTCAAGTAACTACTTCACTGTCACTACTACTTAGTTGCCGCGTTTGGCTTTTTTTATATGCTTCGTAGCAGCTCGAATTTTGAGGTCTGGAAAAGGTCTGGAAGAGATCTGGACAAACATTGCAACATTGTATCAAACATTATGAAAACTTAAATATTCGGGACAAAAAATTATATGAGGAAATCGGCCATAAAAAAGGAAACTTTTTGATGTATAAATGGAATTTGAATTGATACGAGTTTGGAAGTTATTCGCAATAACTGTCTAAGGAATTAAATTAGGAAAATTTCGAAAGTCTCATATGAGAATGTTCCTATAGGTCTGCGTTGAAATGAATTGGAAGTAAGTTTTGATATTAATGAGCCAACAAGCGGAACATGTGAAATGGAAATAAGTTTTGCTGTTAGTCAGAACATGCGATTTGGAAAGAAGTTTGATGGAGGCTTAGCTGGCACATTGGGAAAGGTAATGAAGTATAATTTGATGCATGAATAGAAACTTGAATGGAAAGTTGAAATTGAGAGAAAAATGATTTATAAAGTCATAACATTGTAACTGGGGTGTGGAAAGTGAAGGTGATGTGAATTCAAGTAGTGAGAGGGCTGTATTTTTTAGGGTAGTAGTTTGTAACTTTTGAGTGGTAATTTGGTAAATATGAATGTTTGAGTGATGTTGATGAATTTGGACTATATGTTTCGGGTTAAGTGTAAGAGCACGGGTTAAGTGTAAGAGCAGATGGTCAGCGTAAGGCTTACCAAACTGAACTTCGCCCTTTCTTTGAATAAAGACTTATTATTATTATTATTATTATTAATTATCGGTGCTATGTGAATTTTTCCAGATTTTGCTAACTAAAATTCTGGTTTATTGCAATTTTAAGTGTCTGCATGAATTTTTTTTAATAGTTTGACTGGGTGAGTGTGAGTAATGAATTATTCTGAAAATTTTAAGCTTTCTGAATTTTTGTCTATCTGTGATGAGTGAATGGTACTATAAAATGGGCTGGTCCCGATTGCAATTCCTACGCCTTGTAAAATGTGGTCCCCTAAATATGTATACTTTATCATTAGTTAGTTGTTTACTTATGGTTTGGTTCTCAAACATGAGAGTAAGTTTGTAAAATTGCCGCAGGCTTGATAAGGATATTGATATATGCCAGTCGAACGAGATTATATACCACTTAAATTTAAAGATCAAATAAGGTCTTTTGAGTGAGTTACGTATTATCCCGAGAGACTTAACCAAGTTGTATTAATATTTCATAACAGTCTAGTATATTATTTCATACTGCTGATCCTAAAATATTTTTTGGCACAGGAAAAAGTATATTTATTAATAATTACTGTGTTCAAGTAAAATATCTATGAGACAAATAACGGTTACATTTTTTACAGATTTCCATTTAAAGCTCAAGTGGAATAATAATTTCTATATCTCAAAATTTGACTGGTGTATTCATGAAAGTAGATCGAGAAAAAAATGTATTCTCTTATATGCAAATAATGGACAAAAACTACTAGTCTACAAGCTGCCAGACATCTTACTAAGAAATTTTCTAATTAAAATATGCATTCTCTTGATATCGGCGATAAATAGCAAGAACGTTTGGCGACTAGCCGGAGCGGTAGGCGTTTGGTGAATGTTAAATTAGACAACTCGTTAGACAATAACAACATAGAACTTACATTGCAGTATCAAGCTTTGAAGTCATATGTAAAAACGTGGGTGTAGAGAAGATATGGGGAGGTGAGTTTTCACAAAACCCAGACCCTGACGAGATACGGTGTAGCTTTGTGGCATATCTGTTGGACATACCGGTGTTGATACACACGAGAAGACAACCGGGTTCCACTAACTGCTCTACGATCGAGAGAATAAGAGGAGACCATTGGAACTCTGATATCCCAACTAGGTATATGCTGGTGTCAGAGGGAGAAAATGTAGCAGATGCGATGAATTGCATAATGGGGTTAAAGAAAGTGGATACAAAAAGCTTAGTCCCAACCCCTAATCGGATCAATTTAACGGCCTGGGGATGTAAGGGAACACATGGGAAGTGACACTAACCCCATGAGAAGTGGCCGGTGGTCTGATATAAAGCGAAATATTCCAAGTCACGTGAAAACATTGATCCAGGAGGGGTTTTAGTTTATAGGAGTCTGGCACTGTAGATTCTAGCACCGGATGTCCATGAAGGACTTTCCTTCTACAAAAAAAAATTGTAAAGAAGTTACGCTATTTAAATATATTGTCAAACACCTACATGTGGTCTGGTCTAAAAAGTAGTGCTAGATATTGTACAGTCACAGTAAATTCTGGAAGAAAATCTGTCTGTTTTTTACAAGCTTTTACTTAATCTCACTTACTTGTTAACGTACGGATTAAATATTGCAATTCAATCCAAAAACCGCTGCCCAAGGAATCACTACTGCCACATCCAGATTTTGTATCCAATCTTATGCACACTAAATCCAAATGTAATATTTTATTCCCTCTAATAATAAAGTGGGGGTGGTAGAGAGGATGGCTAATGTAAAAAAAAATTAGAGACCCTCGGTTCTCGTACACACACTAAATCGCAATTTAATTTTTCACTTCCTTTAATAATAGGGTGGGGGTGACAATGGGGGATGATAGCAGCTAACGGCAAAAAAATTTTTTTAGACGTTTCATTCTTGTATGCATACTAAATCGCATTTTAATTTTTTTACTCCCTTTAATAATAGGGTGAGGGTGGCAATGGGGTAGTTAACGCCAAAAAGTTTTTTTCAGATGTTTCGTTCTTGTATACACACTAAATCGCATTTTAATTTTTTTACTCCCTTAGTAATTGGGTGGGGGTGGCAATGGAGTTGGTAGAGGGGGTAGATAACGCTAAAAAAACTTTTTTAGACGTTTCGTTTTTGTATGTACACTAAATCACATTTTTTAAACTCCCTTTCATGATAGTGTAGGGGTAGTATCGGGGGTGATAGTAGAGGGGGGGGGGGTGGCTGACGCAAAAAAAAATTTGAGACCTTAACTTTTCGCACATGCCCTAACTTGCAATTTTATGGACTCTTACTTGCTTGTTTTGGCTATTTACCCTTATTTACTCCATTTACCCCCGAATTCTTCAACGGAATGAGATCAAAATATAATCTAGTTCTAAATCTCGTTACAGTACAAAAGTGTACCAAATTTCAAGTCAATATCGCAAACGGTTTCAGAGTAAACGCGCGCACAAAAAAGTTACAGACAGACCGACAGACAGACCAACAGGCCGGAAAGGTTTTTCTCTCAAATTTAAAATCTCGACGTTTCATAACATTTTAAGCCTATTTCAACAAAAAAAAAATTATTTTTTTTTGCGTTATTGTACTTCCACTTGACGTAGAAGTAATAAGAAAAGAAAACCCCAATAGCATGGTTATAAGGTATGGTGACTGAAATTTCTCTAATAAATTTAAAGTTATGGGATCCTTTGTTCCTTATATGTTTTAAATATAGTATAAATTTTGTTGAAAGCTATATCGTAAATTTCTATTTAGTATCTTCATTTCACACAGTACCGGGGACATGGTAGCTTAGTCGGCTAGAGCGATTTGTATGGTCGGACTCTGCTGTGTTTTGGGCTCAATTCCTGGTACCGACACTAGCAATGTCAGTGGGTAACGGATGTTGTCTGAATTTTTTTATACCACTATTTTTAGCACCTAAATAAATAAATCGAAGATACGGTGGCTCAGTGAATAAATCATTGGTACACTCTAGATATAACTAACGCCAAAAATTTGTAATGAAAAAGTAAAAATATCTCTGAAAATATCCATTTTAGGTATAGGATATTATTCACAAAAATCGTAGAGAATTAACGTGCCAATTCAAAAATAGAATAATATACAGAATGTTCTATTTGAAAAAAATTGAGAAAATTCACTTTGAAATGTCCTGTATTAGCCCTAGTATAAATTACACCCTGTATAATTATAATCAATTTCTAAAAGTATTCACTGGAAATGAGGAACGAATTTTCTGGAACCTGCAATTTCTGTGTTTGTAAAAGCACCTCATCAAGATTGTAGTTCATGAGATGTTAAAAGGTTGATATTTTTTCATCTATAGTGGTCGAACTACTTTTAAAGTGGATATTTCAGCAAAGTTTTGGTGACATGACATTGAACTTTGTTTTATTTGTTTACTCTTGGCAACCGCCATTCGGAATGCTCTAGATTTTACAGTTCATTTAATAATTATTTGTATAGGATACTTTTATTATGATTGCCAAAATGTTACTTCCAATCGATTTATAACGGTTCCGTAACAATATTTATTTGATTGTTGAATTGGTATATCTTATATATTTTATTATTACTGATTTATGAAGATTAACAACAATTTATAACCGAATGGATGGGTGGCCGTTTCAAGTGTTACAGTACATGTCAGGCATCACTGAAAAAATAAATATAAACAACGTCATAATTTCCAAAATAAACAAATTTTCTATTCATAATGTCAATCAAATTCTGAAAAAATTCAGGAAGATTTCATAAGTCACAAATAAACATTTTAAAACCAAAACGCTACAAAAGACGGCGGCCCTAAAAAATAACGTCCCCGCAGTAGCATTAATTACGTCTAAATTGCCGCACGAATCCCCATTTATCTCATTTAACTTTTATTTTTATTAATTTCCCTTCATATAATTCAACGTCTAATTCAGTTTCCTATCCTTTCAAATTATTTAATGTCAATAGAAAACTCATAAACTCTCCGTCCCCAACGTATAACTTTTTTCATCACAACTTACTTCCCTTCATCAAAATGCAGACCAGATGCCTATACCCGAAAGCTCTCGCATAATATCCGAAAACTCGCGCGTTAACTCTAATAACTCCGATAAACATACACACATTACCGAACCGAGTAAACGTCAGTCCGTGCTGGTCTCGCAGTTACTCTCAAATAACTCAATTTCCATTTCATGTAGAGTCTCAAATCTTACTTCAAAAGATGTCCCTTATTAATGCCAAACTTTCTATGTTATTTTCATTTTCAAAACATTCCGTTTTCAATGCAAAAAACGCTACCCCGCCGAAAGAATTGCACGGGGCACGGCAAACGCTAGCAATAAATAAGGATCAACGATCGTGCAAGACAACTGTCCCCGGCGAAACGAAACGCCTCTGGCAGTATATAAAACTGAGATTTTTACACATCTGCATGTCAGTCTACAGTGATATCTTAAGTGCAATGTATTTTCGTGTGTGTAGTTTAGTAAACTTCAAGAAAGTGTATTTCTAGATGATATTTTGGTTTTAACTAATAATGTTTTAGTGCCATCCTGCCTAGTGTATTTTCTGTACCTGCTATTCGCCACCTCGACGTCACAAGTGAAGTTAGTACTTTGCTGTCAATCGGCGAAAAAGTGAATTTTTTAGTTTCATTACATTTTTCACTTCTTCATGTTACCTCCACGTCCAGTGGAAGCATAGTAACGCAAAAAAAAATATTTTTTTTTTGTTGAAATAGGCTTAAAATGTCAAGAAACGTCGAGATTTTAAATTTGAGCAAAACAAATTTCCTGTCAGTCGGTCTGTCTGTCGGTAACGTTTTTTTGCGCATGTTTACTCTGGAACCGTTTAAGATATTGACTTGAAATTTGGTACACTTATGTGCTATAACGAGATCTAGAACTAGATTATATTTTGATCTAATTCCGTTGAAGGGTTCGGGGGTAAATGGGGTAAATAAAGGTATATAGGCAAAGCAAGTAGGTAAGAGTCTATAAAATTGTAATTTAGGGCATGTACGAAGAGTCAAGGTCTCAAAAAAATTTTCTTGGCGTACCATTAAGTTGGACACTTAATGGTAATATTGTTGGACTGAAGAATAGGAGTAAATATTTAAATTAAGAAAATAGTTCTTCAGTAAATGGCGAAAATAGAGAATAAATTGTTATCGCGTTCAAAATAAGGGCAATTTTATAGATTTTAAAAAAGACTTCCTAACATATTTTGCTAAAACATTTGCTTTTTAAGATATTTGTAAAACACACATTTCTCTGTTCCCGACCTCTAAAAACATTTCACCCACATCCTGACTTACACCTGAGAGAATAAATACAATTAAACATTTGTACCAAATTCCATTAATCCTCGAACTTTTTTTTCCTTTATATTTTCCAAAGATACCTTGAGAAACATTATTTCCCACCAAAAAAGATTTATTTAAACCATATTTGCGAGATTTATCATAAGAAGCAGTCACGATGGAAAAAAAGTTAAGACAATGCGATACAGTTTTGAATTTCACGGGCATTGGGTGCTTCAACACCGGATGCCATGGTGCATCGCTATACACCGGCTTAATAACACTGTTAATAAGTATATTAATAAGTATTTGGATAGTTTTATTTATTTTCAAATGTTTATGCGTGCCAAATTTGAAGTCTAGTTTACAGAAAAGCTGATTTAATTAAAGATACTTTCATTTTTATATGTATACACATATTTTCTATATATTTTAGAGGCCATTACCTTTTCTTCATCCAGTCACTTTATTTCTACTATTATAAAAAGTGGTGTTTATAGAAGTGGTGTGGCAGCAAAAAATTACTTTTCCCAATTTTCTTTGTACTATGCTGTAAAATCTTTCTTATTTCTTGTAGACGTATTATTCCACAACAAACTTTAAAAATATCACTTCAATCAAAATGTTATGCAAAATATAAATACTTACTTATATCCATCTCTAATCAAAGAAATAACATTCACAAAATAACTGTGTAAAAAAGAAATCACCGCTTGTTCTCTATGGAAAAACGACAAAAGTATTTCTCAAACGATTGCCCCTTCCATAAAAAGTCAAACATTCAATTTGAAAATATAAATAAATGCACAAAGGGAGATAAACAAAAAATATCCTTACCATAATGAATTATGTAGAAATTCCGTTTCTCTCTAGAGTATTCCTTACCTCCTATCCAGTGCGGTGTTTGGATTTGTGCGACCTGAGGCAGGATTACTTTTTATGCTTTGATAACAATAATGTTATGTGCGCGCCTATGCCACTGTCTCATGAAATGTGCGAGAAAGGGCAGGAGGCGCCGCAAACAACCGTCTGGATGACTCTAGAGCGATCGAGTACATTCGACGCGGGTATATATAGAGTGGATCCAAAAGCACGGGGACAGTTTGATATGAGACGAACAAGTGAACAGACGAAATAAGAACGGTAATAAGTTGTAAACTATAGTAGTGAGACTATAGTAGATAGAACTTATAATTAGTGTGTGCTAATGTGTATGAGGAATTAATTATTAGTTTTAGCATTGAGAGGACAAGCTTTAGAATTATTGCAGACAATCCTAGTGGCATGGCGCAGCAAAAGGATTTTAAAATTTTAGAAGCTGCATTCGAATGAAGATATCGAGACCAACACTATATCGGACTCAGCTGAATTCTCGTATACAGAAAGCTGGAGAGAATTTACGAGAATTTGAGGCCGCAGTAGAGAGACTGGCACACTTGACTTACCCGAATGCATCAAGGCAGTTCCAGGAGCAATGCCAGTTTACGGGTTCATTGAAGGCGTGAAAGACGAGGAGATCAGGCGGATCTTTAGACTATTTAGGCATAAGACTAGTAGCGAAGTATTGCCATGCGCTTGAGGTAGAGTCCGCCTATATGAATTCCTCATGGCAATACTTGTCTGCTGTCTATGTCAATCAATCAATCAATCAATAAGATTTTATTTCTTATTCTAATATAAAACAGTACCTCCCGAGAATCCACACCGGGTCCGACCGTGCAACCACCGCGCTAATGTGGTGGCAGATTGCATGGCCGGGCGGAGTGGGACTGGTTCGGCTAAAAAGAAAATCAAAACAACTAAACCTAGGCTCCTTCCGTCGCAGACGGATTATAAAAGGTGTTAAAATTAGTAACATGTTTAAAGAACAAACTTAACAAAACTGAATAAAACTACATACTAAATTAAAACACTTGCGCACTGATCACTTTTAATTTCGTATCTGACGCTAGCACCTCAATTTGAACGAGGCGCCTTCCGCGAGATAAGTCAATGCTGGGCTGCGCATGGCTGGCCTAAACTTTGATTTTAAAAAATTTGGGTTGTATATGTTTTGATTTTCTAAAAAATTGTGAAGCGAAATGAATTTAGAGGCAAAAATGTACAAAAAGAAAACAGGAAAAAACAAACGCGACAAAAAGGTTACAAACAGAAAGGAAGAGGGAGACAGGAAAGATTTAAAGGTACAGAAGGTATGAAATGTCAGTAAAGGTGGATAGGGTAAGCGGAAGTTATAGTTGTTGAAGATTGGCTACAGGGGTTGCCGGAAAATTGGTAATGTCTGGTACGGTAAAGGGTGTTTGATCCGAAATGGGGCATTATGCTGCTTAATTTGTGTTATGTGTCTTGTTAGTGGACTATCGCCCAGCTTGAAGGAGTAGAAATTTTGGGAGATCTGTTGGACGTAATTCGCTATCGGGGTTATGTCGTTGCAACGTGCGTATAGGTCTCTGAGGGAGGTGTACCTTCCAGAATTAAAAATGAGGCTCATAAATTTGTGCTCGAGCACTTTTAGTATTTCCATTGTCGTGGCCGGTATGCTGCACCACACCGGCGCCGCATATATGTCTATGAGGAAGAAGCCCAATAATAGGAAACGAGTTTGGACATCCAATTAAAACATATACACAAAATGTTTACCCAATTAATGACCAAGACAAGTTTTTCAGGAAAACGGGAAAACCGACAAGGAGGTGTGAAGCCTAGCGGAGGTATCCGGTGTTACCAGTGCTGAAAACCAGGACATATGATGCGGGATTATCGACAATGGAACCTTGGGGAAGTAAACGCGACAAGGAAAGAAGAAATCAGCTTCGAAAGGACGAAAGTAATGGCTATGCTAAAGGACATACAGAGAATGGTCGCACAAGTGCTGAACGAATTAAATTCGCAACCCGAGTCAAAACAGGAACCGCAACCGCCAGAACAAGAGCCGAAGCAGCAGCGAAGTGGTAAAATGTTGACAAAAGAAATTGGCTGTTATAATTGCGGCAAATTGAGGCATGTCAAGAGGTATTGTCGCCAGAGGAACCTTATGAAAGTGAATGCCTAGGATGTAAAGAAACAGCAGGATGCAGCAGAAGTGAAGGCGGTTAATATAGATGTTCCGAAGGGCTGTACAAAAGAAATTGTAAGGAAAGGACAACTGAATGACGACGAGATTGGACCATTACTGAAGGCAAAACTAAAATCCGCCCGGAATGGAAGGACATTTCAGACAAAAGTGTTGGACTGAAAGCTTTGTGGGCGCAATGGGATTCCCTACGGCTTGAAGATTGACTATTATAGAGAGCATGGAAGAACCGGATGGGAAGGAAGTTACCATGCGGCTGGTAATACCCAGGTGCCGAGTAGCAAAAGTACTTCGGGAAGTGCACGAAGGAATATCCGGAGAGCATTTTGGAAAAAATAAGACCTTGACTAAGATACGGGAACGATTTTACTGGATAAATACCCGTTGAGACGTAGAGGCTTGGTGTCGCAGATGCTAGGCTTGTGCGGATGCGGCCATCGCGGAGTCACCTGTAGGGAGTGGTGAGCAAATGAAGGCTCGATATGATCTCCGAAGCTTCACCCACCTTGGGAAGGGCCGTATTCTGTCATCGCCCTTATTATTGACGTTGTTTATCGGATTCAACAAAGTAAGAGGTCCAAGTGGAAATTCGTGCACCTGGACAGGTTAGCGAAATATGTTGGGGACTCTGAATTGCCTGACCGGGAATTTCAGGTTTAAGGAGGGGGCATTGTTATGGGGTGTGGGAGAAAGAGCCAGAGGCGCCGCGAACAACTGTCTGGATAATTCTAGAGTGATCGAGTACATTCGACGCGGGTATATATAGAGTGGATCCAAACGCACGGGGATAGTTTTATATGAGACGAACAAGTGAACAGATGGAATAAGAATGGTAATAACTTGTGAATTATAGTAGTGAGACTATAGTAGATGGAACTTGTAATTAGTGTGTGTAATATCTGGTCGATAGCCGCGTGGGTTAAGGCGCGAGGTGGCAATCGCGATTAATCACACGGGCATTGCACCACCAGGTTCGAATCCTGGCTCCGACACTGACACCGTCGGAGGAAATGGTTGTATGTCCGCGTCTTTTCAATGTATACACACGTCGTATAGTGCGTAAAGTTAAATTTCACTAATTTAAAATTAAGTTCCTTCCAATGACGTTTTGAAGTTGTTCACACATCCAGCATTAACACAGGAACAACCGTCTTGTAGTGCTGAATCTGATATTGAATTTGGCAGTATAAATAATAAAACTGCGACATAACCTTAATTTCGCTGGTAGATATTACTGGATACTGAATATTATTGTATAAAAAAGAATAACTACATTGTACGTTATGTGTACAGAACGAAATTCGCGACTCTCTACCCGAGCAGCACAATTAGTTGGATTTACCAATTTAAATCCACAATAACCTGAGATAGTCGATATAACGTAATTGCAGCCATTATACTCAACTTTGAATGCACATGGACTTATCAGTAATTTATTAAGCTATAACTAGATACTATTTTCTTAAAAAAGCTTAATAAGCCACATTGACTCTAGTGTAATTTAAAAGAAATATTTATGTTATTATTTCTTATAATTCAAGTATAAAGTTAAAGCGCATATTGCGCATATAAAGTCTGTATGTATGATAATATTACGTATTTTTAGACTAAATTATTAACTTTGTAGTCGCTACCTTTTGTCTGCATAAAAACAAGGAAATTATACCAGTCATTAACTTAAGTACAGGCTATATTTTGTCTTATCTTTGTAGTTAGATTTAAGTAAAACTTTAACCTTAATTTTAGGTATAATTTACGTTAATTTTACTGTCCTACTGTCCAAGCATATGTCTTTGTGAACGATAAATATTACTTCATAGAACGTACTGTAACACACTGTAACACTTCCAGTATTTAGTTATTTATTTAATTTAATACTGGAGTGTCACAGTTTTAGAGAGTACAAAAGGAAAAGTAACTAATGTAATTAAACATTATCGATAAACAACTCAAACCATAACATTGAAAAATAAAATATATTCAAAACAACACTGTCAGTTGTCTTCATTTTGAAATCTCCAGGGTTAGTCGAGGCAATTTAGCATTTCACAAACGATTTTTAAGCAGAAAGACGGATCGAGATGAGATTTTTTGCATTCGATTTAGGACGGCATTTATAAAAAATGCTATAACTTTTTATCTTATACAAATGGGAAGTGCAATCTGTGTAGACCAAAATAAATATTTAAAAGTGCATTTTTTGAGTTCATTAAAAAAAATCTTATTTTATTAACTATTAATTCATTTTCTTTACAGAGTTAAGTATCCGTTCAACGAATGTTGGCGATCATGTTCGCTATTTTGACTTTATTAACAGCCGCTCCGAAAAGCGCGGTCGAGGACTTCCCAAACCACTGTCTCAAGTTCTTCAACCAGGTCGTTCTTCTTCTTCTTGGCCCTCGTTTTCAATTGATTTTACCTTGGATTATCAGATGTAGTGTATTATATGTTTCTGGATGTCTCATTACGTGGCCAAAGTATGATAGTTTCCTCTTTTTCACAGTATTAATTACTTCCTTATCTTTACCTATTGTATGCATTACTTTTATGATTGTAACGTGGTCTACCCAACTTATCCGTAGCATACGTCAGTATACCCATCTCAAAAGCCTCAAGTCTCTTAAGGATGTTTCCTGTAAGATTCCAAGACTCCACACCATACAAGAAGACGGACAATACATAACAGCGAACCATCCTTATCTTCAATTCCATATTTAGATCATGTCCACAGAAAACCTTCTTCATCCTTACAAATGTTGTTCTTGCTTGCTCTATTCTTGATTTATTTCAATCGAGTGGTCCCAGTCATCAACTAGAAGCTGTCCCAGATATTTCATTCTATGCACCCTTTCTAAACGTTCTGTCCCAATCCACAGTTCTTCATTAATGTTTCTTTTGCTAACTATCATTAGTTTAGTTTTTTTGACATTCAGTTTGAGGCCATAATTTTCGCATACGTTGATTATTCGGTCCAAGAGAAACTGGAGTCCCTCAATATTGTCTGACATAAGTACTGTGTCATCTGCATAACGCAGATTATTCACTGTAACTCCCTTTATTATTATACCCTCTGAGACGTTGTACAGTGCCTCTCGAAATATTACTTCGGAATAAACATTGAAAAGTAACGGTGACAATATGCACCCTTGCCTCACGCCTCTTTTTATTATGATATCTTCCGTTGTTCTGCCCCCCATTCTTAGATTTGCCTTTTGTCCCCAGTAGAGATTAGCGATGAAGTATAGGTCCTTGTCATCGATTCCAGTTGTTTTTAGTATCTCAATCATTTTCTCGTGTTGTACCCTTCTCAAAGTCAATGAAGCACATGAAGGCGTCACAAATTACGTCTCTACATTGCTGAATTAGTACTTGTATGCTAAAAAGAGCTTCTCTTGTACCCAGTCCTTTACGAAATTCAAATTGAGTGTCCCCAATATGCTCTTCAATTTTGGGATAAATCCTTTGATGGATGATGCTCAAAAATAATTTTAATACATGGCTCATCAAACTTATAGTTCGGTGTACACTGCACTGTGTTCAGATATTAATTGATATATTTTTGATTATTTTGTTTTCTTCAACTTGTCTAAGATAGTAGTCATTTTTTGATTTTTTAATAATCTATTCAATACATATCTATGTCTTTTGTGTTCATGTCCTAATTCTGGTGAGAAGTCTTTATTTCATCTTTTTTATGTTTGTCTCTATATTTTGTTTATTTTATTTTTAGCATTTAAGCAATCAAGTAAATTACGGTGGGCATATCCAAGAGAAAGAGAGAGAGATACGATAAGGAAATATTTATAATTTTTGGTCATAACTTTTTTTTATACACATATATTGGTAAAAAAGTATAGGACTACATAAGTAGTACTATGACAGGTGTAGTAATATGAACTTTCACTCAATAATTTCAGTAGTTTGAAAATAATTAGATTTAATTTTAAAAATTATGTCAATCTTAGTATTTCCTAAATTTAAATCTAACTATTTCGCATATGTTTGAAATTATTGAGTGAAAATTTATAACACTATTCTTGCTATAGTTCCACTTAGGTAGTCTTATAGTTTGTTTGTAATATGTATTTTAGAATAAGAAGTGATATGGTCAAAAAAGTAAATATTTCCCTATCGGATCTCTCTCGTTTGGATATGGCGACCTTAAGTGGAAAACTTTGATAAAAAATAAGCACTCTAAAAGGAACGGAGATCAGACATAGACAAATACTATGATTAGAAACTTCTTGTGGGTAAGTAATCACTTTTGAGGCACTTTAAACGTATTTACCATGGGAAAACATGACGAAGCAATTTGTTTAAGCTATATGTATATAAATTAATCAAGCCCATACTGTGAAATAAAAAGAAAAATAAATATCAAATATCTCGTAACTTAAACGTCAGTAAGTGGTTTTTATTTAATTGGTTTTCCACTTTTTCTTAAGGTTTCTAGCAAATACTTCAGTTTCAATATGGACGGTTTTCATTTTCCAGTAATCAATGTGCCGTGTATCCAATACTCTTTTAATGAAAGTACTGTAATTTTATAAACTAGGACGAGACTTAGATTCTCTCTATGAAACTGTCGTGGAAATCGATTATTTTCATAATGGGAATAATAATAATAAACACCACAGAAATTGGATAACCCCTAATTCCAGAAGCCAGGGGTTTGTGCGGAAGGGGGTTACACATTGATAAAACGCGGACATACAAACATTTCCTCCGACAGTGTCGGAGCCAGGATTTGAACCCGGTGGTGTGATGTCTGTGTGATTAACCGCGATTGCCATCTCGCGCCTTAACTCACACGGCTATCGACCAGACGAATCCATCCATTATATTGAAAGTTGAATCTGTAGAGGCCCGATTCTCCTTTATGTACATATGTAACTGTTATGCATAATTGGTTGATTTAAAAAATTTCAAACCCCCAAATAGTTGCTTATGGTATACTAGTGTATTGTGTTATATATCAGTTCACGCAAGAAAAGTTGAGCCGTCGAAGCCGTGGCTAACTTTCTCGATTCAAACATAAATATTAACCAAATTCGGTGATCAAAAATTTATAATTGTTTGACGAGTTTGGTGGGTGTTGGGATCAACGCTTTGTTAAAAAACACAATTTTTAATTTGTCGACGTTTCGTTTGTTATTATAAACATCCTCAGGACAATTTAATTTGTGTTTTGACGTATAAAATAGATAACTTTTGGGACATCACTATGTTTTTTGACAAGACGTTGATCCCAGCACCCACCAAACTCGTCAAATAATTATAAATATTAACTCATTAAATTCAAAAATTGTCGGCTTGGTGGTATGATCAGTACGCAGACGGCCCGGATTCAAAACAGCGTCACAGCAAGCCGATGAGATATGTTGGATGAGCGGATCTGCTCGCGTCACTATCTGTCGAAAGAGATGTAAAACTGTGAGTTCCGTGTATCTACGATGTGAGCACGTTAAATATCCCTACCCCACGACAAACTGTGGGGGTTCGGCAAAATTTTCAGAGTAGGGGTGGTCCCAATGTCTACACAGATACTGATGAGCTTATCCCCTGGCGTCGGTGATTGGCCTTGGTAGCGGAAATCGGCTGACGTTAAACAAATGATTAAAAATAAATTCAAAAATTATATATGCTGACTTATCTAACCTTTTTCTGCAGATTATTTCTTATCGATACATTTTTGATATAGCAACAACAATATCCGTCAGTTAAAAAGATTTTTTCTACTCCCTTATGTAAATTTGCTGCTTTGCGTACAGTCTGTAGAATGGATAAATGAGCCATTCCAGTTAACTGAACGGATATATTTCATTTACGTTCTAGGATGGATATGAAATCGATCAATCACAGTTCGTGTATTAAGTACATAGGCAACTATTCGTTTTAAAAAATTCAAGTTAGTGCGTAAGCTGTCAAAGTAATTGTCAGTGTGTATTCGGGCAGTTTGAGCTAGAAAATAATTTAAAATGAGTGATTTCAGTGAAGAATCGATAAACGGTATACCACCTAAAATTTTATTGAAATTATTATATACAGGCAAAATTTTAGAGATATATGACAAAAAAAAGTAGCTATATGTGGGGATTGAACCAATTCAATTCAATTCAATACAACTTTATTAATATTAATATACAGTAAATGTACCTCCCCAGAGCCCATCGGGACCGATCCTGCGACCACCGCGTTAACGCGGTGGTGTATCGCAAAGCCGGGCCGAGGCGAGACTGGTTTGGCTAGATAAAAATTGAAAACTATAAAACTCAAACTCCTTTTACAAAAGTAAATAAAATTAAGTGCTGTGACAAAAAATGCTTAAAAAAGAAAGCTTAACTTAAAACTGGTTAAAACGATCACTTGGCTTTCGCCGTTCGTGCACTTCACTGAATTTAATTTGGGCACTGACTCCGTAACTTGCACGGGGTGCCATCCGCGAATTGCTCCAACTACGGGTTGCGCAAGGCAGGCCTAAACTGGGATTCTAAAAATTTTGATTGCTCTGATATAAAATTTGGATTCTGTTACGAGTTTAATGAAGGAAGGATGAATTTACAGACAAAAATGTACAAACAGAAACGAAGAACAAACAAACGCGACACACACAAAAATACACGAAAACAAAAGAAGAGGGGGACAGGAAAGAATTAAAGTGGATGAAAGGTATGAAATACCAGTGAAAGGAGGATAGTATTAGAGAAGGTATAGTAGGTGAAAGTTTGGCTAGAGTCGCTGCCGGAAGATTGGCAACGTCTGGTAAGGTAAGGGGTGTTTAATCCGAAATGGGGCATTATGCTGTCTAATTTGTGTAATGTGCCTTATTAGCGGACTATCGCCCAGCTGGAACGAATAGAAGTTTTGGGAGACGTGCTGGACGTAGTAGGCTATCGGGGTTATGTCGTTGCAGCGTTCGTAGAGGTCCCTGAGGGAGGTGTATCTTCCAGAATTTGATATGAGGCGCTTATATTTGTGTTCTAGCACTTTTAGTTTTTTCATTGGGATTGAACCTATGATCTCTTGCATTTTGAAACGTGCATATAACCGCTAGGCTACTGAAGCTTTTATAAAATGTTTGCACCTAGAGCATAAGATTTAGCAGAAGCTAAGTTTGTATATTAAAATTTGATTAAAACTATTATTTGTAGTTTTTTCTTAATCCGGTCGTAGAAAAAGTATACTGTACAACTCGAGTGGATTATCCATATCGCACTCGAAAGATTGAGGCACTCCGCCTACGGCGTCGTGCTCAAACTTCTTTCTCGTTCGATATGACTATCATATCCACTCTTGTTGCACAAACTACTATTTCAATAACATAGAAAATATAAACAATTTAAGATATTTATTTTCTAAAGAAAAGAGAACTATTTCATAAATTATTTTCTTTTATTAAATTTGAGATAATTATTACCCATATGATTCCTAATCATCTTATGATCATGTCTTTCCAGTTTATTTACATTATTATTTATTGAGGAGATTTGTTATGTGTGTATATTTCCTTTTGTAATAAACTATTAGTATTATTGCTATTATTATAGTAATAATAACAATAATGTTTATTTCTTTCCTAATAATTTTACAATAATGTAAGGTATACTTACTAAATATTACACAATATAAACAAATAAACATTTCTTGATTACTCACCGAAATATTTAACAAATACTTTTTCTAAATTTAGAACAAATTATTTCAAGTTCATACGATATGCACCGTTTAAGCTAGTTTCTGAATTTTCTAAAACATTTTTTACATAGCCAAACATCTCAAAATTTGTATCAGAATAAGTCACAGCCCCTTCACTTGAATATATCCCCTATTGTCCATTTTAGACCACCACCAAAGCACTTGGATCCACAACGTATTGAAAAATTGATAGCAACAGAGAAGTGAAGGAAATAGACACACCACATTAGGCTGATAAGAATATTCAATAAACTGATAAAAATGTAGTCAGAATCTGATTATTCCCGTGATTCTATTTATACAAGCATTTTTCATTTATTTGAAATATTCCATAGAACAATTTAGATGTGAATTTAGAAATATGATTGCAAACGCAAGTTTATATAGGTCCATTAATTCTACGCTGTTTTCTTACATTGCCATTTCAAATGAAACAACATTTGATGATAATGTCCCTAATGATACTGACAGCGGAGCTTATGGTTATGTTTATGGATGTGGTGGTTTTTTTGCAACTGTACTTCTGTTGTGTCTTAGAGTATGCTGCGGTAATTGCGAGGTCTGCTTGAGACGTAGAGGTAAGAACTCACTATTATTGATATTTTAATGAAAAGTAATTATTTGAGCGGTTTTTCAAACTACGGGCAGTTTAAAATTCCAACGGATAGTATAATTTTTTTGGCAGTAATTAATTAATTGTGGCAATCAAACATGGCCAGTAATATAAAATAATTTGGTTGGTTATTTAATCCTACAGCAGCAGTACAAAACTTACGAGATCGGAAGTTCCGTTAGGTTCAGCTAAGTTAGGTTACTACTACATATTTTAATCGATAATGAAACACGTAAAAAGTTTGAATAAAAAATAAGACAAAAAGGCTCTTTAGGTCTAAACAGTTCTTAATTTTCTTCTCTGTATCCACTGCTAGTTTTCATTTTATTAACTATAACTGCCTATTATCATAATTATATTTATATTTTTTATCTGTACTGCATTGTGTATTATATTTTTATTACTATACTAATATCAAATTACGACTGTAGACAAATAGAAGAAACTAGAAAGTTTTTTCTTACTCCAAGCAGCTAAACGCAAACTGAAAATTGTATTCTACTCACAAGTGTTAAACTTTGTACAATTCAAGTGTATATTATGATGTAAAAGCAAAATGTATCTTAAATATTTTAATAAACTTCTATTCTATTCTATAACTTAAAAATTATACGTATCATATAAAACAGGCTAAGCATATTACTTCCACGTCCAGTGGAAGTATAGTAACGCAAAAAAATGTTTAAATTTTTTTCTTGTTGAAATAGGCTTAAAATGTCATGAAATGTCGAAATTTTAAATTTGAGCGAAAAAATTTCCCATCTGTATGTCTGTCTTTCTGTCGGTCGGTCTGTCTGTCTGTAACTTTTTTTTGTGCGCACGTTTACTATGAAACCGTTTGTGATATTGACTAAATTTGGTACACTTATGTATTGTAACGAGATCTGAAACATTTTGATCTAATTCCGTTGAAAGGTTCGGAGGTAAATGGGGTAAATAAGGGTAAAAGGCAAAACAAGCAATAAAAGTCCATACAATTGCAATTTAGGGCATGTACGAAAAGTTAAGGTCTCAAAAAAATTTTTGACATCAGCCGCCCCCCCCACTATCACCCCCAATACCACCCCTACACTATTATGAAAAGGAGTAAAAAGAAATGTATTTAGTGTATATATAAAAAAGAAACGTCTGAATAAGTTTTTTTTAGCGTTATCTACCCCCTCTACCAACCCCATTGCCACCCCACCCTATTATTAAAGAGGGTAAAAAAAATTAAAATGTGATCGGTCATTCTGGAGGATACCGACTTCTATGCTAGCAAAAAATTAAAAATACTCACGTGTTACGTCCGTAACAATTTCCCACCTACTAAATGTTGTACAAATGCTGTAACCCCACAAAAAATTCATAAAGTTTCGCCATTCACTGTTTACATTGTGCACCCGCCATCTTCAAATCGACATCGCACGCACTTGTATTTGACATTATCTTTTCCAGTCCAAATGCACTGTTGCCACGTACTATCTGCTTTTTACTGTCTAACGTGCCATCGACATTGCTAGATAAAATCACTCACAATACGTCCATTTAAATGAAAAATGCGTCCAATTGCTATATCATAAGCATTATACCTTGACCGCCGATTAAAACCCACCTCTGTTTCATCCGACCAATATTTGTATAAATCTAATATTTTCTTAACCAATTGACCACTACAATTTGTGTCCATCCACAACATACTACCTAAAGTTGGGTTGTTATTTAACAATCTGTTATTTTATAACTGTTATTTGCAAATAACATTAACAGTTTGTTATTTGTCTTCGAAAATAACAGATATGCGAAAACTGTTATTAAGAAAGCATGTTGACACCTTGATACCGCTTCGCGCAGACTAGTATTCTCATGGTAGTTTGCCACCTGTTTTCTAAATAAAATTTTTCGTGTATCTGTTGTCTCCAACAATATGTTATTCAGGAAAGAACAGCACATTAAATTAAATTATTAGAGGTATAGCACAAATGTACAATAAATAAATTTATTTACATAAATATGTGTATAAAGGTATTAAGTAAAATATAAAAATCAAAACAGAATCAACATTCTTTTAAAAACTGAATAAATAAGTAACTCTTATATAAAATATTAAAAAAAGAAATGTAACAAATCCAATGAAATAAAAATAAGAAATCCTATTATTATTATTATAACTAGTCAGTATTATTGCCATTAAATACTAATTATTATTATCATTTTAACTATATTATACTGAATTAAAATTCGGAATTCTGATTTATGAACATGATTTGTTTTACATTAGTGGACGATAAACGATTCCGGCGGTCGGAAAGTAATTGACCTGTTTTGGAGAAAATTCTCTCACATGAAACAGATGTTGCAACTGTTCCAAATTTTAATTTGACTAGTTCACTAAGATACGGAAAATTATATGCATGAATTTTCCACCAGTCTAAGAGATTGTTTGTATCCTCTAAAAGTGGTTCTTCTAGATAACGTTTCAATTATAGCCCGTGATGTCTTAGTCCCAAAAAGAATAAAAGTTGCTGCTTCTTTACGAAATGCAGACAATATTGAAGTTTCTTGCGCATCCTTTGGTATCTCTGTATTTGAAGGCTCAGGTAAATTTGGCATTTGACGGTCTTCGTTATTTCGTTTTATTAATGATGTCAAAGCATTGGTAACCAAAGTTTTTGCTCTTTCTGAAGTAGTTTCTGTCGTGAATCCGATATTTTTAAATCTGGGATCCAAGAACGTACTAATTAAGAGTGTTGTACTTCCTTCTATGTTTTTTAATCGTGTATTGATTCCATTTTTTATATTTTCTAGAACAGCTGTGGACTTTGAGGAAAAATAATTATTTTTCTTTAAACTTCTTGAAGGTCGTTAGTTAGAATAATAACTAATAAAAGAGTAACTTTTTTCGCTACTCATAACGCGCGTTGTAGATTCCATTGGGGCAAGTATTCTAATAAGTTCGTCAATAATTTCAAACTCTTGATTTGATAGCATAGGCCAATCTTCATTTCCAAGAGCAGCTAATGATGTCCGCACTTCTTCTTTTAATTCTCTGATCCGTTGCAACATGTAATATACCGAATTCCATCTAGTTGTAACTGACTGTATTAGTTTTTTCCGCTGTTTGCCATTTTGTTGTTGATGAAAATCTAATTTATTTTTTGCGACTGTACTTCTTTTGAAATGGGAGATAATACCGGAAACTTTATATTCTTTCCTATTATTTGGGTTTTCTACCACATATATTATTATCCTCTTCAAAACAAATCACCGAATCTACAAAATAATAGAATTATTAGAAAAAACCTCTGCGCCCGTGACGTTTACGCCAAAGGAAAAGTCAGAGGTTATGTTTTGCAAATAATATAAATCGGAATAAACACAGAAATAATGTATTTTGCTGATGTTTTTAACTTTAATTAGGAGAGGATCAACCAGTACCAATGCATCTTGTACAATTAAATTTACGGTATATGCTAAGCAACCCAAATGTTTCCACCGAAGATCTTCACATATTGCCTTCTTTATATTAGATGCATTGTCAGATAAGGTTAATAAAATTTTATTGTCTATGTCCCAGTCCGAAATTATTCTTCTTAATTTATTTGCTAAATTAACGCTAGTATCATTTCTACTAAATTGACTAACGTTCAATAAAACTGATTTTATTTCAAAATCTGTGTTAATAAAATGTGCAGTAATAGCAATAAATCCATCATCCACAAATATAACAATCTGTAGTAATAGTTACTGAATTTGCATCTTTAATCATTTTTTTTGTTATTACTAATACTTCCTCAAATTTAGCTGGTAACAATGTTTTGGATAAGGTTTTTCTACTTGATAATGTGTAAGAAGGATTTAGCATATACGAATATTCCCGAAAACCAATATCCTCGACAATTGAGAATGGTTGGAAATCTTTAGTTATTAATTTTAATATTTTATCGTCAATAGCTATTTTCTGGGAAAACCCTATTTTCCTCGGTACATTAAGGGTTGTCTGGTGCGTGGGAATCTTCTCTTTTGGTTCACTATTTTTTTTATGTGGCGATATTATTGCTGGCGAAGACGTAGAGGGCTGTAAAATGTGTTCACTGCCAATACATTATTATTATTATTCGAAGAAATTGATGGTAACTCTGAGTCTGGTGTAAGACTTTGTTGATTTTCTTTATTGATTCAGCTGTATATAATTTAATAGTTGAATTTCTTTGCATATGTTGTTTTAGGTTACTTATTGACGATTTGTACGAAAGGCTCTCTGTTTGCAAAAATTACATGTTGCGTGTATTTCATTTTGCATCGTAAAAAAATTTCAAATAACACGTCTTTCTTTTACCAAATTTTTCCATTGTTATAAATCTGAATGTAAAAAAGAAGTGAGAGAATTCGAAATTATTATAATTAGTCTCTCGTAATTTACTTCAATTTTTTATGTGAAAATAAAATAACAATCGCGATACTATAATATTTTTGCTACGATGTATTACAAACTGAACTAAACTGAAATAGTGTGCGAGAAGTACGTAATACAGGCGCGATTGTCAAACCTCTATCAGTGAATAGCAGCAGCCGGGAGAGGGTATTGTTGCTATTAAAGACAACGCTGCTGACCAATGAAGGCAGCCATGTATAAAATAATATTTACTGCGATACGAACACTTTTTCTGCTAACTGTTCTTTTTAAGCTGTTTTGTTAAACTGTTATTTAAAAATAACATTAACAGGTTGAACCTGTTATTGAAAAATAACAGTTTTGCCTAATACTACCAGCAACGTGTGGCGAAACACCGTTCTGAAAACAAAAGGTGGCGATATGACAACGATCCGCATAATGCAACTGTGAAAACAAAATTTTCTGACGTAATAATCTGTTAATCTAACTAGGAATGTTGCCTATAATGTCACAGAAAACATTCCACGACATAATTGCATCCCGTGGCGGCATTTCCGTTGTGAAACCAACGATCTTCACACTTTCGGTACAGTACGTCTTATGAACACTGGCAACACTGTGCTACTTCACAAAATATAACACCTGTTGATTCAGGTAACTCATTGTTGGGATTCCCCTACAATTCTAACTAATCGTTTGATTGCCATTTCACACATGAGTTGACATTACATTATCATATAAACTATAATGCTAACTGTACTTCGGCAGTCGTTAAACTGGAGTCGAGATTAAAATAAGCAAATCGATTCAATTTCATTGGCTACACTAAAAATTACGTAGTGGGTGCAGGTGCGTACCTTAGACAAGTGTTTTCAGTTCTTGTTTCGTGTCAACTATTTAGCATTTCTTACTGTATTTATTAATAAGATACTATATTAATTATTAACATCAACATGGCCACCGCAATTCTGCCGTCTGCGTCAACTACTTTAGAGTGTGATTTTAATACCTGCGAACAATATGAAGTGATCTGCTTAGACTTTTACCATTACCTCAACACAAATACGTTGCTGCCATTTTTTTATCGCCATGGCGTCCTTACCTGCCATCACAAATGTTCCAAGTGCAGTTCTTTGCTAACACCTACATTAAAGGAGGGACATTAACATTTCGGTGCCAAAAACAAAACCGAAAAAACAAGAGACGGTGCAACATAGATGTGACATTTTATAAAGGTACCTTTTTCGAGAAGGTAAAATTGTCAGTGTCGGATGTTGCCAGGTTCGTTTTCCATTATTTGATAATGTCACCGCCGCGCCTCCACTTCATAGAGAGGGAATTTGGTTTCGACAACAAAACAATTATCGACTATTTCTCTTTCATAAGAGAGGTATTCGTTAACTGGGCCGATGTTAATAGTGAGAACATTCGAGGACCAAATAAAATAGTGGAAATTGGCGAAGCTAAAATTGGAAAGAGAAAATGTAACCGCGGGCGGTATTTGAAGGGACAATGGGGGTGTTCGGGGGGATTGAGAGAGGAACGAAACGATTCTTCCTCGAGGCAGTAGAACACCGAGATGCCGCAACACTAACGGGCATAATTAATTAAACAGCGGATATTACCGGGTACGACGTTCCACAGCGACGGATGGAAGGCCTACGACTTATTAGGCAACGACAACATAACCACCTGACAGTTAACCACTCCCTAAATTTCGTCGACCCCCACACTGGGGTACATACACAAAACATTGAGAGAATGTGGGTGGAAGTGAGAAAACTGGTGCCGCGTTTTGGACGGAGAAAGAACCACTATCATGGCTATTTGTGTGAGTGCTTGTTCAAAATTCGGTATCCGGACCACAGGCGGCGGTTTTTACGAATTTTGGAAAACTGCAGGGACACTTCATCCACCATTATCACATTAGCAACAGCACAATCAACGTAAGTACCTTTTTACATAGCTGCATGTTGTACATCTAATACCCCCTCCCATCCCTCCCCACCTTCAACAAACCTAACAATTTTCCTTGCCTTTCTCGCAAGTAAAAAAAAAATGCCACAATAATCCAAATTTGCGATTGTTAGCCGTCTCCCCTAACGTTCTTTAACCCACCCAGCACCCCTATTCGCTCCACGGTCCTGTCAATTTCTGGGGTTACTATTCATTTGCACAACATTTCGATATACGCAAATTACTTCTTATATTGAATAGGCACTACATGAACCAACCAAAAAACCGTGAAAAACCAAAAGTCGATATCCTCCGGAATTACCATGTCATTTAGTGTGTATACAAGAACAAAACGTCTAAAAAAAAATTTGTTGGCGTTAGCTAAACCCTCTACCCTCTACCACCCCCATTGCCATCCCCATCCTATTATTGAGGGGGGTAAAAAATTAAAAGGTGATTTAGTATGTATACAAAAACGCTAGGTCTCAAAAAATTTTTTTGGCGTTAGTTACCTCACTACCACCCCTTTGCCACCCTCACCCTATTATTAAAGGGGATAAAAAAATAAAATGTGATTTAGTGTGTATACAAAAACGAAACGCCTAAAAAGATTTTTTTGGCGTTAGCTACCCCCTCAACCACCTCCATTGCAACCCCCACCCTATTATTAAAGGGAATAAAAAATTAAATTGCGATTTAGTTTGTTACAAGAACCAAGGTCCTCTCCGTAGTCCCCGCATCGCCCTTTCTTGAGATGGATCAGTGCGCATTTGTCCAAACGGAACTGCATACCGACAGCCTGCGTGTACTCCTGTACCACCCTAAGGGAACTATTATTATTATTGCTATTATTATTATAGTAATAATAATAATAATGTTTATTTCTTTCCTAATAATTTTACAATCATGTAAGGTATACTTACTAAATATTACACACTATAAACAAATAAACATTTCTTGATTACTCACCGAAGCATTTAACAAATACTTTTTCTGAATTTAGGATAAATTCTTTCAAGTTCATATGATATGCATCCTTTAAACTAGTTTCTGAATTTTCTAAAACTTTGTTATATAGTCAAACAGCTCAATAATTGTATCAGAATAAATCACAGCCCTTTTAACTGAATATACTCCCTTAGTGACCATTTTAGACCACCATGTATAAAAAGTTCTTTGAACCACAACAACAAATTAAAAAACAGTAATAGTAATAGAGAAGTGAAGAAAATAGACACACCACATTTGGCTGATAAGAATATTCAATAAGCTGATAAAAAATTTAGTCAGAATCTGATAATCACCGTGATTCTATTTATACAAGTAAGTCATTTATTTGAAATATTTCATACAACAATTTAGATGTGAATTTAGAAATATGATTACAAACGCAAGTTTATACACTTCTATTAATTCTACACTACTTTCTTACATTGCTATTTCGAATGTAACAACATTTGATGATAATGTCCCTAATGATACTACTGACAGTGGAGCGTATGCTTATGTTTATGGATGTGGTGGTGTTTTTGCAATGATATTTCTGTTGTGCCTTAGAGTATGCTGCGGTACTTGCGAGGTCTGCCTGAGAAATAAAGGTAAGGACTCACTATTATTGATATTTTAATTTCTGTTTAGAAAATTAAGTTGCGACCGAATATTGCTATTGGAGCGTGCCTAATTAATATTTTTCCTATTAACTTTAATCGCATATACATAAATACCACTATAGTATTTTATATTAGAAGAAAGGTAAAAGAGTTTTACTGGTGATAGGAGGAAATGATTGGCGAGTCGTTAGGCGAGGCTGTCATCTCTTAGACCGAGACATATTTTAAGGTTTCTGATGGAAGCAATGATAACATTGTTATTGTTTGACATTTTCTCATCAAAATAGGTTAACATAAGCAGAAAAGTTTGATATATGAATAAAAGTAAAATGCTGAAATAAGCAATATTTTGTACATAAAATAGTAAAGAAAATTTTACAAAAGCGGCAGCATCCATGAACTATAAAAATTTTACAAAATGACCTCCATTATTTAATCTTTGTCTTTTAAAACTATCAGTTTTTCTCACATAATAATAAGTATTTAAAAATGTATTTTTACTAGTAGCCAGACAACTTAGGTAAACTGCTATATATTTTCTCTTTGTAGCTTTTTAATTTTTATTATTTTTAATATAAAGCCAAAACATATCAAACTATTCTGCATCTGTGTAACCCTATTTTAATGAAGTAATAATAAAAAATATCAAACAATAACAATATTGTCAGGTCACACGCTGAGAGGTCTCATCTCAAGCTATATCTGTTTTACTTTGAAATCAGAAATGGAAACACATCATCCTAACCAAAAGAGACCTGAAAGAATTTCGTTTAAAACTTTTTTACTTAAGAATACTTCATATCGTACATACTAGAGAATATTCAATGGTATATATTCATTATAAGTTATACGTTGAAAACAACCTAATTAAACAAAATTAGAAAAATTATATAAAAAAATATTTAAAAAAAAGCTTTTATTTAAATGCTCTAAAAAATAGAAAATAAACTTTGTAGTAAATCAAACCCATTATTTTGTTACATTATATATATTTTTTTTATATTATATATAAAAGCTTGTCGCAGGTTTTTCCTGTGTAAAGGGTAACTAAAGAATTTTCCAACTAAAAATTATTTACAATAAAAGCTTTTCGATGAACGAAAATGAAACGAAAAGTACCTTAAGAAACAATAATTTAAGAAGAAAACAAAAGTTTTCTGTATGACACTTATAAAGGAAGATACTGATGGTTTAGCGTTTCTATCATTTCAACGTTTTGGTATTTTTACGTCTGCTTATTGCTAAGAATCCTAAGTTTGCCTTTATAACATTTGGTATTTTTCAATAGAAATATAACATGTAGTTCAATGATAACATAATTGGAGTAAATGATGCTGTAGATTCACTTCCCCCACTCTCAGCACAGAGCTGGCGTCGATCTCTATGTAGATTTTCCCAATAGCTCAATAAAATGGGACGAAATTTGTCGATTTGGACGAAATAATTCAGAATGAGCTGAAATTTTGGGAGCAGACTTATTTTGTGGTACTTTTTAACATATCAAAAGTTCTCATTCGTAGACGCCGGCAGAGGGGAGGGGGAGGTGTGAAAATAGGCAAAAAACATCGGTTTTAAGCAAAAATCTCGGAAAGTATCAATTTTACTGTAAAATATGTGCACATGAAAATTATATGTAATAAAAATCAGCACAATTTCGTTTTTTTAAACTTCGTACGACCTATTGGAGCCGAGAAAGATTTTTTGAAATTTTGAGTTTTGCGACGCAACGGAAATGCGCGCGTTTTTCACTAAAATTTTGAAAATGGTCATTCGGTTTGCAAAACGTTTCAAATGAAAGTTGTAGAGAATTCGATTACGAACAATTTCCTTCTATTTCTCATTTCTATTCGATCAATGTTGGCAGAGTTATTAATTCTTATACATCTTTCTAGTGCGCTATCAAAACACTTGTTTTATGGTAAAATCGATAAAAATTTGAAAATGATAGATCGTACGCATATAGTATATCTAATGAAAGTTAAAGGGAATCAAATTTTGAATATGTTGGTGTATGTACAAAATCGTTTTGATAACGAGCGAATGGCGGTAAATGGGAAAAACATGAAAAATTGTCATTTTCAAGTGCATTTTGACAATAGTTATTTTTGATTGATCTTAGGCAATAATGAAATGAACAGAGCTGTTATACAACATTTCAAATATTTTCTGTAAGGGCACCGTGTCATATGCCTTTTCCAAACCTACTAATAGCACATTTATTTACTCTTTGCTACTCACTTTTAGGTTAGTTGTCCGTGGAGTGAACATATTGTCCACGCGCGATCATTACACTGTGAAACCGCATTATTCTTCACCGATCTCGATTTCCGGTTCCAATCCTGCTCGATAACTCGCTCATACAATATTCCAATAAAAGAAGTTTCAGCCAACCTTTTGTAATTTTGAGAGGCAATGCAAGGTCCCGTTTTTATGTGCCGAGCTAGTGTAAGTTTCCGTACTTCTGGCCCGTTCTCTCCGACAATTCCGCATCTATTAAAATACTTTGTAATTACAATCTCCAGGCTATTTTTTTACTAATTCTATCGGAGTATGTCCAGGATGAGTATTGTAAAAAGCCTCCTCATGTCGTTCCTGAGTGTAAATCGTCAACTCGATGGGACGTACTAGAGACATTTTTCTTGCGAAACTAAACGAATCTGAAATGGTTTTCATGCTTCTTAAAATCCGTCGTGAGAAGTCAGCGAGGTCGAAATAGAGTCGCTTCCATTGATTAACTGTAAATTTCGCAAGAAAAGCGTCTCTATCTAATACGTCCCATCGAGTTGACAATCTGCATATGTTTTTTAGCACAGTTTGAGAGTAGTAATGCAGCTTGGTTTCAACACCACTGCGGGGATGAAAATGAGGACGCCCTCAACAATACGCGTCTAGACTCTTCTTTGTGAATTTCAGGGCTTCATATGGATATTTTCTTTTACTTTGCGAAAATCACACAATCCTTTTCCAACTCTTCCTTACTCAATTTCGATATCTGGTAGTGGCGGCTCGTGAACTTTGAAAGTGAGGAAGCAGGAGGGCGAGCGGGCGGAGCGAGCGCCGCAGGCGAAAATTTTCTTTAAAAAAATTCAAGGTCATTATGTTTTTCTAGCACTTTAAAAATGTCTACAATTACACAAATTATTGCTATCACTAAACCCTCTGTTTCGGTTACCACTTGTGAAAACTAATGACGGCATTGTCGGTGTAGGTCTGACAATTTTTTTATTCTTACCTTTTCACCATAACTAAGAGAACTAAATCCATTTAACAACAAATAATCCAGCACCTAGAGCACTAATTTTTCGACCGCCTGTTAAATATTTTATATATGTTTAAGCCGCAAATTGCCACTATTCTAGTACTAATAATCCTTCATTCTCTTGTGAAAGAGATGCTCAACTGAAGACACTGAAATCTGAATTGTACGTGCGCTAGAAAAAGATGGGATGCCAGAAGCTAGCTGCGGTACTGTCATATCCAACATGTGTCTTTAGAGAACGCGCCAAGTATTCAAGATCACTTATCATGTAAGGATAACGTATTGAAATTGAAGTTAAGCTTCTCTTAGCCTCCGGTTCATCTAACCAAACGCGATAATAATAAAAATAATAAATAATACACAAGTAATTACGACCCCCTTTATCCCGGAAGGCTCTAGAAGAGCCTTGTGTGGGAGGAGGCTACGCATTTAGAGACAAGTGACACACACCCAATATCCGTGTATAGTGGAAAAATCCCTCTCACAGTATTTTCCACCGC
This sequence comes from Leptura quadrifasciata, assembly GCA_963675555.1. Lineage (NCBI taxonomy): Eukaryota > Metazoa > Arthropoda > Insecta > Coleoptera > Cerambycidae > Leptura > Leptura quadrifasciata. The sequence continues at coordinate 33,354,797 of OY776674.1, forward strand.
CACGACCGGGAATCGAACCCGGAACTTTTGGATGAGAGGCAAGTGCGCTCACCTCTCGACCACCAGTCTCGACCATCCGCAGTGAGATGCCGGAAAATATGCATACGCGGATTATCCAGACTACGTTACATGTTTGTGGAAAAGAAATTTGAAATTTTTTTGTACACTGAAAATTAATTAATGAATTAACAACATTCAACATTGAGAATTGAGATATAATGGAATAAAAATAGTCCAAAATAAGGCGATAGAGTAAATATTACATGGAGCAACGTGACATAAAAAAATAAGTTTGTTTTGGTGAAACTAAGAATACCCTGAGTTTTCCGGTTCGAGTAGGTGGGGAACCCTTTTTTTCGCGAAAAATGGATAAATTGGTCATTTTTAAGGGTGGTTTTTCAGTTTTAATTTATTTTGGACCTTTTAAAATGCTAGTTAAAAAACGACCATGGGACTCTTTTATTGTAGATGATCAAGTAACCTTCAGTTCAAATTTTGTGAAAATCGGTTCACCGCCTCCCACGATATCTATATAAATGTACTGAAAAAAACGTCAAAAATTTAATTACGACTAACTTGGCCAAAATTAAATCAAATTTGATGAAATTTTAGATGAAACTAACCTATATAACCAGGAAATAGTCTAAAAAATTTTAGCAAGGATTATCCAACAGTTTGGCTGCAATTCCAGTTTTAGTCCAAATTCCACAAAATTTTCAAAACTTTCCCCAATTTGCCCAAAGGGTCGAACGAAAATTAACTTTTCACCAAAATGAAGGTATTCAGCCTCCCCTGCCTCCCCCGACGAGCCGCCACTGATCTGGGTATGATCTGAGACTAGCAATATTTTCAGAAAGTCGAGTCAAGGGGGCACTGTAATAGGTAGTATTTCTTCGTAATAAATCTAATAATAGTTCTTCGAAATCGATCTAAGAGTTACAGGAAATAGACACACCATATTTCGCTACATACTTTATCGATAAACTGATAAAAATGGAATGTGTTAATCATCAAGGTTCTATATATACATATAAGTAATTCATTTCAATTCTCTCATACAACAGTTCTAGCTCTAAAATCTAAATTTAGAAACATGATTAAATATACACCACTCAACTCTTTACTGTTGTCTTACAATGCTATTTCCAATGTATCAACATATAATGACAGTGGCGCAAATAATACTGACAATGGAAGTTATGGCTATTATTATGGAGGTGGCGGTGTTGCATTAACTGTACTTGTGTTTTGTATTAGAGTATGCTTCGGCAATTGCTCCAGCTGTGCAAGATCAAGGCGTAAGTAGATTATTATTGCTATTTTAATTCCCGTTTAGAAGAGTTTTAGGCCGTTGCTACATATAAATCTAATTGATTGTTGTTTCTACCCTATATACCTTAGCTATATGAACATAAGTTTATAAATTTCTTAATTTCACTATAGGTACATATTTTAGCAAGGTATTATAGAGGGCCACTTATAAAAAGACTCATATAAAATAAAGGAGACGAAAATAGTACGAAATATATGATTTCCAAAATATGTCTCATTTCTATATACTTTATGTAGAGGTTTATTAAACACATGTAAGCGCCCGGACTATAAGCTTACCACACAGGCAGACAGTCCCTAGGTTTATATCAGAAGTCGGATATTATAAAAGTATAACATTTTAAGTACAAAAAGTGTAATTTGTGTGTGCCATCATGGTAAAAAGGAAACATAGGCATCATCGTTGTCGTCGCAATAGTGCTAGCTCTTGAAGTGACACGGATAGCCCTAACAGAGCAAAAACGAATCAAAGTGTCGATGAACGTTCTTTTACCCCAGAGTTACCGCCTCAAAGTGCAGAGACTACAAGTTTGAACTCAGATTTGCTAGATATAGTCAATATGCTAAGAAATGAACAGCAGCCCAGAATAGGGATGTCCGTTAACGATATCGATATTATTGCCTTTAACCCAATGTTTCACAATATAAATGAGTGGATTTCAAAAATTGATGAGCATGCTATTATTTACAATTTGGGCGATACTAATATCTGTGAGCAATAAATAAATTAAAAGAACTCGCAGAAACGTGGTACAAAAGTTTACAAACTATTCCGAAATCGTGGTGTTAATAGAAGGCTCTGTTGATGGCGACATTTCCATCTACTCGTGATTTACATACTTTAATCAGTGAAATATTGTCATTTAAGCCTAAAGTTAATCAAAGCCTCTTTGAATATTGTTTTGAAAAACTATCGTTAATTCGCAGAATGAACTTCAATTTAAGCGGCACCGACGAAGTTAATCTGATCGTAAGCAGTTTAGATAATCAAAATATAAAATTTGCAGTTAAATCAGCTGGTATAACTGATCCTTCTAAATTAGCCATCTATCTGAAATCATTTGATCCGGGAACTCTGTCTGTGACTTTTCAAAAAAATGGCAACTGAGTGTTGCCTTTTAAAAAGAGTATTAGCCAACCTTTTAATGTTAGTAGCAGGAACGAGGGTACAATAGTTGGCCTGTGTTATAAATGTAAACAACCTGGTCATAAACAATACAACTGCCCACAGAATATTACGCTAGGTGATCGTAGAAAGTTACATTGTAATTCTTGTCCCAATAAGGGACATAATCGACAATTGCTACAAAAAACTTAGGAGAGGCCAGGATAATCAACCACGACCGGGTTCGAGCAACACTAGAGATGAGATGCAGGTACTTTTGTACTGTCTTTCAACATGCTATGGATATGATTTTAGGTGACTTGAGGTTTAATAAAATCTTAGTATACCTGGACGAAATTTTGGTCCCTTCAACTATTGTTGAGGAAAGTTTGGAGACTCTAGAATTGATTTTATTCCATCTGGAAGAGCATGTAGTCAGTTTAAATTTGGAAAAGTGTCACTTTATATCCGAAGAGATTGAGTATTTGGGTTATATTGTGAAAGACGCTCAAATGAAACCAATTTCTGCTAAAATAACGTCAATCGAAAAATTTCCTGTACCCAAGGATGTTCATGAAATCCGGCAATTTTTGGGTTTAGTCGGTCATTTCAGAAAGTTTGTGCCACACTTTGCGCACAAGTCCAAGCCCCTTACTATTCTGCTAAAAAGGGATAAACAGTGGACATAGGCGGATGAGCAACAAAAATCCTATGAGTGTCTTAAAGGGGATATGACAGCATCTCCTATTTTAACCCTTTTCGATAACCGAAGAGAAATTATTTTATATACAGATGCGAGCCGAACAGGACTGGCCGGAACGCTAGTGCAGATGGAGAAAGGAGATAAAATGGTTGTTGGCTACTACAGTAGGACCACGTCCCCAACCGAACAACGCTACCACTCCTTTGAGTTGGAAACTCTTGCCATAGTAAGCTCAGTGAAAATATTTCGGCACTACTTGATAGGAGTTGCTTTCAAGATTTATACGGATTGTTCTGCTGTAACAAATGCTATGAAAAAGAAAGATCTAAATCGCAGAATAGGAAGATGGGTTCTGGATACAATTTCGGAATTTTCCACAGACCAGGAACCCGCACGGGTCACGTAGATGCTCTAAGTAGGAACCCAGTGATCGAAAAGGCGACGTATATGCCACTGTTGTCTCTGAAAATAATTGGCTACTGGCATTACAGGAGGCAGATAAATATATAATCAGTATCAAGAGGATACTTCAATCTGGAGAGAGTCACTCAAGTAAATCCACTTTTAATGATTATGACCTACATCAGGGACTGGTATATCGTCAAACCCAACGGGGAAATCGAGTGGTTCTCCCCAAACCATGCAGATGGCAAATTTTGAGGTACAATCATGATGATATTGGGCATTTTGCTTTCGATAAGACTTATGAACGAATCTCCAGTAATTTTTGGTTCCCAAAAAGGCGAAAAGTTATTCAAAAATATGTTGAAGCGTGCATAAATTGCATGTACCATAAGTCCCCATCGGGAAAACGACCTGGGTGCTTACATCCGATTCCCAAAATCCCACGCCCGTTCCACACAATACATATCGACCATCTGGACCTGGACCTTTCTGTAAGAGTAAGCAAGGCAACAGCTATGTCGTAGTTTTTGTAGATACGTTTATACTAAATTTTGTTTCATCAAAACTGTCAAAAATACCAAGGCCAAGTATGTTATAGAAAAATTAGGCAATATTATAAAGGTGTTTGGGGTACCAAAACGTATAATTACTGATAGAGGCAAAGCAAATTACCTCCAAGGCAATTAAAAAATGTTGTGATGAAAAACAAGTAAAGTTGCATCTCAATGCTGTGGGAATGTCACGTGGAAATGGCCATGTAAAGCGGTACAACAGGAGCATTTTGGATACCTTAGTAGAATGATGGCAAACAAAGACGATGATGAATGGGACGATAATGTAACCAATATCCAATTGGGCTTGAATAATACATTAAATAGAGCTATTGCAAGAACGCCTGCCGAAGCGTTGGTTTGTTATCGATCAGGACCCCAAAACATTAGATTCGTGGTATCGGGAGAAAGTGTGGATGTGCTAAAACTCCGAAAATTGATAATTAAAAAAAAACGCAGTCAACGCCGTCAAAAGGCTGTGTTCGATTCGCATCAAGCGAATTCAAAATCTGCTGAACGTGAATTGGTGCTCGTCAAAATATCATCTATTGTCAGCGCTGGCAAGAGCCGGAAGCTGATGCCTAAGTGGAAGGGGCCATTTAGAATATCCAAGGTTCTGGAAGGCGACTGGTACGAATTTACTGATATTCCCGGGTCGACCAAAACAAGAACCTCTTTTGCCGCAGTGTACGCTGTAGAGCAGATTAAGAGATGGATCACCTTCAGTAATGCTCAGTAAGGTACAGTAAAGCCGTCGGGATATTAATATACCTGTACCCTTGAATTGCCGTCGAGGTATCGGCGTCTCCGGGCCTTCCGATAAGCCGTTGGGACGTTTGAAACCCTGCACGCACCACACATACATATAAGAAAAGAAACCCTGAACTTTGTTAGTGCCGTCGGGGCTGAAAGTCCCTGGGCCTCATTGATTGCCATCGAATTGTCATCAGTCTCTAACCGTCGAGGATGATGCTGGTTCTGGGTATCTCTGAGCTAATGCTGTCGGGAGTTCATTGAGCACCCCTGAGCTAGTGCTGTCGGATTGTCTCTGGGCTTGAACCATCAAGACAAAAGATGTAAAAAAACCGTCGAGATTTATCCTTGGGTTATTCAGTGTCAGTTGGGTTTCAGAGCCAGCTGATTTTCCTACATTGCATGACTAGTTTCAGATTCTCAGTCGACCATCATACAGTCAGGAAGGCCCGGACTATAAGCTTACCGCACAGGCAGACAGTCCCTTCGGGAATTTTGCCGATCAGCAATAAAAATATAATGAATAGAAACAGTCAGATAATAGTTCTACATTCGGTGTCGAATCTTAATCTATAATATATAAAATCTAATATTTCTAATCAGCTGTTAAGAAGTGAATATACGCATGTTTCCTATTCGTGTGTGTTATTTTTATACCAAGAGGACCTCTAGGTCATTAGGTGGTATTATAATAACTATTGCCTTAATTTCGGCATAAGCATTTCTGATTCGCTCAATCATATTTCCGCGTGTTGTTGGTACTTGAATGTAAAAATTGCTTTGAGATAGCCCCACAAAAAGAAACCTGGCGAAGTACGATCTGGTGATCTAGCTGGCCAATTTACCGCACCAGCTCTACCGATCCGACGACCATTGAAATCACGATCAATTAATTCACGTGCTACTACAGAATAGTGTGATGGACAACTGTCATGTTGAAATCACATGTTCTGTAGCACTTCTAAGCTCATATTTTCAAGTAATGTTGGCAGTTCACTTTCCAAAATATCTCGGTACATTTGACCATTCAAGTTGTTTTCAATAATGGGGGGGGGGCGCGGTGAGTTTGGTGCCAATTATTCCATACCATACGTTGACAGTTCAAGGACGCTGATATTCAACTTGGCGAGGCCAGTGCACATACTCTAGTAATGCATATTGTGTCTATTAACCATTCCGTAGTTTGTAAAATACGACTCGTCGGTTAACAATATGTAACGAAAAAAAAAAAAAAACTGAGGTTTCGTTATATTTGTTCACGTGTCCACTGATAAAAAGTTACCAGATTTTGGAAATGAACGCCATGAAGATTTTGTAAAGATACATAATACGGATGATATTTACTACGTTTTAAAATTTTCCAAACACTGCTCTGGTGACTGTTACTCGACGGGTTCTTTTTTTCGGTTCGACACTTCCGCCAGCGGTAAATTGTTTGACAGTACTATAAAATGAAGGTCGTGGTCTAATTCTATTCAGAAAATGCTGAGAATAGGGATCGACAGCACCATCAAGACTCCTGAAAGCTTCTCCATAAACCAGAACTATTATCAATAGCCTAATGGAAACAGGTCTTTTTATTTGCGAAATAACCTTCGAACTGAGTAAAATGTATTGTTTTTAAAATTATTTCTTTCTTTTCTACATTTATTTACAAAAAAGTAAAATCAAAACAAAAACACGAAGAGAAGAAATAACACAAACGTTAAATGTAAACATAATAAAACATGTCTATGAAAAGAAATCACATTGACCAAATATGCCAAAAAGGACGCCTGTTCCTGAGTAGTTTCTTGACAAGTCATTTTTCAGTAATTGAAAATTTGAGAAATAAAGTTTGCCTTAAGTCTAATTTTAATTATTTACAATCGTATGATAGGTTCTCAGTAGGAGAAATCGAAAAAAAAAATTAATTGCGTCGATAATTTTTTGACGAAATAAAAATCCAATAAAATCCATCCATTTCAAAATTCATCCAATCATTAAAGGATTACACTGATAATCTCCCTAGGGAGTGATAAGGGAGATTATCATTTATGTTGCTATGCGACGAACAATTATTGACAGTTTCATAATTTACTTAAAATGTCACATTAACGATTTAACATATTATTAGAATTTCAAAAAATGATCTCACCGAATTTACCGCGTGCACTGATAAATCCTTATAATTTTCTCTAATAATGAACCGAAAGCTTATTGCTTAGTAATTACTTAAAGCAACAAGCTTGAGAGGAGGAAAATTATCGCGTGATTATCAGCACCCTTGGTAAATTACAGCTGATAACAGCCGCATCTATCTCGAATCGAAAAAAAAATGTTTCAGATAAATCCTATGTATTTTAGCCGTAGAATCCGAATCTGCAATAAAAAATAGGTTTTTTTTTTTATTTCAAAGTTACCCTCCGCCAGACCTATAAGGGGGGGGGGGGGGTAGTATGACTAATTTTAGAACTAATGTGTTTCCTCCGCGCCATGATTATATTTCGATTATGGATATTTTTTTCGTAGGGTACCTATTATTCGGAATATTTGAAAAGTTTCAGGTTAAAAAAAATCACCTGTTATATGTTTTCTATAGACACTATTTGATAATACTTTACTGAAAAGTAATGGTGATTAAGATTTCATATTTTGGTCATACGTCTACATTCTCTCGGCGATCGATTCACAGTACTCGCTTTCAGATCGTTTTGCAATTTTGCCCACGTGCGGTAAAACCTACCTTCCGCAATTGTTACACAATATGCTATTCGATTACATGGCATAAACTTAAATTTTGTACATTTGTGCATTGATGAAATCACTAAAGAAATCTGAAAGAATAGAAATCAAAGCCGGAAGGCGCACTACATCAGGCTGACGAGTGTATTTGCTTAAACTGATAACATTTTTTGTAAGAGTTTGATAATAATTATGATTCTATATATAAACGTATATACATTATACATACCACTTATTTTAAAAGTTTTATACAACAGCTGTGCTGCAAATTTAGAAATATGATTATAAGCGATAATTTACATACATCACTAAATTCTTCACTGCTTTCCAACGCTGACAACGCTAATTTCACTGAAAGAGATTATGATGCTGATGAATATATCAAGATCACCTACACTTCTGGCAGGTCAAGTTATAATTATTACTATGGAGGAGCTGCTGCTGCCGTAGCTGCAATCATATTAATTCTTCGAATATGGTCGTGTTGTTCAATTAAGAAACGAGAATGTAAGTACTTCGTATTTTGTATACTATTTTCATTTCATGTAAAACAGTTAAATTTGCTGTTGAACGCCACCCATTAACGTTAATATTTGACACCGTATTTCTTAACCAATATAAGATAAATACAATTGAATAATTTTTAATATTTTACTGTAATTCATAGTTCATTTATTTCTATAATAGCTCTAGAAACTTGTTAAGTGGATCCCTACAAAGAGAAAACTTTAGAACATCTAACAATTTATGCAATAACTAGTGAACTGTCTATTAGAATAATCAAATATCACTTCCAAAAAATTATGTGTTAAACCTTGTTTTAATTTACAAAGAAATCCAAGAAGATCATTCTTCGAAACGTAGGTACTTACATCCGCCTTCTCCTGGGATTGGTTCATAGTAACCATAAAGCTAAACTGATCTTTGAATATGGGACATATAGATTTCAATTCTTCATAGGTAAAACTATTAATGTCTCGATATAACCACGTTTCTGTATTGTTCATAGTTCTCAACTCCTGTAGAAAGGTTAGCAATTGGGGCCCCTTATAGTCTATTAACAAAGCGCAGTCCAGCCATCAGCCGCCAAATTAGGATACCATTTTCATCTAGATGCTGCTGATAGACTCTAACATTATACACTTTTGACATCAAATACGTTCGCACTCTATATTGAATTATTAGTCTGCAGATTTTCAACAACGTCGGATATAGCACAACTGTAACATGATGCTTGAGTTAATACATTATGTCTTAGACAGATGAGATCATTTCCTATAGCAGTCATTTCGTTAAGAATTGAGATGTTACCATCCCATCGTGACTACGATATATTAAGAATGTGCATGCGCTTCCCTCTCTATTGATGGGAAACAGCATGTTACTTGAGGGGAAGAAGACAGTAAGCAAAGTGTTAAAGTTCTTATCTAAGAACCTAACCTAAATTTAACCCCCTAAGGAGTGAACGAGCCAATGTCAAATTCTAGGGTTTAAAAACTAGCTCTAGGGGGATATATGTACATAGTCGTCATTAATACTGGGATATGCGGGCAACTACTCCAGGCGAATGAATTTGTTGATTGCGATATTAAAAATGCCTCGAATCATACCTTACGGCCCTGAAGTTGCAGAAATTTCAATACTAATGAAGCATCTGCCCAAATTGACATAAATTTCCTCATCCCATTTGGATTTAAAAATTGAAAAAACGTTTGTGTCTCTTGAGGATTAAGTGCACTGAAGAACACGTCATTTAAAACTCATTTATTATCGCAAAAACTATAAGAAAAATGTGTATAATGTACATGAGTTTATTCTAACCTCAACAAGGTCAACTCAACAGGTAAACAATTGACAAATCCGGTTCTAGGCCAGGGGATTTTATGCGTTGCCAACGGAAATTATTTTTACTAAGGCGAAAATTTTTTGCAAAACGGAGTGTTTCAACGAGGTATTATCTATTTTTTTTCAAAACCGCTGTATTTTGACATTTACTCTTCAGGCTGTTAAAAAAAATATTTTGAAACGGGCGGGAAATGGCGCCATGAAATAGAGTATTTTCCTCCCTTTTCAACGATATATCACGTGCCATATTTATTCATTGCCACTACGTTAGTCATTATAAAAACATTTTTTTAAAACCAATAAATTTTCTTTTAACAAGCATTATACTTGCCGTGGAGAAGCATGATTAAATAAAACGATAAAATAATTCAATAAGTTGTTTAAATCTTTGCTATAATAAAACATTAACACAATTAAGACGAATAAAGTAAATTCAGGTAACAAAAACAAAATAATAATCAAGAAAGCAACATGGAGCAATTATGGAAAGAGTATTCGCAGTTATGCCAATGTATAGAGGTCCACCATAAAAGCGTCACTCCTTGCTCAGAAAGTTAAAATGTTATTATATAATTTAAGTATAATATCCATTTGTTTGTATTTCACGATTTCACTATTATTTCAATTATTTCAAAATAGTTGGCTATGAACAAACTTGACAATTTAATTTTTGGACAGATCATCTCAGTTAATACTTAAACTCTCACTCAATCACACTCGTTTAAGAATTTAGTATTTTCAAAAATGATTTTCACTCACATTGATCGTTATAATATGTTCGTTACATATTGCCAATGCAATTTTAACTCTGGATTAGCTCAAGTAGAATATAGAAACAGATTTCTTCAAGCATTAGAGCCGAATAAAACTTTCTTCAGAAAATTAGCTACGAAACTAATAATGGTTCATTTTTAAAGAAGAAGACAAGGTTGAATAGTGTTACTGATAATGTAAATAAGGTAAACTGAATTATTAATGATGTAAGAAATAAAAATACAGAAAATTTTTAAACATCGTTAAGAGAAATTCAAATTGCTTGTCATATAAATAAAACAAGTGCTAGAAAATACTTAAAATACTTTGGTCCGACGAGGCAAATTTTTCCAATAATGGATTTTTTAATCGCAATATACATTACAAATGGACTTCTGAAAATACACACTGGCATAGACCGACTGGGCTTTAAAATCGTTTTTCAATAAATGTGTGGATAGGTATTTTAGACACCAATTTAATAGGTCTTTATTTTTATGATGGCCACCTCAGTGGTCAAAGGTACCTAAACTTTTTGAGAAATGAGTTTAGTGAATTCTTAGATGACCTACCTTTAGAGAATCGACACAACATTCAATATTTTCAACAAGATGGAGCTCCTCCCCACAATTCCCAGATTTGCCTAGATTATTTAGATGAAATTTTGCCTCAACATTGGATAGGTACCAATGGATTTATTCGATGGCCCCCTCGTTCTCCAAATATAACCCCAATGGATTTTTTTTCTATGGAGGTATATTAAAGATAAGGTGTTTTCGACGACACCGCAAAATGTAGAGGACCTAAAAGCTCTACTTCAATAGGCATGTATTACAGTTACCCCCGAAATGCTGAGTAATGTCTTAAATGCAGTGCCTCGCCGCGCTCGATTGTGCATAAGAAATCGGGATGGACACTTTGAACGCTTGATATGATATCTTAAAAATTATTTTGAGGATTAGATAAATATTAATGTTCTGTGTGCTATATTCTTTTTATTATTAATTTGTTTTTGTTACCTGAATTTACTTTATTCTTCTTAATTGTATTAATGTTTTATTATAGCAAAAATTTGAACAACTTATTGAATTATTTTATCGTTTTGTTTAATCATACTTCTCCACGGCAAGTATAATGCTTCTTAAAAAAAATTATTAAAAATACTTTATTTAATGGCGTCATTTTCTGCCCGTTTCAAAATAATTTTTTTAACAGCCTGAAGAGTAAATCTCAAAATACAGCGGTTTTGAAAAAAATTAGATAAAACCTCGTTGAAACACTGCAAAAAATTTTCGCCTTAGAATTTTTCTCGTATCTCCTCAAATAACGGAGATATTTGGCCTAGACGTTTTCCGAATTTTCGATATTTTCCGCCATAACTTTTAAAGTAGGCCATGGATTTCAAATGTCTTTAAACCATTTTGTAGGTTATATAAATCGGCACAATTTTCGTAAAAGTAATTTTTTTCGTACGACCGATATTAAGTGGGATATTCTCGAGGGCCCTTATAAAATGGACAGCCTGTATAAAGTTGAGACTATTACAGGTATAACATTTCCTCTGATTTGCAGGGAGGGTCATAAGTCAATTTTACTTTTAGTAAGGTAATTTTACTCATTCGTATGAAGTACTTGCAGATTGTTTTACGGGGTCGTTTGGCTTCGAACAGGCTTACTTCACTTCGACCTGGCACCCACATCACGGTAACCTTGTTGTTATTAGCCAGTTGCTTCAGAATTGTCTACATTCCCAGGCAATTTTAGATTCAAAGGTATAGGACCTTAGAGCCTTTAGTGCTGCCTGGCTATCTGATAGTATATAGATCTTTGCCCTTCGGATGCCTTTATTTAGGCATACTTGGCATAAATTTCTGCCTGAAAGATTGTTGGGATGTTACCGTTGGCTTCGGATAGCCTACAATTCGGCCCTGCTACTCCCACTCCTACCCCTTCAGCCATCTTAGATTCATCTGTACACCAGATAAGTGACCCTTGTTCCAATCGCAGTGACTTCATCTTGCTCGTCCGACGACTTTCAATTAGCACGTCAAACGGGCAGTCAAAGTCTTGTTTGATTGGCATTGGATCAGTGGGTTTGGAAATGGATTAACTCCAGAATCCTTAAGTGACCAACCAGATCGCCTGGTGAAGTCGTAAGGCACTGAGTGCCGCGTCCTTCCTTACATGTAAGTGCAAGGGAAGTAGGTCAAGCATAGCCTCCATAGCTGCTGTGGGACACGAGTGCATTGCTCCTATAGTCCCTAAACAGGCAAGGCGTTACAGTTTCTACAACTTTCTCTGTGCTTTTTTTTCCTCTGTTTTTGGCCACCATACGCATGATGCGTAAGTTGCCGCTGTTGCTTTAGTAGGAGTCCTTTCCAGATGTGAGTTCTAGGTAAGTCTTTAATCCAGGATTACTCCGAGATACTTGACTTCACTGGAAAGGTTTATTATCGTTCCATTCAGTACAGGAGTTCTAAGATTGAGTCTTCTCCTTTTAGTGAACGGGACAATAGTTGTTTTGCTCGGATTGATATTGAGCCCCTCTGACGAGCACCATGAAATATGAAGTAGTTACAATTAGCAAATAAACAAAATACAGCAACAATTAAATACGTAGGTTAGCGCCAATTGTTTACGCACTGACAACTAATAACTATCAATTAGATTTCTATTGGTTTAGAATTAGCCTACTTGATCTAACTATATAAACATATATGCCGTAACTGAGGGACAGATTCGACTTAAAACGATGGAAATAGCACGTCATTAATAAAAATTTTACTGATGAATTTAAAATAAAAATATTCTGTTGTAGGTTTTACAGGTATTAGAGCAGTATTTAGTAAAAGTTTAAACGATGATAATTGTGAATGTAGTAGTATTTAACGTCGAAATTTTCTATTTTTGCGAGTACCGATCATGTTTCAACGCCTCTGAAGGATGGTATATCCTCAACGCAATCCTCTCCTAATATCGTATAACTTCTACATACATACTGGGGCGCCAGGAAACGGTCCTATGCCCTCTTGAAAGTTAATGGCGACAGTTTGGGGTTTGTGAAATATTTGGACACTAAACTGTTATTGTAAAACCTATAGCAAATGGTAATAAGCGGTACAGCTGCACGTCCTAGGTTCGATTTAAGGTGGAGTATTTTAGCCCTAACGGTAAAGGAATTTATCCAATTACCTTCAGCGGTGAGAACATTAGCTCCTTAAACATACAGATCTTAGTAGTGGGTCTCGACTATATGTTGTCATACAAGTCGCACCTTCCTTGTTATTCGTCTAAACGATGGCAATGTGAACGATCCATGATTTATGTGTCCGAGGGACGTTTTGTTTCACTCCCTAAATGTGCTGTTAGGACGTTCACCTGCTTTTTTTGCTTAACTGCATTCACCAAATGGTATCAACAGGAACGTCGCTGCACTGTATTAAATCTAAATCTTCTCAATTAAAATGAAAGGGAACATTGCTACTACTGACTCAGTAAGACATATTGAAAGAGGATAGGATGCAAGCATAAGTATATATTGGTCTTTTGGAAAAATTTTGTTGGTTACAGTTTCTGTATATTGGTATAAAGTTAACAAGAGGGTCGGTCCATACCACACATGGTGAGGATTAAGACGACTTGGACAACGCAGTCCTCTACTATCATTCAATGGTTTGCTTTAAAGCAATCAACTGAGACCAAAAAGATTCAACTGGAAATTCAATATTTTCGACTTTGTAGGCTTTTAGCTTGCCCATATTTATAGTTATTTGTAAAATATAATAATAGTTCCAGGCACTCTACTATCGAGTTTAAAAATGCTTCAATTGCAACAGATTAGAATGTTACTTTATATTCATATGTTCAGGCAAGGCGGTCCCATGCACAGTACATAGTGACTATATGCCTATACGCTTCCCTCCAAAAACAACTGCTAACTTTTGAGAGAAAGTACAAAAAATTGGAATTTTATGGCGGGACTATTAACTCGTCTTCATAGCCCAAAGCATGCATGAGAAGCAGTGCATTTCCCACGACGGGTCGTAGGAAAGAGTTTTGTTTGGAAGTCCAAAGTTCCTTAACCAAATTTGAGCATGAAATGCTCATGAACTTCTAAACTCTAATCCATGGATTCGCTATTGAATTGTGAAATGTGGATTAAACAATTTTTTCAGCAGTTCCCATAACTATTGTACATTCAGTTGTTTAGTGTCTGGATTCCAGACAAAATGTATTGATATTCACGCTTTTAAAAGCTTTTTCTCAATTTCAGTCCTCCATATTGGGAGCGCTATCTTGACTTTTAGGATACTGATATTGAAGTGCAATTAATTATCAACTATACAAACTACTAAATAATTATTTAAGATGTTGACCATGATGAAAATTCTTTGACGTTAGCATCTCTAGTTGATTTTAGATCTATGATAAACGCTATTTTAGGCAGTTTTGAAAGTTTCTCACTTTTCTTTACATATCGTCTAATAATGGCGCTATGGAACTATTCATTTATTAAATCAGATCAAAACCGTTAGAAGAGTTTTAGGAGAAATTTTGTTGAATTGTTGAAACGTTTATTTTTATGATTTTGCTATTATTGAACTTCCACTCCAATTTGTTCTTTAATGGGCTTATGTTGTATCTACAATATGTTTTTTTTTCTAAACTGATTCACAAAAGAGAGAGAAGAGAAACAGGGAGAAAATAAATGTTAAAACTTACTCTAATTTTTTTAAACTACTACCTACCTGTTTGAGAAATTTACAAAAAAAATATATGTTATACCTAAATATGCCATTTAAAAAAAATGAAAGCGTTTATCTTTTTTTTATCGAATATTAATCCCATTTTAACTTAATGTCCTGTAATTATATAGTGTGTTCCCGGATGGAGTTGGCAAGAAGACAAACATCTCCATTATTAATTTTACGTCGGAAAGACATTCTTTGTAAAACAATCTGCTTGTCGAGAAAATAAGTTCACCATATAACAATCTTGGATCAGATGTTAATGAATCAAGAGAACATCAAAATTGCTCAAGAGGGTAGTGCCGTTATTCATTATTTTAGATAAAATGTTTATGTGCCTGATATAGATATAAGACATTTAAAAGATTGTTATAAAACAAATTCACATAAAAACACTGCTGCTGGGACTGTCTCGAATGAAAATATTGAAAAAAATGTTAACTGTTTACACTCAAAAGCTATAGGGGAGGACAGAATTTCCTTCAAAATGTTAAAATTTTGTGTTTCTTACTTAATACCTTATATAAGACAAATTGTTAATTTCGTTATAACAAGCTATTCTTTCCCACAATTGTGGTAAAAGGCAATAGTACGATCTATCGGGATTGCACGATCGGGCGGAACAGACCTGGGTCAGCGAAAACAATAATTCAACAAAACTAAACCTAGACTCCTTTTTAAATATAAAATAAAAATAGGTAATAAAATTAACAATAATGCTTGAAAACAAGCTCAACAAAACTTATAAACTATACAGTAATTTTTAAAAACAACGGCGCACAAAAAACACTATTAATTTTGGCAGGCACCACAACTCGAACAAGGTGCCTTCCGCGAGATACTCCAATGTAGGGTTGCGCAAGGCTTGCCTAAGCTTTGATTTTAAAAAATTTAATTTCGAAAAGGTTTCAATTTTTTAAAAGGTTAATGGTGTGAAATGAATTTAGAAACAAAAATGTACAAAAAGAAATGAAGGAAAACTAACAAACGCGACAAAAATATACAAACAGAAAGGAAGAGGGGGACAGGAAAGATTTAAAGATAATTAAATGGTATGAAATACTAGCGAAAGATGGATAGGATTAGAGAAAGGTATAGTTGTTGAAACTTGGCTATAGTGGTTGCCGGAAAATCGGTTTGCGTTATGTATCTTGTTAGCTTGAACGAGTAGAAGTTTTGAGAAATATGCTGGACGTAATCCGCTATCGGGGTTATGTCGTTGCAGCGTGCGTATAGGTCTCTTAGGGCGGTGTATCTTCCTGAATTTGATATGAGGTGCATGAATTTGTGCTCAAGCATTTGTAGCTTTTTCATTGTCGTGGCCGGTATGCTTGTCCGAATCTCACCATCTGCTAATAAACCTTAATAAATCTCGTGTCATGATATTTGGTCCCAAAAGTAAAAGGCAAGAGGTGCAAAATGATGTACATATTAAAATAAACGATGTTGAGCTGCCATTTGTAAGTAGCCGAGAAAATTTGAGTTTAGTTTTAGATGAAGATTTACGGTTTAAGGAATACGTAGCAAATTTGATAAGGTGAGCCTATTGCAGTTTACGGTGTTTATATGCGAACAAATCAATCTTAAACAATACGTTAAAAATAATGTTATGTGAAAGCTTGATTCTATCGATATTTAATTACTGTGATGTAGTATATAGTGCGTGTTTAGATCTGATGACTTCCAACAGTATATAAAAAGTGCGAAACAGCTGCATCCGATTTATTTTTAATTTAAGGAAAAGGGAACATGTGTCACATAAGATCCGAAATATACATTGGCTCAAAATGAAGCAACGAGTAATGGTACATTATGCAAACCTTGTACATTCTATGGTTACACATAAATCACCGAATACCTATGTGACATTTTGAATAAAAATTCAGTAATACATGATGTCAGTACGCGGAATAATTTTAAATATGGAATACCTCCAAATAAGACGGCATTATTTCAAAATTCATTATCTTATGTAGGTGCCTATGTATATGTATAATAAAAATCCTGATGAATTTTAAAAACGAACATAGTCAGCTTTTAAAACTTCCCTTTCATCCAAATACCTATAAATAGGAATTTTTAAGTATTTATTTCTCTACAGTTTAGTGTAAGAACAGTTGTTAACTGAACTACGCTGAAGTAAAAATAAAGACCTTTTTTTTATAAAAAGCCAGTCACTGTGGTTCCGACCCTCACAGAGGGGAGCTGGTAATAAATACCAATAGCCACTCCCCACGCCCGTGAGGTGAGTGACTACCGGGTCCGTGAATCGTGTGCCCTGAGTATAATTATTATTATAAAAAAAGTTTGTTTATAATCCAAAATAACGTCCAAGTACAAAGTTTTGACTTTTATGTTCACAAGAACGAAGTTATTTGATTAAATGTTATGGAATTGGAGACTTCTCTTATCGATATGCAATTGATCTTTTCCGCGAAAACTTGTAAACAAATTTAATAAAACTGAATCTATAGTGGAAGAAAACCCAAGAAAAAGTATAATGAAGACGATGCAGCAACACTTTTGGCAACAAATTCAATAATAGACAATCCGAAATTATCTTTACGAAAACCGTTTATTACTTAACGCCGAAACGCTCACAAATATTGAAAATAAAAGTCATTTTCAGAGAATTTATATGGAAGTTCGACTATTTAAGCCAAGGTTCAGACATACACTTGGAAATGGGGTTGAAGAGAAGCGATTGGATTTTTGTTTATGGGTCGGTGAGAATTACCTCGTAGATAGAAGTTTTCATAGAATGATCTTTTTTACTGACGAAGCAACGTTTTGTACCAATGATCACGTTTCGTGTGCAGGATTTTTTACGATCGAATTTTTGGTCCATGTTTCATAGAAGTAAATTTAAATCAGCATGTTTATTTGGACCTTTTGGAAAACGTATTGCTATTTCTAAACACTCTACAAACGAAAGTAAACAGTAATATTTTTTGGCAGCAAGACGATTGCCCAGCTCATTCCTCAGTTTTGGTATTGCAGTGTCGGCAGTGAAGAAGTAGATGACATCGCATTTTTTTGAGATAAAACATTTCAGTAGTAAGGCGACTATATGGTGTATTTGCAATGTTTGCAATGATGTGAATCAGCGGGAAGAATGAGTTAGTTAGCTATGCTGTTTCATACTGTTTATACCTAAGTCCTATTGTCAATGATCAAGCAGTTCGTAATACAATTTAACTTGGCGACTAGTTTATGTCTTAGAGATGGTTGAAAAGATATGGTTCTATTAATTTTCCTGCAAGATCACCAGACCTTACACCTATGGATGTTTTTCTGGGAGATTTTAAAACAGAAAGTTTATGCGAATGACTTGCTGCATGATCGAGAAATACTAAAAAGCACGAATACAAGGTGCAGTACATGAAATGAATGTACCTGCAACCATTCTTAAGGTCGACAGAGAATTTATTAAAAGAATGGAGAAATGTGTTGAGATTGGAGATGGCTATGTAGTTTTTTCATAAAAGTTGAAGTTAATGTTGGATTATGTTATGTTAATGTTTGAACAAAAATCTAAATTGACATAAATGTAAAAGTCAAAATTTAAAAATTTGTAAATGTGCTTTATTTTGAATTATAAAAAACTTTGGTTTTATAAACATTTTATCCAAAATAATAAATAAAGGCACTCGGTAAACTCATTTTTTCGACAAGCATATTTTTTTATAAAGAATGGTTTTCGTCGTAAAATCAATAGTACAGATGTTTTCCCTCTCCATCCGGGGACACACTGTATATACAACATAATTTTTTCGAATAATTTATTTATTTATTTTTTTACTCCTTAACGCGTCAACTTTCGAGCATATTTTAGAGATTATCAAGTGTCAATGATAGTCATTTAGATAAAAAATATCAGTGATACAAAAGTGGGTACACAATGGCTGTCCTTACCCGGCTGCGGCTATACACATTCAATCCGCGGTCTGAAACCAGGCTTTTCCAACATGCTCCTTTTTCCGAATTTTGTAAATTTGAATACATGGGTCTATATTAAATTTTATATGTTATAGTCTTCAATAAATAACAATTTAAACCACTTCAATGCATCGAAAAATGCTATGTTGATAAAACATTCAGTTGATTAGTACATTGTGCCGACGACTGTATTCTGTAAATGGGCTGATAAAAAATTCGCGATGATCTGATAATCGCCACGAATTTCTATATATACATATATCATTTATTTTACATGGCTTTCCATAGAACACTTTCAGCTGTAAATTTAGAAATATGATTGCAAACGGTAGTTTATATTCATTGTCCGATTCTTTGTCGCTTTCTTACAATGTTACTTCTAATGTGAAGACGTATTATGACAATGATACCGATAACTGGGATAACTCCAATTATTCAATTACTTATTATGAAGATGGTGGAGCTGTTGGTATTATAGTTATAGTAATTTTCATTGTTTGTGTAAGCTGTACCTGCTGTTACAGCCCCGCACGAAAACGTAAGTACTTGATACTAATATTATTATTATTATTATTATTAGTTGTCACTAGTTGCCATCTTCGCTCCAATTTCGCCGATGTATTTGAAATTGCTTTTATATTTAATGAATAATAAACCAATTAAATATAAAGCAGATAGCTGTGATTGATACGGAAATATCTTATCGAATGATAGCCAAATTAGATACACTGGTTGGCATAACTTTGACGTCACTTCGACAGAATTAGGTGACTGTATTTTTACGGGACTGTTTTTTACTCAAATGTCACGTAGCGAATGACAGGAGCGGACTAGCCCCGGTTGTCAGGTGAACGTTTCAGCCGAGGCAAATATGTCTTGACGGCCAAGGACTCTAGGAGGGCGCAAAAACAAAAAATAAAAAAATAAAACTACCTAAGATCACTTATAATTTGCATATAGTGTCTTTTAATAATATTTACACTGTAGTTCAACTTTCTGTTGATGGAAACATATTTTAAACAAATAATACACAAACTAACGGATACAACAAACAATAAAAAATCACATGGTAACTGAATCTGGATCGTTAGGTGGCGGATGCGATCACGCTCGCATGCACTCAGGCCTCGAAAGTGGGCCTATCGTGCTGCCCCCGCAGATAGTGGCATTCCTATCGGGCCTCTCATTTCTCAAGCCAATCAACGCATGTGATGAATTTGAGAGAGAGATAGACCCGTCAGGGTGAAGCCTAGACTAGCCATTCTGGGCCGGAATTCCCCCAGCATGAATCCTGTTTTTTTTTTTGTTGTGCGAGCAGGGCAGTGACACAGCTCATGTTCGGAAATCTCGTTGTACAGATTACATCCTCTGCATTTGGAATTATCCACAACAACTAGTGTCTGAAGGTCCTTATTTAGACTTAGTCCTGTTAATAATCTTACGCATGTACGCAAATTATTCCTGGACATCTGAAGACAGATATGGCCTAATTTACGAATGGGGACAGTAAAAGCTATTCCTCTGTACGGGCAGTTGCTTAGACTGTTCGTTTGGTAAGAAATAATCCGTACATGACGGTGTGGGTATAAATATCACCTCAACTCCGCTTACCAGGGTGTACTTGAAGATAATACATGGTCGATAAATACACATCAGGTGGCCGGTGTATATGTTATGGACCCCGCTGAAGTAGAGCTAGAAATAGCGCCATCAATACATGATGATTTAAAGGGTAGAAAGATATTTATTGCCCAAGTTGCTTACGTGTTGTCCATTATCCTGTTTGGGATTCCTCCAGTCAGCTGCTGTAGGAACCAGACGAGATGAATTAACCAGTTTGTTGTTGTAAGTGGTAACAATTCGTATGAAAGAAACTATAAAATTTTGAGTCTCATACCCATTGGGGCTTTTCTTGTCATAATATTTATATATCTAATTTCTTCTTTCTCGCCGTCGTTTAATGACTGTAAGTATCAGAATGCTGAAGGTTGAAAACTATTTTTTAAATGTGTTTCATCAAGAGATCTTAGACATCCTCTACCAAGTTAAAGTCTCTGAATGTCTCAATGCTGTTATCGTGAAGATTTGCTATTTTAAAATCGGGAGTTCTTTAAAATTGTTGTTGTCAACAACTATTGTTAAAGCTTAAACTTTTGTCTTCTTCCGTCAATTGTGTAAATCATCTATAATAGCAATTTATTTAGTAGGACACTTTGCAACACCAAATATACAATAGATATTACTTCTCTCCGTAGAATCAATATGAGTATTGTTACGTGTTTACAATATGCAGTAAACACCCTGTACGTAGATTCAATATATTGCAAGAAGAATTTTCAGAAACCACTGATTTATTAATCACTTAAAATTACAATAATTAATCCCTAAAATAACACAACTAATTGTACTTCAATCTAACATAAATTCACTGTTTTAAATCGCAACTTGATACTGTCTCTTATTTCATCTTATCACTTGCTCGTCTAATATAAAACTGTCCCCCATGCGTTTAGATCCACTCTATTTGTATATCCGTGGTGGTTGTTCTAGAACTCTCCAGTCTATCTTTGGTGGCGTTTCTGGGCCTTTCTCGAATTTTCTATGAGAGAGTGGCGTAGGCGCGCACATAACAGTGTATTGTAAGATATCTAGACAAACTGGAGGAGAGCCTTAAACTGATGCACTCTGAACTGTTGACAAATAGATTTCAATTGCAAATCACCAGAATGGAACGCCCGAGGAGAACAGGTGTCTGAAATGATAGCCAAACTAGAGTTGATAGTCTTAAATAAAGAAAGTAATACCGGACTTGTATAAAAGAGAACCTCATGACCCAGATAACTTTCCAACCGAGATTATCCTGGTGGTGGAAGTGTGGCCAGATTGGTTGCTCGAAGTACACAGTGCGAGCCTCCGTAAAGGAGTGGCTCCTCGGAGTTGGAATAGGCAGCAACTGATGTTGCTACGAAGAGGGAACAAATTCTGGACAAACCATCCTCATGCCAAAAACATAATATTTTTAGTCGCAAACTCCTCTATAAAATCCTTATTTTTCTATAAGGAACGTAACCAGACTGCACCCAACAGCTACTCTCCGGGCTATGTGCCCCGCCGGGCGCTGAATTACAAGTTACAAGTCTGGCGCGTTAAGTGTAATAATTGCATATTGCCATCAAAACGCTAATGCTTCGATTGCAACAAACACCAGCCGAAAGACTGATCCTATTTAAAGGAGCTCTCTTACCAGCCGTCACACACCACCTGCAGATTGCAGTTTCGAGCTGTTGGCTCTCGTCAGTGCAAGGTAGGCATGTGACGACCGGCACGAGGATCCCTTGACTATTTGGTACATCCCGGTATTTTTACAATAGCGACATGTAAAATAGTCAGCAGGCGCCATCTAGCGGTCCAATATCTGTTGCAATAGAAAAATAAATAGCCTGACTGGCCTTAGCATAGTTCAAATGTGCCCGGAGAGTAGCTGTTGGTTGCAGTCTGGTTACGTTCCTTATAGAAAAATAAGGATTTTTTAGAGGAGTTTGAGACTTAAAATATTATGTTTTAATATTCCGCCCTCTAAAAGCACATTTGAACCATCCTCATACCGTTCATTTAGTCTCTTTGATATCCTTGGGACATTTTCCGAAAGATTAATGTGCTGCTGCGACTCGAAGACTCATAGAAAAGAGGAAACTCTCTCTCCCCGAGAAAAGCAGCAGATTTACGAGGGACGTGGTCAAGGTAGAACTAGACAACGGAAGGCACATAAAAGGAAGGTGGCGCAACATCGACTCATGCAAAGGTGGCACGAAATATGGGATTCGAATAGAATAAATCCACACAAATGTCGTTTAATTGCAAGCGTGTTATAATGGTGCGAACGAGTTCACTAGATAAATTATCACCCAGGCCTTGACTTGAGTGAGAGTGGGCATGTCCTTGAGGAGCATGTATTTTAGTGCTCGAGTAAGGAGAAAGAGATATCAATTTGGAGATGACATAACATAGAGTATCTCGACCCAGCGTGGTGGCTGTGATGGACTACATCAGACACAATATTGATAACATGAGGATGGCGAAAGAATAGAGAGCAACCAGGTTCCTAACCCCTAATCTCGTAAGAGAGCGAGAGACGTAAGATAATGAGGGAATATGGACACCACTGGAAATATGGGGTGGTGTATCAAAGTCATGGAGGCAACTTGTGAGAAGCTTACCGCCCCTACATCCTCTAGGGAGGATAGAAGAAAAATATGCATACCGATATACATATTGCAAACACATTCGAACTGAGGATCTTCCTTTTTGAAGTGGCTTAACATGGCAACAGCTCGAGGTATACTGAATTATTACGTTTTGGAAGGTGCTACCTATCATATAATTATATTTTCCAACAAGTAAATTCAGCGGGCTTACCTGTGAGTAATGATCTAAAATCTGTAGGAATATGATCTTCTTGTAATAATCGAAAATAGTAATGTGAAATGAAATAACAACTAAAAATAATACGAGGAATTCGACATAAAATAATGGTAGTTCAGTGGTTAGCATATTTAGGTTGCAAACTAGACATACCTACCTAGTGAAGTGATTTTGAACTCCATTTATTGCAAAATTAGCTTTCTCTATCAACTATCTCCGACAAAGGCTTCAGATTTCACTATAAATTGTAATTTCCCATCTTACTCCAGTCAATGAAAACAATTAATCGCCATGCTTAAGACAAAATTCGTGGAGGCTCATTTTCAGGAAAAGCAGGCCACAGAAGATGCAGACACCCTTATTGTCACTACAGCGTTGGAAATGTCCTCTTTGTAACTCTGTTTATATTGTAGGAGAAGATATAGATCTGCCTGTCCTTCTAACAGCTCTCGGGCGCGATTATGGTAACTTTTATTTCCGAAAACCAGAAAAAGAAAAGTCTCCGAGAAAATATACACCTCACGCATCGTACAATACGATGAAACTGTAGTAAACAATATTCTGTTTCTTCACGCATTCAGTGGTTGCGATACCACATGGTCTATCTACAATCAGGGAAAAGTGAATTTTTTAAAACATTCGGAAACTCTCGGTCTCTCACTGACATTATTGGATTTTTCAAAAATCGTGATGCTGAACCCTCCAGCATTCACTTTGGTATAATCT
This sequence comes from Leptura quadrifasciata, assembly GCA_963675555.1. NCBI lineage: Eukaryota > Metazoa > Arthropoda > Insecta > Coleoptera > Cerambycidae > Leptura > Leptura quadrifasciata. The sequence goes on from OY776674.1 coordinate 33,378,803, forward strand.
TTTTGCCAAGTATGCAAAACGTACCCTCCATCTAGCGTCTTTACCACCAACAAGCGAGGCCGCCCGACAGCATTCATATAGAACTTACCATCAAGTTCAACAGTGGCTTGGTGTGCTGAAAAATTCACTAGATTGGGGGTGGAAAAAATCCAGAGATAGCCTGATTGCCATAACTAAGCAGAAAGAACCTGCTCCAACTAACCTTCTCAATTGCATTTCTTGCAAATGTAAAGAGGTTGTGGTTCCGCGTGCAGCTGCCGCTAAGCGGGTTTGAAATACTCAAGAATGTGTGGTGTTTGCAACGGAAATGCATACAGCAATGTAGCCGACATATGTCTGGATGACGACCATGACGACGAACTTGACGTGCTCCAAAACATAAATAGTGTTGCTGAGGATGTCATAGAAAACGCAGAGATATTTGATGATGATTGCGTCGATCCGTCGGGTCTTTGATTTAGAGTCGAAACTGTGGATTAGGCCTATTGGGGATACCATATAACAAAAACGGGCCAATTTCTCTACCAGGTGGCGTGGAAACGAGAAAAATATCACATCCTACAATTTTTTTCACATATAGCGTTGCTATAGGTGATAAAATATTGCCTCGCTAACGTCGTGCAAACATTGCCAATAGTTGGTGAAACAATTGCTTTATATTTATTACACGACGATAAAACTCTTTTTTTCCAAATTTGAGAAGCTATCTCTGTAAATATTGATCGTACAAAAAAATAGTAAAGAGCTAAATTGTAGAGAGTTTTATAAGGAATAATTTTGAATAGAAGAATTTTTCCAATAAAATGTACGGTAAGGAAGATATGGCTATTTCTTTAATTTCATGCGCCATTTTCCAAGATAAGGCCGCGAGCGGCGAGACGCCGTGTTCGCAAAATCAGGTGCTCATTAAGGACCTCAAGATCTAGGTATGTGTCAAGTTTCAAAACTTCCCGACGTTTTGCAAACAAACCCTGTTTTTATGTATTCATTGACTGGATTATCTTCCGGCACAAATAAATTTAGATTTTGCGGGGATTCAGATCATCTGGAAAGTGGTAAATAAATATGTTTAAGCAAACATGAAGAAACTGTTGAAATCTGCAAAAGCCTTTACGCAAAACTTCCCTCTGTATTTGTCACCATTGTTACTAAAAGTACAGCATGTTTCTTTTTTGGCAGTTGTGCTAACCATATGCCAAATATTATCGACCCCCGTAACATTTTCTTCATTAATTATGGTTTTTAGGGTGTGTATAGGATTCACTAAAATTATAACAGATTTTTTTCTTGGCGACTAGATGAATTAATTAATTTCTTTGGGGTGTTCAACCTGTCTATTTTCACTTTGATGTATTCAGGTTTCGTCATTGGTAATAGCATCAACTGCTGGCCACATATTACTTTTCTCCACCAAATAGGTTTTTTACAGACAGACAGACAGACATACGGATAGACAGGCAGACATCAGATAGATGGACGGAACATACGGACAGAGAGCAGACACATCGACAGACAGTCTGATGGAATTGAAAGACAAATTTCGGAGACTGACTTTTTCATTATTACAAAAAAGACAGTAATGGTTCAGCAAAAACCTTAGAAAATTTATGTTCCTGTGCAAAATAGTTCGCCAAGAATATGTTTAATTTTTTGGGACAGAATTTAATGTAAAGTTTAATTTAATTGTGAGCAAGTTTCATTGAGAATGAATTATTAACAAAGGTTTAATGATGAGCACGAATTATGTCTGCGAGTGTACTTTATAAAGGCACTGATAAAAAACTAAAATGAAATTTTGATAATGGTCTTCAGTCTACATAATTATATCTATCACTTGTATTGAATTATTTTGTATCAGTTAAATCAGAATAATCGGTGCTTTAAAGTTAGAAATATGCCTGCAAATGACAGTTTTTATGTATCGAACAATACCTGGCTGCTCTCACAGAATTATTCCAATATAAAAGCGTATGATGACATTGATAGCACCGGTGATGGAGATATATTTTATTATTATCTAGGTGGTGGTCTTTGCGGTGTATTGGCTGCAGTAATTATTAGATTTTGTATTTGCAGATGCTTAAACAAATCAAACAGTAAGTAAAATCTTTTTCTTTTCTAGTCATTATAGTTTAGCGGTAAACAGTTTTAAGCATCCAAATGGCCAGGCGGGTTTCTTTCTTTTACTCGTAATGTGTTTCGCAGTATTTGTATATCCAAATATTTGTTTTTTTGTTTCTTACTAGAGCTTAAACAAATGGTTCGAGTATTACAAAGTTCAAAATGAAATAAATGACTTAAAAAACAGGAGAGACCTGACAGGGAAAAAGGAAATTTGATCTAAAAACACTGAATAAGATTATTGCTAATAATAAAATTTAATAATCAATGACTGCAGTCGCATGTATATTTACTTATTCAGAATGTTTTTATTATGTGCGAGAAGTGGGTAATATTTAGTATGTTGTGAATCTGTACTAGTGACATACTGGCTGAAGAAAAAGAAAAGATATTATGGATCCCTTTTAGAAAATAGCATAGTAGTATAGTACTAAATAGCATAAATTGTTTATATCACCATCTTGAATACTGTTTAATGTTCTATATAGGCTGTAACGCAACTTATCCGAAATATTTTAACCACACATGCACCTTTAAATATAAGTAATAACCCAACACAAAAAAAGATACAAATTGTTAAAGTTACAAATTAATGAAAATTTATCGATATCTTGGTCACTGATGAAACTATTTTTACGCGTAATGGTATAACCAATCTACATAATATGCACGTTTAGACCATTGAGAATCCTCATCAAGTAGTTCGGAATCACTTTGAACATCGATGAACGCCTAATTAGTCCGTTCATATTGCCAAATCAGATGGATGGTCAGCAATATCTGCAGTTTCTCCGTAATGATCTTCCTGGTCTTCTTGAAGATGTGCCCTTGGAGGTCCGAAGTCGTATGTGGTTTTTACATGATGGTGCGCCCCCAAATTATCGTTTAGTAGTCCGAGGTTACTTGACCCAATTAAACGGAACGGATACGTTGGATCGAACGGGATGGACCTGTAGCTTGGCATCCGCGGTCCCCGGATCTAAATCGTCTTGACTTTCTTTTGTGGGGTATCACAACAGCTGTCCATAATCTGCGTCTTCGGGAACAGCAGAAAGGGAGAACACTGTAGCTAGTGTGACAAAATTGGATTAGACGGGTTCAGGTGTGCTTGAATGTCAATGGGCAGAACTTTCAACAGTTTTTATAGAAATAATACATTATTTTAACATTTCCATTAATTTGTAATTTTAACAATTTGTATCTTTTTCTGTGTTGGACTTTTATTATTATTTTTTTAAGAAATCGGCTTCTTATTTAAAGGTGCATCTATGGTTAAAATTTTTCGGGTAAGTTGCGTTACACCTGTATATATATAACCACAAAGAGACCAACACAAACAATAGTAGGTGTGCGCAATTTACATTTGACCGTTGGCGGCGGTGAAAAGTTGTGCGATTCCATTATAGTAAAATGGTTCGGTAATGCTCGGCCGTGAAATGATACACAGTCGGACTTATACTTAAGAGGTAAAAGTAAATTGTACATGCTGTTCCTGCATATTATCCAATCGGGTGGTTTCAAAAAATTTTCTGGGAAATTTTACCGACTTAAGGTATTTTTATTGAAGTCTTGGATGAACTAAATCTTGTAATAGCAAAACTATAGATATTTTGTCAAAATTTTGGGAAGAGCTATCTTGGATAGATTCGAACATGCAATTTTCTTCGGGTTGAGTGTCAGTACAACGCAACGCGCATCTGAATTGGTATGTTAAAGAATGATTCGATAAAGGGTGAATGATTCTCACTCCATGAAGAGATCATTGCCACTAAACAATCCGCAACTCTCTTTTATCAAACTTTGGTAGTCCAATCGTTCTTCCTTCAATGATGATTTATATCAATTCAGAAAGGGACTAACGTTCTTCGGTTCTTCCTTCAGAAGTTATTAATACTAATGTTATTCACTTTAAAGTTAAATGGAACCTATTTAGATAAAAATGAATTCATAGTCTCAAGAATTGTAAATTCTATTCAAAATTAATTTAGATCTGAATTGGCCCTATTACCCTGAGTAGATTTAACGGGTTCAAGGAGAAATAGTTGGCTGTTTCTTTTAATCGGCTCTCTCAAGATTGCAAACAAAGAAAACGATCCTATAATACGTGTTTTCAGTTCAAGTGCTAAAGCCCTGGAGGTTTCAAAATAAAAATTGTGGCTGGTGAACAATTGGCATATATTTTGAATATATTTTTTTTTTTATAGTAGTCAGTTGTATATCAATAATGTTACGTTACGTTGGCTACTGTTCCCTTTTTACTGTCTTAAACTGTGGCACGCCACTATTAAGTTAAATTTTTCAAAGAAACTCGACTCTGCAGCCTACTATGCCTATAAAAATTTTCAGTATAGTTACTACGATAAAGAAATGGATGAACCTATAATGAATCTTGAAAACTTCAGAAAAAAATCCATTGTTTGTTATTGATTTCTCTTGTCAACCGGATGCAATTAAATCATCCACTGTCGACATCAAAATAGAATTTGAAACACGAAAGGCGAAGTTTCCCGAGCAAACTCGAGTATATGCGCTTATACTTCACGATGCTTATTTAACCTACAGCGCATTGAATGGTTTAGTCCAGAGTGACCTTGTCGCTGCTAAGTAAAAGACTGCAATATAGTGCATACATTTCCTACTTTGATCATTGACTTACAACGTTTTCAATATAAGAATAATAAGTTTATAGTGAAAGAATAGGCTGCTGTCTGCTGTAACACTAAACAACAACCATATTATATTTTCAACCACCATATCCATTCTCGTCATTAACAAATAGTGAAACGATATAATATCAATGGTTGGAGAAGAATTTTCATGGTTTAAAATATCGTGGATATATTCAACTGGAAGAATTGCCACTAATCTTTGAGCAACTTTGTCAGAATGCTGTTAACAACTATCAACATAATTTACCGCTAAACGGTGTTATAATACTATGCAAAGGTGCGGCGAAGTAGAATTTCCTACTACAATATCTACAGTGATATAAAATTATAGATCTTAATGATTGTTCACCGCTTTTACCTAGCATTAAATCATTGACTATACCAGAATATCTGGACCATTACCAGTATAATAATTGTCATCGTGCTCTCACAAATGTTCGTTTTCTATACAAATGTGTTGTAGATTTAAATACCAAATTGGAATAAACGTCTTTAGTTACGTAATCAAGAATAGGTAATAAACTGAATGTATTATGGTAATTTCATACCTTCATCATAATATAAAAAATACAAATAGTACAATACAATGATTGTCTTAATTACTCTTAATTATCCTTATTTTTAACTTAATTACCCTAATTTTTTGCTAATAAGCATATTAATAAAGTCGTCTTAAAATTTACCCCCACCACTTTGGTTGTCTCCACCACTTGATCCTCTTCATTTGAATCCTTGACTCGTGACCCCTGCTTACGTCCCCCCCCTAACACGCTATTACCACCCGCCACTTTAATAGCTTCCCACCACTCCAATTGCCTCCCACCATTCCAATTACCCCCTCCACCCTAATTACCCTCCGCCCCTAATCTGATCACTACCATGCTCCTGCACCGAAGGTCTGTCATTACCATATTACTATGGTTCAATACGTCAGTGACAAGATGGCTATTGAACTTAAACTTGAAAACAAAAATATTTACCGACTTACGGGCATTTACTGTTTATGATTAATTGATTTTACTTTTTCTGTTACACAAAAATTAAACAAATCGGAAAGTTAAATACTTTGCTACTTACTGCAAAATAATCTTCATTTATAAATTATCCACAAGAAGTGGTTTACATCCCACTGTAAGCTGTAGGGCCCTGTATCTTCTCAGACTCAGTCAAATCTAGGTTCTCTAGACTTAAGTGGGTAATTCAAGTGACCTGGAAGACGGCAAAACATTTTCAAACATATATAACGATATACGAAGTACTAGATCAGAATACATCAAAGATTGTTTTCCAGTTGTCAAGAATAATGTTGAACATTTTCTACGAAAATTAAGAAATATTTTCAACATTTGCATCCCTCTCCCTCACGGGATCAACTTTTAGGGATTTGAAAGCATTGCCTATGTGTGAGTTAAATTTGCTATGTGTGAGCTTTGAAAATTTGAATACTTACTCAGTTTTCCTTTCCCAAAAACTTTTCCTAATAACATTTTATCGTATCTTTTACAGATTAATCACTGTATTAGTGGGAATATTAACTTTTTGTAAATCTCCAAGGCGCACTTGATTTTTTGAAACTCAAATTATGGCACAAATTAATTTATATCCAAGCAGGACTGAATTCCAGAGAGTGTCGATCCGGGGACACAGTATATAAAACATATATTGAATTTTATACATAATGCTCCGGGCTAATTCCGTTATTATTATTTATTTCAGATTGACGTGGCAATATGGTTTAAATCTTATGTATTAAGTGGTTGTTATTTTAAAATGATTAGCTGTGCATGCGATATTATCAGACTATCGAAAGATAAAATTAATACCAAAGTTTAAAACGACATATTCCGTTCAAAACGTAAACTAGTAAAATTTGCACTCGGGCGATACCAACGACGAATATTTATTAGACCAACATTTTAAGCCAAAAATATTACAATTTGCTTAGAGTTTAACATTGTTATCGACTCCTAGTAAAGTTTCAAATTTTAATAGGTACAATATTGTAAAAGTTTGGACTTCCAAATATTTTTAAATATATTTTTCTACCCTCGGGCAAAAGGTAGAGTATTAAGTTTTCAAAAAATATTTTACTGTTTTATTTAACATTTTATAAATTTTTTATTTAATTTGTATTAGCGTTGCGAATTTAATTAAATATATAAGCAGTGATTATCCCTTGTTAACAGATAAATATAAATAAAAATGTGAATATTTAGATACTGGGTTATTCGTATTTCATTTAATTTCCAGAAATGGAACGATATTGTACGAATCGAACATGACAAATAGTATCGGATACTTATAATCATAATATTTAATATCACATCTTTATTAGATAACAATTTTTCGAACTATTTCATAAATTATATGAGCAGGAATTACAATTTGTGTAATTGCTAATTACAAAAAAATTTTAAAACTTCACAATTTAATTTCTGGACCTGACATGATGTTGTAGTAATCGAGTATGATTGGCGCCTTATTTTATAAGGGTTGATGTCTTGTGCTGTAAATGTTATTTTAACTTCAGAATAGTTTATGTTTTTGTAATATACAGGGTAGGGCAATAGTGTGTCGGACCTCGATATCTCCAGTTCTACGAGAGCTAGAAATTTAAAAAAAAAGTTGCAAGTAAACTTGATAAAAAAGTCTATAACTGGGAATTGTTTTCGAACATACAAGGCGAGGAATGGAATGGAATGCTATGTTTATAAGTACATTTGTTGAAGCCTCTTTCTTGGCTCTATTTATTCCTATATTAGCATTGAATATCTCCCAATCACTTGGATGTAATGAATTTTTTTGTTAAAAATAATGCAATCTGCAGATGGATATTAAAAAAATTACCGCAGTCACAATTATGGGTTTTAAGAAAAACTTATGTGAATAACAGTTACAAGATATCTAATTAATGTTTTTGAATCATTTTCATTTCCTAAAAATGTACAGGGTGGCCAAAAATTATTTTTCAATTAAGAACATTTTAAATTTAATTCTCTCAATTTTTTCAAATGGAACTTCCTGAATATTTTTATATTGACGATGTGATGTAGAAATGGAAAAAGAACATTTTTTGTAAGTACTTCCCTAGGGCCAATTGCAACCAATTTCGTTTTATTGAGCAATATTTACAAAATTCAAAAATAAATTTAAAAAAGAGCTTTCTTCCAGTAACTCAGTAGAAAAAATTATAATAAATGTTCCACATGTTGCCCATTTTGATTCACACACATCTATCTCTATGCGCTTTTGAAATGAGGTTCCCACTGTTCTTAAAACTGCCGGTGTGATAGATGTAAAGGCAGTTATTATTTTTTCCTTCATATTTTGTACTGTTGTTGGTGCGTTTCTATAAACAATTTCCTTCACGTATCCCCATAAAAAGAAATTAATTTTTGTAAGATTTAGTGGGTCCATTCCTTCCAATCCATTGATTAGGGTAGGTATTATTTAAGTGACCTCTAACTGCATTTAAATAATGTGATGGAGCAGCATCTTGCTGAAACCACATACTATTTCGAATTCTTTCAGGGAGATTTACTAATAATTGTGACAGATAGTTTTCCAAAAAATGAAAATAAATAGCTCCAGTCAATGTACCATCAAAGAAATGTGACCCTATTACTTGTTCTCTAATAATTCCTCCCCAAACGTTTATAGATCATCTGTGTTGGTTATCAACTTGTATAAAAAAGTGAGGGTTTTCCGAAGCATAATAATGGAAATTATGCCTATTAATAAATCCATTTTTATAAAAAATTGCCTCATCACTGAATAAAACAGTATCGAAGAAGTTGACATCGTGTTGCATTTCTCCTCTGGCCCAATTACAAAATTGTAGGCGCTTTTGAAAATCCTCATCAGATAAGATAATTCCTGGTGCATTTAAATATGATATGCATGCAACTTATTTGTTTTTAAGATTCGACCCACAGACCGTCTACTTATTCCAAGTAATGAGCTCACTTCTCTTAGACTAACATGGGAATTCTCAACCGTTGCTAGCACTACAGAAAACTCATTTTCTTCGTTCACAACACGTTTTATTCTTTCACTTTTTTATATTTGACATTTCCAGTTTCCATAAATTTATCGAGAAGGTTTTAGAAGCTGCTAACATCAGGAATCCTTCTTTCAGGATAACGTTGGTGCTAAATTCTATCAGCAAGTAAACAATTTCTGTCTGACTCACCCAAAACAAAAGTCATGTCTACAAGTTCCGCTTTATTAAAATTCATACTGTGAAATTCCAAATATTTTAAATTCAATACAAATTGTAACGACCGATAAGTGTGATAAATGCTCCTTTGTACACGACAATTTATACCAAACTTAGGTTTTATTGCTTGTCGAATAACGAAAACAGCAAATAAATGTACAAAAAAACATTACAGTAAAGGACCGGTTAAATACTATTTACTCATTTCAATGGATTGGAAGAAATAGTCCCACTAAATGGCCTCATTTCAAAATTGCATAAAGACATGTGTCAATCAAAATAAGCAACACGTCGAACACCTCTTATAAATTTTTCTAATGAATTATTTGAGGGAACCTCTTTTTTTAAGTTTATTCTTGAATTTGACACTTATTTATTTATAAAACAAAAATGGTTGTAATTAGCTATAGGGAAGTACTTACAAAAAATTTTCGTTTTTCATTTCTACATCAATTTAAAATGTTTCTTATTGAAAAATAATTTTTGGCCACCGTGTACATTTTTAGGAAATGAAAATGATTCGAAAACATTAATTAGATGTCTCGTAACTGGTATTCACATAAGTTTTTCTTAAAACCCATAATTGTGACTGTGGTGATTTTTGTTAATATTCATCTGCAGATTGCATTATTTTAACAAAAAAATTCATTACATCCAAGTGGTTGGGAGATATTCAATGCTAATATAGGAATGAATAGAGTCAAGAAAGAGGCTTCAAGAAATGTATTGATATACATAGTATTCCATTTAACCGTTAGGATTTTAAAGTTTGTCTTTGAAGACTTTAATGTACCACACCACAGTACGTAGGCAATGGCACTAATCCATAATATAATCAATAATAGAGGTCGTCTACTAGATCTTGGCTTTTCTAATCTAGGATGTGAGATTGTACATGATAATGCACCGCTTGTGAATGGGAATATTTTTCACCCGGCACTTTATATTTCTTTAAACATTGCAACAAAATACAATAATTTCCAGTCAGAAAAAAGAACTTAAGTCATATAACTTTAAAAATGCGAACTATCCAACTCTCTACAGTGCTCTAGAGAATATCGTGGTGGTGGCGTTATTGGTGTTATTAGCAAAGTTTTCAGAATGTTGACATGTCGACAAAGGAATTCTATGATAAATTGTATATGTTATACAATGCGTTCCGGAATAAAAACACTATAAAAGTATAATACACAATGGTATATGAAAGAAATTATCTATAATATCAAAGAAAAAAGAAGACGTCAGAAAAGATTTAAAAAAACAAAAAACCAGCATCATGTAAATAAACTCAAGGAACTCCGATCGTTAATCAAACAATAGATAGACAAAGTATATGACAGGTATCTCATAAAAGTTCGGAATTCTATATCTTCAGACTCCAAACAATTTTGGTCATTTGTGCATTCAAAGAGAAAACATACAAGAATACCAGGTAAAATGAAATACATGGATAAGACCTACGAAAATTCGGAGGATATTGACATATTTAGTAAGTTCTTTAGCTCTGTGTTTGAAAAATCACACGATAATATAGACAAATTTGCATCAAGATTTAATACCATCCTTCGTGGCCAAAGATTGTCCATATGTTCATTTGTATATAATATTTAATTTTCGTTAAAAACATCAACATTCCCGAAAGACTGGAAAATAGCAAAGGCCTGTCCAATTTGTAACTTCGCGAAGGTTCTTGAGATGATCTTGTATAAGCACAACTATTTGTCTACCAAAACAATTATATCACCATATCAACATGGTTTTGTTTTATGTCTAACAGATCGACCATTGCAAATTTATTTTGGTTCTAAGGCTTTCGCGAAGCTGATGATCCATGACTATGGATCATTACAAATTTAGTTCCATTCACTCAAAATGTGTCAAATGTCATCGATGATCAAGGACAGGTAGATGCGTTGTACCTAGACTTCTCTAAGGCTTTAAATAGATTTGAATAGAAAATATTACTGAACAAATTAAAGAACTATGGTTTCAATAACCAGCTTTTAATATTATTTTGATCATAAAAGGAGAATAGATATCAGTATGTATTTTACATTTCACATCATCTACGGCCGTGAGCAAAAAAAATAGGACTAGTCTTATAACGGTATTTTGCTAAATTCTAGTTGTGTACATCTAACTTTAATTTTTGTGACATTGTCAGTTAGTTGTCATAATTTATTGCAAGTGTGCAAAAAACTAATATGCCTCATATAAGCGATTTAGTTAAATCTGGAGTTATTGCTAAAGCAAAAGATGTATGATTAATGAGACAATTTGCACTTCGTTATAATATTGACAAAAATTCGGTGTGTAACGTTTGAAGAAAGTGGAGAATAAACGGTACGATTAGTAGAAATCCTGGATTAGGGCGACGAAGATACCAACTCAACAGCAAGACTTACAATTGGTAACTGCTTTATTAGAAAATCCATTTTACTCAGTTATTCAGGCTGCTGAAGGAACGAATTTTCCTGGATCGAGTAGTACTGGTCGCCGGCGAGTAAGAGAATCGGAGCTACGCTGTTATGCAGCAGCACAGAAATACTTACTTAAAGCTGAACGTAAAGAAGCTCGAGTAGGATTTGCACTTGAATTTTTAGCGGACGATGTAAATTTTTGGAACAATATAATCTTTACAGACGAAAAAACTTTCCAGTCAACACACAGCGGTCGTATTCGTGTTTACCGCCCTTCGAGAACTCGATTCGATGAGAAATATATATCTAACAATGATAAAAGTGGTAGATTTTCCGTCAATATGTGGGTTTGGATATCCCCACGTGGTCCTGGTGTTTTATGGCATATTGAGGAACGATTTAATAGTGAAACGTATATTAGGATTTTAGACAATATTATGCTCCCTTCTGTGTCACAATTATTTCCTAATAATGAGTTCATATTTCAACAAGACAATTGTTCCGTTCACACTGCTCATACCGTAACTAACTGGTTTCAAGATAACAACATCAATGTTCTTAACTGGCCCAATCATAGTCCAGATCTGAACCTTGTGGAAGAAGTATGGGGACTACTCGTAAGAAGTATCCAAAAACGAAATGTCGGAATGCCGAAGAATTACTGGAAATGGTAAATAATGCATGAGAAAATATTATTACTAATGATTATTGTATAAGGTTATTTAATTCTATGCCAAACAGACTTATAGAAGTTATAAATATAAATGTGCAATAACGAAATATTAATAGTTAGTTTCTTGTTAAGTAGGATATCCTTTGTCCTTTGATCCAGGATGTCTGCTAATCGTACCTTTATTCTCCACTTTCTTAAAATGTTACACAACAAATTTTTGTTAATATTATAACGCAGTGCAATTTGTCTCATTAACCATCCATCATTTACTATAGCAATAACTACAGCATTAAAATAAAAAATAAATTAAAAATATCTGTTTTATTTCGGCTACTCATTACATATTCAAATAGAGACAGATTTACATTAGAAAAAAAAAGTTGTCTTATTTTTTTCTGCTCACGACAGTACATACCCATCGACATCTGGAGTACCGCAGGGTAATAATATTGGACCCTTGTTATTTCTATTATTTATTAATGACTTATGTGAGACGCTTAAATGTGACAAACTAATATGTGTAAATGATCTGACTCTTTAAAAATATAAAATCTGAAGATAACTGCAGAGATTTTCAAAAGGAACTTGACAAAATCAGTCAGTGGTGTTCACTTAATAAGCTAGATCTGAATGTCAGCAAATAGTTATTTCATATAAAAAAAAAGAGTTTTAGAATGATTATTTGATAATGCAAATGATACTAGAGCGCGATACATTGATTAAAGACTTGGGTATTTACTTCGATCCAGAGCTGAGTTTTGGAGAACATGCAAGAATTAAGTGTAATGAATCAATTGTTTGGTTTAATTTCGAGAAATTGCAAATCAATTACCAATCTGGAGGCGTTAAAATTATATTCATATGTAAGGTCCAAACATGAAAATGAGGCAACAATTTAGAATCCACATTACCATATTCACAGAAGCAGTATAGAACAAATACAGAGAATGTTTTTAAAGTTTATAACATTCAAATCAACAGGACAGTATCCAGAAACAGATGTATATAACAGCAATGTATTAAACACATTTAATTTCGAGAGCCTTGAATTTAGAAGAATTTGCTATTTTCAGGTATTCTTATTCATGCATAACAAAATTGACTCGCCGAAAATGCTTATCCAGTTAAATACTCACGTTCCAAGGTTGCATTCTCGTCAAAATAATATGATTTGCTGGAACCGGGCTAATACAAACGTGATGTTAAAATCACCCATATACGGTATGTGTAATTACTTAGTAGCGCGCCTACGTAGAAAGATACGGCGTTTGATTATAAAGTATTTCACTTCGTACACAGAGACTGTAACCATATGAGAAAAAATTAAGATGCAGAACCAAAAAAATACACGTGGCGGCTGAAAAATGTACGGGGTGACTCAACGAAAAAAAAATTGTATGTAAAAACTTGTTCAATAAATTAAACTTGGTAGTCTAGAGCCAAAAAGCAACTATTAAAGTATCTATGGATTTCATATAGTAATAAGTTGTCATAGGTTAGGTACAGGTCATTAGTACTACCCCTAGTAAACTACATGCTAGAAACTCACATCGATTTAGAAGGAATTACTGTAATTTATTTTTTTCTTGTATTTTTAAATAAAGGTGTTAATACCAACTAAATGGGACACCCCAACATTACTTCGAAATAAATTATATTCAAACCTTAAAACTATTTCCGTTTTTATTGCACAAAGACAATGTAATTTCTCTAAGTCTATTTCCAGAAATAGATATGCCACGCGAATGCGTTTCATCTATTGTATTCTTACTTCTCGTATATCCGTATGTATTAAGAGCCATATATACAGGTAGGGGTGGTTCGGGCTCATTAGAATGATGTACAATATTTCCTTTAGAAACGCCTTTTTATAGTTAAATTGAATTAGTTATGTGACAGTAAGTACTGGCAAAGTAGCCTTGTTGGAAGCAGAAAAGCTTGACCTGTATAGTAGAATAAGTACAACTGGTGGAAGGGAGGGTGGTACTGAGTTTTCTTCACAATTTTCTGTGGATTGTCCTTCAAAGTAGGTCTTGTGTTCAGATATTTCTTTTCGTAACACCTTGGCAAATCTTTTACATAAAACTGCATCAAAATCACTCTGCTCATCTAAAGAAACATCTGTAAAATCAGCTTTCTTCCCAACAAGCAAGTATTCTTTTTTGGACGATGTTCTTTAAGCTGTTATCTTGTAATAGTTGGGATAATCGATTGCAATACAATTTGATTAAATCGGTCATTTTAAAAATGTATTCACTTTCAGAGCACGTTAGTTTGGATTGAATAAAGTTCATTAACTCAGCAAATGCCAACCCTTCACACATATTCCAAGTTTCAGCACTGTTTTTCGGTCGACATTTATTATGCAAGTTTGTTAAACAGGAATTGTGATATTTTGCTTCTAAAGCTATTAGGTCACCGAGCTAAGGTATGCCAACAGTTTTCTGTCCCCCAGCTGTTCCGCACATTTTCTTACTTTAGAATCTAACGCCATAGTCTCTACACTGTGTAATCGCTTACGTCGAAGTTCTGGATTACATAAAAAAACATTTTTTGTCTTTGGTCTCTACAATATTAGCAGATAAACGAGTACTTTTCTTGGAAGGCCCTGGACTTTCACTTTTATCCTTTAGTTGTCTTGCTAATAATGGTTTAATTTTGATGGAATTATATTTAAGTTCACATGATTTATGCCATTTAGCTTGGTACTTAATGAAATTTTCGAGTATGCTCAAACCAGGTTTTGACATTTTATCAAACATAACAGAGGCTGGCAATTCTCCCAGAGCTTTTAATTCTGTTGAGTTATTAACCATAGTCGCATAGCCGCTATTTATTTTTGTTATATTTGTGTTTCGAGCTGGACAAACAAGTCCTTTAACATTTCTACCCTGACATAAGCAACATTTTTTTCCAGTCTATATTAGATCCTTCATAAATATCTAAAGAAGCAGAAACTGCCAAAACTAGCTATTTTTTTCGCTCATATTGTATATGCAATATGCATAAAATTAAAACTGAAAATCATTCACCTCAATTTTCAATTTATAATATATTTTGTTGGAAAATGTTATCTGTGTTCGATTTATAATAATTAAATTTGACAACCCTCCAATTTTATTTTGATGACTACCATACTCATAACCACACATTATTCAGGCAATATTTACAAATTTACGTACTTTAAAATGATTGAACATACCTGGCCGATTCAATTTAAGCACTATGTGCAATATAATAAGCTTCAGTCTAACACGTTGACAAAATCACTTTGTAATCAACAAAAATCAAGAAATTTATACAATATGTTACCACTAGACTAACAACAGCTATCTTTACTAGCTTACGTACTCATTCCTATGCGTAAGATTTTAAAACAAAAAACAGCGAAGAGATTGTGACCGGCAAGTAGTAACATTGTCAGGTTCTTATTTCATATAAAGCTAATAAAATGAGTTGGTTGATTTTCTTAAGGTAATGCATTATATTTAGGGTGAAATGATAGATTACTATACCTATAATATTTTAAATACTAATGTTTCATTCAAACATTCCATTTAAAATTAATGTAAAATGCACAACAATTTTTTATTCAGTTGTACCTTTAGTCGATATTGTAAGGTATAAAAGGGATGGAACTACGCCTGAATAATAATATACTACTAAATCTTAATCACATTGATGAAAAAAAGCCAGTCTTTGAAAAAAAATCTAAAATTAAAATTAGTTTCTAGATATTGTGATATAAGTAATCCCCCCTAAAACCCGACCCTGCAAACAACAAAAAATTTGGCTCTGCATCTTAAATCACTCCAAACGTGGTAATAAATATATTTACAAAGTATCATACTTTTATCAGAAAACGCCGTATAATGCTAAAAATCAGGACGTAGGCACGCCACTATACAATAAAATAAACGAGATGTACGATTTAAATGTGTGCTCCCAAAAGGAATTGAAAAAATATGCAGGACAGGTCTCTAGCATATAAGTATTCGTGTTGTTAAGAATTATACTGGGTGTAACCATGGTACACCCCCCCCCCTTTCTTCTTTAGTTTTGAAGATAATTGATTGAAATTTAGGATATACTACATAAATAGTAAGCGGCACTTTTTATAATACAATTTTTTGTTTTCCATTTAAGTGTGCCATGACGGATCCGATTTATTTTAAATGGCACCTGTAATGCTACAAAAATCGAAATTTCGTTAAAAACACTAAATTACGTGATTTATGAGCAAATAAAATTCACCAAAATTGTTTTTGGGGCAAAACTCAATTTTTTCAAACTGAACCATATCGGTACTGTGGTACCATTTATTAGTACTATTAATAAGGAATTTATTAATATGTCGTATTAAAATATGCGATAAATACAAATAAAATTACAGCTAAAAGAAAATAAGAAAATATAATTTTATTTTAATTACCTTGTTACACATAAGGTGGTTTTCGAATACAAAAAATTAATACAAAATATTACAACAGTTGTTCAAAATGCTGTCCATTAACGTCAATGCACTTCTGAACTTGCATAGCTCTTTCTCGAAGAACGTTCGCCAATTGCTGGGCCGTTATGCAATTAATTGCTCGTATTATTCGTAGCTCCAGGTCTTCACGGGTTGTAATGGCGGTTGCACAGAAAACATTTTTTAAATTATCCCAAACAAAGAAATCAAGGGGTGTTAAATCAGGGGACCTTGGGGACCACCTCACAGGACCATTCGTAGAAATTACGTTTTTTCCGAACCTCCGTTGAAGGTAATCAATTACTATCCTTAAATTATGGAGAGGAGCGCCACCTTGTTGGAAATACATTCCCTGTCCTAAATCTAAAGGTAACTCATCTAAAATGTCCTCAATCTCATTTTCCAGGAATCTTAAGTATCTGGCACCAGTCAGAGGTTCTTCAAATATTATTGGACCAATGATTCTACTACCGATTATTCCAAGCCAAACATTGAAACCGAACCGCACTTGAAAGTTACCCTCTCGTAATAAATTTTGATTTTCTTGTGACCAATATTTTGTATTTTGTCGGTTAAATAATCCCAAATTTGTAAACCTAGACTCGCCCGAAAATAAAATCAGTCCCAAAAAATTATTGTTTGGCTGCACGTTATTATACAAAATCCAATAGCAATATTCCATCCTACGTTCGTAATCACTTTCGTACAAGTGCTGGTGCAATCGGTATTTAAAAGATTTATAGTGGTCTTTGTGTAAAATGTGGCTTACTGTTTGGTGACTGATGTCCAATTCAAACCCAACTTGCCTTAAAGAAACAGTCTTATCAAATTCTATTCGAGCCAAAACATTAATTTCCGTTCCTTCGTCAATAATGAAGTTTTCTTCGGGATCATTTTTGGGCTCCCTTCGGAATTAGTTTTCAACACGTTTAAAATAATTTTTCGCTGAACATTGTCTATCAGGATATCGTTGGCCATAAAGGTTGGTAGCCGCAACTGCATTTCTATTAAATTTTCCATAAATAATTAACATGTCCACTTCTTCATCTCTTGTATAAATTTGCGGCATTTTGAACACAATTAACAAGAATTTTGAACAATTTTTAAAGACACAATAAAAACACCGTTAAAACAACAAATGTTTGACAAGCTAAATATTTCATTGTTTTCAAAGCCACCTTAGTTACTTCTTAACATTTAATTAGAACAAAATTGTAGTTTCTTATTTTCTTTTAGCTGTAATTTTGTTTGTATTTATCGCATATTTTAATACGTCATATGAATAAATTCCTTATTAATAGTACTAATAAATGGTACCACGGTACTGATATGGTTCCATTTTAAAAAATTGAGTTTTTCTTCAAGAACAATTTTGGTGAATTTTATTTGCTCATAAATCACGTAATTTAGTGTTTTTAATGAGATTTCGATTGGCACACTTAAATGGAAAACCAAAAATTATATTTAAAAAAAAATGATGTTTGAAATGTCACTTATTTGACATCGTTGGATTCAGAAAATTATGCACAATTCAAAAATGCAAGGGTGTTCCATTCCATCCAAAAATCGAAAGTTATAAAAATCAATTGTATGTCAAGTGCCGCTTATTGTGTATGTAGTATATCCTAAATTTCAATCAATTATGTTCAAAACTAAAAGAGAAAAGGAAGTATACCATGATCCTGTTACATCCGGTATATGTGTGTATAAAAACATAATTACTGTGTAAATGTAGACACGTTTTGTTCTTTTGCTTTCTGGCCGATAGCCGCGTTGGCTAAGGCATGAGGTGGCAATCGCGATTAATTACACGAGTATCGCGCCACCAGATTCGAAACCCGATTCCGGCACCATCGGAGGAAATGCGTAACCCACTTCCGCACATGCCTCTGGCTTCTGAAATTGGGGGTTGTCTAATTTCTGTGGAGTTTATTATTTATTATGTTTATTGTTATTACTTGCTTATATTATAAGTCTTATGTTATAGAGTTCCACTATATTATACATTTTTCATATAATTTCTTCTAACAAATAATCTGATTATAGTATAGTGTATAATGTTTGCACTGTAATTGGGTTATATCTGTTGGGTACTTATTTATTAGAAGGTAATGTCGGTGCTAGAACAATTTTCTGCACCCCATCATCTTGATCGAACAGTTACCACACCTGTTTAATAAATATTGTTAACTAAATTCATGTAAGAAACTTCTGGAGCATCCAGAGAAACTAACATGTTGAAGACGCACAAATTCTAAATACGGTTAAAGAGAAATTCGTAATTTGTCCAAGACAACCAATTTAAATAGTGTGGTTATCCTCAGCATACTCAGAAACAGTTCAAAGCTGAAATGAACTTCGAGTGAATATTTGTACAAGTCAGTTAAGATGCCGGGCTTGTCAAAAGCTGGAGTCATGTATCTTTTAATTTTCTCGATAACTCTAATTGCTCATTTTCGGGTAGAGTATAACGATGATGTTTTGGTTATTTTGGAGTTGGCTGTCTATCGCGGTCCTTTGTTTTTGTGCTTAATGAGACGTTAGAAAAATAACTGGTGAAGAAGTTGATAATTTCAGCGGGTTTGTTTAATTTGGGTTTCGTTATAACTTATACCGAATGGCATAGTCGTAATGTTAGATTTTTAAATAATATGAAACCATAATTTTAAGAATTAGTGCCTAGTTCATCCTCCATGTAATTGAAGTTAGTAATTCTTATAAGCCGTTTTAATAAGAGATTTTACTTCAGATCTGACATATTAAAAATAATTCTAATCTTCGTCACTGTTTCATTTTGTGTACTACCTTTTAATCATTTTTGTCAAGTCACTGAGAATACCGCTTAGAGGTACTTATTTTTTTTTCTAGGAACATGTTTATCAAACAATGGGTTTATTATACTGTAAAATTTATATCATTTACATTAGTGAAATTAGAAAGTACCGAACAATCAATACGTATAATGTAACGACATTATAGTAGATAGATATATTATGTAGTAGATTAAAGTTACATTTTTTATAATTAAGATCACGTCTAGAACCCAAGGGTATCAGCACCAAATATGTGGCAGCGATATCTGTCGGAAATACTAAAATAATAGTAATAGTTTTTGATATTATTGACTATATATTTTTTCCAATATAAATGCTAGACCGCAGCTGTGTGAGATACAATTCGAGTTCGAGTCTCAGCTGAACCAAATAGTAATGTAACAGGGAATGGTTTCTATGTAATTGTCTGTAAATCTGTAACGTTTGATTGGTGGAATAATTGTGGCTAGACTCTGCTAGGATGTTAGTATAATGTCATTAAAAAACTCATACTAATATTTTCTTATGATGTTCAACTTGCAACCCTGATCTATTGCATTTAATAAGATTTAATTCTGGTTTTATAACATGAAAATTCATTAATTACCCTCTTAATTCAAAGTAATGTTATATAATTTATAAAAAAATAAATAATGTTTATAAATGTTTCAATCGCCCTCCAGATCACTTAAATGATCCTTTTAAGCCTAGAATTATGTGGAAAAGTAGACGGGGCTCTACAGTTTATAGTGGGATCAGTACCACTTCTTGGGGGTATTTTATAATTGAAAATTACTTTGCAGTAAGTGGGGCTCGCACCCACGTCTCTAGGTATGCTCAGAGTGAAAGTTAGACGCGCTAACCACTTCCACTGTGACTCAACATCTTAAAATCAAAATTATTTCGTCGTGATTTGACCATAGGAGCACGCGTTGAATTTTGGTGCAAGACAGTTTAAAATAAGATTGCAATCGCAAAGGTTTATTTGTGGATCGAATTAAAAAAACGACCAGCCAATCAATCAAAACAACTTTATTCATATTAATATATTATATAACAATTTTTTTTTAACATTTATCTAACGTCGGTCTATTCATTTCTACTACTGAGGCCTATCACCGACGCCTGTAAACGAGCTACCCTCAACCAGGAATTTTGCCGAACCTCTTCCCTTAAGAAGACTAGGGATCTTCTACTTGCTTAACATTTAATAGACAAGTGACCGACGGCTTTACATCCCCCCCAAAGGATGGTATATCACCTTCACAACCCTCGCCTATGGTTACATAGTTTCCGCGAATACACTGATATACAAGTCGCTGGAAGATATGTGAGGCGAGGACACGGTCTTCTTTGAAACGGTCGCCCATCCGAGTACTAACCGCGCCTAACATTGCTTTACATCGCATATCGAAGTATGTACATAGTAAAGACGCATCTATGCTCGCCCCCAACAAATATTTAACCAGATATCTACCTTGCATTTGAGCCTGCGACCAACATAATATATTGTTTGTCACATTGGCGGTAACATGGCTCAGCGGAGCAGTGCTGGTTAAATTTATAATCTTCTTGGTTGTATCTTGAATACATCTAGTGATGCATTCAAGACACAACCAACATACTCATTCGTCTATTTAAAAATAAAATATAAAATGAGTAATACAATTGTACATTAATAAATAGCTAAAAATAATTAACATTATTTGATGATATATCACTTATTTAATTTTGTGCTACTGGTGCGGGTACCCAAGTCTATAATGACGGTCGACGGATCCCGTTGCAAGATTGCAAGATTTCTAGCGGTGAGCAGACTATGTTACTGCTGAATCTTTAATTTCTGGTCTAAATATAATTTTGATTTTACAATGTACAAAAAAATAAATTTTATATCAAACAAAACAAGAACAAAAAAAACATAAATGTACAAACATAAACGAAGAGTGATAGGAAATATTTAAAGATTTAACAGTTATGAAATATCAGTGCAAGTAGGTAGAGGAAGAGGAAGTTATAGTCGGTGAAGGCTTGGATATAGAGGTTGGCGGAAGGTAAGGTGTGCTTTATTCGAAAGGGAGCATTATGCTGTCTAATTTGTGTTACATTTTGGGTTAGCGGACTATCACGCAGGTTGAAGGTGCAGAATTTTTTAGATGGATGTAGTTCGGTATTGGCGTTATGTCGTGGCAGGGTGCGTAGAGATCTCTGAAGGAGGTGTACCTATTTGTGTTCTAACACTTTCAGTTTGTTCATTGTCGTGGCCGACGTGCTGCACCACACCGGCGCCTCATATGTGATTGCCGGCCTGATCACCATTGTGTACAATAATTTTTTATTTTGTCTGTTAAGTCTGCTATCCTTGACAATGACAGATAGAGACTCCTAGACTGGAGTAGGCAGTCCTTATTGCCTGATTTATATGCACGCTCCATTTGGTTGGAATTTGGTGTTCTATGATTGGCGTCAGAATTTTGTTCTCAGTGAAATGGCGCGTGAAAACTATCACCTCCGACTTTTCGACGTTTATCCGAATCTTCCACTGACCGTACTGAACCGTGGTATGAACCATGTACGCCTTCAGTGGCATTTTAACCGCTTGCGCGTTGTGAGAATGCGCGTACATGGCTGTGTCTTCGGCGTACTTGGCCAGCTTAGTATTCGGGAACTCCGTATAATCGGAGATGTCAATATTGTACAAGTTTGGTGATAGGCACGATCCTTGCGGGACTCCCGAGTGAATATCCCGCCAAGTTGATAGTTTATTATTCACACGAACTTGCAGGGATCTACATGTCAGGAACGGGTGAATAAGTTTAATGATATAAGTCGGAAAATGGTAGTCGTTTGTAGACTTTGACATAGTTAACTGTCTTAACGACCTGCTGCACCGCGTTCTTGCCCCTCGTGAAGCCAAATTGTGACTCATCGTTGATGTGAAGCTCCTCCTGAACAGTATCGAGCCTGATCAGGACGACCTTCTAAATCAACTTTGAGATTGCTAATAGCAACGAGATGGGCCTGCAGCCGCCGGCAAATTTTACATTTTTGTTTGGCGTCAATATAGGAACGACCACAGCCGCATTTCCACTGGCTAGGCCAGTGCTATAACCGCAGGATAGCGTTCACGATATACGTAAACTGCACAATACCTTTCCTCGAGAGATATTTGAGTAGCTTGTATTCAACACAATCTTTACCCGGGCCTTTATTGTTAGGTAAAGTCTTCTGTTATTTCCGAGGGTTTGACCATGACCTTCAGAAATTCACTTTGCATCAATTCTATGTCAAGGTCAATGATTTGGTTAATGACGTTTTCCATGCGGCCGTGATCGAGATTGCTCGGTATATTTTTATCGTGTATCTGTACAAAATGGTCAGCTAAGTCATTCGCTTTTTGCGAGTCAATGCTGTTTCTCTGTTGGCGTTTGTTAGCACAGGAATGGATTTCCGTGTACTTCTTAAAGCCCTGGCCAGGGGTTGTGTTTCTTGCATTCTTGCTGCATTTTTATAAATTTTAATACTGTTATAATAAATTTATGTTGTGTTTCAGTTCAACTGTAATATTATTTAATTGGCCAATGTCATGGTAACGAAATCAACAACATATTTTGTTGCTCCATACGGAGATGCAATTTGATAAAAATTATTTGTGCGAAAACAGTGTCAATTATGAAACTGTCTCGTCGAGATAATTTACAATACGAGGGGTACACAATAAGATTATTTAGTGAATTAAAACTAACTTATATTGATCATTAGTCAACGTTTAAGCGAGGGGTAATCATTTTGAACCTAATCGCAATGTCTTAAAATGAATGAAATTAACTAAACGTTACATATTGTAGAGTGGTGGGTAATGGCATACAATTAATTGCGTTACCAGTGAATCAGTGTATGACTTTTCAACAACAATATCTCGATTGGTGAGGAAATTATTTTTTCGTACGCAATTTCATACATAGCATTCCTGTAAGTTTCAAATTTTCTGCAACCGGGCAATTGTTTGTTTTTCTTTTTGGAAATCTTAATAGCACTGGCTATTTTTTTAATGAAAGGTGATACGTTTTATTTATACTGCTCTGTATTTATTCTTTCGTCGAACCCGCCCTGCTCCATCTAGTCATTAACCCACCGCAGTGCCCTAGTCGACTAGTCGGCTGTGGATCAAGTTCCGAGGAAGATCATTGTAATGCCTAATTTAAATAAAGTTGCATTGAATTGATTATTACGCTTGCAAACAACGAATTTCGGGTTCAAATTCTGGCTAGGATATACATGTTTAATGATGCTTTAATGTTGCAATGGTCCACTTTTTATCATGTGTAAATTTTGCGAAATATTAGTAAAATATCATATATAAATCGGTACAAACAAAGCCTATAGCCGCGCAATCTATTCGATTCAACTCTAAGGCTATGATTGGTGGATTTTTGGGTCCGAGGCCATAATTGGTTTAGGTAATTAACGTCGTTTTGATGAAAGATAGAGCAGCGAGATTCCCGTTGAAGCGATGGGGTCCGCCGACACCAGCAAGGCGGGCCGGCGGTTAAAAATGATTAAAAATAAAGATTGCAGGTGTAGTATTACCGCGAAGTTGTGTTAGTTAATTGTAGATTCGTTTTGACGTTAAAGTCTGACAATATTACCTTCATAAGTTCCAGTTTAGAGAGAAGTTTTATTTGATTGGTGAAAGAGACCATGTATTTACGGTGTAAACGGCAAAGACGCCATATTACAAGCTTTCGATGTTAAGTTCTGTTAAGTACGGTATTAGTCCATATACTTACTGTATTGTTTTATCAAAGGGTAAACTTCAGACACTTTCTTAGTGAAATAAAGACTGCCTTGTTTATTGCGTGCAAACTTTAGTGAATTAGGGGTTAAATTGTACATTTTCGAACAATACGCCCTCCAAGTAGGTATTTGGAAGATTTCCGTCAATGACACTTACTGCTTCATGTGACAAAGTGCATCGTAAAAGTACGTTATAGTTAAGTTCCCTGAACGGTTTTCGGCTTTTTATCAAAAAATAAAATCCGTGGCGCCCAACTTTCCTTTCGAGATTTTGACTTTAAGAATTATAATTGTGTGTTAATCCCGGAGTGTATCAAACTGGCTTTTGACTTTTGGTAAACGGATTTTGTCATGTTTGCATATTACCTTTTGCTACTATAAAAATTCCGTATATTAGTTTAGTTATTTTTCTATGGCTTGATTGCGCCTTCGAATACCATAGACTTTAAAGAACTTTTGATTTGTTTTTGACATTGATGTATTTTTATATTCCATGGCCTCATGGTCCCATATTTTGTTGTTGTAATGTAGGATTAAATTTTACATTGTTTGTGTTTCACTAATCCAATTTTCCCTCACACCTGCTGTTGAGCTAGCTAGGGTCGATTAAGTATAAAGTTTCTTAAAGAAATTTAAAGTTAAAATTAATAGTTGTGATACTGAGACTGTATGTAATAATTTGCTAGACCGTGATTATGTGATAAACAACGCGATTAGTCGCCCTCCTGAGCTTCTTTAGCTCCGGCAGATGACAATGTCGCAGAGGATGGTTGTTGTGTAGTTGCCTCTGTCTACGTATATCCTGGGAGTGAAGTGGTACAGCCATAGATGTAGACTTCGTTAGGACATCATTATAAATAAGGCATCAGAATCAATATAAAATACCAATAAAATTACCAAATCTTTAAATCTTAAGATCGCCTCAGGTACTTGCGAGCCTGATTTCCCAAGTAGCTGATAGATTTTATCTCCTAACCCATGTAACTGGAGAGATTGAACAAATTATTTGTGATAAAACGTAAATCTGTGCTGATCAATAACAAGCACTTCATTATGATAAGATTTTTTTCAAAAGTTATCATGCAACGTATATATTGAATAGTAAAGGTGATAAACCAACTAACAAAAGTCACAGGCCGTATAGTAGTGAAATTCGAACAGTCCTATGAAATGGAAAACGACGTTTTAAAATTTGGTAATATCACTGAAGGACTTCCTGATATTAGTGAAATTAATTTTATTGCTGACCATCATCACTGGCCTCCAAATCAACGTCCGGCCGTTCCAACATACGAAGAGAATCACACTTATTATAAAAATGCTGCTCTAATTGTGTTGTGTTGTGGTAGTTTAATATTAGTGATTATATGCTGGAGGTGGTGGAGAGGCTCTGGCAGAAAAGGTAATTTCTTTTTAAAACAAATTGTAACGTATTTGATCAAAAATTACTTCAGTTATTTTAAATATTTCAATAAAAAGTCACGAAATCAAAGTAATCTGTAACATATTCTCTATTGGATCTAAACCTGGCGATAGTTCGGAGGGTCATGATAGTTTACTGTTCGTAAAGCCTGTTTTTTTTTTTTTAAATCATATGAGCTGATTTATTATGTCTTTAAGCATTCGACTAGGGTGTCTCCTAATGGGAGAAAAGTTCATTCAAATATTTAATAATTTTTATACAATTTTTTTTTATTATTTGCCAGTAAATACCACATTGTTATGCATTTTGAACATTATACGTAAATGTCTAATGAAAACGGCATACAAGTTCTTGTGTCCGTGGCATGCGAGCTCAACGTATCATTTTTGATCTTTTCAAAAATTAATAGTTAACCGCATGAATTTTTTTCTATAGGTCCCGAGAATAACGAAAAATGCCATACTTAATTGGCACATCGATTTTCCGGCGCTGAGCTGGTAGCATACACAGTCAAAGTTGCATAAACTCAAGGTAACTTTTCGGTTAACTGTATGCCAATTGGTTCCTTCGTTTGTTATGGAGTTTTAATCAATAAAATAATTGGCATGCCGTTTGACCGTACCTAAGCGGGCGGCATACACGCTCAAAGTTACATAATCACAAGGTAACTTTTAATGAAGATAACTGTATACCGTTTAGTTTCTTCATTTCTTTTGGAATTTTGAACCTACAAAATAATTGGCATACCAACTGACTATAGATGAGCTGATTATGAAATTGATATATTATACAGGGTGTCCTGAAACTCCCGCCTTCCCCTTTAGGTGCTAATTCTCCACGCAAAAATAGTAAGAAAAGTTCCTATAAACATGTGTCCGGAAATGTTTCCTAAGAGAGCTACGGCCCTCTAAGAATGGCGTAAAAATAATAATAATAATCTCTTTATTTCCAACAGGTAAGCACCCAATTACAGGAAATACAAAACACATATCATTTATATATCAATAGCGAATAAAAAAGAAAAACAATATTGACACTTAAGTTACAAACAAAATTAAACCTACTATTCAGTAATAATTATATGACTTAATATACTGCCTAGACTGTCAAAATTAATAGCACATAGATGGGAGATTTTATTAAAATTATTGCACATTACATAAATTGGAGATCTCGCCATAATATTTGTCCTATAGTTCTTGACATAGAAGGTTTTTTTTTTTTTTTTACATTTATTTAACGTCGGCCTATTTCCGCTACTGAGGCCTAACACCGACGCCTGTAGACGAGCTACCCCCAACCAGGAATTTTGCCGAACCTCTTCCCTTAAGAAGAGTAGGGATCTTTTACTTGCCTAACATTTAATAGACAAGGGACCGACGGCTTTACATCCCCTCCGAAGGATGGTATATCTCCTATACAACCCTCGCCTAAGGTTGTATAGCTTCCGCGCATACACTGATATACAAACCGCTGGAAGATGTGTGAGGCGAGGACGCGGTCTTCGTTGACATAGAAGGTTGTGTGACGGCGGATTTCAAGTCTGGGTATGTGGAAATTGATTTTATCTAACAAAAAGGGACAATCAATAGTATTGTGAATTAAACTGAATAAATATTTAATGGAAATTATTTCGCGACGAGTTTCTAATGAAACGATTTTAAAACGGTTCGTTAAAATTGACGTATTAATTCCTCTCGGCGGGTAAATGCCATCCTCCTTAAAAAACAAATATTTTAGGAACTTCCTTTGAACTGTCACAATATTATTCACGTGACATGTGTACCACGGATACCATATGATGGCACCATATTCCAATCTTGAGCGAACGTATGCGTATGCGTAATAATAGGTGTATTTACTAATTATCTCGGAAATGATTTCGGACAACTTTATGAAACTTGGTTAACTATTTTCGATTATTAAAGGTTATTATTTTACAGTATTAGCGAAAATTAATTTTATCCAGGGGCGGAGAAACGAGGGGTCGGTGTTCTTTTTTTCTACATATTTATTTTTCCATTTGATATTTTTAGTATCTTAATCCCTGATTATGATTCACTGGTTAATTCTGCAAAAAAGGTCCTCTATACAATTAGCCATATGGCAAACCATTTTCGAGTAAAAGCGGTCTAAACGAAATACTGCGTACTCGTTTACTAAGTGCGCATTATTTATTTTTCAAAGTAGGCGTATGTCATTCAGTAACAGAAATGGCTGAGTACACCTCACAGGAGTATCTTGATATGATTATCTGTTATGGTATGATTTCCTAAAGGAACTATTTTAAATTATTTGGTAATGGTGATAAAAGAAACATTGTGCAAAAGTTTAATGAACATTTATGATTTAAAAAACAACCTGAATTAAGATTATTATTATGTATTACAAAATGTGCTCAAAATGCTCTCCTGCCTGTTCAATCAGGTCTCAGCACGGCGAACAATATTATTTGTGGCTCTTTGCGTTATTTCCCTGGTAATAGTGTCAAATTCCGCAATTATGTCGGCTCGCAGGTCGTCCCCACTAATTGTCTCATTAAAATGAACGAAATATTGTATATGACCCCATACAAAATAATCCATCGGATTTAAATCCGGCGATCGAGGAGGCCAACTTATTGGGGGGGGGGGGGGTGGCCACTTCTTCCTATCCAGCGCCCTCGAAAAACTCGGTTCAAGCGACGCCTTGCTACCCTACTAAAGTGCGCCAGAGCCTCATCGTGCATAAAAATCAGATTCAAGCGAGAAAGCAGCGGAATTTCATCCAGTAAACCGGGTAGTTGTCTCTGGAGAAATGGTACATAATTCGATGTATTAAGTCATGCGGGAAAAAATATGGGACCAATCTGCAAAATTGGTGGTAAATATTATTTTATAGTTTTACCTAACCTATTAGGTACCCAATGAGAATGTAAATGTACTTACCATTAGATTCCATATTTATCCCGCCCAAACATTCATTGAAAATCAGTATTGAAAATGTGTCTGTCGAATTAAATAAGGATTTTCATGGGCTCAGTAAACAAAATTCCTTGAATTAAATACTCCATTTGGGGTAAATGTCGCTTCATCAGTCTACAATATCTGATTAAGGAATGAAGGATTGACCAAATGATTTTCGAAAAAATCTATGAAATTTAAAAAAATCAGTCTGTTTAAGTGGTAGAATACTTGAAAATTTGCTCGTTGCGGGAATCGGAACGCGTACAGTCGTGCGGCTGGTACAGCTTGTTCATCAGCCATACCATAACAGATAATCATATCGAGGTACTCCAATGAGATGTACTCAGCTATTTCTGTTACTGAATGACATACGCCTTCTTTGAAAAATAATAATGCGCATTTAGCAAACGAATACGCAATATTTCGTTTAGACCCCTTTTATTTGAAAACGGCTTGCCATATGGCTAATTGTAAAGAGGACCTTTTTTTTGCAGACTTGACCAGTGAATCATAATCAGGGATTAAAATACTAAAAATGTCAAATGGAGAAATAAATATGTAGAAACAAAGACCCCTCGTTTCTCCGCCCCTGGATAAAATTAATTTTGGCTAATACTGTAAAACATTAACCTTTAATAATCAAAAATAGTTAACCAAGTTTCATAAAGTTGTCCCAAATCAATTCCGAGATAATTAGTAAAAACACCTATTTTTACGCCATCCCTCTCGTAGCTCCCTTGGGAAGCATTTCCGGACACATGTTTATGGAACTTTTCTTACTAATTTTTGCATGGAGAATTAGCACCTAAAGGGGAAGGCGAGAGTTTCGGGATACCCTGTATATGTAATCGATTTTTTGATGACTTCAAAGATGCATTTTTTGGGTCGCAGTAAGTTTTTTTGTAAATTCAACAACTTAATGAATGTTCGAGAATGAAGCTGATTGTGAATAAGTGAATTGAATAGTATTTAAAAATAATATTTTTATAAAGATTATAAATTGTATAAAATTATAACAAACGTAGTGAAAAAAAAAACGATTAAGAAAGTTATAATAGCATTTTATATAATATGGCTTAAATTATGTTACTTTTACAAGTGGGGCGTTTATTGTACGAGCCGAAGGCGAGTGCTGTAAGCTACACGAGTAAAAAAAACACATTTTAGTCCCGAGTTGTATACAAAATTTTTTGTATCGTCATTCGAAATTAGAAATTGTTTAATGTAAAAATACGGCAAATTGACAAAGTTACCTTGTCGTAATGACTAAATTCTATTGCTGTTTCCATATAAACTAAGTTTTATTTCACACTGTGAAATGAAATTTCTTTATCCACGACCACTATATTAGGGAGGTTTAATACGTTTGTTTTCCATGGATTAAAGTCCCTTTAATACACTAGTGGATTAGAATTCATAATACCACGCTTAGATTTTATAGAATTTTATTTAGGAATTATTATTAATATTAACATTAATATTTATATCAAGAACGACCTTCTTCTCATTTTGACCGGGATTAATGAAATTAACTCAATAGGATATTTCCGAATAAGAACTGGCGGGGTCCACAACTCCGCAGACATTGTAACCGTGCTAGTCTGGATTTTCAGCGACTGCCATCTTGCTGGACAGTGATTTTTCTACGTAAATTTCCGCTATCGTAGTCGATTTCCAATTTCCAACCACCGTGACGCTTGACAGTGGTAATATCGCCCCCAGTATTGGCCGACAATGTTGCCGAAGAACGCCTCATTCCATGTTCGGTGAAACTTTCTGGATCAAGGAGCCCAAGAAATTAAGCCACTTTTGAAATTATTTTCGAAATTATGTAGATGCCCACATGTTGTGTAGTACTTTTTCCACCCACATATCGCAAGAAATATCTCCTATCGGCAGTTTTATGTCGCAAATTGATGTATTTGACACATTTCTACAGCATTGAGTGAAAAAACTTCTTCCATCATCGTGAAACTTCTTGAAATGTTAGTTTTCGCATCCGGAATGAGTATGTACTGGTAATTGCCTTTGTCTTGAACATGGCTGATATCCAAAAAGGTTAATTGATTACACCGACAAGCACCTGCAACACCCACGACCATTGCAACCTGTAATGCGTTCAAAATAAAAAGCTCAATGTGTAAATTGAAATATCGACATCGTGTATTTCCCACCTTGTAAATATTCCTCATCCGGTGCTTCTTTCAAAAATTTTATAATTTCTTGATTGGGCTTTTAAATAAGAGTAAGTTTACGATATTTTGAAATATCAATATCTTTGTGCACTCAACGTTGATTTTAACATAGAATACTTTGTCCACACTAAAGAGGCAACAAACTGTTTCTTCACATTGAAAAAATAGGACAGTAGCACCTCATCTGTAACTGCTCCTTCTCCTATACCCCTTTTTTTCGCCAGTTGTCGAATTCCACAATTTTTCTTCTCGTATACACTTTTGCTTTTCGCTGGTAACAGACTTAATGCTGCTTCTTGAGCTTCTTGCATGATTTCAGCCGGAATGAAGAAATTCTCAACATTCTCACTCATTTTGTCTGCCGATTTTGCAAATTTTTTTCGCTTTTGTCAACTAATAAACAAACTCTTGTCATAGAAACTATTCAAAGACCTTATATTTTCTTGCTCAAAATCAGAAGATTCTTAATCAAAATAAACTTGTAAAATATGACGTTATTCAAAATCAGAAATTTTTGACCTGCTCTCATACGGCATTCACGCTTCTAATTTGGCCGTGCTCGTGGATAAAACGTAGAATTACATTCCGAGATTAACAAGCCTTCAATCCACTCGAAAAAAAGTGCTACGATTTACACATGATATTAATGATTATAAGATATTACATAACGAAATCACTTGGGTTACTGTAGCGTAGCAGATATCGTAGGGCTCAAACTTAACCCGGATAAGTGATGTACGTGCCTACGATAAAATTTCTCTAGCTCAGACTATCTCAGGGCGTTAAGCCCAAGTTTACATAAACTATGACAAATTATTAGTTTACTTACTTAACAAATCACTGAGGCTTCCATACTTAGTGGTCGCAGACGAAATAATGACACTTTCTTTAAAAATGAAATGCACTATATTATACAATTTACAGATATTGGTTCTCTAGCATGTAACCTGGCGATGTTCAAAAGGTGTGGCAAATTTCTCGATTAATAAGTTACAACATTAATAAAATGCCTCGTGTAGTACACATCGGTTTACAATGTCCTCATAAATGGCCATAAATTCTGCCACAATGGGTCTGATTTAGAGAACCTCCTTAAATAAATATAAATGCATAAAATCTTTAAATATGTACAAGTTAAAATACAAAAGTATGAATTGATATAACCGAGCCGAACCACTGAAGGTGGTCCCCGGTAAGTAAAAATAACAACACACTTATTTAGGGTTGTACGATAACGACTTCGACGTGGAAGAACCTGTAGCCCTATGGAGATGTCTTCGGGACAAAAGAAATTGACCCAAGGATGGGGTTGATTATAGTCTCTCCAACCCTGGAACTTTCTACTGTGTGTGGATGCCCCGTCCGTGGAACCCTCACTGATGTGTGTGGAAGCCCCGTCCGTGGAACCCTCACTGATGAGGGAACAATCCACCAATGTCCCTAGAAAGCCACAGTTGGATGAATGGAGTCGAGTCCGCCTTTCAAGTCGACACTATATTTCCAAAGGAAAGCCTTGTATCATTAAATATCCTGCTTCCGCAGTTAAAATTTACTCACAACCACAAAATATTAAGCTAAACGGAACAACAACAGATTGAGAAAATTTTCTTGGGTTGATAATTCCAAAAATCCACCTTGGATAAGCCGAGGTTCGCAGAATTATCAACCACCTACGCCAACAAAAATGGTTGCCTTCCCTGCTTTTCACGTGCCGCAAGTGTATCGCCCTCCCGTGGAGAATAGCGAAATGTGTTACGGACGTAGCAGTTGTTATTATGCGGCCCACAAAACGCTAAGGTGTATGGTGGGTCGCATACGCTAGAGATACGCAGCAAATGTGACTCTCGGCTGCGCCTCTAGTGCACATTTTTTCTCGTAAATTAAAGGCTTGTTAATCCACTTATATAATTAACAACTATTATTTCACACTTTTTTTTTATTTTGCACTTATCAATAATTACAATAAATGTCATTTTAGGATATGGCGTTACAAAAAAATATATTCAATTTGACAATATTTTATAAGAAAAAGCTTTTTGCAAAATTTAAATAAAATATAAGTTATAAAAAAGCGCAGGTCATTGTCATCATCGCAGCTGTCATTTTCATGTATTGCAAAAGGTATAAATTACATTATATACAGCACAGCTACAGTCAATTGGCATGCCGATTATTCTATAGGTTCCAAACTCCATAATAAACGAGGAAACCAAACAGCATACAGTTAACTATCATAAAAGGTTACCTTGACTTTATACAACTTTGACCGTGTAAACCACAGGAGCAACGGCGGTCAATCGGTATGCCAATTAAGTATGGTACTTTTCGTTGTTCTCGGAACCTACAGAAAAAATTTCAAGCAGTTAACTATTAATTTTTGGAAAGGTCAAAAATGGCACTTTTGAACTTGTATGCCACTGACACAGAGACAATTAATTTGTATGCCGTTTTATTAGACATTCACGTATGTCCGGAATGCATATCGGTTAATAATAAAAAAAATTTGCATAAAAATTCGTCATATTTGAATAAACTTTGTCCCATTATAGTCGAGGTCAGCAGTCGGAAGTTGTACCTTTTTTTTGCCAGAGCACCAATCTAGAGAACCCCCCCCTCGTCGTCGTTTTCGAGGTCGCTGAACACGATGGTTGGGGTTCCACAATTATTTTTCCTAGGCAACCCCTTCAAATTGGCCAAACACCACCCCCAAATCGCCCTCCCACTTACAAATGATTTTCTAATCCCTTTTTTGGCCTGGTTAAGACTTCCTCGAATACAGAGGATCGGTCTTCCAGGCAGATGAGCCAAACCACCCCCAC
Source organism: Leptura quadrifasciata (assembly GCA_963675555.1). Classification (NCBI taxonomy): domain Eukaryota; kingdom Metazoa; phylum Arthropoda; class Insecta; order Coleoptera; family Cerambycidae; genus Leptura; species Leptura quadrifasciata. The sequence continues at coordinate 33,412,368 of OY776674.1, forward strand.
GCCCTGATTTTCACCCCCTCGTATTATCCCCAGTTTTTCGATTAACTGTTATTCCTTCGAGTAGAACGGATGGTCCCTCGAGGGATTTTACCTCAGCCACCCCTATACCAGGCTTCCACCCCTCTAGGGGGTTGGAAAATTGATTTTTGTGGAAAAAAAATTTGATATTTTACAGGAGGTGTTTCTGTGAGGTTACGCAACCCCTGTGACCGGAATTGCGTAACCATCCCCGGGGGTTGTTTTTATCCTGGGTGGGAAAAAATTTGTTTTGAGAAATTTTTTTTATTTTTTGTAGGAGGCGTTTCATTGAGGAAGGTGGTATGCCTACTACAAAATATTATTTTTTTCCCACTCCTTCGAAGGATGAAAACAACCCCCGGGGTTGGTTGTACAACCCTGGTCGCCTGCCACCTCCCTTAAAGAAAAACCTCGTACAAAATAATAATTTCTTAGTCCAAATGTGCTTTTAGAGGGCGGAATATTAAAACATAACATTTTTAGTCGCAAACTCCTCTATAAAATCCCTATTTTGCTATAAGGAACGAAACCAGACAACAGCTACTCTCCGGGCTATGTGCCCCGCCGAGCGCTGAATTACAAGTTACAAACCTGGCGCGTTAAGTGTAATAATTGCATATTACCATCAAAACGTTAATGCTGTTGCAATCTCTAAGCATTAGCGTTTTGATGGTAATATGCAAGGTTTGTAACTTGTAATTCAGCGCTCGGCGGGGCACATAGCCCGGAGAATAGCTGTTGGTTGCAGTCTGGTTTCGTTCCTTATAGCAAAATAAGGATTTTATAGAGGAGTTTGCGACTAAAAATATTATGTTTTAATAACTTCTTTTCCAAAAAAAAAATCAAATATCCACCGCTTTGAAGGATGAAAATAACCCTCGGTGGTGATTATACAATCCTGCTCACCTACCACCTTCCTCAAAGAAACGCCTGCTACAAAATATTATTTTTTTCCGAAAAAAATTGTTTTTCGCCCCTTTGAAGGGTGACAGCACCCCCGGAGATGGTTACACAACCGTGGTCATCTGCCACCTCCTCCCAGAAATGCCTCCTGTAAAATATCAATTTTTTTTTCACAAAAAAGATTTCAATTTTCCAACCCCCTAGAGAGGTGGAAGCCTGGTGTAGGGGTGGCTGAGGTCAAATCCATCAAGGGGCTTTCCGTTCTACTCGAGGGAATAACAATTACTCGAAAAACTGGGGAAAATAAACGGATTCACGGAAAGGGGCACTTTGGGGGTGGTTTTTGGAAAATTTGAGGGGGTTGCCGAGGAAAAAAAATTGCGGAACCTCCACCATCCTGTTCAGCGACCTCAAAAACGGGGGGGTCTCTAGATTGGCGCTCTGGCAAAAAAAAAGTAAAAACCCCAAAAATACCGACTCCTGACCTCGACTATTAGGAGACACCCTAGTCGTATGTCTAAAGACATAATAAATCAACTCACATGATTTAAAAATAAACAGGCATTACGAATGGTAAACTATCATAACCATCCGAACTGTCGCTAGCTTCAGGGCTATATGTTTTTTTGATAGAAATTCTATAAAGCCAGAGAATTGTGCACAAGCCGCCTTCTTGAAAAATGACGGCTAAAATTTTATTATCGGCTATTTTTTCGGAAACTTTTTACATAAATTGAAATTCTATAAAGTCGTCCCCAAAAAATTGTGCACAAGCCGCCTTCTTGGAAAATGACGGTCAAAATTCAGTTATTCGGCATTCCTCCGAATACTATCAATTTTAAAAAAGAATGAGAAATATAATTGAATAATGATTTTTTATATTTATGTAAGTACGTTATTTCATATGCTTCTATCTGCAGCTATATCATTGTTCTCATTTTCTCAGAAACATTGGTGCATCTGTTACTGCGTATTTTCTCGAATTATCCATATTTTTTATCATTACCATATTTTAATCCATTTGGCTAACCCTAGGGCCATAATATAACGTCTAACTTCTGTCTAATGCGGATCACGTTTTGCACGTCGTTGTTCCTTTTGGCATTCCTAAAACTAATACAGCAATCATGATGATGTCTTGCTTCTACTGCTGCTGCTGACAAGTCCACACACTTCACTCTTTTCTTAGAAAATGCACTCTTGAGCATATTTTCAAAAATTTTGAATTCTCTGCACTGTAAATACTTTTGGAAGTTTAGATAAAGATAATATGTTTACAAGCTCTCTGGCTTGTGACTTTTTTTTTATAAAATCCTATTTTGTAGTAGTCGGACTATATTAGCTACTGAATGTAACAAAAATAGCCGAACCAAACCACACTTTGGGGGAAAATTGCCAGTGCAAGACAAAATAGAATAATGATATTGCCAAATGGCCACCGCCTTCAATTATTTACTAATTTTGTGTCACTGTACTATTTCATAACTGTAGTTAAAATATTTCGTGAAAGAGAGAGAATTTTGTTTTGTATTATATCTACAGTTTTCCTCTAAAGAATTAAAAAGTTGAAAAATTAATAATAAATTAATAATCAAAAGTAAAACAGAATGCCAGGCAGTTTAAGTAATAATTTAAGAAATAAAGACAAAATACCCAACAATGTTCCTAACTCCTGTGGATGAAATGCTTGTTTTCCATATCATATCAGCACTAACATAATAAAATTATGTAAAAACTATATATCGAAACCATTAGTACATCTAATTACTTTGTTATTTTTAAACGGTGTATTTCCAGAAGTTTTAAAAATAGCCAAGGTTATATCGATATATAAAAAAGATGATAAAGACCAGGCAGGAAATTATACACCAATTGCAATATTATCAACAATCTCAAAAATATTGGAAGAGGCAACTTATATTAAAATTTGTTACTTTTTCGATTAATATAATATTTTAAATTGTAAGCAACATGGTTTCAGAAAAGGCAAATCGACAACTTCGGCTATTTATGATTTCTTGGATGTGCTTTATAATAATTTAGATCAGAATTAAAAAATCATTGGAATATTTATGGATTTAAGTAAGGTCTTTGACCTTGTTAATCATTCCTTACTAACAAAAAAAATTAAAAAACACATGAATAAGCTTTTGAGTTCATATTTGTCAGGACGTAGACAACTTGTTGAAATTGAAAGAATTAAATCAGAGACACGTGAACTTTCGTGTGAAGTACCACAAGGGTCAGTTTTGGGACTCTTGTTGTTTCATTAATTTGTTAATGATTTACCTAGTATCGATGAACTCAATAACTTGGTGATGTCTGCTGACGATAATAGTTACCTATGTTTGAAAATGTAAGTGAAAAAGTCATAAAGCCCGAATTATTCTTAGTAAATTTGTTACGTGGTTTCATTCTAATTTGTTATTATTGATTAAAAATAAAACATTATTTATTAATTTCACTCCCAAAACGAAAGTAATAAATAAAAGTTATTTAATTCAAAATGATGGCAAAAGTATTGAGCACGTAAATGATACAACATTTTTCGGATTATATGTTGATATGACCTTAGTTGGGAAGCACATATTGACAACAAAATTATCCTCCATATGGTTCGCGCTTTATAGATTAGGTCAAATTAATACTATGAATGTTATGCTATCATATTATTATGCAGGGATGTACTCGAAAATAAATTATGGTATTTTACTTTGGGGATGTTTACATCATACACATTGAATTTTTCTCTTAACGAAAAAGGCAGTCAGAACCATTGTTGGTATATCAAAATATACGACATGTAGAAATATATTTAAAGAACTACATCTGTAAACTCTACCGTGCATATACATATTGGAAGTTTTACTATTTGTCAAACAAAAACTTAGTTAGGTATTAAATTATTTAATACATTGCCGAAAAACATTAAGATACATAATAATATTAGAAAATTTAAAAATAGCGTTAAACATTTTCCTATTATTAAGACAATCCAATGATGGCATTCCGAGACAATGGAATGTCATCAAGTCGCGCATTGGACTGGCTCACGTATTGGCCCAATGTGAATGTGCATTCCTAGTCCTAGCCAGTAAGCTAGTCCCAGATCCCGGATCAGTGACCAGTAAATTGTGTCTAGTGTTGTAGATATACATCTTGTATACATTATTTAACACTGGCTAGAACACTGGCTAGAACACTGGCTTATATGTAAACACATTCAGAAAATGGCCTCGTGTAAAAGGGCTTTAAATGTCATTAGGTAAGTCAGTCCATTAAGACAAGACAGATGCCAGCCCATTAAATCTTCTGAATCCATTTACACATAAGCCAGTGTTAAATAATACAAAATATACATCTACAACGCTAGACGCAATATACTGGTCACTGGTCTGGGACTAGCTTACCGGCTAGAACTAGGAATGTACATTCACATTAGGCCAATAGGTGAGCCAGTCCAACACGCGAGTGGAGGGGGAAGCTGATTGGCGCCGAAAGATAGAAACCGTTCTATTAGAAGGAATGGCTTGAGTAATGACTTGATGACATTCCATTATCTCGAAATGTCTATTTACACAGTACCATTATTGGATAGCCTTAATCTACTGGCTTACTTAATGGCCTCGTGTAAATGGGCTTTTAGGTTCCGTGTGTATGGGTTCTTCGTAAGAATATGTGTATATATATTTAGCATTTTAAATGTCCTCGTGAATTACTATGTGTATAATATTTCCTTCATTGTTTTTTATTTATATTTGAATTGATGTGTCCTATGCCAATTAGCCGATTGTAATGGTCTACTGGACTTAATAAATTTAAGAAAAATTCGGGCATACTTCATTAGCAATTAACTAACTTTCTTATCACATCAATCATGTGATCAAGTATTTGCATACGTACTGAATTTACTAAATAAGATGTATCGTATATGAACTGCAGTTTTATATGGTTTTAATCGGCCTGTTCTAAGTAAAGTCGAAGCAAGAATTCAAGCGATGCACGTCACGAGTGATCTCATTAAAGAAATTTTAATACTAACATAATTTTTAATCATTAATTACGTTAAAAAGAGTAATTCTTAACACCCAGTTATTAAGCTTTTTTCAGACATAGGTTAATGGGGCTTCATGATTCTTAGCAGTATTGTCTTATTTATAGAATCGATCTGTGACGTGCATCGCTTGAATTCTTGCCTCGACTATATTTTAAGTATTTCTAATGCATGAAATGTTTTATCGAATACTCGCATGTAATACTATGTAATATAACGGTCTATGAATAGACTTTTTAACGTTTGTCATGTCATATTTAATGCCAGTAAATCCTTGCACATTTTGCAGAAATTGCATATATTTTTGCTCATTGGCGTACTCAATAATGCACGCCCGCATGTTTATAGCAAATTTTTCCAGAAGTCTGGGAGACAGTTCAGTATTGCAGTTTCGGCGTATTATTTATTCAAACAATTAAATTTTTTAGAGCGTGTTTTCCTTCGATTATTTTTAAATACCTCGAGACCTATAAGTCCCACGGATACCAACAAAAATATGAAATATCCATTATCAGTTGAACAATTAATAGAAGTAAATAAAAAAATCACTCTGATTGTTATTAATATTTTTTAGAAACTTAATACTGCAAAATGAAGTATTTCTAAACGAATAATTATTTTTTTTTTAAACAAATTGATAAATCTCAATAAAACATAGAAAAAGTGTAGCTCCTATAAGTACAATTGTCACTTAAAACTTTCACTCAAAATTTGCATTCAAACAACTGAAAGCAGTAATTATAGATAAAAAATTGTACCCTTGTGAAATCCCGCCATCAAAACCGAGAAATGTGTGCGGTAACACAAATTGTACCGAGAAATTGGTTATAAACAAACGAAATGTTAACACACACACGCATTTTAAATACAAAATATTTTACATACGTTAAAAGTTTATTAAAAAACGAACAATTTGGTAAAAATAAGTTTTTTGTAGGACATATATTTGCCAAGGATTTGCATTTTAGTACCTTATTAATAAATAAAAACTGTTGCATAAGGAATCACTACTTCCACATCCAGATTTTGTATCCAAGTCGTATGCACAATAAATCCCAATGTAATATTTTGTTCCCTTTAATAATAGAGTGAGGGTGGTAGAGGAGGTGGCTAATGTAAAAAAAAAATTTAGAAGTTCTCGTATACACACTAAATCCCAATTTAATTTTGTATTCCCTTAAACAATAGGGTGGGGGTGGAAATGGGGGTGGTAGAGGGGGTAGCTAACACCAAAAAATTTTTTTTAGACGTTACGTTCTTGTATACACACTAAATCACATTTTAATTTTTTTTTACCCCCTTTAATAATAGGGTGATGGTGGCAATGAGGGTGGTAGAGGGGGTAGCTAACGCCAGAAATTTTTTTTAGACGTTTCGTTCTTGTTTATACACTAAATCACATTTTAATTTTTTTTACCCCCTTTAATAATAGGGCGGGGGTGGCAATGGGGTGGTAGAGGGTGTCGCTAACGCCAAAAAATTTTTCAGACGTTTCGTTCTTGTATACACACTAAATCACATTTTGTTTTTTTTTTTACCCTCTTTAATAATAGGGTCTGGGATGGCAATCGGGGTGGTAGAGGGGGTAGCTAATGCTAGAAAATTGTTTGACCTTTTGTTTTTGTATATACACTAAATCACATTTTATTTTTTTTAATCCCTGTGGTGGTGGTGGTGGTATTGGGGATGATAGAGGGGGGGGGGAGTTGATTGATGCCAAAAAAAAAATTTTGAGATCTTAACTTTTCGTATATGCCCTAAATTGCAATTTTATGGACTCTTACTTGCGTGTTTTGCCTATTTCTCTTATTTATCCCATTTACCCCCGAACCCTTCAACGGAATTAGATCAAAATATAATCCAGTTCCAGATCTCGTTACAATACATAAGTGTACCAAATTTTAAGTCAATAATATGATAAACGGTTCCAGAGTAAACGTGCGCACAAAAAAAGTTATAGACAGACAGACAAACCGACAGACAGGAAATTTTTTTTCGCTCAAATTTAAAATCTCGACGTTTCATGACATTTTAAGCCTATTTCAACAACAAAAAATAATATTTTTTTTTGCGTTACTATAGTTCCACTGGACGTGGAAGTAATTAACATTTTGCCTTGTTTCCGAATATTGATATTCTCATTGCAGGGAGTAAAAATCTTTAAAATACTACTAAAAGTTGAAAAAATCGTTATTAATAAACAGGCGCACTGGATTGCGCATCTCGGATGAAGCCACTTCATACCGAGTGTCCCGAAATTCATATCCTTAACTACGAAAAAGTTTTCATAGACCTGTGTCCGCAGGACCTCCTAAGGGAGGGGAAGGTTTTTGTTTAATATTTCAGGAACCTTTTCTGTTGCAATTATGAGATTTTTGCGTTATTTGGTATAGTTGGTTATAAATTCATTGCATTAAACAAAATAAAATTCAACCAGAGATGTAAGGAAGAGAAAAGTGGTCGTTTTTAAAGTTTGGTATCGAAATATGGGTCTTTGATCAAAATTACAGGAAAAGTGCTCTGCCTGGTGTCAACGGATCATGGTAGACCCCCTTTTTCTCCTATTTTTTAGAATATCGAAATGAAACTTTGTTAATTATTATATGAACAAGAGACACTTTGTGACAGAACTGTATTTTTTCCCTCATTTGACCCCAATTTTTGATTTTCATATAGAACATCCTGTATATTATTATATTTTTTTAATCTTTGAAAAACTCTTGAGCACAGTGGTACTCCATAAATGACATTTTGACACCATGGAAAAAACTTGACTCGAAACTTGTTGCTGCATCTAGAGTGTCATGACCAGAAGAAATTGCTTTTGCGCACATCCACGGATTCCTTAGAACATCCGCTATTTTACGGTAGTACTCTACCATTATGGCTGCATTTGAAAACTTTCAGTTTTGTTAAAAAACTATCCAGTGAAAATTTGATAACCCACGCAATACACATGCTCAAATTTTTATGCTCGATTTGATTTTTCTGACATCACATCGGTTCATTACAAGTAATTTTTTCTAGTCTAAATGCACCAACAAGTTTTGATTCAAATTTTTTTCATGTAGTTGAAATGTGACTTATGGGTATCACCGTACTCAGAATTTTTCAAGGATTTCAAAAATGTAATAATATACAAAGCGTTTCATTTTAAAATTTAAAGTTAGTATCATTTCCGGTGAAACAGGAAGGGGGAAAATGACAGTTATGTCACAAAGTGTCTTCTTGGTCATATAATACATCTACCAAGTTTTATCCCGATATTCTAAAAAATAAGGAAAAAAGGGGGTCTACCATGATCCGTCGACACCCGGTGTATTAAACAACAGAGGACCAATGGTTTTTAAAAATTGATTTAGAATTATTGCAGGGCCACAAAACTGCCTCGAAACAACAGTTTTACAGTAGCCTTTATAAAAATAGTTATTTCTACGTTGTTTACAATGAGGACTTTGTGTGTAATTTTGATCAGTAAACCATATTTTGGTACAAAGAATTAAGTAAGCAAAAATATTTTGGATTGAAAACCTGAGCCCCCCCCCCCCCCTTTCTTACATCCCTGGTTGAATTTTATTTTGTTCAACACAGTCAAATAACAACCCTTACCGATACTAAATAATGTACCAAATCTCATGGCTGTAGCATAAAAGATTCCTGAAAACAGAACGAAAAAACAAAAACCACAAACGGCCGTAGATCCCTAGGAAGCATGTTCAACACATATTTATTGATACTAATTACAAAAATACTATCTAAAACTAATAACCACACCTACGCCTAATTTTTGTATCAATCAGTCTAGTAAGTCAGAACTGACAACTTTCCCCGGTAAATTGCGCGCGAGTTTTAAATTCAAAACTTGAACATTAATAAATTTTGCTATTTCTGGCGGTTCTAAAATCGTTACGTAACGCAAACCTTGACCCCTCCCCACCTCCCCCCACGTAACAGGACCGTAACGCCAGGCTGGAACCCCCCTCTGTAAATGCGTTACATAATTTGTGGACGACCCCTAATAGCGAATGGCGGAACATTTTAGGCCCGTCTACCGGGAAAAATGCATAGAGAATATTTTACGTAGAATTTTATGCTCTTCAGTTTATTGATTTACTTTTTTTCCTAAGACCAATAGGAACGAAAATATTTGCAAAAGACTGATTTTGAGCGCCATCTTCCTCTGAGGCCGCAAACTCAAGGTTATCATCAGGACTGTACATTTTACGATCCCACCACATTTCATCTCCTTACGACCTTTTGCGTGGTAAAACTACCCATTGCATGGAGTAAAGATAGAAGTGACATTTTTGTGTGTAGAGAATGTACTCGGCAAGATCAGTCGAGACACAAAAAAATAACTTTACTTCACATATAGTTTGATAGCCAGGCAGAATTTATTTACTCCACTTAGTGTGAACGGTTTCTAAATATTTCTTGTTTGTACATAAGTACCATAAATGTCTCAAAAAAGTGAGTATTAAACTTAAACACGTGAGAATTTAATAATATTTTTTGTGATGTTAAAAACCATATTTTTCTGTATATTTCAAATATTGAACAATGTTTCACGATGAGCCAATCTTAGAACATATTCAATTATTTTTTATTTAGCAGCAACACTTTTCAATTTCTATTGACTGTTCTAAAATTAAGTTATCACGTAATTAATAGCTGCGTGCAAATAAATTACCAATATATTGTTTTTTTTATCTCAAAATATAAATCTTTATGGATTTATAACTCACCGATATTAACGAGTACTACGTTACAAGATAAGCAGTATGATAAGTAGCGCGAGCACTTGCATATCTGCTAATATTATGAACAGTAAATATGAGAGAGTAACCAAGTTGCAAGCCACACGAAAATTTTGGACTATTCTTCTATACTATGGAAAGTAACGCGTTGATGTTTGTCGATGTTAGTAAAGATTTTAATACAAGTAATTTTTCCACTGGTTACCATTTTCCGCGACCTCCTCATCACTTTCGACCGCCGCCGCGGCCTCCATATCACAACAATACGTATTATAAAGCTTCCGCTTTGACTGTGTTGTGCTTGGGTACTGTTGCATTAATAGTAATTTGTTGGAAATGGTGCACAAACCGGAGCAAAGAAGGTAATTTTTGAATTAAAATATTTCATATTTATATATACTGGACTGAATTTGTGGTGGGTTCCTTGTGAAACATCTTGACAATAATTGTTTTTAAGTAAACACTGCTTTTAGATGTATTAAATTTTAAATACCGGGTGTGACATGATATACCTCCCTTTTCTCCTTTAGTTTTGAAGATAATTGATTGAAATTTAGGATATACTACATACATAATAAGCGGCACTTTTTGACACACAATTGATTTTTTTTTCACTTCCGGTTTCGACGGCAGTGACACTAACTTTCGATTCTTAAATAGAACACCCTGTATATTATTGCATTTTTGAATTCTGCATAATTTTCTGAATCCAACGATATCAAATAAGTGACATTTCAAACATCAATTTTTTTAATAATATAATTTTTAGTTTTCCATTTAAGTGTGCCATGACGGTTCCGATTTATTCTAAATGGCCCGTATAATGCTACACAAATCGAAATCCCGTTAAAAACACTAAATTACGCGACTTATGAGCAAATAAAATTCACCAAAATTATTTTTGGGGAATTTATTCATATATTGTATTAAAATGTGCGATAAACACAAATAAAATTACAGCTAAGAGAAAATAAGAAAATACAATTTTATTCTAATTACCTTGTTACACATAAGGTAGTTTTGGAATACAAAAAATTAACACAAAACATTACAACAGCTGTTCAAAATGCTGTCCATTAACGTCATTGCACTTCTGAACTCGCATAGCTGTTTCTCGAAGAACGTTCGCCAATTGCTGGGCCGTTATGCTATTAATTGCTCGTCGTAGCTCCAGGTCTTCACGGGTTGTAACGATGGTTGCATAGACAATATTTTTTAAATGACCCCAAACAAATAAATCAAGAGGCGTTAAATCAGGTGACCTTGGAGGCCACCTCACAGGACCATTCGTCGAAATTACGTTTTCTCCGAATCTCTGTTGAAGGTAATCAATTACTATACTTGAATTATGGGGAGGAGCGCCATCTTGTTGGAAATATATTCCCTGCCTTAAAACTAAAGGCAACTCACCTAAAATTTCCTCAATCTCATTTTCCAGGAATCTCAAGTATCTGGCACCATTCAGAGGTCCTTCAAATATTATTGGACCAATGATTCTACTACTGATTATTCCAACCTCCCGTAATAAATTTTGATTTTCTTGTGACAAATATTTTGTATTCTGTCGGTTAAATAATCCCAAATTTGTAAACCTAGACTCGTCCGAAAATAAATTCAGTCCCAAAAAATCATTGTTTAGCTGCACTTTATTATACAAAACCCAATTGCAATATTCCATCCTACGTTCGTAATAACTTTCGTACAAATACTGGTGCAATTGGTATTTAAAAGATTTATAGTGGTATTTGTGCAAAACTCGGCTTACTGTTTGGTGACTGATGTCCAATTCAAACCCAACTTACCTTAAAGAAACAGTCTTATCAACTTCTATTCGAGCCAACACATTAATTTCTGTTCCTTCGTCAATAATGAAGTTTTCTTCGGGGTCATTGTTGGGCTCTCTTCGGAATTGGTTTTCAACACGTTTAAAATAATTTTTCGCTGGACATTGTCTATCAGGCATAACGGTCGGTAGCCGCAACTACATTTCTTTTACATTCCCCATAAATAATTAACATTAACAATACATTGCGCCAGTTACATCTGCACGTATCTATTGCACAACAAAAACATTAAGTATACATTAGTTTTAATAACTTAAAATTTGTTTACAGTGCAAAATATATAAATAGTGTGTCTCAGGTATCTATAATTAACAATACAATACCACCAGAAATGGTCACAAAAACAGAATTAAAATACTTTTTGAATGCCTCTTTAGATAACGTACATTTCAGTTATATTGAACCAAATGAAAACATTCTCTTGCAAGAAACGTTTGACAAAATGTACCCAATCATAAGTAAATCTATTTGTTATTTCTACGTGTTATTTGTATGTGTGCTAGGTATATTCAACCTAGACCTGTATAGTTTATTTGCAGTATAACTTCAAGCGAGAATGCGAGAAAATTATACCTTAAAATCTTACCACCTTTTTGCGTGTCAGGTATATTTTCCGGATTACTCCACAGATTAACGACTTGACTGTATCACGATACAGTACCGAATTAAGGGTGTACTTTATAGTAAAACTACACCGCCCTATATTTTTGATATTATACCGCAGCCTAGATCCATAGAGGCGCTGCATAGTGATATAAATTACCAATACGCTCCCCAGCCGCCACAACCTACCCTTTGTGATACCTCAAAAAAAAGTGTTTTAATAGGCTATTCAACGAAAGGAAAATCGAAATCCGTCAATGCGATTTGCTTCCCGAACGCATGCCATAATTTTTTAACCTCTCCACAATAAAATTGTGAGAGGTTACTAAAATTGGTACAAAAACGAAAATTCTTTACGTTTTGAGGTCCTAGGAACCCAAAAAAGTGATTTTTGAAAAATGTCTGTGTGTGTGTATGTGTGTTAGCACGATAGCGCCGAAACTACTGAACGGATTTGAATCATACTTTGCGTGTGCGTTTCTTTAGTGCCCCAGAAGATCTGAAAAGGTTTTGGTTGAGATCGGATTACGTTTAGTGCCATTTTGACGCAACAAGTTGTTTAATTTATAATTACTTTCAATTTGCAATAGAGCCATTGAAAAGCAGTTAAAATTCTGATTTCAACGATATATCACACTTCCACCCTTTCGATTTGGTTTCCGTGAAAAAAATTAAAAACAAAGCAAATATGGTATAGATCACATTTCGCATGATACTAGTAAAATTACTGAAATGCTAATGTTTCATTTAACAAAGACAGCCGCGAGCGATCGGATTGCAATGGGCAAATTTTGACGATTGTCATTGTCATCGTTTGTCATCCGATAACGTTGGTGTCATGTCATGTTAATAAGATTTCGGCACATTTGTAACTTTTAGTGGATTGTCACAAACTTTAAAGGTAGATATAACAATATCATATGCTTTCTGTACCTTCGTTGGTGAATTTATTATAGATTATCACTTTACCAATTTTCAAATTATTGCTTTACAAATCTGTAGTATTTAGGATAACTAGACTTTCTTAGTCGTTCAAGTGATGTTAAAGTTGTTAATATCCTAATAGTATATTATTCAACGAGCGATAATGTAGGTAATAACTCGCATAGATGATTGTAAATTCATTAAGTTGAGGGTTTTTTTAGTGCCCCAGAAGATCTGAAAAGGTTTTGGATGAGTTCGGATTACGTTTAGTGCCGTTTTGTCACACAATTTAATGCTCTTTTCGGCTTCAAAGATCCACCGAGTGGGGAGGTTCCAGTCGCTTCCAGTAGCTGCCGATTTTTTTATTGAAAAAAGTATCTAATATTATGTTGAAACTGGGCTCCGTTAACAGCTGCCCAATATGCAAGTCACTGTTCAAAATGTCCTAAACAGTTATCGAATGTTGTTGTTTTGGGTATTCGAGTAATCTCCGCCCATAGTCTATCTTTCAGATCCTCCATATTATTTGGCCTATTGTTATAGACGGAACGTTTTAAATTATCCTATCAGAAAAAAGTCGAGGGGTGTAGGTCCAGGAGATCTAGCTGGCCATTCGATTGACATTATTTTGCTTATCCATCGACCTGAAAACACCTCACTCAAGTACTGTCTTACATCAAGCCTATAGTGTTGAGGAGCAGCATCTTGTTGGAACCATATGCCATCGGCTACCGGTAAATCATCATCTGGACAAATTGCAGCGATTGTGAGAACTATTTGGATTAGTAAATTACGAATGTTAGATTACCCTCTATAAAAAACCACACACCACTTTTTTGCGGCTGACGTTGCATATGCAAAGATAGCATCCAATGAGGGCTGTTCCTGAACCAACAGCGACAATTATGTCTACTAACCGATCCATTTAGATACAATGTCTTTCGTCGCTAAAACCAATTTTAGAGGAGAATGTTGGATCATTGTCACATCTTTTCTGCATAATAATAGTATAACTATAGAAATGACTTAGATAAGGCTAAAAGATTAGCTCACGATAATTTTATTAACAGCTCTAACAATCCGCAAAAGGCTATGTGGAAATTGATAAATAAGAAAAGTACCACTGAAGCACATAACTCGGATATCCTAGTATTTATCCCGATAAGTTCAACGATTGCTTTGTAAACGTCGCAAATGAGATAACTGAAAGTCTACTACAGTGTGATACAAAGTATAATAGCTTTTTAGACCCATCAAAATTTCAAATTCCCATTAATAAATTTCCTTTTAGAGAAGTTAGCTATAACGGAGTTGGTGACATTATATCAAATTTAAAAAAGACAAACGGTAAAGATGCCTACAATATGAATATGAAAATCTGAATGACAATAAAATATTTAATATTAATTCCTCTAACTGACTTGATTAACCTATGTATTCGTAATAGTGTTTTCCCTGACGACCTAAAAGTCGCCAAGGTAGTACCCATACATAAAATAAACTCCAAGGATGACCCTTCGAATTACCGCCCGATATCAATAATTCCTTTTCTAGCAAAGATTTTCGAGATGGTTCTAAAAAAGCAAATTACGGAATATTTTGAGCTCAACAATCTTTTCAATCAACACCAATTCGGTTTCAGGAACAATAAGTCCACCACTTTAGCTATCCTCTCCCTAATTGATTTCATTACCAATGGATTTGAAAAAGGATTATACATTTACTCGCAATTTTTGGACCTCACTAAGGCCTTCGACTATGTGTCTCATGATATTCTTATAGACAAACTAAAGTTTTACGGATTTGATGAAAATGTAGAAATCTAATTTAATTCCTACCTAAGCAACCGTTACTATCAAAATCAGCTTTATTAACTATAAAGTATGGCGTACCTCAAGGATCTATAATTGGCCTCATATTATTTTTAATATATATTAATGACTTGTCCAGTTCAAGGGTTGATAGCTATTTTACACTATTTGCTGACGACACCACTATCTCAAATGGTTTTCCTAGTATGATGGAATTATTAGATAATGCAAATTCGCCGCAGTCAAATGCTGAGAAACGGTTCCTGGCAAATCAGTTATATTTAAATCAAATTTTACATTTTGCTTATTACTCCAAAATCTAAAAATAAAGCAGTACATTCGGTTGAGTGTTTAATGTTTTTAGTAAAAATCAAAATAGTAGAAGAACGCTCCATAAACTTCTGCGACTACTGACTACGCTCTACCACGGAGGACTTGCCAATGTCTATGAGATGCGAACTCCGGGTATTGAAGGTATCACTTGCACTGTACTGATGAGACCCAAAACTAGGTCGAAACCGGTCTGCAGTTAGTGACATCCTTGTACCTTAGTGCTAATTGTGTTTAGACAAAATACGCAAATTTTACCATATAATTCAGCGCTCGTAAGGGGGAACAGCTGTTTTCGTTTAATTTGTTGAGTCCTTAGTTATAAAAGGCACTTGCAGATAGGTTGGAATATTATAATTCCTATATTTTATATTTTTATAAAATTTTCTTCTGTCATGAAATTGCTTATTCAGTGATGATTGTCAATTTTATTTTCGATTTGGATTATTTCGAGACTACTGAGAGATAGCGCTAGTTACGCTCTACTGCGGTAGAAGTTAACAGTGTCTATGAGATGTGAACTCCGTGTATTAAAGGTATAACTTGTACTGCACTGACGAGACCCAAAACTAGGTCGAAACCGGTTTGCAGTTAGTGACATCCTGAGATGAAGGAGGCCCTCGCATCTTCCTCGTAGCATTCGATCATTCCAAGTCGTTGTATTTTAGTGCTAACAGGGTTTAGACAAAATACGCAAATTTTACCATATAATTCAGCGCTCGTAAGGGGGAACAGCTGTTTTCGTTTAATTTGTTGAGTCCTTAGTTATAAAAGGCACTTGCAGATAGGTTGGAATATTAATTAATAATTATTATATTTTATATTTTTATAAAATTTTCTTCTGCTATGAAATTGCTTATTCATTGATGATTATCAATTTTATTTTCGATTTGGATTGTTTCGAGACTACTGAGAGATGGCGCTAGTTATGCTCTACTGCGGTGGAACTTAACAGTATCTATGAGATGCGAACTCCGGGTATTGAAGAGATCACTTGTACTGCACTGATGAGACCCAAAACTAGGTCAAAACCGGTCTGCAGTTAGTGACATCCTGAAGTGAAGAGGCCTCGCATCTTCCTCGTAGTATTCGAGCATTCCAAGTCATCATATTTTAGTGCTTAACTGTGTTTAGACAAAATACGCAAATTTAATTTGTTGAGTCCTTATTTATATAAGGCACTTGCAGATGGGTTGGAATATTATAAATCCTATATTTTATATTTTCATTAAATATTTGTGTACAAATTTTATTACAAAATACTATATACAAAATATAATCTATTACAATTATTGCATTTAATCACAATTCCTATTTTCAACGTTTTGTTTTAAATATTTGCCCAAATTGGTTGATTTGTCTTGTTCCAATGTCCACCACATTGTTATTGGCACGGTAGTCCAACATTTACAATAATTAATTTGCCTCTAATAAGTCATCCTAACGAATGTACCTTCTAACGGGTAATAGAAGTGCATTTAATGTTGGGAGAAAGAGTTATATCTTGATTTTCCAAAAACCACTCATGATTTAAGAACATCTTTAATGTACAATCTGAAATATGTAGGCGATCCTGGATTACATCTCAGGTCATTTAGTAGGGCGCCTCCCAGGGGTCTGTTCTGTTTTATTTATATTTGTATTTTTATTCGAAGTATTCTCATATTTTCCACAGTAATGTCGTCATTTTTAATGTACTTAAAGTTCTCGCTATTCATTACACAATTATAATAAATTTGTAAAGTCAAAGTAGACTCATTTCAACATCATCATGAGGTAGAGTTAACGTCATGTTTCTTTTTATCGTGGCCCTCAGTATTTTATATTATTTTCTCCCTCTTTTCGAGGGTCCAGATAGGTTAATCCCGACGTCATCATTAGCTTCTTTATCCTCAGTGTTATCTTCTAACTGATTCTCTTCGCTACTAATAATCTGAGCATCCGTTTGAAAGATATTCTCTTCCTCGTCATCGCTGTCGTTGCGAACCTCTGGTGCATTCTCGCCCGATCGGCCATTGTAAAATCCACAAGCAATGGAGCACTGCATTCCAGCTATCCTGCAGTCACGTGCTCCTCTACATCCTTCTTTGCAACTACATGACATGAAGTTCAACAAAGTGTCGGTTGCTGGCTGCTCTGCTATTCATACTGGGGCAAGGCCATTGGTGCCAAGTTTCCAGCCCTAGTCTTCCGTATTTTTGTGAACTCCATACTATTTTTGCACTTGATAGTACGTCCTAAATAAATGATGCTGTACAGCGTTCTCTGTTGGCGGCAAAAAAGCAAGATTAAATTTGCTCGTTGTTGTGGATGTTATGACGTGTTGATAGCGGTCTTTTTCAAAAATTTGTTGATCCATTTATCCACTATATAAGGCAATAAGAAAGCGTTCTCCAGCGTATGTGATGTCATCATGTTTTGCACCATGATGCTTGAAGATATCAATGAGGGTATTGTGTTTGGCGTTATTGTGTACACAAAAAAAAAAGTAGTTTTGCCTTGATGCAAAATAGAGTGTGCATCCACTAAACGTGTGCGGAAACAGGATGGTGTTAGTAGCCCCTTTATACTTCAAAACTATTTAATGCTCACAGTCTCTCAGCAGCTTTTCGTCTCCTAGGTTTACGAAAGTAAATGTTGTGGGATGATGTTAATGCTGTCAGCAGAACTAGGTTGACGTCTTCACCAATGATAAAAACAGCATCAACTTTCGAGAACAAGGAAATCAATACATCAGTATTTTCAACCTGCTTCACGTAAGAGTAGGTAGTCTGTGCTAGTTTCTGTCAACATCGAAATCAAACGGACTTTATTGTTATCACTGGTTCTCGGGAAACTTCAGCAAACAATGTTTAATCCAAAATAACATCTGCAGATAATACAGACATCTGATTTCTTGATCGACCAAGTCTTTTCGCGATCTTGGTATTTCTCTTGCCATCATCAAATGGGTATTCATCAAAAACAATGACTGTATGTGAAAAAAATACTGATTTCTTATATATTGAAAGTACTTCTCACAAACTGATCCAAGAGAATCATTAAGATGCCATACAACTTCGCGCAAAAGTTATCCTCCACTCATAACATTGATCTGTTATCCACATCTTCTAGAAGTTGTGCAAAAACAGCATATAACGATGATTCCATGCCCTTGCGCATTCCTTCTTCTCCGAAAGGCGACAAATGAAATGGAGCAAGCTCACATTTGACATAATTCTCCAACTCGTCGTCGGATTTCTTTGCAATTCACATTTTCTGGAACAGCATTCGTGACTTGGTGGAATTGTCTCTTCGCCGATTTTTATGTTACTGTTGACTGCTGCCAATGGGAGAAGAGAAAGTGGCTAGGGACGACACCTTTTTAAACAACTACAAAAAAAAGAAAAGAAGACGAGGGCCGGTCCATACCGGCTGTATAGGAAACATCTGCTACAAAACTCATTAAGTGAGAATTGAAACATCCATACACTAATATTAATAACACGAAAACATATAAGGTATGCAACAAAAAAAAAATCACCGTAGCGTGAAATAAATTTTGCTATAATATTATTTGGAAACATGCAGAATAATACAGCTGAATTTTTTCTCACAAAATTTATCAACAAAAATGGGTTTTGACGATTTTTTTTGGAACCGCTGCAACTCTTTACTTATGAAACTTACGAAAAAATGTAGGGAATTGCGTCTTCGTTAAGTTTGTTATAAAGTATTTTAATATTGAAAATACTTCTGGGCGTGATGTATATATGGGAGCTGTCTTTAAAAAATCGTCGCGAGAATTTCATGACATGTGACTTGCTCGGGATTTGCATATGTTGCAAGGTCTGTGGAGGCCGGTCGGCAAGGTCACGGAATACGGATGATAAAATTATTTATAGGATGACTAGTAACTATTTATGACTTATGGTCTGAGAGATTGAAGTATTAAACGCTTACTGTGAAATAAAATAAAATTAGGTGCGTATTTATTGCAAACAGTATTCGAATAAACAGTTGCTAAATATAAAGTAATATACTGAGTGATGCTTAAGATATATAACTAATTATAATATATAAAATGCTCGACGGAAAAATTTGTTTTACATATAATAATAATAATGAATGACAAGTACATGAAATAACGTATATAAATTATAGTGAATGTAAAATAAATACATAATTCCAAATAAATTTAAACAATTGCAAATAAATTGAAATTTTCTTTCTTTGTAGTAGTAAGACACTTGATAGGATGCAAGATCTGCGAATTTTTGCCGTGGGATCAACCGTTGGAGAACTATTTTGAAAAAATAAATTTCTTGCATCTTTAATTCGAAATGGTGGCTCGAGTAGCAACCCCTCAAAAACTTGTATTTTTCATTAGGGATTAAACCTATACAACAAATTTTCCCGTTAGTTAATTTATGTGTAATAAATAAAGAAGTTTCCCTCATAATATAGCAGTAGTTACCTTTCCCAACAAACTGAAAATATTGCCGATTATATTAGCAGACCATTGTTATGTATTTATTCCGTTTAGTCTTTATTTTGGTTAATCATTTCAATGAATATTTATACCTTTTACGAGCTTTATCTCCCTTCCCTAAGCTAGGGCATGAAAGTGAGATTATTTAGCCATATGTGAAACAATGTACAATAATATTATATTACATAGGGAGTTATTTTTATAAATGTTATGTAAAATATATTAGTGAAATTGTATCGTTTCGAGTAACAAGATATTTCCGCTTTTATCTTTCCATATCGCTTTATCGTTATGTGGAAATACGATTATAATAATTACTAGGCGGTCAATTTACCATTGTATATCATTGTTTTTACGGATACAAAAAACAAAATCAAAATTATAACATATTTCATTATTGTTCAAATGCGCTTTTAGAGGGCGGAATATTAAACATAATATTTTTAGTCGCAAACTCCTCTATAAAATCCTTATTTTACTATAAGGAACATAACCAGACTGCAACAAACAGCTACTCTCCGGGCTATGTGCCCCGCCGAGCGCTGAATTACAAGTTACAAGCCTGGCGCGTTAAGTGTAATAATTGCATATTACCATCAAAACGCTAATGCTTCGATTACAACAAACACCAGCCGAAAGACTGATCCTACTTAAAGGAGCTCTCTTGCCAGCCGTCACACACCATTTGCAGACTGCAGTTTCGAGCTGTTGGCTCCCGTCAGTGCAAGGTAGGCATGTGACGACCGGCACGAGGATCCTTTGACTACTTGGTACATCCCGGTATTTTTAGAATAGCGACATGTAAAACAGTCAGCAGGCGCCATCTAGCGGTCCAGTGTCTGTTGCAATCGAAAAATAAATAACCTGACTGGGCTTAGCATTTGATGGTAATGCAATTATTACACTTAACGCGCCAGGCTTGTAACTTGTAATTCAGCGCTCGGCGGGGCATATAGCCCGGAGAGTAGCTGTTGATTGCAGTCTGGTTATGTTCCTTATAGTAAAATAAGGATTTTATAGAGGAGTTTGCGACTAAAAATATTATGTTTAATATTTCATTATTGTTTATGAAGACGAACAAGCTTTGAAAATAGTACTTTGTAACAAGGTCGCAGTGTTAGTGCGAAGATGGCAAAGCACTTTCTGAATGTAGTATATACACTATTATTTTACGACTGTACTTTAAATTTAATTTAAAATAATTAAAAAATTATTTTTAGTACGTTTTCATTTTCAATATTCTAACTGTTA